>CM048656.1:17393407-18639240 GCA_026413185.1 Pueraria montana var. lobata
GTACATGATTGTAAATATATGCTTGATTATTATTTATTATTTATCTTTTGTTCTCGTAATATTGAAATTATTAATCATTTTTAAACTTTACTTTTTATGTTAATTATTTAAAAACCTTCTTTTTATGTTTAGATTTAACTTTCAACTTTGATTATCATTATATTTATTATTTTTATTTTAAAAATAATAATTAATTTTATTAAAAAACAATTTTTTTCTAAAATTAAATGATTTCAAATATATACATTATTCTTATTTAACATTTATTTTTTTACTTACCGTGGCAAATTACCTTTTTAAAAAGTTGATTATTTCTCCAAAAGTAAAGGATTTCAAATTTACCCTTTATTACTATTTAATATTTATTGTTCTTTAATGATTTGAAAATATTTAATCTTTTAAATACTTTTCAACATATTTTTATTTTAATTTTTTTAATTTTTCTTATATGATTTGTAATATCAACTTTAATTGAATTTTATTTAGAAAAAATAGCTATTTTATTTATTAATTTTATACAAAAAATTAAAAAAATAGTTGATTAATTTTTTCCAAAAAAATGAAATATTTATAAACATGCATTATATTACTACTTAAATTTTTTTACAATTTTAAGTTGGAGTAGTTTATAATTTTCAAACTTTTTTGTTTACTTTTTATTTAAAAAATATTATGTGATTGCAAACATTAATTTCAAACAGTAAATGATTTTAAATATACGTATCATTATTATTTAATATTTATTTTTGTATTTTTATAATGTTCAAATTATTAATTATGCTTTGACGACTTTTGCTTTTATGTCATTTTTTTTATAAAAAAAATATTTTTTTTTCTGTTTAGATTTTAAATCTAAATTTTATTGATTGGTTGCAAGTTCGAAGTATCTCTGTAAGCACTTTTGAGTTTGGAGGTTTTCCTTACCTTAGACTGAGGCACCATCCTCTCCACCTAAATTTCACTTACAATAAAAATCTAAATTTTACACATATTTTATTATTTTTGTAAATAAATTTTTAAAAAATTGTTTATTTCCCCATAAGTAAATGATTTCAAATTTACACTTTATTACTATAGAATTTTTATTTTATTATTTAAATATTTAATCTTCAAATAATTTTAAACTTCTTGTTATTTTGGTTTTTATTTCAGAATTCATTATTTTAATATATTTATTCACAATGTTTTCAAACAAACAATATTATGCAATTTTTTTTTTTTAAAAAAAAAGCAGTTGACTCTTTTCCAAACGCAAATTCCAAACATTCATTTCTTTGTTATTTAACATTTAATTTTGTATTTCTAAATATTGAAATTATTAATTATTTGAAATTTTCTTTCTATGTTAAACTTTAATTTAAATATTAGTTTTATAAATAAAATTTTAAAAAGTTTACTATATTTTTCAAAATTATATAATTCAAAATATACATTTAATTTCTATTAAATACTTATTTTTAAAATATTAAAAAGATTAATTTTTTTCAAACTTTCTTTTAATATTAAATTTTAATTTAATTATTTTATATTATTTAAATTCTTAATTTTGTTTTAAATTTTTCTTTTATGTAAATTTTTTTAAAACTTTCTATTTCATATTAGATTTGAATTTCAACTTTGACTATCATTTTATTTGAAAAAATAAAAATTTATTTTATTACTTTTATAAATAAAATTTTAAAAAATTGACTAGATTTTCAAAAGTATATTCAAAATATACATTTGATTTCTATTTAATATTTATTTTTAAAATATTAAAATTTTAATTATTTTCAAAGTTTATTTTGATATTAAATTTTTTATTTAAAAATTTCTTTCTATGTTTAGATTTCAAATCTAAATTTATAAATATTTTTTAAAAGGTTGACTATTTTTTTCACAAGTATATAATTCATAATATACAATTAATTTCTATGACATATTTATCTTTAAAATATTAAAAATATGAACTATTTTCAAACTTTCTTTTTATATTAAATTTTAATTTTTTTTATAATATTCAAATTCTTAATAATGTTTTGAATTTTCTGCTATGTTACTTTTTTTTAAAACTTTCTTTTTCAGATTAAATTTGAAATTTCAACTTTGAATATCATTTTATTTGGAAAAATAAAAATTTATTTTATTACTTTTATAAATAAAATTTTAAAAAATTGACTATTTTCAAAAGCATATTCAAAATATACATTTAATTTCTATTTAGTATTTATTTTTAAAATATTAAAAATATTAATTATTTTCAAACATTCTTTTTATATTAATTTTTTATTCAATTTTTTTTTCTATGTTTAGATTTCAAATCTGAATTTTATATACTTTCCTTTTTTTCATTTTATATTAACTAAAATAGTGAATTTGTGTTTCAAACGTGTTGTAGATGCATGAACAGAGTGGGTGAGTCAACTGATGGGAAACACCAAGCTGATCAGTATAAATACTGTCATTGCTATCAGATGAAACCACAACACAAGAGAGACAACAAGAGTGAAAAAGAGAAAGGTTTTATACTTTAATCCTCCATCAATCATCACTTCAGAGAGAGAATATGGCTTGTCAGAATTGTCAACTTGAAAATTGCTGCGGCGCTCAGGTACGCTCTCATTTCCTTCATTTTGATTTTACATTTTGCAGTGATGCCATGAGATGTTGTCTTTCTAGTCTGGTTATAATTCAACTCAACATTTGTGTTTGCTTTTGTAATCAGTGTTTGATGATTCAAGAGTCACGGAATGTTCTACTCGAAGCTATGAGGCTCTTTGAACAAGGAATAAATCACGTGGGAGTTCATAATGCGAACCTCACAGAAGGTACGTAATCAATTTGACGTACATATAAAATTGCATATGCTGCACAGAGTATCAAATATGATATGGCGAGGAAGGATATATAGTGTCACAACATATGAAGAATAAAGTGTGTTAAAAAAGTATTAAAAAATGTGATATGGTATAATATATAATACTTGTTTTATTTGACTAAACTTTCTGTAATGTCTTATTTGCAGCATATGAGGAAGCACAAACACAAACTTCTCGTAACATTTCACGGCATGAAGAGGTTAGTTTCATTGCTGAATTATTTTCAGTTATACATAAATTTGGAATTGTGATTTTGTCTGATCACGTTAGCACATATAGGTTCTCAAAAGAATAAATATTGAGATGCTGTCCTGAATCTAATTATATTGAAATAGAGGATAATATTGAGATGCTCTTTTTTTATTTATTCTATTATTCTTTAGTTATTTTTTATTCATTAAAAACATTATTTATCTTTTTTTTTTTAATTATGTTGTTTTTAACATTTATTTTTAAAAATTAGTATTCTTTTCTATTTATTTTTTCAATTCTATTTTTTTACTGTGTTTTTTATTTGCTTCTCTCTCTTTTTATATTCTATTATTTGTTTTTTAACTTTTCAAGTTTGATTATTTATTTTTTATTTATTAAAAACAATATTTATCTTTTATTTTCTAATTTTGTTATTTTTAATTTTTTAAAACTATTATTCTTTTCATTATTTTTCAATTCTATTATTTTTATTTCTGATTCTGTTTGTTATTTTTTTAAATTCCATTATATTTTTTAATTGTGTTTTTTAATTCATATATTCTTTTAATTCTATAGTCTTTTTAACTTTGATATTTTAAATTCTGTTATATTTTAAATTATATTTTCTAACTTTATTTTTTAATTTTGTTGCTTTATTTTTAATTCTATTATATATTTTTTACTTTTTAAAATCTGTTACATTTTTAATTGTTTTCTAAATCCAGTTTTTATTTTTAATTTTGTTTTTTGTATATATATGTATCCTTGTAAAATAGTATTAAAGAGCATCATTAAAAGAATATATGTATCTGTCTCAGATGAGGCTGTCAGACCAAACGAGTGCTTTACAAGATTCAGCATCAACAGAATTGAGTGGGGATAACTTTAATATGATGGGTAAAAGGATTCTTGATACATCTGAATGCAATGAAAATTTGTCTTCTGAGGGTACAAGTGACAGGCCCAACAGAAGAAGAAGAACAACAGAGACAAGCTCTATGTTTCTGGTGGAGGCTGGAACTGGTTCTTCACATAATCAACATCCTAATCTTTGTTTCTTCGTGTCGGATCCTGAAGATAATGGTAGCATATGCAGGACATTTTGGGCTACAAAAAGTTGTATAACCCGCTGCAGTTTAGATTCTCAAACAGAATGGGCTGTTGCAACCATTCTAACTGCAGTTGCCATGGAAGAAATGGCCCTAAAAAAGTAAGATGCTGTTTTAGATAACAAGTTATAGTATTCATGTTTTTGAATGCCCTACAAATCAGTTCATTATACACTTGTCATGAAAGAAAATGACAGTCTTTGTTTCTTCTAATTTCTTTTAGGGAGAGGCACTCCGTGTTGTTATCACTTCTGCTGTTCAACTTCAACATTGCTGCAATGCAATTTGGGAGATTTTGGACTGAGAACTTAGCCCTCTGCTTGAATTCTTATGCTGCACACATTCAGAGTGGTTTGTTCATCTCTTTTATAATTGAATCGTGTTCTGCATATTTAAAACAATGATGTAGATGATAATTTTCAACAGTGTAAATTTGATCCACTGTGTAAAGTTTTTTATACTATCATTAATTAATCTTGACATATCAATAATGGTGCTTGAATGTTTCATGTAGTTGTTGTAGTCAAACTATTTTAGTGACGCGTCTATACATATTTAGTGCTAGTGTAAAAAGTTTTTACACATATGATGAAAATAGAATCCTATACATATTGTATATATAAAATTTGGATTTGGGGTTTCATATAATTTTGGGTTAACTATGTTTTTAGTCCCTAAACTTTAGTTTCACAGGTCAAGGTCCCTAAACTTTTTAAAAATTTGGTTTTAGTCCTTAAACTTTAGTTTGACCCGTCAAGATCCCTGAACTTTTTAAAAATTCGATTTTTAGTCCCTGAAATCTCATTAATTCAAGGACTAAAAACTGAATTTTTAAAAAGTTTAGGGACTAAAAACCGAATTTTTAAAATGTGAAGAAACTTTGACCGGTCAAAATTTTGTTCAGGGACTAAAAACCGAATTTTTAAAAAGTTTAGAGACCTTGACCAGCCAAACTAAAATTTAGGGACTAAAATTTTGAAAAAGTTTAGGGACTAAAAACTTAATTAACCCTATAATTTTTTGTACTTTTGCATTGAACTTACAACTTTTTCCTCTATTTTTTGGGCAGCTATGACTAATGAACATACAAGAATCCTTTTTTCCGAAAACTTTTCTTTGCAAGAGCTGCTTTGCCTCATTGAAGATTTTCTTATAAAAGGAAAAGTTG
Organism: Pueraria montana var. lobata; assembly: GCA_026413185.1. NCBI lineage: Eukaryota > Viridiplantae > Streptophyta > Magnoliopsida > Fabales > Fabaceae > Pueraria > Pueraria montana. The sequence goes on from CM048656.1 coordinate 17,398,735, forward strand.
TGTCAAAGAGTGTATTGAGAACCAATAATTTTGTGGATGGTGTAGACACATTATCTTCAGAAGTAGCTTCAACTGAACAGTTGGTAGCAGCAAGTGTTATATTAGCATCATTATGTGCTGCAACAGATCATGTTGGGTTTATATGGGAGGCTTCATATAAAATTCTTAGATTATGCCGATGGGATTCCAGGACAGTGGTAACTATTCTTCACATTTTTGCTCATCTGGGTGGAAGACAATATTTTGACTCCCTCAATTTTGTACCAATGATTGTGTTGAAATCTCTAGTGATGTCTGTTGAGGGTGAGACCCTATCTGCTGCTACTGCTTCCAGTCTTCCATCACTGAATCAGCTGCATACTGAGTTGTGTACTAGCGCTAGATGCCCATTCTTAGAGGGTGCTGAATCTATGGATGCTGTAACATTGTTTCTCTTACTAATGATCAAGCATAGTCTGCTTCAAGAGGTGCAATGTGCCAGTGGCATGAATTGTGATGTACCTTGCTGTGTGAATAAACAGCAAACTGATATCTTCTCGTTGTTGGAGCTGATTGCAAGCAAAATGGTATTATTTTCGTGTTGTCAACTTGATATTGTCCTTGTTTCATATCTTTTAAATGCTCTAATTTTAAATGATGATAGTGTAAGGTAGGAGTTTTATGCCGCCTCAGGTAAGGTTACTCTTTTTAGGAGTCAAAATTTAATAGATACAATTATTTGATAAAATTGTTGGTTATAGTGAAAAACTTGTTAATCATCTTCTCTATCTTTCCAATTATATTCAGCTTTTATTTTCATGATTGGCAATTTTTGCTTTTCTCAGAATTCCTTATGCAGGATCTTTATTTAGTTGATAATACTCAAACCTTATCTTGAAATTTGCTCTTATGCAGAGTTGGCAGTGGACCAATGTCAAACTTGTTCCTAAGCTTCTTAATATGCTGGACTCATGTGCGGTGGAGAACTTTTCTGTTGCTAGGATCATTGTTCTTCTGGGTCAGCTTGGGAGGTAATATTTACAACGTTAAACATTGCCTTCTTGTGTGAGATCTGCGATCTAGAAACAAATACTTTCCCATATTTTCTTTTTCTAATTGTTAATATTGTGTTCAATGTTATACTTATCAGGCTTGGAGTTAATGTTGTTGGATATGAAGATGAAGGAGTTCAGAACTTGCGAAGTAATTTGTTCTATTATTTATGTCGCCATTCTTCCACACAAGCAAGCACTTCTGTTCAAGTTGTTGCCACTGTCACTGCTCTATTTGGCCTTCTTCCGCTTCATTTTAGATCACTCATGCAACCTACAGCCAGTGTCCTCTCAAATTCTACTACATCTGTTTGTCGGCATGCTCGAGCTTTTAGGAACTGGTTTTCTGGGCTACGTACAGATCAGCAGGACCTGCTACATGACATTTTAAGAAGCATCGATGAATGTAGAAAGTAAAAGTTTTATCAATGCTTTTCCATCGATGAATGTAGAAAGTAAAAGTTTTATCAATGCTTTTCGGGAAATTAAGGCACCCTTTGGTTTGGGAAAACATTTTCTGTTTCTTGTACAAACTTTTGATAAGTGATAACTTAAGGGGCAACTTCAAATCCTCCTTTGCTAAGCTGTAATCATGGGCTATATATTTCTTTGTATATATTTTCTGGTTTTGAGAGTTGACACACAATGTTTGCATGTAATCTTTGTGGTGGCCAGACTTTGACACGTCTTGTGTTTAGTCTGGTTACAAATTATCAATAATATTCGTCTTTTACCTATAAAAAGAATTCTTGTTTTCATACTTATTGGTTGACAAATTGTTTGATCTATGAATAATTCTATTGTTAAATATCAAAATCCATTTAGTACACCAAAAAGATGAGAATATTTTCTAAATTATTTAGTTCAGCAATTTTTGTTGTTCTACATTAAGTTCAACTAGAGAATGACTCGTGCCTTGCACAAGCATATGTTTGAATGTAAAGTGATCTAAATGCATAGATATTTTTAATTTTATTTGAATTGTTAGAAAAAAAACAGAACAAAACATAAGAACAGCAAAAATATAAATGTATAAACAAGAGAGCAGCAGAGGAGCAAAACTGATATGATGTATTTCAGATTTGTATTTCAGTTTTTGCACACATGGAATTGTTACAACAAGAGTTTAAATAGAAAAACTAACAAGTTCTCGATTGGGTAAAATAAACAGCAAATTAAAGCTAATTTAAAATACTCATCATTAGTCCACAACTAGTTATTAAATAGAAGCATGCTTAAAAAGTAATCAGACAAGTTGCAGGCATATTTAATATAACAGTAGGAAAAATCTCAACTGCCAAAAGAAATGTCTTGAAGATAATCCTTATAAATTTTATGATTTTAATTTATAAATTGATCTGTTCAAATACATTTTTTCATAGAGAAGAAAGACAACAAAATTATTTAAACAAAATATTGCTAACAAAGTTGAACATGACAAAAATTAATAAAAAAATCCAGACTTTATATTAATAATGTGTAATTTATTTAAAATATTTATTAATAATAACTTAGACATTAATTTTATTTCATGTAAAATGTTTAATCTCCTTATAATATATTTTTACTTTGTAATTTAAATATTAACAATTTTTATGTAGATGCTAATATACTTTCATATAAAATGTTAAAGATAAGAGTAGAGTATAAAAAAGTCGAAAAAAAAATTGAAAGATTTTTCATTTTTATATTAAAAAAAAAGGATGAAAGGAAGCAAAGTAAAGCAATAGTACATGTAAATTGGAAGTTCGCTTCTTCACTTTAAAGAATTTTATATGATGTTATTAAAATTTTAAATAAAGTAGTAAAGTTAAATTCTTACAAAGTATGAAATGTTAAGGAATTGATGTGGTAAGATTATTAGATCAATTGTAGATCATGTAAATTTCTACTTTTACAATTGATAATATTATAATATTATTCTTATTAGAAATGTATATAAAAAATTAATCATTAACCATCAAAATAACTTAATGATACAAACTTTTTTTTTCTGCAAAAGAGAATGCAAACAGTACCAGCAGGTGGAGATAGTCATTCCAACTAGGTTGGCACCACCAACTCCACCTCACTACTGCAGCACTCCAACTTAACAATACAAACAAACATACTAAACAAGTTGATAAAATCTGAGGTAGTTAAAATTCAAAATTAATTATAAATTGATAATGTTGTTTCTTATGTACCATAGTATGCATTTGCCATTGATCTTGAATTGATTTTTTTTTTGGTGTTATCAATGTTATTAAAAGTAGAACAAATTGTAAATATTTCAAGATATTTTTTTAGTTTGGTATATAGAAATGTTTTGTATTTTATAATTATTTCAATTATAATTTATTAAAAATTAGACATACTTCGTGCATAAGATTTTCTAGGGGTGATAACAAGGTAAACATAATTGAAACCTCAATGAAATGACACTATTGTTCCAGAGTTCTCTCGCTTAGCATAAGCCTAGCTTCGTTAGCCAGCTAGACCTTAGCGCTTATTGAGTAGGGATCTTACTTAGTGCACCTACACGCAACTTCCAAACTTGTTTTCTAGAACTCACTCGCTTAGTACATGAGATGTGTCGCTTAGTGAGTTGGTGCAAAGTCTTTAGACCTACTCTATAGAGGTAATCTCGTACAATGCACCAAAGGTTCATTGACGAGACTTCAAGATGCTCTCAATAGTAATTTTTTGCTTAGAGACGTTGTGTCTTCGCTTAGCACGACTCTGACCACCTCTCTGTTCTTGCTTTCACTTAGAGAGGGAGGTCAGCCGCATAGCGCGAGCCACGAGTACTCCGGGTCACAGACCTAGACCTAGACCTTACATGATCCTTGTTTAGTGAGCTATGACTGGCCAAGCAAGTATGGGCAATTCTACAAATCACATTTTTTTGTCAATTCGCTTGTCTCAAGCCATTAATGGCACTCTTATGTAGTTTGGTATGTAACATTACCTCATTATATTTCGATTTTTTGTCTCTATACTTGCATTATTTTTATATTTTAGTTGTTATACATATAAACTACATGTTTTAGTCCTATATGAGTACTTTTGATTACATTTTGGTCCTTTTGTCAAATCCTTTGACACCATTAATGTGGCGGTGATGTGGCAATGACGTAGTAGTGACATGTCTGAGCTTGACATTTTAGTCATTACTTGTACTGTTCATAAGTTTTGGTCCCTATATTTAGAAACTCTACATTTTAGTCCTTTATATGAACAATTCTATGTTTTAGTCATTGTCAACACCTCTCTCCTCTCTTCCTCTCTCCCTTTTTGTTTCCTTCTCTTCTTTTTCCTCATCAACACCTCCCTTTTCCTTTAATTTTGCAGGGCAGGTTCTTCTTTTAAATCCTCTTTCCTCAACTAATTTTCATTGACCCTAGATCGTAGAGTGTCGGTGTTGCCGAGTTCAGGCACATTTTTTAGACAAGACAAAATAGTGTGAGAGTAACAATTTGTGTGGGTACTCCTTGTAGTGATAGTGACTTGCTGCATATTTTAAATTTTGCTATATCAAACGCTTGGAGATATATGACACTTTTTTTTATGCATGGTTGGAAGTTGATATGGTGATGAATTCTTATTTAACGTCTCACTTAACTGTAGAGGTTTGGTTAAGAAGAAAAAATTAAATTGAGTACAGCAAATAATTTCTTTTATTTTGCTTTGGTATGCTTATTAATACGAACTTTCAAATTGTAAACACCAACCAATTGTATAAAAAATGAGAAGATTATAAGCAAAGTCCAACGTTCGAGAGTTTGTAAACATAGCACCGTGTCCATGTTTACATATACTAGACCCTCGTCATTGCTTAAGAAGATAGAAAGATGATGAATATTTTGGAAGTGAAGCAGGACTAGATTGCTGAGTTTCTCTGTACTTAAAAAATGTGCATTCCATGTGTCACACTTGAGTATGGTATTTAAGAGAGTCATATCCTTATAAAAGTACCTTCACTAGTTGCACAACTCTTGCTAGCAAAACAACACTTGTCACCTGTAATCTTGTCACACACACAAACAACCACAAAGATAGCAATGATTAAGCACTTCCAACAGTGTTTTACAACATTGAAATTACCAAAAACAGAACAAAATCCAAATGTATCCTTTATTCATCTAAATTAGCTAATCAACCCCATAAAAAATTTATAGAAACCACCCCAATGACTCCAGCAACACAGTCCCTCATTCCTAGGTCTTGCATTTCTTGTCTTTTAGCCTCATACTTGAAACTGGAAGTGGTGGGATGCTCTGCTCATGCCTGAACACATTATCAGGATCCACCTTGGTCTTTATTTTCACCAACCTGTTGAAATTATCCTTGAAATACATATTGCCCCACGCAGTTGCCTTATGTAACTTGTGCTGTTCTTGTTCATTCCCAAATCCAGATCTCTATAGTTCACATATGCCTCCCTTGGGAACTTGGACACATAAGGAGTCATGTAGTTGTAAAGCTTTCTAATCCAATCTATATGCTTTGAGGCATTCTTGTCCCCATCTTGCCAAAGAGATAAGTACTGGATTTTGTAGAGTGTTCCATTCCTGTGAGGGAAGGGAATATCAGATTCTGAAAACTTGCTCATCATTCCACCATATGGGTTCCAAATCATCAAGGGACTATCTTCCTCCAGCAATCTTTGCCACAGTCCCTGAAGCCCAGTTTCTGGTATTGGTTCTCTCACAAAATCTGACTTGGCTTTGAAGTAGTTCTTGAATGTTGACTTTCCTTGAAGCAGAACTTCTGGGGAGTGTCGTTTGGATAACCAGCAATATAGAGCACAGACTTGATCCAACTAGTTTCAAGGCAATCTTTTCTAGTCAAACCCAAATCAGGAAAGCTTTCCTTCATCACTTGGAGGAGTCTGTCAGCCCCACCAAGGAATTGAGCATTGTAAGATGTTGTGATAGTTCTCTCAGTTTTGTTCCCAACAGTGGCTGGTTGAATGATGACTCTGATGAAGAGATCCTCATCAATATAGGGTGCCACTTCCTGCCATCTGTGAAGAATCTTGGTTGCATCTTGCTCCAGGCTTCTTGTAACTGTAAAAACTGTCACAGTTTCTGGCACAGGAACAAGCTTTATCTTCCACCAAAGAAGGATACCAAAGCTTGCTCCTCCACCTCCTCTAATAGCCCAAAATAGGTCCTCCCCTGTTAGACGGATTGGCAAGCGTACCAAATCGCACAAGTAGTAAATGGATAAGTCCAAGTATCGTTTTCCCAAGGGATTTGCTTGATATAGGCAATGTTCACATAAATATTAGCTAGACTGAACTGGTTTTTTTACAAGAAAGCGATAAAAACGTAAACTTTGGTTGGTTTTGTGAAAGATAAAAACAGAACTAATGCAGAACAGAAATCAAAGAAGATATTTTTGTGGTTTTTAAGATAAACACAGTAGTAGACAGAGGTTAAAACAGATAGATGAAGATGTTGCAGGGGTTAGATCTCACCATTCTCTACTCTCTTCTTGCATGCACACAAAATACATTCTATTTGCATTTAAATGTTAAAATCAGTCAATAAAAACATTCTCAGCCCTAATTCCTTAGGTGCAGAGAGTCTTAGATTACTCCCCCAAGCCTTGATTCCTCAACAACTTAACGAAGCAACTAGCTTTAAGTCTAGAGACCACAAGATAACCCATGAACTAAGCTCCATTCCTAGACATGAAGTTCATGAGGTATATTGCTTCAGTTCTAGACAACGAAAGTGTTTCCCAACAACAGTCATGTCCAAGGATCATCCTATGGGTGATCAAGCCACAACAAGCTTTAAGAAAAGAAGCAAAATACTAACTTTAAACACAAATATGCAGAATATATATAGCTAAAATCAAAAGATACAAGAGAGTTTTGAGAATGGTTACATCTAACCCCTAACAACTACAGAACTCAGCCACTCATGGGTGTGAGCAGCTGGAAATTACACATGGAAGGGAAAGAGATGAAGAGAAAGCTAAGAACTAAAGAGAGAGCTTTTCTCTCCACTACAACAGTACAAAACGAGCTACAAAGATTGCTACTGAAAAATGTCCAAGCTCACTGAACTTCTGAGGGTCAGTCCTTTATATACATGTGCAGAATTTCTCTAAAGTGACATTTGGCTCAGCCAGGGATTTTGGCTTGGCTGATTTGAAAATCCTGCACTTCAACAGATTTCACTTGCAAAGGACCTTCCACTGCTTCCAAAGCTCAGAATGCAGCTTCCAAATGTGTTCTTCAACTTAAATCTCCAATTCCTACAGAAAGTGGGGGCAAAACTCTAAGATATAACCATAAAACTAGAAAAACTAAGGAAATTCTAACTAAATTGCAATATTAACAGAAATTGAGTAAAACAACACTCCAAATGAGAGAAAAAGATAGATAATTGCCTTAAAAACTACTTGAAAAGTAAGTAATTATAGCAACTAACAACTCCCCCAAACTTGGAGTTTTGCTTGTCCTCAAGCAAAAGATAAAGACAACAACTAAATAACTACCTAACAGAAAGTAGCTACCACTAAAACAGAAATCATGGATCAAGATCAATCCCATCCTAACAAATCCAAAACATGCTTCCTTCTAAGAATTGAAAAGGACCAAACCAATGATTCAAATTTCAAGAATGGTGCCTTAAACCGAACCCGTAACAAGGATGCAAGTACCTAATTTCTCAAGAATTGAACCAAGCATAACAATCAAAATTTGACAAAATCTAAGAATGTTTGATTCTTTTCACTCAAGTGTCTCACTCAAGCACCAATTGGTTTAGGTGCTGAATTCTCTCACAGTCAACACACAATGGCAACCATAAATCAGTTTTGCTTTCCTTCTCAATGTAACAAAATTATGCACAAAAATTAAGATCACAAGGACTTGATCAAGGTCTGAACCGTGGCTAGGCTTGAAAGGAAATTGGTTTTTCTAGAATAGCAAACACCATGAGATAAGAGAGCAATCAATGCATTTTTCAGATTTTACCCAATCCCTCTTATTTTCTCACAATGACAAAGATACCAACTCCTTGCATTTCTCACATTTAAGCTCAAGAACATGTCACTATAATCACAACAAGTATCACAACTTTTATTTCTTTTTGTTTTCCTTGACCTTCTTTTTCTTTTCTTTTCTCGATTTTTTTTTATGCACAGAATTTACAGAACATAAGACAAACACAGCTGTGACACTTCTTTTAATTTAATGAGAGTGACCCACAATTGTTCCCAAGTTCTTCATTTCATGCAAGATTTCCCCCAAACTTATTCTAAACCCAACACATGCAATTGCTCTCCTATCCAATGGTAAGGAAAGTGAATTGTTTTTCTTTTAGGCTCTTTGGGTTATCATGACAGAAGTTTATTTCAATTAAGGCTCAAAGGGGCTGCACAAAAAGGGATGACAGAAACAGGGAAGGCTTTTTGGCTTTAGGCTTTACAATCATCAAACAAAATTTTGCCTTGATCATTTCTTTATTAACATGCAAGAATCATCACAAGAGAATTGTTCAAAACCAACAGCGGTGCCAAAGGTGGCACTCATAATCATTTGAGATAGCACACAACTCACAAGAATCATTTCTCAAACATTCTCAAATCTGTCCTCACAATCAAATCATGCTTGAAACTTTTCTCAAAAACATACATGCATCCAAGCTATGCTAACGAAACGAGCAGCCACAAAAATCGATCAAATCAAGGTTTTGCAAATGCATTTTTTCTTTTAAAAAGCGCGGGAAGCAAGCTAGGAAAACGAACGATGGGATTTTTCTAAAACCATGAAATAGCCACAACATTAACATAAAACTAGCAAACACAACAAAAGTACCAAGTTCAGCAAACAACGAGGTCTTGGCCAACATTACCAAAATAACAACTAAACTAACAGCAACCCACAAAGTACTAACCATGTACTGAAATTAAAATACTGAATTAATAAAAGCAGAAAATTAAATTGTCCTGGTAAAATGGGGATTAAACAAACAAATCCCCCCATCAAACATCATCATCTTCATCTGCCTCAGAGCTACCATACTCCTCTTCTTCCTCTTCAGTTCCTTCTTCCTCCACTTCACTTTCCTCCTCTGCCACGACCTCATCCTCAGCTGCAGCTTCTGCTCCTTGGTCAGCAGCAGCTGCATCATTTCCAGCAGCAGCACCATCTGGGGCATCAGCAGCTCCAGCACCCCCCAAAAAAGGAGGTTTGTCCCCAGGCCATGCGATGATAGCTTCAAACTCAAAAGGTGATGGCCAATGGAGACTACCATGAGGTCGTGGTGCTGCAGGGGTTAGATAATAATAAATGGAAGAATTTAAAGTTTGTTGGCCGCGATGAACCGCTGCCAGCTGCTGGAAAAGGAAAATGAAAATAGTTGCTAATTGGGATCTGTTAAACGGCTCCACTACAGGAGGAATGGGAGGTTGAGGAGCATCCACTTCCGCGGGGTTGTGGTAATGCTGGTCAATGAAGCGCATGTTGAGTGGCTCTCAGAGGTTGAGGAGGGGAGGACGGCGGACATTCACTCCTTGGCTCTCACATAATGCAGTGATAAGGGCTGGAAACCCGAGAGGCCTTGGTGGAGAGGTAGGAGCTTTGGCAGTCACAAATTTATGGATTTCTCTTGATATTATCCTCCCAATGTTGATGTCAATGTCATTCATGATGCAGTACACCATGAAGGCTCGTGACATCCTAAGCTCTGAAGTATGGGTGGTAGGTGTAATGTTAGAGAAGAGGAATGAGGCCCAAATCTGAGATATGGTTTTCAAAGCTGCCCTCTTGAAGCGTAGGGCCTTCCCCGCGTCATTTTCAACAAAAGAGTGGCCTGGAATGCAAAGGCTGTTGCTCACAGCAGTGTTGGTGACAGGGGTTCTCCTAGTAGACATCAAGAAATAGCCACAGTCTTGGTTGTTGGGGTCGGTGAAGTCATTGGCCAGAAACCGGTTGATGGAAGGAGCATCATAGTAGACAAAGCAACCCCTCACCCAAGACCTACGGGTAGGATCGCTGGTGCGCCTGGGAATAGCATTCGCGTAGAATTCGCGCACCACTTCCTCATTGATCTTGAGGGGGAAGTTGGTAAGTTTCTGCCACTTCCTTCGAACAATTTCATCTTGAATCTCCTGGAAATCTCCAGCTAGTAGTTGCACTTCTCACTCCTTGATCAAGCCTCTATTGGCATTATTCTTGAAACGCTCTTGGTTAGGAGGAGCAAGGAAGCGGTTCTTCTGAAGGGGCTCACGAGGAGTTTGAGGTTGCGGTGGTGGGGATGGAATCTCCTGCACTTCATCATCTTCTCGTGAGGCTTGAGGAGGAGCACGGGAAGAAGAACCCCGCCTCGTGACTCTTTGCTTCTTGGCAGTGGGGGTGGAGTCATCAGCAGGTTGCTTGTGCTTAGGAGCCATGCTGCAAAACAGAACATAAACAAAACAGAATAGCACAGAAGGCACAAGAAATTATATCAGTCAGTGACACAAATGAGAAACAAGAAACAGAAAAATAAGTTAAGACAGAAATCACAACATAATTGAAACACAACACGTACAAAAGAAAAGAAAAACAGAAAAAGAAATTGATGAAAAGCTAGAAGGAGAACTGAGAATCCACAAAACACCAAGAAAATTTTGTCACACACAAGTGCAGAAACAGAATATGCACTCAGCAATGTGCAACAGTTTTGGCTAAGCATCTGCAGGGTGGCTTCGCCAAATTCCACTAATCTGGTGCTTCTAAAATTTTGCAGAAAGATAAGGTTCCAGCACTTGTGGTTGACAAAACCAATAGAGAGACACAGTGGTCCCAGTTCTTTAGTAGTGAAATACACATGTGCAAACAAGAAGAAAAAGAAAAAGAAAAAGAAAAAGAAAAAGACAAAGGGGAGCTTTTTGGGTAAAACAGAGAATGCACAAAGGACCATGTGCTCCCCTTTAGCACACAGAAGCAGCAGGAAACAAAAAACTATTAAACAAGATACAACAGCATAGGGACCCAAAACGTGGTCCCAAAACACAGAGAAAATAAGAACCTTCGAAGAAAATACAGAAAACCAGCACTTGAACCATCAGTGGTCCCGAAATTAATGAAAAGGACAAGATCTACACATATTCAAACATTAAAAACAAGAACACAAACCGAAAAGGGAAAAACAGAAAGGGAATAACAGCAGATTTCCCAAAATATGAACAGCAACACAAAAGGGAAAAGAGAGAACAAACACGTGACTACCTCCAATAAGGAAAGATATCCCAAAAAGGCACAATCAACAGAAAACATACAAAAAGGTTGCACTTTTTCAACAACCAGAAATCGAAAAAGACATATCACTCAAGGGAAACTTCAAAACAAAAGATAGCTGTAATAAAGTGGCAGAAAATTCTGATTGGAGGGGAAGGAGGGTGAGGCGACGTGATTGGAGGAGAAGAGGGGTGAATAGGAAAAGGTAACAGTGATGGGTATAGGGAAACGTGATTGGGAAAGGTGGAGACATTATGGGGTAAATCAAAGGTCTTGGAACGCGGGAAAAAATTGAAAAAGATCAGAGGGTCAGAATAAGTGGAAAACGGCTTGGCCATGAGGCATGGCTTGGTAGAAAGCTCGAATTTGGACAGGGATCACAAAGTGGCTTTTGGCTTAACCATGGAACGTGGCTAGACTAAAAAATGCATGGAATTGAATTTATTGCTTCCAGTGGTTTTGGCTTGGAGCCAGTATCAATGGCTTGAGCCAAAAGTCACTTAAGAGTAATAATTCTTGCACAGACATGACCAGAATGCGAATTATGCAGAACTGAACCTAAACACTGCAATGTAACAGCTAAATAGGACATATGCAACTACAGAATGATGCTTCTAAATGATCATATTACAAAGAAACAAAATTAACACAAACAGCACACAAAATTCACACAAGAATTCTAAATGATCAAACACATAACTAACTAAATTGAACTTCAAAATTCAGAATGCAGAAGTAAAATGGTAAGAAAACTGGGTTGCCTCCCAGGTAGCGCTCTTTTAATGTCATTAGCTTGACATTTGGTGACCTCAAGGATCACTTAGATGCAGAATTGTGGTCAGCCTTTCAATTTCACCCCCCAAATAGGGCTTTAATCTCTGACCATTAACTGTCCAGTTTCTTCCTGTTGAAGGATCTTCCAAAATAACAGCACCATGAGGCTTCACCTCCTTAATGATGAAAGGGCCAGACCATTTGGACTTAAGCTTGCCTGGAAATAATTTCATCCTTGAATTGAACAACATAACTTTTTGATTAGGCTGCAAGTCTCTCTTCACAAGCTTTTTGTCATGATAGGCCTTGACTTTCTGTTTGTAGTGCCTTGAAGAATCATATGCATTGAGTCTCATCTCCTCTAACTCATGAAGTTGGATCTTCCTCTTCTCACCAGCCAAGGACTGATCAAAATTAAGGAACTTAAGAGCCCAATAAGCTTTGTGCTCCAATTCCACAGGGAGATGAAAAGCTTTTCCATAGACCATTTGGAATGGAGATAGGCCAATTGGAGTCTTGAATGCAGTCCTATATGCCCATAGAGCATCATCAAGCTTTACAGCCCAATCCTTTCTTGAAGAAGCAACTGTCTTCTCAAGGATCCTCTTGATTTCTCTATTAGAAACCTCAGCTTGACCATTGGTTTGAGGATGGTAAGGAGAAGCTACTTTATGTTTGACTCCAAAATGCTCCAAGACTTTCTTCAATTGTGCATTGCAAATTTGGGAGCCTCCATCACTGATTAAAACTCTAGGAACACCAAACCGAGAGAAGATATTCTTCTTAAGAAATTTAATGACTGTTTTGGAGTCGCTTTTGGGACAAGCAACAGCTTCTACCCACTTTGAAACATAGTCAACAGCCACCAAAATGTATTCATTGGAGAAGGATGAAGGTAAGGGGCCAACAAAATCTATACCCCAGCAATCAAAGACCTCCACTTCAAGAATGTTTTGAAGTGGCATCTCATTCCTTCTTGATATCCCTCCGGTTCTTTGGCATTTATCACAGCTTTGCACATGCTCATGAGCATCTTTAAAAATTGTAGGCCAATAGAATCCAGACTGGAGGACCTTTGCAGCAGTCCTCTCTCCACTGTAGTGCCCTCCATAAGGTGAATTGTGGCAGTGCCACAGGATGTTCCTTGCTTCCTCCTTAGCAACACACCTTCTAAGTAAATTGTCAGCTCCAATTTTGAATAAATGAGGATCATCCCACACATAAAGTCGAGAATCCTTAAAAAATTTCTTTCTTTGGTGCCAATTCATATCTGCTGGAATGATTCCACCAGCTTTATAGTTAGCCATATCCGCAAACCATGGCCTTTCTTGCACCACAAGCAATTTCTCATTAAGAAACTCATCCAGAATTTCTTTCTCAAGAGTGGTCACCTCATCATTCACAAGCCGTGACAAGTGATCAGCAACTTGTTTTTCACTTCCTTTCTTGTACCTAATTTCAAGATCAAATTCCTGCAGTAACAAAACCCAACGAATGAGTCTAGGCTTGGAATCGGGTTTGGACAGCAAGTATTTAATTGCAGCATGATCAGTGTACACAACTACTTTGGAACCAATTAAATAAGAACGAAATTTTTCCAAAGCATACACTATTGCTAGCAACTCTTTTTCAGTTGTTGCATAATTCACTTGGTGTTCATTGAGCACCTTGCTAGCATAATGTATGGGATGAAAAATTTTATTCTTTCTTTGGCCTAGGATAGCCCCTACTGCATAATCACTAGCATCACACATGAGTTCAAAATCAATTTTCCAATTAGGTGCAGTGAGTATAGGAGCAGAGACTAAACTAGACTTCAAAAAATGAAAGGCATTTAAACATTCAGCATCAAAATTAAATGGTGTGTCCTTATTTAGCAGATTGCTCAATGGTTTGGCAATTTTGGAGAAATCTTTGATGAAGCGCCTATAGAATCCAGCATGCCCAAGGAAGCTTCAAATTCCTTTCACATTTGCTGGTGGTGGAAGCTTTTCAATGACATCTACTTTGGCTTTGTCAACTTCAATTCCTCTTGCTGAAATTTTATGGCCAAGAACAATTCCTTCGGTCACCATGAAATGTCATTTTTCCCAATTAAGGATGAGATTTGTCTCAGCACACCTCTTCAAAACAATTTCCAAGTTTAACAAGCACAATTCAAATGATCCACCAAAAACAGAAAAGTCATCCATGAAGACTTCTATGCATTTCTCCACCAAATCCGAGAAGATAGCTAGCATACACCTTTGGAAAGTGGCAGGTGCATTGCATAGCCCAAATGGCATCTTCCTATATACAAAGACTCCAAAAGGACAGGTGAAGGCTGTCTTCTCTTGGTCTTGAGGATCCACAACAATTTGATTATAGCCAGAGTAACCATCCAAAAAGCAATAGAAAGCTTGGCCAGCTAGTCTCTCCAACATTTGATCCATGAAAGGAAGGGGAAAATGATCCTTCCTTGTTGCTTTGTTGAGCTTTCTATAGTCTATGCACATCCTCCATCCCGTGATAGTTCTTGTAGGAATTAATTCATTCTTCTCATTGCGGATAACTGTCATGCCCCCCTTTTTAGGAACAACTTGCACAGGACTCACCCATGCACTATCGGATATAAGGTAGATCAATCCAGCTTCCAAGAGCTTTAAGACTTCCTTTCTTACTTCTTCCTTCATCACAGGATTGAGTCTTCTTTGAGGTTGAGCCACTGGTTTAAAATCATCTTCCATGAAGATCCGATGCATGCAATAAGAAGGACTTATCCCTTTGAGATCAGAGATAGACCATCCAATGGCTCCTTTGTTAGCTTTCAAAACCTCAATCAATTTTTCTTCCTCTGCAGTAGATAAGGGATTGCTAATGATGACTGGTTTGCCACCATTTTCTTCAAGGAACACATACTTTAAATGTGGAGGCAGCACCTTCAATTCAGGCTTGGTTTCCTCCACCTTCTCATCTTTCTTTAAATTTTCAACAATTTCTTCATTTGGAGGAATTTCCTTCAAAGTATCAAGGCTTTTCAAGCATTCCTCAATTTCCTTCTCTTCCTCCTCATTAAGTAACTCAAATGCATCAATTAAAGCTTTCTCAAGAGGAGAGGAACTAGGTACTTGCTTTCTAGAGGTGGTATAGATTTCATCAAGAATATCCACTCTAAAGCATGATTTATCTTCACTAGGGTGCTGCATAGCTTCAAACACATTGAAAGTGACTTCTTCATCTTGCACCCTCATCTTGAATTTGCCATCACTAACATCAATCAAGGCACGGGCTGTCATCATGAATGGCCTCCCCAAAATGAGAGGAACTTCAACATCCTCTTCCATATCCATAATTACAAAGTCAGCTGGGAATATAAATTTGTCCACCTTCACTAGCAAATCTTCAACAACTCCATATGGAAGCTTAATGGTACGGTCTGCTAGTTGAAGTGTCATCCTTGTAGGTTTGATTTCTACATCCCCCACTTTGCTAAGCATGGACAGTGGCATAAGATTGATGCTTGCTCCCAAATCCAATAAAGCTTTTCCAATGGACAGATTTCCAATGGTGCAGGGAATGGTAAAACTACCAGGATCTTTGTGCTTGAAGGGCAATGGCTTTTGAATTATAGCACTGGATCCAGCTTCTAATTCAATTGTATCTTTCTCAATGTACTTTTTCTTCTTGGTGAGGAGTTCCTTCATGAACTTGGCATAAGTTGGAATTTGCTCAAGTGCATCCGAGAAAGGTAAATTGATTTGCAATCTCTTGAAGATGTCTAAGAAACGTGCAAACTGCCTTTCTCTGTCCTTCCTTGTTGGCACATGAGGATAGGGTAATCCTTGTGGAGGAACAGAATTTGACTCCTTCTTCTTCTTCTCTTTTCTCACCCTCTGGTGTTTAGTCATTTTTGGCTCAGCCGCCTCACTGATTTCATTTTTTTCTGCATTTTTCTCACTGATTTTCTCACTCTCACTCAATTCTTTTTCACTCAGCTCATTTTTTTCTTCCTCATCATCTTTTACGTCCTCCACAACTACCTCTTGCTCACTTTTCTCTTTACTCAAATCTCCCACAATTGTACCTCTCCTTGTAGTTATAGCCTTGCATTGCTCCTTGGGATTTGCTTGAGTGTTGGCTGTAAATGCTCCACTTTTAAGTTCTGCCAAATCTTTAGCAAATTGTCCCATCTGCACTTCAATATTTTTGATAGAAGAATCCGTGTTCTTTTGGTTGGTTAGAGAGACTTGCATGAATTGATTGAGAGTGTCCTCCAACTTAGAAACACGTTCTTGATGAAGAGGTTGGTATTGTTGTTGATGACTTTGGTAAGGAGGTCTATTCGAAGGGCCAACTTCTTGCTTCCAACCAGCATTGTTATTTCTCCAACCTTGATTGAAAGGTTGAGCATATGGATTGCCTTGCCGATTTTGGTTCCCCATATAATTGATTTCTTCTTGGGAACTTGGTGGCATGATGCATTGGCCACTTGAATGACCACCTCCACAAAGATCACAGCAAAGAACTTGTTGAGTGTTGGACTGAATAGCTTGTAAGCCTTAGAGTTGTTGAGGCATCTTAGCAAGTTGCTTGGTGAGTGCATCAAGTTGCTGCGTGAGAAGCTTATTTTGAGCTAGGAGGGCATCCTGAGAATTTATTTCCAGAACTCCTCTCTTCTGCACTTGCACGAGAGTTCTGTCATGCTGCACCTCATAGTCATTAGAGGCCATATTTTCAATAATTTCCTTAGCCTCATCCGGTGTCTTGTACATGATTTTGCTTCCAGCTGAAGCATCAAGCATAAGCTTGGTTTGAGGTCTAAGTCCAGCTAAGAAGGTGTTGATTTGAGCTGCCTCATTGAAACCATGAGCTGGACATTTCCTTATCAGGCCATTGAATCTCTCCCATGCTTCACACAAGGGTTCATCAGCTCCTTGAGTGAAAGTGGAGATAGTTGTCTTCCTCTGGTTGATCTTAGATTGAGGAAAGAAACGGTTCAAAAATCTGTCCACCAGCTCGTCCCAAGTCAAGGGAGTGTTAGGAGGAATGGCTCTGTACCAATCATTTGCCTTTCCATCAAGAGAGAATGGAAAGAGACTGATCCGGATATAATCATCATTAACTTGATGTAGCTTCACAGTGTTGCAGATATCAACAAAAGTAGTCAAATGAGCATAAGGGTCTTCATGGTCAAGACCATGGAACTTGTTTTACTGAATCAAGTGGATGAGAGATGCCTTCATTTCAACATTGTGAGCCTGCACCTCTGGTCTGGCAATGGTGTTGAAGAATCTTGGCCCTGTGTTGGCACAATAATCGTTCAAAGTACGCCTTGGTTGATTCACTTCTCCTTCTTCTGCCATTATAAAATCTTCTTCTTCAGGAATGGATGTCAAAGACAGATCTGGTGAAACAGGAGATAGTGGTTCTTGGCTAGCAAGTCTTTCTAGAGCCTTCCTCTTCCTTGTCCAGCTGTTGGTAAGTCTTGCTGTCCTCTCAATCTCCGGGTCGAAATACAAAGGATCAGCTGAACTTCTTGTGTGCATAAACAGAGAAAAAGAAAACAGAACACTAGAACAGAAAGTTAGCACAAGAAAACAACAACCACAACAGAAATAAAAATGCAAAGAATAAAAGAATAAAGAATAAAGCCTAGGACAATATGAATGTGAAGTTGCCTAATATTCATATGCAAATCCCCGGCAATGGCGCCAAAAACTTGTTAGACGGATTGGCAAGCGTACCAAATCGCACAAGTAGTAAATGGATAAGTCCAAGTATCGTTTTCCCAAGGGATTTGCTTGATATAGGCAATGTTCACATAAATATTAGCTAGACTGAACTGGTTTTTTACAAGAAAGCGATAAAAACGTAAACTTTGGTTGGTTTTGTGAAAGATAAAAATAGAACTAATGTAGAACAGAAATCAAAGAAGATATTTTTGTGGTTTTTAAGATAAACACAGCAGTAGACAGAGGTTAAAACAGATAGATGAAGATGTTGCAGGGGTTAGATCTCACCATTCTCTACTCTCTTCTTGCATGCACACAAAATACATTCTATTTGCATTTAAATGTTAAAATCAGTCAATAAAAACATTCTCAGCCCTAATTCCTTAGGTGCAGAGAGTCTTAGATTACTCCCCCAAGCCTTGATTCCTCAACAACTTAACGAAGCAACTAGCTTTAAGTCTAGAGACCACAAGATAACCCATGAACTAAGCTCCATTCCTAGACACGAAGTTCATGAGGTATATTGCTTCAGTTCTAGACAACGAAAGTGTTTCCCAACAACAGTCATGTCCAAGGATCATGCTATGGGTGATCAAGCCACAACAAGCTTTAAGAAAAGAAGCAAAATACTAACTTTAAACACAAATATGCAGAATATATATAGCTAAAATCAAAAGATACAAGAGAGTTTTGAGAATGGTTACATCTAACCCCTAACAACTACAGAACTCAGCCACTCATGGGTGTGAGCAGCTGGAAATTACACATGGAAGGGAAGGAGATGAAGAGAAAGCTAAGAACTAAAGAAAGAGCTTTTCTCTCCACTACAACAGTACAAAACGAGCTACAGAGTTTGCTACTGAAAAATGTCCAAGCTCACTGAACTTCTGAGGGTCAATCCTTTATATACATGTGCAGAATTTCTCTAAAGTGACATTTGGCTCAGCCAGGGATTTTGGCTTGGCTGATTTGAAAATCCTGCACTTCAACAGATTTCACTTGCAAAGGACCTTCCACTGCTTCCAAAGCTCAGAATGCAGCTTCCAAATGTGTTCTTCAACTTAAATCTCCAATTCCTACAAAAAGTGGGGCAAAACTCTAAGATATAACCATAAAACTAGAAAAACTAAGGAAATTCTAACTAAATTGCAATATTAACAGAAATTAAGTAAAACAACACTCCAAATGAGAGAAAAAGATAGATAATTACCTTAAAAACTACTTGAAAAGTAAGTAATTATAGCAACTAACATCCCCCATGGCTTCCCTATCAAGGATTTGGCCATTTGCATCAACTAGTCTTGCATCTAGGACATTGTCAGCTCCAAGGCCATACTTTCTCATCATGGATCCATATGCACCTCCTGTGATGTGCCCTCCAACACCTAAGCTTGTGCAAAGGCCTGCAGGGAAACCATGAACTGAACTTTTCTCATATATTCTGTAATAGACTTCTCCAATAGTGGCACCAGCTTGAATCCAAGCACAGTTGTCTTCTATATCAACATTGACGGCGCGAAGCTTCGACAAATCAACAATTATGAAAGGGCTCTCAACTTCAGAAACATATGAGAGTCCTTCATAGTCATGGCCACCACTACGAACTCTCAGATGAATACCAAGTTTCTTTGAGCAAGTCACTGCCACTTGGACATGTGAATCAGTCAAGGGAGTGAAAATAAGCTCAGGTTTTGGCGCTGAAGGCACCAAATACCTTAGGTTCTGTGCAGAGGATTCAAGGAAGTTGTTGAATGAAGCATTTTTTGAAGTGTAAATTGATGCATAAAATGGAGTTGCTTTGTCTGAATAGAAGCTGAGACATTGGACAAAGTTTTCTTCAAGTGAGGTTGAAGCTGCCAATGAAACTGATAATAGGAGGATTAAAGTTGCTAAGTGTGAGCTTGGTGACACCATGGTTTTGTGTTCTAAGGTTTTGGTTTCTATATTTTGTGCTTAAGGAGACTACCACAAATGTTATATTTATATGACCATAATGAGCTATGGTGACAATGTGTTACACAATAGTTTACGCATAATTAAGCTAAGACAAACGTCATAATACAGATGAAGAGTGTTGGCATTATCTTGTGGTTAATGTTCTATTCTTAATTATGACATTGTGGAACATGAGCTTTCTGATCTATCTTTGATTACAAGAACATCGACCACTTTTCACATTTAACATAATCTGAAAGGACTTCTCTATGCTTCATAGTTGCTAAAAAGAATAGTATAAGCAAAGCAACTGTGTTCAATGGCCCCACTAGTTTTACAATATTTTTGAATGACAAGAGATAAGCTTGTCTGTATTCTTGCAGCATCATATGGTCATGCAACAACTAAAGGAAATTCTGTATACTTTTTTTATTAGTTTCTCCATATTTCATAATATTCAATTCATTTCAAGGCTTTGTAGTGGGGATAAAAGGTAGGTACGGTCCACAACATCCCTCGTTCATTGGTACATATTTTTCTTCACTTGATAGTGTTACACAAAGTTTAATGGCACACTCTAAAGTTTTGTAATACTTGTTTGCCAAGCGTAGTTAATGTAACAAGAAGAAATTTCCATCGTCAGAAGCTAAACTTCTTCTGCATAGAATTCTCATTTTCAAGTTATAGAGTAATCTTTGTAATTTTGCACAAATTTATAGGGGTGAGCGTAACTTATAAATGTATGGAAAAAAAAAAACTTATTATCATATATTTTGTCTTTATTATTTAGAAAGGTAGTAACAACTTAATTTGTAGGGAAAAAAGTGTTTTATAAACAATACTATAATATAATTTTTAGGGAAAAAATGTTTTATAAACAATATTCCAATTTTGGAGGTAACAATGTTTTTCTGTAGAATACATTGCTTCATTTGGAATCGAAATATTGTTTTGGTGTAGTTGTTAATAGAAAATATTATAGCCCAATGTTATAACCTTCCCAATGTAAATATTTTTATATATTTGATATTCATATATTCATGTTTTTATATTAAAGCTTTTAAGTGATCTTGTGAGGCCAGGAGGTTGTGCGTTGGCTAGCATTTGGTTTTATCTATTATAAGTGGTGTTTGAGTGCTTGGCTCATGTGTGTGCACGTATAAAATATTATTATTATTTTATATTATTATTTGAAATTGGTTAAAAGAAAATGTTTTCGGCTATTATTGAAATTTTACTATTAGTATAAGTGTGTGTGATGTACTGTTTATTGTTAATTAATTATTACATTATCAATATAGTGTTGCTAAGGCTTGATCCCAAAAATTATTATTATGCGTGTTTGTGGTACGTCATGAAAATTGCTATGAATGTATAATATGCTTGATATGAATGAAGCATACATGTTTTGGATGTCATGGTGTATGGTTGATATGAAATAAATGGGGACCAAACCTATGTGAGGTAGGATCCTCCATGTGATAAGTTAAAAGAGGCCATAAGCATCTGTGTGAATCATGCATCATAACATAATACATGTGTTTTCGAAAGTAGTTTATGAACCTAACTGGGGAGGTTGTGAAGAGCTCGTTGAGTTCTGACCTTGCGGGTGTTATCTGGTTTGGAATCTTCTTTAAGCTCATGCTGATCCCATGGGTTGAAGTATCCTTGCAAGACTAGGTAACCCTGACGAGCTGCTAGGGGTATCATCATGGTTGAGACTGTTAGTGTCAGATGTCCATGGTGTGGCTATTCGTCGACTGCACGTACTCCCAGGCTACTTTCACCAAAGAGTTTTGAATGGTACCACATGCATACAAGACTAAGAATATAGGACACATTGCATTGCATGAATACCTTGATGAGTATGTGTTTGACTAATGTTAAATGTCATATGTATTTGTGTTGCTACCTGTCTCCATTTTCATACTACGAGCATGTAGTGAGATGTATCTCACTCCCTTTGTTTTTTTTTTTTTTTGTGTTTTCCTATGTATGTGTTGGTGACAGGTGATGTCCAGCAGGACCAAGAGAATGACGCTAGAGAGGAGGCATAAACCTCTATTTATGTCTTTTATTTTTACTATATATTATGGGACTTGTGAAGCTCTGATAGGCTGTGACATCGGGGCTAGGATATTTTATATCTTTGATTTTGGACTTTAAACTATTAGGTTGATTATTAAGTTTTGGATTTTGTTTGTTATGGACTTTACGTGTGGCCTTTTGGAGAGCCAAGTACTAAGTTATTCTTAAGTTTTTTTTATGATGAATGTTCAATGTGATGTTCTTTACCGCATGAGAAAAAGTTTTAAATTCGTTATTTGTTTTTGCAAACGAGAAGTTTAATTTATTTTCTTTGCTTTTATTTTTTTTAATAATGTATTTGGGGTAAAGGGTGTCACAATTAGTGGTATCAGAGCAGGTCGATTCTTCCCGCCAGTGTGTTATGTGTTTGCTATGTTTCTATGTGTACTCTGTACAATTGTTTGACTTGTTTAGGCCATGTTGGTTATATCTTTTCTTATCCTGTCATTTTACTTGTTGCATCCAGTACTTAGTTCTGGTTTGTGCAAGAAGAAATGACAGATAGGAATGATCGTGCGATTGCTAATGCTCTACAAGCTTTAGCTCAAGCTATAGGGAATCAGAATGCTAGTGGTGGAGTAGGCGAGTCCAACTGGTTGGATAGGTTCCAGAGGAATAACCCGCCTATGTTCAGAGGGAGATACGACCTCGATGGTGCGCATAATTGGTTGAGGGAGATCGAGAAGATTTTCCGAGCTATGGCATGCCCCAATGTTCAGAGGGTAGCTCTTGGTACCTTCATGCTCACGGAGGAAGCAGAGTTTTGGTGGGAGAATGCCCGTGAACACTTGGTAGCTGAGAATAGAGCAATCACTTGGGAAGTCTTCAAACAGATTTTCTTGGAGAAGTACTTTCCCGAGGACATCAAGAACAAGAAGGAGATGGAGTTCTTGGAGCTCAAACAGGGGAACATGACTGTGGCTGAGTATACGGCGAAGTTTGAGGAGCTATCCAGATACTTCCCTAATTACAATGGGAAGGCAGAAGAATGCTTAAAGTGTGTCAAGTTTGTCAATGGCTTGTGACCTGAGATTAAGCAGGCCATTAAATACCAGGAAATTGGTCGGTTTCCCATACTGGTGAACAAGTGCAGGATTTATGATGAGGGCAAACGAGCTCAAGAAGCGCACTATAGGAGTGTGGGTCCAGTGAAGGAGAAGAAATTTGGTGCTCAGAACCGTGGAAAGCCATATTCTGCTCCATCTGGTCAATATGGTAACCGCGATAGCAAATAGAAGGCCATTACTAGTTAGCCTACTAGTGGTGGAAGTGCGAGATCATCTCTTTCTTTTCCACGAAGGTGTGGGAAGTGTGGTAGTGCTAATCATTCGACATTTGAGTGCAAAGATAAGGATGTGAAATGTTTCAGCTATGGGAGGCAAGGCCACATTGGGAGGAATTGCTCTAATCCTAAGAACGAGATGAGGAGTGAGGTCAGAGTTCACAAGCTAGTCGACTTAAGATCACTGGAAGAGTTTTCGCTCTTAGTGGTGCTGAAGCCTCAAAGTCTGATGACTTAATCCAAGGTAAGTGTCTCATAAGTGGAACTCCTTTAGTTGTGCTATTTGATTCTGGTGCAACTCATTCATTCATATCATATGCTTATGTTAAAAACTTGAAATTGTCTGTGTCCCCTTTGAAATTTGATCTGGTTGTTAATACTCCTACAAGTGATTATGTTGTTACCTCTAGTGTTTGTCTAAATTGTCCTGTATTGATTTTTGATAGAGAATTTGTGGTTGACTTGATTTATTTACCTCTTAGTCAACTAGATGTTATTCTTGGTATGGATTGGTTATCTTCCAACCACGTCCTGTTAAACTGCTTTGATAAAACTATTGTGTTTGGTGAGTCTATTGAGGGTAAGGATGAAAGGTTCATCACCGCCAACCAAGTGAAGGAAACTTTGAAAGAGAATGCCCAGGTATACATGATGCTAGCTTCCTTGAAACTTGAGAGTAAGGTAGTGGTTGAGAATATGCCTGTAGTGAGAGATTTTCTTGTGGTATTCTCGGAGGATGTCTCTAGTTTACCCCCTGAGCGTGAGGTTGAGTTCTCCATAGACTTAATGCCCGGTACAGGACCCATATCCATAGCTCCTTATAGGATGTCTCCCTTAGAGCTAGTTGAGCTTAAGAAATAGTTAGAGGAGTTGTTAGAAAAACAGTTTGTGAGACCTAGTGTGTCACCTTGGGGAGCACCAATTTTGTTAGTGAAGAAAAAGGATGGGAGCATGAGGTTGTGTGTAGATTATCGTCAGTTGAACAAGGTGACGATTAAGAATAAGTACCCCCTTCCTAGGATAGATGACCTTATGGACCAGTTGGTGGGAGCTTGTGTGTTTAGCAAGATAGATTTAAGGTCAGGTTACCATCAGATCCAGGTGAAGTCTGAGGATGTTCCAAAGACTATTTTTACGGCCCGTTATGGTCACTATGAGTACTTGGTTATGCCCTTTGGTGTGACCAATGCACCTGGTGTGTTCATGGACTACATGAACCGGATCTTCCATCCCTACCTGGATAGTTTTGTGGTGGTCTTCATAGATGATATTCTAGTATACTCTAAGACTAGGGAGGAGCATGCCGAGCATCTGAGGGTTGTATTGCAAACCCTTAAGGACAAGCAGTTGTATGCTAAGTTGTCCAAGTGTGAGTTCTGGTTAGAAGATGTGAGTTTCTTAGGACATGTCATATCCAAGGGAGGGATAGCTGTAGACCCATCTAAGGTAGAAGTTGTGCTTAAGTGGGAAGCCCCTAAGTCAGTTTCTGAGATTAGGAGTTTTTTGGGTCTAGCTGGTTACTATAGGAGGTTTATAGAGGGTTTCTCTAAGTTAGCCATGCCTTTGACCAAGTTGAATCGTAAGGGTCAAGCCTTTGTGTGGGATAGCCAGTGTGAGAGTAGTTTCAGAGAGCTTAAGAATAGGTTAACATCAACACCTGTGTTAGTTTTGCCTAACCTGAGTGAACCCTTTGTAGTGTTTTGTGATGCATCTAAGATGGGTTTAGGTGGTGTGGTTATGCAGAAGGGTCAAGTAGTAGCCTATGCTTCTAGGCTGCTTAAGACCCATGAGAAGAATTATCCCACTCATGATTTGGAGTTAGCAGTTGTGGTATTTGCCCTCAAGCTTTGGAGGCATTATCTATTTGGTTCTAGGTTTGAGATTTTTAGTGACCATAAAAGCCTTAGGTACCTCTTTGACCAGAAGGAGTTGAACATAAGGTAGAGGAGATGGTTGGAGTTCCTTAAGGACTACGACTTTGAGCTTACTTACCATCCAGGTAAAGCCAATGTAGTGGCTGATGCTTTGAGTAGGAAGTCTTTGCATATGTCTGCTTTGATGGTCAGAGAGTTGGACCTTATAGGGCAATTTAGAGATATGAGTTTGGTGTGTGAGGTTACCCATAGGAGTGTAAGGTTGGGTATGTTGATGGTGACTAGTGGTTTGATATAGGAGATTAGAGAGGGTCAGAAGTCAGACCCATTCCTGTTAGCTCAGTTGGAGTCTATAGCCCAAGGGAAGGAGAGTAGTTTTAGTTTGGAGTAGGACGGAGTTTTGAGACTCCAAGATAGGATTTGTGTGCCTAGTATTCCTAAGCTTAGGAAGATGATCCTAGCTAGAGGAAGGCCATAGAAGTAGCTTGAGTATCCACCCCGGAGCCACAAAGATGTATCAAGACCTTAGGAAAATGTTTTGGTGGCCCGGTATGAAGAAAGAGATAGCGAAGTTTGTTTATGCTTGTCTAGTGTGTCAGAAGGCCAAGGTAGAGCACCAAAAGCTTTTAGGTTTGTTACAACCTCTAGATATCCCTGAGTGGAAGTGGGATAGTATATCCATGGACTTTGTGGTGGGTTTACCTAGAACCCCCAAAAGGTTAGATTCTACTTGGGTTATAGTGGACAGGTTGACCAAATCTGCTCATTTTATCCCAATTAACATTAGATACCCTTTAGAGAATTTGACTGCCTTGTATGTTAGAGAGATTGTGAGGTTGCATGGTGTACCCTCACGCATAGTTTCTGATAGAGATCCTAGGTTCACTTCTAGGTTTTGGGAGAGCTTGCATGAGGCTTTGGGAACTAAGCTTAGGTTGAGTTCAGCTTATCATCCTCAAATCGATGGCCAAACTGAGAGAACCATCCAATCTTTAGAGTATCTTCTTAGAGCTTGTGTATTAAAGCAGAGGGGTAGTTGAGATAGTTTCTTGCCTTTGATAGAGCTCACCTATAACAATAGCTTCCATTCTAGTATTGGGATGGCACCTTATGAAGCCTTGTATAGGAGCAGGTGTAGGACCCCTTTGTGTTGGTTAGAACTTGGTGAGAGCCTTGTGTTAGGACCTGAAGTGGTGCAGCAGACCACTGAAAGGGTCAAGTTGATCCAAGAGAGGATGAGAGCAGCCCAAAGTAGGCAGAAAAGTTATCAAGATAAGAGAAGGAAAGCCCTTGAGTTTCAAGTGGGCGATCATGTATTCTTGAAAGTCACTCTGTGGATTGGGGTTGGTCGAGCGTTGAAGTCTCGTAAGCTTACTCCTCGTTTCATTGGTCCTTACCAAATCCTAAAAAGAATCGGCAAGGTTGCCTATCAAATTGCTTTACCACCATCCCTTTCAAATCTCCATAGTGACTTTCATGTCTCCAAACTCAAAAATATGTCCATGACTCGTCACATGTGATTAAGTCTGATAATATTCAAGTTAAGGAGAACTTAACTTATGAGGCATTACCCATAAGGATTGAGGACTGAATGGTGAAACAACTAAGAGAGAAGGAAATTCCTTTGGTTAAGGTTGTCTGGGGAGGAGCCACTGAAGGCAGTGCAACATGGGAGTTAGAAAGTCACATGAGTGATTCATACCCCGAGTTATTTACTCCAGGTAAATTTCAAGGACGAAATTTCTTTTAAGGAGGGAGGAGTTATAACACCCCATTTTTTAAAATATATATATATATATATATATATATATATATATATATATTAGTTATTAATAAATATTTTATATTTTTGTTTTAATGATAAAAAAAAGAAATACGTTGGGTTAAATGTTTTTAGGCCTTTAGTCTTTAGAGTCCAATTCAAGTCTCTAAAGCTGTCAGGTTTCTTTTAAAAACCAAATCTTCCCTCACGTTGTCTTTTATGCTCTCTTTGGGAACTGTGCTGTCAGAACCGCAAACGGAGGAGTGAAAGGGAATTGCGAAGGAGCACCGTTGCTTGCACTCTTGCTGTGGAACTACCTCTTTCAAGGTATGGGGGGAGTGAGACTATCTCGCTCATGGGTATGATTATGGTCGGGGGTAGCGGGGTTGGCCCTAAACCCCAATTGATTGTGTATATTTTAAATTCAATTGAATGGGTTATTTTAATTTCAATTTACATTGCTACATACGCTGTTCATAGTGATATTGAATTGCAGTTCCCGCACCCTTATTTTCTATTTCAATTTGTTACGTTGATTTTGTGCATTATACACTCTCGTGAATTTTATTTTGTGATAGTGCTTTGATATCTCTGGCGCACAAAGGAATGTGTAGCTGCCTTTAATTCATTCGAATTTGTGCATTGGTTTGATATACATGTGTTCCAAATTCATTGTGTTGTGTTGATATATATATATATATATATATATGTTGATATATATGAAATTCTTATTTGTACATATATTTTCGGTATGTATGAAAGTTGGTATGATGTATGTTTATATATATAGTGATAATTATACAGTAAATTATTTATTCAGATTCCAATTTCATATATACAATTGCTTACCTATACTTTTGGAATTACAATTCAAAATCTTGAGTCTAAATATATACATTTACATTTATATGTATATATTATATTTAGTTATATATATATATATATATATATATATATATATATATTTGATATTCATATATTCATGTTTTTATATAAAAGCTTTTAAGTGATCTTGTGAGGCCAGGAGGTTGTGCGTTGGCTAGCATTTGGTTTTATCTATTATAAGTGGTGTTTGAGTGCTTGGCTCATGTGTGTGCACATATAAAATATTATTATTATTTTATATTATTATTTGAAATTGGTTAAAAGAAAATGTTTTCGTCTATTATTGAGATTTTACTATTAGTATATGTGTACATGATATACTGTTTATTGTTAATTAATTATTACATTATCAATATAGTGTTGCTAAGGCTTGATCCCGAAAATTATTATTATGCGTGTTTGTTGTACATCATGAAAATTGCTATGAATGTATAATATGCTTGATATGAATGAAGCATACATGTTTTGGATGTCATGGTGTATGGTTGATATGAAATAAATGGGGACCAAACTTATGTGAGGTAGGATCCTCCATGTGATAAGTTAAAAGAAGTCATTAGCATCTGCGTGAATCATGCATCATAACATAATACATGTGTTTTCGAAAGTAGTTTATGAACCTAACTGGGGAGGTTGTGAAGAGCTCATTGAGTTCTGACCTTGCGGGTGTTATCTGTTTTGGAATCTCCTTTAAGCTCGTATTGATCCCATGGGTTAGAGTATCCTTGCAAGACTGGGTAATCCTGATGAGCTGCTAGGAGTATCATCCTGGTTGAGACTATTAGTGTCAGATGCCCATGGTGTGGTTATTTGTCGACTGCACGTACTCCCAAGCTACTTTCACAAAAGAGTTTTGAATGGTACCACATGCATACAAGACTAAGAATATAGGACACATTGCATTACATGAATACCTTGATGTGTATGTTTGACTAATGTTAAATGTCATATGTATTTGTGTGGCTACCTGTCTCCATTTTCATACTATGAGCATGTAGTGAGATGTATCTCACTCCCTTTGCTTTTTTTTTTTTTTTGTGTTTTCCTATGTATGTGTTGGTGACAGGTGATGTCCAGCAGGACCAAGAGAATGACGCTAGAGAGGAGGCATAAACCTCTATTTATGTCTTTTATTTTTACTCTATATTATGGGACTTGTGAAGCTCTGATAGGTTGTGACTTCAGGGCTAAGATATTTTATATCTTTGATTTTGGACTTTAAACTATTAGGTTGATTATTATGTTTTGGATTTTGTTTGTTATGGACTTTACGTGTGGCCTTTTGGAGAGCCAAGTACTAAGTTATTGTTATGTTTTTTTTTATGATGAATGTTCAATGTGATGTTCTTTACCGCATGAGAAAAAGTTTTAAATTCGTTATTTGTTTCCGCAAACGAGAAGTTTAATTTATTTTCTTTGCTTTTATTTTTTTTTAATAATGTATTTGGGGTAAAGGGTGTCACAAACAAAGCTAGACTCCCTTGGCTTGTATGTGTAGTCTAGTTACAAATGATCAATAATATTCGACTTTTGCCTATAAAAAAAGTTATTGTTTCCATACTTATTGGTTAATGAATTGTATGATCAAGGAATAATTCTATTGTTAAATATCAATTCAGTACTCCAAAAAGTGTGAATATTTTCTAAATTATTTAGTTCAGTAATTTTTGTTGTTCTGTATTAAGTTGAACTAGCATGTAACCCGTGTCATGCACAAGCATATGTTTGAATGTAAAGTGATATAAATGCATAGATATTTTTAATTTTATTATAAATGTCTTTAAGATAGTCCTTATAAATTGATATTGATTTTAATTATAATTTATAAATTGATTTGTTCAAATACTTTTTTCAATAGAAAAGAAACACAACAAAATTATTTAAAGTTATTGCTAACAAAGTTGAACACCACAAAAATTAATGAAAAATATACAGACTTTATATTAATGTGTAACTTATTTAAAATATTTATCCATAATAATTTAGAAATTAATGTTATTTCATGTAAAATATTTAATCCCCTTATAATATATTTTTACTTTGTAATTTAAATATTAATAACTTTTATGTAGATGTTAATATACTTTCACATAAAATGTTAAAATAAGAGTAAAGTATATCACTATGATTTTTATTTCATTCTTACTTGTATTGAACCTCTGATTTTGAATGAAATGGTATAAATTTATTTTGCCTAAAAGAAGAGAGTAAAGTATATAAAAGTCAAATAATATTTTAAATATTTTTAATTTGTATATTATAAAAAAAGGATGAATGAAAGCAAAGTAAAGCAATACTACATATAAATGTTTGTATATACCAACATACTATACTATGGAAGTTTCCTTCTTCATGACTTTGAAGAATTTTATATGATGTTATTAAAGTTTTAAATAAAAGTAGTAAATTAAGTAAAATTCTTACAAAGCATGAAATGTTAAGGAATTGGTGTGGTGAGATTGAAAATTTTCAAATACTAATATGATTGTTGGGTCGATTGTAGATCGTGTAAAGTTTTATGTTTAAAAATGATAATATTATAATATTATTCAACTTATCAGAAAAGTATACGTAAAATTCACCATTAACTATTCAAATAACTTAACAATACAAATAAAATACTAAACATGTTGATGAACTTTGAAGAAGTTAAAATTAAAAAAAATAATGATTTTCAATTGATAATGTTTTTTCTTAAGTACTGTATAAATAGCGGTGAGTGAACAGATGGGAAACACCAACTGGGCAGTATAAATAGCGGATTTGTAAAAAATTAGAAGTTAAAAGGTACAATTATGCCTAAAAATTGAGATGCTTTCTTGAATCTAATATTAAAATAGAGGATAATATATCCTTTTGATGTTAATAATATAATTATGTGTTATTATTCAGACTAAAAGAGACAACTGCACTCGAAGTGGAAAATGAAGATCTTTTCTTTCAAACACGACATTATTTTTCTTCTTCTTAAATCTAAAATTGAATATAAGGTGGCTTTAAATCTTAGTATGTCAGCATTGACAATGCAAGGTGTTTGCTTTGTAAGAGGAAGACAACTCTTTGTAAAACTGCACTTTATTAGAATGAGGAGTATTTCCATGCAGCATTAAATTGTTGCATGGGTTTCTTGTATGAAAGATTGGGCACCTTATGGAAAATAGGATTTGACAATGAGTATATAAAAGATTTTGATGTCTTGTTGCAAGTGTTGGAGATTCTGAAGGAGAAACTACCTAGGTATATTGAGGACCTCAATCCCCCTAAGTAATTAGAGCCACACTTTAAGTATCATTGAAGCGGAGGAATTGTGAAAGAAATGGTGTAATATTCCAAATAATAGAGTATCTATTTTTTTTTAATCTGTAGGAATCGAACACAGGTACCGGGGGGTTTACAACAATTCACACACTCTGCTCAACCAACTGAGCTAGATCCCCTCGGTAAATAATAGAGTATCTATTTAAGATAAATAAATTAGTTAAATTACATTAATAGATGATTAATTGGGCTTATTAGGAGTTCTTGTGAGAATTAATTAGGTTAGAGAGTGGCCAATAGGGCTCAATAGGGAATTAGCTCCAACTAACCGTAGGCATCAAAAGACATACTCACACACCCACACTTGACCTAGAGGAAAAGAGAGGAGAAAGGGATCAGAGAGAGAGAGAGAGAGGAGATCATAGAAAAGAACCATGTCAACCAAAGAGAACCTATGCTCATTCTAAGGTGAGTGCAACCGCTAGCCATCTCTCCACTCTTCAATGCTTTGCTCTTGATTATGATTTCATTAACCAGGGAAGGAATTCAATATTTGTCCAATCCATTCATGTAAAATATAATCTAATCTAATCCATTCAATTATTATGTACCAAACAAAAAATCCATTCAATTATTATAACAAAAGTACTTGCATTAGATTGGATGATTCATATTACTAACTAGATATATAAAAATTTATTCACTCTTATTTTCAAATCCAATAGACCATCTAATTAACTCTTAGGTAGCATTGGCTCGACCGAAGCTAAATCCCTTGCTAGCTTTCACATTACTTGCATCGAATTGGATGATTCACATGATTAATGAATAAATAACAATATTCACTTTTTTTTCTAAAAAAAACAATATTCACTTTTAATTTTCAAATTTAATAGACCATCTAACTAACTTTTAGGCATAAGGTTGGCTTGATGGTTGGGAAAGAGGGCTTAGGGTGAAGGGAGAAGGGGGGGAGAGAAAGGTCACAGGTTCGAAGTTGTACGTCAGTCCTGGCTGACACTAATAGTGTCAATGTCAAGATTGACGCTAATTGTTGGATTCTATTAATTTCACACATTTTTTGTAGTGACTAATTATTTTTTAATTTTAAAGTTAAATTTAGCTAAATATTTTTATTCATTTCCAATTCGAATTGTATTTTTATGAAAAATGATAAAAAAAACATTCATGCAACATATATATGTATTGAATTTCTCTCTATTACAATTATAGTTACAAAATAACTTTATTTTTTCCTCTCAATTCTTATATTTATTCCCCTTCTTATTGATTTAAAATGACTGATAATATGAAGAAAAAGAAAAAGAACCGATACTACTTTTCACGTACTAAAAAAAATTCTTACAAAATAACATTGATATTTTGTGTGTAATTGAGTACAACAGATTAAAAATAAAATACAAATGTAATAAATAAAATAAAAAAAATCAATTGTATTTTGTGTATGCCTACTTCTCATTGGGTTTTCTTGGAGATGATGAAAGTTCATGTATATATCTTCTGCACAAATCCTCAATGGTCCGTTCATTCTCTACCCTTCCCTCGGCTTCTGCCGCCTCAGACTTGGCATTTCTTTTTTCCACGAAACTGTAAAGAAAAGTCATAACAACGAAGAAAAAAAACAAAAGGCTGTTGAAGGAACAAGAAGTAATTATTTTGCTTTGAGGGAAATCAAGGTGGTTAAATAATAAATAGATAATACCGACCAATCAAAATACTTCATCTATTTTTGCATGATTGGTGTGTATACCAATCAACATTTTGAAACAAAATATGGTTGTACAGAGTGCTCAATCCGAAAAGAGCTGAAAGTGTACCTGAGTACAGCAGCTCTTTTTGGACTGAGCATCTGTGCACTCATCTTCTGCTGAAGGGATCAATGATAAAACCTTTCTCTTTCACTCTTTTCTTTTCTGTTATATATTGTCTCTCTTGTATTGTGGTTTCTTCTGCCAATGACACAGTATTTATAGACCTGCAATCACTTCAATTGGCGCGGAGCAACGTTACACTGTCCAGCTGGTTGTTTCAACCCGCTCACTCTCTGACTCTATTCTTGGTCCTCATGTTTGAAAACAAAAATACAGTATTTTAAGTATTAAAATGAAAAATAGACAAATAATTAAAGTGAGGATTTGAAATATTAACATAAAAGGAATTTTAAATTAAAAATTAACATAAAAAGTAAGTTTGAAAAATAATTAATGATTTAAATATTTTTAAACATATAGAAATAGATTTTTTTAGGTCAGAAATATTAGATATTAAATAAGAATGAAATGTATATTTGGAATAGCTTACTATTTAAAAAAAAAGAACTGCTTTTTTTTTTAATCATCATGACATTGGTGCGAAGTATCTATCGACTTTACTGATGACTAATCTTCGCCAAGAAACTTGGCTGACTCACCTATAGTCTGGTGTCCCTTTTCAATCATATTTTTTCAATCCACAAGGCATTACCTTGCTTAAAGGACCGAACGTTCCAATTAGACTAACGACATGTTGGTAAAAAGCTGATTTATAAAAAGTTTCTTTAGAAAAATAAAAAATAAATAGTTTTTTTTTCTTTTCAAAATAACAATGTAGTATAGAAAGTTGGAAACATAATTAAAGTTGAGATTTGAAATCTTAACATAAAAGAATCTTTAAATAAGAAATAAACATAAAAAGAAGGTGTGAAAAAATTATCAATTTAAATATTTTTAAAAATATAAAATTCAATGTTAAAAAATCAGTTAATTATTTCTTAAAACTTTATTTTTATGGTAATTTGTTTTAAAAATTACTTGTTATGTTAAGATTTCAAATCTCAACTTTAAATATCTTTCTATTTTTGTTGTTATTTTGAAAAAAAAATCATTGACTTTATACACTTCAATATCATTTAGTATTTTTTTTTCTTTCAAAAGTGAATGATTTTAAATATACAGTTCAATGAATTCCTTGTTATTTATATTTTTTTTTATTTTTAATTTTTTTAATAACTAACTATATTTAAAATTTCTTTTTATGTTAAATTAATATTGAGAAAACTTTAATTATCTTCCTGTTTCAGATTTTTATTTTGAAAAAAATAATTATTTACTTCATTAGGTTAATTATGCATCAGTTCCATAAAATATATAACTGTACCAAAATTTATTAAAAATATTAACTATTTTCAAACTTTCTTTTTATGTTAAATTTTTATTTAAAAATTCTTTTTCTGTCAGATTTGAAATCTCAAACTTAAATATCTTTCCATTTTTCATTTTATATCACTTAAAATAGTGAATTTTTGCTTTGAAACATGTTGAAGGGGCAAGAACGGGGTTGGTGAGTGAAGGGGTGGGAAACTCGGCCCTCTCTCTCTTTGATCCTTGCTCCAAAACCCCTTTTTCAGGGTCACCGCTGTTAGCGTTAGGGTTAGGGTTAGGGTTTTTCCACCTTCGTTATCTATCAATCTTCTTCCACTTCCACTTCCACTTCGTTCCCACTCTTAGTCTCTTCAATTGTAAGCTTTTTGCGCTAGGGTTTCCTCTGTAATCCACTGAACTTGAAAACTCGCTCTTTCTTCCGGATCTCGATCTATGGATACCCGCAAGAGGGGAAGACCCGAACCCGGCTTCAGCTTAAATGGCGGATTCAAGAAATCCAAGCAAGAAATGGAGTCCTTATCAACTGGTGTAGGAAGCAAATCGAAGGCATGTACCAAGTTTTTCAGCACTGCTGGTTGCCCATTTGGCGAGGGCTGCCACTTCTTGCACTATGTTCCTGGTGGTTATAATGCAGTTGCCCATATGATGAATCTAAAACCTGCAGCACCTCCAGCGTCAAGAAATGTTGCATCCATGCCTCCTGTACCTAATGGGTCCACACCACCTGCCATTAAGACCCGCATATGCAACAAGTTTAATACTGCTGAAGGTTGCAAATTTGGTGACAAATGCCATTTTGCCCATGGTGAATGGGAACTTGGCAAGCATATTGCTCCATCATTTGATGATCATCGTGCCATGGGGCCCACTGGACCAGGTCGTCTTTCTGGTCGAATGGAGCCTCCCCCTGGTCCTGCTGCAAGTACGGCCAAGATCAGCGTAGAAGCTTCCCTGGCCGGAGCAATCATTGGGAAGGGTAGTGTGAACTCAAAACAGATCTGCCGCCAAACTGGAGCCAAACTTTCAATTCGAGAGCATGAATCTGACCCAAATCTTAGAAACATTGAACTTGAGGGAAGTTTTGAGCAAATCAAGGAAGCAAGTAACATGATGAAGGATTTACTATTGACCCTGCAAATGTCTGCACCACCAAAAACAACCCCAGGTGTTCCTGGCGCACCTGCCCATCATGGAAGCAATTTTAAGACGAAGCTGTGTGAGAATTTTACAAATGGATCTTGCACGTTTGGAGAAAGATGTCACTTTGCACATGGTTTTACAGCTAAAGGATTAGAGAATTAGTTGCTTATAACTGTTTCTGTTCTAGTTAGTTTACTGTATCAGCTAGTGGGATATAAATATCCTCAGACCCTTACTTGTAATGTATGTAAAAATTCATTTTTCACTTTCAATCAAATGAGATGGGTTTTCATCTTCCAAATTCTCTCGTTATCTCTCTAACATGGTATCAGTAGGTTTTTGTTCATAGCTTCCGCCTCTGCACATCTTCTTCTTTCTCTTAGTCAGGTGCATTAGCCAGAGTTATTATTATTGTTGTGCATTGCTACTCTTGCAGTACTGACAGGACTCCTGATGTTAGTTTTGTTGTTGAGTTGCTTTATATTTTTACTTATTTTGTTTTTCAAAAAAAAAAAAACCAGCTGGGCAGTATAAAAAAGGTGTCATTGTGAGATGAAATCACAACACAAGAATGATAACAACACAAAAGAAAAGAGTGAAAGAGAGAGGTTTTATACTTTTGTCATTCATCACTTCAGGGTATGGCTGCACAGAATGCTCAACCCGAAAACTTGTTTCAGTTGATGATACGCTCAACCTGAAAACTTGTTTCAGTATGGCTGTACAGAATGCTCAACCCGAAAACTTGTTTCATTATGGCTGCACAGTATGCTCAACCCGGCAATAACACTGCAGTTTAGATTCTCAAACTGAATGGGCTGTTGCAAGCATTCTGACTGCAGTTGCCATGGAAGAAATGGCCCTACAAATAAAGTAAGATGCCGTTTTAGATAACAAGTTATAGTATATCCATGTTTTTCAATGCCCTTAATTGTTTCTGTTATTCATATTAATATCTTTGTTTTTCTTGCTGTATCTAACAAATCAGTTCATTATACACTTGTTATGAAGGAAAATGACAGTCTTTGTTTCTTCTAATTTCTTTCAGGGAGAACCACTCTGTGTTGTTATCACTTCTTCTGTTCAACTTCAACATTGCTGCAATGCAATTTGGGAGATTTTGGACTGGGAACTTCACCCTCTGCTTGAATTCTTATGCTGAACACATTCAGAGTGGTTTGTTCATCTCTTTTATAATTGACTCGTGTTCTGCATATTTAAAACAATGATGTAGATGATAATTTTCAATAAGTATAAATTCGATCCACTGTGTAAAGTTTTTTATACCATGATTAATTAATCTTGACATATCAATAATGGTGCTTGAATGTTTCATGTAGTTGTTGTAGTCAAACTATTTTAATGACGTGTCTATACATATTGAGTGCTAGTGTAAAAAGCTTTTACACAGATGATGGATTAAAATAAAATCCTATACATATTGTATAAAATTTGGATTTGGGTTTCATATAATTTTTTTAGTACTTTTGCATTGAACTTACAACTTTTTCCTCTATTTTTTTGGGCAGTTATGACTGATGAGCATACAAGAATCCTGTTTTCCCAAAAATTTTCTTTGCAAGAGCTGCTTTGCCTCATTGAAGATTTTCTTATAAAAGGAAAAGTTATGTCAAAGAGTGCATTGATAACCAATAATTTTGTGGATGGTGTAGACACATTATCTTCTGAAGTAGCTTCAAATGAGCAGTTGGTAGCAGCAGGTGTTATATTAGCATCATTATGTGCTGCAACTGATCATGTTGGGTTTATATGGGAGGCTTCATATAAAATTCTTAGATTATGCCGATGGGATTCTAGGACAGTGCTAACTATTCTTCACATTTTTGCTCATCTGGGTGGAAGAAAGTATTTTGACTCCCTCAATTTTGTAACTAGACTCCCTTGATTTGTGTGTAGTCTAGTTACAAATTATCAATAATATCTGTCTTTTGCCTATAAAAAAAAGTTATTGTTTCCATACTTATTGGCTAACGAATTGCTTCATCAAGGACTAATTCTATTGTTAAATACTACCTCTGGTCCTAATTATAAGCAATAAATTGAATTTTCATTTGGTCCTAAATATAAGCAACAATCACCTTTTTGTAAAGTTACTCAGGGTAAATTTTCTTTTATACTCTTACTTTATTGTTAACTCTATTTTTTATGCATTCATATCAATAAAGCAAAGGGTACTTTTGGAATAAAATTTGAATTCATTGTAGAATTAATTAAAAATAACTACTTTAACTATTTTTCTTGGTCTTGATGATTTGTCCTATGTTACTTATAATTAGGACCAGAGGTAGTATCAATTTAGTACTGCAAAAAGTGTGAATATTTTCTAAATTATTTAGTTCATCAATTTTTGTTGTTTTGTATTAAGTTGAACTAGCATGTAACCCGTGTCATGCACAAGCATATGTTTGAATGTAAAGTGATATAAATGCATAGATATTTTTAATTTTATTATAAATGTCTTTAAGATAGTCCTTATAAATTGATATTGATTTTAATTATAATTTATAAATTGATTTGTTCAAATACTTTTTTCAATAGAAAAGAAACACACCAAAATTATTTAAACAAGTTATTGCTAGCAAAGTTGAACACCACAAAAATTATAATGATAAATATATGGACTTTATATTAATGTGTAACTTATTTAAAATATTTATCCATAATAATTTAGATATTAATGTTATTTCATGTAAAATATTTAATCCCATGATAATATATTTTTACTTGTAATTTAAATATTAATAACTTTTATGTAGATGTTAATATACTTTCACATAAAATGTTAAAATAAGAGTAAAATATATCACCATGTTTTTTATTTTATTCCTACTTGTATTGAACCTCTGATTATGAATGAAATGGTATAAAATTTATTTTGCCTAAAAAAAGAGAGTAAAGTATATAAAAGTCAAAGAATATTTTAAATATTTTTAGTTTGTATATTAAAAAAAAAGGATGAATGAAAGCAAAGTAAAGCAATAGTACATATAAATGTTTATATATGCCAGCATACTATCGAAGTTTCCTTCTTCATGACGTTGAAGAATTTTATATGATGTTATTAAAGTTTTAAATAAAAGTAGTAAATTAAGTAAAATTCTTACAAAGCATGAAATGTTAAGGAATTGGTGTGGTAAGATTGAAAATTTTAAAATACTAATATGATTGCTGGATCGATTGTAGATCGTGTAAAGTTTTATGTTTAAAAATGATAATATTATAATATTATTCATCTTATCAGAAAAGTATATATAAAATTCACCATTAACCATCAAAATAACTTAACAATACAAATAGAATGTTAAAACAAGTTGATGAAATTTGAAGAAGGTAAAATTAAAAAAATAATGATTATAATGTTTTTTCTTAAGTACTGTATAAATAGTGGTGAGTGAATGGGTGGGAAACACCAGCTGGGCAGTATAAATAGCGGATTTGTAAAAAATTAGCAGGTAAAAGGTGTAATTAAGCCTAAAAATTGAGATGCTTTCTTGAATCTAATATTAAAATAGAGGATAGTATATTCTTTTGATGTTAATAATATAATTATGTGTTATTATTCAGACTAAAAGAGACAACTGCACTCGAAGTGGGAAATGAATTGATCTTTTCTTTCAGGCACGACAATATTTGCTTTTTCTTAAATCTAAAGTTGAATATAAGGTGGCTTTAAATCTTAGTATGTGAGCATTGACAATGCAAAGTGTTTGCTTGTAAGAGGAAGATAACTCTTTGCAAAACTGCACTTTATTAGAATGAGGAGTATTTCCAAGCAGCATTAAATTGATGCGTGTGTTTCTTGTATGAAAGATTGGCCACCTTATAGCTAATAGGATCTGTCAATGAGTATATAAATGATTTTGATTTCTTGCTGCAAGTGTTGGAGATTCTGAAGGAGAAACTACCGAGCTAGGTATATTGAGGACCTCAATCCCCCCAAGTAATTAGAGCCACACTATAAGTATCATTGAGTTGGAGGAATTGTGACAAGAAATGGTGTAATATCCCAAATAATAGAGTATCTATTTAGGATAAATAAATTAGTTAAATTACATTAACAGATGATTAATTGTGCTTATTAGGAGTTCTTGTGAGTATTAATTAAGTTTTGGGTTGCGACAGTTACAGAGTGGCCAACAGGGAGCAATAGGGAATAACTCCCACTAACCGTGTAGGCATCAAAAGCCATACTCATAGACCCACACTTGACCTAGAGGAAAAGAGAGAAGAGAGGAGAAAAGAAAGAGAGAAAGAGAGGAGATTATAGAAAAGAACCAAGTCAACCAAAGAGAACCTATACTCATTCTTAGGTGAGTGCAACAGCTAGCCATCTCTCCACTCTTTGTAGCTTGCTCTTGATTATTCTTTCATTAATGATATTTTATGAATATGTTAGGATGGTTTAATGAGAATTAGTAATTAATTGCATGATTGTCAGGATTAATGTTTTATAGAGAAAATTTTGAAAATAATTGATTATTTTTCCAAAAGAAATTGATTACAAACTTTTGCCTTAAAATCTCATATAACTACATTGAAGCAGAATTGTGGTGCAGGTTCTCCGGAAGGAAATGGGGATGCAGAAGTTTTGCAAGCATATGTTTGACAGGGATTTAGAAATCAATAATGGGAAAGGAATTTTTTTTAATGAACATGAGACATGCCAAGGTAAAAATAATGACAGGCATCCGAAGTAGGAAAGGAATTCAATATTTGTCCAATCCATTCATGTAAAATCCAATCTAATCCATTCAATTATTATAACAAAAGTACTTGCGTCAGATTGAATGATTCATATTACTAACTAGATAGATAACAATTTATTCACTGTTATTTTCAAATTCAGTAGACCATCTAATTAACTCTTAGGTAGCATTGACTCTACCGATGCTAAATCCCTTGCTAGCTTTCACATTACTTGCATTTTACATCAGATTGGATGATTCATATAAATAACTAGATAGATAACAATTTATTCACTCTTATTTTCAAATCCAATAGACCATCTAATTAACTCTTAGGTAGAATTGGCTCGACTGATGCTAAATTCCACGCTAGCTTTTACATTACTTGCATCGAATTTGATGATTCACATAATGAATAAATAACAATATTCACAATTTTTTTTTTCTAAAAAAGAACAATATTCACTTTTAATTTTCAAATTTAATAGACCATCTAAGTAACTCTTTGGTATAAGGTTGACTTGATGGTTGAGGAAGGGGGCTTAAGGGTGAAGGGAGAAGGGAGGAGAGAGAGGTTATTGGTTTGAATCCCTCCCACTGACATTTTTAACAAAACTAACAAACTAACATTTGCGGATAAAAAAAAACTCTTAGGTAGCGTTGACTTGGTTGACACTAAATCTCACGCTCAATTTCACACTAGCATTTGCTTCGGTCAACACTTTGCATTTTATCATTTAAAAAAAATATTAAATGGATATGAACCATGAAGGGCTGCGTCGAAGTTGTGTCAGTCCTGGCTATACTAATAGTGTCAATGTTGAGATTGACGCTAGGGATGGGAATAGGCCAGGACAGGGTAGGCTTTGCATAAATAGGCTTAGCTTGTTTTATAAAATTAATGCTTAAGTCTGGCCGGTTATCTATCAGGGGCTTTTTTTTAGGCCTGACCTGACCTTTTTAAAAGCTTGTCTTGACCTATTAGCCTATTAGCCTATTTAAAGGCTTATTTTATATTAGGATTTCTAAATAAACTAACAAGCCAAATTTTAAAAAGGCCAACAAAAAAAGAACATCAAGCCTTAAATATATCCAATAGAAGTCATGGAATATTTTTATTTTTTAAGCAAATCATAATTTTTTACAAGCAAATCATAAAAAAGGATGATGCATGGCATCATCTCGTGCTTACTATTTTCACACTTTCACCAACACTTGTGCCTAAGGAAATCCCAAGTTCCATTTTCACTAGTTCGAAAAAGTGTTTCATGTAATATCCCTAATTTATAGACCTTAGAAATAAATAATAAAGAGACATTTTTGATGGAATAGCCTTTATATTTAATGGTTAAAAGATACCCTTGGGTATTATTAATAATAGTTACCTTTTTATAGGAGTTGTTAGGAATGAGATAATAGGATCTAGATGGGAAGTCAAGACCCAAGGAGGGCCAAGGCTCACTAAGCCGCACACATACACCACGGTTTATATAGAAAAGGAGGGGGAGAGTTAGAGAGAGAAACAGAAAAGAAAAAAAAAAGAAAAAGAAAGTTAGAGAGAAGGAGGAGAAGAAGAGGAAGAAGGAGAGGGAGCAGAGATTTGAAGATCCAGTGCTCGGAGCTCATCTCTACATGTCCCGGGAGGTGAGTGCTTCCCCCTAGTCCTTTCCCATCCATTTGATTTGTATGTTTTCCCCTTTTTCTCATTTGAACCTAAGGTTTGGAGATATTGGGCTTTTGGTGAGTTTGATTGATTAAGGGGTTTTTCGGGTAAATCAATCGGTTGGAAATGTAATAGAAGTGTTTAAGATTTGATTTTATAAGGTTGGGATGATTGGGTATGCCATTGATAGCCATAGAACTTGCAATTTTGTAAACCCATGTTCGTCCTGGCCCAGCCGAAATTTGGCGTAGCTGGGCCGGAATGTGTTAGAATGGAGAAAATAAGCTTTAGAGGAGTTTTGGCCCAGCCGAAACTTGGTGCAGCTGGGCCGAAATTGGGCAGAGGAGAAATTAGCTCCAGGGGAGTTTCGGCCCAGCCGAAACTTGGTGCAGCTGGGCCGAAATGTGGCAGAGAGGAAATAAACTAATTTAGGAGAGTTCCGGCTGGGCCGCGATTTTGGCCGGCTGGGCTGGAACGTTGTTTTCTTTAAAAATCTCTTAAAATACCTCTTTTTCTTTATTATTTAAATGATTTTAAATATTTATACAAATGTAATATGTTTAATTATAAGATGATTATGTTGTTATTGAAGTGTTTATATTATGGCAAGGTAATTACATTATTGTTGTAATAATTATATTTTAATGAGGTAGAGGTATTATTGTTGGGATGTATATGAATTGTTGATGAGATGACGTTGTGAGATGGATAAATGATAGGTTGAATTATAATTATTATGTTAAGTTGAAGTATATTATTTGTACATGAAGAAATGTAACTGTTATTTGTTGAATATAACATTGAGAAGATTATGATGTTTTAAGAATTTGAAATGAAATATTAATGAGTATGATTTTGAAAAGATGATGATGATGGTGTTTGTGAACTACATATTGGAACCATCCCTATATGTTAGAAATGAGTTAGCTATGACCTTTGGGAAGACTTTTATAGAAAAATGGTATACTTGGGAGGGTGAGTTTCACGCCAGAACTCCGGCCCACTAAAGCGACCCGGGGGTCTCGCCTAGTGGGATATCTTCCCAAGTACCACCCCTATGTTTTGACTCCGAATGGCGTGTTGGAGTGTTGAGAACTACTTCCCAAGAGGTTTAGTGACTCTTTTAGCGTATAGGGGATGGATTATTGTTGTGGTTGAGGATGGTTGATGTTGTTGAGATATATTTGGACCCTTAAGTCGGGCCATTGGAGATGGCGAGTACGGAGGTGTCGTATCTCAGACTATAAGGGATTCCAAATATGCTTTGCCGCTGGAATACGGTGTGTGCATAGTTGATGCATAGAAATATTCCGAATGTTGTATATGCACAGTTGGTGCATAGGTGTGCACAGTTAGTGCACAAGCATATGGGTAGGCACGTAAGTTGAGGGTGCTAGGTAGGCTCTCAACCTAGTGCCGGAGGTTTTCGTGGTGGCCAACGACGGGCCTATAGAATAGCCAAGTGGGCGAATCCCTATAGATGTAAGGTCTTGCAAACCTACAGAGGTAAACCACTATAGCACTTGTCTATTTTCGATAAAACCACACTTCCTCCACAGGGTGGCTCAAGGGACTCCCCGAATGGTCAAAGGTGAGACTATGGTAGGGGATGGGGCCTATGAGGACCGCTCATATGATGTCGAAACTCCATGGAGTAGAGTCAGTCTTGTCTACTAAGATTGTCTAGTGGTCATGAGTTGTCGCCAGGCAGCCAAGGACTTGGGCCTTGGACCTGGAGGGTTCCTGGGGCGGTCAGTTGAGGGTTGGGGCCCAACCCAATAGGCTGGCGACCAGGGGTGTTACAAAAAAAAGGGCGTTGTGATGGTTATGGCTCATGATGATGAGCGGTGATGACTTACTTTGTATGAACTATTTAAAATGGTTGAGCTATGATGTTGGTGTTTATAGTTGAACCGAGTTTTGTTATAAATTATGATAACTATATACAGTATTTTCAAAGTATATAATATTTAGTTTATTTCCTTTTCCTTGATTGGCATCTGTCTATGGGTATGTATAGAATCGTATAACTTGGGGATAAAGGAAGGGATGTTGATATTATAGTTGTGAGTATAAGTATCAAGAAAAGACATGAGAAGCCATGAAAGTTAAGAAAATGATCTCTAGAATAGAGAGTCAACCTAGAGTCTTAGAGCACTCACTGAGACATTATGTCTCATCCCTTTTAGTTTCATGTTTTTACAGGTTTAGCAGATGGACGAGTTCAAGGGAGAAGCTTGGAGCTGCTTGAATGAAGGAGGATAATTATAGTTGTGTATCTCCCAATGCATGGGAGTTAGTTTATGTTCACGTACCCTTTTTGGGTTATGTTTTGTACGGCACATAAGTGCCAAGAGCTTTGTATTAGACAAGTTTTAAGTTTTATTTTTCTGCGTAGTAAACTCTGATATCCTTATATTCTAAATTTTTGGAATTTAGTAATATAAATAGGAAAAAGGTACATACCCCTTGGGGTGTTACATTTCATATTAGCAAAAATTGGTTTTTATTTAATTTTGATATAAGACATTATCACACTCAGTCCTTCACGTTACAAAATTATAGGTCTCGGACTCACGAAACACAAATTTAAGAAATTACGATGTTGAAATTTATTTTAATAATAATTTTTTTTCTATCTCAAAAATATATTTTATTTATTATATATATCAGATTATTAACTTATTAAGATATTAAATATATAAGTGTAATATGTATATTAATTTTTATTATATTTAAATGAATAAATAGGCTGGCCTATCAAGCTTAATAGGCTTTTTTAAAAGCTCAAACCTAGTCTTTTTACTAAATGGGCCAGGCCAGGCCAGACTTTAAATAGGCTAGGCCATAGGTCCCTGTCGGGAGATCTGGCCTATCCCCAGCCCTAATTGACGGTAATTATTGGACTCTATTTCACTCATTTCTTGTAGTGACTAATTTTTTTTTAATTCTAAAGTTAAATTTAGCGAAATATTTTTATTCATTTCAAATTTGAATTGTATTTTTATGAAAAATGATAAAAAAAAATTCATGCAACACATATATATGTATTGAATTTCTCTCTCATTACTATTACAGTTACAAAATAACTTTTTATTTTATTTTATTTTTCTATCAATTCATATATTTATTCCCCTTCTGATTGATTTAAAATGACTGATA
Organism: Pueraria montana var. lobata; assembly: GCA_026413185.1. Taxonomy (NCBI): domain Eukaryota; kingdom Viridiplantae; phylum Streptophyta; class Magnoliopsida; order Fabales; family Fabaceae; genus Pueraria; species Pueraria montana. The sequence continues at coordinate 17,443,392 of CM048656.1, forward strand.
TATAAGAAGAAAAAAGGAAAAGGACCAATAGCACTTTTCACGTACAAAAAAAATTCTTACAAAATAACATTGATCTAATTTTGTGTTTGCCTACTTTTAATTGAGTACAACATATTAAAAAGATAATACAAATGTAATAAAAAAATAAAAAAAAATCAATTGTATTTTGTGTATGCCTAATTCAATCTCATTGAGTTTTCTTGGATATGATGAAAGTTCATGTATCTTATGCACAAATCCTCAATGGTCCTGTTCATTCTCTACCCTTCCCTCAGCTTCTGCTGTCTCAGACTCGGCATTTCTTTTTCCCACGAAACTGTAAAGAAAAGTCATAACAACAAGAAAAAAAAAAAAGGCTTCTGAAGGAACAAGAAGTATTTATTTTTTTGAAAGGCAAATTCAAATATGTATTAAAGTTTTACTATTTTAAAAAAAAAAAGAACTGATTCTTTTTTAATCATCATGACATTGGTGCGAAGTATTTATCGACTTTACTGATGACTAATCTTCGCCAAGAAACTTGGTTGACTCACCAGTTTGGTGTCCCTTTTCAATCATATTTTTAAATCCACAAGGCATTACCTTGCTTAAAGGACCGAACTTAGTTCCAATTAGACTAATGGAGGTTTTCTTTAAATGATACTAATGCTTTTTTTTTGGGGGGGGGGGGGGGGGGGGTTGTCTTCTATTTAAACGTGGTGACCCCTGATAAGGTTAACAATTTTTTTTTCTTTTTTGGGATGATTTCTTATAAGAATGGAGTTTTCAATAAATGGTTCAGATAATTTGCTTCAATGTTGAACCTAGAGCAAGTAGTTCATTTTTTTTCCAATAATAATGGAGGTTTTCTTTAAATTGTACTAACACTTTTTTTTCTTCTTAGAATGTTAAATTTATCAGGAATCATTTTTTGGACTTATGAGGCAACAAATTGAAGCACAATTTGGCATATACTATTCGCAATGTTCAGCAAGGAGAAATTTCTAACAATAGTAAAGAATTGATCTTTATAATTGAAAGACTGCAAATGGCAAAATTCTACATATATTTGATAATGACCATGAGGATGAACCAAAAATAATGATTCTCCAGAATCCGTAGATGATGAGACAGAGGATGTGGAAGAAGAAAAGGATTAAGCATATGCAAATGTAAAATTAATTTTTATTTTATGAAGTTTTATTTAATTTTCTTTTTTTGTTAATTATTGGATTATATTATTTTCAGCAAAATATTTTAAATTTAAATGCAATTATATTTGATTTAATTTACCTTTTCTGTACTCCATGACTTTTCAAATTTCTTCATTTTTTTTAATTAGATTTCAAAATATAGTAACCATAAACCCTAATTAAAACCCTTATTTGGTAATTAATACTAATTGCAAAATTTTAAAATTAAAAAATTATTGGACAGAAATGAAAAAGTAACTACTATTAATTACTCAAAAGTTAATGCAGAAACAAATTTCACAGACGAGTATTTAAAAGAAAATAATTAATTATCTATTACTCCCTCCGTCCCAAAATGAGTGTCGCATTTGGAAAAAAAATTTGTCCCAAAATGAGTGTCGCATTTGGCTTTTCAATGTAATATTAATTACTTTTTTCTACTAATACCCCTCATACGTGTCACTTTAGTTTTTCAATGCAATATTAATAATATGGTTAGTTTTGTAAAATTACTTCTCTCTTTCATTTATTTAATAGCTTTTCTTGGTCTATGTAAAAAAACCTAAGACGACACTCATTTTGGGATGAAGGGAGTACTATTTTTAATAAAATACATATTACTGTTTTTTTATACAACAGAATACATATTACTGTTAATAGTTTGAATTAATTACAATTATTAAAATATAATAAATGCATTAACTAATTCAAAATTAATAAAATAGTAACTGGATAGATATTTGTCTCCTTTGTTAAGTTTGAAATTAAAAAAATTACTGAAAATATGAGTTTAATCCCATAATTCTTTAAATAATGCTGATAATCCCAATTATATATATATATATATATATATATATATATATATATATATATATATTAGATAGTACATTAAGGCTAATTAGTAAAATTAAAAAAACTTAACATGTTACCTTTAACAAAATTAAAGATTAAATTTTACAAAGATAATGTCGAATATATATTTTTTAATATATAAAGACTGATGTAAATATTTTATTAAAGATAACATGTTAAGTCTTCTAATAATTTCAAATAATTTATTGCATTCACTAATTTAATTCTTATAATTCAATGCATTAAATTCCAAAATAAAAAAAAAACCAAGAGACAGAAATGGGAAAATTACTATTAATAAATTAAAACGGAGACAAATTCTATAATCATAAAACGAATATACCGAAATGAAAATATTACTTAATAATTAAAATTAATTTAATGCAAGATTTGATTAAAAAATACTATTAATAATCAAAACACGTTCTTTATTTTTTAAATCACACCCACCCATAATTGTATAATTGTTGTATTAATTAAATCTTTAATTAAATGTAATTAATGATTTATAGTAATTTATAATAATTGTAATTTGAATAAATAAATAAATAAAATTATTATTTTCGATCCCTTTTTAAGAATAATAAACATATTTTAAAAAATTTATATTCAATATTAAATCTCTAATTATACATCTTATTTGATAAAAGCAAATACACACACACACACACACACACACACACACACACACACACACACACATATATATATATATATATATATATATATATATATATATATATAATTCAATGAATTAAAATGACGTTTGAAATCACTTTTTTCTAAATCATACACATCTTTTTTAAAATAAAATGTTTTGTGCTTTATATTAAATATATTAAATCTCTAATGATACATTCCATAAAAAAATAAATATATTTAATTTGTGAAATTTGGAGGTGACATCTACATTCAAAACACAAAATATTAATTTAAAGAGGTAGAGAATTTGAATAAATCATTACAACTTACATGGCAAGCCATCTGCACGCTTTAATCGGATTATTAAGGCACATAAAATTAACATTTTTACTAAATAGGCATATTTTAGGACTGAGAAAGAGTGAAGTTGGAAGGTTAACCATGACATATTTAAACCTCATAAAATAGTACAAATTTGGAATTAAGTATAACAAAATATTTTAATAATTATTTTATTTTATTTTTTATATCAATCTAATCCTTAAAAAATTGATTTAGGTAAGTACAAATTAATTTAAAAAGTCAATTTTAAAACAAAATCGATCTTGCATTGTGTTATCTTTTTAATACCCAACTCATATAAATATATATATATATATATATATATATATATATATATATATATATATATATATATATGAGAAGAGATTCAACAAAATATTAGTATTTCTTAAAATTCAGTATAAGACATCGTTAGAATATATTGTTTTAAATAGTTTATAATTCTCTTTTTTTTTTTTTAAAAGTTTATAATTCAGATTAAGGTTTTAAATGAATTATTATGCATAAAAAAATGAGGTGTCCATTAAAAGGTTATCATTAATTAATGTAGGTAGGTTTTAATTAGTGTATTTAAAAGGTTGTTTGCCTATATATTTGTTATTAGTCCTTTCATTTTCTAAACTGTTTGTATTTTATCTACAAGATATATGCATTGGGAATATGTTATTCATTTATATACATAGTAAATATTGTAGACTAACAAATTCACCCATAAATTTAAAATTTTACTTAAAAATAATTTGAAATAAGAATTATTCACGGGGATGAAAAAATATAATAAATATAGATGAATATTTTTCATGAAAGTATAAAGAGAAACTTAGACTTAACTCACCAGATAAAATATATAAAATATGACACACAAAGATGAACATTTTTTTTTATATAAAAACAAGTAGAAAAATTTGCACTAAATTTACGGAGATAAATTTTTTTACTAAAGATTTTTGTCCAATAAATTAAAATTTATTATACATAATTAATATATATCTAATAACAAAAATCAAATTAAATCAACATAATCATTATTAATTTCTCCGTGCAAAATTAGAGTCTAAAATTAATTTTTAAGTAAATAATTATTTATTTTTTAATTATTATCTTTTCACTTAAATAAATTATTCATGATTTTCTTCTACCTGACAAATTTTTAAGTTTTTTTTGTATATTGATATGTATATGTCAATATATTCAAATAAAAATTATATATAAAATATAACACATAGGAATTATTTTTATTTTATAAAAATAATTAAGAAATTTTTATTTAATTCACGCCCCATTAATATTTAAATTATTATGATGAAATTATATTTTTTAATTATAATAATTTAGAATTAAATTATTTTTTGATGGTTGTCCCTTTCCTAACTTAAATAATTAATTGAATGTTTTATTTTACGAACATAGAAAGTATGAAAAATATAACAAATGGGGATGAATGTCTTTCATCAAAGAATGAAGAGACATTTAGACATAATGTGTATCAAATGAAATATATAAAATATAATGCATAAGGATGAATATTTGTTTTACAAAAAGTAAGTAAAAAAGTTTACACTGAATTAACAGGGATAAACTTTTTTACTAAAGATTTTTGTACAACTAAAATTAAAATTTCTTTCATATAATTAATATATATTTATTTACATAACGAACATCAAATTAAATCAACACAATCACTATTATTCTTCCCACATAAAATTAGTGTCTAAAATAAATTTTTAAGGAAATAATTATTTATTTTTATTTATTATTATCATTTAAATATATTATTAATAGTTTTTGCTACCTGGACAAATTTTATTTTTTTTTATATATTGATATGTATATACCAGTATATTAAAATAAAAATCAATAAATATATATATATATATATAATATGACACATAGAGATGGATTTTTTTTATAAAAGCAAGTAGAAAATTTGCACTTAATTAATATGTAAATTATTATGGTGAAATTGTATTTTTTGTTATAATAATTTTAATTTAAATATATTTTTTATGGCTGTCTTTTCCTTAACTTAAATCATTTATTTAACATTTTATTTAACAAATATAGAAAGTATGAAAAAAAAATAACAAGTGGACATAAATATGTTTCTTGAAAGTATGAAGAGAAATTAAGATTTAACTTAGCAGATTAGATACATAAAATATAAAACACGGGGAATGAATATTTTTTTTATAAAAATATGTAGGGAAATTTACACTTAATTCACAGGGAGAAACTTTTTTAACAAGATTTTTGTAGAATCAAAATTAATTTTTTTATATAATTAATATATATTTAATTACATAACAAAAATCAAATAAAATCAACATAATTACTATTATTTTCTACATGCAAATTTAGTGTCTAAAATTAACTTTTAAGAAAATAATTATTTGTTTTTTATTTATTATCTTCTCATTTAAATAAATTATTCATGATTTTCTTCTACTTAGACAAATTTTAATTTTCTTTCACACTTTGATATGTATATGCCAATATATTAAAATAAAAATTATATAAAATAAAACACGTATGGATGAATATTTTTTTTTATAAAAGCATATAGAAAATTTTCATTTAATTCATGGGGATGAACAATTTACTTGAAATCACATTAATATATAAATTATTATGGTGAAATTGTATTTTTTTATTATAATAATTTTAATTTAAATGTTTTTATGGCGGTCTCTTTCCTAACTTAAATAATTTATTGAATTTTTATTTTACAAAGGTAGAAAGTATGAAAAAAAAAATAACAATAAGGATGAATATTTTTCATAACAAGGATGCAAGTACCTAACTTCTCAAGAATTGAACCAAGCATAACAATCAAAATTTGACAAAATCTAAGAATGTTTGATTCTTTTCACTCAAGTGTCTCACTCAAGCACCAATTGGTTTAGGTGCTGAATTCTCTCACAGTCAACACACAATGGCAACCATAAATCAGTTTTGCTTTCCTTCTCAATGTAACAAAATTATGCACAAAAATTAAGATCACAAGGACTTGATCAAGGTCTGAACCGTGGCTAGGCTTGAAAGGAAATTGGTTTTTCTAGAATAGCAAACACCATGAGATAAGAGAGCAATCAATGCATTTTTCAGATTTTACCCAATCCCTCTTATTTTCTCACAATGACAAAGATACCAACTCCTTGCATTTCTCACATTTAAGCTCAAGAACATGTCACTATAATCACAACAAGTATCACAGCTTTTATTTCTTTTTGTTTTCCTTGATCTTCTTTTTCTTTTCTTTTCTCGATTTTTTTTTATGCACAGAATTTACAGAACATAAGACAAACACAGCTGTGACACTTCTTTTAATTTAATGAGAGTGACCCACAATTGTTCCCATGTTCTTCATTTCATGCAAGATTTCCCCCAAACTTATTCTAAACCCAACACATGCAATTGCTCTCCTATCCAATGGTAAGGAAAGTGAATTGTTTTTCTTTTAGGCTCTTTGGGTTATCATGACAGAAGTTTATTTCAATTAAGGCTCAAAGGGGCTGCACAAAAAGGGATGATAGAAACAGGGAAGGCTTTTTGGCTTTAGGCTTTACAATCATCAAACAAAATTTTGCCTTGATCATTTCTTTATTAACATGCAAGAATCATCACAAGAGAATTGTTCAAAACCAACAGCGGTGCCAAAGGTGGCACTCATAATCATTTGAGATAGCACACAACTCACAAGAATCATTTCTCAAACATTCTCAAATCTGTCCTCACAATCAAATCATGCTTGAAACTTTTCTCAAAAACATACATGCATCCAAGCTATGCTAACGAAACGAGCAGCCACAAAAATCGATCAAATCAAGGTTTTGCAAATGCATTTTTTCTTTTAAAAAGCGTGGGAAGCAAGCTAGGAAAACGAACGATGGGATTTTTCTAAAACCATGAAATAGCCACAACATTAACATAAAACTTGCAAACACAACAAAAGTACCAAGTTCAGCAAACAACGAGGTCTTGGCCAACATTACCAAAATAACAACTAAACTAACAACAACCCACAAAGTACTAACCATGTACTGAAATTAAAATACTAAATTAATAAAAGCAGAAAATTAAATTGTCCTGGTAAAACGGGGATTAAACAAACAAATCCCCCCATCAAACATCATCATCTTCATCTGCCTCAGAGCTACCATACTCCTCTTCTTCCTCTTCAGTTCCTTCTTCCTCCACTTCACTTTCCTCCTCTGCCACGACCTCATCCTCAGCTGCAGCTTCTGCTCCTTGGTCAGCAGCAGCTGCATCATTTCCAGCAGCATCACCATCTGGGGCATCAGCAGCTCCAACACCCCCCAAAAAAGGAGGTTTGTCCCCAGGCCATGCGATGATACCTTCAAACTCAAAAGGTGATGGCCAATGGAGACTACCATGAGGTCGTGGTGCTGCAGGGGTTAGATAATAATAAATGGAAGAATTTAAAGTTTGTTGGCCGCGATGAACCGCTGCCAGCTGCTGGAAAAGGAAAATGAAAGTAGTTGCTAATTGGGATCTGTTAAACGGCTCCACTACAGGAGGAATGGGAGGTTGAGGAGCATCCACTTCCGCGAGGTTGCGGTAATGCTGGTCAATGAAGCGCATGTTGAGTGGCTCTCAGAGGTTGAGGAGGGGAGGACAGCGGACATTCACTCCTTGGCTCTCACATAATGCAGTGATAAGGGCTAGAAACCCGAGAGGCCTTGGTGGAGAGGTAGGAGCTTTGGCAGTCACAAATTTATGGATTTCTCTTGATATTATCCTCCCAATGTTGATGTCAATGTCATTCATGATGCAGTACACCATGAAGGCTCGTGACATGCTAAGCTCTGAAGTATGGGTGGTAGGTGTAATGTTAGAGAAGAGGAATGAGGCCCAAATCTGAGATATGGTTTTCAAAGCTGCCCTCTTGAAGCGTAGGGCCTTCCCCGCGTCATTTTCAACAAAAGAGTGGCCTGGAATGCAAAGGCTGTTGCTCACAGCAGTGTTGGTGACAGGGGTTCTCCTGGTAGACATCAAGAAATAGCCACAGTCTTGGTTGTTGGGGTCGGTGAAGTCATTGGCCAGAAACCGGTTGATGGAAGGAGCATCATAGTAGACAAAGCAACCCCTCACCCAAGACCTACGGGTAGGATCGCTGGTGCGCCTGGGAATAGCATTCGCGTAGAATTCGCGCACCACTTCCTCATTGATCTTGAGGGGGAAGTTGGTAAGTTTCTGCCACTTCCTTCGAACAATTTCATCTTGAATCTCCTGGAAATCTCCAGCTAGTAGTTGCACTTCTCACTCCTTGATCAAGCCTCTATTGGCATTATTCTTGAAACGCTCTTGGTTAGGAGGAGCAAGGAAGCGGTTCTTCTGAAGGGGCTCACGAGGAGTTTGAGGTTGCGGTGGTGGGGATGGAATCTCCTGCACTTCATCATCTTCTCGTGAGGCTTGAGGAGGAGCACGGGAAGAAGAACCCCGCCTCGTGACTCTTTGCTTCTTGGCAGAGGGGGTGGAGTCATCAGCAGGTTGCTTGTGCTTAGGAGCCATGCTGCAAAACAGAACATAAACAAAACAGAATAGCACAGAAGGCACAAGAAATTATATCAGTCAGTGACACAAATGAGAAACAAGAAACAGAAAAATAAGTTAAGACAGAAATCACAACATAATTGAAACACAACACGTACAAAAGAAAAGAAAAACAGAAAAAGAAATTGATGAAAAGCTAGAAGGAGAACTGAGAATCCACAAAACACCAAGAAAATTTTGTCACACACAAGTGCAGAAACAGAATATGCACTCAGCAATGTGCAGCAGTTTTGGCTAAGCATCCGCAGGGTGGCTTCGCCAAATTCCACTAATCTGGTGCTTCTAAAATTTTGCAGAAAGATAAGGTTCCAGCACTTGTGGTTGACAAAACCAATAGAGAGACACAGTGGTCCCAGTTCTTTAGTAGTGAAATACACATGTGCAAACACTACAAGAAAAGATGTTTTTTGTGATGACAACATTCGTCATTAAAAGCTTGAAATATCGTCACTAGATATATGTAGTGACTAAATTTTGATTGGTCACCTATCGTCACTAATATGCGAGTCACTATTGTATTAGTGACGATGTTTCTGGTTGTCACAAAAAATGATATTTATTGTGATGAAAATGTCGTCACTGATATTTATATATAATAGTGACAAAATCATGTTGTCACAAATATTGAAGACAATAGTGACAATTTAATCGTCATAATTCAAAGTTTATAATAACAATGACTATGCTATTGGTGTCAAAAAATTTAGTCACAACTTATTATTTTTAATTACTAACACTTTTATCACCGAATTATTTTTTTAATTAACATAATAATGCACAAATAATCATTTTTAAATGTTAAAATGAATATCACTTAAATAAATATATGTTAATTCAAATATAACATTAAAATATAAATACTCCATTACATATGTTCAATGACAAACTAAAACATAATAATATCCAACAATGTTCTAAATCCAAAACAGTATTACATTAAATTACTATAAAACCACTTGCATTTCATAATTCTTAAATTAAACAAAAACTCCTAAATTGACTGTAAAAGTAGCGTCTTCGTGAATTTCGGTCCTGCAAATAAATACAAGAAAAAAAACAATAAATACTAATAAAAATAAAGTAATTGCTATTTTTTGGTAACATAATCATATAATAAATCATGATAAAAATATTAAGAAACAAGACTTTAAATAAAAAAGAAGCTTACATTATTAACCAAGGGTGGAGTTGTACATTTCCAGCTTTTGAAATTTTGCTTCCTACAAAATTGCCCATGTCCATCATGAGATAGAGGAGAAAAAGAGAGGGAAATACTATGATGATGATTTTGCTATCTTTGATTCATCCACAACAATAACACAGTCTTTCCAACCCATATTTCCAATTGATCACTAGCAGATGCTCTAAATGTATCACTAGCTGCCATCAATATCTGGTAGATTTATAAAAATAATTAAGCATAGAAGACCACCATGAAATTTTATATCATAACACGTGAAGTGGAAATATGTTACAAAAGGCTATATGATACAACTATAGAATTAAAGCTCAAACACTAAAGACTATAAATAAATAAATAAATATATATATATATATATATATATATATATATATATATATATATTAAAGGTCTAATAACCTTTGTAGCATTTTGGCTTATTCATTTATTCTAAAGATAATAAATCTCTCCTAGAACATAAAGGGAGAAGAAAAAAACCCACATGTTGTCTCAATTATTTATTTCATTGCTGACCAAAGAATGGAATCAACACCTTAAGTCTTTTTCTTACCTAATGCACTTACCATAAATAGTCACAAATAACTTACAGAATAAATAAATTAATAAAATTATGATATAAGGAACATATAAAAAAATGGGGAACACATTAAGTACCTCCTCTACAGTCTTCCATATGATTTCAGATTGTAATTTTGGTGCATCAGTAACTAAAGTGCTGACAGTTAAAGTAACTTTACAGGACAAGCAGACAAAAAAAAAGTATCAAAAGCACCTTCCTATGATTTATTAATGACTCCTCATGCATCCACGACTTAAAGCATAGGATTAATATAAATTACAGAAATCAATGTAATTTAACAAACATAAAATAGGAAACTAGATACAATGCAAAGTGAAATCAGTTTGATCAGTCCTATGAGTAGCATACTAAGAATAAGTTACAAGGTGTTATAGATGCATGGAGTTGGAAATTAAATTATACAAGTGGTTTCTCAGTGGCTACTGCTTATAAGTCTCTCTTGGATCAACAACAATTGAGGTTGGGACTGCAAAATGAATTACCATGTCTGCAGTTTTTTGGTCTTCTGATGTGCCATCTAAAGTCTTAGTTTTTTCATGGTGGCTGATGTTAAACCGTCTGCCCACTTGTGATCAACTGCAAAGGCGCGGGGTTAATATACCAAATCTGGAAACATCCTGTTATTATTGCCAAAGGGATATTGAAACTCGAGATCATTTATTTATGTTTTGTCCAGTTTCTTACAAAGTCTGGAACGAAGTATTCAGGTGGATGGGCTTTCAAACTGTTCTTCCTCAAGATATCATACAGCTTTATAATCAGCTGGGATTTTATATTAGGGGATCAGCTGCATGCAGATGGAAGTATCTTTTTTGGCATATTACTTATTGGTATCTGTGGAATTTGAGAAACATAATCGCTTTCAAGGAAGTTTCTCTAGAAGTGGGTGGTATTTTGGCATCAATCAAAGCAATTTCTTGGCAGTGGTTATTATACAAAAAAGGACCCAAACCTGGTATCTTCTTCTCTTCATGGTGCATGAATCCGATCCATTGCTTACAATCCTGAATGTAGTTTGCACGTTTCCTCCTTTTTTCAGATGTTTTTTGGCTGGGCTGTAGGAGGTGCTTAGTTTCACTATTTTTTGATGATGTAATTAACACACTGTACCTCTTGTACTAACTGTAGTAACTTTCTTATCCTTAATGAATATTCACACTTTGCCTTTCAAAAAAAAAAAAAGTTACAAGGTGTAACTTGGGGGCACCAAAGTACACATGACAATGTAATACTCCTACTACTGTAAATTGTGGGAGAAAAAACAAATAAAGGAACCTTCAAAATGCAAATAAGTAGATGCATAAACTTAAAACAAAAATAAAGAGTGAGAGTGTGAGACAGGATGGGGAGATGAACATAGATAAATAAATTAAGAAATATTTTACCTACATTTACTAAAAGGAAATACTTTAATTATGACCATATAAAATGTATGCATACTCACAGTGGAAGCCACAACAAGAGTTGCACTAGTGTAGTAGTGCTGGAACTTGAAATTGTTAGAGGTTGAAGTGCTCACCCCTGCAGTGAACAATCAGCCATCATGTTTTTTTTTTTTTTTGGATTAGTCAAAGATTTTATTTACATGCTAAGTAATAGCACAATATATAAACGCTCACTTAACAATGAAACACAATGCAAATTACATAGTGAAATATAATGCACAAAAACTAGCATTCCAAATCCCCTTCCCGAAAACCCAGCAAGAAAATAATCAACTGTTACACATTATCCCTTCTCAGAAGTGTTATGATCCAAGGTACTTAGTGCCCATGATGTTTATCAAAGCATAGCCTGGACAAAGAATAACAATGTTGTGCGTGCCGTCAGCCTGACCACTATGACAAGCAAGAAATCGAACCCAACCCCTTGATATAAATGAAGCAGAGTGTTCACATCAACAGATAATTTGGTATGTGCCAAACCAATCTGTCGAAGATTTTGAACATTTATTCAAACATAAAAAATTTGAGACAGGAAATACTACAAAAAATAGTGTATTGGCATTACAAGAAGAGAAAATCGATCGAACAGAGACCAGCGTCGTGCCATAATTGGAACTTGATGCCAAGGGAGGGAGATCATAGAACAACACATTGGGTGAATCAGACTTTGAAACAAAAGTTATCCCAATTTTTTTATCGTAAAAATCTTTAACGCCTAATATTGGATGAAGAAAGTGGATTACATGGGTTGTAAGTTGTAACCGCTGTTTTTATAAAAAAACAATTAATTATAATTTATATAAATTTATATTTAAGAAAATTGATAGCAGTTTATTTGTAAGTTTGTTACTATTAAACTAAATATTTTTAATAATTTTAAATGTTTTAGATAAGTTTATATTTTTTTCTTAAAAAAAAAAGATAAGTTTATATTTTTAATATTTATTTGATAATTATGATAAAAAAATATTTATTTGATAACGTTGTTTTTAATATTTTTTAATGTAGATAACGGTAGTTTTTAATATCAAAATCAAATGCCAATAAAGAATGCAAAGAGAATATTAGTATACTTTGTATTTTACTCCTACGTTCTTTAGTATATTTAAATATTGAATATACCTATTTGTCTTGAATATTAGATATTTTTATATATAGATATGTTTATTTTAATGTTTTTTAGTTTCAAACATGAATAAAGAGTTCAAAAATATTTTCTTTTTGGTGTGCACTAAGAATATCTCTAACCGAAGGGGTTTAGCTCAGTTGGTTGAGCAGGGTGTGTGAGTTATTGTAAACCCCTCGGTACCGTGTTCGATTCCTACGGATCAAAAAAAAAGAAGAAGACTAATTCCTTACAAGGCCTAAAGATCACCATAATGAGTTTTGTCTCTCCTAATAAAGTTTTTTCCATTCACCTAGTTGCTATGAGTCAAACTCCTAACAACATATCTAAGGATAGTATATAGTCTATTTTTTCTTAAATAAATATTAAAAAATCATAACAACTAATAAATTTAAATTAAATATACTTATTTTTTTGAAATAAATAAACATAATATATAATTCATTTTATAATAAACATAATATTATTTACCAACATGCTTCAAAAAAAAAAAATATATCAACAAGTCGTTAGTCCGAGTAGAGCTGAACTTGATCCCCTTAAGCAAGGTCTATCGGGTTTAAACCTTGTGAATGGAAAAAACGTGGTTGGAAAGAGAGACCCCCACTGAAGGTGGTTAGTTTGTTCCCTAGTGGAGATTAGTATTAGTAAAGTAGGTGAATACTCCTCACCAATGTGATGGTGACCCAAAAAACATAATATTATTTGTAAACTTTTCAATTTAAATCATATTTGGGTAACATTAACATATTTTTACTCCTATATTATAAATCCGAATCACTATCTTGAATGAAAATGCTTTTAGGAGTTATTATCACTTTCAGTGATCCACATTTATCATCCTTCAAACCACTCTCATTTTATCTTTATTTGTATACTTGATTTTCTTAACCGTTTATCTCTTTCAATCTATCTTTTTCATCTTTATTTTTAAATTAAATTTCAATATTTTTATCTTATTTTTACTTTTAACTAATTCTTATATTATATCTTTTCATATTTTATCTTTTTCACTAAAGGAGTCAATATATCACATCTTATATCATCTTATTTGTATCTTATCCTTTCATTATATAATGAGAGTATGCACAATATTTTAATAAATTTTTAATTTTAATATATTAATGAATATATTAATGTGTGTATAAATTAATTTTAAGTATTATATATATATATATATATATATATTATAAATTTATAAATAATATTGTTTCGGGATATTGGACTTTCTCAGCTAGGGTTAGAGGTTGTCTACCCAAAGCTTAAAAGTGAGTAATGCTTGTCTCTAGGTCTAGTGTCGATTATATACTAATTTCAGAGGATATGATCTAATCATATCTTATCTCCATGATTTTTGGAGATAGGATATGATTAGATTAAATCCCCTTGATTTCGAGATAAAAGATAGGGTGATCATGGCACTAGGAAGTGCGCCATGCATAGTAGGTTGGGTCAGTTGGCATCTGACCCATCGGCCAGTCATTGGGTTCAACCCAATGATGGACTGGAGGACAAATAGGCACACAACCCCCAGCCTCAAGGGAGATAGCGTGTAGAGGCTAAACGTAAAAAAGTTATCCAATTTATTTTTATTGGGCTCGGCCCAATGATGACTGGAGGGCATGGATATGATGACCTAAAAAAAGTATTCTTTTTTCACATTTATTTTTTTAAAAGATTATCCAAATAAAATTAAATTTAAAAGTAATTTGTATTTTTTATGTATAAAGTAATTTGTATTTATAGTAAAGAATCAATAAAGATAATTAGAAATAAGAGATTTAATTTGAATTTCACATAAAGATAAATTTATGAATGACAATTAAAAAACTCTTGTTTAAGATAATTATTCTAATTTATAGAAAGATGTGAATAATAAAAATGTATAAAAAGATTATATAAAACATTAAATAATATACAAGCATGAAATATATATATATATATATATATATATATATATATATATATATAATCAAGTAAAGTAATCAAGTAATGTAATTATATACTCAAGTTTAATAATAACTATAACATTTAAAAGTATATTTTTATATTATATAATTTTATTAAAACATATTTTCATATAATATAACACTACATATTTTTAAATGTAGAAAATTATTTTTGACTAAAGTTTAACGTAAATCTATAAATATAAATATCAGTTTTAGTTACACTATAAAACAATTGTACGGTGGCATAGTGGAAGCATGTGTGATTTGTAAACGGAAGGGCATGGGTTCTAATCTAGTTTTAGAAGATTGAGTATTTTTTTTTTCTCATTTATGATAAATTGCTCTAAATATAAAGGAGATATTAATCAATATCGATTGAGTTAATTACACACCCCCCTAAGGTTTACTCTTGTTACACCTGGTATCTCTCTATTTTTTTACATTACTTTCAGTACCCTTAAAGGGGGGTTAGTGTAAGATTTTTCACACCTAAGAAGGGTGTTGGTCTAACAATTTACACTTAAGAGGGAGGGTCGGTGTAATGAAAACTTGAAAATTATGGGGTTTTCGGTAGGGTTCAAAAAAATAGGAGTATCGGGTGTAATAAAGACAAACCTCAGAGGGGTTAGTGTAGTTTACTCTAATAGATTTTGTTTACAAACTAGTATTTTAGCCTGTATTTATTTTATACAACTTAAATTTATAATAAAAAACATTTATAAATATATAAATTATATTATAACTAAAATATGTAATTAATAAATATATTTGTGCTTATAAAATATATTTTAGATTTATAATAAATAATTTATATTGTGATATATTATTATTTTTAATTGTTGATAATTTCTTTTAAAAAATATTGAAATTCAAGATAGAACTAAAGATATTTTTTGGAAAGGTATAACTAAAAATATTAAAAACGATAGATTGAAAAAAAAAGATAAAATGTTAATTTGAATAATTTTGTTGATATTAAAAGTATAAGATAATATATCACATAATAGCGTGTCTATATTTTGAAGATAAAATATATATTTGAAATTAGTTATAGCTTGTTAAATAATTTAGTTGATATTAAAAGCATGAGCGGATATATTAGATACATATTAAGAGCGTATTTGAATTTTGAAGATAATATATATATATATATATATATATATATATATATATATATATATATTTGAAATTAGAAATGAGTTTCTGATATTTAGTTACATTTAAATTGTTAAGAAGATATACCAGATACATGTTAAGAGAGTAGAGTACACTTTATGAGGGAAGAGTATTCAAGTGAGAATGAATATGAGTGAGAGCGAGGAGAGTGAAGTAATAAGAAACTTATAAATTTATATATATAAAAAGATTATTTTAGTCCATAATCTACTAATATGTTAATATTTAATGTTTGTAACGAATTATTATTGATGCAAGTATTTTAAATCTCTAATGATGAATAAGTTATCATTAGTACGTAATTAAAAATAAATGACAATTGTATATAGTTTCATGGTGGCATAGTGGAAGCAAGTGTGACACCTCATAGTGAGGACGTGTGTTCTAATCTAGCTTAAGACCATTGTGTAGTATTTTTTTTCCACATTTAATATATATATGAATGAATTTGTAATAAATAACTCTAAATAATAAGAGAGATATTAATCAGTAATAATAGATTTATTTTGTAGATATTGTAATATAAAAATGAGTTTTTTGCATTAAATTTTTTATAGGTACAAATTATTTTAGTCTAGAATCTACTAATATATTAATTTTACATATAATATTTGTAATGAATTATTATTGACACAAATATTTTAAATCTTGAGTGCTGAATAATTCGTCACTAGTAATAAAAAGTAAATGACTATTTATTAATCCCCACTAACACGATGGAATTGTCAACTAATATAAAATAAACAACTATTTCCTAATTGTTTCTAATATAATGAAATTATATTTCATCACTATTATAATTGTATTAAATATTTGTTATAAATTAATAAATACACATATCTCAAATAATTAGTGACAAAAAAATTATCACTAGTAAAAATAAGTGATTTTTTTTGCAATAATTATTAACATGATATAATATTCATGAAAAATTAATGCTTTTATTTCTATTACTTCATAGATATTTATTAAGCATAATATATGCTAAGAACTTATAATCAGAGAAACAAATTCATCATTAATATTTTTATATTAGTGACAAATTATTTGTGGCGTGTATATTTTTGTCACTATTGATAAAATTATAGTGACAATTTATAATTTAGTCACTATTGGGAATAATATTAGTGACAAAGTAAAAATTAGTCACAAATGATATATAATTAGTGACTAACTAAATATTCGTCATTAAGTTTTTGTCACTAAAAGTTATATTTCTTGTAGTGAAACAAGAAGAAAAAGAAAAAGAAAAAGAAAAAGACAAAGGGGAGCTTTTTGGGTAAAACAGAGAATGCACAAAGGACCATGTGCTCCCCTTTAGCACACAGAAGCAGCAGGAAACAAAAAACTATTAAACAAGATACAACAGCATAGGGACCCAAAACGTGGTCCCAAAACACAGAGAAAATAAGAACCTTCGAAGAAAATACAGAAAACCAGCACTTGAACCATCAGTGGTCCCAAAATTAATGAAAAGGACAAGATCTACACATATTCAAACATTAAAAACAAGAACACAAACCGAAAAGGGAAAAACAGAAAGGGAATAACAGCAGATTTCCCAAAATATGAACAGCAACACAAAAGGGAAAAGAGAGAACAAACACGTAACTACCTCCAATAAGGAAAGATATCCCAAAAAGGCACAATCAACAGAAAACATACAAAAAGGTTGCACTTTTTCAACAACCAGAAATCGAAAAAGACATATCACTCAAGGGAAACTTCAAAACAAAAGATAGAAAAGAAGGTTATAGCAAAAGCTTTGACCTTTGTCAACGAAAAGGGAAGAGAACAGAAAACTCACACACAAAAGGTCAAAGTTTTATCATGAAACACAAACATAACCAAACAATGCATATGCTTCCAAAAGTTGCAATAGAGGAAAAATAAAAAGAAAATAATAGAACTACACATTCATGAAAAATAAAGGACCCTAGGATCTTTTCCAGAAAAGAGATGAAAATGACAGTAGACAAGGGAGCAGAAATCGCGGAAGAAAAACTCACACGTGGACAGCAATGGTGGTGCTCGAGGTGGAGATGGAGAGTAGACCGAGAGGGAGGAGTCACAGTCCTAGTGATGGAAGCTGAGTTGAGGGATGAAACAAGTTGCAAGCTTAGAGGTATGATGGGATTGTAAGAGTAGGACTGAGTGGAAAGTTGAAGGGTTGGGAGTCTAGGGGCAGACGTGAGGGTGTGGGGAAAGGGTAGGAAAAAGTGAAAAGGTGATTCTTATTGGAGAGGGTAGGTAGCTGTAATAAAGTGGCAGAAAATTCTGATTGGAGGGGAAGGAGGGTGAGGCGACGTGATTAGAGGAGAAGAGGGGTGAATAGGAAAAGGTAACAGTGATGGGTATAGGGAAACGTGATTGGGAAAGGTGGAGACATTATGGGGTAAATCAAAGGTCTTGGAACGCGGGAAAAATTTGAAAAAGATCAGAGGGTCGGAATAAGTGGAAAACGGCTTGGCCATGAGGCATGGCTTGGTAGAAAGCTCGAATTTGGACAGGGATCACAAAGTGGCTTTTGGCTTAACCATGGAACGTGGCTAGACTCAAAAATGCATGGAATTGAATTTATTGCTTCCAGTGGTTTTGGCTTGGAGCCAGTATCAGTGGCTTGAGCCAAAAGTCACTTAAGAGCAATAATTCTTGCACAGACATGACCAGAATGCGAATTATGCAGAACTGAACCTAAACACTGCAATGTAACAGCTAAATGGGACATATGCAACTACAGAATGATGCTTCTAAATGATCATATTACAAAGAAACAAAATTAACACAAACAGCACACAAAATTCACACAAGAATTCTAAATGATCAAACACATAACTAACTAAATTGAACTTCAAAATTCAGAATGCAGAAGTAAAATGGTAAGAAAACTGGGTTGCCTCCCAGGTAGCGCTCTTTTAATGTCATTAGCTTGACATTTGGTGACCTCAAGGATCACTTAGATGCAGAATTGTGGTCAGCCTTTCAATTTCACCCCCCAAATAGGGCTTTAATCTCTGACCATTAACTGTCCAGTTTCTTCCTGTTGAAGGATCTTCCAAAATAACAGCACCATGAGGCTTCACCTCCTTAATGATGAAAGGGCCAGACCATTTGGACTTAAGCTTGCCTGGAAATAATTTCATCCTTGAATTGAACAACATAACTTTTTGATTAGGCTGCAAGTCTCTCTTCACAAGCTTTTTGTCATGATAGGCCTTGACTTTCTGTTTGTAGTGCCTTGAAGAATCATATGCATTGAGTCTCATCTCCTCTAACTCATGAAGTTGGATCTTCCTCTTCTCACCAGCCAAGGACTGATCAAAATTAAGGAACTTAAGAGCCCAATAAGCTTTGTGCTCCAATTCCACAGGGAGATGAAAAGCTTTTTCATAGACCATTTGGAATGGAGATAGGCCAATTGGAGTCTTGAATGCAGTCCTATATGCCCATAGAGCATCATCAAGCTTTACAGCCCAATCCTTTCTTGAAGAAGCAACTGTCTTCTCAAGGATCCTCTTGATTTCTCTATTAGAAACCTCAGCTTGACCATTGGTTTGAGGATGGTAAGGAGAAACTACTTTATGTTTGACTCCAAAATGCTCCAAGACTTTCTTCAATTGTGCATTGCAAAAATGGGAGCCTCCATCACTGATTAAAACTCTAGGAACACCAAACCGAGAGAAGATATTCTTCTTAAGAAATTTAATGACTGTTTTGGAGTCACTTTTGGGACAAGCAACAGCTTCTACCCACTTTGAAACATAGTCAACAGCCACCAAAATGTATTCATTGGAGAAGGATGAAGGTAAGGGGCCAACAAAATCTATACCCCAGCAATCAAAGACCTCCACTTCAAGAATGTTTTGAAGTGGCATCTCATTCCTTCTTGATATCCCTCCGGTTCTTTGGCATTTATCACAGCTTTGCACATGCTCATGAGCATCTTTAAAAATTGTAGGCCAATAGAATCTAGACTGGAGGACCTTTGCAGCAGTCCTCTCTCCACTGTAGTGCCCTCCATAAGGTGAATTGTGGCAGTGCCACAGGATGTTCCTTGCTTCCTCCTTAGCAACACACCTTCTAAGTAAATTGTCAGCTCCAATTTTGAATAAATGAGGATCATCCCACACATAAAGTCGAGAATCCTTAAAAAATTTCTTTCTTTGGTGCCAATTCATATTTGCTGGAATGATTCCACCAGCTTTATAGTTAGCCATATCCGCAAACCATGGCCTTTCTTGCACCACAAGCAATTTCTCATTAAGAAACTCATCCAGAATTTCTTTCTCAAGAGTGGTCACCTCATCATTCACAAGCCGTGACAAGTGATCAGCAACTTGGTTTTCACTTCCTTTCTTGTACCTAATTTCAAGATCAAATTCCTGCAGTAACAAAACCCAACGAATGAGTCTAGGCTTGGAATCGGGTTTGGACAGCAAGTATTTAATTGCAGCATGATCAGTGTACACAACTACTTTGGAACCAATTAAATAAGAACAAAATTTTTCCAAAGCATACACTATTGCTAGCAACTCTTTTTCAGTTGTTGCATAATTCACTTGGTGTTCATTGAGCACCTTGCTAGCATAATGTATGGGATGAAAAATTTTATTCTTTCTTTGGCCTAGGATAGCCCCTACTGCATAATCACTAGCATCACACATGAGTTCAAAATCAATTTTCCAATTAGGTGCAGTGAGTATAGGAGCAGAGACTAAACTAGACTTCAAAAAATGAAAGGCATTTAAACATTCAGCATCAAAATTAAATGGTGTGTCCTTATTTAGCAGATTGCTCAATGGTTTGGCAATTTTGGAGAAATCTTTGATGAAGCGCCTATAGAATCCAGCATGCCTAAGGAAGCTTCGAATTCCTTTCACATTTGCTGGTGGTGGAAGCTTTTCAATGACATCTACTTTGGCTTTGTCAACTTCAATTCCTCTTGCTGAAATTTTGTGGCCAAGAACAATTCCTTCGGTCACCATGAAATGGCATTTTTCCCAATTAAGGATGAGATTTGTCTCAGCACACCTCTTCAAAACAATTTCCAAGTTTAACAAGCACAATTCAAATGATCCACCAAAAACAGAAAAGTCATCCATGAAGACTTCTATGCATTTCTCCACCAAATCCGAGAAGATAGCTAGCATACACCTTTGGAAAGTGGCAGGTGCATTGCATAGCCCAAATGGAATCTTCCTATATGCAAAGACTCCAAAAGGACAGGTGAAGGTTGTCTTCTCTTGGTCTTGAGGATCCACAGCAATTTGATTATAGCTAGAGTAACCATCCAAAAAGCAATAGAAAGCTTGGCTAGCTAGTCTCTCCAACATTTGATCCATGAAAGGAAGGGGAAAATGATCCTTCCTTGTTGCTTTGTTGAGCTTTCTATAGTTTATGCACATCCTCCATCCCGTGATAGTTCTTGTAGGAATTAATTCATTCTTCTCATTGCGGATAACTGTCATGCCCCCCTTTTTAGGAACAACTTGCATAGGACTCACCCATGCACTATCGGATATAAGGTAGATCAATCCAGCTTCCAAGAGCTTTAAGACTTCCTTTCTTACTTCTTCCTTCATCACAGGATTGAGTCTTCTTTGAGGTTGAGCCACTGGTTTAAAATCATCTTCCATGAAGATCCGATGCATGCAATAAGAAGGACTTATCCCTTTGAGATCAGAGATAGACCATCCAATGGCTCCTTTGTTAGCTTTCAAAACCTCAATCAATTTTTCTTCCTCTGCAGTAGATAAGGAATTGCTAATGATGACTGGTTTGCCACCATTTTCTTCAAGGAACACATACTTTAAATGTGGAGGCAGCACCTTCAATTCAGGCTTGGTTTCCTCCACCTTCTCATCTTTCTTTAAATTTTCAACAATTTCTTCATTTGGAGGAATTTCCTTCAAAGTATCAAGGCTTTTCAAGCATTCCTCAATTTCCTTCTCTTCCTCCTCATTAAGTAACTCAAATGCATCAATTAAAGCTTTCTCAAGAGGAGAGGAACTAGGTACTTGCTTTCTAGAGGTGGTATAGATTTCATCAAGAATATCCACTCTAAAGCATGATTTATCTTCACTAGGGTGCTGCATAGCTTCAAACACATTGAAAGTGACTTCTTCATCTTGCACCCTCATCTTGAATTTGCCATCACTAACATCAATCAAGGCACGGGCTGTCATCATGAATGGCCTCCCCAAAATGAGAGGAACTTCAGCATCCTCTTCCATATCCATAATTACAAAGTCAGCTGGGAATATAAATTTGTCCACCTTCACTAGCAAATCTTCAACAACTCCATATGGAAGCTTAATGGTACGGTCTGCTAGTTGAAGTGTCATCCTTATAGGTTTGATTTCTACATCCCCCACTTTGCTAAGCATGGACAGTGGCATAAGATTGATGCTTGCTCCCAAATCCAATAAAGCTTTTCCAATGGACAGATTTCCAATGGTGCAGGGAATGGTAAAACTACCAGGATCTTTGTGCTTGAAGGGCAATGGCTTTTGAATTATAGCACTGGATCCAGCTTCTAATTCAATTGTATCTTTCTCAATGTACTTTTTCTTCTTGGTGAGGAGTTCCTTCATGAACTTGGCATAAGTTGGAATTTGCTCAAGTGCATCCGAGAAAGGTAAATTGATTTGCAATCTCTTGAAGATGTCTAAGAAATGTGCAAACTGCCTTTCTCTGTCCTTCCTTGTTGGCACATGAGGATAGGGTAATCCTTGTGGAGGAACAAAATTTGACTCCTTCTTCTTCTTCTCTTTTCTCACCCTCTGGTGTTTAGTCATTTTTGGCTCAGCCGCCTCACTGATTTCATTTTTTTCTGCATTTTTCTCACTGATTTTCTCACTCTCACTCAATTCTTTTTCACTCAGCTCATTTTTTTCTTCCTCATCATCTTTTACGTCCTCCACAACTACCTCTTGCTCACTTTTCTCTTTACTCAAATCTCCCACAATTGTACCTCTCCTTGTAGTTATAGCCTTGCATTGCTCCTTGGGATTTGCTTGAGTGTTGGCTGTAAATGCTCCACTTTTAAGTTCTGCCAAATCTTTAGCAAATTGTCCCATCTGCACTTCAATATTTTTGATAGAAGAATCCGTGTTCTTTTGGTTGGTTAGAGAGACTTGCATGAATTGATTGAGAGTGTCCTCCAACTTAGAAACACGTTCTTGATGAAGAGGTTGGTATTGTTGTTGATGACTTTGGTAAGGAGGTCTATTCGAAGGGCCAACTTCTTGCTTCCAACCAGCATTGTTATTTCTCCAACCTTGATTGAAAGGTTGAGCATATGGATTGCCTTGCCGGTTTTGGTTCCCCATATAATTGATTTCTTCTTGGGA
The DNA here is from genome assembly GCA_026413185.1 of Pueraria montana var. lobata. NCBI lineage: Eukaryota > Viridiplantae > Streptophyta > Magnoliopsida > Fabales > Fabaceae > Pueraria > Pueraria montana. Next base: position 17,466,806 of record CM048656.1, read on the forward strand.
ACTTGGTGGCATGATGCATTGGCCACTTGAATGACCACCTCCACAAAGATCACAGCAAAGAACTTGTTGAGTGTTGGACTGAATAGCTTGTAAGCCTTAGAGTTGTTGAGGCATCTTAGCAAGTTGCTTGGTGAGTGCATCAAGTTGCTGCGTGAGAAGCTTATTTTGAGCTAGGAGGGCATCCTGAGAATTTATTTCCAGAACTCCTCTCTTCTGCACTTGCACGAGAGTTCTGTCATGCTGCACCTCATAGTCATTAGAGGCCATATTTTCAATAATTTCCTTAGCCTCATCCGGTGTCTTGTACATGATTTTGCTTCCAGCTGAAGCATCAAGCATAAGCTTGGTTTGAGGTCTAAGTCCAGCTAAGAAGGTGTTGATTTGAGCTGCCTCATTGAAACCATGAGCTGGACATTTCCTTATCAGGCCATTGAATCTCTCACATGCTTCACACAAGGGTTCATCAGCTCCTTGAGTGAAAGTGGAGATAGTTGTCTTCCTCTGGTTGATCTTAGATTGAGGAAAGAAACGGTTCAAAAATCTGTCCACCAGCTCGTCCCAAGTCAAGGGAGTGTTAGGAGGAATGGCTCTGTACCAATCATTTGCCTTTCCATCAAGAGAGAATGGAAAGAGATTGATCCGGATATAATCATCATTAACTTGATGTAGCTTCACAGTGTTGCAGATATCAACAAAAGTAGTCAAATGAGCATAAGGGTCTTCATGGTCAAGACCATGGAACTTGTTTTACTGAATCAAGTGGATGAGAGATGCCTTCATTTCAACATTGTGAGCCTGCACCTCTGGTCTGGCAATGGTGTTGAAGAATCTTGGCCCTGTGTTGGCACAATAATCGTTCAAAGTACGCCTTGGTTGATTCACTTCTCCTTCTTCTACCATTATAAAATCTTCTTCTTCAGGAATGGATGTCAAAGACAGATCTGGTGAAACAGGAGATAGTGGTTCTTGGCTAGCAAGTCTTTCTAGAGCCTTCCTCTTCCTTGTCCAGCTGTTGGTAAGTCTTGCTGTCCTCTCAATCTCCGGGTCGAAATACAAAGGATCAGCTGAACTTCTTGTGTGCATAAACAGAGAAAAAGAAAACAGAACACTAGAACAGAAAGTTAGCACAAGAAAACAACAACCACAACAGAAATAAAAATGCAAAGAATAAAAGAATAAAGAATAAAGCCTAGGACAATATGAATGTGAAGTTGCCTAATATTCATATGCAAATCCCCGGCAACGGCGCCAAAAACTTGTTAGACGGATTGGCAAGCGTACCAAATCGCACAAGTAGTAAATGGATAAGTCCAAGTATTGTTTTCCCAAGGGATTTGCTTGATATAGGCAATGTTCACATAAATATTAGCTAGACTGAACTGGTTTTTTACAAGAAAGCGATAAAAACGTAAACTTTGGTTGGTTTTGTGAAAGATAAAAATAGAACTAATGCAGAACAAAAATCAAAGAAGATATTTTTGTGGTTTTTAAGATAAACACAGCAGTAGACAGAGGTTAAAACAGATAGATGAAGATGTTGCAGGGGTTAGATCTCACCATTCTCTACTCTCTTCTTGCATGCACACAAAATACATTCTATTTGCATTTAAATGTTAAAATCAGTCAATAAAAACATTCTCAGCCCTAATTCCTTAGGTGCAGAGAGTCTTAGATTACTCCCCCAAGCCTTGATTCCTCAACAACTTAACGAAGCAACTAGCTTTAAGTCTAGAGACCACAAGATAACCCATGAACTAAGCTCCATTCCTAGACACGAAGTTCATGAGGTATATTGCTTCAGTTCTAGACAACGAAAGTGTTTCCCAACAACAGTCATGTCCAAGGATCATGCTATGGGTGATCAAGCCACAACAAGCTTTAAGAAAAGAAGCAAAATACTAACTTTAAACACAAATATGCAGAATATATATAGCTAAAATCAAAAGATACAAGAGAGTTTTGAGAATGGTTACATCTAACCCCTAACAACTACAGAACTCAGCCACTCATGGGTGTGAGCAGCTGGAAATTACACATGGAAGGGAAGGAGATGAAGAGAAAGCTAAGAACTAAAGAGAGAGCTTTTCTCTCCACTACAACAGTACAAAACGAGCTACAGAGTTTGCTACTGAAAAATGTCCAAGCTCACTGAACTTCTGAGGGTCAGTCCTTTATATACATGTGCAGAATTTCTCTAAAGTGACATTTGGCTCAGCCAGGGATTTTGGCTTGGCTGATTTGAAAATCCTGCACTTCAACAGATTTCACTTGCAAAGGACCTTCCACTGCTTCCAAAGCTCAGAATGCAGCTTCCAAATGTGTTCTTCAACTTAAATCTCCAATTCCTACAAAAAGTGGGGCAAAACTCTAAGATATAACCATAAAACTAGAAAAACTAAGGAAATTCTAACTAAATTGCAATATTAACAGAAATTAAGTAAAACAACACTCCAAATGAGAGAAAAAGATAGATAATTACCTTAAAAACTACTTGAAAAGTAAGTAATTATAACAACTAACATCCCCCATGGCTTCCCTATCAAGGATTTGGCCATTTGCATCAACTAGTCTTGCATCTAGGACATTGTCAGCTCCAAGGCCATACTTTCTCATCATGGATCCATATGCACCTCCTGTGATGTGCCCTCCAACACCTAAGCTTGTGCAAAGGCCTGCAGGGAAACCATGAACTGAACTTTTCTCATATATTCTGTAATAGACTTCTCCAATAGTGGCACCAGCTTGAATCCAAGCACAGTTGTCTTCTATATCAACATTGACGGCGCGAAGCTTCGACAAATCAACAATTATGAAAGGGCTCTCAACTTCAGAAACATATGAGAGTCCTTCATAGTCATGGCCACCACTACGAACTCTCAGATGAATACCAAGTTTCTTTGAGCAAGTCACTGCCACTTGGACATGTGAATCAGTCAAGGGAGTGAAAATAAGCTCAGGTTTTGGCGCTGAAGGCACCAAATACCTTAGGTTCTGTGCAGAGGATTCAAGGAAGTTGTTGAATGAAGCATTTTTTGAAGTGTAAATTGATGCATAAAATGGAGTTGCTTTGTCTGAATAGAAGCTGAGACATTGGACAAAGTTTTCTTCAAGTGAGGTTGAAGCTGCCAATGAAACTGATAATAGGAGGATTAAAGTTGCTAAGTGTGAGCTTGGTGACACCATGGTTTTGTGTTCTAAGGTTTTGGTTTCTATATTTTGTGCTTAAGGAGACTACCACAAATGTTATATTTATATGACCATAATGAGCTATGGTGACAATGTGTTACACAATAGTTTACGCATAATTAAGCTAAGACAAACGTCATAATACAGATGAAGAGTGTTGGCATTATCTTGTGGTTAATGTTCTATTCTTAATTATGACATTGTGGAACATGAGCTTTCTGATCTATCTTTGATTACAAGAACATCGACCACTTTTCACATTTAACATAATCTGAAAGGACTTCTCTATGCTTCATAGTTGCTAAAAAGAATAGTATAAGCAAAGCAACTGTGTTCAATGGCCCCACTAGTTTTACAATATTTTTGAATGACAAGAGATAAGCTTGTCTGTATTCTTGTAGCATCATATGGTCATGCAACAACTAAAGGAAATTCTGTATACTTTTTTTATTAGTTTCTCCATATTTCATAATATTCAATTCATTTCAAGGCTTTGTAGTGGGGATAAAAGGTAGGTACGGTCCACAGCATCCCTCGTTCATTGGTACATATTTTTCTTCACTTGATAGTGTTACACAAAGTTTAATGGCACACTCTAAAGTTTTGTAATACTTGTTTGCCAAGCGTAGTTAATGTAACAAGAAGAAATTTCCATCGTCAGAAGCTAAACTTCTTCTGCATAGAATTCTCGTTTTCAAGTTATAGAGTAATCTTTGTAATTTTGCACAAATTTATAGGGGTGAGCGTAACTTATAAATGTATGGAAAACTAAAATGGAAAAAAAAAAACTTATTATCATATATTTTGTCTTTATTATTTAGAAAGGTAGTAACAACTTAATTTGTAGGGAAAAAAGTGTTTTATAAACAATACTATAATATAATTTTTAGGGAAAAAATGTTTTATAAACAATATTCCAATTTTGGAGGTAACAATGTTTTTCTGTAGAATACATTGCTTCATTTGGAATCGAAATATTGTTTTGGTGTAGTTGTTAATAGAAAATATTATAGCCCAATGTTATAACCTTCCCAATGTAAATATTTTTATATATTTGATATTCATATATTCATGTTTTTATATAAAAGCTTTTAAGTGATCTTGTGAGGCCAGGAGGTTGTGCGTTGGCTAGCATTTGGTTTTATCTATTATAAGTGGTGTTTGAGTGCTTGGCTCATGTGTGTGCACGTATAAAATATTATTATTATTTTATATTATTATTTGAAATTGGTTAAAAGAAAATGTTTTCGGCTATTATTGAAATTTTACTATTAGTATAAGTGTGCGTGATGTACTGTTTATTGTTAATTAATTATTACATTATCAATATAGTGTTGCTAAGGCTTGATCCCAAAAATTATTATTATGCGTGTTTGTGGTACGTCATGAAAATTGCTATGAATGTATAATATGCTTGATATGAATGAAGCATACATGTTTTGGATGTCATGGTGTATGGTTGATATGAAATAAATGGGGACCAAACCTATGTGAGGTAGGATCCTCCATGTGATAAGTTAAAAGAGGCCATAAGCATCTGCGTGAATCATGCATCATAACATAATACATGTGTTTTCGAAAGTAGTTTATGAACCTAACTGGGGAGGTTGTGAAGAGCTCGTTGAGTTCTGACCTTGCGGGTGTTATCTAGTTTGGAATCTTCTTTAAGCTCATGCTGATCCCATGGGTTGAAGTATCCTTGCAAGACTAGGTAACCCTGACGAGCTGCTAGGGGTATCATCATGGTTGAGACTGTTAGTGTCAGATGTCCATGGTGTGCACGTACTCCCAGGCTACTTTCACAAAAGAGTTTTGAATGGTACCACATGCATACAAGACTAAGAATATAGGACACATTGCATTGCATGAATACCTTGATGAGTATGTGTTTGACTAATGTTAAATGTCATATGTATTTGTGTTGCTACCTGTCTCCATTTTCATACTACGAGCATGTAGTGAGATGTATCTCACTCCCTTTGTTTTTTTTTTTTTTTGTGTTTTCCTATGTATGTGTTGGTGACAGGTGATGTCCAGCAAGACCAAGAGAATGACGCTAGAGAGGAGGCATAAACCTCTATTTATGTCTTTTATTTTTACTATATATTATGGGACTTGTGAAGCTCTGATAGGCTGTGACATCGGGGCTAGGATATTTTATATCTTTGATTTTGGACTTTAAACTATTAGGTTGATTATTAAGTTTTGGATTTTGTTTGTAATGGACTTTACGTGTGGCCTTTTGGAGAGCCAAGTACTAAGTTATTCTTAAGTTTTTTTTATGATGAATGTTCAATGTGATGTTCTTTATCGCATGAGAAAAAGTTTTAAATTCGTTATTTGTTTTTGCAAACGAGAAGTTTAATTTATTTTCTTTGCTTTTATTTTTTTTAATAATGTATTTGGGGTAAAGGGTGTCACAATTAGTGGTATCAGAGCAGGTCGATTCTTCCCGCCAGTGTGTTATGTGTTTGCTATGTTTCTATGTGTACTCTGTACAATTGTTTGACTTGTTTGGGCCATGTTGGTTATATCTTTTCTTATCCTGTCATTTTACTTGTTGCATCCAGTACTTAGTTATGGTTTGTGCAAGAAGAAATGACAGATAGGAATGATCGTGCGATTGCTAATGCTCTACAAGCTTTAGCTCAAGCTATAGGGAATCAGAATGCTAGTGGTGGAGTAGGCGAGTCCAACTGGTTGGATAGGTTCCAGAGGAATAACCCGCCTATGTTCAGAGGGAGATACAACCTCGATGGTGCGCATAATTGGTTGAGGGAGATCGAGAAGATTTTCCGAGCTATGGCATGCCCCAATGTTCAGAGGGTAGCTCTTGGTACCTTCATGCTCACGGAGGAAGCAGAGTTTTGGTGGGAGAATGCCCGTGAACACTTGGTAGCTGAGAATAGAGCGATCACTTGGGAAGTCTTCAAACAGATTTTCTTGGAGAAGTACTTTCCCGAGGACATCAAGAACAAGAAGGAGATGGAGTTCTTGGAGCTCAAACAGGGGAACATGACTGTGGCTGAGTATACGGCGAAGTTTGAGGAGCTATCCAGATACTTCCCTAATTACAATGGGAAGGCAGGAGAATGCTTTAAGTGTGTCAAGTTTGTCAATGGCTTGTGACCTGAGATTAAGCAGGCCATTAACTACCAGGAAATTGGTCGGTTTCCCATACTGGTTAACAAGTGCAGGATTTATGATGAGGGCAAACGAGCTCAAGAAGCGCACTATAGGAGTGTGGGTCCAGTGAAGGAGAAGAAGTTTGGTGCTTAGAACCGTGGAAAGCCATATTCTGCTCCATCTGGTCAATATGGTAACCGCGATAGCAAATAGAAGGCCATTACTAGTTAGCCTACTAGTGGTGGAAGTGCGAGATCATCTCTTTCTTTTCCACGAAGGTGTGGGAAGTGTGGTAGTGCTAATCATTCGACATTTGAGTGCAAAGATAAGGATGTGAAATGTTTCAGCTATGGGAGGCAAGGCCACATTGGGAGGAATTGCTCTAATCCTAAGAACGAGATGAGGAGTGAGGTCAGAGTTCACAAGCTAGTCGACTTAAGATCACTGGAAGAGTCTTCGCTCTTAGTGGTGCTGAAGCCTCAAAGTCCGATGACTTAATCCAAGGTAAGTGTCTCATAAGTGGAACTCCTTTAGTTGTGCTATTTGATTCTGGTGCAACTCATTCATTCATATCATATGCTTATGTTAAAAACTTGAAATTGTCTGTGTCCCCTTTGAAATTTGATCTGGTTGTTAATACTCCTACAAGTGATTATGTTGTTACCTCTAGTGTTTGTCTAAATTGTCCTGTATTGATTTTTGATAGAGAATTTGTGGTTGACTTGATTTATTTACCTCTTAGTCAACTAGATGTTATTCTTGGTATGGATTGGTTATCTTCCAACCACGTCCTGTTAAATTGCTTTGATAAAACTATTGTGTTTGGTGAGTCTGTTGAGGGTAAGGATGAAAGGTTCATCACCGCCAACCAAGTGAAGGAAACTTTGAAAGAGAATGCCCAGGTATACATGATGCTAGCTTCCTTGAAACTTGAGAGTAAGGTAGTGGTTGAGAATATGCCTGTAGTGAGAGATTTTCTTGTGGTATTCTCGGAGGATGTCTCTAGTTTACCCCCTGAGCGTGAGGTTGAGTTCTCCATAGACTTAATGCCCGGTACAGGACCCATATCCATAGCTCCTTATAGGATGTCTCCCTTTGAGCTAGTTGAGCTTAAGAAATAGTTAGAGGAGTTGTTAGCAAAACAGTTTGTGAGACCTAGTGTGTCACCTTGGGGAGCACCAATTTTGTTAGTGAAGAAAAAGGATGGGAGCATGAGGTTGTGTGTAGATTATCGTCAGTTGAACAAGGTGACGATTAAGAATAAGTACCCCCTTCCTAGGATAGATGACCTTATGGACCAGTTGGTGGGAGCTTGTGTGTTTAGCAAGATAGATTTAAGGTCAGGTTACCATCAGATCCAGGTGAAGTCTGAGGATGTTCCAAAGACTGCTTTTAGGGCCCATTATGGTCACTATGAGTACTTGGTTATGCCCTTTGGTGTGACCAATGCACCTGGTGTGTTCATGGACTACATGAACCGGATCTTCCATCCCTACCTGGATAGTTTTGTGGTGGTCTTCATAGATGATATTCTAGTATACTCTAAGACTAGGGAGGAGCATGCCGAGCATCTGAGGGTTGTATTGCAAACCCTTAAGGACAAGCAGTTGTATGCTAAGTTGTCCAAGTGTGAGTTCTGGTTAGAAGAGGTGAGTTTCTTAGGACATGTCATATCCAAGGGAGGGATAGCTGTAGACCCATCTAAGGTAGAAGTTGTGCTTAAGTGGGAAGCCCCTAAGTCAGTTTATGAGATTAGGAGTTTTTTGGGTCTAGCTGGTTACTATAGGAGGTTTATAGAGGGTTTCTCTAAGTTAGCCATGCCTTTGACCAAGTTGAATCGTAAGGGTCAAGCCTTTGTGTGGGATAGCCAGTGTGAGAGTAGTTTCTGAGAGCTTAAGAATAGGTTAACATCAACACCTGTGTTAGTTTTGCCTAACCTGAGTGAACCCTTTGTAGTGTTTTGTGATGCATCTAAGATGGGTTTAGGTGGTGTGGTTATGCAGAAGGGTCAGGTAGTAGCCTATGCTTCTAGGCTGCTTAAGACCCATGAGAAGAATTATCCCACTCATGATTTGGAGTTAGCAGTTGTGGTATTTGCCCTCAAGCTTTGGAGGCATTATCTATTTGGTTCTAGGTTTGAGATTTTTAGTGACCATAAAAGCCTTAGGTACCTCTTTGACCAGAAGGAGTTGAACATAAGGTAGAGGAGATGGTTGGAGTTCCTTAAGGACTACGACTTTGAGCTTACTTACCATCCAGGTAAAGCCAATGTAGTGGCTGATGCTTTGAGTAGGAAGTCTTTGCATATGTCTGCTTTGATGGTCAGAGAGTTGGACCTTATAGGGAAATTTAGAGATATGAGTTTGGTGTGTGAGGTTACCCATAGGAGTGTAAGGTTGGGTATGTTGAAGGTGACTAGTGGTTTGATATAGGAGATTAGAGAGGGTCAGAAGTCAGACCCATTCCTGTTAGCTCAGTTGGAGTCTATAGCCCAAGGGAAGGAGAGTAGTTTTAGTTTGGAGTAGGACGGAGTTTTGAGACTCTAAGATAGGATTTGTGTGCCTAGTATTCCTAAGCTTAGGAAGATGATCCTAGCTAGAGGAAGGCCATAGAAGTAGCTTGAGTATCCACCCTGGAGCCACAAAGATGTATCAAGACCTTAGGAAAATGTTTTGGTGGCCCGGTATGAAGAAAGAGATAGCGAAGTTTGTTTATGCTTGTCTAGTGTGTCAGAAGGCCAAGGTAGAGCACCAAAAGTTTTTAGGTTTGTTACAACCTCTAGATATCCCTGAGTGGAAGTGGGATAGTATATCCATGGACTTTGTGGTGGGTTTACCTAGAACCCCCAAAAGGTTAGATTCTATTTGGGTTATAGTGGACAGGTTGACCAAATCTGCTCATTTTATCCCAATTAACATTAGATACCCTTTAGAGAATTTGACTGCCTTGTATGTTAAAGAGATTGTGAGGTTGCATGGTGTACCCTCACGCATAGTTTCTGATAGAGATCCTAGGTTCACTTCTAGGTTTTGGGAGAGCTTGCATGAGGCTTTGGGAACTAAGCTTAGGTTGAGTTCAGCTTATCATCCTCAAATCGATGGCCAAACTGAGAGAACCATCCAATCTTTAGAGTATCTTCTTAGAGCTTGTGTATTAGAGCAGAGGGGTAGTTTAGATAGTTTCTTGCCTTTGATAGAGTTCACCTATAACAATAGCTTCCATTCTAGTATTGGGATGGCACCTTATGAAGCCTTGTATAGGAGCAGGTGTAGGACCCCTTTGTGTTGGTTAGAACTTGGTGAGAGCCTTGTGTTAGGACCTGAAGTGGTGCAGCAGACCACTGAAAAGGTCAAGTTGATCCAAGAGAGGATGAGAGCAGCCCAAAGTAGGCAGAAAAGTTATCAAGATAAGAGAAGGAAAGCCCTTGAGTTTCAAGTGGGCGATCATGTATTCTTGAAAGTCACTCTGTGGACTGGGGTTGGTCGAGCGTTGAAGTCTCGTAAGCTTACTCCTCGTTTCATTGGTCCTTACCAAATCCTAAAAAGAATCGGCAAGGTTGCCTATCAAATTGCTTTACCACCATCCCTTTCAAATCTCCATAGTGACTTTCATGTCTCCAAACTCAAAAAATATGTCCATGACCCGTCACATGTGATTAAGTCTGATAATATTCAAGTTAAGGAGAACTTAGCTTATGAGACATTACCCATAAGGATTGAGGACTGAATGGTGAAACAACTAAGAGGGAAGGAAATTCCTTTGGTTAAGGTTGTCTGGGGAGGAGCCACTGAAGGCAGTGCAACATGGGAGTTAGAAAGTCACATGAGTGATTCATACCCCGAGTTATTTACTCCAGGTAAATTTCAAGGACGAAATTTCTTTTAAGGAGGGAGGAGTTATAACACCCCATTTTTTAAAATATATATATATATATATATATATATATATATATTAGTTATTAATAAATATTTTATATTTTTGTTTTAATGATAAAAAAAAGAAATACGTTGGGTTAAATGTTTTTAGGCCTTTAGTCTTTAGAGTCCAATTCAAGTCTCTAAAGCTGTCAGGTTTCTTTTAAAAACCAAATCTTCCCTCACGTTGTCTTTTATGCTCTCTTTGGGAACTGTGCTGTCAGAACCGCAAACGGAGGAGTGAAAGGGAATTGCGAAGGAGCACCGTTGCTTGCACTCTTGCTGTGGAACTACCTCTTTCAAGGTATGGGGGAGTGAGACTATCTCGCTCATGGGTATGATTATGGTCGGGGGTAGCGGGGTTGGCCCTAAACCCCAATTGATTGTGTATATTTTAAATTCAATTGAATGGGTTATTTTAATTTCAATTTACATTGCTACATACGCTGTTCATAGTGATATTGAATTGCAGTTCCCGCACCCTTATTTTCTATTTCAATTTGTTACGTTGATTTTGTGCATTATACACTCTCGTGAATTTTATTTTGTGATAGTGCTTTGATATCTCTTGCGCACAAAGGAATGTGTAGCTGCCTTTAATTCATTCAAATTTGTGCATTGGTTTGATATACCTGTGTTCCAAATTCATTGTGTTGTGTTGATATATATATATATATATATATATATATATATATATATATATATATATATATATGTTGATATATATGAAATTCTTATTTGTACATATATTTTCGGTATGTATGAAAGTTGGTATGATGTATGTTTATATATATAGTGATAATTATACAGTAAATTATTTATTCAGATTCCAATTTCATATATACAATTGCTTACCTATACTTTTGGAATTACAATTCAAAATCTTGAGTCTAAATATATACATTTACATTTATATGTATATATTATATTTAGTTATATATATATATATATATATATTTGATATTCATATATTCATGTTTTTATATAAAAGCTTTTAAGTGATCTTGTGAGGCCAGGAGGTTGTGCGTTGGCTAGCATTTGGTTTTATCTATTATAAGTGGTGTTTGAGTGCTTGGCTCATGTGTGTGCACATATAAAATATTATTATTATTTTATATTATTATTTGAAATTGGTTAAAAGAAAATGTTTTCGTCTATTATTGAGATTTTACTATTAGTATATGTGTACATGATATACTGTTTATTGTTAATTAATTATTACATTATCAATATAGTGTTGCTAAGGCTTGATCCCGAAAATTATTATTATGCGTGTTTCTTGTACATCATGAAAATTGCTATGAATGTATAATATGCTTGATATGAATGAAGCATACATGTTTTGGATGTCATGGTGTATGGTTGATATGAAATAAATGGGGACCAAACCTATGTGAGGTAGGATCCTCCATGTGATAAGTTAAAAGAAGCCATTAGCATCCGCGTGAATCATGCATCATAACATAATACATGTGTTTTCGAAAGTAGTTTATGAACCTAACTGGGGAGGTTGTGAAGAGCTCATTGAGTTCTGACCTTGCGGGTGTTATCTGGTTTGGAATCTCCTTTAAGCTCATGTTGATCCCATGGGTTAGAGTATCCTTGCAAGACTGGGTAATCCTGACGAGCTGCTAGGAGTATCATCCTGGTTGAGACTATTAGTGTCAGATGCCCATGGTGTGGTTATTTGTCGACTGCACGTACTCCCAAGCTACTTTCACAAAAGAGTTTTGAATGGTACCACATGCATACAAGACTAAGAATATAGGACACATTGCATTACATGAATACCTTGATGCGTATGTGTTTGACTAATGTTAAATGTCATATGTATTTGTGTGGCTACCTGTCTCCATTTTCATACTATGAGCATGTAGTGAGATGTATCTCACTCCCTTTGTTTTTTTTTTTTTTTTTGTGTTTTCCTATGTATGTGTTGGTGACAGGTGATGTCCAGCAGGACCAAGAGAATGACGCTAGAGAGGAGGCATAAACCTCTATTTATGTCTTTTATTTTTACTCTATATTATGGGACTTGTGAAGCTCTGATAGGTTGTGACTTCGGGGCTAAGATATTTTATATCTTTGATTTTGGACTTTAAACTATTAGGTTGATTATTATGTTTTGGATTTTGTTTGTTATGGACTTTACGTGTGGCCTTTTGGAGAGCCAAGTACTAAGTTATTGTTATGTTTTTTTTTATGATGAATGTTCAATGTGATGTTCTTTACCGCATGAGAAAAAGTTTTAAATTCGTTATTTGTTTCCGCAAACGAGAAGTTTAATTTATTTTCTTTGCTTTTATTTTTTTTTTAATAATGTATTTGGGGTAAAGGGTGTCACAAACAAAGCTAGACTCCCTTGGCTTGTATGTGTAGTCTAGTTACAAATGATCAATAATATTCGACTTTTGCCTATAAAAAAAGTTATTGTTTCCATACTTATTGGTTAATGAATTGTATGATCAAGGAATAATTCTATTGTTAAATATCAATTCAGTACTCCAAAAAGTGTGAATATTTTCTAAATTATTTAGTTCAGTAATTTTTGTTGTTCTGTATTAAGTTGAACTAGCATGTAACCCGTGTCATGCACAAGCATATGTTTGAATGTAAAGTGATATAAATGCATAGATATTTTTAATTTTATTATAAATGTCTTTAAGATAGTCCTTATAAATTGATATTGATTTTAATTATAATTTATAAATTGATTTGTTCAAATACTTTTTTCAATAGAAAAGAAACACAACAAAATTATTTAAAGTTATTGCTAACAAAGTTGAACACCACAAAAATTAATGAAAAATATACAGACTTTATATTAATGTGTAACTTATTTAAAATATTTATCCATAATAATTTAGAAATTAATGTTATTTCATGTAAAATATTTAATCCCCTTATAATATATTTTTACTTTGTAATTTAAATATTAATAACTTTTATGTAGATGTTAATATACTTTCACATAAAATGTTAAAATAAGAGTAAAGTATATCACTATGATTTTTATTTCATTCTTACTTGTATTGAACCTCTGATTTTGAATGAAATGGTATAAATTTATTTTGCCTAAAAGAAGAGAGTAAAGTATATAAAAGTCAAATAATATTTTAAATATTTTTAATTTGTATATTATAAAAAAAGGATGAATGAAAGCAAAGTAAAGCAATACTACATATAAATGTTTGTATATACCAACATACTATACTATGGAAGTTTCCTTCTTCATGACTTTGAAGAATTTTATATGATGTTATTAAAGTTTTAAATAAAAGTAGTAAATTAAGTAAAATTCTTACAAAGCATGAAATGTTAAGGAATTGGTGTGGTGAGATTGAAAATTTTCAAATACTAATATGATTGTTGGGTCGATTGTAGATCGTGTAAAGTTTTATGTTTAAAAATGATAATATTATAATATTATTCAACTTATCAGAAAAGTATACGTAAAATTCACCATTAACTATTCAAATAACTTAACAATACAAATAAAATACTAAACATGTTGATGAACTTTGAAGAAGTTAAAATTAAAAAAAATAATGATTTTCAATTGATAATGTTTTTTTCTTAAGTACTGTATAAATAGCGGTGAGTGAACAGATGGGAAACACCAACTGGGCAGTATAAATAGCGGATTTGTAAAAAATTAGAAGTTAAAAGGTACAATTATGCCTAAAAATTGAGATGCTTTCTTGAATCTAATATTAAAATAGAGGATAATATATCCTTTTGATGTTAATAATATAATTATGTGTTATTATTCAGACTAAAAGAGACAACTGCACTCGAAGTGGAAAATGAAGATCTTTTCTTTCAAGCACGACATTATTTTTTTTCTTCTTAAATCTAAAATTGAATATAAGGTGGCTTTAAATCTTAGTATGTCAGCATTGACAATGCAAGGTGTTTGCTTTGTAAGAGGAAGACAACTCTTTGTAAAACTGCACTTTATTAGAATGAGGAGTATTTCCATGCAGCATTAAATTGTTGCATGGGTTTCTTGTATGAAAGATTGGGCACCTTATGGAAAATAGGATTTGACAATGAGTATATAAAAGATTTTGATGTCTTGTTGCAAGTGTTGGAGATTCTGAAGGAGAAACTACCTAGGTATATTGAGGACCTCAATCCCCCTAAGTAATTAGAGCCACACTTTAAGTATCATTGAAGCGGAGGAATTGTGAAAGAAATGGTGTAATATTCCAAATAATAGAGTATCTATTTTTTTTAATCTGTAGGAATCGAACACAGGTACCGGGGGGTTTACAACAATTCACACACTCTGCTCAACCAACTGAGCTAGATCCCCTCGGTAAATAATAGAGTATCTATTTAAGATAAATAAATTAGTTAAATTACATTAATAGATGATTAATTGGGCTTATTAGGAGTTCTTGTGAGCATTAATTAGGTTAGAGAGTGGCCAACAGGGCTCAATAGGGAATTAGCTCCAACTAACCGTAGGCATCAAAAGACATACTCACACACCCACACTTGACCTAGAGGAAAAGAGAGGAGAAAGGGATCAGAGAGAGAGAGAGAGAGGAGATCATAGAAAAGAACCATGTCAACCAAAGAGAACCTATGCTCATTCTAAGGTGAGTGCAACCGCTAGCCATCTCTCCACTCTTCAATGCTTTGCTCTTGATTATGATTTCATTAACCAGGGAAGGAATTCAATATTTGTCCAATCCATTCATGTAAAATATAATCTAATCTAATCCATTCAATTATTATGTACCAAACAAAAAATCCATTCAATTATTATAACAAAAGTACTTGCATTAGATTGCATGATTCATATTACTAACTAGATATATAAAAATTTATTCACTCTTATTTTCAAATCCAATAGACCATCTAATTAACTCTTAGGTAGCATTGGCTCGACCGAAGCTAAATCCCTTGCTAGCTTTCACATTACTTGCATCGAATTGGATGATTCACATGATTAATGAATAAATAACAATATTCACTTTTTTTTTCTAAAAAAAACAATATTCACTTTTAATTTTCAAATTTAATAGACCATCTAACTAACTTTTAGGCATAAGGTTGGCTTGATGGTTGGGAAAGAGGGCTTAGGGTGAAGGGAGAAGGGGGGAGAGAAAGGTCACAAGTTCGAAGTTGTACGTCAGTCCTGGCTGACACTAATAGGGTCAATGTCAAGATTGACGCTAATTGTTGGATTCTATTAATTTCACACATTTTTTGTAGTGACTAATTATTTTTTTAATGTTAAAGTTAAATTTAGCTAAATATTTTTATTCATTTCCAATTCGAATTGTATTTTTATGAAAAATGATAAAAAAAAACATTCATGCAACATATATATGTATTGAATTTCTCTCTATTACGATTATAGTTACAAAATAACTTTATTTTTTCCTCTCAATTCTTATATTTATTCCCCTTCTTATTGATTTAAAATGACTGATAATATGAAGAAAAAGAAAAAGAACCGATACTACTTTTCACGTACTAAAAAAAATTCTTACAAAATAACATTGATATTTTGTGTGTAATTGAGTACAACAGATTAAAAATAAAATACAAATGTAATAAAAAAAATAAAAAAAATCAATTGTATTTTGTGTATGCCTACTTCTCATTGGGTTTTCTTGGAGATGATGAAAGTTCATGTATATATCTTCTGCACAAATCCTCAATGGTCCGTTCATTCTCTACCCTTCCCTCGGCTTCTGCCGCCTCAGACTTGGCATTTCTTTTTTCCACGAAACTGTAAAGAAAAGTCATAACAACGAAGAAAAAAAACAAAAGGCTGTTGAAGGAACAAGAAGTAATTATTTTGCTTTGAGGGAAATCAAGGTGGTTAAATAATAAATAGATAATACTGACCAATCAAAATACTTCATCTATTTTTGCATGATTGGTGTGTATACCAATCAACATTTTGAAACAAAATATGGTTGTACAGAGTGCTCAATCCGAAAAGAGCTGAAAGTGTACCTGAGTACAGCAGCTCTTTTTGGACTGAGCATCTGTGCACTCATCTTCTGCTGAAGGGATCAATGATAAAACCTTTCTCTTTCACTCTTTTCTTTTCTGTTATATATTGTCTCTCTTGTATTGTGGTTTCTTCTGCCAATGACACAGTATTTATAGACCTGCAATCACTTCAATTGGCGCGGAGCAACGTTACACTGTCCAGCTGGTTGTTTCAACCCGCTCACTCTCTGACTCTATTCTTGGTCCTCATGTTTGAAAACAAAAATACAGTATTTTAAGTATTAAAATGAAAAATAGACAAATAATTAAAGTGGAGATTTGAAATATTAACATAAAAGGAATTTTAAATTAAAAATTAACATAAAAAGTAAGTTTGAAAAATAATTAATGATTTAAATATTTTTAAACATATAGAAATAGATTTTTTTTAGGTCAGAAATATTAGATATTAAATAAGAATGAAATGTATATTTGGAATAACTTACTATTTAAAAAAAAAAGAACTGATTTTTTTTTAATCATCATGACATTGGTGCGAAGTATCTATCGACTTTACTGATGACTAATCTTCGCCAAGAAACTTGGCTGACTCACCTATAGTCTGGTGTCCCTTTTCAATCATATTTTTTCAATCCACAAGGCATTACCTTGCTTAAAGGACCGAACGTTCCAATTAGACTAACGACATGTTGGTAAAAAGCTGATTTATAAAAAGTTTCTTTAGAAAAATAAAAAATAAATAGTTTTTTTTTCTTTTCAAAATAACAATGTAGTATAGAAAGTTGGAAACATAATTAAAGTTGAGATTTGAAATCTTAACATAAAAGAATCTTTAAATAAGAAATAAACATAAAAAGAAGGTGTGAAAAAATTATCAATTTAAATATTTTTAAAAATATAAAATTCAATGTTAAAAAATCAGTTAATTATTTCTTAAAACTTTATTTTTATGGTAATTTGTTTTAAAAATTACTTGTTATGTTAAGATTTCAAATCTCAACTTTAAATATCTTTCTATTTTTGTTGTTATTTTGAAAAAAAAATCATTGACTTTATACACTTCAATATCATTTAGTATTTTTTTTTCTTTCAAAAGTGAATGATTTTAAATATACAGTTCAATGAATTCCTTGTTATTTATATTTTTTTTTATTTTTAATTTTTTTAATAACTAACTATATTTAAAATTTCTTTTTATGTTAAATTAATATTGAGAAAACTTTAATTATCTTCCTGTTTCAGATTTTTATTTTGAAAAAAATAATTATTTACTTCATTAGGTTAATTATGCATCAGTTCCATAAAATATATAACTGTACCAAAATTTATTAAAAATATTAACTATTTTCAAACTTTCTTTTTATGTTAAATTTTTATTTAAAAATTCTTTTTCTGTCAGATTTGAAATCTCAAACTTAAATATCTTTCCATTTTTCATTTTATATCACTTAAAATAGTGAATTTTTGCTTTGAAACATGTTGAAGGGGCAAGAACGGGGTTGGTGAGTGAAGGGGTGGGAAACTCGGCCCTCTCTCTCTTTGATCCTTGCTCCAAAACCCCTTTTTCAGGGTCACCGCTGTTAGCGTTAGGGTTAGGGTTAGGGTTTTTCCACCTTCGTTATCTATCAATCTTCTTCCACTTCCACTTCCACTTCGTTCCCACTCTTAGTCTCTTCAATTGTAAGCTTTTTGCGCTAGGGTTTCCTCTGTAATCCACTGAACTTGAAAACTCGCTCTTTCTTCCGGATCTCGATCTATGGATACCCGCAAGAGGGGAAGACCCGAACCCGGCTTCAGCTTAAATGGCGGATTCAAGAAATCCAAGGAAGAAATGGAGTCCTTATCAACTGGTGTAGGAAGCAAATCGAAGGCATGTACCAAGTTTTTCAGCACTGCTGGTTGCCCATTTGGCGAGGGCTGCCACTTCTTGCACTATGTTCCTGGTGGTTATAATGCAGTTGCCCATATGATGAATCTAAAACCTGCAGCACCTCCAGCGTCAAGAAATGTTGCATCCATGCCTCCTGTACCTAATGGGTCCACACCACCTGCCATTAAGACCCGCATATGCAACAAGTTTAATACTGCTGAAGGTTGCAAATTTGGTGACAAATGCCATTTTGCCCATGGTGAATGGGAACTTGGCAAGCATATTGCTCCATCATTTGATGATCATCGTGCCATGGGGCCCACTGGACCAGGTCGTCTTTCTGGTCGAATGGAGCCTCCCCCTGGTCCTGCTGCAAGTACGGCCAAGATCAGCGTAGAAGCTTCCCTGGCTGGAGCAATCATTGGGAAGGGTGGTGTGAACTCAAAACAGATCTGCCGCCAAACTGGAGCCAAACTTTCAATTCGAGAGCATGAATCTGACCCAAATCTTAGAAACATTGAACTTGAGGGAAGTTTTGAGCAAATCAAGGAAGCAAGTAACATGGTGAAGGATTTACTATTGACCCTGCAAATGTCTGCACCACCAAAAACAACCCCAGGTGTTCCTGGCGCACCTGCCCATCATGGAAGCAATTTTAAGATGAAGCTGTGTGAGAATTTTGCAAAAGGATCTTGCAGGTTTGGAGAAAGATGTCACTTTGCACATGGTTTTACAGCTAAAGGATTAGAGAATTAGTTGCTTATAACTGTTTCTGTTCTAGTTAGTTTACTGTATCAGCTAGTGGGATATAAATATCCTCAGACCCTTACTTGTAATGTATGTAAAAATTCATTTTTCACTTTCAATCAAATGAGATGGGTTTTCATCTTCCAAATTCTCTCGTTATCTCTCTAACATGGTATCAGTAGGTTTTTGTTCATAGCTTCCGCCTCTGCACATCTTCTTCTTTCTCTTAGTCAGGTGCATTAGCCAGAGTTATTATTATTGTTGTGCATTGCTACTCTAGAAGTACTGACTGGACTCCTGATGTTAGTTTTGTTTGTTGAGTTGCTTTATATTTTTACTTATTTTGTTTTTCAAAAAAAAAAAAACCAGCTGGGCAGTATAAAAAAGGTGTCATTGTGAGATGAAATCACAACACAAGAATGATAACAACACAAAAGAAAAGAGTGAAAGAGAGAGGTTTTATACTTTTGTCATTCATCACTTCAGGGTATGGCTGCACAGAATGCTCAACCCGAAAACTTGTTTCAGTTGATGATACGCTCAACCTGAAAACTTGTTTCAGTATGGCCGTACAGAATGCTCAACCCGAAAACTTGTTTCATTATGGCTGCACAGTATGCTCAACCCGACAATAACACTGCAGTTTAGATTCTCAAACTGAATGGGTGTTGCAAGCATTCTGACTGCAGTTGGCATGGAAGAAATGGCCCTACAAATAAAGTAAGATTCCGTTTTAGATAACAAGTTATAGTATATCCATGTTTTTCAATGCCCTTAATTGTTTCTGTTATTCATATTAATATCTTTGTTTTTCTTGCTGTATCTAACAAATCAGTTCATTATACACTTGTTATGAAGGAAAATGAAAGTCTTTGTTTCTTCTAATTTCTTTCAGGGAGAAGCACTCTGTGTTGTTATCACTTCTTCTGTTCAACTTCAACATTGCCGCAATGCAATTTGGGAGATTTTGGACTGGGAACTTAACCCTCTGCTTGAATTCTTATGCTGAACACATTCAGAGTGGTTTGTTCATCTCTTTTATAATTGACTCGTGTTCTGCATATTTAAAACAATGATGTAGATGATAATTTTCAATAAGTGTAAATTCGATCCACTGTGTAAAGTTTTTTATACCATGATTAAATTAATCTTGACATATCAATAATGGTGCTTGAATGTTTCATGTAGTTGTTGTAGTCAAACTATTTTAATGACGTGTCTATACATATTGAGTGCTAGTGTAAAAAGCTTTTACACAGATGATGGATTAAAATAAAATCCTATACATATTGTATAAAATTTGGATTTGGGTTTCATATAATTTTTTTTAGTACTTTTGCATTGAACTTACAACTTTTTCCTCTATTTTTTGGGCAGTTATGACTGATGAGCATACAAGAATCCTGTTTTCCCAAAAATTTTCTTTGCAAGAGCTGCTTTGCTTCATTGAAGATTTTCTTATAAAAGGAAAAGTTAGGTCAAAGAGTGCATGGATAACCAATAATTTTGTGGATGGTGTAGACACATTATCTTCTGGAGTAGCTTCAAATGAGCAGTTGGTAGCAGCAGGTGTTATATTAGCATCATTATGTGCTGCAACTGATCATGTTGGGATTATATGGGAGGCTTCATATAAAATTCTTAGATTATGCCAATGGGATTCTAGGACAGTGCTAACTATTCTTCACATTTTGCTCATCTGGGTGGAAGAAAGTATTTTGACTCCCTCAATTTTGCACCGATGATTGTGTTGAAATCTCTAGTGATGTCTGTTGAGGGTGAGACCCTATCTGCTGCTACTGCTTCCAGTCTTCTGTCACTGAATCAGCTGCATATTGAATTGTGTACCAGCGATAGACGCCCATTCTCAGATGGTATTGAATCTACTGATGCTGTTAAGTTGTTACTCTTAGAAAAGATCAATAATAGTCAGCTTCAAGAGGTGCAATGTGCCAGTGGCATGAATTGTGATGCACCTTTCTGTGTGAATAAACACGTGATTAGCCTTACCCAGCCAGATGTTCTTCTCATGCTACCAGGAGTCAACAAACTGACATCTTCTCATTGTTGGTGCTGGTTGCAAGCAAAATGGTGGGCACAAGTACACAGTAGTGAAGGGTCATTGCTATAAAGGCATTGGGATTAATTAATTAGTCTATTTGCAAAGGAAATATAAGCAAGTTGTAATCGTGGGCTATATATTTTCTGGTTTTGAGAGTTGACACACACTGTTTACATGTAACATTTGTGGTGGCCAGACTTTGACACATCTTGTGTGTAGTCCTTTTTTATTTATTTATTTTTTTATCCGTAAGAATCGAAGATAGTAAGGGTTTATAACAACTCAGGCATCAACCAACTGAGCTAGACTCCCTTGATTTGTGTGTAGTCTAGTTACAAATTATCAATAATATTTGTCTTTTGCCTATAAAAAAAAGTTATTGTTTCCATACTTATTGGCTAATGAATTGCTTCATCAAGGACTAATTCTATTGTTAAATACTACCTCTGGTCCTAATTATAAGTAATAAATTGGATTTTCATTTGGTCCTAAATATAAGCAACAATCACCTTTTTGTAAAGTTACTCAGGGTAAATTTTCTTTTATACTCTTACTTTATTGTTAACTCTATTTTCTATGCATTCACATCAATAAAGCAAAGGGTACTTTTGGAATAAAATTTGAATTCATTGTAAAATTAATTAAAAATAACTACTTATAATTAGGATCAGAGGTAGTATCAATTTAGTACTGCTAAAAGTGTGAATATTTTCTAAATTATTTAGTTAATCAATTTTTGTTGTTTTGTATTAAGTTGAACTAGCATGTAACTCGTGTCATGCACAAGCATATGTTTGAGTGTAAAGTGATATAAATGCATAGATATTTTTAATTTTATTATAAATGTCTTTAAGATAGTCCTTATAAATTGATATTGATTTTAATTATAATTTATAAATTCATTTGTTCAAATACTTTTTTCAATAGAAAAGAAACACACCAACATTATTTAAACAAGTTATTGCTAGCAAAGTTGAATACCACAAAAATTATAATGAAAAATATACAGACTTTATACTAATGTGTAATTTATTTAAAATATTTATCCATAATAATTTAGCTATTAATGTTATTCCATGTAAAATATTTAATCCCCTTATAATATATTTTTACTTTGTCATTTAAATATTAATAAATTTTATGTAGATGTTAATATACTTTCACATAAAATGTTAAAATAAGAGTAAAATATATCACCATGTTTTTTATTTTATTCCTAGTTGTATTGAACCTCTGATTATGAATGATATGGTATAAATTTATTTGCCTAAAAAAAGAGAGTAAAGTATATAAAAGTCAAAGAATATTTTAAATATTTTTAATTTGTATATTAAAAAAAAGGATGAATGAAAGCAAAGTAAAGAAATAGTACATATAAATGTTTATATATGCCAGCATACTATCAAAGTTTCCTTCTTCATGACGTTGAAGAATTTTATATGATGTTATTAAAGTTTTAAATAAAAGTAGTAAATTAAGTAAAATTCTTACAAAGCATGAAATGTTAAGGAATTGGTGTGGTAAGATTGAAAATTTTAAAATACTAATATGATTGTTGGATCGATTGTAGATTGTGTAAAGTTTTATGTTTGAAAATGATAATATTATAATATTATTCATCTTATCAGAAAAGTATATATAAAATTCACCATTAACCATCAAAATAACTTAACAATACAAATAGAATGTTAAAACAAGTTGATGAAATTTGAAGAAGTTAAAATTAAAAAAATAATGATTATAATGTTTTTTCTTAAGTACTGTATAAATAGTGGTGAGTGAACGGGTGGGAAACACCAGCTGGGCAGTATAAATAGCGGATTTGTAAAAAATTAGCAGGTAAAAGGTGTAATTAAGCCTAAAGAGAAGCTTTCTTGAATCTAATATTAAAATAGAGGATAGTATATTCTTTTGATGTTAATAATATAATTATGTGTTATTATTCAGACTAAAAGAGACAACTGCACTCGAAGTGGGAAATGAATTGATCTTTTCTTTCAGGCATAGCAATATTTGTTTTTTCTTAAATCTAAAATTGAATATAAGGTGGCTTTAAATCTTAGTATGTAAGCGTTGACAATGCAAAGTGTTTGCTTGTAAGAGGAAGATAACTCTTTGCAAAACTGCACTTTATTAGAATGAGGAGTATTTCCAAGCAGCATTAAATTGATGCATGTGTTTCTTGTATGAAAGATTGGCCACCTTATGGCTAATAGGATCTGTCAATGAGTATATAAATGATTTTGATTTCTTGCTGCAAGTGTTGGAGATTCTGAAGGAGAAACTACCGAGCTAGGTATATTGAGGACCTCAATCCCCCCAAGTAATTAGAGCCACACTTTAAGTATCATTGAGTTGGAGGAATTGTGACAAGAAATGGTGTAATATCCCAAATAATAGAGTATCTATTTAGGATAAATAAATTAGTTAAATTACATTAATAGATGATTAATTGGGCTTATTAGGAGTTCTTGTGAGTATTAATTAAGTTTTGGGTTGCAACAGTTACAGAGTGGCCAACAGGTCACAATAGGGAATAACTCCCACTAACCGTGTAGGCATCAAAAGCCATACTCATACACCCACACTTGACCTAGAGGAAAAGAGAGAAGAGAGGAGAAAAGAAAGAGAGAAAGAGAGATTATAGAAAAGAACCAAGTCAACCAAAGAGAACCTATACTCATTCTTAGGTGAGTGCAACAGCTAGCCATCTCTCCACTCTTTGTAGCTTGCTCTTGATTATTCTTTCATTAATGATATTTTATGAATATGTTAGGATGGTTTAATGGGAATTAGTAATTAATTGCATGATTGTCAGGATTAATGTTTTATAGAGAAAATTTTGAAAATAATTGATTATTTTTCCAAAAGAAATTGATTACAAATTTTTGCCTTAAAATCTCATATAACTACATTGAAGCAAAATTGTGGTGCAGGTTCTCCGGAAGGAAATGGGGATGCAGAAGTTTTGCAAGCATATGTTTGACAGGGATTTAGAAATCAATAGTGGGAAAGGAATTTTTTTTTAATGAACATGAGACATGCCAAGGTAAAAATAATGACAGGCATCCCAAGTAGGAAAGGAATTCAATATTTGTCCAATCCATTCATGTAAAATCTAATCTAATCCATTCAATTATTATAACAAAAGTACTTGCGTCAGATTGGATGATTCATATTACTAACTAGATAGATAACAATTTATTCACTCTTATTTTCAAATTCAATAGACCATCTAATTAACTCTTAGGTAGCATTGACTCTACCGATGCTAAATCCCTTGCTAGCTTTCACATTACTTGCATTTTACATCATATTGGATGATTCATATAACTAACTAGATAGATAACAATTTATTCACTCTTATTTTCAAATCCAATAGACCATCTAATTATCTTAGGTAGCGTTGGCTCGACTGATGCTAAATTCCATGCTAGCTTTTACATTACTTGCATCGAATTTGATGATTCACATAATGAATAAATAACAATATTCACAATTTTTTTTTCTAAAAAAGAACAATTTTCACTTTTAATTTTCAAATTTAATAGACCATCTAATTAACTCTTAGGTATAAGGTTGACTTGATGGTTGAGAAAGGGGGCTTAAGGGTGAAGGGAGAAGGGAGGAGAGAGAGGTTGCTGGTTCGAATCCCTCTCACTGACATTTTTAACAAAACTAACAAACTAACATTTGCAGATAAAAAAAAACTCTTAGGTAGCGTTGACTTGGTTGACGCTAAATCTCACGCTCGGTTTCACACTAGCATTTGCTTCAGCCAGCACTTTGTATTTTATCATTTTAAAAAAATATTAAATGGATATGAACCATGAAGGGCTGCGTCGAAGTTGTGTCAGTCCTGGCTATACTAATAGTGTCAATGTCGAGATTGACGCTAGGGATGGGAATAGCATAAATAGGCTTAGCCTATTTTATAAAATTAATGCTTAAGTCTAGCCTGTTATCTATCAGAGGCTATTTTTTTAGGCCTGACCTGACCTTTTTAAAAGCCTGCCTTGACCTATTAGCCTATTTAAAGGCCTATTTTCTATTAAGATTTCTAAATAAACTAACAAGCCAAATTTTAAACAGGCCAACGAAAAAAGAACATCAAGCCTAGTTTTAAATATATCAAATAGAAGTCACGGAATATTTTTATTTTTTAAGCAAATCGTAATTTTTTACAAGCAAATCATAAAAAAGGATGATGCATGGCATCATCATGTGCTTACTATTTTCACCAACACTTGCGCCTAAGGAAATCCCAAATTCCATTTTCACCTGATTCGAAAAAGTGTTTCATATTAGCAAAAATTGGTTTTTATCTAATTTTGATATAAGACATTATCACACTCAGTCCTTCACGTTACAAAATTATAGGTCACGGACTCACGAAAAACGAATTTAAGAAATTACGATGTTGAAATTTACTTTAATAATAATTGGTTGTCTATCTCAAAAATATATTTTATATATATATATATATATATATATATATATATATATATATATATATATAAGATTATTAACTTATTAAGATATTAAATATATAAGTGTAATATGTATATTAATTTTTATTATATTTAAATGAATAAATAGGCTAGCCTATCAAGCTTAATAGGCTTTTTTAAAAGCTCAAGCCTAGTCTTTTTACTAAATGGGTCAGGCTAGGCCAGACTTTAAATAGGCTAGGCCATAAAAAATAACCACTTTTCACGTAAGAAGAAAACTGATATATAAGAAGAAAAAAGGAAAAGGACCAATACCACTTTTCACGTACAAAAAAAAATTCTTACAAAATAACATTGATCTAATTTTGTGTTTGCCTGCTTTTAATTGAGTACAACATACTAAAAAGATAATACAAATGTAATAAATAAAATAAAAAAAATCAATTGTATTTTGTGTATGCCTACTTCAATCTCATTGGGTTTTCTTGGAGATGATGAAAGTTCATGTATCTTCTGCACAAATCCTCAATGGTCCTGTTCATTCTCTACCCTTCCCTCAGCTTCTGCCGTCTCAGACTTGGCATTTCTTTTTTCCACGAAACTGTAAAGAAAAGTCATAACAACGAAGAAAAAAAACAAAAGGCTGTTGAAGGAACAAGAAGTAATTATTTTGCTTTGAGGGAAATCAAGGTGGTTAAATAATAAATAGACAATACTGACTAATCAAAATACTTCATCTATTTTCACATCATTGGTGTATATACCAATCAGCATTTTGAAACAAAATATGGTTGTACAGAGTGCTCAATCCGAAAAGAGCTGAAAGTGTACCTGAGTACAGCAGCTCTTTTTGGACTGAGCATCTGTGCACTCATCTTCTGCTGAAGGGATCAATGATAAAACAAACCTTTCTCTTTCACTCTTTTCTTTTCTGTTATATATTGTCTCTCTTGTATTGTGGTTTCTTCTGCCAATGACAGTATTTATAAACCTGCAATCACTTCAATTGGCGCGGTGCAACATTACAATGTCCAGCTGGTGTTTCAACCCGCTCACTCTTGGACTATGTTCTTGGTCAACATGCTTGAAAACAAAAATACAGTATTTTAAGAAATATAAAATGAAAAATAGAAAAATAATTAAAGTGGAGATTTGAAATGTTAACATAAAAAGAATATTTAAATAAAAATTCAAATAAAAGGTAAGTTTGAAAAATAATTAATAATTTAAATATTTTAAAAATAAAAAAATAGATGTTTTTTAAGTAAAAAAAAAAATAGATGTTGAATAAGAATGAAATGTGTATTTGGAATCGTTTACTATTCCAAAAAAAAAAGAAATAGAAAGTTATAAACATAAATAAAGTTGAGATTTGAAATCTTAACATAAAAGAATCTTTAAATAAGAAATAAACATAAAAAGAAGGTGTGAAAAAAATTAACAATTTAAATATTTTTAAAAAATATAAAATTCAATGTTAAATAATCAGTTAATTATTTCTTAAAACTTTATTTTTATGGTAATTTGTTATTTAAAAATTCCTTGTTATGTTAAGATTTCACATCTCAACTTTAAATAATTTTCTATTTTTGTTGTTATTATGAAAAAAAAAATATTTACTTTATACACTTCACTATCATTCAGTATTTTCTTTTCAAAAGTGAATGATTTTAAATATACAGTTGGATGAATTTGTTGTTATTTATAATTTATTTTTATTTTAAAAAAATTAAATAACTATCTACATTTAAAATTTCTTTTTATGTTAAATTAATATTGAGAAAACTTTAATTATCTTTCTGTTTCAGATTTTTATTTTAAAAAAAATTATTTACTTTATTAGGTTAATAATTCATTAGGTTTTTAAAGAAAAAACTAATTATTTACTTCATTAGATTATTTTTTCAGAAGTTAATAATTCAATATATACATTTAATTGTTATTAAAGGTTAATTTTAAAAATATTACGGTTCCAAAAAAACGTGTACCAAAATTTTTAAAAATATTAAAATTGTTACTATTTTAAACTTTCTTTTTATGTTAAATTTTTATTTAAAAAATCCTTTTTATCTTAAGATTTGATATCTCAAACTTGATATCTTTCCATTTTTCATTTTATATTACTTAAAATAGTGAATTTTTGCTTTTCAAACACGTTGAAGGGCAAGAACGGGGTTGGTGAGTGAAGGGGTGGGAAACACCAGCTGGACAGTATAAATAGGGTGTCATTGTGAGATGAAACCACAACACAAGAATGACAACAACACAAAAGAAAAGAGTGAAAGAGAGAGGTTTTATACTTTTGTCATTCATCACTTCTGGGTATGGCTGCACAGAATGCTCAACCCGAAAACTTGTTTCAGTTGATGATACGCTCAACCTGAAAACTTGTTTCAGTATGGCTGCACAGAATGCTCAACCCGAAAACTTGTTTCATTATGGCTGCACAGTATGCTCAACCCGACAACAACAATGCAGTTTAGATTCTCAAACTGAATGGGCTGTTGCAACCATTCTGACTGCAGTTGCTATGGAAGAAATGGCCCTAAAAAAGTAAGATGCTGTTTTAGATAACAAGTTATAGTATCCATGTTTTTGAATCCCCTACAAATCAGTTCATTATACACTTGTTATGAAGGTAAATGACAGTCTTTGTTTCTTCTAATTTCTTTCAGGGAGAAGCACTCTGTGTTGTTAGCACTTCTTCTGTTCAACTTCAACATTGCTGCAATGCAATTTGGGAGATTTTGGGCTGGGAACTTAACTCTCTGCTTGAATTTTTATGCTGAACACATTCAGAGTGGTTTGTTCATCTCTTTTATAATTGACTCGTGTTCTGCATATTTAAAACAATGATGTAGATGATAATTTTCAATAAGTGTAAATTTGATCCACTGTGTAAAGTTTTTTATACTATCATTAATTAATCTTGACATATCAATAATGGTGCTTGAATGTTTCATGTAGTTGTTGTAGTCAAACTATTTTAATGACGCGTCTATACATAGAGTGCTAGTGTAAAAGGTTTTTACACAGATGATGAAAATAAAATCCTATACATATTGTATATATAAAATTTGGATTTGGGTTTCATATAATTTTTTAGTACTTTTGCATTGACCTTACAATTTTTTCCTCTATTTTTTGGGCAGTTATGACTAACGAACATACAAGAATCCTTTTTTCCGAAAGGTTTTCCTTGCAAGAGCTGCTTTTCCTCATTGAAGATTTTCTTATAACAGAAAGTTGTGTCAAAGAGTGCATTGACCAATAATTTTGTGGATGGTGTAGACACATTATCTTCTGAAGTAGCTTCAAATGAGCAATTGGTAGCAGCAAGTGTTATATTTGCATCATTATGTGCTGCAACTGATCATGTTGGGTTTATATGGGAGGCTTCATATAAAATTCTTAGATTATGCCGATGGGATTCTAGGACAGTGCTAACTATTCTTCACATTTTTGCTCATCTAGGTGGAAGAAAGTATTTTGACTCCCTCAATTTTGCACCGATGATTGTGTTGAAATCTCTAGTGATGTCTGTTGAGGGTGAGACCCCATCTGCTGCTACTGCTTCCAGTCTTCTGTCACTGAATCAGCTGCATACTAAATTGTGTACCAGCGATAGACGCCCATTGTCAGATGGTATTGAATCTATTGATGCTGTTAAGTTGTTACTCTTAGAAAAGATCAATAATAGTCAGCTTCAAGAGGTGCAATGTGCCAGTGGCATGAATTGTGATGCACCTTGCTGTGTGAATAAACATGTGATTAGCCGTACCCAGCCAGATGTTCTTCTCATGCTACCATGAGTCAACAAACTGACATTTTCTCATTGTTGGTGCTGGTTGCAAGCAAAATGGTGGGCACAAGTACATAGTAGTGAAGGGTCATTGCTATAAAGGCATTGGAATTCATTAATTAGTCTATTTGCAAAGGAAATATAAGTAAGTTGTAATCGTGGGCTATATATTTTCTGGTTTTGAGAGTTGACACACACTGTTTACATGTAACATTTGTGGTGGCCAGACTTTGACACATTTTGTGTGTAGTCCTTTTTTATTTATTTATTTTTTTATTCGTAAGAATCGAAGATAAGTAAGGGTTTATAACAACTCAGGCATCAACCAACTGAGCTAGACTCCCTTGATTTGTGTGTAGTCTAGTTACAAATTATCAATAATATTTGTGTTTTGCCTATAAAAAAAAGTTATTGTTTCCATACTTATTGGCTAACAAATTGCTTCATCAAGGACTAATTCTATTGTTAAATATCAATTTAGTACTGCAAAAAGTGTGAATATTTTCTAAATTATTTAGTTCATCAATTTTTGTTGTTTTGTATTAAGTTGAACTAGCATGTAACCCGTGTCATGCACAAGCATATGTTTGAATTTAAAGTGATATAAATGCATAGATATTTTTAATTTTATTATAAATGTCTTTAAGATAGTCCTTATAAATTGATATTGATTTTAATTATAATTTATAAATTAATTTGTTCAAATACTTTTTTCAATAGAAAAGAAACACAAAAAAATTATTTAAACAAGTTATTGCTAGCAAAGTTGAACATGACACAAATTAATGAAAAATATACAGACTTTATATTAATGTGTAATTCATTTAAAATGTTTATCCATAATAATTTAGATATTAATGTTATTTCATGTAAAATATTTAGTCCCCTTATAATATATTTTTACTTTGTAATTTAAATATTAATAACTTTTATGTAGATGTTAATATACTTTCACATAAAATGTTAAAATAAGAGTAAAGTATATCACCATGTTTTTTATTTCATTCCTACTTTTATTATGAATGAAATGGTATAAATTTATTTTGCCTAAAAAAAGAGAGTAAAGTATATAAAAGTCAAAGAATATTTTAAATATTTTTAATTTGTATATTAAAAAAAAAGGATGAATGAAAGCAAAGTAAAGCGATAGTACATATAAATGTTTATGTATACCAACATACTATCGAAGTTTCCTTCTTCATGACTTTGAAGAATTTTATATGATGTTATTAAAGTTTTAAATAAAAGTAGTAAATTAAGTAAAATTCTTACAAAGGATGAAATGTTAAGGAATTGGTGTGGTGAGATTGAAAATTTTCAAATACTAATAAGACTGTTGGATCGATTGTAGATCGTGTAAAGTTTTATGTTTAAAAATGATAATATTATAATATTATCCATCTTATCAGAAAAGTGTATATAAAATTCACCTTTAACCATCAAAATAACTTAACAATACAAATAAAATGCTATAACAAGTTGATGAAATTTGAAGAAGTTAAAATTAAAAAAATAATGATTATAATGTTTTTTTTCGTAAGTACTGTATAAATAGTGGTGAGTGAACGGGTGGGAAACACTAGCTGAGCAATGATAACTGCATTATATGCTTGCCTTTTTGGTACATATAATTGCATTTATCTTATCTATTCCTTAGTTAAAGTCTTGTTTTTATCTATCTTTTAGTTAAAATTTAGCTTTATAGGAATCTTTTCAGTGTGTTTAGACTTTTGAATCAATTTTTATGTTTTCCTATGTTTTTATTGTTGTTAGAAGCCCACTCTTGAAGGAGGATAAGTCAAAGTGAAAAAGAGGATATTTTGAATTCTGGCCCAGCTGGACAGAGGAGTGCATGCCCAACCAGAGAGAGTCAGTAGCGATCTCAATTTCTAGAGCATCTCTTGCCCAGCATGAATCAGTTTCATGCCCAGCCAAAGAGAGTCAGTAGCTATCTCACTTTTGAAGACATTTCTAGCCCAGCAGGCACAAGAGTGTCTTGCGCAGCTAGGGAGCTCCAATACTCATTAATGAAGCTCATGCCCAGCGAGAATATTGTGCATGCCGGGCCAGAAATGTGCGTTGTCACTTTATGTGCAACAGACAAAGTCATTAAAGGAGGCTTTTTGAGAAAGAATAGAACATTCTTCTTGGATCTAGGTTTTGGAACATGGGAAGCTCCATGGGACTCTCTTATTCCTCCATTTTTCATCTTCTTCCTTCCTTCACCATTTTGGATGCTCTTCTCACTCATGGGTTAGCTAAGCTCCCCTTCATTGGGGTTTGATGTAACTAAACCCAAACTCATGTATATCTTTTGAGTCATTAATACATATTTATTATTCACCATTACGTGTTTTCTCCTTTGCTTAATGCTTGCTTGTGGCCTGATCAACCCTTGTATGATTTTTTATGGTTTAAATGCGATTGGAAAATGTATTTGAACTATGAATCGGAGAAAAGCACCTAATGGGTCTTGTATCTAGGAATAGAGCAAAGCCCATGGGTCTTGTATCTAGGAATAGAGCAAAGCCCATTAGTCACCTTTAACTCCTTTTCTTAAAGAAAGTAACTTGGCTAAGCTATGCAAGGGATTGGTAGTTTAGTCAAGGGACTTAGGCTCTTCTTGTAAGGAATTAGGGATTGAACATTTTTATGAGTTGGTGATAACAAATGGATGATAAACATTGATTAATAGCTTGTGTATGCATGACGGAGTGGTTTAGTGAAGTCGAACCCCACGTTCATTATCATCGTTTCTCGTAATCCCTTTCTGCAATCTAGATCCTTAAGAATCAAAAACCCTTTTTTTTATTAGTTTTATTTCCAAGTTTCCACCTTTATCTTTATTTTCAATCATTATCATTTCAAGTTCGCTTTATATTTGGTCTAGTAGGTAAAAAGTGTGTAAATTGCCAAATATTGAACAAGTCTATTTGGATACGATATTTGGACTTCCATTTTATGCTACTTGTACGACTTGGTACACTTGCCAATGGCGTAACAAGCAGCATAAATAGCAGATTTGTAATAAATTAGCAGGTAAAATGTGTAATTAAGCCTAAAAATTGAGATGCTTTCTTGAATCTAATATTAAAATAGACGCTTTTGATGTTAATGATATAATTATGTGTTCGCATATTTAAAACAATGATGTAGATGATAATTTTCAATAGTGTAAATTTGATCCACCGGGTAAAGTTTTTTATACTATGATTAATTAATCTTGACATATCAATAATGGTGCTTGAATGTTTCATGTAGTTGTTGTAGTCAAACTATTTTAATGATGCGTCTATACATATTGAGTGCTAGTGTAAAAAGCTTTTACACAGATGATGGATTAAAACAAAATCCTATACATATTGTAAAAAATTTGGATTTGGGTTTCATATAATTTTTTAGTACTTTTGCATTGAACTTACAACTTTTTCCTCTATTTTTTGGGCAGTTATGACTGATGAGCATACAAGAATCCTGTTTTCCCAAAAAATTTCTTTGCAAGAGCTGCTTTGCCTCATTGAAGATTTTCGTATAAAAGGAAAAGTTATGTCAAAGAGTGCATTGATAACCAATAATTTTGTGGATGGTGTAGACACATTATCTTCTGAAGTAGCTTCAAATGAGCAGTTGGTAGCAGCAAGTGTTATATTAGCATCATTATGTGCTGCAACTGATCATGTTGGGTTTATATGGGAGGCTTCATATAAAATTCTTAGATTATGCCGATTGGATTCTAGGACAGTGCTAACTATTCTTCACATTTTTGCTCATCTGGGTGGAAGAAAGTATTTTGACTCCCTCAATTTCGCACCGATGATTGTGTTGAAATCTCTAGTGATGTCTGTTGAGGGTGAGACCCTATCTGCTGCTACTGCTTCCAGTCTTCTGCCACTGAATCAGCTGCATATATACTGAATTGTGTACCAGCGATAGACGCCCATTCTCAGATGGTATTGAATCTACTGATGCTGTTAAGATGTTACTCTTAGAAAAGATCAATAATAGTCAGCTTCAAGAGGTGCAATGTGCCAGTGGCATGAATTGTGATGCACCTTGCTGTGTGAATAAACACGTGATTAGCCCTACCCAGCCAGATGTTCTTCTCGATACTACCATGAGTCAACAAACTGACATCTTCTCATTGTTGGAGCTGGTTGAAAACAAAATGGTGTGCACAAGTACACAGTAGTGAAGGGTCATTGCTATAAAGGCATTGGGATTATTAGACTATTGGCAAGGGAAATATAAGCAAGTTGTCATCGTGGGCTATATATTTTCGGGTTTTGAGAGTTGATACACACACTGTTTACATGTAACATTTGTGGTGGCCAGACTTTTTTTTCTTTCTTTTATATGTAGCAATCGAAAATAGCTAACAGAGGGTTTACAACAACTCACGCATCCTGCTCAACCAACTTAGCTAGACTCCCTTGATTTCTGTGGGTAGTCTAGTTACAAATTATCAATAATATTCGTCTTTTGCCTATAAAACAAAGTTATTGTTTCCATACTTATTGGTTAACAAATTGCTTGATCAAGGAATAATTCTATTGTTAAATATTAATTTAGTACTCCAAAAAGTGTGAATATTTTCTAAATTATTTATTTCTAAATTATTTAGTTCAGCAATTTTTGTTGTTCTGTATTAAGTTCATCTAGCATGTAACCCGTGTCATGCACAAGCATATGTTTAAATGTAAAGTGATATAAATGCATAGATATTTTTAATTTTATTATAAATGTCTTTAAGATAGTCCTTATAAATTGATATTGATTTTAATTATAATTTATAAATTGATTTGTTCAAATACTTTTTTCAATAGAAAAGAAACACAACAAAATTGTTTAAACAAATTATTGCTAGCAAAGTTGAACACTACAAAATTAATGAAAAATATACAGACTTTATATTAATGTGTAATTTATTTAAAATATTTATCCATAATAATTTAGATATTAATGTTATTTCATGTAAAATATTTAATCCCCTTATAATATATTTTTAATTTGTAATTTAAATATTAATAACTTTTATGTAGATGTTAATATACTTTCACAAAAAATGTTAAAATAAGAGCAAAGTATATCATCGTGTTTTTTTATTTCATTCCTACTTGTATTGAACCTCTGATTATGAATGAAATGATATAAATTTATTTTGCCTAAAAAAAGAGAGTAAAGTATATAAAAGTCAAAGAATATTTTAAATTTTTTAATTTGTATATTAAAAAAAAGGATGAATGAAAGCAAAGTAAAGCAATAGTACATATAAATGTTTATATATACCAACATACTATCGAAGTTTCCTTCTTCATGACTTTGAAGAATTTTTATGATGTTATTAAAGTTTTAAATAAAAGTAGTAAATTAAGTAAAATTCTTACAAAGCATGAAATGTTAAGGAATTGGTGTGGTGGGATTGAAAATTTTCAAATACTAATATGATTGTTGGATCGATTGTAGATCGTGTAAAGTTTTATGTTTAAAAATGATAATATTATATTATTCATCTTATCAGAAAAGTATATATAAAATTCACCATTAACCATCAAAATAACTTAACAATACAAATAAAATGCTAAAACAAGTTGATGAAATTTGAAGAAGTTAAAATTAAAAAATAATTATTTTCAATTGATAATGTTTTTTCTTAAGTACTGTATAAATAGTGATGAGTGAACGGGTGGGAACACCAACTGGGCAGTATAAGTAGCGGGTTTGTAAAAATTTAGTAGGTAAAAGGTGCAATTAAACCTAAAAATTGAGATGCTTTCTTGAATCTAATATGATAATAGAGGATAGTATATCCTTTTGATGTGAATAATATAATTATGTTATTATTCAGACTAAAAGAGACAACTGCACTTGAAGTGGAAAATGAAGATCTTTTCTTTCAGGCATGACATTATTTTTTTTCTTCTTAAATCTAAAATTGAATATAAGGTGGCTTTAAATCTTAGTATGTAAGCGTTGACAATGCAAAGTGTTTGCTTGTAAGAGGAAGACAACTCTTTGTAAAACTGCAATTTATTAGAATGAGGAGTATTTCCATGCAACATTAAATTGTTGCATGGGTTTCTTGTATGAAAGATTGGCCACCTTATGGCAAATAGGATCTGACAATGAGTATATAAAAGATTTTGATGTCTTGCTGCAAGTGTTGGAGATTCTGAAGGAGAAACTACCGAGGTATAATGAGGACCTCAATCCCCCCCCAAGTAATTAGAGCCACACTTTAAGTATCATTGAGGTGGAGGAATTGTGACAAGAAATGGTGTAATATTCCAAATAATAGAGTTTTTTTTTTTATTCGTAGGAATCAAACACATACTTATTAGGAGTTTTTGTGAGCATTAATTAAGTTAGAGAGTGGTCAACAAGGCTCAATAGGGAATTAGCTCCCACGAACCGTAGGCATAAAAAGACATAGTCACACACCCACACTTGACATAGAGGAAAAGAGAGGAGAAAGGGAACAGAGAAAGAGAGGAGATCATAGAAAAGAACCGTGTCAACCAAAGAGAACCTATGCTCATTCTAAGGTGAGTGCAACTGCTAGCCATCTCTACACTCTTCAATGCTTTGCTCTTGATTATAATTTCATTAATGATATTTTATGAATATGTTAGGATGGTTTAATGGGAATTAGTAAATAATTGGATGATTGACAGGATTAATATGTTTTATAGAGAAAAATTTGAAAATAATTGATTATTTTTCCAAAAGAAATTGATTACAAACTTTTGCCTTAAAATCTCATACAACTACATTGAAGCATAAATGTGGTATAGGTTCTTCGGAAGGGAATGGGGTGCAGAAGTTTTGCAAGCATATGTTTGACGGGGATTTAGAAATCAATAGTGGGAAACGAATTTTTTTTTTTTTAATGAACATGAGGCATGCCAATGTAAAAATAATTAGGCTTAAATATGTTTTGGGTCCTTAATAAATTAGCAAATTTTGTTTTGGGTCCCTAATAAAAAATTTCTTTGAATCCAGTTCCTAATAAAACAAAAGATTTATTTTGGGTCCTTGTTATTTTGTCTTGGTCCTTCTAATATACCTATTTTTTCTGTTGAATCCCTAAAATATGTAGATAATTTGTTATTAGTCCCTATCAAATATTTTTCAAAGGGACAAATACAAAATGACAAAATATTATAAAGACTCGAATGAAAAAATAGATATATTAGAAGGACCAAGACAAAATAATAAGGACCTAAAACAATTTTTTTGTTATATTAGGGAGACAACGTAAAGAAAAAATTTATTAGAAACCCAAAACAAAATTTGTTAATTTATCAGGAACCTAAAACATATTTAAGGCTAAATAATGATAGGCGTCCCAACCAGGGAAGGAATTCAATATTTGTCCAATCCATTCATGTAAAATCAAATCTAATCCATTTGATTATTATGTACGAAAAAAAAAATTCATTCAACTATTATAACAAAAGTACTTGCATTAGATTGGATGATTCATATCACTAACTAGACAGATAACAATTTATTCACTCTTATTTTCAAATCCAATAGACGATCTAATTAACTCTTAGGTAGCATTGGCTCAACCGAAGCTAAATCCCTTGCTAGCTTTCACATTACTTGCATCGAATTGGATGATTCACATAATTAATGAATAAATAACAATATTCACTTTTTTTTTTCTAAAAAAAACAATATTCACTTTTAATTTTCAAATTTAATAGACCATCTAATTAACTCTTAGGTACAAAAGATTGGCTTAATGGTTGGGAAAGGAGGTTTAAGGGTGAAGGGAGAAGGGAGAAGAGGGGAAAGAAAGGTCGCGGCTGGGTTCGAAGTTGTACGTTAGTCCTGGCTGACACTAATAGTGTCAATGTCGAGATTGACGCTAATTGTTGGACTCTATTAATTTCACACATTTTTTGTAGTGACTAATTATTTTTTTAATTTTAAGTTAAATTTAGCTAATTATTTTTATTCATTTCAAATTCGAATTGTATTTTTATGAAAAATGATAAAAAAAAATTCATGCAACATATATATGTATTGAATTTCTCTCTCATTACGATTACAGTTACAAAATAACTTTATTTTTTTCTCTCTCAATTCTTATATTTATTCCCCTTCAGATTGATTTAAGATGACTGATAATATGAAGAGAAAAAAAAAAGAACCGATACTACTTTTCACGTACGAAAAAATATTCTTACAAAATAACATTGATATTTTGTGTGTAATTGAGTACAACAGATTAAAAATATAATACAAATGTAATAAAAAAAAAATCAATTGTATTTTGTGTATGCCTACTTCTCATTGAGTTTTCTTGGAGATGATGAAAGTTCATGTATATATCTTCTGCACCAATCCTCAGTGGTCCGTTCATTCTCTACCCTTCCCTCAGCTTCTGCCGTCTCAGACTTGGCATTTCTTTTTTCCACGAAACTGTAAAGAAAAGTCATAACAACGAAGAAAAAAAACAAAAGGCTGTTGAAGGAACAAGAAGTAATTATTTTGCTTTGAGGGAAATCAAGGTGGTTAAATAATAAATAGATAATACTGACCAATCAAAATACTTCATCTATTTTTGCATTATTGGTGTATATACCAATCAACATTTTGAAACAAAATATGGTTGTACAGAGTGCTCAATCCGGAAAGAGCTGAAAGTGTACCTGTGTACAGAAGCTCTTTTTGGACTGAGCATCCGTGCACTCATCTTCTGCTGAAGGGATCAATGATAAAACCTTTCTCTTTCCCTCTTTTCTTTTCTGTTATATATTGTCTCTCTTGTATTGTGGTTTCTTCTGCCAATGACACAGTATTTATAAACCTGCAATCACTTCAATTGGCGCGGAGCAACGTTACACTGTCCAGCTGGTTGTTTCAACCCGCTCACTCTCTGACTCTATT
This sequence comes from Pueraria montana var. lobata, assembly GCA_026413185.1. NCBI lineage: Eukaryota > Viridiplantae > Streptophyta > Magnoliopsida > Fabales > Fabaceae > Pueraria > Pueraria montana. The sequence continues at coordinate 17,504,841 of CM048656.1, forward strand.
CTTGGTCCACATGTTTGAAAACAAAAATACAGTATTTTAAGTAATAAAATGAAAAATAGACAAATAATTAATGTGGAGATTTGAAATGTTAACATAAAAGGAGTTTTTAAATTAAAAATTAACATAAAAAGTAAGTTTGAAAAATAATTAATGATTTAAATATTTTTAAACATATAGAAATAGATTTTTTTTAGGTCAGAAATATTAGATATTAAATAAGAATGAAATGTATATTTGGAATAATTTACTATTTTTTTTTAAAAAAAAGAACTGATTCTTTTTTAATCATCATGACATTGGTGTGAAGTATATATCCATCGACTTTACTGATGACTAATCTTCGCCAAGAAACTTGGCTGACTCACCTATAGTCTGGTGTCCCTTTTCAATCATATTTTTTCAATCCACAAGGCATTACCTTGCTTAAAGGACCGAACGTTCCAATTAGACTAACGACATGTTGGTAAAAAGCTGATTTACAAAAAGTTTCTTTAGAAATAATTATTGTTTTTTTTTCTTTTCAAAATAACATTGTAGTATAGAAAGTTGGAAACATAATTAAAGTTGAGATTTGAAATCTTAACGTAAAAGAATCTTTAAATAAGAAATAAACATAAAAAGAAGGTGTGAAAAAATTATCAATTAAAATATTTTTAAAATATAAAATTCAATGTTAAAAAATCAGTTAATTATTTCTTAAAACTTTATTTTTGTGGTAATTTGTTATTTAAAAATTACTTGTTATGCTAAGATTTCAAATCTCAACTTTAAATATCTTTCTATTTTTGTTGTTATTTTAAAGAAAAAAAAATCATTAACTTTATACACTTCAATATCATTTAGTATTTTTTTCTTTCAAAAGTGAATGATTTTAAATATACAGTTCAATGAATTCCTTGTTATTTATAAATTATTTTTTATTTTTAAATTTTTTAATAACTAACTATATTTAAAATTTCTTTTTATGTTAAATTAATATTGAGAAAACTTTAATTATCTTCCTGTTTCAGATTTTTATTTTGAAAAAAATAACTATTTACTTCATTAGGTTAATTATGCATTAGGTTCTTAAAGAAAAAAATAATTATTTTCTTCATTATATTATTTTCTCAGAAGTTAGTAATTCAAAATATACATTTAATTGTTATTTTTTTTGTTACCATGTTATTGGTATGGAGTTACCACGTTTTTTCTATCTACAAGACTAGAACCCGAGAACTTGCTTAAGAGGACCGAGTCCAGTACTACTCGGACCAACGACATGTTATTTAAATGTTAATTTTAAAAATATTGCTGTTCCAAAAAAATATATAACTGTACCAAAATGTTTTAAAAACATTAAAAATATTAACTATTTTCAAACTTTCTTTTTATGTTAAATTTTTATTTAAAAATTCTTTTTCTGTCAGGTTTGAAATCTCAAACTTAAATATCTTTGCATTTTTTATTTTATATTACTTAAAATAGTGAATTTTTGCTTTGGAACATGTTGAAGGGGCAAGAACAGAGTAGGTGAGTGAAGGGTTGGGAAACACCAACTGGGCAGTATAAATAGGGTGTCATTGTGAGATGAAACCACAACACAAGAATGACAACAACACAAAAGAAAAGAGTGAAAGAGAGAGATTTTAAATCAGAATAATATCAAATAATCAAATAATAACAATTTTTAAATCGAATAAATTAACATCAGTAAAATTTTAAAATTACTTTAACTAAAATATTAAAATATATATCATGCAGGTTCTGAAACATTCAAAATATAATTTTCAAATTTTTTTATTTAAATCTGGAAAGAAATCAATAATTAATTAATTGATTAATGTTACTAAAATTAAGAATGAAATATCAATCAATTAATCAATCAATATATTATATAAAATGCCACCAAAATGTGACACGTGGACAACCAGTCCTAGTCAGCAACTGTGTTTTATATAATATATAGATATAGATAGATAGATAGATAGATTTTTATTTAAAAATTCTTTTTCTGTCAGATTTGAAATCTCAAACTTAAATATCTTTGCATTTTTCATTTTATATTACTTAAAATAGTGAATTTTTGCTTTGAAACATGTTGAAGGGGCAAGAACGGGGTTGGTGAGTGAAGGGGTGGGAAACACCAGCTGGACAGTATAAATAGGGTGTCATTGTGAGATGAAACCACAACACAAGAATGACAACAACACAAAAGAAAAGAGTGAAAGAGAGAGGTTTTATACTTTTATCATTCATCACTTCAGAGTATGACAGCACAGAATGCTCAACCCGAAAACTTGTTTCAGTTGATGATACACTCAACCTGAAGACTTGTTTCAGTATGGCTGCACAGAATGCTCAACCCGAAAACTTGTTTCATTATGGCTGCACAGTATGCTCAACCCGACAACAACGCTGCAGTTTAGATTCTCAAACTGAATGGGCTGTTGCAACCATTCTAACTGCAGTAGCCATGGAAGAAATGGACCTAAAAAGTAAGATGCTGTTCTAGATAACAAGTTATAGTATCCATGTTTTTGAATGCTCTTAGTAGTTTCTTTTATTCATATTAATATCTTTGTTTTTCTTGCTGTATCTAACAAATCAGTTCATTATACACTTGTTATGAAGGAAAATGACAGTCTTTGTTTCTTCTAATTTCTTTCAGGGAGAAGCACTTTGTGTTGTTATCACTTCTTCTATTCAACTTCAACATTGCTGCAATGCAATTTGGGAGATTTGGGACTGGGAACTTAACCCTCTGCCTGAATTCTTATGCTGAACACATTCAGAGTGGTTTGTTCATCTCTTTTATAATTGACTCGTGTTCGGCATATTTAAAACAATGATGTAGATGATAATTTTCAGTAAGTGTAAAATCGATCCACTGTGTAAAGTTTTTTATACTATGATTAACTTTGACATATCAATAATGGTGCTTGAATGTTTCATGTAGTTGTTGTAGTCAAACTATTTTAATGACATGTCTATACATATTGAGTACTAGTGTAAAAAGCTTTTACACAGATGATGGATTAAAATACAATCCTATACATATTGTATAAAATTTGGATTTGGGTTTCATATAATTTTTTTAGTACTTTTGCATTGAACTTAAAACTTTTTCCTCTATTTTTTGGGCAGTTATGACTGATGAGCATACAAGAATCCTGTTTTCCCAAACATTTTCTTTGCAAGAGCTGCTTTGCCTCATTGAAGATTTTCTTATAAAAGGAAAAGTTATGTCAAAGAGTGCATTGATAACCAATAATTTTGTGGATGGTGTAGACACATTATCTTCTGAAGTAGCTTCAAATGAGCAGTTGGTAGCAGCAAGTGTTATATTATCATCATTATGTGCTGCAACTGATCATGTTGGGTTTATATGGGAGGCTTCATATAAAATTCTTAGATTATGCCGATGGGATTCTAGGACAGTGCTAACTATTCTTCACATTTTTGCTCATCTGGGTGGAAGTAAGTATTTTGACTCCCTCAATTTTGCACCGATGATTGTGTTGAAATCTCTAGTGATGTCTGTTGAGGGTGAGAACCGATCTGCTGCTACTGCTTCCAGTCTTCTGTCAATGAATCAGCTGCATACTGAATTGTGTACCAGCGATAGATGCCCATTCTCAGATGGTATTGAATCTATTGATGCTGTTAAGTTGTTACTCTTAGAAAAGATCAATAATAGTCAGCTTCAAGAGGTGCGATGTGCCAGTGGCATGAATTGTGATGCACCTTGCTGTGTGAATAAACACGTGATTAGCCCTACCCAGCCAGATGTTCTTCTCAATGCTACCATGAGTCAACAAACTGACATCTTCTCATTGTTGGTGCTGGTTGCAAGCAAAATGGTGTGCACAAGTACATAGTAGTGAAGGGTCATTGCTATAAAGGCATTGGGATTATTAGTCTATTTGCAAAGGAAATATAAGCAAGTTGTAATCGTGGGCTATATATTTTCTGCTTTTGAGAGTTGACACACACTGTTTACATGTAACATTTCTGGTGGCCAGACTTTGACACATCTTGTGTGTAGTCTTTTTTTTTTATCCGTAAGAATCGAAGATAAGTAAGGGTTTATAACAACTCACGCATCCTGCTCAACTAACTAAGCTAGACTCCCTTGATTTGTGTGTAGTCTAGTTACAAATTATCAATAATATTCGTCTTTGGCCTATAAAAAAAGGTTACTGTTTACATACTTATTCTTTAACAAATTGTTTGATCAAGGAATAATTCTATTGTTAAATATCAATTTAGTACTCCTACAAGTGTGAATATTTTCTAAATAATTTAGTTCAATAATTTTTGTTGTTCTGTATTAAGTTCAACTAGCATGTAACCCCGTGTCATGCATAAGCATATGTTTGAATGTAAAGTGATATAAATGCATAGATATTTTTATTTTTATTAGAAATGTCTTTAAGATAGTCCTTATAAATTGATATTGATTTTAAATAGATAATATTTTCAATGCATCCCCGCTAGTTAGGTTGTTTTTTTCTTTCAATGTTTGAGCTGCAACAGTAGTGCAGTTGGGGGGGGGGGGGGGATGCGGGGCGACACGAGTAGAAACATGAGAGAAAGAAGGATTAATGGGAGAATCACAACTTTTTTCTTTTCCAAATTTCCAGAAGCATTTAAAGAGGAGGATCTGTGGAAGGTTTTCCAAAGGTGGGGAAGAGTGTGGGCAGTATATATTGCAAAGCCAAAAGACAGATGGGGAAATAAGTATGGTTTTGTTAGATTCATAGATGTTCAGAATGCAAAAGCTTTAGAACAACAACTGGATATGATCTATATTGGTAATGTGAAGATGAATGTAAACATCCCTAAGTATGAAAAGACAGACGGAGAGCAAAGGAGGGGTCAAATGGGATACAGAGGAGAAGAAAACAGTAAAATTGGTAATAAGCACACTATGCCAAATGATGTTGGCGTAAACGATTAGATGAAGAAAGAAGAACAAGGTATTAGGGCAGCTCAGAAGACTCAAAAGGCACACAACAGAAACACGATGCAGTGGAAGCAAAAGGTGGAGAGAATTGGTCATGGGGAGGAAAGCAAGTGGTGGGCTAAGGACATAAAGGTACCCAAAGGGGACAATGAATGGCTACTAAATTGCTGGGTGGGAAGGTTAAGAGACCTAACTATGTTTGATAGATTAAATGATGTGTTCGTGCTCGAAGATTCTGGATAGGTGAGCTTGAGGTACATAGGTGATGACATGGTGCTCATTTCAGGGGTATCAGAAGACATAATTACTGAGAAATCTGGAAAAGAGGATGATGGAATTTATTCTATATTCCATTCTATCCAGAAGTGGAGTCCAGAGATAACCTCTGGGAATCGACTAGCATGGGTAAGATGCACTGGGATACCCCTACATGTTTGGGGAGACATCTGTTTTTCTAAGGTGGTGAGCCCGTTCGGAAACTTCGTGGCCACGGATAAGTCTACGGCTACTTTGGAGAAGGTGGATGCTGCTAGGATCCTGGTAAAGATTTCAACATCGCAACATATCATGTACTGCGAGAAGATCAGAATAAATGGAAAAAATTATACAGTCAGGGCTGTTAAGGAGTTCACCGCAAAAGTTGAACAATGTGGATGTTGGAGATGGGGGGAAAATGAGGAATCCGATCATGAGAAGTCGTTAGGGAGTGAAAACGGAATGGATGTTATTTCATCATGTTCGAAATGTGAGGAAATATAGTACAAAGAAGAAGGGCCACATTCTGGAGGCACATGCGGCCATGGGAAGAACTTCGAAGGTTCAAAGGTGGTGGAAATAGAGAAATGTTCAAAATATTACCCCACGGGTAATACCCATCAGGAAAATGGAAGGTCAAACAGTACATAGCAAATCCCCAAAGACAATGGGAAACATGTGACTGATAGCAGGGTAGGTGAAGGGAAAAGATTGGGAAACGTGAACAATTCAGAAACGAGTAACGTGTTGGAGAGTAGAAAGACTGAAAAGGTGGTGGAGACCTTCGAGGGTATCACAAGCTTATCTGGCCCTATCAGAGAGTGCCACATGGCAGCAACAGACGCACATGAAGCAGAAATGGATATGGAAGGATGGGATAACGGTCACATTGAGTTAGGCCAAGTCACAGAGGCCCAACCTAAGTGCACTACACCAAACGGGGACGTTTTGAAGAGCTGTATGGAGTTGAGTTATTTGGAGCCCAACTTCGAAGGGAGACACACGACACCTCCGTGGCTAAAATCCCAATCGGTTTGTGAAACACAAGGAGTATATGAGGCAAAGAAACAGCAAGACACAGTGGGTCAAGACGAGGGAACAAAAAATGACATCACGACAAAATCCATGGCTGATCAATCTCTGATTATTGGTGCAATAAGACGAGCAATTAGAGGTAAGTCTATTCTAGAGGAGGAGTCTTCTTCACAACGCTCAAGGACAAGGAGCATAACTCAAAAAGAAGATGCAAATAGAAGAATAGTGTCTAGGCAACTCAGCCTCAGTAATGCATTATTGGATAGCTGCATCCGTAACAGAAACAGACTTATGTGGCTTAAAAATGATGAAACTGAAGCCCTGGAATTATGGGAGGTAGGGAAAAAGATCGGAGTGTCACATAATGGAGATGAGTAGGAAGTGTTGGAGAAGATAAGGAAAATGGAATTTAGGGATCAGCAAGGCCTCTCAAAAAAGGAACACTTGGAGGGTAGAGAAGCAGGTGGATCATGAAGCTCTTGTCATATAATGTGAGAGGACTAGGGGGTCGGATTAAGGGGAATTTTGTTAGGAAATTGGTGCAGAAGGAAGGGGTGCATATTTTGTGTTTTCAAGAAACGAAAAAGGAGTCAATTGAACATAAATTATGCTCTATATTGTGGGGAGACAATGATATAAGGTGGGTGGTTGCACCAACGGTGGGTGCGTCTGGTGGGGTGCTAAGTATATGGGATGAAGATTTTTTTGAACTGAGAAATCAGTTTGGGGGAGCCGCTTTGTGGGCTTGGAAGGGATTTGGAAAGAAAAAGGCTGCGAAGTTGTGATAGTAAATGTATATGCTTCATGTGATGGGGTGGTAAGAAGTAGGATGTGGGAAGAGCTAAAAAGTATAAAAGGCGAGTTGTTCTATTACATGTTGGTGTGTTCTTGGTGATTTTAACTGTGTGAGGAGACCATGTGAGAGGGAAGGTACATGGGGTGTTGTTGGTGGAGCTAGGGACATAAGAGAATTTAATGAGTTCATGGAAGTTATGGAGTTGGAGGATATTCCGTTGGTCGGGAGAAAGTTTACTTGGTATCGACCAAATGGAAAATCAAGAAGTAGGATTGATAGGGTAATCGTGTCAAAAGAATGGATGGATCTTTGGTCGGGAAGTACCCAATATGTCCTTAATAGAAACATCTCAGACCATTGCCCAATTTTGGTCAAGAGCTCTATCATTGATTGGGGTCCAACACCTTTCAAGGTATTGGATTGTTGGTTTATGGACAAAAAATATGTGAAATTCGTGGAAGGAGCATAGGAACAATTAAAAGTTGGGGGATGGGGTGCTTTTGTGTTAAAGGAGAAATTGAAGTTATTGAAGAAAGAAATAAAGGTGTGGAACATAGAACACTTTGGTATTTTGGAAAGAAGACAAACATGTATTGAAAAGGAAATGAATGATATAGAGAAAAAGGATGATGGTGGGGAGATTAGTGAAAGGGACCTCATTAGAAAAAGGGAGCTTCAAGAGGAGTTTTGGAGGGTGGTGGTATGCTTAGATTCTTTGGGGAGACAAAAGGAAAGATCTAAGTGGGTGGTAGAAGGAGATAGAAACACAAAATACTTTCATACTTATGTTAATTGGAGGAGAAGGGAAAACATGTTGAGAGGGTTACATATCGACGAGGTATGGGTGGAGGACCCAAGTAGGGTAAAGGAGGAGGCGAAAATTTTTTTTGAGGAGAGATTTAGAGAAGTAGATGTGGGAAGACCGAAGTTGGAGGGAGTTAATTTCAAGACTATCTTGTCACAAGATAACAACTTCCTTGTAGCCAAATTTGAAGAGGCGGAGGTTATGGAGGCGGTGTGGGAGTGCGGTAGTTCATATAGCCCGGGTCCGGACGGTTACAACTTCAAATTCATCAAAGAATTTTGGCATTCCCTTAAAAAAGACATCTTGAGGTTTCTTGGTGAATATCATGTGCATGGTGTACTACCTAGGGGGTGTAACTCTTCTTTTATCTCACTCATTCCAAAAGTGGAGGAGCCACAACATTTAGGAGAATTTAGGCCTATATCCTTGGTAGGATGCATTTATAAAATTTTGGCAAAAATTCTCTCAAATAGATTAAAGAAGGTGCTAGATGGAGTGGTTGATCAGAGACAAAGTGCTTTTATTGGTGGTAGGTACTTGCTACATAATGCATTGGTAGCAAATGAAGTGGTTGATGAGGTTAGAAGGATGGGGAAGAAGTGTTTGATCTTTAAAGTGGATTACGAAAAGGCCTAAGATTCAGTGAGTTGGGAATTTCTCTTCTACATGCTACATTGGATGGGTTTTAATGAGAAGTGGATAATATGGATTAAAGGTTGCTTGGAGAGTAGTAGAGTGTCCGTGCTAGTTAATGGAAGCCCATCTAATGAATTTGGTGTGTCTAAGGGGTTGAGACAAGGAGATTCTCTTGCTCCATTCTTGTTCACCATTGTTGCGGAAGGCCTATGTGGGATGATGAGAGAAGCCATTGATAAGAATTTATTCTCTAGCATCCTTGTGGGAGAGAATAGGGTAAAGGTAAATCTCCTCCAATATGCGGACGACACCATTTTCTTGGGTGAGGCTACAATGGCAAATGTTGTAACTATCAAAAGCATTTTCAGATGCTTTGAATTAGTTTATGGCCTTAAGGTTAATTTCTTTAAGAGCGAGTTTGGCACTATTGGAGTGGAGAGGGAGACTACCGAAAGGTATGCTAATTTTTTGAATTGCAAGCTCCTTAAGTTTCCTTTTACTTACTTAGGCATTCCGATAGGAGCTAACCCTAGGAGAGTGGACACTTGGAAACCAGTTATTGACAAATTCTCCAAAAAATTGAGTGGGTGGAAACATAAGATCTTGTCCTTTGCGGGTAGAGTGTGTCTTGTCAATTCCGTCTTGTCATCTCTACCTTTGTTCTATCTCTCTTTCTTTAAACTACCAAAAGGAGTGGGTAAGGAAATTATCAAAATTCAAAGAGATTTCTTGTGGGGTGGTGTGGCGGGTGGTAGAAAGGTTGCTTGGGAGAGTTGGGATAAGGTGTGTCAACCAAAGGATCTTGGTGGATTGGGAATAAAAAATATATTCATTTTTAATGAAGTTCTTTTAGCAAAGTGGAGGTGGGAGCACTTGCAAGAGAAGGGAACGATATGGAGTGAAGTTATTGAGTCAAAATATAAGGGTTGGAGGGGTCTTGTGGGTGAAGGGAATGTACAAAACAAGTCTATTTGGTGGACTGATTTAAGTAAAGTGTGTGGGGGAGTTGAATGAGAGAAAGTGGTTTGAATCTATGAGTTCATGGAAACTAGGAAAAGGAGATAAAATTAAATTCTGGCTAGATAAATGGGTGGGTCACCAACAGTGGCGGATCCAGAAATTTTCTTAGTGGGGGCAAGAAATAGTTTAGGGTTAATTATGTTTTGATCCTAATTTTTTTTACAATTTCACTTTTAACCCCTAAACAAAATCTTAGTATTTTTTATCCCTATACTTTTCATTTGTTTACGGTTTTAATCCTTACTATTGAGTAACAACAACGTTAATGATGATATATTATCCACGTTAGCAGGTCAGTGACTTGTCACATCATCAATAAGTTTGATGGGACAATCACGTGTAATTTTTTTGCTAAATTGTGTTTTTAATCACTCATTAACTTGTTTGTCATCATCAACTAATTTGAACAGATGATATATTAAAAACACATTTTACTAAAAAATTACACATGGCTGCCCCATCATACTCCTTAATTACGTGACAAGTTAATGGACTGCTAACGTGACTGGTTACGTCAATAATTAACGTTGTTACTCGACAACATAAACTAGAACTATTAACAAAAGAAAATTATAGGGACCAAAAATGTTATAAAAAAAATTGTTTAGAGACTACAAGTGAAATTTACAAAAAGTTTAGGGACCAAAAACATAATTAATCCAATAATTTATAATATTTTCGCAAAAGAAAAATCTCACAAGCTTTTATAAAAATACATAATGTTATGACAAAAGAAATCCAAAATATTTAAGCTTCTACAAATTATAATTTTCCTCTATGTGTTTTCATACTTTAAAAATATTCTATGATTTTTTCATTGTGAATAATATAAAAAATTAAAAGGATAAAGTAGTGAAATTAATATCAATTTATTCTTTTTTTGTTTTTTATATTTTTTTACATTCATTTTAAAAAAATTACCTTATGGGGGCAATACCAATTTTTTTATAGGGTCAATTTTTTTCTTTTATTATACATATACAAAGAAAAAAAAATTCTTGTGGGGGCAATTGCCCCCACAGTATTGTATGTGCATCCGCCAATGGTCACCAACCACTAGCTTTCTCATATCCTAGACCTTTTTTGAACTCCCAACAAAAAGAGGTAGTTATTGGTAGGATGGGGGGGGGGGGGGGGGGAGGAAAATTATGGAGGTGGAAATTGTCTTGGCGTAGGGAATGGTTTGAGCATGAAAGGCAAATGGTGGACTCCCTAAACAGAGAGCTCGAAGGTGTTACAGTAAACAAGGAGATGGCGGATAGCTGGCTTTGGTTACAACATTCGTCTGGGACTTACTCTGTCAAGTCAACTTATGATGCAATTTTTAGAGGTCTCTCGGACTGTCAAAGTGAAGGTATTTTTAACTACATTTGGTCCCTTAAACTTCCACCAAAAGTCAACTATTTCTTGTGGAGGGTGGTGAGAAACAGACTTCCAACTATGGATAATTTGAAGAAGAGAAATATTGTGGGACCAAACGATAATCTGTTGTGACCTTTTTGTAACTTTGGGGAGGAGTCACTGCAACATATCTTCTTCTCTTGTCACAAGGCAGAGGAAATTTGGAGACACTGCTATGATTGGGTTCAGATACAAACAACATTGCTGAAGTCAACTGTACAACATTTTAACCAACACACTCTCATGCTCAACAACAAAAAGGCTAACATAAGGTGGAAAGTAATTTGGTGTGGTATTTCTTGGGCCCTATGGAACTGCAGAAATAATATTAGATTCCATGACATTAGCTTTGAGAAGGATAATGTAATCCAGAATGTTCTCTACCACACATGGACGTGGCTGAAACTTTATGAACCATCTTTTGAGTACTCTTTCGTCCAGTGGAGCTCCAACCCAGCTTCATGTATTATCAGGTGATTTAGTCTTGTCCCAGCAGGCACGGTGCAATATAAGTGCAGGAAATTATACTTTGCTTTGGAGGGGAATTTCTGGTTTGGATGGACACAGCGGCTATTTTCGTTACTGTCATGTGGGTTACTTCAACATTGGTTTCGAGATAATTCTTTTGTAAACGTGGGGTGCAATTGAACTGGTTATTGTGTATTTATTGTGTTTAGAACTTTAAATACGGTTGTAACCAGTTTACTCTTATATCTGCATTATGGTTTTGCAGATCCTTTTGTACATCATATGGGTACCGCTTATACCCAACATATATTATATATATTATTCGCCGATCAAAAAAAAAATATTTTCTATTCTTTGCTCTTGATTATAATTTCATTAACCAGGGAAGGAATTCAATATTTGTCCAATCCATTCATGTAAAATCTAATCTAATCCATTCAATTATTATGTACCAAAAAAAAAATCCATTCAATTATTATAATAGAAGTACTTGCATTAGATTGGATGATTCATATTAGTAACTAGATAGATAACAATTTATTCACTCTTATTTTCAAATCCAATAGACCATCTAATTAACTCTTAGGTATAAAAGATTGGCTTAATGGTTGGGAAAGAGAGTTTAAGGGTGAAGGGAGAAGGAGGGAGAGAAAGGTCGCATGTTCGAAGTTGTATGTTAGTCCTGGCTGACACTAATAGTGTCAATGTCGAGATTGACGCTAATTGTTGGACTCTATTAATTTCACACATTTTTTGTAGTGACTAATTATTTTTTTAATTTTAAAGTTAAATTTAGCTAAATATTTTTATTCATTTCAAATTCGAATTGTATTTTTATGAAAATTTATAAAAAAAAAAATTCATGCAACATATATATGTTTTGAATTTCTCTCTCATTACGATTACAGTTACAAAATAACTTTATTTTTTCTCTCTCAATTCTTATATTTATTCCCCTTCTTATTGATTTAAAATGACTGACAATATGAAGAAGAAAAAAAAAAAGAACCGATACTACTTTTCACGTACGAAAAAAATTCTTACAAAATAACATTGATATTTTGTGTGTAATTGAGTACAAAAGATTAAAAATATAATACAAATGTAATGAATAAAATAAAAAAAATCAATTGTATTTTGTGTATGCCTACTTCTCATTGGGTTTTCTTGGAGATGATGAAAGTTCATGTATATATCTTTTGCACAAATCCTCAATGGTCCGTTCATTCTCTAACCTTCTCTCAGCTTCTGCCGTCTCAGACTTGGCATTTCTTTTTTTCCACGAAATTGTAAAGAAAAGTCATAACAATGAAAAAAAGAGAAGGCTGCTGAAGGAACAAGAAGTAATTATTTTGCTTTGAGGGATATCAAGGTGGTTAAATAATAAATAGATAATACCGACCAATCAAAATACTTCATCTATTTTCGCATGATTGGTCTGTATACCAATCAACATTTTGAAACAAAATATGGTTGTACAGAGTGCTCAATCCGAAAAGAGCTGAAAGTGTACCTGAGTACAGCAGCTCTTTTTGGACTGAGCATCTGTGCACTCATCTTCTGCTGAAGGGTTCAATGATAAAACAAACCTTTCTCTTTCACTCTTTTCTTTTATGTTATTGTCTCTCTTGTATTGTGGTTTTTTCTTCCAATGCCACAGTATTTATAAACCTGCAATCACTTCAATTGGCGCGGAGCAACGTTACAATGCCCAGCTGGTGTTTCAACCCGCTCACTCTTGGACTATGTTCTTGGTCAACATGCTTGAAAACAAAAACACAGTATTTTAAGTAATATAAAATGAAAAATAGAAAAATAATTAAAGTGGAGATTTGAAATATTAACATAAAAATAATAATTAAATAAAAATTCACATAAAAGGTAAGTTTGAAAAATAATTAATAATTTAAGTATTTTTAAAAATATAAAAATAGATGTTTTTTAGGTAAAAAAATAGATGTTGAATAAGAATGAAATGTGTATTTGGAATCATTTACTATTCCAAAAAAAAGAAAAAGAAATAGAAAGTTAGAAACATAATTAAAGTTGAGATTTGAAATCTTAACATAAAAGAATATTTAAATAAGAAATAAACATAAAAAGAAGGTGTGAAAAAATTAACAATTTAAATATTTTAAAAAAAATATAAAATTCAATGTTAAATAATCAGTTAATATTTCTTAAAACTTTATTTTTATGGTAATTTGTTATTTGAAAATTGCTTGTTATGTTAAGATTTCAAATCTCAACTTTAAATATCTTTCTATTTTGGTTGTTATTATGAAAAAAAAATTACTTTATACACTTCACTATCATTCAGTATTTTCTTTTCAAAAGTGAATGATTTTAAATATACAGTTGAATGAATTCTTTGTTATTTATAATTTATTTTTATTTTAAAAAAATTTAAATAACTATCTATATTGAAAATTTCTTTTTATGTTAAATTAATATTAAGAAACTTTAATTATCTTTCTGTTTCAGATTTTTATTTTGAAAAAAAAAACAATTATTTACTTCATTAGGTTAATAATTCATTAGTTTTTTAAAGAAAAAAACTAATTATTTACTTCATTAGATTATTTTTTCAGAAGTTAATAATTCAATATATACATTTAATTGTTATTAAAGGTTAATTTTAAAAATATTATGGTTCCTAAAAAATGTGTACCAAAATTTTTAAAAATATTAAAATTGTTAACTATTTTAAACTTTCTTTTTATCTTAAGATTTATATCTCAAACTTGATATCTTTCCATTTTTCATTTTATATTACTTAAAATAGTGAATTTTTGTTTTCACACACGTTGAAGGGGCAAGAACGGGGTTGGTGAGTGAAGGGGTGGGAAACACCAGCTGGACAGTATAAATAGGGTGTCATTGTGAGATGAAACCACAACACAAGAATGACAACAACACAAAAGAAAAGAGTGAAAGAGAGAGGTTTTATACTTTTGTCATTCATCACTTCAGAGTATGACTGCACAGAATGCTCAACCCGAAAACTTGTTTCAGTTGATGATACACTCAACCTGAAAACTTGTTTCAGTATGGCTGCACAGAATGCTCAACCCGAAAACTTGTTTCATTATGGCTGCAAAGTATGCTCAACCCGACTGCAGTTGTTAGATGCTGTTGCAAGCATTCTGACTGCAGTTGCTATGGAAGAAATGGCCCTAAAAAAGTAAGATGCTGTTTTAGATAACAATTTATAGTATCCATGTTTTTGAATGCCCTACAAATCAGTTCATTATACACTTGTTAGGAAGGAAAATGACAGTCTTTGTTTCTTCTAATTTCTTTCAGGGAGAAGCACTCTGTGTTGTTATCACTTCTTCTGTTCAACTTCAACATTGCTGCAATGCAATTTGGGAGATTTTGGACTGGCAACCTAACCCTCTGCTTGAATTCTTATGCTGAACACATTCTGAGTGGTTTGTTCATCTCTTTTATAATTGACTCGTGTTCTGCATATTTAAAACAATGATGTAGATGGTAATTTTCAATAAGTGTAAATTCGATCCACTGTGTAAATTTTTTATACTATCATTAATTAATCTTGACATATCAATAATGGTGCTTGAATGTTTCATGTAGTTGTTGTAGTCAAACTATTTTAATGACGTGTCTATACATATTGAGTGCTAGTGTAAAAAGCTTTTACACAGATGATGGATTAAAATAAAATCCTATACATATTGTATAAAATTTGGATTTGGGTTTCATATAAGTTTTTAGTACTTTCGCATTGAACTTACAACTTTTTCCTCTATTTTTTGGGCAGTTATGACTAATGAGCATACAAGAATCCTTTTTTCCGTAAAATTTTCTTTGCAAGAGCTGCTTTGCCTCATTGAAGATTTTCTTATAAAAGGAAAAGTTGTGTCAAAGAGTGCATTGAGAACCAACAATTTTGTGGATGGTGCAGACTCATTATCTTCTGAAGTAGCTTCAAAAGAGCAGTTGGTAGCAGCAAGTATTATATTAGCATCATTATGTGCACATGATTTGTCCTACCCAGCCAGATTTTCTTCTCAATGCTACCATGAGTCAAAAGACTGACATCTTCTCATTGTTGGAGCTGGTTGCAAGCAAAATGGTGGGCACAAGTACACACTAGTGAAGGGTCATTGCTATAAAGGCATTGGGATTATTAGTCTATTTGCAAGGGAAATATGAGCAAGTTGTAATCGTGGGCTATATATTTTCTGCTTTTGAGAGTTGATACACACTGTTTACATGTAACATTTGTGATGGCCAGACTTTGACATATCTTGTGTGTAGTCTTTTTTTTTTTATGCGTAGGAATAGAAGATAGGTAATAGAGGGTTTACAACAACTTATGCACTCTACTCAACCAACTGAGATAGACTCCCTTGATTTGTGTGTGTAGTCTAATTACAAATTATCAATAATATTCGTCTTTTGCTTATAAAAAAAAGTTCTTGTTTCCATACTTCTTGGTTAACAAATTGTTTGATCAATGAATGATTCTATTGTTAATTATCAATTTAGTACTCCAAAAAGGATTGAATATTTTCTAAATTATTTAGTTCAGCAATTTTTGTTGTTTTGTATTAAGTTCAGCTCGCATGTAACCTGTGTCATGCACAAGCATATGTTTGAATGTAAAGTGATATAAATGCATAGATATTTTTATTTTTATTAGAAATGTCTTTAAGATAGTCCTTATAAATTGATATTAATTTTAATTATAATTATAAATTGATTTGTTCAAATACAATTTTCCATCGAAAAGAAACACAACAAAATTATTTAAACAAGTTATTGCTAACAAAGTTGAACACCACAAAAATTAATGAAAAATATACAGACTTTATATTAATGTGTAATTTATTTAAAATATTTATTCATAACAATTTAGATATTAATGTTATTTCATGTAAAATATTTAATCCCCTTATAATATATTTTTACTTTGTAATTTAAATATTAATAACTTTTATGAAGATGTTAATATACTTTCACATAAAATGTTAAAATAAGAGTAAAGTATATAAAAGTCAAAGAATATTTTAAATATTTTTATTTTTATATTAAAAAAAGATGAAAGGAAGCAAAGTAAAGCAATAGTACACATAAATGTTTATATATGCTGACATACTATATAATTGAAGTTTATATGTTGTTATTAATTGAAGTTTTAAATAAAAGTAGTAAATTAAGTAAAATTCTTGCAAAGCATGAAATGTTAAGGAATTGGTGTGGTAAGATTGAAAATTTTAAAATACTAATGTGATTGTAGGATAATTTGTAGATCGTGTAAATTTTTATGTTTAAAAATGATAATATTACAATATTATTCAACTTATTAAAAAAGTATACATAAAATTCATCATTAACCATCAAAATAACTTAGCAATACAAACAAACTTACTAAACAAGCTGATGAAATTCAAAGAAGTTAAAATTAAAAAAAATGATTTTCAATTGATAATGTCGTTTCTTATAATGTACTGTAGTTTGCATTAGCCTTTGATCTTGAATTGATAGTTTTGTTTTCAAACTTTCTTTTTATGTTAAATTTTTATTTGAAAAATTCTGTTTATGTAAAGATTTGAAATCTCAAACTTAATTATCGTTCCATTCTTCATTTTATATTACATAAATTAATAGTGAATTTTTGTTTTCAAACATGTTGAAGGTGCAAGAACAGAGTCGGTGAGTGAAGGGATGGGAAACACCAGCTGGGCAGAATAAATAGGGTGTCATTGTGAGATGAAACCACAACACAAGAATGACAACAACAAAAAAGAAAAGAGTAAAAGAGAGAGGTTTTATACTTTTATCGTTCATCACTTCAGATTATGGCTGCACAGAATGCTCAATCCCAAAAATTGCACCTGCACGCAGGTACGCTCTCTCATCTCCTTCATTTCGATTTCAGCATCTGCTATCGATAAAAGTTAAATTCATCAACATCCTTTTTAGAGCAGAATGCTATCTTTTTTTTTTTTTGTTTCTTTCTTTAAACCAACACACTTTTGCAGATTTGTTCTCTTTCTCTACGGGTTCATAACATGTCAAGTCAAAGTCGACTCGTAAAAGGATTAAGCTTGTAGGTGAACCTTAGGATTGGGTTTTAATATTTATGTCAGTTTTTAATGATTACAACAACAAAGGCCTTGTTCTACTAAGTGAAGTCGGCTACGTACAGGCTACGTGAATTGTACGTACCAATATTGGTGTTAGTTTGGGATTTGTATAATTATTTAGGATACCTCTAGTAGATAATTACTTGTATTTTCATGTATATTTTATAATCTGTGCATATGTTTGCTCATTTTTCTGCACTGGATAATTTGATTGCAGGTGCAAAATTGATGCTTTTAGAGTTCCTGCAGAAGTAAGAAATACTGTTGTAAAATTAAGCATACATCAGAAAATACAAGGTCTGTGTTTTTGGTGGAGGCTGGAACTGGTTCTTTACATTATCAACTTCCTAATCTTTGTTTAATCATGTCTGATCCTGAGGACAACGGTAGCATAAGTAGGACGTTTTAGGCTGCAAGAAAAGAAGGACAACAGATACTTTTCTAGAGGAGGCACTTCACGCATGAAGACTTAATGAGTCAAAGAGACTGTTTTTTCCCTTCAAGTGGATGTGATGCCTTTGACATTGATATAGATTCCAACAATAAAAATATTGACGCTTTTAGTGTTCCTTTTAACACACATCATAAGCATGCCCATGTGAGAAAAACTGACGTAATAAAAGGCATATTATGGTGTATTGATGTAAGACTTAATGTATTATATGTTTCACTTGAAGTCATGAATATGAAGATTACAGATTGAGCATGCATGTACTGGAGCCAGTGAGTGACGAGATCAAAAGCTTGTTTATATTGCATTTACAGGATACAGTTAGTATTTCATGACATTTAATTATGTGTTATAGTTTTCTATTTTTGTGTTAAGTCCCATGGTGGACAAGGATTATGTATTTCTTTTATTTGAATTTTGTAAGGTATTTAGTGTAGCCCTAGATGCAGAGGTGGTTCCTCTTGTATGAATGGGGTGGCCATGGCTATAAAAAAAAAACCAATATTGTAAAATTAGGTCTTTAAAAAAAATATTTAACATACCTTTTGTATAAATATATTTTTTATCAAATGTTTTTTAGATTATTTTTAAAAACACATAACTATACATAAACTTTAACACTTTGTGGAGAATCCATTGGTTCCTCATTCCTCTCCTTTATGCTTTCTCTGTGATGAATACATTGCCTGGGAACACCAAGATTCACTCTTGTTTACATATATGGCTTATGTTGTCTCTTTCTTACTCCCATTCTTTGTTACATGATTTCTTCCATGCGCATGCCAAAGCTCAAGCCATCTTAGTTATGAGCTCAATAACATCTCTAAAGGCTCTAATTAAAACCATGTCTGAGTACTTGTAGTTGTAGAGAATCAAAGCTATCGTTAACATGTATATTGTATTTGATAGAAGATATTGATAGGGGATAAGTTATAGCCGCAGGTGTACGGTTGGAATTTTGGATCCTCTCCTGCTTGTCTCTCTTTCCAGCTTCTCTCCAGCTGTTTTTTAAACCATTAGACTGATCTCATGGCTGAAATTTATAGTTAATGAATGAGAAATGGTGGCCCTTGGATCAATCTAATGGATAAGAAATTATAATTAGTAAAGAATGAAAAAGTACAGAAGCCAAAAGCATCAACGCTTAGGGAAAAACTACAAACAGATTAAAAACTACAAACACACGACTCATTCCTGTGCTGTACAGATATGAAAATTACAAAGGGAAAATAAATAAAATCCAAAAGCGGAAAGTGTCATGACTAGAGCTTTTGGGCAAAGATTTTGCATAACTATGGCCTGATGCTTTTGATTTTGTGATGTTTGCCATCTAAATCTTCATCTTCCTACATGAATGAAAAAGTACAGAAGCCAAAATCATCTGGTCTCCTTCTCCTACTTCTCTGCCGTTGCAACCCAATCAGTGTCGTTGACAGCTCCGGCAACATCTCCGAAGAATCAGACCTGAATGAATAGTGTTCAATTCAAAGATCAATGTTTCTAAATTTGGAGGAATCCTTAGAAATTGAATTATGAGGAATGTAGTCAGTAAGCGATTCCTTATGTAAGTGTCACTCCTCATATTATTATGTAGTAATTTATAAGCCTCTTTTTGAAGTGTATTATCCACACTCTAATATGAAATTCTCGGAAGTCTGCTCCATTATTTCATGATTGTACAATCAATGTCACGTTTCATAGTTACTCAAAAAAAAGATTAAAAACTACAGACATACGACTCATTCCTGTGCTGTATAGATATGAAAATTACAAAGGAAAATAAATAAAATCCAAAAGAAAAAAAAAGTGTCATGACCAGAGCTTTTGGGCAAAGATTTTAAGTAAGTATGGCTTGATGCTTTTGATTCTGTGATATTTGCCATTTGGATTTGCATTTTCCCACAGAATTTCTCTAATTCCACGTTCCTCCACTGCATTCTTTATATAAGTTTGGTACACCCAACGATTAGGGAACAACTTGCATGCAGAGTGACCAGCAAAACCAATGATGGTCTATGTAAGTTGGAGAAAGGCTGCAGCGGCAAAGTAGGCAAAAAAGGAAGCCAGGGGAGAATGACATCAAATTTGCACTTTTCATTCTTTATTTTACTTATAATTTCTCATCCATCAGATTGATCCAAGGGCCACCATTTCTCACTCATTAACTTTAAATTTCAGCCGTGAGATCAATCCAATGGTCTACAGACCAGCTGCAGAGAAGCTGGAGAGAGACACACAGGAGAGGATCCAAATCTATACTGTTTTCATGAATATCGTTCTTCCTCAAAGACTATGTGTTTGATTTAGTAATTATTGTTATTCAATAAGAATTAAACACGAAAGAAAGTTGGTTCAGTATGGATTTAGAAAGGAGAAATAAATGATCAAATTAAATTAAAACCAAGCAGTAAAATTGGGTAAATTCAAATGTAGAAAACTTTCATAATTGGGGTCGTGGAATGATTTACTATTGGCTAATTTTAGAGCTGGGCAAACGGGCCAATCCGCCCTTTTAAGCCTGTACCCCTAAAGTCCAAAAACCATTTAACTCGCATGTGAAGTCCGCAATTTAAACGGATTCTGTTTTAACGAGTCCATACCGTACCGTTTATCCCATGGGCTAAACGGGCCGGCCTGCATCCGAAAAAAAAATTGAAAATTAAATTTTAAAAACTAAAAACTAACCTTTTTTTAAACCTTTTTTTTTTGGAAAAGCAAAATACTTTATTATGATAGTTTAAAAATCCTATTCCAGCAATGTCACATTCATATATTTCTTCAACAAAAAATGTAATGGAATAAACTCAAAACAAAATAGATAGTTTAAAAACAATTGTCTAAAAAAATTTAATTTAAAAAAGTTAAAAATCAAATTTATCAAAAGGAATAAACTCAAAACAAACACCATCTTTACTCACTTACTCTAACTCTCTAAGTTTATTTTTTATTTTACTTTAAATTTTATTAAAGTATTAAAAATTTATATTTTTTAAATTAAAATATATAAAGCCCGCGGGCTACCCGTGAAGCCCACGATTAAACCCCGTTTAACTCGCGGGTTAAATGGGCCAAGCTAAAAAGCCCGCATTTTAAATGGGCTAAAAAAAATTGAGCCCGTATACCATACGGGCTGCGGGTTATACGAACGGCTCGTGGACCCAAGTCCAAATGCCCAGATCTAGCTAATTTTCTTACCCAAACATTCAATTTGGTTCTCATTAAAGGTGAATTAACCTAATATAACCTTTGTTCCCTTTCAAGATACAGAGATGTGTCTAATTAAATTGACTCCAACTTTTGTAGTAGCGATGTTCAATTAAACCTATTAAGTTCCTTGTTAGTTCATTTGCTCCTTGAAGGATTAAACGGTTCAAAACCTAAGTTCCTTTCCTATAATTCCAATGTTTAGGTTCACACATTTAAGTTCTTCCCTAAACACATGAGGTTATGTAAACATATGGGTAATCAATTCACATAATAAAGGAAGATAAGAAAGGAATTAAGATAATAACTCAAAAGAATACAAACATAATTCAATTAAAATCAACAATCATCAAGGGCTAAGCCTTAATCCTAGAATAGAGAGAACTACTCACACATTAGACAAATAGAACTCATGAAAAATAAAGAAGAAATAAACACCAGTAAAGAATCGACAGAAAAGGAGAAAGAGAACAACCTTTAAACCTATCTTAAAAGAGGTATTTAAAGGTCTGGGCCAATAAGAGTTCAAACCCATTTAAAAAGCAAAACAAAAATCGCAAAAATAAGTGACAGGTAGGGATTGCAACGGGGCAGGGTAGGCGCGGGTAGTAGCTATCTGCCCTATCGGATAAATATTTGCCCCATGCCCACCCCGTACGCCTGTGGGTACTTGTTAAGCTAGTCCCTGCGATTTTTTTTAATTTCTATGGTATCTATGGATATCCATGGATATTTAAAAAAAATATATTTATTATAACATTTTATTCAAAATATAGTTTAAAGGTTAAAATTAAAATTATTCAAATGCTTTACACAATTACTATATACAATTATACTAATCAAGATTATTCAATTTAGGAACTGTTAGCGCTAAAAATGTTTGATATTGGGAACAATCATTTACCATTAGTTGATGGTCGATTCAGTCGATGTCCATCAACTGATGTGAGCCTTATGTTGGCACTAAATATAACTAACAACTAAAATTAATAGTTGTTTCTTATGGCTAATGGCTATTTCTAACAGCTGGCATGGGCCCAATAGTATTAAGCTTAGAAGCAACCCAAAATCGGGCCTACTACTGGGAAGTCCAACCTAGAAAGGAAAGACAAAGGTGGAAGGCAATTGGAGGCAGTTTGCCAAGGCATGATGTGTATGAAGCCATGATTTCCTAAAAACAATAGGAGAAATGGGTAATGAAAAATAACAATTTTTTTTTTGCACATGGAATGCATAATCAAAGGTCAAAACATGGAAAAATATTCAGGGATAGTTTTCAAGATAACTGGCCATGATGGAAGCTTGTTCCTATAACTGCCACATGCGGGTAGTTGCCCGTAAATGACTGATGCACCCAAAAAACGATTGATGCTTGTAACTGTTTAAAAAAGCATTATGAATAGCAAAAGCAAAAAAAAAAAAAACAATGTAAAAGAGATCCCCAACCAAATCAATCAAATTTATCTTTTCCAGTAAATTTATCTTTTATTTATTGCTTTATTTACAGCTTTATTTATCATTTTTCTTTGCCACAATTTCATAGGAGTAGCATAGCATAAAAACTTCAGTTGATCGACTTCTAGAAAAGCTCTTCGGAGTAGACTAAGAACCCAATTGAGGAACAAAATCTCTTCCTCAAGTCAATTGCCTTAAAGAAATAATCACATTCGTAATTAGTTGTATTCCACGGTTGATCAGTTACAGAATTTTCACACCAACAGAAACTAAATTTAAATTTATAATGTTTCAATATCATAGGTCCAAACAAAAGTTAATAAACTAAAATAATTCAATCTCATAAGTCTAAACAAAAGTTAGTAAGGTATAATACTTCAATCTCACAAGTCCAAACAAATTTATTTAAACAAGGACATTTAAGTAATTTTATTATAACGAGTATTTAATGGGTACTTGCAGGGCGAATTATCCCTGTATACTTGTTTAAGTATCCATCTTCTATCTGTTATAGTTTTTATCTGCAAATATTCACAAGTACTGGTATTTTTGTCATCCCAAGTGACAAGGTCACGCTCACACCCTTGTGGGCATGATCACACCCCCTATGATCTTCTAGCACCTTTATTTTTGACTCCTAATAATAGGCGCGTGATCCTCCTCACACCCGTTGAGATCTTGTCACAAGGTGAATTTTAGCTCTTTTCTAGCTTTTGATCATGGGTGTGATCCGGATCATACCTCGGATGTCGTAGGATGCAATCAAGACATACTGTTTTTCAGTTTAAACCTCAAAATGCTTTTGTTCTTTTAAAAAGTATTCAAACCTAAAACGAAAACAAGCAAAATACCGTAACAAGTCCTAAAAAAGGAAAATCAACAAAAACACGATGAAATCACACTAAAAAATAATCATTTTATTTTGGATTTTTTTCTTTTAAGATTTTTAATCTCGACTTAAATTTTATTTCAAGTTTATTTTTATTTTAAAAAACAATGATTTTATTTATTAGTTTATAAAAATATTTAAAAACAATTGATTAATTTTTCCAAAAATTTAACTTTTCAAAACTTACATTATATTGTTATTTAACATTTTCTATATTTTTAAATTTAATTAACTTATTACTTTTCCAAAATTTGTTTTTTTGTTTATTATCTCTTTATATTAAAAAATTTAAATGATAGCAACTATTCGTTCCAATAAAGTAAATGATTCAAAATATTAATTCCTTTTAACTTTCATCCTTATCTTAAAGGTTTTATAATAAATAATTTTTTTCGTAAATTTTCAAATCTAATTTTTTTAAAAGGCATGAAAATTGGTATTTAAAAATTTAATTTTCAAATCACAATAGAGAAGGAAATCCAAATGATGTTGGCACCTCAAACCCTACCAATCATTTTCTATTATCTCTTTAAAAAAATTTAAATGATTGCAACTATTCATTCCAATAAAGTAAATGATTCAAAATATACAGTTTATAGGAAAATTTCAAATATTAATTGTTTTTAACTTTCATCTTTATCTTACAGTTTTTATTTAATAAATCATTTTTGTATTAAATTTTCAAATCTAAACTTTTTTTTAAAAGGTATGAAAATTGGTAATTAAAATTTTAATTTTTCAAATCACAATGGAGAAGGAAATCCAAATTATGTTTGCACCTCAAATCCTACCAATAATTTATAACATACAAACCTTTATTGCAAAAATGAAAAAGGATACCAAAATCTAAAGATTTTATTATTTTTCTATTTTAAATTTTTATTTTGAAAATTTATAATTTTCATTAATTTTGTAAATAAATGTTTATAAAATAGTTTATTATTATTTAAACAGTAAATGATTGTAAATATATGGTTGATTATTATTTGGTATTTATCTTTTATTCTTGTAATATTGAAATTATTAATCATTTTTAAACTTTGCTTTTATGTTAATTATTTAAAAACCTTCTTTTTATGTTTAGATTTAACTTTCAACTTTGATTATCATTATATTTATTTTTTTTATTTTAAAAATAATAATTAATTTTATTAAAAAGCAAATGTATACATTATTATTATTTAACATTTATTTTTTTACTTACCGTGGCAAATCACCTTTTTAAAAAAGTTGATTATTTCTCCATGTCGCAACTAGGGTCACGAAGGGGACGACGCCAAAATAATTAAAGATGGAGTCGCCACCAATATTTTATGTTGAGGGAAAAACATTGGAAAACCCTTTCAAAAGTGGTCTTTGAAATCAAAGATAGGTTCGGGAGTCGATTACATGTAGGGAAGGTATTAGCATCCTACAATGCTCGTTAAAACGGTACCTATAATTAATTGCGCGAAAATTATGTAACTTTATAAATACTTATTTTACCCCAAAAAAAAAACAAATATTTTTATTATATTGTAAAAAAAAAAAACAACTCTATGCACAAAAGATTTAGATAGCAAATGGCTATTCAATAAACTTTTATGATTTAAATAACATTAAAGGTAGAATTGCTACTCTATTAATGTTACAAACCATTGCATGAGTTAAAATTGTTATTTTAAACCACAATAACAGAGGAAGTATCCTTTTTTTTTAAAAAAAAGCTAACTATATTAATTAAAAAAAAACACTATCTTTGTTAACGAATTAAAGAAATAGAAGATATCAAGGAACAAATGTCCACGTCCCTGTGCAATTTAAAACCACTCTCCTTCTTAACAAAACTAAGCCTTTTCACATCTTGTACATTAATCTTGCACCTAAAGCAAAGGCCACATGGATACAAAATTCCAAATAAAACAATGTGCCACTTTAATCTTCTTTTTTTAAAAAATAAACCCTAAAAAAACCATATTTTAACGTGCTAGCACTATAAAACAAAATCGTCATTCACATTCACGTTAGATCTACAAAACAGATAAAATAATACAGCAAAATAAAATAATAATAAAAAAAAGATAGAAAAGAACGAAAAAAAAAAACTGGAGCGTTTTGGAAAAAGAAAAGAGGAAAGATCTTTAAAAGAAAAAAAAAACCTCCTAAGACAAGAGAACTAACGAAAAGAAAAAGAAAGAGAAGAGAAAAATAAATAAATAAAGAAACATGTAGCAATGAATATTGTATATATAAAGGCAAAAGTTACAATTTACATACTGGAGTCTATCCTGCAAATAGCCTTAGACTACGTTGCTTTTGATTTTGTAGACTTAAGGCACAGTAGCAAACTAAATAGCGACAGGTGAGAGGACGTGAGAAAGAGAGAGAGGAGGTTAGCTATCTGGCTTTGGCAATTAGCAGAATTCGTGTACTTTCCAAGAGCTCTACCTCAGATTTTTTCGTCCCCTTTTCTAAGTGCTAGTGGATCCTTTAAATAGACAAAAACAACTTGATCTCCAAGTAAGTAAATCCCCACATTATCTCCTAATTTTCAGCATAGTGACCGTTACCCATTGTAACTGCTTATCTCACAATCTTCCTCTTCAGATGTGACTGTTACTATCTTTCTTGTAACAGATTTATTTGCTCTATATTATTTTTAAATTTTGAATATTAAAAACACATTTTTTTAAAGATAAAAATACACCCGGATAAAATTGGGTATTCATAATTGCCCCTCTTTACTAGTTTCTTATCAAATAATCTAAACAATGAAGTTTTTAAGATTATTATGGTAAGAAATGAGTAAAGAAGTTAATCAATTTTATCTGGGAGCCCAATACATTGATGCAATACAAGTACTGAGGCCTCTATGCAATTGCCGAGCAGGTCCCATGCCTTGAATGCAGGGTGTTGGGTCAGTTTCGGGCTTTGGATGCAAGGTTCCATGCTAATTTTGGGCATTAGATACAGGTGGAGGGTGCCGGCGCTGGTTCTGGGCTTTTGATGCAGGTGCCGGTGCTGGTTCCGGGCTTGAGATGCAGGTAGAGGGTGCCGGTGCTGGTTTCGGGCTTGGATGCAGGTTCTGATGCTGGTTCCAGGCTTCAGATGCAGGGTGCCAGTGTTGGTTCCAGGCTTTTGATGCAAGTGCCGATGTTGGTTCCGGGCTTGAGATGCAGGGTGCCCATGCTAGTTCTGGGCTTTGAATGCAGGTGCTGGTGCTGGTTTTGGGCTTTGAATGTAGGTGCCGGTGCTGGTTCTGGGCTTTTGATGCAGGTGTCGGTGCTAGTTTTGGGCTTGAACAGAAAAGTAAAATGTGCCAGGTAGGTACTAGGCTTTAAACAAAATGTGTTAGGCAAGTACTGAGTTTGATGACTCTATGCTATAGGTTAGAAAACCCTCTCATGGGCTGAGACATGGACTAGATGCAATGCAATGATATGATGCATGATGACATTGAGGGAATAAAACATGTCAAGCTAATTTGATGATATGATGCAAAATATATTAGACCAGACTTGTCACTTTTGCTTCCATTTTCTCAAAAGGATTCATGATCCTCGTTCCATATGGTGTCACACATCCTAGGATTCATGGATGAATGGAAGTTTGATCTAACTTGACGCTTTTATCTTAAGCGGCACTGGTTTGCCCATAAATTGCTGCAAACTTTTGTCACATCATCTTCCTGGCTACGCTTCATGGAACTTTTCGAGAATTTATTTAGCACCATGGTTTTCCAAAACTTATCAAAGTAACTGTAATGCTTTGAATGTTAACATATATTCCCTTTCAACATATTATTATAAAAATGCAAAATGAATGGGCAACAGGTGAAGGGAACAAGACAATTTTATTCAAAATAGTGAAAATATTTACATGGATAATTACTGTATGGAAACTAGAATGATATGTACAAGCAACATAAGTGGAAGACTTTTGCAGCAAGAGTGACGCTTTCCAGATGACAATGCTAGTATCACACTTCAGTAACTTTGTCTGATCGCCAATAAACTTCAGAGGAAAATGAACTTCAACATGCCATTTGCCCGAGTTCCAGGCACATAATTTGCCCCAGTTTATGAGTATTTATGCCAAGCCATTCCCTCCTGAGTTGCTCTTTTTGCCTAGATCGCCCTTTTGGGTTTTCAACCTAGCGAGCTTTTTTTTTAGCTCTAATTTTTGCCTAGATCGCCCATTCGGGTTTTCGACCTAGCAAGCCTTTTTTTTTTGTAGCTTCAACTTTTGCCTAGATCACCCTTTCGGGTTTTCAATCTAGTGAGCTTCTTTTTTTCAAGCATAATATTTCCTCATTGCATCAGAATTCACCGGATATGAGGGGTCTTTGCCATCCATGTTTGTGAGAATCAAGGCTCCTCCCGAGAAAGCTTTCTTAACCACATAAGGTACCTCATAATTTGGTGTCCACTTACCAAACCTATCTTTTTGATTTGGAAGAATCTTCTTAAGTACCAAATCCCCTTCTTGAAATTCCCTAGGGTATACCTTCTTCTCAAATGCTTTCATTAATCTCTTTTGGTATAACTGGCCATGGTAAATTGCATTCAACCTTTTCTCTTCAATGAGATTTAGTTGCTCAAAATGAGTTTGGACCCACTCCGCTTCTTTTAACTCGGTTTCCATTAGCACTCTCAAGGAAGGAATTTCGACCTCAATGGGAAGGACTGCTTCCATTTCCATATACCAAGAAAAATGGAGTTGCACTAGTTGAAGTGCGAATCGAGGTACGATATCCATGCAAGGCAAATGGCAGCATTTCGTGCCAGTCTTTGTATGTCACCACCATTTTCTGAATTATCTTCTTGATATTCTTGTTTGCCGCTTCAACTGCCCCGTTCATCTTTGGGCGATATGGAGAAGAATTATTATGTTGAATTTTGAAATTAGCACATAATTCTGTCATCATCTTATTGTTTAAGTTGGTGGCGTTATTAGTGATTAGCTTATTTGGCACGCCATAGCGACAAATCAACTCCCTTCTGATGAACTTCACCATCACATTTCGAGTTACATTAGCATATGAAGTAGCTTCAACCCATTTAGTGAAGTAGCCAATTACCACTAGAATGAAGCGATGTCCATTTGATGCTTATGGTTCAATGGGACCAATGACATCCATCCCCCACATCGAGAATGGCCAAGGTGAAGCCAAAACATTTAGGGAAGTAGGTGGAGCATTGATATTATCAGCATATGTCTGACACTTGTGACACTTCCTCACATAACGAAAGCAATCAGTCCCCATTGTCAACCAATAATAACCGGCCCTTAAGATCTTTCTTGCCATGGCATGCCCATTTGTGTGGGTGCCAAATGAGCCTTCATGAACTTCTTTGATAATCCTCTGTGCTTCAGCAACATCTACACATCTGAGTAACACCATATCATGATTTTTCTTATATAGCACATCTCCATTCACAAAGAAACTCATTGCCAGCCTTGTCAATGTTCTCTTGTCATTCTCCGAAGCACCTGGTGGATATTTCTGACTTTTTATGTACTTCTTGATATCACAGTACCATGGCTTTCCATCTGACTCTTCCTCTACTAATTGGCAATAGGCAGGTTGACTACGACGTTGGATTTTTATATGTGGCATGTCTTCATCCTCATTCAATGCAAACATGGATGATAAGGTAGCTAATGCATCCGCCAACTGATTATCTTCTCAAGGGATGTTATCAAAGGTGATTTCTTCAAATTGCTTCTCCAATTCCTTAATGTAAGTCTGATTAGGAATTAGCTTGGCATCTCGAGTTTCCCATTCACCCTTTACTTGGTGAATAACCAAGGCCGAGTCACCATAGACTAAAAGTTTTTTTACTTTTGATTCTATAGTTGTTTCCATCCCCAAAGTGCATGCTTCATACTCTGCCACATTATTTGTACAGTTAAAACATAACCTTGTCGTGATTGGAATATACTGCTTTTTCGGGGAGATTAATATTGCACCAATCCCATGCCCCAGTACATTAGATGCCCATCAAACAACATGATCCATTTTTCTTCTTTTGATGACTCTTCCTCATGGAGCACCGCCATTATGTCTTCATCGGGGAATTCGTACTGTATTGACTAATAATCATTCACAGGTTGGTGTGCTAAGTAATCTGCAAGAGCACTACCTTTGACTACTTTTTGGGTTACGTGCACAATGTCATACTCCGATAAGAGAACTTGCCAACGAGCAATCCTTCCTATAAGAGCAGGCTTTTCAAAAATATACTTAATTGGGTCCATTTTAGACACCAACCAAGTTGTATGGCTTAGCATATATTGTCTTAAGCGATGGGCTGCCCACGCTAAAGCACAACAAGTTCGCTACAACAGTGAGTATCTAGACTCATAATCAGTGAACTTCTTACTCAAGTAGTAAATGGCACACTCTTTTCTTCCAGAATCATCATGTTGCCCTAACACACAACCCATAGACCCATCCAACACAGTCAGATACATAATGAGAGGCCTTCCAAGGACTGGTGGCACCAAAATTGGGGGACTTTGCAAATATTGTTTTATTTTCTCAAAGGCTTCTTGGCAATCATCATTCCACTCCATTGGTTGATTTTTGCGCATGTGGTTGTTAACTAGGATATGAATCGGGCAATGTAATTCAACCTCCCCAAAAACCCTCGAACTTCCCTTTCAGAGCAAGGAGGTAGCATTTCAAGAATTGCTCAAACCTTGTCAGGATCCACTTCAATTCCTCTTTGGCTAACTACAAACCCCAACAACTTGCCAGACTTCACACCAAAAGTGCATTTAGCTGGGTTAAGCCTCAATTTGAATTTCCTCAACCACTCAAACAACTTCTGCATATGAATTACATGATCTTCTTCATTGCTTGACTTAGCAATCATGTCATCTACGTAAACTTCGATCTCCTTATGCATCATGTCGTGGAACAAAGTCACGATTGCCCTATGGTATGTTGCCCCTGCATTTTTTAGTCCAAATGGCATGACCTTATAGCAAAAAGTGCCCTATGGTGTCATGAAGGTAGTTTTCTCCCTATCCTCTTCAGCCATCTTGATCTAATTATATCCATAATAGCCATCCATGAAGGAAAATAATGAATGTTAGGCTGTATTATCCACTAGCGTGTCAATATGAGGTAGTGGGAAATCATCCTTTGGACTGGCTCTATTTAGATCTCGATAATCAACACACATTCAAACTCTCCCATCTTTCTTTTGAACTGGGACTATATTAGCAACCCATTGGGGGTATTTGGAAACAACAAGAAAACCCGCATCCAACTGCTTTTTAACCACCTTTCTAGTTTTTAGAGATAGCTCGGGTTTCATCCGCCTTAACTTCTGTTTAATCGGAGGACATTCTAGCTTTAATGGCAACTTATGCTCCACTATACTAGCATCCAGGCCTGGCATATTTTGATATGACCAAGTGAAGACATCACTATAGTCACGTAGGAGCTTTATCAACTTGTGCTCATTTTCTTTCATGAGTGTGCCAATTTGGACCTCTTTCTCCTCCTCTTCAATCCCCAAATTAATCACCTCAGTCAATTCTTCATGAGGTCGAATCTCTTTAGTCTGTTGCCCCACTAACCTCAATAATTCGAGGGAAGGTCCCAACTCATCCTCAATTTCCTCATCAGCCAGATTGTGGAGACACTTAAAACTACTTGATACGATACTAGCATCATCATTTTCAAGCGCATTATTTTCAAATCTGCATTATTTGAGGCTGAGATAGAAACATCAAATAAGATAAAGAAAATAGAGATGAGAGAAGAAATAAAGCATATATTAGAAAAATTCAAAATGCATTTTTATTAACAAAGGAAAGTCCTAAATCCTTGGGCAGAGCAAATAGGATTGGCATTACAAAATTATTTTAAGTTCGAATTGAAAACCACAGGAAGCTCAATAATCTCCCAATTGCTAAGCTTGACATTTGGTGGGCAAGCACTAACCCAGTTGACATGCTCATCCTCGTAAATGTCCTGTTCAACAGCAGTTACAGAGCTTGGAAACTCAAACCCAACACTCGCTTTTCCGCATATCACATATAGGGACCCCTTCAGTCTTAGGCTCCCTATTCCCTAGCCTGGCTAACCTCTTTTCTTTTTTCTCATGCTCAACCCTCATTTTGTCTGCCTTTGAAAGTCTGTAACCCAAACCGAATCGACCTTTATTTTCTATCAAGTCAGGTAGTCGACTCAGACCCTGCGTGTTTCTTCCCAGTCCACATCCATAGTGATACCCATTCTTAAGCATTACTTTTGCCACCATCATGGAAGCACTTGATGGTTGGGGTTTGGGTACAGTCTCTTCTTCTTTCACATAAGTGGCATTGGCAACCTCAAGTCCTTGAAATGAGGTCTCGAGAGCCTCCTCAGCAGCTTCAATATAAGGAGTCAATGATGGCTTACTAACCAACAAGTCCTCCTCGACAGAAATAATAACTAGCTTGTCATCAACAATAAATTTCATCTTTTGGTGAGGTGTGGAAGGCACAGCCCCTGCGTAGTGAATCCAAGGTCTTCCAAGAAGGCAAGTATAAGCTGGTGTAATGTCCATCACATGAAACACCACTTCAAAGGTAACAAGACCAATTTGAATGGGTAGACTTATTTCACCAATCACTTCCCTACGTGACCCATCAAAAGCTCTAACCACCAAAGCACTTGGCTTCATGTATGACTCATCCGATGGTAGCTTGGCAAGTGTTGTCCTTGGCATCACATTCAATGAAGAACCATTATCAACTAGAACTCTTTCCAAAATATGATCCATGCATTTCACTTATATGTGCAAGGCCTTATTATGCCCTGCTCCCTCCATAGGCATCTCATCATCAGTAAAAGTGAGGTGATTATTAGCAGTGATGTTACTAATAATCCCTTCAATTTTCTCTTCAGAGATGTTGTGAACGACATGAGCCTCATTCAATATTTTGAACAATACCTTCCTATGAGGTTCAGAGTTCAGCATAAGTGATAAAAGTGATATCTTAGCAGGGGTGCGATTCAGTTGGTCTATCACTGCATATTCAATTTGCCTTATGAGCCTTAAGAATTCACAAGCTTCTTCATCAGAGACTTCTTTCTTTCCTTCTTGCTCCTTTATTATCTCCCTTCCAACAGCTTCAGGCTCAACCCCTTGTTTTTCTTTCTCCTCACCCTTCCTTTGTTCGACCATTAACTTGTCTGGAGTGTATATTCGACCACTTCGAGTCATGCCACCAATGCCTGCAATATTCGTAACATCCAGAGATTCATCATTGGTATTCCTTGATGGATTTCCATCGCATCCATCTACACACACCTCTACATCATACTTCCATGGCACCACCTTGTTGTCTTTATAAGGGAAAGCCTTCGGTACCTGTATGGTGATAGACCTCGGCACACTAGGAGTCGAGGAAGTGGCACCTCTAGTATAATGGACAACCAAGGGCTTAGGAAAGGTTGATGACGCATCAATTGCCAATACATCACTTCTACAGTATCCTATTTGCACCAATTTCCCATCCATCAAGTCTTGCAAAATCTGCTTAAAGCCATCACATTCTTCTATTATGTGATCTTCATCAGGGTGTAATCCGCACCCAACATCTCTATTTGAACTCCCCTTAATCATGCCAAATTTGCACATCTCTCTAAGAATGGTTTTCAACAGGGTCTTGACATCTTCTATCTTTAATCTTATACATTGCTCCATATCTTCTCCAACAGCATTAACTTATGGTCCTCCATAACCTGGTAAAGGATTACTCCCAATATTAGGGTTATCCTCCTTGAAGTTTAACCACCCAGCCTTAACTAACCTTTGTACCTTGAACTTCAAAGCTCTAAAACTTTCTGTGGAATGACCAATAGCTCCCGCATGATAATCACATTTGGCATTAGCATCGTATCCCCTGGGATATGGCGGTTCTATAAGGTTCATTGGGATAGGTGCTATCAATCCATTTTAAAGTAGGAGAGGGAATAACTTAGTGTAAGACATAGGAATGGGGTCAAATTCGACTGGTTTCTGGTTTTGGGTGTTTTAAGGTCTGGTTTGATTGGGATTTGTAGTGGGTGTTTGTGTTATGGGTGAAGCAGGTGAGGCTGGGCGGAAAGGTTAAGAATAAGGGTTTTGTGAGATGGTGGTGATGTGAGGGTAGGCCATGTAGGGAGTGTTAAATGTTTGTTATGAATGAGAGGATCCACAGTTAGGTATCCCAGGGGAATTGAATGTCACCATATTCGTTTCTCTTTCCTTTTTCTTCCCTGAACCGCTTGAGGGTTTCTTGGTGCCAGTTATTCCAAAGGAATCAATAGTGATTTTGCCACTCCTCAAACCACTCTCCACTCTTTCCTCGATGATGACTATATCTGAGAAGTTGGAGAAAATGCTTCCAATCATCTTGTCATAAAATGGTGCTCTCAAGGTATCAATAAAAAGGGCCATTGTTTCTTTGTCCGACAAGGGAGGTTCCACCTAGGCTGCCATTTCTCGCCATCTTTGTGCATATTCTTTAAATGTCTCGTTATCCTTCTTTGACATTAGCTGCAATTCAAATTGATCTGGGGTCATATCAATGTTATACTTGTATTGCTTAAGGAAAGCATCTGCTAAATCCTTCCAAGAATGAATATGGGCCCGCTCAAGATGTATGTACCAATTTAAAGCTGCTCCAACCAAACTATCTTGGAAACAATGAATGAGGAGTTTATCATTACGAGCATGTGCTGCCATTTTTCTACAGTACATAGTCAGATGACTCTTTGGGCAACTGGTTCCCTTGTACTTATGAAACTCTGGAACTTTAAATTTTTATGGGAATCACTACATCGGGAACCAAACAGAGATTGACAGCATCTTCGATGTCATAACTACTACCTTCAACAACCCTTAGTCTCTCTCCAACATTTGCAACTTTTCTTTAGACTGAACTTGCTCATTTGCAAATGGTGGCTGAAATCCCTCTATACCTCGATGGAAATTCATGGTGGCATGATAGTTCGAGGGATTTCCTTGGGTGGCAAAGTCGGTATTTTGGTGCTGAGATATGTTTTGTGGATGAAAAAAATTCATGGTCGAGCCCTATGGTTTCGCAGTTTGCAATTGAGTCAAAAGTGGGTCATTTTCTGTCAAATTCGCCGTTGGGGGTGTGTAATTAGGTGGAAGGCCATATGGGGGCCATTGCACCTCTGGAGGATCAACTTGTTGAGATGAAGAGTCAAGGGCACCATTGACGCCTGTGGTTGCGCGCTTGAACTGACGTTTCTCCTCCGGTCGTCGAAGGGGTCCCTTGTAAACTTTTCTTTTCTAACCCGCGCATTGCCTCTAGCATTTGCACCATTTGCTCTTTCATTTGATCGATGTCATTCCTCATCTGCTCATTGCGTTCTTCCATTTCCTCCATCTTTGCTTGGGATCGTGTTCTATAAGGGTGTCGAGGATACACTTTTCCTTCATGATTTTATCGTCTTCTGTGTAGAAAACATTGTAAGTATAAAAGAAAAAGAACAAAAGAAGCAAAATATGAAAGTGTCCAATGTTGAAGGAGATTCCCCATATTTTGGCACTTAGAGGAAAGCTCTCTCTTAGGCTACCAAATGGTTGACACTCATTCCAAGGGAGTATTCTCTCCTCAATGGACAAGGTCTTGTCATATAGCAATGCAAGACGAGCCCCACACTTCCAAACAAGGACCAATCATCTCAAGTTAAAAATTTGGTCGACAATTACCCAAGGGAAAATTCTTTCCTCGATGAATAATGTCTAGAGCAAAATCAATATTGATCAAAACGCAAAATCCAACCTCATTTTATTACATTTCAAAATTTGAAATACAATCTTTATTTGAAATGGATGAGTACATTGCATCTCATTCTATATGAGGTTCCTGCTTAGATTTTGACAATACTTCAATAGTTTAAAAACCTTCCAAGGGAGCTTCATTCTTGAATTTGAGTTGATCTCCTCATTCACTTCATTAACCTATGTTACTAGGCTTGCAACATGATGTTGAACACAATTGGTCATTTCTTCACAGGTTTTTATCCATTCCTTCTTCTTTTCGCAGTGATGGTCAGCAATCAAACACAACCCTTCTACATCAGACTTCAATTTGTCTCGTTCAAACGTCAACTCATCAATCTCCTTTGACAAGCGCTCTTCGTTTCGGTTTGCTTCTGTGAGTGAATCAAGATAGTCACTGGCTAATCCCCACCCTTTATCTGCATCAAGGGCTCTCCTAGTTAACTCTTCATGCAAACACTCTATCCCTTGTTCTTGTACACAACTATTTATCTCTAGTTCTTCCATCTCTTTTTCCATTGCTTCAATTTTGTCTTGCATTTCTTTCATTTTAGATAGAGCGGACTCTGTCTCTTTTTCCTTCCCTTTCCTTGCTTTCTTTGCATGAGTCAAATTTTCATGGGCATCAGCGCACTCGTCTTTTAAGTGTTCTATCTCCATGTCTTTCTTTTGAAACTGCCTCTTGAGGATTTCTATTTCTGTCTTCGCATTTTCTTCTCTTTCCTCCATCAACCTCATTTGAGCCTTCAAGATTTCCACTTGAGAATTCAACAAAGCCAATGCTTGACTGAATTCCTCTCCATGTGAAGATTCTTTGTGAATAAGAACAGGAATTCCTTTGGCCTTTCTCCATTCTTTATACTCTAAGGAGGCAGTCACACGAGGTTTTCCAAGCTCTTTTTCCCCTTTCTTTTTAACATCTCCCCAAGCTGCTCTGACTTCTGCTTGTTGCCCACTTTCATCGCCTGAAGCATACTGAAAACTAAGTCCTCCTAATTCTTCAATCTTAGGTATGCCCTGGGTCCATTTAAGTTGCCTAAGAGCTACTGTCGAGGAGTATGCTACACATCCTCTTGGCCCTATTAATGGCACATTCGGAAAATTCCCACAATTGAAAATTGTATCCGTAGGATGATACCAAGGACATACCCATGGAAAATGTTTCGCTTCAAATATTGAGAAATCCTTCTTCCACTCAGTAGCTTCTTGATTCTTTATTGGGATGCGATGAAAGCTTCGTAAAGGATCTGGCATGTAACCCATATGATTGGATGCATACAAATGGGTCACAAACCAAACATACAACAAGTGATTACAACACCGTAACATCCCTCTCTTCTTCTGGTGGCATACCTCCATGGAAAGGAAAGTGTCTGCTAAAATAGCTGGAATTGGATTTGCTCCTTGTGTTTCGTAATCCATAGCCGTTTGATCTACCATGCCCAAAGTGAACGGGAATAAAATCAACCCATAAAGAAGTAATGCCAGAGTCGTATTAAAGTGTTCTCAACTCTTCTTTTCGGCCAGAGCCTCCAAATGCTTTTCTAGGAAGGTTTTATTCCACCCTTGGATCGATCCCTTACTTTCGAACTCTGTTTGATCCAGTGATAAGCCAATCAACCTGGCTACTTTCTTTCTTGCTATATAGCTTCCCTTGTAGAGATAAACCCCGGCCTTTTCCTTGGTGGGCAACTTCAACATGATCTCATATTCTTCTATTGTTGGCACGAGATCCAAAGCAGGTAGTTCAAAACATCTCAGATCTGAATTCCAAAATTGAGCTAAAGAGCTGAGTGTCGGGGCTTTAACGGAGATCAACAACAAATCCAGAATCTGACCATATTTCTTCTCAAAACTTGAGAATGCTTCCTTAGTCATTTTTTGACGAATTTGATCTATTTTTTGAAGGTCATTTTTCAGTACATCAATCCTTATGTTCTTAACAAGCCTTGGTGCATTGCTAGTATGACTTTGAATCTCCTCTATATTAAACACTATCCAGCCTGTCTATCCTAAAAAAAATAATTAGTGAGATGAGATATACCTAATTGAGATGCAACCTACATGCTCCTAATATGCATATATGCTTTGAATTTTTTATTTATTTATTTTTTTTATATTTTTTGACATGCATGAATATATATTTTTGAAATGCATGAAAAATGCATGTTATGCATGAAAAGATTAACATGTTACTACTGCTAAATGTTATGATAAATATGTACAAAAAGGATGAAGGATAAAAAGTATGTTCCCCGTGTGACCTATTAAGGTGTAAACCTAGGGTGAGATATTCCTAAAAGGTCATGGCCCTAATTTTGGGAGGTCACTAAATCCATGTATAGTGCAAAGTTTCCATGGGTGGATCTAAATTCCTAAAGATTTATTGGTTCCCAGATTGCCCTTATCACATAGATAAGGACTCGGCCCATGATTCAATCACAAGAAGGGATGATACCCTTTCAATATGACTGACTTATGATACCAGTAACAATCTGAGTGGTAACTCAACAACTGGTAAGTGGGCATCAAGCCCCTCAATATCAGTCATTGAGGCACCTTCTACTCCTAGGCTCGCACAGGCTCGGGTATAGAGCCCCAAAAGTGTGTGAGGTAAGTGACTGTGGAGTGTGTGCGGGGAACATACAAACCTGGTAACCCTAACAACTACCCAAATCTGCACAAAGAAGAAAAAACACAAATATATACAAAAATAATAATCTTCTAGCCTAGGATTGAGACAAAACAAACAATACCTACAGAAAGCAAGATAATATTTACAACAAAAACAAACAAAATATACAAGAAAAAGAAAAGAGGGGTAAAACAAATATTTATAAAATTACAATTTTGCGCAATTAATTACTTAAAGCTTGACTCTCAAACGTCCCCAGTGGAGTCGTCATCTGTCGCAACTGGGGTCACGACGGGGACGACGCCAAAATAATTAAAGATGGAGTCGCCACCAATATTTTATGTTGAGGGAAAAACATTGGAAAACCCTTTCAAAAGTGGTCTTTGAAATCAAAGATAGGTTCGACAGTTGATTACATGTAGGGAAGGTATTAGCATCCTACAATGCCCGTTTAAACGGTACCTATTATTAATTGCACGAAAATTATGTAACGTAATAAATATTTATTTTATCCCAAAAAAAACAAATATTTTTATTATATTTAAAAAAAAACAACTCTATGCACAAAAGCTTTAGATAGCAAATGGCTATTCAATAAACTTTTATATTTAAATAACATTAAAGGTAGAATTGCTACTCTATTAATGTTACAAACCATTGCATGAGTTAAAATTGTTATTTTAAACCACAATAACAGAGGAAGTATCCTTTTTTTTAAATAAAAAAAAAAAGCTAACTATATTTATTAAAAAAAACACTATCTTTGTTAACGAATTAAAGAAATAGAAGATATCAAGGAATAGATGTCCACGTCCCTGTGCAATTTAAAACAACTCTCCTTCTTAACAAAACTAAGCTTTTTCACATCTTGTACATTAATCTTGCACCTAAAGCAAAGGCCACATGGATACAAAATTCCAAATAAAACAATGTGCCTCTTTAATCTTCTTCTTTTTAAAAAAGAAACCTATAAAAACCATATTTTAACGTGCTAGCACTATAAAACAAAATCGTCATTCACATTCACGTTAGATCTACAATACAGATAAAATAATACAGCAAAATAAAAAAATATAATAAAAAAATAGAAAAGAAAGAAAAAAAAAACTGGAGCGTTTTGGAAAAAGAAAAGAGGAAAGATCTTTAAAAAAAAAAAAAAAAACCTCCTAAGACAAGAGAACTAGCGAAAAGAAAAAGAAAGAGAAGAGAAAAATAAATAAATAAAGAAAGAAAGAAACATGTAGCAATAAATATTGTATATATAAAGGCAAAAGTTACAATTTACATACTGGAGTCTATCCTGCAAATAGCCTTAGACTACGTTGCTTTTGATTTTGTAGACTTAAGGCACAGTAGGAAACAAAATAGCAACAGGCGAGAGTACGTGAGAAAGAGAGAGAGGATGTTAGCTATCTGGCTTTGGCAATTAGCAGAATTCGTGTAGTTTCCAAGAGCTCCGCCTCAGATTTTTTCGTCCCCTTTTCTAAGTGCTAGTGGATCCTTTAAATAGCCAAAAACAACTTGATCTCCAAGTAAATCCCCACATTATCTCCTAATTTTCAGCATAGTGACCGTTACCCATTGTAACTGCTTATCTCACAATCTGCCTCTTCATATGTGACTGTTACTATCTTTCTTGTAACAGATTTATTTGCTCTATATTATTTTTAAATTTCAAATATTAAAAAAACATTTTTTTAAAGATAAAAAGGCACCGGGATAAAATTGGGTATTTACACTCCAAAAGTAAATGATTTCAAATTTACACTTTATTACTATTTAATATTTATTGTTCTTTAATGATTTGAAAATATTTAATCTATTAAATACTTTTCAACATATTTTTATTTTTATTTTTTATTTTTTTCTTATATGATTTGTAATATCAACTTTAATTGAATTTTATTTAGAAAAAATAGCTAATTTATTTATTAATTTTATACAAAAAATTTAAAAATAGTTTATTAATTTTTCCAAAAAAATGAAATATTTATAAATATACATTATATTACTATTTAAATTTTTTTACAATGTAAAGTTGGAGTAGTTTATAATTTTTCAAACTTTTTTGTTTACTTTTTATTTAAAAAATATTATGTGATTGAAAACATTAATTTCAAATAGTAAATGATTTTAAATATACGTATCATTATTATTCAATATTTATTTTTTTATTCTAATAATATTCACATTATTAATTATGCTTTGACGACTTTTGCTTTTATGTTGTCTTTTTTTTAAAAAAAATATTTTTTCTGTTAAGATTTTAAATCTAAATTTTATTGACAGGTTGCAAGTTTGAAGTATCTCTGTAAGCGCTTTTTGAGTTTGGAGGTTTTCCCTACCTTAGACTGAGGCACCATCCTCTCCACCTAAATTTCACTTACAATAAAAATCTAAATTTTACACATATTTTATTATTTTTGTAAATGATTTTTTTTAAATTGTTTATTTCCCCATAAGTAAATGATTTCAAATTTACACTTTATTACTATAGAATTTTTATTTTATTATTTTAAAATATTTAATCTTCAAATAATTTTAAACTTCTTGTTATTTTGGTTTTTTATTTCAGAATTCATTATTTTAATATATTTAATCACAATGTTTTCAAACAAACAATATTATGCAATTTTTAAATAAAAAAAGCAGTTGACTCTTTTCCAGAAGCAAATACTAATTCCAAACATTCATTTCTTTGTTGTTTAACATTTAATTTTGCATTTTTAAATATTTAAATTATTAATTATTTGAAAATTTCTTTCTATGTTAAACTTTTATTTAGATATTAGTTTTATAAATAAAATTTTAAAAAGTTTACTATATTTTTCAAAATTATATAATTCAAAATATACATTTCATTTCTATCAAATACTTATTTTTAAAATATTAATTATTTTCAAACTTTATTTTTATATTAAATTTTAATTTAATTATTTTATATTATTTAAGTTCTTAATTATGTTTTGAATTTTTCTTTTATGTAAATTTTTTTTAAACTTTCTATTTTAGATTAGATTTGAAATTTCAACTTTGACTATCATTTTATTTGAAAAAATAACAATTTATTTTATTACTTTTATAAATAAAATTTTAAAAAAATTGACTACTTTTTCAAAAGTATATTCAAAATATACATTTGATTTCTATTTAATATTTATTTTTAAAATATTAAAAATATTAATTATTTTCAAAGTTTCTTCGATATTAAATTTTTTATTTAAAAATTTCTTTCTATGTTTAGATTTCAAATCTAAATTTATAAATATTTTTTAAAAAGTTGACTTTTTTTTTCACAAGTATATAATTCATAATATACATTTAATTTCTGTTACATATTTATCTTTAAAATATTAAAAATATGAACTTATTTCAAAATTTCTTTTTATATTAAATTTTAATTTTTTTTATAATATTCAAATTCTTAATTATGTTTTGAATTTTCTGCTATGTTAATTTTTTTTAAAACTTTCTTTTTCAGATTAAATTTGAAATTTCAACTTTGAATATCATTTTATTTGGAAAAATAAAAATTTATTTTATTACTTTTATAAATAAAATTTTAAAAAATGACTATTTTCAAAAGTATATTCAAAATATACATTTAATTTCTATTTAATATTTATTTTTAAAATATTAAAAATATTAATTATTTTCAAACATTCTTTTATATTAAATTTTTATTCAATTTTTTTTTCTATGTTTAGATTTCAAATCTAAATTTTATATATCTTTCCTTTTTTTCATTTTATATTACCGAAAATAGTGAATTTGTGTTTCAGTATAAATACTGTGTCATTGCTGATCAGAGTGGGTGAGTCAACTGATGGGAAACACCAAGCTGATCAGTATAAATACTGTGTCATTGCTATCGGATGAAACCACAACACAAGAGAGACAACAAGAGTGAAAAAGAGAAAGGTTTGAACTTTAATCCTTCATCAATCTTCACTTCAGAGAGAGAATATGGCTTGTCAGAATTGTCAATGTGAAAATTGCTGCGGCGCTCAGGTACGCTCTCATTTCCTTCATTTTGATTTTACGTTTTGCAGTGATGCCATGAGATGTTGTCTTTCTAGTCTGGTTATAATTCAACTCAACATTTGTGTTTGCTTTTGTAATCAGTGTTTGATGATTCAAGAGTCACGGAATGATCTACTCGAAGCTATGAGGCTCTTTGAACAAGGAATAAATCACGTGGGAGTTCATAATGCGAACCTCGCAGAAGGTACGTAATCAATTTGACGTACATATAAAATTGCATATGCTGCACAGAGTATCAAATATGATATGGCGAGGAAGGATATATAGTGTCACACACAAATGAAGAATAAAGTGTGTTAAAAAAAAAAGTATTAAAAAATGTGATGTTAACACTCCTCGTTATCTGATATGGTATAATATATAATACTTGTTTTATTTGACTAAACTTTCTGTAATGTCTTATTTGCAGCATATGAGGAAGCACAAACACAAACTTCTCGTAACATTTCACGGCATGAAGAGGTTAGTTTCATTGCTGAATTATTTTCAGTTATACATAAATTTGGAATTGTCATTTTGTCTGATCACCTTAGCGCATATAGGTTCTCAAAAGAATAAATATTGAGATGCTGTCCTGAATCTAATTATATTGAAATAGAGGATAATATTGAGATGCTCTTTTTTTATTTATTCTATTATTCTTTAGTTATTTTTTATTCATTAAAAACATTATTTATCTTTTTTTTTTAATTCTGTTGTTTTTAACATTTATTTTTAAAAATTAGTATTCTTTTCTATTTATTTTTTCAATTATATTTTTTTACTGTGTTTTTTATTTGCTTCTCTCTCTTTTTATATTCTATTATTTTTTTTTTAACTTTTTAAATTTGATTATTTATTTTTTATTTATTAAAAACAATATTTATCTTTTATTTTCTAATTTTTTTATTTTTAATTTTTTAAAACTATTATTCTTTTCATTATTTTTCAATTCTATTATTTTTATTTCTGATTCTGTTTGTTATTTTTTTAAATTCCATTATATTTTTTAGTTGTGTTTTTTAATTCATATATTCTTTTAATTCTATAGTCTTTTGAACTTTGATATTTTAAATTCTGTTATATTTTAAATTATATTTTCTAACTTTATTTTTTAATTTTGTTGCTTTATTTTTAATTCTATTATATATTTTTTACTTTTTAAAATCTGTTACATTTTTAATTGTTTTCTAAATCCATTTTTTATTTTTAATTATGTTTTTTTTTTGTATATATATATGTATCCTTGTAAAATAGTATTAAAAAGCATCATTAAAAGAATATATGTATCTGTCTCAGATGAAGCCGTCAGACCAAACAAGTGCTTTACAAGTTACAGCATCAACAGAATTGAGTGGGGATAACTTTAATATGATGGGTAAAAGGATTCTTGATACATCTGAATGCAATGAAAATTTGTCTTCTGAGGGTACAAGTGACAGGCCCAACAGAAGAAGAAGAACAACAGATACAAGCTCTATGTTTCTGGTGGAGGCTGGAACTGGTTCTTCACATAATCAACATCCTAATCTTTGTTTCTTCATGTCGGATCCTGAAGATAATGGTAGCATATGCAGGACATTTTGGGCTACAAAAAGTTGTATAACCCGCTGCAGTTTAGATTCTCAAACAGAATGGGCTGTTGCAACCATTCTAACTGCAGTTGCCATGGAAGAAATGGCCCTAAAAAAGTAAGATGCTGTTTTAGATAACAAGTTATAGTATCCATGTTTTTGAATGCCCTACAAATCAGTTCATTATACACTTGTTATGAAAGAAAATGACAGTCTTTGTTTCTTCTAATTTCTTTTAGGGAGAGGCACTCCGTGTTGTTATCACTTCTGCTGTTCAACTTCAACATTGCTGCAATGCAATTTGGGAGATTTTGGACTGAGAACTTAGCCCTCTGCTTGAATTCTTATGCTGCACACATTCAGAGTGGTTTGTTCATCTCTTTTATAATTGACTCGTGTTCTGCATATTTAAAACAATGATGTAGATGATAATTTTCAATAGCGTAAATTTGATCCACTGTGTAAAGTTTTTTATACTATCATTAATTAATCTTGACATATCAATAATGGTGCTTGAATGTTTCATGTAGTTGTTGTAGTCAAACTATTTTAGTGACGTGTCTATACATATTTAGTGCTAGTGTAAAAAGTTTTTACACAGATGATGAAAATAAAATCCTATACATATTGTATATATAAAATTTGGATTTGGGGTTTCATATAATTTTGGGTTAACTAAGTTTTTAGTCCCTAAACTTTAGTTTGACAGGTCAAGGTCCCTAAACTTTTTAAAAATTTGATTTTTAGTCCTTAAACTTTAGTTTGACCGGTCAAGATCCTGAACTTTTTAAAAATTCGGTTTTTAGTTCCTGAAATCTCATTAATTCAAGGACTAAAAACTGAATTTTTAAAAAGTTTAGGGACTAAAAACCGAATTTTTAAAAAGTGAAGGGACTTTGACCAGTCAAAATTTTGTTCAGGGACTAAAAACCAAATTTTTAAAAAGTTTAGGGACCTTGACCAGTCAAACTAAAATTTAGGGACTAAAATTTTGAAAAAGTTTAGGGGCTAAAAACTTAATTAACCCTATAATTTTTTAGTACTTTTGCATTGAACTTACAACTTTTTCCTCTATTTTTTGGGCAGCTATGACTAATGAACATACAAGAATCCTTTTTTCCGAAAACTTTTCTTTGCAAGAGCTGCTTTGCCTTATTGAAGATTTTCTTATAAAAGGAAAAGTTGTGTCAAAGAGTGCATTGAGAACCAATAATTTTGTGAATGGTGTAGACACATTATCTTCAGAAGTAGCTTCAACTGAACAGTTGGTAGCAGCAAGTGTTATATTAGCATCATTATGTGCTGCAACAGATCATGTTGGGTTTATATGGGAGGCTTCATATAAAATTCTTAGATTATGCCGATGGGATTCCAGGACAGT
The DNA here is from genome assembly GCA_026413185.1 of Pueraria montana var. lobata. Lineage (NCBI taxonomy): Eukaryota > Viridiplantae > Streptophyta > Magnoliopsida > Fabales > Fabaceae > Pueraria > Pueraria montana. The sequence goes on from CM048656.1 coordinate 17,549,713, forward strand.
GGTAACTATTCTTCACATATTTGCTCATCTGGGTGGAAGACAATATTTTGACTCCCTCAATTTTGCACCGATGATTGTGTTGAAATCTCTAGTGATGTCTGTTGAGGGTGAGACCCTATCTGCTGCTACTGCTTCCAGTCTTCCGTCACTGAATCAGCTGCATACTGAGTTGTGTACTAGCGCTAGATGCCCATTCTCAGAGGGTGCTGAATCTATGGATGCTGTAACATTGCTTCAAGAGGTGCAATGTGCCAGTGGCATGAATTGTGATGTACCTTGCTGTGTGAATAAACAGCAAACTGACATCTTCTCGTTGTTGGAGCTGATTGCAAGCAAAATGGTATTATTTTCGTGTTGTCAACTTGATATTGTCCTTGTTTCATATCTTTTAAATGCTCTAATTTTAAATGATGATAGTGTAAGGTAGGAGTTTTATGCCGCCTCAGGTAAGGTTACTCTTTTTAGGAGTCAAAATTTAATAGATACAATTATTTGATAAAATTGTTGGTTATAGTGAAAAACTTATTAATCATCTTCTCTATCTTTCCAATTATATTCAGCTTTTATTTACATGATTGGCAATTTTTGCTTTTCTCAGAATTCCTTATGCAGGATCTTTATTTAGTTGATAATACTCAAACCTAATCTTGAAATTTTCTCTTATGCAGAGTTGGCAGTGGACCAATGTCAAACTTGTTCCTAAGCTTCTTAATATGCTGGACTCATGTGCGGTGGAGAACTTTTCTGTTGCTAGGATCATTGTTCTTCTGGGTTAGCTTGGGAGGTAATTGTTACAACGTTAAATATTGTCTTCTTGTGTGAGATCTGCTATCTAGAAACAAATACTTTCCCATATTTTCTTTTTCTAATAGTTAATATTGTGTTCAATGTTATACTTATCAGGCTTGGAGTTAATGCTGTTGGATATGAAGATCAAGGAGTTCAGAACTTGCGAAGTAATTTGTTCTATTATTTATGTCGCCATTCTTCCACACAAGCAAGCACTTCTGTTCAAGTTGCCACTGCTACTGCTCTATTTGGCCTTCTTCCGCTTCATTTTAGATCACTCATGCAACCTACAGCCAGTGTCCTCTCAAATTCTACTACATCTGTTTGTCGGCATGCTCGAGCTTTTAGGAACTGGTTTTCTGGGCTACGTACAGATCAGCAGGACCTGCTACATGACATTTTAAGAAGCATCGATGAATGTAGAAAGTAAAAGTTTTATCAATGCTTTTCAGGAAATTAAGGCACCCTTTGGTTTGGGAAAACATTTTCTGTTTCTTGTACAAACTTTTGATAAGTGATAACTTAAGGGGCAACTTCAAATCCTCCTTTGCTAAGCTATAATCATGGGCTATATATTTTCTTTGCATATATTTTCTGGTTTTGAGAGTTGACACACAATGTTTACATATAATCTTTGTGGTGGCCAGACTTTGACACGTCTTGTGTTTAGTCTGGTTACAAATTATCAATAATATTCGTCTTTTGCCTATAAAAAGAATTCTTGTTTTCATACTTATTGGTTGACAAATTGTTTGATCTATGAATAATTCTATTGTTAAATATCAAAATCAATTTAGTATGCCAAAAAGATGTGAATATTTTCTAAATTATTTAGTTCAGCAATTTTTGTTGTTCTGCATTAAGTTTAACTAGAGAATGACTCGTGCCTTGCACAAGCATATGTTTGAATGTAAAGTGATCTAAATGCATAGATATTTTTAATTTTATTAGAATTGTTAGAAAAAAACAGAACAAAACATAAGAACAGCAAAAATATAAATGTATAAACAAGAGAGCAGCAGAGGAGCAAAACTGATATGATGTATTTCAGATTTGTATTTCAGTTTTTGCACACATGGAATTGTTACAACAAGAGTTTAAATAGAAAAACTAACAAGTTCTCGATTGGGTAAAATAAACAGCAAATTAAAGCTAATTTAAAATACGCATCATTAGTCCACAACTAGCTATTAAATAGAAGCATGCTTAAAAAGTAATTAGACAAGTTGCAGGCATATTTAATATAACAGTAGGAAAAATCTCAACTGCCAAAAGAAATGTCTTGAAGATAATCCTTATAAATTTTATGATTTTAATTTATAAATTGATCTGTTCAAATACAATTTTTCATAGAGAAGAAAGACAACAAAATTATTTAAACAAAATATTGCTCACAAAGTTGAACATGACAAAAATTAATAAAAAAAATCCAGACTTTATATTAATAATGTGTAATTTATTTAAAATATTTATTAATAATAACTTAGACATTAATGTTATTTCATGTAAAATGTTTAATCTCCTTATAATATATTATTACTTGTAATTTAAATATTAATAATTTTTATGTAGATGCTAATATACTTTCATATAAAATGTTAAAGATAAGAGTAGAGTATAAAAAAGTCGAAAAAAATTTGAAAGATTTTTCATTTTTATATTAAAAAAAAAGGATGAAAGGAAGCAAAGTAAAGCAATAGTACATGTAAATTGGAAGTTCGCTTCTTCACTTTGAAGAATTTTATATGATGTTATTAAAATTTTAAATAAAGTAGTAAAGTTAAATTCTTACAAAGTATGAAATGTTAAGGAATTGATGTGGTAAGATTATTAGATCAATTGTAGATCATGTAAATTTCTACTTTTAAAATTGATAATATTATAATATTATTCTTATTAGAAATGTATATAAAAAATTAATCATTAACCATCAAAATAACTTAATGATACAAACTTTTTTTTCTGCAAAAGAGAATGCAAACAGTACTAGCAGGTGGAGATAGTCATTCCAACCAGGTTGGCACCACCAACTCCACCTCACTACTGCAGCACTCCAACTTAACAATACAAACAAACATACTAAACAAGTTGATAAAATCTGAGGAAGTTAAAATTCAAAATTAATTATTTTAAATTGATAATGTTGTTTCTTATGTACCGTAGTATGCATTTTCCATTGATCTTGAATTGATTTTTTTTTTTTGTGTTATCAATGTTATTAAAAGTAGCACAAATTGTAAATATTTCAAGATATTTTTTTAGTTTGGTATATAGAAATGTTTTGTATTTTATAATTATTTCAATTATAATTTATTAAAAATTAGACATACTTCGTGCATAAGATTTTCTAGGGGTGATAACAAGGTAAACATAATTGAAACCTCAATGAAATGACACTATTGTTCCAGAGGTCTCTCGCTTAGCATAAGCCTAGCTTCGTTAACCAGCTAGACCTTAGCGCTTATTGAGTAGGGATCTTACTTAGTGCACCTACACGCAACTTCCAAACTTGTTTTCTAGAACTCACTCGCTTAGTACATGAGTTGTGTCGCTTAGTGAGTTGGTGCAAAGTCTCTAGACCTACTCTATAGAGGTAATCTCGTACAATGCACCAAAGGTTCAATGACGAGACTTCAAGATGCTCTCAATAGTAATTTTTTGCTTAGAGACGTTGTGTCTTCGCTTAGCACGACTCTGACCACCTCTTTGTTCTTGCTTTCACTTAGAGAGGGAGGTCAGCCGCATAGCGTGAGCCACGAGTACTCCGGGTCACAGACCTAGACCTAGACCTTACATGATCCTCGTTTAGTGAGCTATGACTGGCCAAGCAAGTATGGGCAATTCTACAAATCACATTTTTTGTCAATTCGCTTGTCTCAAGCCATTAATGGCACTCTTATGTAGTTTGGTATGTAACATTACCTCATTATATTTCGATTTTTTGTCTCTATACTTGCATTATTTTTATATTTTAGTTGTTATACATATAAACTACATGTTTTAGTCCTATATGAGTACTTTTGATTACATTTTGGTCCTTTTGTCAAATCCTTTGACACCATTAATGTGGCGGTGATGTGGCAATGACGTAGTAGTGACATGTCTGAGCTTGATGTTTTAGTCATTACTTGTACTGTTCATAAGTTTTGGTCCCTATATTTAGAAACTCTACATTTTAGTCCTTATATGAACAATTCTATGTTTTAGTCATTGTCAACACCTCTCTCCTCTCTTCCTCTCTCCCTTTTTGTTTCCTTCTCTTCTTTTTCCTCATCAACACCTCCCTTTTCCTTTAATTTTGCAGGGCAGGTTCTTCTTTTAAATCCTCTTTCCTCAACTAATTTTCATTGACCCTAGATCGTAGAGTGTCGGTGTTGCCGAGTTCAGGCACATTTTTTAGACAAGACAAAATAGTGTGAGAGTATCGATTTGTGTGGGTACTCCTTGTAGTGATAGTGACTTGCTGCATATTTTAAATTTAACGTCTCACTTAACTGTAGAGGTTTGGTTAAGAAGAAAAAATTAAATTGAGTACAGCAAATAATTTCTTTTATTTTGCTTTGGTATGCTTATTAATACGAACTTTCAAATTGTAAACACCAACCAATTGTATAAAAAATGAGAAGATTATAAGCAAAGTCCAACGTTCGAGAGTTTGTAAACATAGCACCGTGTCCATGTTTACATATACTAGACCCTCGTCATTGCTTAAGAAGATAGATAGATGATGAATATTTTGGAAGTGAAGCAGGACTAGATTGCTGAGTTTCTCTGTACTTAAAAAATGTGCATTCCATGTGTCACACTTGAGTATGGTATTTAAGAGAGTCATATCCTTATAAAAGTACCTTCACTAATTGCACAGCTCTTGCTAGCAAAACAACACTTGTCACCTGTAATCTTGTCACACACACACACAACCACAAAAATAGCAATGATTAAGCACTTCCAACAGTGTTTTACAACATTGAAATTACCAAAAACAGAACAAAATCCAAATGTATCCTTTATTCATCTAAATTAGCTAATCAACCCCATAACAAATTTATAGAAACCACCCCAATGACTCCAGCAACACAGTCCCTCATTCCCAGGTCTTGCGTTTCTTGTCTTTTAGCCTCATACTTGAAACTGGAAGTGGTGGGATGCTCTGCTCATGCCTGAACACATTATCAGGATCCACCTTGGTCTTTATTTTCACCAACCTGTTGAAATTATCCTTGAAATACATATTGCCCCAAGCAGTTGCCTGTATGTAACTTGTGCTGTTCTTGTTCATTCCCAAATCCAGATCTCTATAGTTCACATATGCCTCCCTTGGGAACTTGGACACATAAGGAGTCATATAGTTGTAAAGCTTTCTCATCCAATCTATATGCTTTGAGGCATTCTTATCCCTATCTTGCCAAAGAGATAAGTACTGGATTTTGTAGAGTGTATTAAAATTCGGCCAGGCATCCGAAAGATCCCCTTAAAAATCGGTTCATAAGGGGGTGGCCTACCCAGCTATATAAGCACTCACCAGGCTCGTTAACCACCCGATGTGGGACTCGCAACAGAGTGTTCCATTCCTGTGAGGGAAGGGAATATCAGATTCTGAAAACTTGCTCATCATTCCACCATATGGGTTCCAAATCATCAAGGGACTATCTTCCTCCAGCAATCTTTGCCACAGTCCCTGAAGCCCAGTTTCTGGTATTGGTTCTCTCACAAAATCTGACTTGGCTTTGAAGTAGTTCTTGAATGTTGACTTTCCTTGAAGCAGAACTTCTGGGGAGTGTCGTTTGGATAACCAGCAATATAGAGCACAGACTTGATCCAACTAGTTTCAAGGCAATCTTTTCTAGTCAAACCCAACTCAGGAAAGCTTTCCTTCATGACTTGGAGGAGTCTGTCAGCCCCACCAAGGAATTGAGCATTGTAAGATGTTGTGATAGTTCTCTCAGTTTTGTTCCCAACAGTGGCTGGTTGAATGATGACTCTGATGAAGAGATCCTCATCAATATAGGGTGCCACTTCCTGCCATCTGTGAAGAATCTTGGTTGCATCTTGCTCTAGGCTCCTTGTAACTGTAAAAACTGTCACAGTTTCTGGCACAGGAACAAGCTTTATCTTCCACCAAAGAAGGATACCAAAGCTTGCTCCTCCACCTCCTCTAATAGCCCAAAATAGGTCCTCCCCCATGGCTTCCCTATCAAGGATTTGGCCATTTGCATCAACTAGTCTTGCATCTAGGACATTGTCAGCTCCAAGGCCATACTTTCTCATCATGGATCCATATGCACCTCCTGTGATGTGCCCTCCAACACCTAAGCTTGTGCAAAGGCCTGCAGGGAAACCATGAACTGAACTTTTCTCATATATTCTGTAATAGACTTCTCCAATAGTGGCACCAGCTTGAATCCAAGCACTGTTGTCTTCTATATTAACATTGACGGCACGAAGCTTCGACAAATCAACAATTATGAAAGGGCTCTCAACTTCAGAAACATATGAGAGTCCTTCATAGTCATGGCCACCACTACGAACTCTCAGATGAATACCAAGTTTCTTTGAGCAAGTCACTGCCACTTGGACATGTGAATCAGTCAAGGGAGTGAAAATAAGCTCAGGTTTTGGCGCTGAAGGCACCAAATACCTTAGGTTCTGTGCAGAGGATTCAAGGATGTTGTTGAATGAAGCATTTTTTGAAGTGTAAATTGATGCATAAAATGGAGCTGCTTTGTCTGAATAGAAGCTGAGACATTGGACAAAGTTTTCTTCAAGTGAGGCTGAAGCTGCCAATGAAACTGATAATAGGAGGATTAAAGTTGCTAAGTGTGAGCTTGGTGACACCATGGTTTTGTGTTCTAAGGTTTTGGTTTCTATATTTTGTGCTTAAGGAGACTACCACAAATGTTATATTTATATGACCATAATGAGCTATGGTGACAATGTGTTACACAATAGTTCATGCATAATTGAGCTAAGACAAACGTCATAATACAGATGAAGAGTGTTGGCATTATCTTGTGGTTAATGTTCTATTCTTAATTATGACATTGTGGAACATGAGCTTTCTGATCTATCTTTGATTACAAGAACATCGACCACTTTTCACATTTAACATAATCTGAAAGGACTTCTCTATGCTTCATAGTTGCTAAAAAGAATAGTATAAGCAAAGCAACTGTGTTCAATGGCCCCACTAGTTTTACAATATTTTTGAATAACAATAGATAAGCTTGTTTGTATTCTTGCAGCATCATATGGTCATGCAACAACTAAAGGAAATTCTGTATAATTTTTTTTATTAGTTTCTCCATATTTCATAATATTCAATTCATTTCAAGGCTTTGTAGTGGGGATAAAAGGTAGGTACGGTCCACAGCATCCCTCGTTCATTGGTACATATTTTACTTCACTTGATAGTGTTATGCAAAGTTTAATGGCACACTCTAAAGTTTTGTAATACTTGTTTGCCAAGCGTAGTTAATGTAACAAGAAGAAATTTCCATCGTCAGAAGGTAAACTTCTTCTGCATAGAATTCTTGTTTTCAAGTTATAGAGTAATCTTTGTAATTTTGCACAAATTTATAGGGGTGAGCTAACTTATAAATGTATGGAAAACTAAAATGGAAAAAAAAACTTATCATATATTTTGTCTTTATTATTTAGAAAGGTAGTAACAACTTAATTTGTAGGGAAAAAAGTGTTTTATAAACAATACTATAATATAATTTTTAGGGAAAAAGTGTTTTATAAACAATATTCCAATTTTGGAGGTAACAATGTTTTTCTGTAGAATACATTGCTTCATTTGGAATCAAAATATTGTTTTGGTGTAGTTGTTAATAGAAAATATTATAGCCCAATGTTATAACCTTCCCAATGTAAATATTTTTATATGTTTGATATTCATATATTCATGTTTTTATATAAAAGCTTTTAAGTGATCTTGTGAGGCCAGGAGGTTGTGCGTTGGCTAACATTTTGTTTTATCTATTATAAGTGGTGTTTGAGTGCTTGGCTCATGTGTGTGCACGTATAAAATATTATTATTATTTTATATTATTATTTGAAATTGGTTAAAAGAAAATGTTTTTGGCTATTATTGAAATTTTACTATTAGTATAAGTGTGCATGATGTATTGTTTATTGTTAATTAATTATTACATTATCAATATAGTGTTGCTAAGGCTTGATCCCAAAAATTATTATTATGGGTGTTTGTGGTACGTCATGAAAATTGCTATGAATGTATAATATGCTTGATATGAATGAAGCATACATGTTTTGGATGTCATGGTGTATGGTTGATATGAAATAAATGGGGACCAAACCTATGTGAGGTAGGATCCTCCATGTGATAAGTTAAAAGAGGCCATAAGCATCTGCGTGAATCATGCATCATAACATAATACATGTGTTTTTGAAAGTAGTTGATGAACCTAACTAGGGAGGTTGTGAAGAGCTCGTTGAGTTCTGACCTTGCGGGTGTTATCTGGTTTGGAATCTCCTTTAAGCTCATGTTGATCTCATGGGTTGAAGTATCCTTCCAAGACTGGGTAACCCTGACGAGCTGCTAGGGGTATCATCCTGGTTGAGACTGTTAGTGTCAGATGCCCATGGTGTGGCTATTCGTCGACTGCACGTACTCCCAGGCTACTTTCACAAAAGAGTTTTGAATGGTACCACATGCATACAAGACTAAGAATATAGGACACATTACATTGCATGAATACCTTGATGCATATGTGTTTGACTAATGTTAAATGTCATATGTATTTGTGTGGCTACCTATCTCCATTTTCATACTGCGAGCAGCATGTAGTGAGATGTATCTCACTCCCTTTGTTTTTTTTTTTTGTGTTTTCCTATGTATGTGTTGGTGACAGGTGATGTCCAGCAGGACCAAGAGAATGATGCTAGAGAGGAGGCATAAACCTCTATTTATGTCTTTTATTTTTACTCTATATTATGGGACTTGTGAAGCTCTGATAGGTTGTGACATCGGGGCTAGGATATTTTATATCTTTGATTTTGGACTTTAAACTATTAGGTTGATTATTAAGTTTTGGATTTTGTTTGTTATGGACTTTACGTGTGGCCTTTTGGAGAGCCAAGTACTAAGTTATTCTTAAGTTTTTTTTTTATGATGAATGTTCAATGTGATGTTCTTTACCGCATGAGAAAAAGTTTTAAATTCGTTATTTGTTTTCGCAAACGAGAAGTTTAATTTATTTTCTTTGCTTTTATTTTTTTTAATAATGTATTTGGGGTAAAGGGTGTCACAATTAGTGGTATCAGAGCAGGTCGGTTCTTCCAGCCAGTGTGTTATGTGTTTGCTATGTTTCTATGTGTACTCTGTACAATTGTTTAACTTGTTTGGGCCATGTTGGTTATATCTTTTCTTATCCTGTCATTTTACTTGTTGCATCCAGTACTTAGTTCTGGTTTGTGCAAGAAGAAATGACAGATAGGAATGATCGTGCGATTGCTAATGCTCTACAAGCTTTAGCTCAAGCTATAGGGAATTAGAATGATGGTGGTGGAGTAGGCGAATTCAACTGGTTGGATAGGTTCCAAAGGAATAACCCGCCTACGTTTAGAGGGAGATATGACCCCGATGGTGAACAGAATTGGTTGAGGGAGATCGAGAAGATTTTCTGGGCTATGGCATGCCCCAATGTTCAGAGGGTAGCTCTTGGTACCTTCATGCTCGCGGAGGAAGCAAAGTTTTGGTGGGAGAATGCCCGTGAACACTTGGTAGTTAAGAATAGAGCGATCACTTGGGAAGTCTTCAAACAGATTTTCTTGGAGAAGTACTTTCCCGAGGACATCAAGAACAAGAAGGAGATGGAGTTCTTGGAGCTCGAACAGGGGAACATGATTGTGGCTGAGTATACGGCGAAGTTTGAGGAGCTATCCAGATACTTCCCTAATTACAATGGGAAGGCAGGAGAATGCTCAAAGTGCGTCAAGTTTGTCAATGGCTTGTGACTTGAGATTAAGCAGGCCATTAACTACCAGGAAATTGGTCGATTTCCAATACTGGTGAACAAGTGCAGGATTTATGATGAGGACAAACGAGCTCAAGAAGCGCACTATAGGAGTGTGGGTCCAGTGAAGGAGAAGAAGTTTGGTGCTCAGAACCGTGGAAAGCCATATTCTGCTCCATCTGGTCAATATGGTAACCGCAGTAGCAATCAGAAGGCCATTACTAGTCAGCCTACTAGTTGTGGAAGTGCGAGATCATCTCTTTCTTTTCCACGAAGGTGTGGGAAGTGTGGTAGTTCTAATCATTTGACATTTGAGTGAAAATATAAGGATGTGACATGTTTCAGTTGTGGGAGGCAAGGCCATATTGGGAGGAATTGCCCTAATCCCAAGAACGAGATGAGGAGTGGAGGTCAGAGTTCACAAGCTAGTCGACCTAAGATCACTAGAAGAGTCTTCGCTCTTAGTGGTGCTGAAGCCTCAAAGTCCGATGACTTAATCCAAGGTAAGTGTCTCATAAGCGGAACTCCTTTAGTTGTGCTATTTGATTCTGGTGCAACTCATTCATTCATATCATATGCTTCTATTAAAAACTTGAAATGGTCTGTGTCCCGTTTGAAATTTGATATGGTTGTTAATACTCCTACAAGTGATTCTGTTGTTACCTCTAGTGTTTGTCTAAATTGTCCTGTATTGATTTCTGATAGAGAATTTATGGTTGACTTGATTTATTTACCTCTTAGTCAACTAGATGTTATTCTTGGTATGGATTGGTTATCTTCCAACCACGTTCTGTTAAACTGCTTTGATAAAACTGTTGTGTTTGGTGAGTCTATTGAGGGTAAGGATGAAAGGTTCATCACCGCCAACCAAGTGAAGGCATCTTTGAAAGAGAATGCCCAGGTGTACATGATGCTAGCTTCCTTGAAACTTGAGAGTAAGGTAGTGGTTGAGAATATGCCTGTAGTGAGAGATTTTCCTGTGGTATTCCCGGAGGATGTCTCTAGTTTACCCCCTGAGTGTGAGGTTGAGTTCTCCATAGACTTAATGCCCGGTACAGGACCTATATCCATAGCTCCTTATAGGATGTCTCCCTTAGAGCTAGTTGAGCTTAAGAAACAGTTAGAGGAGTTGTTAGCAAAATAGTTTGTGAGACCTAGTGTGTCGCCTTGGGGAGCACCAGTTTTGTTAGTGAAGAAAAAGGATGGGAGCATGAGGTTGTGTGTAGATTATCGTCAGCTGAACAAGGTGACGATTAAGAATAAGTACCCCCTTTCTAGGATAGATGACCTTATGGACCAGTTGGTGGGAGCTTGTGTGTTTATCAAGATAGATTTAAGGTCAGGTTACCATCAGATCCAAGTGAAGTCTGAGGATGTTCCAAAGACTGCTTTTAGGGCCCGTTATGGTCACTATGAGTACTTGGTTATGCCATTTGGTGTGACCAATGCACCTGGTGTGTTCATGGACTACATAAATAGGATCTTCCATCCCTACCTGGATAGTTTTGTGGTGGTCTTCATAGATGATATTATAGTATACTCTAAGACTAGGGAGGAGCATGTCGAGCATCTGAGGGTTGTGTTGCAAACCCTTAAGGACAAGTAGTTGTATGCTAAGTTGTCCAAGTGTGAGTTCTGGTTAGAAGAGGTGAGTTTCTTAGAACATATCATATCCAAGGGAGGGATAGCTGTAGACCCATCTAAGGTAGAAGTTGTGCTTAAGTGGGAAGCCCCTAAGTCAGTTTCTGAGATTAGGAGTTTTCTGGGTCTAGCTGGTTACTATAGGAGGTTTATATAGGGTTTCTCTAAGTTAGCCATGCCTTTGACCAAGTTGAATCATAAGGGTCAAGCCTTTGTGTGGGATAGCCAGTGTGAGAGTAGTTTCCGAGAGCTTAAGAATAGGTTAACATCAACACCTGTGTTAGTTTTGCCTAACCCGAGTGAACCCTTTGTAGTGTTTTGTGATGCATCTAAGATGGGTTTAGGTGGTGTGCTTATGCAGAAGGGTCAGGTAGTAGCCTATGCTTCTAGGCAGCTTAAGACCCATGAGAAGAATTATCCCACTCATGATTTGGAGTTAGCAGTTGTGGTATTTGCCCTCAAGCTTTGGAGGCATTATCTATTTGGTTCTAGGTTTGAGATTTTTAGTGACCATAAAAGCCTTAGGTACCTCTTTGACCAGAAGGAGTTGAACATGAGGCAGAGGAGATGGTTGGAGTTCCTTAAGGACTACGACTTTGAGCTTACTTACCATCCAGGTAAAGCCAATGTAGTGGCTGATGCCTTGAGTAGGAAGTATTTGCATATGTCTGCTTTGATGGTTAGAGGGTTGGTCCTTATAGGGCAATTTAGATATATGAGTTTGGTGTGTGAGGTTACCCCTAGGAGTGTAAGGTTAGGTATGTTGAAGGTGACTAGTGGTTTGATAGAGGAGATTAGAGAGGGTCAGAAGTCAGACCCATTCATGTTAGCTCAGTTGGAGTCTATAGCCCAAGGGAAGGAGAGTAGTTTTAGTTTGGAGCAGGACGGAGTTTTGAGACTCCAAGATAGGATCTGTGTGCCTAGTATTCCTAAGCTTAGGAAGATGATCCTAGAGGAAGGCCATAGAAGTAGCTTGAGTATCCACCCCGGAGCCACAAAGATGTATCAAGACCTTAGGAAAATGTTTTGGTGGCCCGGTATGAAGAAAGAGATAGCGAAGTTTGTTTATGCTTGTCTAGTGTGTTAGAAGGCCAAGGTAGAGCACCAAAAGCTTTTAGGTTTGTTACAGCCTCTAGATATCCCTGAGTGGAAGTGGGATTGTATATCCACGGACTTCGTGGTGGGTTTACCTAGAACCCCCAAAGGGTTAGATTCTATTTGGGTTATAGTGGATAGGTTGACCAAATCTGCTCATTTTATCCCAATTAACATTAGATACCCTTTAGAGAAGTTGACTGCCTTGTATGTTAAAGAGATTGTGAGGTTGCATGGTGTACCCTCTAGCATAGTTTCTGATAGAGATCCCATGTTCACTTCTAGGTTTTGGGAGAGCTTGCATGAGGCTTTGGGAACTAAGCTTAGGTTGAGTTCAGCTTATCATCCTCAAACCGATGGCCAAACTGAGAGAACCATCCAATCTTTAGAGGATCTTCTTAGAGCTTGTGTATTAGAGCAGAGGGGTAGTTGAGATAGTTTCTTGCCTTTGATAGAGTTCACCTATAACAATAGCTTCCATTCTAGTATTGGGATGGCACCTTATGAAGCCTTGTATAGGAGCAGGTGTAGGACCCCTTTGTGTTGGTTAGAACTTGGTGAGAGCCTTGTGTTAGGACCTGAAGTGGTGCAGCAGACCATTGAAAAGGTCAAGTTGATCCAAGAGAGGATGAGAGCAGCCCAAAGTAGGCAGAAAAGTTATCAAGATAAGAGAAGGAAAGCCCTTAAGTTTCAAGTGGGCGATCATGTATTCTTGAAAGTCACTATGTGGACTGGGGTTGGTTGAGCGTTGAAGTCTCGTAAGCTTACTCCTCGTTTCATTGGTCCTTACCAAATTCTAAAAAGAATCGGTGAGGTTGCCTATCAAATTTCTTTACCACTATCCTTTTCAAATCTCCATAGCGTCTTTCATGTCTCCAAACTCAGAAAATACGTCCATGACCCGTCACATGTGATTGAGTCTGATAATATTCAAGTTAAGGAGAACTTAACTTATCAGGCATTACCCATAAGAATTGAGGACAGAATGGTGAAACAACTAAGAGGGAAGGAAATTCCTTTGGTTAAGGTTGTCTGGGGAGGAGCCACTGAAGGCAGTGCAACATGGGAGTTAGAAAGTCGCATGAGGGATTCATACCCCGAGTTATTTACTCCAGGTAAATTTCGAGGACAAAATTTCTTTTAAGGAGGGAGGAGTTGTAACACCCCATTTTTTTAAATATATATATATATATATATATATATATATATATATATATATATATTAGTTATTAATAAATATTTTATATTTTTGTTTTAATGATAAAAAAAAAGAAATATGTTGGCTTAAATGTTTTTGGGCCTTTAGTCTTTAGAGTCCAATTCAAGTCTCTAAAGCTGTCAGGTTTCTTTTAAAAACCAAATATTCCCTCACGTTGTCTTTTATGCTCTCTTTGGGAACTGTGCCATCAGAACCGCAAACGGAGGAGTGAAAGGGGATTGCGAAGGAGCACAGTTGCTTGCACTCTTACTGTGGAACTGCCTCTTTCAAGGTAAGGGGGAGTGAGACTATCTCGCTCATGGGTATGATTATGGTCGGGGGTAGCGGGGTTGGCCCTAGACCCCAATTGATTGTGTATATTTTAAATTCAATTGAATGGGTTATTTTAATTTCAATTTACATTGCTACATACGCTGTTCAGAGTGATATTGAATTGCAATTCCCGCACCCTTATTTTCTATTTCAATTTGTTACGTTGATTTTGTGCATTATACACTCTCGTGAATTTTATTTTGTGACAGTGCTTTGATATCTCTTGCGCACAAAGGAATGTGCAGCTGCCTTTAATTCATTCAAATTTGTGCATTGGTTTGATATACATGTGTTCTGAATTCATTGTGTTGTGTTGATATATATATATATATATATATATATATATATATATATATATATATATATATATATATATATATATGTTGATATATATGAAATTCTGATTTGTACATATATTTTCGGTATGTATGAAAGTTGGTATGATGTATGTTTATATATATAGTGATAATTATACAGTAAATTATTTATTTAGATTCCAATTTCATACATACAATTGCGTACCTATACTTTTGGAATTACAATTCAAAATCTTGCGTCTAAATATATACATTTACATTTATATGTATATATTATATTTAGTTATATATATATATATATATATATATATATATTTGATATTCATATATTCATGTTTTTATATAAAAGCTTTTAAGTGATCTTGTGAGGCTAGGAGGTTGTGCTTTGGCTAGCATTTGGTTTTATCTATTATAAGTGGTGTTTGAGTGCTTGGCTCATGTGTGTGCACGTATAAAATATTATTATTATTTTATATTATTATTTGAAATTGGTTAAAAGAAAATGTTTTTGGCTATTATTGAAATTTTACTATTAGTATATGTGTGCGTGATGTACTGTTTATTGTTAATTAATTATTACATTATCAATATAGTGTTGCTAAGGCTTGATCCCGAAAATTATTATTATGCGTGTTTGTGGTACGTCATGAAAATTGCTATGAATGTATAATATGCTTGATATGAATGAAGCATACATGTTTTGTATGTCATGGTGTATGGTTGATATGAAATAAATGGGGACCAAACCTATGTGAGATAGGATCCTCCATGTGATAAGTTAAAAGAAGCCATAAGCATCTGCGTGAATCATGCATCATAACATAATACATGTATTTTTGCAAGTAGTTTATGAACCTAACTGGGGAGGTTGTGAAGAGCTCGTTGAGTTTTGACCTTGCGGGTGTTATCTGGTTTGGAATCTCCTTTAAGCTCATGCTGATCCCATGGGTTGGAGTATCCTTACAAGACTGGGTAACCCTGACGAGCTGCTAGGAGTATCATCCTGGTTGAGACTGTTAGTGTCAGATGTCCATGGTGTGGCTATTCGTCGACAGCACGTACTCCCAGGCTACTTTCACAAAAGAGTTTTGAATGGTACCACATGCATATACAAGACTAATAATATAGGACACATTGCATTACATGAATACCTTGATTCATATGTGTTTGACTAATGTTAAATGTCATATGTATTTGTGTGGCTACCTGTCTCCATTTTCATACTACGAGCATGTAGTGAGATGTATCTCACTCCCTTTGTTTTTGTTTTTTTGTGTATTCCTATGTATGTGTTGGTGACAGGTGATGTCCAGCAGGACCAAGAGAATGACGCTAGAGAGGAGGCATAAACCTCTATTCATGTCTTTTATTTTTACTCTATATTATGGGACTTGTGAAGCTCTGATAGGTTGTGACATCGGGGCTAGGATATTTTATATCTTTGATTTTGGACTTTAAACTATTAGGTTGATTATTAAGTTTTGGATTTTGTTTGTTATGGACTTTACGTGTGGCCTTTTGGAGAGCCAAGTACTAAGTTATTCTTAAGGTTTTTTTTTTTTTATGATGAATGTTCAATGTGATGTTCTTTACCACATGAGAAAAAGTTTTAAATTCGTTATTTGTTTCCGCAAACGAGAAGTTTAATTTATTTTCTTTGCTTTTATTTTTTTTAATAATGTATTTGGGGTAAAGGGTGTCACAAACCAAGCTAGACTCCCTTGGCTTGTATGTGTAGTCTAGTTACAAATGATCAATAATATTCGACTTTTGCCTATAAAAAAAGTTATTGTTTCCATACTTATTGGTTAACGAATTGTATGATCAAGGAATAATTCTATTGTTAAATATCAATTCAGTACTCCAAAAAGTGTGAATATTTTCTAAATTATTTAGTTCAGCAATTTTTGTTGTTCTGTATTAAGTTGAACTAGCATGTAACCCATGTCATGCACAAGCATATGTTTGAATGTAAAGTGATATAAATGCATAGATATTTTTAATTTTATTATAAATTTCTTTAAGATAGTCCTTATAAATTGATATTGATTTTAATTATAATTTTTAAATTGATGTGTTCAAATACTTTTTTCAATAGAAAAGAAACACAACAAAATTATTTAAAGAAGTTATTGCTAACAAAGTTGAACACCACAAAAATTAATGAAAAATATACAGACTTTATATTAATGTGTAACTTATTTAAAATATTTATCCATAATAATTTAGGTATTAATGTTATTTCATGTGAAATATTTAATCCCCTTATAATATATTTTTACTTTGTAATTTAAATATTAATAACTTTTATGTAGATGTTAATATACTTTCACATAAAATGTTAAAATAAGAGTAAAGTATATCACTATGTTTTTTATTTCATTCTTACTTGTATTGAACCTCTGATTTTGAATGAAATGGTATAAATTTATTTTGCCTAAAAGAAAAGAGTAAAGTATATAAAAGTCAAATAATATTTTAAATATTTTTAATTTGTATATTATAAAAAAAAAAGGATGAATGAAAGCAAAGTAAACCAATAGTACATATAAATGTTTGTATATACCAACATACTATACTATGGAAGTTTCCTTCTTCATGACTTTGAAGAATTTTATATGATGTTATTAAAGTTTTAAATAAAAGTAGTAAATTAAGTAAAATTCTTACAAAGCATGAAATGTTAAGGAATTGGTGTGGTGAGATTGAAAATTTTCAAATACTAATATGATTGTTTGGTCGATTGTAGATCGTGTAAAGTTTTATGTTTAAAAATGATAATATTATAATATTATTCAACTTATCAGAAAAGTATACGTAAAATTCACCATTAACTATTCAAATAACTTAACAATACAAATAAAATACTAAACAAGTTGATGAACTTTGAAGAAGTTAAAATTAAAAAAATAATGATTTTCAATTGATAATGTTTTTTCTTAAGTACTGTATAAATAGCGGTGAGTGAACAGATGGGAAACACCAACTGGGCAGTATAAATAGCGGATTTGTAAAAAATTAGAAGTTAAAAGGTACAATTATGCCTAAAAATTGAGATGCTTTCTTGAATCTAATATTAAAATAGAGGACAGTATATGCTTTTGATGTTAATAATATAATTATGTGTTATTATTCAGACTAAAAGAGACAACTGCACTCGAAGTGGAAAATGAAGATCTTTTCTTTCAAGCACGAAATTATTTTTTTCCTTCTTAATTCTAAAATTGAATATAAGGTGGCTTTAAATCTTAGTATGTAAGCGTTGACAATGCAAGGTGTTTGCTTTGTAAGAGGAAGACAACTCTTTGTAAAACTGCACTTTATTAGAATGAGCAGTATTTCCATGCAGCATTAAATTGTTGCATGGGTTTCTTGTATGAAAGATTGGGCACCTTATGGAAAATAGGATTTGACAATGAGTATATAAAAGATTTTGATGTCTTGTTGCAAGTGTTGGAGATTCTGAAGGAGAAACTACCTAGGTATATTGAGGACCTCAATCCCCCTAAGTAATTAGAGCCACACTTTAGGTATCATTGAAGTGGAGGAATTGTGAAAGAAATGGTGTAATATTCCAAATAATAGAGTATCTTTTTTTTTTAATCCGTAGGAATCGAACACAGGTACCGGCGGGTTTACAACAATTCACACACTCTGCTCAACCAACTGAGCTAGATCCCCTCGGTAAATAATAGAGTATCTATTTAAGATAAATAAATTAGTTAAATTACATTAATAGATGATTAATTGGGCTTATTAGGAGTTCTTATGAGCATTAATTAGGTTAGAGATTGGCCAACAGGGCTCAATAGGGAATTAGCTCCAACTAACCGTAGGCATCAAAAGACACACTCACACACCCACACTTGACCTAGAGGAAAAGAGAGGAGAAAGGGATCAGAGAGAGAGAGAGGAGATCATAGAAAAGAACCATGTCAACCAAAGAGAACCTATGCTCATTCTAAGGTGAGTGCAACCGCTAGCCATCTCTCCACTCTTCAATGCTTTGCTCTTGATTATAATTTCATTAACCAGGGAAGGAATTCAATATTTGTCCAATCCATTCATGTAAAATCTAATCTAATCTAATCCATTAAATTATTACGTACCAAACAAAAAATCCATTCAATTATTATAAGAAAAGTACTTGCATTAGATTGGATGATTCATATTACTAACTAGATAGATAACAATTTATTCACTCTTATTATCAAATCCAATAGACCATCTAATTAACTCTTAGGTAGCATTGGTTCGACCGAAGCTAAATCCCTTGCTAGCTTTCACATTACTTGCATCGAATTGGATGATTCACATGATTAATGAATAAATAACAATATTCACTTTTTTTTCTAAAAAAAACAATATTCACTTTTAATTTTCAAATTTAATAGACCATCTAACTAACTTTTAGGCATAAGGTTGGCTTGATGGTTGGGAAAGAGGGCTTAGGGTGAAGGGAGAAGGGGGGGGGGGGGGGGGGGAGAGAGAGAAAGGTCATAGGTTCAAAGTTGTACGTCAGTCCTGGCTGACACTAATAGTGTCAATGTCGAGATTGACGCTAATTGTTGAACTCTATTTCACACATTTTTTGTAGTGACTAATTATTTTTTTAATTTTAAAGTTAAATTTAGATAAATATTTTTATTCATTTCAAATTCGAATTGTATTTTTATGAAAAATGATATAAAAAAAACATCATGCAACATATATATGTATTGAATTTCTCTCTCATTACGATTACAGTTACAAAATAACTTTATTTGTTTTTTCTCTCAATTCTTATATTTATTCCCCTTTTGATTGATTTAAAATGACTGATAATATGAAGAAAAAAAAACCGATACTACTTTTCTCATATGAAAAAAAGTTGTTACAAAATAACATTGATATTTTGTGTGTTATTGAGTACAACAGATTAAAAATATATTACAAATGTAATAAATAAAATAAAATAAAAAAATAAATTGTATTTTTGTGTATGCCTACTTCAATCTCATTGGGTTTTCATGGAGATGATGAAAGTTCAGGTATCTTCTGCACAAATCCTCAATGGTCCGTTCATTCTCTACCCTTCCCTCAGCTTCTGCCGTCTCAGACTTGGTATTTCTTTTTTTCCACGAAATTGTAAAGAAAAGTCATAACAACGAAAAAAAGAGAAGGCTGCTGAAGGAACAAGAAGTAATTATCTTGCTTTGAGGGATATCAAGGTGGTTAAATAATAAATAGATAATACTGACCAATCAAAATACTTCATCTATTTTCGTATCATTGGTATTTATATCAATCAACATTTTGAAACAAAATATGGTTGTACAGAGTGCTCAATCCGAAAAGAGCTGAAAGTGTACCTGAGTACAGCAGCTCTTTTTGGACTGAGCATCTGTGCACTCATCTTCTGCTGAAGGGATCAATGATAAAACAAACCTTTCTCTTTCACTCTTTTCTTTTCTTTTCTGTTATTGTCTCTCTTGTATTGTGGTTTCTTCTGCCAATGACACAGTATTTATAAACCTGTAATCACTTCAATTGGCGTGGAGCAACGTTACACACAGCTGGTGTTTCAACCCACTCAGGCTCTGACTCTATTCTTGTTCAACATGTTTGAAAACAAAAATACAGTATTTTAAGTAATATAAAATGAAAAATAGACAAATAATTAAAGTGGAGATTTGAAATATTAACATAAAAAAATATTTAAATTAAAAATTAACATAAAAGGTAAGTTAGAAAAAAATTAATAATTTAAATATTTTTAAACATATAGAAATAGATTTTTTTAGATCAGAAAATAATAGATGTTAAATAAGAATGAACTGTATATTTGGAATCATTTACTATTTAAAAAAAAAGAACTTTTTTTTGGATCATCATAACATTGATGCAAAGTATCTATCGGCTTTACCGATGATTAATCTTGGCCAAGAAATCTGGCTGACTCACCTATAGTCGAGTTTTCCCACCCAATCACGTTTTTTCAATCCATTAGGCAAGACCTTGCTTAAAGGACCGAACTCATTTCCAATTGGACTAATGACATGTTGATAAAAAGCTGATTTATAAAAAAGTTTCTTTAGAAAAATAAAAAATAAATAGTTTTTTTTTCTTTTCAAAATAACAATGTAGAATAGAAAGTTGGAAACATAATTAAGGTTGATATTTGAAATCTTAACATAAAAGAATCTTTAAATAAGAAATAAACATAAAAAGAAGGTTTGAAAATAATTAACAATTTAAATGTTTTTAAAAATTATAAAATTCAATGTTAAATAATCAGTTAATTATTTCTTAAAACATTTTTTTATGGTAATTTGTTATTTAAAAATTGCTTGTTATGTTAAGATTTCAAATCTCAACTTTAAATATCTTTCTATTTTTGTTGTTATTCTGAAAAAAAAATCATTTACTTTATGCACTTCAATATCATTTAGTATTTCTTTTAAAGTGAATGATTTTAAATATACAGTTCAATGAATTCATTGTTATTTATAAATTATTCATTATTTTAAAAAAAACTTAAACAACTAACTATATTTAAAATTTCTTTTTATGTTAAATTAATATTGAGAAAACTTTAATTATCTTTCTGTTTAAGATTTTTAATTTGAAAAAAAAAATTATTTACTTCATTAGGTTAATAATTCATTAGGTTTTTAAAGAAAAAAATAATTATTTACTTCATTAGATTATTTTCTCAGAAAGCTAGCAATTCAAAATATACATTTAATTGTTATTTGGTGTTAATTTTAAAAATATTACTGTTCCAAAAATATATAACTGTACCAAATTTTTTTAAGAATATTAAAAGTATTAACTATTTTCAAACTTTCTTTTTATGTTAAATTTTTATTTATAAAATTCTCTTTATGTAAGATTTAAAATCTCAACCTTAATTACCTTTCCATTTTTCATTTTATATTACTTAAAATAGTGAATTTTTGCTTTCAAACATGTTGAAGGGGGCAAGAACGGGGTTGGTGAGTGAAGGAATGGGAAACACCAGCTGGGCAGTATAAATAGGGTGTCATTGTGAGATGAAACCAACACACAAGAATGACAACAACACAAAAGAAAAGAGTGAAAAAGAGAGGTTTTATACTTTTATCATTCATCACTTCAGATTATGGCTGCACACAGTATGCTCAACCCGACAACAACGCTGCAGTTTAGATTCTCAAACTGAATGGGCTGTTGCAACCATTCTAACTGCAGTAGCCATGGAAGAAATGGCCCTAAAAAAGTAAGATGCTGTTTTAGATAACAAGTTATAGTATCCATGTTTTTTAATTCCCTTAGTAGTTTCTTTTATTCATATTAATATCTTTGTTTTTCTTTCTGTATCTAACAAATCAGTTCATTATACACTTGTTATGAAGGAAAATAACAGTCTTTGTTTCTTCTAATTTCTTTTAGGGAGAAGCACTCGGTGTTGTTATCACTTCTGCTGTTCAACTTCAACATTGCTGCAATGCAATTTGGGAGATTTTGGACTGGTTTGTTCATCTCTTTTATAATTGACCCGTGTTCTGCATATTTAAAACAATGATGTAGATGATAATTTTCAATAGTGTAAATTTGATCCACCGGGTAAAGTTTTTTATACCATGATTAATTAATCTTGACATATCAATAATGGTGCTTGAATGTTTCATGTAGTTGTTGTAGTCAAACTATTTTAATGATGCGTCTATACATATGGAGTGCTAGTGTAAAAAGCTTTTACACAGATGATGGATTAAAACAAAATCCTATACATATTGTAAAAAAATTGGATTTGGGTTTCATATAATTTTTTAGTACTTTTGCATTGAACTTACAACTTTTTCCTCTATTTTTTGGGCAGTTATGACTGATGAGCATACAAGAATCCTGTTTTCCCAAAAAATTTCTTTGCAAGAGCTGCTTTGCCTCATTGAAGATTTTCTTATAAAAGGAAAAGTTAGGTCAAAGAGTGCATTGATAACCAATAATTTTGTGGATGGTGTAGACACATTATCTTCTGAAGTAGCTTCAATTGAGCAGTTGGTAGCAGCAGGTGTTATATTAGCATCATTATGTGCTGCAACTGATCATGTTGGGTTTATATGGGAGGCTTCATATAAAATTCTTAGATTATGCCGATGGGATTCTAGGACAGTGCTAACTATTCTTCACATTTTTGCTCATCTGGGTGGAAGAAAGTATTTTGACTCCCTCAATTTTGCACCGATGATTGTGTTGAAATCTCTAGTGATGTCTGTTGAGGGTGAGACCCTATCTGCTGCTACTGCTTCCAATCTTCTGTCACTGAATCAGCTGCATACTGAATTGTGTACCAGCGATAGACGCCCATTCTCAGATGGTATTGAATCTACTGATGCTGTTAAGTTGTTACTCTTAGAAAAGATCAATAATAGTCAGCTTCAAGAGGTGCAATGTGCCAGTGGCATGAATTGTAATGCACCTTGCTGTGTATAAACACGTGATTAGCCCTATCCAGCCAGATGTTCTTCGCGATGCTACCATGAGTCAACAAACTGACATCTTCTCATTGTTGGAGCTGGTTGCAAGAAAAATGGTGTGCACAAGTACACAGTAGTGAAGGGTCATTGCTATAAAGGCATTGGGATTATTAGACTATTGGCAAGGGAAATATAAGCAAGTTGTAATCCTGGGCTATATATTTTCGGGTTTTGAGAGTTGATACACAAACTGTTTACATGTAACATTTGTGGTTGCCAGACTTTGACTCATATCTTGTGTGTAGTCTTTTTTTTTCTTTTATATGTAGGAATCGAAAATAGGTAAAAGAGGATTTACAACAACTCACGCATGCTGCTCAATCAACTGAGATAGACTCCCTTGATTTATGTGTGTAGTCTAGTTACAAATTATCAATAATATTCGTCTTTTGCCTATAAAACAAAGTTATTGTTTCCATACTTATTGGTTAACAAATTGTTTGATCAAGGAATAACTCTATTGTTAAATATCAATTTAGTACTCCAAAAAGTGTGAATATTTTCTAAATTATTTATTTCTAAATTATTTAGTTCAGCAATTTTTGTTGTTCTGTATTAAGTTCAACTAGCATGTAACCCGTGTCATGCACAAGCATATGTTTAAATGTAAAGTGATATAAATGCATAGATATTTTTCATTTTATTATAAATGTCTTAAAGATAGTCCTTATAAATTGATATTGATTTTAATTATAATTTATAAATTGATTTGTTCAAATACTTTTTTCAATAGAAAAGAAACACAATAAAATTATTTAAACAAATTATTGCTAGCAAAGTTGAACACTACAAAAATTAATGACAAATATACAGACTTTATATTAATGTGTAATTTATTTAAAATATTTATCCATAATAATTTAGATATTAATGTTATTTAATTTAAAATATTTAATCCCCTTATAATATATTTTTACTTTGTAATTTAAATATTAATAACTTTTATGTAGATGATAATATACTTTCACATAAAATGTTAAAATAAGAGTAAAGTATATCACCATGTTTTTTATTTCATTCCTACTTGTATTGAACCTCTGATTATGAATGAAATGATATAAATTTATTTTGCCTAAAAAAATAGAGTAAAGTATATAAAAGTCAAAGAATATTTTACATATTTTTAATTTGTATATTATAAAAAAAGGACAAATGAAACCAAAGTAAAGCAATAGTACATATAAATGTTTATATATACCAACACACTATTGAAGTTTCCTTCTTCATTACTTTGAAGAATTTTATATGATGTTATTAAAGTTTTAAATAAAAGTAGTAAAGTAAGTAAAATTCTTACAAAACATGAAATATTAAGGAATTGGTGTGGTGAGATTGAAAATTTTCAAATACTAATATGATTGTTGGATCGATTGTAGATCGTGTAAAGTTTTATGTTTAAAAATTATAATATTATAATATTATTCATCTTATCAGAAATGTATATATAAAATTCACCATTAACCATCAAAATAACTTAACAATACAAATAAAATGCTAAAACAAGTTGATGAAATTTGAAGAAGTTAAAATTAAAAAAATAATGATTTTCTATTGATAATGTTTTTTCTTAAGTATTGTATAAATAGCGGTGAGTGAACGGGTGGGAACATCAACTGGGCAGTATAAGTAGCGGATTTGTAAAAAATTAGCAGGTAAAAGGTGCAATTAAACCTAAAAATTGATATGCTTTCTTGAATCTAATATGAAAATAGAGGATAGTATATCCTTTTGATGTTAATAATATAATTATGTGTTATTATTCAGACTAAAAGAGACAACTGCACTTGAAGTGGAAAATGAAGATCTTTTCTTTCAAGCATGACATTATTTTTTTATTTCTTAAATCTAAAATTGAATATAAGGTGGCTATAAATCTTAGTATGTAAGCGTTGACAATGCAAAGTGTTTACTTGTAAGAGGAAGACAACTCTTTGTAAAACTTCACTTTATTAGAATGAGGAGTATTTCCATGCAGCATTAAATTGTTGCATGGTTTCTTGTATGAAAGACTGGCCACCTTATGGCAAATAGGATCTGACAATGAGTATATAAATTAAGGATTTTGATGTCTTGTTGCAAGTGTTGGAGATTCTGAAGGAGACACTACCGAGGTATAATGAGGACCTCAATCCCCCCAAGTAATTAGAGCCACACTTGAAGTATCATTGAGTTGGAGGAATTGTGACAAGAAGTGGTGTAATATTCCAAATAATAGAGTACCTTTTTTTTTATTCGTAGGAATCGAACACAAGTACCTGGGATTTACAACAACGCACCCTACTCAACCAATTGAGCTAGACCCCTCGGTAAATAATAAAGTATCTATTTAAGATAAATAAATTAGTTAAATTGCATTATTAATAGATTATTAATTGGGCTTATTAGGAGTTCTTGTGAGCATTAATTAAGTTAGAGAGTGGCCAACATGGCTCAATAGGGAATTAGCTCCCACTAACCGTTGGCATGAAAAGACATACTCACACACCCACACTTGACCTAGAGGAAAAGAGAGGAGAAAGGGAAGAGAGAAAGATAGGAGATCATAGAAAAGAACCATGTCAACCAGAGAGAACCTATGCTCATTCTAAGGTGAGTGCAACTGCTAGCCATCTCTCCACTCTTCAATGCTTTGCTCTTGATTATAATTTAATTCACTACTAGAAAATATGTATTCTACATCGTCCAATTGACATCGGTTATATAAGAACCAATGTCAAAAAATATACGGTGGCATTTTTGTAAATAAAACGACTTTGTCAACATCAGTTCTAGCATAAGCGATGTTGTTAATCGTCTTCAACATCGGTTATATCTTATAACCGATGTTGTTGATGCATTTTCTATTTCTACTAGACTCATTTTCGTTTCCACACTCGCTCACCCCCAAACCTTCTCTGGAGCTCACTTCATTTCTTCTTTGCCTCGCGCCCAACCCTTCTCCCTCTCTCGTGAGCCCTCTTGTCTTCATCTTCCTCCACGGCTTCCCCCCGACGAGCACTGTGGGCTTTGCGTCGAGAACAGCGGCAACGCAAGTGAAGCGGGATGGAGAACACAGAGGAGAGAGAAATCGAGGGAGATGTGAATCGAAGGGTTTGGGTTGTGGATCTTGGTGAAGACTCACTTGTCAACGCTCGTGATGCACTTGTTGTTCGAAAGGCCAAATCCTGAGTCTTGACCAGGTGCGAGAAGGAGGTGGTCCTTGAGGTTGAACGCAGAGACCATAACGTGAAGTTTTCGCCAAACCTCGATGTCTTTGTGGTGCGCACAGCTTCTGGTGTAATGTGTGAAGAGGAAACGACGCTGTTTTGGGACTATGAGTGAAGCAACTCGTGCCTCGCCACGGCCAACGGCGCCGACCCTGACCACTACGAGTATTGGCTTGACATTTTCATTCTCTCTTTTCCCCGATTTGCTCAATCTGCACCCTTGAATGTTTCTCCAATTCGTTGCTCACAAGTTTGCTTAGGTTAACTGATTTTTCTCCTTTTTCTTATTTTATTTGATAAAGCTAAAACATGTTCTATTCTCACGAATACTCGCCAACAGCCTTACTATCAGATCTAACTTTTGACAATTATTTTCTTAAATTATTTCTTAATTATTATTGGGTAAGAAGTAGGTGTTGGGTTGTTGTAATCATTCAAATTTCATAAGAGTTTCATATATTACAGAATCCTTTAATAATTTATAGCCACTCAAAACATTATTGTTGAGGATCTGCCAAATATTTGTCTTCGATTAATTTTTACATAGTCATTTCCCTTCCTACATCTTAATTTGAATGTCCATCTTTTATCTTAACAATATCCATATGGTATAGTATAATCCATATGAATCTTGTAACTTCAGAGGACCAATAATGATTAATGAAAAGTAGTTTGAACTACCTTCCATATCAGAAGCGCTAAATTAGTCTATACTCTTTCAAATGTAACACTTATCATGGTGTGAACGCAGATATTATTTTGATTGTAGTTATCATAATTCATAAATCACATTTACATATTGTTCTCTTTGTCTTAGATGTGTATTTATCTCAAATAACAAAATTTTCTCAGGATATTCTTAAATGGAAAGGGGACCTCTGATTTTAGTTTATTCTCATGGTATTTCATTGCTCAAGATGACAAATCTAATACATAGTTATCTGATGCTGCACCTGCCGTGCTTCTTTTTCTTTTTATCCCTTCTCTGTTTGTATATCAATTAGCCTTTCTACTGGATAAACTATTTTACTTGAAAATCTGTTCAATGTTAAAGCATATAAAGATTTACTGTTAGGGTAGATTAGTCCTATCATTGTTCAGAGAAGTATTGATTGATATTTCTTTGTATACTGGAATCAGATGTAGATCAAGGCGAGGTTACAGATGGAATCCTTCATGATGTTGATTTAAGTGAGCCAACTATGGGAGAGAAACTTGCTGGTCTCAGTTTGCCAGATGAGAACACATTCAGGAGTGATATTGGAGATAGATTTTTAACTCCTCATTCTGAATTTGTCTGTATTTTTCTGACATAGGGGATTTTGGGCTTGCTAAGACACTAAAAGCAGATGATTTGGCTTCTTCAGTATGTGTAAAATAGGCAAATTGTTGCTTTCTTTTTTCTTTTTTTTAAATCCAAATTATTTACTTAAAAGGATCCAAGGATTCATGCTAAAAAAATTATATCAAGTTTCCATAGCACTGATGCATCATGCAAAGTTACAGATTTAGAGTTTTTCATTTGATATTTAAATCATATCTCTTTCTTTCTAGGTCTTGTGTGGACACATAGAGAGATACTAAGAAGACATCAATTCTAATTCACATTCACATATTTGTTGGAGTTGGACATATCCTAATTAACTTCTTTATATGTTTTTGAGAACCAGAAGCTTCAAGATTAAATGGAAGTATGTGCACACAGCTCTTTGTGGACTTCAGTGCCTGGTTTGCTTTCTCCTAAAGGTGTCAACTATGAAGGTGACTGACTAGGAGCACTTTCCTTATTTCTTAGAGCATATAAATGTAAGGTCACTCACTAGTCCTAATAAATGCTTGTTTTACATGCAATTCAAGCTCTGATGAGCATTAAGAACTCTCTGGTGGATCCTCATTCTGTCTTAAATAACTGGGATGCTGATGTTGTGGATCCTTGCAACTGGGCTATGGTCACTTCTTCTTCTGATCATTTGTAATTGCCCTGTAAGTCAAACTAGAACAAACCAAACCATAACAAGAAATATTCAATTTCACTGTTCTTAAGATTTTACTTCTTATTTCATCATTTTCATCTTTTCAGTGGGATTCCAAGCCAAAGTATATCTGGCACTCTCTCACCAAGCATAGGCAACTTAACAAACCTCCAGACTGTGTGAGTAACATGCTGTGTATGGTAAAAGAAAGAAGTTTTTGTTAAGAATATTCTCTTACTAGGCATTTTGCAGGCTTCTGCAATTGTTTTTGTTTCTCTGGATTAAATTATAGGCTTGAGCTGTAATAGTTGAATGTATGAAATTGTTGGTTGTTATGCTTAATTTATCTTGTGATGCATAATGTGCAGGGTCCTGTGATTTTTGTTGTCTTTGTGCTTATTTGTAGTTATGAATTACCTTGTATTGTTCTCTAGTTTTGTCTGTGTGGTGCCAATGACTGGTGCCTTGTTATCCTAACTAAGAGAAGGATTCCAGTGTACATGTTTGGTTGGACGTACCTGTGGAAGCCTTGGTAATAGAGAATTGCAGCTGTAGGAACTAATTCTCGCCCCTTTCTACACTATGAAGCAGGGGATCCTTACACACAAAGTAAAGAAAAAAACCAAAACTAATTTAATAATTCCTAATAATTATTTCTTTTAAGCTTATAATTATTGTATAAAGTAATGGGTTTCTGACTCTGTTTTCATGAATTTCTTGATTTCATTATTTCTAACTTATAAGGTTTTGTTAAGATATTCATATACCTGTAGGTGGATGGGTATTGCTCTGTCACTAATTCATTTTTGTTATATTATAAATCAAATTCCTTTTCCTCTTTATTTATTCACTTTCCTATTGCAGGAACTTCAAAGGAGTGATCTTTCCGTTTTCCTTTCTATCGCATGAGAGTTGAGAGATTAAAACACCCAAACAACAAAAGCAAGGTAAGATTGGATTATCTAGCACTTTAACTGCTTTCTATTTTCTATGTCATCATGTTCTAAATAAAAAAAATTTTACGTTCTTTTTTTACCTTTTAAATAATATTTTTTTTGTTAAAGCTCATAAGTATATCATAAAAAGGGAATCAACAAAAATAAGGAAAATAAAATCGAGTATATTATAAAATTTGAATTTATGCATTTTATTGTTTATTTTATAATTTTTTGAGTTAAGTTATTTAAAAAGTAATATTTTTTAATCTAACATTATACTACTAGTAGTCTACTATTTTTTTTTTCTAAATTATGAAGGAAAATAAAATAAAAAGGCATTGGTTGGATGGGTTAGTAAGCTGATACATAGATTGCCTTATGTCAACTTGCCTTGCAAGTGATCAAGTAGCGATAATATTTCTCCATTTGACAAACCAAGTTTCTATGTGATATATGTAGAGTTATTATCTATAAAGTAGGTACCCAAAACTGGCCTGGGTTTGACTAATAATTATTCATGATAATTATTTTATCTTTTTAATATTTTTATCCATAAATGTTTTGAGTGCTAAATATTATTAATTTGACTATGTTTATCAGTTTATGATTATTTATCCTCTTGAGCATATCTCTTGAAGCATCATTTGACTCTTAGTCTTTGCCTCTTCAAAGTTAGTTCTTTATTCTTTCTTTAAGATATTGTGTTAGAATCACATATCTCTAACTGGATCACCACTTAAACTTTGTTTCTCTTATTCACTGCCCAAAAACTGTCGTGTTCACTTTATTGTAGAGTAAAATAATTAATTAGTCTACAATTGTTTATTGTTTATTATATGTTCTGATTTTAGCTTTTTATTCTTATTAATTATGATAATTTATAGGGATAATGCCCAAGCTATTATACGTTCATGAATATAGTGGATGATGTACATTATTTTTGTATTATTTATAGATGAGATATTGCTGACTAATAAAAATTATATTGGTATTGAAATTGAAATTGAGTGCCTACACTAATAAAAATTAGCATATTTTTTTTTAAAAATAATATCTTTTTACATCGGTTCTAATTAGAACCGATGTAATAGGTACCTATACAACATCGGCCAATTAAAGAACCGAAGTTATACAGGTACTTTTTACATCGATTGTAACCACAACCGATGTAGAAAGTTGGCAATTTTACACATTTTGACACACTTTTTACATCGGTTGAAAAATCGATGTTGAAAGTATCGCACTTTCAATCATTTGATATAACATCGGTTCTAAACCGATGTTAAAGGGCTTATATAACCGATGTTAAAGGTCATTTTTGTAGTAGTGAATAGTGATTAATGATATTTTATGAATATGTTAGGATGGTTTAATGGGAATTAGTAATTAATTGGATGATTGACGGGATTAATATGTTTTATTTATAGAGAAAAATTTGAAAATAATTGATTATTTTTCCAAAAGAAATTGATTACAAACTTTTGCCTTAAAATCTCATACAACTACATTGAAGTATAAATGTGGTATAGGTTCTTCAGAAGGGAATGGGGATGCAGAAGTTTTGCAAGCATATGTTTGACAGGGATTTAGAAATCAATAGTGGGAAAGGAGTTTTTTTTAATGAACATGAGGCATGCCAATGTAAAAATAATGAGGCTTAAATATGTTTTGGGTTCCTAATAAATTAACGAATTTTGTTTTGGATCCCTAATAAAAATTTTCTTTGAATTGAGTGCCTAATAAAACAAAAAATTTATTTTGGGTCCTTGTTATTTTGTCTTGGTCCTTTTAATATACCTATTTTTTCGTTTGAGTCCCTAAAATATGTAGATAATTTGTTATTAGTCCTTATCAAATATTTTTCAAAGGAACAAATACAAAATGAACAAAATATTATAAAGACTCGAATGAAAAAATAGATATATTAGAAGCACCAAGACAAAATTATAAGGATCTAAAACAATTTATTTGTTATATTAGGAAGAAAACGCAAAGAAAATTTTTATTAGGGACCCAAAACAAAATTCGCTAATTTATCATGGACCTAAAACATATTTAAGCCTAAATAATGATAGACATCCCAACCAAGGAAGGAATTCAATATTTGTCCAATCCATTTATGTAAAATCTAATCTAATCCATTCAATTATTATGTACCAAAAAAAAAAACCATTCAATTATTATAACAAAAGTACATGCATTAGATTGGATGATTCATATTACTAACTAGATAGATAACAATTTATTCACTCTTATTTTCAAATCCAATAGACCATCTAATTAACTCTTAGGTAGCATTGGCTCGACTGATGCTAAATCCCTTGCTAGCTTTCACATTACTTGCTTCAAATTGGATGATTCACATAATTAATGAATAAATAACATTATTCACTTTTTTTTAATAAAAAAACAATATTCACTTTTAATTTTCAAATTTGATAGACCATCTAAGTAACTCTGGGGTATAAAAGATTGGCTTAATGGTTGGGAAATGGGGTTTAAGGGTGAAGGGAGAAGGGGGGAGAAAAAGGTCATGGGTTCGAAGTTGTACGTTAGTCTTGGCTGACACTAATAGTGTCAATGTTGAAATTGACGCTAATTGTTGGATTCTATTAATTTCACACATTTTTTATAGTGACTAATTATTTTTTTAATTTTAAAGTTAAATTTAGCTAAATATTTTTATTCATTTCCAATTCGAATTGTATTTTTATGAAAAATGATAAAAAAAAAAAAAAACATTCATGCAACATATATATGTATTGAATTTCTCTCTCATTACGATTATAGTTACAAAATAACTTTATTTTTTTTCTCTCAATTCTTATATTTATTCCCCTTCTGATTGATTTAAAATGACTGATAATATGAAGAAAAAGAAAAAGAACCGATACTACTTTTCACGTACTAAAAAAAATTCTTACAAAATAACATTGATATTTTGTGTGTAATTGAGTACAACAGATTAAAAATAAAATACAAATGTAATAAATAAAATAAAAAAAATCAATTGTATTTTGTGTATGCCTACTTCTCATTGGGTTTTCTTGGAGATGATGAAAGTTCATGTAAATATCTTCTGCACAAATCGTCAATGGTCCGTTCATTCTCTACCCTTCCCTCGGCTTCTGCCGTCTCCGACTTGGCATTTCTTTTTTCCACAAAACTGTAAAGAAAAGCCATAACAACGAAGAAAAAAACAAAAGGCTGTTGAAGGAACAAGAAGTAATTATTTTGCTTTGAGGGAAATCAAGGTGGTTAAATAATAAATAGATAATACCGACCAATCAAAATACTTCATCTATTTTCGCATGATTGGTGTGTATACCAATCAACATTTTGAAACAAAATATGGTTGTACAGAGTGCTCAATCCGAAAAGAGCTGAAAGTGTACCCGAGTACATCAGCTCTTTTTGGACTGAGCATCTGTGCACTCATCTTCTGCTGAAGGGATCAATGATAAAACCTTTCTCTTTCACTCTTTTCTTTTCTGTTATATATCGTCTCTCTTGTATTGTGGTTTCTTCTGCCAATGACACAGTATTTATAGACCTTCAATCACTTCAATTGGCGCGGAGCAACGTTACGCTGTCCAGCTGGTTGTTTCAACCCGCTCACTCTCTGACTCTATTCTTGGTCCACATGTTTGAAAACAAAAATACAGTATTTTAAGTAATAAAATGAAAATTAGGCAAATAGTAAAAGTGGAGATTTGAAATATTAACATAAAAGGAATTTTTAAATTAAAAATTAACATAAAAAGTAAGTTTGAAAATAATTAATGATTTAAATATTTTTAAACATATAGAAATAGATTTTTTTAGGTCGGAAATATTAGATATTAAATAAGAATGAAATGTATATTTGGAATAATTTACTATTTTAAAAAAAGAACTAATTTTTTTTAATCATCTTGACATTGGTGCGAAGTATCTATCGACTTTATTGATGACTAATCTTCGCCAAGAAACTTGGCTGACTCACCTATAGTCTGGTGTCCCTTTTCAATCATATTTTTTCAATCCACAAGGCATTACCTTGCTTATAGGACCGAACGTTCCAATTAGACTAACGACATGTTGGTAAAAAGCTGATTTATGAAAAGTTTCTTTAGAAAAATAAAAAATAATTATTGTTTTTTTTTCTTTTCAAAATAACAATGTAGTATAGAAAGTTGGAAACATAATTAAAGTTGAGATTTGAAATCTTAACATAAAAGAATCTTTAAATAAGAAATAAACATAAAAAGAAGGTGTGAAAAAATTATCAATTTAAATATTTTTAAAAATATAAAATTCAATGTTAAAAAATCAGTTAATTATTTCTTAAAACTTTATTTTTATGGTAATTTGTTTTAAAAATTACTGGTTATGTTAAGATTTCAAATCTCAACTTTAAATATCTTTCTATTTTTGTTGTTATTTTGAAAAAAAAAAATCATTGACTTTATACACTTCAATATCATTTAGTATTTTTTTCTTTCAAAAGTGAATGATTTTAAATATACAGTTCAATGAATTCCTTGTTATTTATAATTTTTTTTATTTATAATTTTTTTAATAACTAACTATATTAAAAATTTCTTTTTATGTTAAATTAATATTGAGAAAACTTTAATTATCTTCCTGTTTCAGAATTTTATTTTGAAAAAAATAATTATTTACTTCATTAGGTTAATTATGCATCAGGTTTTCAAAGAAAAATAATTATTTACTTCATTATATTATTTTCTCAGAAGTTAGTAATTCAAAATATACATTTAATTGTTTTTTTTTTGTTACCATGTTATTGGTACGGAGTTATCACGTTTTTTCCATCAACAAGACTCAAACCCGAGAACTTGTTTAAGAGGACCGAGCCCAACACCACTCGGACCAACGACTTGTTATTTAAATGTTAATTTTAAAAATATTACTGTTCCATAAAATATATAACTGTACCAAAATTTATTAAAAATATTAACTATTTTCAAACTTTCTTTTTATGATAATTTTTTATTTAAAAATTCTTTTTCTGTCAGATTTGAAATCTCAAACTTAAATATCTTTCCATTTTTCATTTTATATTACTTAAAATAGTGAATTTTTGCTTTGAAACATGTTGAAGGGGCAAGAACGGGGTTGGTGAGTGAAGGGGTGGGAAACTTGGCCCTCTCTCTCTTTGCTCCTTGCTCCAAAACCCCTTTTTCAGGGTCACCGCTGTTAGCGTTAGGGTTAGGGTTAGGGTTTTTCCACCTTCGTTATCTATCAATCTTCTTCTACTTCCACTTCCACTTCCACTTCGTTCCCACTCTTAGTCTCTTCAATTGTAAGCTTTTTGCGCTAGGGTTTCCTCTGTAATCCACTGAACTTGAAAACTCGCTCTTTCTTCCGGATCTCGATCTATGGATACCCGCAAGAGGGGAAGACCTGAACCCGGCTTCAGCTTAAATGGCGGATTCAAGAAATCCAAGCAAGAAATGGAGTCCTTATCAACTGGTGTAGGAAGCAAATCGAAGGCATGTACCAAGTTTTTCA
Source organism: Pueraria montana var. lobata (assembly GCA_026413185.1). Lineage (NCBI taxonomy): Eukaryota > Viridiplantae > Streptophyta > Magnoliopsida > Fabales > Fabaceae > Pueraria > Pueraria montana. The sequence continues at coordinate 17,584,202 of CM048656.1, forward strand.
GCACTGCTGGTTGCCCATTTGGCGAGGGCTGCCACTTCTTGCACTATGTTCCTGGTGGTTATAATGCAGTTGCCCATATGATGAATCTAAAACCTGCAGCACCTCCAGCGTCAAGAAATGTTGCATCCATGCCTCCTGTACCTAATGGGTCCACACCACCTGCCATTAAGACCCGCATATGCAACAAGTTTAATACTGCTGAAGGTTGCAAATTTGGTGAGAAATGCCATTTTGCCCATGGTGAATGGGAACTTGGCAAGCATATTGCTCCATCATTTGATGATCATCGTGCCATGGGGCCCACTGGACCAGGTCGTCTTTCTGGTCGAATGGAGCCTCCCCCTGGTCCTGCTGCAAGTACGGCCAAGATCAGCGTAGAAGCTTCCCTGGCTGGAGCAATCATTGGGAAGGGTGGTGTGAACTCAAAACAGATCTGCCGCCAAACTGGAGCCAAACTTTCAATTCGAGAGCATGAATCTGACCCAAATCTTAGAAACATTGAACTTGAGGGAAGTTTTGAGCAAATCAAGGAAGCAAGTAACATGGTGAAGGATTTACTATTGACCCTGCAAATGTCTGCACCACCAAAAACAACCCCAGGTGTTCCTGGCGCACCTGCCCATCATGGAAGCAATTTTAAGATGAAGCTGTGTGAGAATTTTGCAAAAGGATCTTGCAGGTTTGGAGAAAGATGTCACTTTGCACATGGTTTTACAGCTAAAGGATTAGAGAATTAGTTGCTTATAACTGTTTCTGTTCTAGTTAGTTTACTGTATCAGCTAGTGGGATATAAATATCCTCAGACCCTTACTTGTAATGTATGTAAAAATTCATTTTTCACTTTCAATCAAATGAGATGGGTTTTCATCTTCCAAATTCTCTCGTTATCTCTCTAACATGGTATCAGTAGGTTTTTGTTCATAGCTTCCGCCTCTGCACATCTTCTTCTTTCTCTTAGTCAGGTGCATTAGCCAGAGTTATTATTATTGTTGTGCATTGCTACTCTAGCAGTACTGACTGGACTCCTGATGTTAGTTTTGTTTGTTGAGTTGCTTTATATTTTTACTTATTTTGTTTTTCAAAAAAAAAAAAACCAGCTGGGCAGTATAAAAAAGGTGTCATTGTGAGATGAAATCACAACACAAGAATGATAACAACACAAAAGAAAAGAGTGAAAGAGAGAGGTTTTATACTTTTGTCATTCATCACTTCAGGGTATGGCTTCACAGAATGCTCAACCCGAAAACTTGTTTCAGTTGATGATACGCTCAACCTGAAAACTTGTTTCAGTATGGCCGTACAGAATGCTCAACCCGAAAACTTGTTTCATTATGGCTGCACAGTATGCTCAACCCGACAATAACACTGCAGTTTAGATTCTCAAACTGAATGGGTGTTGCAAGCATTCTGACTGCAGTTGGCATGGAAGAAATGGCCCTACAAATAAAGTAAGATTCCGTTTTAGATAACAAGTTATAGTATATCCATGTTTTTCAATGCCCTTAATTGTTTCTGTTATTCATATTAATATCTTTGTTTTTCTTGCTGTATCTAACAAATCAGTTCATTATACACTTGTTATGAAGGAAAATGACAGTCTTTGTTTCTTCTAATTTCTTTCAGGGAGAAGCACTCTGTGTTGTTATCACTTCTTCTGTTCAACTTCAACATTGCTGCAATGCAATTTGGGAGATTTTGGACTGGGAACTTAACCCTCTGCTTGAATTCTTATGCTGAACACATTCAGAGTGGTTTGTTCATCTCTTTTATAATTGACTCGTGTTCTGCATATTTAAAACAATGATGTAGATGATAATTTTCAATAAGTGTAAATTCGATCCACTGTGTAAAGTTTTTTATACCATGATTAAATTAATCTTGACATATCAATAATGGTGCTTGAATGTTTCATGTAGTTGTTGTAGTCAAACTATTTTAATGACGTGTCTATACATATTGAGTGCTAGTGTAAAAAGCTTTTACACAGATGATGGATTAAAATAAAATCCTATACATATTGTATAAAATTTGGATTTGGGTTTCATATAATTTTTTTTAGTACTTTTGCATTGAACTTACAACTTTTTCCTCTAATTTTTGGGCAGTTATGACTGATGAGCATACAAGAATCCTGTTTTCCCAAAAATTTTCTTTGCAAGAGCTGCTTTGCTTCATTGAAGATTTTCTTATAAAAGGAAAAGTTAGGTCAAAGAGTGCATGGATAAACAATAATTTTGTGGATGGTGTAGACACATTATCTTCTGGAGTAGCTTCAAATGAACAGTTGGTAGCAGCAGGTGTTATATTAGCATCATTATGTGCTGCAACTGATCATGTTGGGATTATATGGGAGGCTTCATATAAAATTCTTAGATTATGCCAATGGGATTCTAGGACAGTGCTAACTATTCTTCACATTTTGCTCATCTGGGTGGAAGAAAGTATTTTGACTCCCTCAATTTTGCACCGATGATTGTGTTGAAATCTCTAGTGATGTCTGTTGAGGGTGAGACCCTATCTGCTGCTACTGCTTCCAGTCTTCTGTCACTGAATCAGCTGCATATTGAATTGTGTACCAGCGATAGACGCCCATTCTCAGATGGTATTGAATCTACTGATGCTGTTAAGTTGTTACTCTTAGAAAAGATCAATAATAGTCAGCTTCAAGAGGTGCAATGTGCCAGTGGCATGAATTGTGATGCACCTTTCTGTGTGAATAAACACGTGATTAGCCCTACCCAGCCAGATGTTCTTCTCATGCTACCAGGAGTCAACAAACTGACATCTTCTCATTGTTGGTGCTGGTTGCAAGCAAAATGGTGGGCACAAGTACACAGTAGTGAAGGGTCATTGCTATAAAGGCATTGGGATTAATTAATTAGTCTATTTGCAAAGGAAATATAAGCAAGTTGTAATCGTGGGCTATATATTTTCTGGTTTTGAGAGTTGACACACACTGTTTACATGTAACATTTGTGGTGGCCAGACTTTGACACATCATGTGTGTAATCCTTTTTTATTTATTTATTTTTTTATCCGTAAGAATCGAAGATAGTAAGGGTTTATAACAACTCAGGCATCAACCAACTGAGGTAGACTCCCTTGATTTGTGTGTAGTCTAGTTACAAATTATCAATAATATTTGTCTTTTGCCTATAAAAAAAAGTTATTGTTTCCATACTTATTGGCTAATGAATTGCTTCATCAAGGACTAATTCTATTGTTAAATACTACCTCTGGTCCTAATTATAAGTAATAAATTGGATTTTCATTTGGTCCTAAATATAAGCAACAATCACCTTTTTGTAAAGTTACTCAGGGTAAATTTTCTTTTATACTCTTACTTTATTGTTAACTCTATTTTCTATGCATTCACATCAATAAAGCAAAGGGTACTTTTGGAATAAAATTTGAATTCATTGTAGAATTAATTAAAAATAACTACTTTAACTACTCTTCTTGGTCTTGATGATTTGTTCTATGTTGCTTATAATTAGGATCAGAGGTAGTATCAATTTAGTACTGCTAAAAGTGTGAATATTTTCTAAATTATTTAGTTAATCAATTTTTGTTGTTTTGTATTAAGTTGAACTAGCATGTAACTCGTGTCATGCACAAGCATATGTTTGAGTGTAAAGTGATATAAATGCATAGATATTTTTAATTTTATTATAAATGTCTTTAAGATATTCCTTATAAATTGATATTGATTTTAATTATAATTTATAAATTCATTTGTTCAAATACTTTTTTCAATAGAAAAGAAACACACCAAAATTATTTAAACAAGTTATTGCTAGCAAAGTTGAATACCACAAAAATTATAATGAAAAATATACAGACTTTATACTAATGTGTAATTTATTTAAAATATTTATCCATAATAATTTAGCTATTAATGTTATTCCATGTAAAATATTTAATCCCCTTATAATATATTTTTACTTTGTAATTTAAATATTAATAAATTTTATGTAGATGTTAATATACTTTCACATAAAATGTTAAAATAAGAGTAAAATATATCACCGTGTTTTTTATTTTATTCCTAGTTGTATTGAACCTCTGATTATGAATGATATGGTATAAATTTATTTGCCTAAAAAAAGAGAGTAAAGTATATAAAAGTCAAAGAATATTTTAAATATTTTTAATTTGTATATTAAAAAAAAGGATGAATGAAAGCAAAGTAAAGAAATAGTACATATAAATGTTTATATATGCCAGCATACTATCAAAGTTTCCTTCTTCATGACGTTGAAGAATTTTATATGATGTTATTAAAGTTTTAAATAAAAGTAGTAAATTAAGTAAAATTCTTACAAAGCATGAAATGTTAAGGAATTGGTGTGGTAAGATTGAAAATTTTAAAATACTAATATGATTGTTGGATCGATTGTAGATTGTGTAAAGTTTTATGTTTGAAAATGATAATATTATAATATTATTCATCTTATCAGAAAAGTATATATAAAATTCACCATTAACCATCAAAATAACTTAACAATACAAATAGAATGTTAAAACAAGTTGATGAAATTTGAAGAAGTTAAAATTAAAAAAATAATGATTATAATGTTTTTTCTTAAGTACTGTATAAATAGTGGTGAGTGAACGGGTGGGAAACACCAGCTGGGCAGTATAAATAGCGGATTTGTAAAAAATTAGCAGGTAAAAGGTGTAATTAAGCCTAAAGAGATGCTTTCTTGAATCTAATATTAAAATAGAGGATAGTATATTCTTTTGATGTTAATAATATAATTATGTGTTATTATTCAGACTAAAAGAGACAACTGCACTCGAAGTGGGAAATGAATTGATCTTTTCTTTCAGGCATAGCAATATTTGTTTTTTCTTAAATCTAAAATTGAATATAAGGTGGCTTTAAATCTTAGTATGTAAGCGTTGACAATGCAAAGTGTTTGCTTGTAAGAGGAAGATAACTCTTTGCAAAACTGCAATTTATTAGAATGAGGAGTATTTCCAAGCAGCATTAAATTGATGCATGTGTTTCTTGTATGAAAGATTGGCCACCTTATGGCTAATAGGATCTGTCAATGAGTATATAAATGATTTTGATTTCTTGCTGCAAGTGTTGGAGATTCTGAAGGAGAAACTACCGAGCTAGGTATATTGAGGACCTCAATCCCCCCAAGTAATTAGAGCCACACTTTAAGTATCATTGAGTTGGAGGAATTGTGACAAGAAATGGTGTAATATCCCAAATAATAGAGTATCTATTTAGGATAAATAAATTAGTTAAATTACATTAATAGATGATTAATTGGGCTTATTAGGAGTTCTTGTGAGTATTAATTAAGTTTTGGGTTGCAACAGTTACAGAGTGGCCAACAGGTCACAATAGGGAATAACTCCCACTAACCGTGTAGGCATCAAAAGCCATACTCATACACCCACACTTGACCTAGAGGAAAAGAGAGAAGAGAGGAGAAAAGAAAGAGAGAAAGAGAGATTATAGAAAAGAACCAAGTCAACCAAAGAGAACCTATACTCATTCTTAGGTGAGTGCAACAGCTAGCCATCTCTCCACTCTTTGTAGCTTGCTCTTGATTATTCTTTCATTAATGATATTTTATGAATATGTTAGGATGGTTTAATGTGAATTAGTAATTAATTGCATGATTGTCAGGATTAATGTTTTATAGAGAAAATTTTGAAAATAATTGATTATTTTTCCAAAAGAAATTGATTACAAATTTTTGCCTTAAAATCTCATATAACTACATTGAAGCAAAATTGTGGTGCAGGTTCTCCGGAAGGAAATGGGGATGCAGAAGTTTTGCAAGCATATGTTTGACAGGGATTTAGAAATCAATAGTGGGAAAGGAATTTTTTTTTAATGAACATGAGACATGCCAAGGTAAAAATAATGACAGGCATCCCAAGTAGGAAAGGAATTCAATATTTGTCCAATCCATTCATGTAAAATCTAATCTAATCCATTCAATTATTATAACAAAAGTACTTGCGTCAGATTGGATGATTCATATTACTAACTAGATAGATAACAATTTATTCATTCTTATTTTCAAATTCAATAGACCATCTAATTAACTCTTAGGTAGCATTGACTCTACCGATGCTAAATCCCTTGCTAGCTTTCACATTACTTGCATTTTACATCATATTGGATGATTCATATAACTAACTAGATAGATAACAATTTATTCACTCTTATTTTCAAATCCAATAGACCATCTAATTATCTTAGGTAGCGTTGGCTCGACTGATGCTAAATTCCATGCTAGCTTTTACATTACTTGCATCGAATTTGATGATTCACATAATGAATAAATAACAATATTCACAATTTTTTTTCTAAAAAAGAACAATTTTCACTTTTAATTTTCAAATTTAATAGACCATCTAATTAACTCTTAGGTATAAGGTTGACTTGATGGTTGAGAAAGGGGGCTTAAGGGTGAAGGGAGAAGGGAGGAGAGAGAGGTTGCTGGTTCGAATCCCTCTCACTGACATTTTTAACAAAACTAACAAACTAACATTTGCAGATAAAAAAAAACTCTTAGGTAGCGTTGACTTGGTTGACGCTAAATCTCACACTCGGTTTCACACTAGCATTTGCTTCGGCCAGCACTTTGTATTTTATCATTTTAAAAAAATATTAAATGGATATGAACCATGAAGGGCTGCGTCGAAGTTGTGTCAGTCCTGGCTATACTAATAGTGTCAATGTCAAGATTGACGCTAGGGATGGGAATAGGCCAGGACAGGGTAGGTTTTGCATAAATAGGCTTAGCCTATTTTATAAAATTAAGGCTTAAGTCTAGCCTGTTATCTATCAGAGGCTATTTTTTTAGGCCTGACCTGACCTTTTTAAAAGCCTGCCTTGACCTATTAGCCTATTTAAAGGCCTATTTTCTATTAAGATTTCTAAATAAACTAACAAGCCAAATTTTAAACAGGCCAACGAAAAAAGAACATCAAGCCTAGTTTTAAATATATCAAATAGAAGTCACGGAATATTTTTATTTTTTAAGCAAATCATAAAAAAGGATGATGCATGGCATCATCACGTGCTTACTATTTTCACCAACACTTGCGCCTAAGGAAATCCCAAGTTCCATTTTCACCTGATTCGAAAAAGTGTTTCATATTAGCAAAAATTGGTTTTTATCTAATTTTGATATAAGACATTATCACACTCAGTCCTTCACGTTACAAAATTATAGGTCACGGACTCACGAAAAACGAATTTAAGAAATTACGATGTTGAAATTTATTTTAATAATAATTGGTTGTCTATCTCAAAAATATTATATATATATATATATATATATAAGATTATTAACTTATTAAGATATTAAATATATAAGTGTAATATGTATATTAATTTTTATTATATTTAAATGAATAAATAGGCTGGCCAATCAAGCTTAATAGGCTTTTTTAAAAGCTCAAGCCTAGTCTTTTTACTAAATGGGTCAAGCTAGGCCAGACTTTAAATAGGCTAGGCCATAAAAAATAACCACTTTTCACGTAAGAAGAAAACTGATATATAAGAAGAAAAAAGGAAAAGGACCAATACCACTTTTCACGTACAAAAAAAAATTCTTACAAAATAACATTGATCTAATTTTGTGTTTGCCTACTTTTAATTGAGTACAACATATTAAAAAGATAATACAAATGTAATAAATAAAATAAAAAAATCAATTGTATTTTGTGTATGCCTACTTCAATCTCATTGGGTTTTCTTGGAGATGATGAAAGTTCATGTATCTTCTGCACAAATCCTCAATGGTCCTGTTCATTCTCTACCCTTCCCTCAGCTTCTGCCGTCTCAGACTTGGCATTTCTTTTTTCCACGAAACTGTAAAGAAAAGTCATAACAACGAAGAAAAAAAACAAAAGGCTGTTGAAGGAACAAGAAGTAATTATTTTGCTTTGAGGGAAATCAAGGTGGTTAAATAATAAATAGACAATACTGACTAATCAAAATACTTCATCTATTTTCGCATCATTGGTGTATATACCAATCAGAATTTTGAAACAAAATATGGTTGTACAGAGTGCTCAATCCGAAAAGAGCTGAAAGTATACCTGAGTACAGCAGCTCTTTTTGGACTGAGCATCTGTGCACTCATCTTCTGCTGAAGGGATCAATGATAAAACAAACCTTTCTCTTTCACTCTTTTCTTTTCTGTTATATATTGTCTCTCTTGTATTGTGGTTTCTTCTGCCAATGACAGTATTTATAAACCTGCAATCACTTCAATTGGCGCGGTGCAACGTTACAATGCCCAGCTGGTGTTTCAACCCGCTCACTCTTGGACTATGTTCTTGGTCAACATGCTTGAAAACAAAAATACAGTATTTTAAGAAATATAAAATGAAAAATAGAAAAATAATTAAAGTGGAGATTTGAAATATTAACATAAAAAGAATATTTAAATAAAAATTCAAATAAAAGGTAAGTTTGAAAAATAATTAATAATTTAAATATTTTAAAAATAAAAAAATAGATGTTTTTTAAGTAAAAAAAAAATAGATGTTGAATAAGAATGAAATGTGTATTTGGAATCGTTTACTATTCAAAAAAAAAAAAAGAAATAGAAAGTTATAAACATAAATAAAGTTGAGATTTGAAATCTTAACATAAAAGAATCTTTAAATAAGAAATAAACATAAAAAGAAGGTGTGAAAAAAATTAACAATTTAAATATTTTTAAAAAATATAAAATTCAATGTTAAATAATCAGTTAATTATTTCTTAAAACTTTATTTTTATGGTAATTTGTTATTTAAAAATTCCTTGTTATGTTAAGATTTCAAATCTCAACTTTAAATAAATTTCTATTTTTGTTGTTATTATGAAAAAAAAATATTTACTTTATACACTTCACTATCATTCAGTATTTTCTTTTCAAAAGTGAATGATTTTAAATATACAATTGGATGAATTTGTTGTTATTTATAATTTATTTTTATTTTAAAAAAATTAAATAACTATCTATATTTAAAATTTCTTTTTATGTTAAATTAATATTGAGAAAACTTTAATTATCTTTCTGTTTCAGATTTTTATTTTAAAAAAAAATATTTACTTTATTAGGTTAATAATTCATTAGGTTTTTAAAGAAAAAACTAATTATTTACTTCATTAGATTATTTTTTCAGAAGTTAATAATTCAATATATACATTTAATTGTTATTAAAGGTTAATTTTAAAAATATTACGGTTCCAAAAAAACGTGTACCAAAATTTTTAAAAATATTAAAATTGTTACTATTTTAAACTTTCTTTTTATGTTAAATTTTTATTTAAAAAATCCTTTTTATCTTAAGATTTGATATCTCAAACTTGATATCTTTCCATTTTTCATTTTATATTACTTAAAATAGTGAATTTTTGCTTTTCAAACACGTTGAAGGGCAAGAACGGGGTTGGTGAGTGAAGGGGTGGGAAACACCAGCTGGACAGTATAAATAGGGTGTCATTGTGAGATGAAACCACAACACAAGAATGACAACAACACAAAAGAAAAGAGTGAAAGAGAGAGGTTTTATACTTTTGTCATTCATCACTTCTGGGTATGGCTGCACAGAATGCTCAACCCGAAAACTTGTTTCAGTTGATGATACGCTCAACCTGAAAACTTGTTTCAGTATGGCTGCACAGAATGCTCAACCCAAAAACTTGTTTCATTATGGCTGCACAGTATGCTCAACCCGACAACAACAATGCAGTTTAGATTCTCAAACTGAATGGGCTGTTGCAACCATTCTGACTGCAGTTGCTATGGAAGAAATGGCCCTAAAAAAGTAAGATGCTGTTTTAGATAACAAGTTATAGTATCCATGTTTTTGAATCCCCTACAAATCAGTTCATTATACACTTGTTATGAAGGTAAATGACAGTCTTTGTTTCTTCTAATTTCTTTCAGGGAGAAGCACTCTGTGTTGTTATCACTTCTTCTGTTCAACTTCAACATTGCTGCAATGCAATTTGGGAGATTTGGGGCTGGGAACTTAACCCTCTGCTTGAATTTTTATGCTGAACACATTCAGAGTGGTTTGTTCATCTCTTTTATAATTGACTCGTGTTCTGCATATTTAAAACAATGATGTAGATGATAATTTTCAATAAGTGTAAATTTGATCCACTGTGTAAAGTTTTTTATACTATCATTAATTAATCTTGACATATCAATAATGGTGCTTGAATGTTTCATGTAGTTGTTGTAGTCAAACTATTTTAATGACGCGTCTATACATAGAGTGCTAGTGTAAAAGGTTTTTACACAGATGATGAAAATAAAATCCTATACATATTGTATATATAAAATTTGGATTTGGGTTTCATATAATTTTTTAGTACTTTTGCATTGACCTTACAATTTTTTCCTCTATTTTTTGGGCAGTTATGACTAACGAACATACAAGAATCCTTTTTTCCGAAAGGTTTTCCTTGCAAGAGCTGCTTTTCCTCATTGAAGATTTTCTTATAACAGAAAGTTGTGTCAAAGAGTGCATTGACCAATAATTTTGTGGATGGTGTAGACACATTATCTTCTGAAGTAGCTTCAAATGAGCAATTGGTAGCAGCAAGTGTTATATTTGCATCATTATGTGCTGCAACTGATCATGTTGGGTTTATATGGGAGGCTTCATATAAAATTATTAGATTATGCCGATGGGATTCTAGGACAGTGCTAACTATTCTTCACATTTTTGCTCATCTGGGTGGAAGTAAGTATTTTGACTCCCTCAATTTTGCACCGATGATTGTGTTGAAATCTCTAGTGATGTCTGTTGAGGGTGAGACCCCATCTGCTGCTACTGCTTCCAGTCTTCTGTCACTGAATCAGCTGCATACTAAATTGTGTACCAGCGATAGACGCCCATTGTCAGATGGTATTGAATCTATTGATGCTGTTAAGTTGTTACTCTTAGAAAAGATCAATAATAGTCAGCTTCAAGAGGTGCAATGTGCCAGTGGCATGAATTGTGATGCACCTTGCTGTGTGAATAAACATGTGATTAGCCGTACCCAGCCAGATGTTCTTCTCATGCTACCATGAGTCAACAAACTGACATTTTCTCATTGTTGGTGCTGGTTGCAAGCAAAATGGTGGGCACAAGTACACAGTAGTGAAGGGTCATTGCTATAAAGGCATTGGAATTAATTAATTAGTCTATTTGCAAAGGAAATATAAGTAAGTTGTAATCGTGGGCTATATATTTTCTGGTTTTGAGAGTTGACACACACTGTTTACATGTAACATTTGTGGTGGCCAGACTTTGACACATTTTGTGTGTAGTCCTTTTTTATTTTTTTATTTTTTTATTCGTAAGAATCGAAGATAAGTAAGGGTTTATAACAACTCAGGCATCAACCAACTGAGCTAGACTCCCTTGATTTGTGTGTAGTCTAGTTACAAATTATCAATAATATTTGTGTTTTGCCTATAAAAAAAAGTTATTGTTTCCATACTTATTGGCTAACAAATTGCTTCATCAAGGACTAATTCTATTGTTAAATATCAATTTAGTACTGCAAAAAGTGTGAATATTTTCTAAATTATTTAGTTCATCAATTTTTGTTGTTTTGTATTAAGTTGAACTAGCATGTAACCCGTGTCATGCACAAGCATATGTTTGAATGTAAAGTGATATAAATGCATAGATATTTTTAATTTTATTATAAATGTCTTTAAGATAGTCCTTATAAATTGATATTGATTTTAATTATAATTTATAAATTGATTTGTTCAAATACTTTTTTCAATAGAAAAGAAACACAACAAAATTATTTAAACAAGTTATTGCTAGCAAAGTTGAACATGATAAAAATTAATGAAAAATATACAGACTTTATATTAATGTGTAACTTATTTAAAATATTTATCCATAATAATTTAGAAATTAATGTTATTTCATGTAAAATATTTAATCCCCTTATAATATATTTTTACTTTGTAATTTAAATATTAATAACTTTTATGTAGATGTTAATATACTTTCACATAAAATGTTAAAATAAGAGTAAAGTATATCACCATGTTTTTTATTTCATTCCTACTTTTATTATGAATGAAATGGTATAAATTTATTTTGCCTAAAAAAAGAGAGTAAAGTATATAAAAGTCAAAGAATATTTTAAATATTTTTAATTTGTATATTAAAAAAAAGGATGAATGAAAGCAAAGTAAAGCGATAGTACATATAAATGTTTATGTATACCAACATACTATCGAAGTTTCCTTCTTCATGACTTTGAAGAATTTTATATGATGTTATTAAAGTTTTAAATAAAAGTAGTAAATTAAGTAAAATTCTTACAAAGGATGAAATGTTAAGGAATTGGTGTGATGAGATTGAAAATTTTCAAATACTAATAAGATTGTTGGATCGATTGTAGATCGTGTAAAGTTTTATGTTTAAAAATGATAATATTATAATATTATTCATCTTATCAGAAAAGTGTATATAAAATTCACCTTTAACCATCAAAATAACTTAACAATACAAATAAAATGCTATAACAAGTTGATGAAATTTGAAGAAGTTAAAATTAAAAAAATAATGATTATAATGTTTTTTTTCGTAAGTACTGTATAAATAGTGGTGAGTGAACGGGTGGGAAACACTAGCTGAGCAATGATAACTGCATTATATGCTTGCCTTTTTGGTACATATAATTGCATTTATCTTATCTATTCCTTAGTTAAAGTCTTGTTTTTATCTCTCTTTTAGTTAAAATTTAGCTTTTTAGGAATCTTTTTAGTGTGTTTAGACTTTTGAATCAATTTTTATGTTTTCCTATGTTTTTATTGTTGTTAGAAGCCCACTCTTGAAGGAGGATAAGTCAAAGTGAAAAAGAGGATATTTTGAATTCTGGCCCAGCTGGACAGAGGAGTGCATGCCCAACCAGAGAGAGTCAGTAGCGATCTCAATTTCTAGAGCATCTCTTGCCCAGCATGAATCAGTTTCATGCCCAGCCAAAGAGAGTCAGTAGCTATCTCACTTTTGAAGACATTTCTAGCCCAGCAGGCACAAGAGTGTCTTGCGCAGCTAGGGAGCTCCAATACTCATTAATGAAGCTCATGCCCAGCGAGAATATTGTGCATGCCGGGCCAGAAATGTGCGTTGTCACTTTATGTGCCACAGACAAAGTCATTAAAGGAGGCTTTTTGAGAAAGAATAGAACATTCTTCTTGGATCTAGGTTTTGGAACATGGGAAGCTCCATGGGACTCTCTTATTCCTCCATTTTTCATCTTCTTCCTTCCTTCACCATTTTGGATGCTCTTCTCACCCATGGGTTAGCTGAGCTCCCCTTCATTGGGGTTTGATGTAACTAAACCCAAACTCATGTATATCTTTTGAGTCATTAATACATATTTATTATTCACCATTACGTGTTTTCTCCTTTGCTTAATGCTTGCTTGTGGCCTGATCAACCCTTGTATGATTTTTTATGGTTTAAATGCGATTGGAAAATGTATTTGAACTATGAATCGGAGAAAAGCACCTAATGGGTCTTGTATCTAGGAATAGAGCAAAGTCCATTAGTCACCTTTAACTCCTTTTCTTAAAGCAAGTAACTTGGCTAAGCTATGCAAGGGATTGGTAGTTTAGTCAAGGGACTTAGGCTCTTCTTGTAAGGAATTAGGGATTGAACATTTTTATGAGTTGGTGATAACAAATGGATGATAAACATTGATTAATAGCTTGTGTATGCATGACGGAGTGGTTAAGTGAAGTCAAACCCCACGTTCATTATCATCGTTTCTCGTAATCCCTTTCTGCAATCTAGATCCTTAAGAATCAAAAACCCTTTTTTTTATTAGTTTTATTTCCAAGTTTCCACCTTTATCTTTATTTTCAATCATTATCATTTCAAGTTCGCTTTATATTTGGTCTAGTAGGTAAAAAGTGTGTAAATTGCCAAATATTGAACAAGTCTCTTTGGATACGATATTTGGACTTCCATTTTATACTACTTGTACGACTTGGTACACTTGCCAATGGCGTAACAAGCAACATAAATAGCAGATTTGTAATAAATTAGCAGGTAAAATGTGTAATTAAGCCTAAAAATTGAGATGCTTTCTTGAATCTAATATTAAAATAGAGGCTTTTGATGTTAATGATATAATTATGTGTTCGCATATTTAAAACAATGATGTAGATGATAATTTTCAATAGTGTAAATTTGATCCACCGGGTAAAGTTTTTTATACTATGATTAATTAATCTTGACATATCAATAATGGTGCTTGAATGTTTCATGTAGTTGTTGTAGTCAAACTATTTTAATGATGCGTCTATACATATTGAGTGCTAGTGTAAAAAGCTTTTACACAGATGATGGATTAAAACAAAATCCTATACATATTGTAAAAAATTTGGATTTGGGTTTCATATAATTTTTTAGTACTTTTGCATTGAACTTACAACTTTTTCCTCTATTTTTTGGGCAGTTATGACTGATGAGCATACAAGAATCCTGTTTTCCCAAAAATTTTCTTTGCAAGAGCTGCTTTGCCTCATTGAAGATTTTCGTATAAAAGGAAAAGTTATGTCAAAGAGTGCATTGATAACCAATAATTTTGTGGATGGTGTAGACACATTATCTTCTGAAGTAGCTTCAAATGAGCAGTTGGTAGCAGCAAGTGTTATATTAGCATCATTATGTGCTGCAACTGATCATGTTGGATTTATATGGGAGGCTTCATATAAAATTCTTAGATTATGCCGATTGGATTCTAGGACAGTGCTAACTATTCTTCACATTTTTGCTCATCTGGGTGGAAGTAAGTATTTTGACTCCCTCAATTTCGCACCGATGATTGTGTTGAAATCTCTAGTGATGTCTGTTGAGGGTGAGACCCTATCTGCTGCTACTGCTTCCAGTCTTCTGCCACTGAATCAGCTGCATATATACTGAATTGTGTACCAGCGATAGACGCCCATTCTCAGATGGTATTGAATCTACTGATGCTGTTAAGATGTTACTCTTAGAAAAGATCAATAATAGTCAGCTTCAAGAGGTGCAATGTGCCAGTGGCATGAATTGTGATGCACCTTGTTGTGTGAATAAACACGTGATTAGCCCTACCCAGCCAGATGTTCTTCTCGATACTACCATGAGTCAACAAACTGACATCTTCTCATTGTTGGAGCTGGTTGAAAACAAAATGGTGTGCACAAGTACACAGTAGTGAAGGGTCATTGCTATAAAGGCATTGGGATTATTAGACTATTGGCAAGGGAAATATAAGCAAGTTGTCATCGTGGGCTATATATTTTCGGGTTTTGAGAGTTGATACACACACTGTTTACATGTAACATTTGTGGTGGCCAGACTTTTTTTTCTTTCTTTTATATGTAGCAATCGAAAATAGCTAACAGAGGGTTTACAACAACTCACGCATCCTGCTCAACCAACTTAGCTAGACTCCCTTGATTTCTGTGTGTAGTCTAGTTACAAATTATCAATAATATTCATCTTTTGCCTATAAAACAAAGTTATTGTTTCTATACTTATTGGTTAACAAATTGCTTGATCAAGGAATAATTCTATTGTTAAATATTAATTTAGTACTCCAAAAAGTGTGAATATTTTCTAAATTATTTATTTCTAAATTATTTAGTTCAGCAATTTTTGTTGTTCTGTATTAAGTTCATCTAGCATGTAACCCGTGTCATGCACAAGCATATGTTTAAATGTAAAGTGATATAAATGCATAGATATTTTTAATTTTATTATAAATGTCTTTAAGATAGTCCTTATAAATTGATATTGATTTTAATTATAATTTATAAATTGATTTGTTCAAATACTTTTTTCAATAGAAAAGAAACACAACAAAATTATTTAAACAAATTATTGCTAGCAAAGTTGAACACTACAAAAATTAATGAAAAATATACAGACTTTATATTAATGTGTAATTTATTTAAAATATTTATCCATAATAATTTAGATATTAATGTTATTTCATGTAAAATATTTAATCCCCTTATAATATATTTTTAATTTGTAATTTAAATATTAATAACTTTTATGTAGATGTTAATATACTTTCACAAAAAATGTTAAAATAAGAGTAAAGTATATCATCGTGTTTTTTTATTTCATTCCTACTTGTATTGAACCTCTGATTATGAATGAAATGATATAAATTTATTTTGCCTTAAAAAAGAGAGTAAAGTATATAAAAGTCAAAGAATATTTTAAATTTTTTAATTTGTATATTAAAAAAAAGGATGAATGAAAGCAAAGTAAAGCAATAGTACATATAAATGTTTATATATACCAACATACTATCGAAGTTTCCTTCTTCATGACTTTGAAGAATTTTTATGATGTTATTAAAGTTTTAAATAAAAGTAGTAAATTAAGTAAAATTCTTACAAAGCATGAAATGTTAAGGAATTGGTGTGGTGAGATTGAAAATTTTCAAATACTAATATGATTGTTGGATCGATTGTAGATCGTGTAAAGTTTTATGTTTAAAAATGATAATATTATAATATTATTCATCTTATCAGAAAAGTATATATAAAATTCACCATTAACCATCAAAATAACTTAACAATACAAATAAAATGCTAAAACAAGTTGATGAAATTTGAAGAAGTTAAAATTAAAAAAATAATTATTTTCAATTGATAATGTTTTTTCTTAAGTACTGTATAAATAGCGGTGAGTGAACGGGTGGGAACACCAACTGGGCAGTATAAGTAGCGGGTTTGTAAAAATTTAGTAGGTAAAAGGTGCAATTAAACCTAAAAATTGAGATGCTTTCTTGAATCTAATATGATAATAGAGGATAGTATATCCTTTTGATGTGAATAATATAATTATGTGTTATTATTCAGACTAAAAGAGACAACTGCACTTGAAGTGGAAAATGAAGATCTTTTCTTTCAGGCATGACATTATTTTTTTTCTTCTTAAATCTAAAATTGAATATAAGGTGGCTTTAAATCTTAGTATGTAAGCGTTGACAATGCAAAGTGTTTGCTTGTAAGAGGAAGACAACTCTTTGTAAAACTGCAATTTATTAGAATGAGGAGTATTTCCATGCAACATTAAATTGTTGCATGGGTTTCTTGTATGAAAGATTGGCCACCTTATGGCAAATAGGATCTGACAATGAGTATATAAAAGATTTTGATGTCTTGCTGCAAGTGTTGGAGATTCTGAAGGAGAAACTACCGAGGTATAATGAGGACCTCAATCCCCCCCAAGTAATTAGAGCCACACTTTAAGTATCATTGAGGTGGAGGAATTGTGACAAGAAATGGTGTAATATTCCAAATAATAGAGTTTTTTTTTTATTATTCGTAGGAATCAAACACATACTTATTAGGAGTTTTTGTGAGCATTAATTAAGTTAGAGAGTGGTCAACAAGGCTCAATAGGGAATTAGCTCCCACTAACCGTAGGCATAAAAAGACATAGTCACACACCCACACTTGACATAGAGGAAAAGAGAGGAGAAAGGGAACAGAGAAAGAGAGGAGATCATAGAAAAGAACCGTGTCAACCAAAGAGAACCTATGCTCATTCTAAGGTGAGTGCAACTGCTAGCCATCTCTACACTCTTCAATGCTTTGCTCTTGATTATAATTTCATTAATGATATTTTATGAATATGTTAGGATGGTTTAATGGGAATTAGTAAATAATTGGATGATTGACAGGATTAATATGTTTTATAGAGAAAAATTTGAAAATAATTGATTATTTTTCCAAAAGAAATTGATTACAAACTTTTGCCTTAAAATCTCATACAACTACATTGAAGCATAAATGTGGTATAGGTTCTTCGGAAGGGAATGGGGTGCAGAAGTTTTGCAAGCATATGTTTGACGGGGATTTAGAAATCAATAGTGGGAAACGAATTTTTTTTTTTTTAATGAACATGAGGCATGCCAATGTAAAAATAATTAGGCTTAAATATGTTTTGGGTCCTTAATAAATTAGCAAATTTTGTTTTGGGTCCCTAATAAAAAATTTCTTTGAATCCAGTTCCTAATAAAACAAAAGATTTATTTTGGGTCCTTGTTATTTTGTCTTGGTCCTTCTAATATACCTATTTTTTCTGTTGAATCCCTAAAATATGTAGATAATTTGTTATTAGTCCCTATCAAATATTTTTCAAAGGGACAAATACAAAATGACAAAATATTATAAAGACTCGAATGAAAAAATAGATATATTAGAAGGACCAAGACAAAATAATAAGGACCTAAAACAATTTTTTTGTTATATTAGGGAGACAACGTAAAGAAAAAATTTATTAGAAACCCAAAACAAAATTTGTTAATTTATCAGGAACCTAAAACATATTTAAGGCTAAATAATGATAGGCGTCCCAACCAGGGAAGGAATTCAATATTTGTCCAATCCATTCATGTAAAATCAAATCTAATCCATTTGATTATTATGTACGAAAAAAAAAATTCATTCAATTATTATAACAAAAGTACTTGCATTAGATTGGATGATTCATATCACTAACTAGACAGATAACAATTTATTCACTCTTATTTTCAAATCCAATAGACGATCTAATTAACTCTTAGGTAGCATTGGCTCAACCGAAGCTAAATCCCTTGCTAGCTTTCACATTACTTGCATCAAATTGGATGATTCACATAATTAATGAATAAATAACAATATTCACTTTTTTTTCTAAAAAAAACAATATTCACTTTTAATTTTCAAATTTAATAGACCATCTAATTAACTCTTAGGTACAAAAGATTGGCTTAATGGTTGGGAAAGGAGGTTTAAGGGTGAAGGGAGAAGGGAGAAGAGGGGAAAGAAAGGTCGCGGCTGGGTTCGAAGTTGTACGTTAGTCCTGGCTGACACTAATAGTGTCAATGTCGAGATTGACGCTAATTGTTGGACTCTATTAATTTCACACATTTTTTGTAGTGACTAATTATTTTTTTAATTTTAAGTTAAATTTAGCTAATTATTTTTATTCATTTCAAATTCGAATTGTATTTTTATGAAAAATGATAAAAAAAAATTCATGCAACATATATATGTATTGAATTTCTCTCTCATTACGATTACAGTTACAAAATAACTTTATTTTTTTCTCTCTCAATTCTTATATTTATTCCCCTTCAGATTGATTTAAGATGACTGATAATATGAAGAAAAAAAAAAAAGAACCGATACTACTTTTCACGTACGAAAAAATATTCTTACAAAATAACATTGATATTTTGTGTGTAATTGAGTACAACAGATTAAAAATATAATACAAATGTAATAAAAAAAAAATCAATTGTATTTTGTGTATGCCTACTTCTCATTGAGTTTTCTTGGAGATGATGAAAGTTCATGTATATATCTTCTGCACCAATTCTCAGTGGTCCGTTCATTCTCTACCCTTCCCTCAGCTTCTGCCGTCTCAGACTTGGCATTTCTTTTTTCCACGAAACTGTAAAGAAAAGTCATAACAACGAAGAAAAAAAAACAAAAGGCTGTTGAAGGAACAAGAAGTAATTATTTTGCTTTGAGGGAAATCAAGGTGGTTAAATAATAAATAGATAATACTGACCAATCAAAATACTTCATCTATTTTTGCATTATTGGTGTATATACCAATCAACATTTTGAAACAAAATATGGTTGTACAGAGTGCTCAATCCGGAAAGAGCTGAAAGTGTACCTGTGTACAGCAGCTCTTTTTGGACTGAGCATCTGTGCACTCATCTTCTGCTGAAGGGATCAATGATAAAACCTTTCTCTTTCCCTCTTTTCTTTTCTGTTATATATTGTCTCTCTTGTATTGTGGTTTCTTCTGCCAATGACACAGTATTTATAAACCTGCAATCACTTCAATTGGCGCGGAGCAACGTTACACTGTCCAGCTGGTTGTTTCAACCCGCTCACTCTCTGACTCTATTCTTGGTCCACATGTTTGAAAACAAAAATACAGTATTTTAAGTAATAAAATGAAAAATAGACAAATAATTAATGTGGAGATTTGAAATATTAACATAAAAGGAGTTTTTAAATTAAAAATTAACATAAAAAGTAAGTTTGAAAGATAATTAATGATTTAAATATTTTTAAACATATAGAAATAGATTTTTTTTAGGTCAGAAATATTAGATATTAAATAAGAATGAAATGTATATTTGGAATAATTTACTATTTTTTTTTAAAAAAAAGAACTGATTCTTTTTTAATCATCATGACATTGGTGTGAAGTATATATCCATCGACTTTACTGATGACTAATCTTCGCCAAGAAACTTGGCTGACTCACCTATAGTCTGGTGTCCCTTTTCAATCATATTTTTTCAATCCACAAGGCATTACCTTGCTTAAAGGACCGAACGTTCCAATTATACTAACGACATGTTGGTAAAAAGCTGATTTACAAAAAGTTTCTTTAGAAATAATTATTATTTTTTTTCTTTTCAAAATAACATTGTAGTATAGAAAGTTGGAAACATAATTAAAGTTGAGATTTGAAATCTTAACGTAAAAGAATCTTTAAATAAGAAATAAACATAAAAAAAGGTGTGAAAAAATTATCAATTAAAATATTTTTAAAATATAAAATTCAATGTTAAAAAATCAGTTAATTATTTCTTAAAACTTTATTTTTGTGGTAATTTGTTATTTAAAAATTACTTGTTATGCTAAGATTTCAAATCTCAACTTTAAATATCTTTCTATTTTTGTTGTTATTTTAAAGAAAAAAAAAATCATTAACTTTATACACTTCAATATCATTTAGTATTTTTTTCTTTCAAAAGTGAATGATTTTAAATATACAGTTCAATGAATTCCTTGTTATTTATAAATTATTTTTTATTTTTAAATTTTTTTAATAACTAACTATATTTAAAATTTCTTTTTATGTTAAATTAATATTGAGAAAACTTTAATTATCTTCCTGTTTCAGATTTTTATTTTGAAAAAAATAACTATTTACTTCATTAGGTTAATTATGCATTAGGTTCTTAAAGAAAAAAATAATTATTTTCTTCATTATATTATTTTCTCAGAAGTTAGTAATTCAAAATATACATTTAATTGTTATTTTTTTTGTTACCATGTTATTGGTATGGAGTTACCACGTTTTTTCTATCTACAAGACTAGAACCCGAGAACTTGCTTAAGAGGACCGAGTCCAGTACTACTCGGACCAACGACATGTTATTTAAATGTTAATTTTAAAAATATTGCTGTTCCAAAAAAATATATAACTGTACCAAAAATTTTTAAAAACATTAAAAATATTAACTATTTTCAAACTTTCTTTTTATGTTAAATTTTTATTTAAAAATTCTTTTTCTGTCAGGTTTGAAATCTCAAACTTAAATATCTTTGCATTTTTTATTTTATATTACTTAAAATAGTGAATTTTTGCTTTGAAACATGTTGAAGGGGCAAGAACAGAGTAGGTGAGTGAAGGGTTGGGAAACACCAACTGGGCAGTATAAATAGGGTGTCATTGTGAGATGAAACCACAACACAAGAATGACAACAACACAAAAGAAAAGAGTGAAAGAGAGAGATTTTAAATCAGAATAATATCAAATAATCAAATAATAACAATTTTTAAATCGAATAAATTAACATCAGTAAAATTTTAAAATTACTTTAACTAAAATATTAAAATATATCATGCAGGTTCTGAAACATTCAAAATATAATTTTCAAATTTTTTTATTTAAATCTGGAAAGAAATCAATAATTAATTAATTGATTAATGTTACTAAAATTAAGAATGAAATATCAATCAATTAATCAATCAATATATTATATAAAATGCCACCAAAATGTGACACGTGGACAACCAGTCCTAGTCAGCAACTGTGTTTTATATAATATATAGATATAGATAGATAGATAGATAGATTTTTATTTAAAAATTCTTTTTCTGACAGATTTGAAATCTCAAACTTAAATATCTTTGCATTTTTCATTTTATATTACTTAAATAGTGAATTTTTGCTTTGAAACATGTTGAAGGGGCAAGAACGGGGTTGGTGAGTGAAGGGGTGGGAAACACCAGCTGGGCAGTATAAATAGGGTGTCATTGTGAGATGAAACCACAACACAAGAATGACAACAACACAAAAGAAAAGAGTGAAAGAGAGAGGTTTTATACTTTTATCATTCATCACTTCAGAGTATGACAGCACAGAATGCTCAACCCGAAAACTTGTTTCAGTTGATGATACACTCAACCTGAAGACTTGTTTCAGTATGGCTGCACAGAATGCTCAACCCGAAAACTTGTTTCATTATGGCTGCACAGTATGCTCAACCCGACAACAACGCTGCAGTTTAGATTCTCAAACTGAATGGGCTGTTGCAACCATTCTAACTGCAGTAGCCATGGAAGAAATGGACCTAAAAAGTAAGATGCTGTTCTAGATAACAAGTTATAGTATCCATGTTTTTGAATGCTCTTAGTAGTTTCTTTTATTCATATTAATATCTTTGTTTTTCTTGCTGTATCTAACAAATCAGTTCATTATACACTTGTTATGAAGGAAAATGACAGTCTTTGTTTCTTCTAATTTCTTTCAGGGAGAAGCACTATGTGTTGTTATCACTTCTTCTATTCAACTTCAACATTGCTGCAATGCAATTTGGGAGATTTGGGACTGGGAACTTAACCCTCTGCTTGAATTCTTATGCTGAACACATTCAGAGTGGTTTGTTCATCTCTTTTATAATTGACTCGTGTTCTGCATATTTAAAACAATGATGTAGATGATAATTTTCAGTAAGTGTAAATTCGATCCACTGTGTAAAGTTTTTTATACTATGATTAACTTTGACATATCAATAATGGTGCTTGAATGTTTCATGTAGTTGTTGTAGTCAAACTATTTTAATGACATGTCTATACATATTGAGTACTAGTGTAAAAAGCTTTTACACAGATGATGGATTAAAATACAATCCTATACATATTGTATAAAATTTGGATTTGGGTTTCATATAATTTTTTTAGTACTTTTGCATTGAACTTAAAACTTTTTCCTCTATTTTTTGGGCAGTTATGACTGATGAGCATACAAGAATCCTGTTTTCCCAAACATTTTCTTTGCAAGAGCTGCTTTGCCTCATTGAAGATTTTCTTATAAAAGGAAAAGTTATGTCAAAGAGTGCATTGATAACCAATAATTTTGTGGATGGTGTAGACACATTATCTTCTGAAGTAGCTTCAAATGAGCAGTTGGTAGCAGCAAGTGTTATATTATCATCATTATGTGCTGCAACTGATCATGTTGGGTTTATATGGGAGGCTTCATATAAAATTCTTAGATTATGCCGATGGGATTCTAGGACAGTGCTAACTATTCTTCACATTTTTGCTCATCTGGGTGGAAGTAAGTATTTTGACTCCCTCAATTTTGCACCGATGATTGTGTTGAAATCTCTAGTGATGTTTGTTGAGGGTGAGAACCTATCTGCTGCTACTGCTTCCAGTCTTCTGTCAATGAATCAGCTGCATACTGAATTGTGTACCAGCGATAGATGCCCATTCTCAGATGGTATTGAATCTATTGATGCTGTTAAGTTGTTACTCTTAGAAAAGATCAATAATAGTCAGCTTCAAGAGGTGCGATGTGCCAGTGGCATGAATTGTGATGCACCTTGCTGTGTGAATAAACACGTGATTAGCCCTACCCAGCCAGATGTTCTTCTCAATGCTACCATGAGTCAACAAACTGACATCTTCTCATTGTTGGTGCTGGTTGCAAGCAAAATGGTGTGCACAAGTACATAGTAGTGAAGGGTTATTGCTATAAAGGCATTGGGATTATTAGTCTATTTGCAAAGGAAATATAAGCAAGTTGTAATCGTGGGCTATATATTTTCTGCTTTTGAGAGTTGACACACACTGTTTGCATGTAACATTTCTGGTGGCCAGACTTTGACACATCTTGTGTGTAGTCTTTTTTTTTTATCCGTAAGAATCGAAGATAAGTAAGGGTTTATAACAACTCACGCATCCTGCTCAACCAACTAAGCTAGACTCCCTTGATTTGTGTGTAGTCTAGTTACAAATTATCAATAATATTCGTCTTTGGCCTATAAAAAAAGGTTACTGTTTACATACTTATTCTTTAACAAATTGTTTGATCAAGGAATAATTCTATTGTTAAATATCAATTTAGTACTCCTACAAGTGTGAATATTTTCTAAATAATTTAGTTCAACAATTTTTGTTGTTCTGTATTAAGTTCAACTAGCATGTAACCCCGTGTCATGCAAAAGCATATGTTTGAATGTAAAGTGATATAAATGCATAGATATTTTTATTTTTATTAGAAATGTCTTTAAGATAGTCCTTATAAATTGATATTGATTTTAAATAGATAATATTTTCAATGCATACCCGCTAGTTAGGTTGTTTTTTTCTTTCAATGTTTGAGCTGCAACAGTAGTGCAGTTGGGGGGGGGGGATGCGGGGCGACACGAGTAGAAACATGAGAGAAAGAAGGATTAATGGGAGAATCACAACTTTTTTCTTTTCCAAATTTCCAGAAGCATTTAAAGAGGAGGATTTGTGGAAGGTTTTCCAAAGGTGGGGAAGAGTGTGGGCAGTATATATTGCAAAGCCAAAAGACAGATGGGGAAATAAGTATGGTTTTGTTAGATTCATAGATGTTCAGAATGCAAAAGCTTTAGAACAACAGCTGGATATGATCTATATTGGTAATGTGAAGATGAATGTAAACATCCCTAAGTATGAAAAGGCAGACGGAGAGCAAAGGAGGGGTCAAATGGGATACAGAGGAGAAGAAAACAGTAAAATTGGTAATAAGCACACTATGCCAAATGATGTTGGCGTAAACGATTAGATGAAGAAAGAAGAACAAGGTATTAGGGCAGCTCAGACGACTCAAAAGGCACACAACAGAAACACGATGCAGTGGAAGCAAAAGGTGGAGAGAATTGGTCATGGGGAGGAAAGTAAGTGGTGGGCTAAGGACATAAAGGTACCCAAAGGGGACAATGAATGGCTACTAAATTGCTGGGTGGGAAGGTTAAGAGACCTAACTATGTTTGATAGATTAAATGATGTGTTCGTGCTCGAAGATTCTGGATAGGTGAGCTTGAGGTACATAGGTGATGACATGGTGCTCATTTCAGGGGTATCAGAAGACATAATTACTGAGAAATCTGGAAAAGAGGATGATGGAATTTATTCTATATTCCATTCTATCCAGAAGTGGAGTCCAGAGATAACCTCTGGGAATCGACTAGCATGGGTAAGATGCACTGGGATACCCCTACATGTTTGGGGAGACATCTGTTTTTCTAAGGTGGTGAGCCCGTTCGGAAACTTCGTGGCCACGGATAAGTCTACGGCTACTTTGGAGAAGGTGGATGCTGCTAGGATCCTGGTAAAGATTTCAACATCGCAACATATCATGTACTGCGAGAAGATCAGAATAAATGGAAAAATTTATACAGTCAGGGTTGTTAAGGAGTTCACCGCAAAAGTTGAACAATGTGGATGTTGGAGATGGGGGGAAAATGAGGAATCCGATCATGAGAAGTCGTTAGGGAGTGAAACCGGAATGGATGCTATTTCATCATGTTCGAAATGTGAGGAAATATAGTACAAAGAAGAAGGGCCACATTCTGGAGGCACATGCGGCCATGGGAAGAACTTCGAAGGTTCAAAGGTGGTGGAAATAGAGAAATGTTCAAAATATTACCCCACGGGTAATACCCATCAGGAAAATGGAAGGTCAAACAGTACATAGCAAATCCCCAAAGACAATGGGAAACATGTGACTGATAGCAGGGTAGGTGAAGGGAAAAGATTGGGAAACGTGAACAATTCAGAAACGAGTAACGTGTTGGAGAGTAGAAAGACTGAAAAGGTGGTGGAGACCTTCGAGGGTATCACAAGCTTATCTAGCCCTATCAGAGAGTGCCACGTGGCAGCAACAGACGCACATGAAGCAGAAATGGATCTGGAAGGATGGGATAACGATCACATTGAGTTGGGCCAAGTCACAGAGGCCCAACCTAAGTGCACTACACCAAACGGGGACGTTTTGAAGAGCTGTATGGAGTTGAGTTATTTGGAGCCCAACTTCGAAGGGAGACACACGACACCTCCGTGGCTAAAATCCCAATCGGTTTGTGAAACACAAGGAGTATATGAGGCAAAGAAACAGCAAGACACAGTGGGTCAAGACGAGGGAACAAAAAATGACATCACGACAAAATCCATGGCTGATCAATCTCTGATTATTGGTGCAATAAGACGAGCAATTAGAGGTAAGTCTATTCTAGAGGAGGAGTCTTCTTCACAACGCTCAAGGACAAGGAGCATCACTCAAAAAGAAGATGCAAATAGAAGAATAGTGTCTAGGCAACTCAGCCTCAGTAATGCATTATTGGATAGCTGCATCCGTAACAGAAACAGACTTCTGTGGCTTAAAAATGATGAAACTGAAGCCCTGGAATTATGGGAGGTAAGGAAAAAGATCAGAGTGTCACATAATGGAGATGAGTAGGAAGTGTTGGAGAAGATAAGGAAAATGGAATTTAGGGATCAGCAAGGCCTCTCAAAAAAGGAACACTTGGAGGGTAGAGAAGCAGGTGGATCATGAAGCTCTTGTCATATAATGTGAGAGGACTAGGGGGCCGGATTAAGGGGAATTTTGTTAGGAAATTGGTGCAGAAGGAAGGGGTGCATATTCTGTGTTTTCAAGAAACGAAAAAGGAGTCAATTGAACATAAATTATGCTCTATATTGTGGGGAGACAATGATATAAGGTGGGTGGTTGCACCAACGGTGGGTGCGTCTGGTGGGGTGCTAAGTATATGGGATGAATATTTTTTTGAACTGAGAAATCAGTTTGGGGGAGCCGCTTTGTGGGCTTGGAAGGGATTTGGAAAGAAAAAGGCTGCGAAGTTGTGATAGTAAATGTATATGCTTCATGTGATGGGGTGGTAAGAAGTAGGATGTGGGAAGAGCTAAAAAGTATAAAGGCGAGTTGTTCTATTACATGTTGGTGTGTTCTTGGTGATTTTAACTGTGTGAGGAGACCATGTGAGAGGGAAGGTACATGGGGTGTTGTTGGTGGAGCTAGGGACATAAGAGAATTTAATGAGTTCATGGAAGTTATGGAGTTGGAGGATATTCCGTTGGTCGGGAGAAAGTTTACTTGGTATCGACCAAATGGAAAATCAAGAAGTAGGATTGATAGGGTAATCGTGTCAAAAGAATGGATGGATCTTTGATCGGGAAGTACCCAATATGTCCTTAATAGAAACATCTCAGACCATTGCCCAATTTTGGTCAAGAGCTCTATCATTGATTGGGGTCCAACACCTTTCAAGGTATTGGATTGTTGGTTTATGGACAAAAAATATGTGAAATTCGTGGAAGGAGCATGGGAACAATTAAAAGTTGGGGGATGGGGTGCTTTTGTGTTAAAGGAGAAATTGAAGTTATTGAAGAAAGAAATAAAGGTGTGGAACGTAGAACACTTTGGTATTTTGGAAAGAAGACAAACATGTATTGAAAAGGAAATGAATGATATAGAGAAAAAGGATGATGGTGGGGAGATTAGTGAAAGGGACCTCATTAGAAAAAGGGAGCTTCAAGAGGAGTTTTGGAGGGTGGTGGTATGCTTAGATTCTTTGGGGAGACAAAAGGAAAGATCTAAGTGGGTGGTAGAAGGAGATAGAAACACAAAATACTTTCATACTTATGTTAATTGGAGGAGAAGGGAAAACATGTTGAGAGGGTTACATATCGACGGGGTATGGGTGGAGGACCCAAGTAGGGTAAAGGAGGAGGCGAAATTTTTTTTTGAGGAGAGATTTAGAGAAGTAGATGTGGGAAGACCGAAGTTGGAGGGAGTTAATTTCAAGACTATCTTGTCACAAGATAACAACTTCCTTGTAGCCAAATTTGAAGAGGCGGAGGTTATGGAGGCGGTGTGGGAGTGCGGTAGTTCAAATAGCCCGGGTCCGGACGGTTACAACTTCAAATTCATCAAAGAATTTTGGCATTCCCTTAAAAAAGACATCTTGAGGTTTCTTGGTGAATATCATGTGCATGGTGTACTACCTAGGGGGTGTAACTCTTCTTTTATCTCACTCATTCCAAAAGTGGAGGAGCCACAACATTTAGGAGAATTTAGGCCTATATCCTTGGTAGGATGCATTTATAAAATTTTGGCAAAAATTCTCTCAAATAGATTAAAGAAGGTGCTAGATGGAGTGGTTGATCAGAGACAAAGTGCTTTTATTGGTGGTAGGTACTTGCTACATAGTGCATTGGTAGCAAATGAAGTGGTTGATGAGGTTAGAAGGATGGGGAAGAAGTGTTTGATCTTTAAAGTGGATTACGAAAAGGCCTAAGATTCAGTGAGTTGGGAATTTCTCTTCTACATGCTACATTGGATGGGTTTTAATGAGAAGTGGATAATATGGATTAAAGGTTGCTTGGAGAGTAGTAGAGTGTCCGTGCTAGTTAATGGAAGCCCATCTAATGAATTTGGTGTGTCTAAGGGGTTGAGACAAGGAGATTCTCTTGCTCCATTCTTGTTCACCATTGTTGCGGAAGGCCTATGTGGGATGATGAGAGAAGCCATTGATAAGAATTTATTCTCTAGCATCCTTGTGGGAGAGAATAGGGTAAAGGTAAATCTCCTCCAATATGCGGACGACACCATTTTCTTGGGTGAGGCTACAATGGCAAATGTTGTAACTATCAAAAGCATTTTGAGATGCTTTGAATTAGTTTATGGCCTTAAGGTTAATTTCTTTAAGAGCGAGTTTGGCACTATTGGAGTGGAGAGGGAGACTACCGAAAGGTATGCTAATTTTTTGAATTGCAAGCTCCTTAAGTTTCCTTTTACTTACTTAGGCATTCCGATAGGAGCTAACCCTAGGAGAGTGGACACTTGGAAACCAGTTATTAACAAATTCTCCAAAAAATTGAGTGGGTGGAAACATAAGATCTTGTCCTTTGCGGGTAGAGTGTGTCTTGTCAATTCCGTCTTGTCATCTCTACCTTTGTTCTATCTCTCTTTCTTTAAACTACCAAAAGGAGTGGGTAAGGAAATTATCAAAATTCAAAGAGATTTCTTGTGGGGTGGTGTGGCGGGTGGTAGAAAGGTTGCTTGGGAGAGTTGGGATAAGGTGTGTCAATCAAAGGATCTTGGTGGATTGGGAATAAAAAATATATTCATTTTTAATGAAGTTCTTTTAGCAAAGTGGAGGTGGGAGCTCTTGCAAGAGAAGGGAACGATATGGAGTGAAGTTATTGAGTCAAAATATAAGGGTTGGAGGGGTCTTGTGGGTGAAGGGAATGTACAAAACAAGTCTATTTGGTGGACTGATTTAAGTAAAGTGTGTGGGGGAGTTGAATGAGAGAAAGTGGTTTGAATCTATGAGTTCATGGAAACTAGGAAAAGGAGATAAAATTAAATTCTGGCTAGATAAATGGGTGGGTCACCAACAGTGGCGGATCCAGAAATTTTCTTAGTGGGGGCAAGAAATAGTTTAGGGTTAATTATGTTTTGATCCTAATTTTTTTTACAATTTCACTTTTAACCCCTAAACAAAATCTTAGTATTTTTTATCCCTATACTTTTCATTTGTTTACGGTTTTAATCCTTACTATTGAGTAACAACAACGTTAATGATGATATATTATCCACGTTAGCAGGTCAGTGACTTGTCACATCATCAATAAGTTTGATGGGACAATCACGTGTAATTTTTTTGCTAAATTGTGTTTTTAATCACTCATTAACTTGTTTGTCATCATCAACTAATTTGAACAGATGATATATTAAAAACACATTTTACTAAAAAATTACACATGGCTGCCCCATCATACTCCTTAATTACGTGACAAGTTAATGGACTGCTAACGTGACTGGTTACGTCAATAATTAACGTTGTTACTCGACAACATAAACTAGAACTATTAACAAAAGAAAATTATAGGGACCAAAAATGTTATAAAAAAAATTGTTTAGAGACTACAAGTGAAATTTACAAAAAGTTTAGGGACCAAAAACATAATTAATCCAATAATTTATAATATTTTCGCAAAAGAAAAATCTCACAAGCTTTTATAAAAATACATAATGTTATGACAAAAGAAATCCAAAATATTTAAGCTTCTACAAATTATAATTTTCCTCTATGTGTTTTCATACTTTAAAAATATTCTATGATTTTTTCATTGTGAATAATATAAAAAATTAAAAGGATAAAGTAGTGAAATTAATATCAATTTATTCTTTTTTTGTTTTTTATATTTTTTTACATTCATTTTAAAAAAATTACCTTATGGGGGCAATACCAATTTTTTTATAGGGTCAATTTTTTTCTTTTATTATACATATACAAAGAAAAAAAAAATTCTTGTGGGGGCAATTGCCCCCACAGTATTGTATGTGCATCCGCCAATGGTCACCAACCACTAGCTTTCTCATATCCTAGACCTTTTTTGAACTCCCAACAAAAAGAGGTAGTTATTGGTAGGATGGGGGGGGGGGGGGGGGGGGGGGGGAAGGAAAATTATGGAGGTGGAAATTGTCTTGGCGTAGGGAATGGTTTGAGCATGAAAGGCAAATGGTGGACTCCCTAAACAGAGAGCTCGAAGGTGTTACAGTAAACAAGGAGATGGCGGATAGCTGGCTTTGGTTACAACATTCGTCTGGGACTTACTCTGTCAAGTCAACTTATGATGCAATTTTTAGAGGTCTCTCGGACTGTCAAAGTGAAGGTATTTTTAACTACATTTGGTCCCTTAAACTTCCACCAAAAGTCAACTATTTCTTGTGGAGGGTGGTGAGAAACAGACTTCCAACTATGGATAATTTGAAGAAGAGAAATATTGTGGGACCAAACGATAATCTGTTGTGACCTTTTTGTAACTTTGGGGAGGAGTCACTGCAACATATCTTCTTCTCTTGTCACAAGGCAGAGGAAATTTGGAGACACTGCTATGATTGGGTTCAGATACAAACAACATTGCTGAAGTCAACTGTACAACATTTTAACCAACACACTCTCATGCTCAACAACAAAAAGGCTAACATAAGGTGGAAAGTAATTTGGTGTGGTATTTCTTGGGCCCTATGGAACTGCAGAAATAATATTAGATTCCATGACATTAGCTTTGAGAAGGATAATGTAATCCAGAATGTTCTCTACCACACATGGACGTGGCTGAAACTTTATGAACCATCTTTTGAGTACTCTTTCGTCCAGTGGAGCTCCAACCCAGCTTCATGTATTATCAGGTGATTTAGTCTTGTCCCAGCAGGCACGGTGCAATATAAGTGCAGGAAATTATACTTTGCTTTGGAGGGGAATTTCTGGTTTGGATGGACACAGCGGCTATTTTCGTTACTGTCATGTGGGTTACTTCAACATTGGTTTCGAGATAATTCTTTTGTAAACGTGGGGTGCAATTGAACTGGTTATTGTGTATTTATTGTGTTTAGAACTTTAAATACGGTGTAACCAGTTTACTCTTATATCTGCATTATGGTTTTGCAGATCCTTTTGTACATCATATGGGTACCGCTTATACCCAACATATATTATATATATTATTCGCCGATCAAAAAAAAAATATTTTCTATTCTTTGCTCTTGATTATAATTTCATTAACCAGGGAAGGAATTCAATATTTGTCCAATCCATTCATGTAAAATCTAATCTAATCCAATCAATTATTATGTACCAAAAAAAAAATCCATTCAATTATTATAATAGAAGTACTTGCATTAGATTGGATGATTCATATTAGTAACTAGATAGATAACAATTTATTCACTCTTATTTTCAAATCTAATAGACCATCTAATTAACTCTTAGGTATAAAAGATTGGCTTAATGGTTGGGAAAGAGAGTTTAAGGGTGAAGGGAGAAGGAGGGAGAGAAAGGTCGCATGTTCGAAGTTGTATGTTAGTCCTGGCTGACACTAATAGTGTCAATGTCGAGATTGACGCTAATTGTTGGACTCTATTAATTTCACACATTTTTTGTAGTGACTAATTATTTTTTTAATTTTAAAGTTAAATTTAGCTAAATATTTTTATTCATTTCAAATTCGAATTGTATTTTTATGAAAATTTATAATAAAAAAAAATTCATGCAACATATATATGTTTTGAATTTCTCTCTCATTACCATTACAGTTACAAAATAACTTTATTTTTTTTCTCTCAATTCTTATATTTATTCCCCTTCTGATTGATTTAAAATGACTGACAATATGAAGAAGAAGAAAAAAAAGAACCGATACTACTTTTCACGTACGAAAAAAATTCTTACAAAATAACATTGATATTTTGTGTGTAATTGAGTACAAAAGATTAAAAATATAATACAAATGTAATGAATAAAATAAAAAAAAAATCAATTGTATTTTGTGTATGCCTACTTCTCATTGGGTTTTCTTGGAGATGATGAAAGTTCATGTATATATCTTTTGCACAAATCCTCAATGGTCCGTTCATTCTCTAACCTTCTCTCAGCTTCTGCCGTCTCAGACTTGGCATTTCTTTTTTTCCACGAAATTGTAAAGAAAAGTCATAACAATGAAAAAAAGAGAAGGCTGCTGAAGGAACAAGAAGTAATTATTTTGCTTTGAGGGATATCAAGGTGGTTAAATAATAAATAGATAATACCGACCAATCAAAATACTTCATCTATTTTCGCATGATTGGTGTGTATACCAATCAACATTTTGAAACAAAATATGGTTGTACAGAGTGCTCAATCCGAAAAGAGCTGAAAGTGTACCTGAGTACAGCAGCTCTTTTTGGACTGAGCATCTGTGCACTCATCTTCTGCTGAAGGGTTCAATGATAAAACAAACCTTTCTCTTTCACTCTTTTCTTTTATGTTATTGTCTCTCTTGTATTGTGGTTTTTTCTGCCAATGACACAGTATTTATAAACCTGCAATCACTTCAATTGGCGCGGAGCAACGTTACAATGCCCAGCTGGTGTTTCAACCCGCTCACTCTTGGACTATGTTCTTGGTCAACATGCTTGAAAACAAAAACACAGTATTTTAAGTAATATAAAATGAAAAATAGAAAAATAATTAAAGTGGAGATTTGAAATATTAACATAAAAATAATAATTAAATAAAAATTCACATAAAAGGTAAGTTTGAAAAATAATTAATAATTTAAGTATTTTTAAAAATATAAAAATAGATGTTTTTTAGGTAAAAAAATAGATGTTGAATAGGAATGAAATGTGTATTTTGAATCATTTACTATTCCAAAAAAAAAGAAAAAGAAATAGAAAGTTAGAAACATAATTAAAGTTGAGATTTGAAATCTTAACATAAAAGAATATTTAAATAAGAAATAAACATAAAAAGAAGGTGTGAAAAAATTAACAATTTAAATATTTTAAAAAAAATATAAAATTCAATGTTAAATAATCAGTTAATATTTCTTAAAACTTTATTTTTATGGTAATTTGTTATTTGAAAATTGCTTGTTATGTTAAGATTTCAAATCTCAACTTTAAATATCTTTCTATTTTGGTTGTTATTATGAAAAAAAAAATTACTTTATACACTTCACTATCATTCAGTATTTTCTTTTCAAAAGTGAATGATTTTAAATATACAGTTGAATGAATTCTTTGTTATTTATAATTTATTTTTATTTTAAAAAAAATTAAATAACTATCTATATTGAAAATTTCTTTTTATGTTAAATTAATATTAAGAAACTTTAATTATCTTTCTGTTTCAGATTTTTATTTTGAAAAAAAAAACAATTATTTACTTCATTAGGTTAATAATTCATTAGTTTTTTAAAGAAAAAAACTAATTATTTACTTCATTAGATTATTTTTTCAGAAGTTAATAATTCAATATATACATTTAATTGTTATTAAAGGTTAATTTTAAAAATATTATGGTTCCTAAAAAATGTGTACCAAAATTTTTAAAAATATTAAAATTGTTAACTATTTTAAACTTTCTTTTTATCTTAAGATTTATATCTCAAACTTGATATCTTTCCATTTTTCATTTTATATTACTTAAAATAGTGAATTTTTGTTTTCACACACGTTGAAGGGGCAAGAACGGGGTTGGTGAGTGAAGGGGTGGGAAACACCAGCTGGACAGTATAAATAGGGTGTCATTGTGAGATGAAACCACAACACAAGAATGACAACAACACAAAAGAAAAGAGTGAAAGAGAGAGGTTTTATACTTTTGTCATTCATCACTTCAGAGTATGACTGCACAGAATGCTCAACCCGAAAACTTGTTTCAGTTGATGATACACTCAACCTGAAAACTTGTTTCAGTATGGCTGCACAGAATGCTCAACCCGAAAACTTGTTTCATTATGGCTGCAAAGTATGCTCAACCCGACAACAACACTGCAGTTTAGATTCTCAAACTGAATGGGCTGTTGCAAGCATTCTGACTGCAGTTGCTATGGAAGAAATGGCCCTAAAAAAGTAAGATGCTGTTTTAGATAACAATTTATAGTATCCATGTTTTTGAATGCCCTACAAATCAGTTCATTATACACTTGTTAGGAAGGAAAATGACAGTCTTTGTTTCTTCTAATTTCTTTCAGGGAGAAGCACTCTGTGTTGTTATCACTTCTTCTGTTCAACTTCAACATTGCTGCAATGCAATTCGGGAGATTTTGGACTGGCAACCTAACCCTCTGCTTGAATTCTTATGCTGAACACATTCTGAGTGGTTTGTTCATCTCTTTTATAATTGACTCGTGTTCTGCATATTTAAAACAATGATGTAGATGATAATTTTCAATAAGTGTAAATTCGATCCACTGTGTAAATTTTTTATACTATCATTAATTAATCTTGACATATCAATAATGGTGCTTGAATGTTTCATGTAGTTGTTGTAGTCAAACTATTTTAATGACGTGTCTATACATATTGAGTGCTAGTGTAAAAAGCTTTTACACAGATGATGGATTAAAATAAAATCCTATACATATTGTATAAAATTTGGATTTGGGTTTCATATAATTTTTTAGTACTTTTGCATTGAACTTACAACTTTTTCCTCTATTTTTTGGGCAGTTATGACTAATGAGCATACAAGAATCCTTTTTTCCGTAAAATTTTCTTTGCAAGAGCTGCTTTGCCTCATTGAAGATTTTCTTATAAAAGGAAAAGTTGTGTCAAAGAGTGCATTGAGAACCAACAATTTTGTGGATGGTGCAGACTCATTATCTTCTGAAGTAGCTTCAAAAGAGCAGTTGGTAGCA
This sequence comes from Pueraria montana var. lobata, assembly GCA_026413185.1. NCBI lineage: Eukaryota > Viridiplantae > Streptophyta > Magnoliopsida > Fabales > Fabaceae > Pueraria > Pueraria montana. Next base: position 17,619,488 of record CM048656.1, read on the forward strand.
GCAAGTATTATATTAGCATCATTATGTGCACATGATTTGTCCTACCCAGCCAGATTTTCTTCTCAATGCTACCATGAGTCAAAAGACTGACATCTTCTCATTGTTGGAGCTGGTTGCAAGCAAAATGGTGGGCACAAGTACACACTAGTGAAGGGTCATTGCTATAAAGGCATTGGGATTATTAGTCTATTTGCAAGGGAAATATGAGCAAGTTGTAATCGTGGGCTATATATTTTCTGCTTTTGAGAGTTGATACACACTGTTTACATGTAACATTTGTGATGGCCAGACTTTGACATATCTTGTGTGTAGTCTTTCTTTTTTTTTATGCGTAGGAATAGAAGATAGGTAATAGAGGGTTTACAACAACTTATGCACTCTACTCAACCAACTGAGATAGACTCCCTTGATTTGTGTGTGTAGTCTAATTACAAATTATCAATAATATTCGTCTTTTGCTTATAAAAAAAAGTTCTTGTTTCCATACTTCTTGGTTAACAAATTGTTTGATCAATGAATAATTCTATTGTTAATTATCAATTTAGTACTCCAAAAAGGATTGAATATTTTCTAAATTATTTAGTTCAGCAATTTTTGTTGTTTTGTATTAAGTTCAACTCGCATGTAACCTGTGTCATGCACAAGCATATGTTTGAATGTAAAGTGATATAAATGCATAGATATTTTTATTTTTATTAGAAATGTCTTTCAGATAGTCCTTATAAATTGATATTAATTTTAATTATAATTTATAAATTGATTTGTTCAAATACAATTTTCCATCGAAAAGAAACACAACAAAATTATTTAAACAAGTTATTGCTAACAAAGTTGAACACCACAAAAATTAATGAAAAATATACAGACTTTATATTAATGTGTAATTTATTTAAAATATTTATTCATAACAATTTAGATATTAATGTTATTTCATGTAAAATATTTAATCCCCTTATAATATATTTTTACTTTGTAATTTAAATATTAATAACTTTTATGAAGATGTTAATATACTTTCACATAAAATGTTAAAATAAGAGTAAAGTATATAAAAGTCAAAGAATATTTTAAATATTTTTATTTTTATATTAAAAAAAGATGAAAGGAAGCAAAGTAAAGCAATAGTACACATAAATGTTTATATATGCTGACATACTATATAATTGAAGTTTATATGTTGTTATTAACTGAAGTTTTAAATAAAAGTAGTAAATTAAGTAAAATTCTTGCAAAGCATGAAATGTTAAGGAATTGGTGTGGTAAGATTGAAAATTTTAAAATACTAATGTGATTGTAGGATAATTTGTAGATCGTGTAAATTTTTATGTTTAAAAATGATAATATTACAATATTATTCAACTTATTAAAAAAGTATACATAAAATTCATCATTAACCATCAAAATAACTTAGCAATACAAACAAACTTACTAAACAAGCTGATGAAATTCAAAGAAGTTAAAATTAAAAAAAATGATTTTCAATTGATAATGTCGTTTCTTATAATGTACTGTAGTTTGCATTAGCCTTTGATCTTGAATTGATAGTTTTGTTTTCAAATTTTCTTTTTATGTTAAATTTTTATTTGAAAAATTCTGTTTATGTAAAGATTTGAAATCTCAAACTTAATTATCGTTCCATTCTTCATTTTATATTACATAAATTAATAGTGAATTTTTGTTTTCAAACATGTTGAAGGTGCAAGAACAGAGTCGGTGAGTGAAGGGGTGGGAAACACCAGCTGGGCAGAATAAATAGGGTGTCATTGTGAGATGAAACCACAACACAAGAATGACAACAACAAAAAAGAAAAGAGTAAAAGAGAGAGGTTTTATACTTTTATCGTTCATCACTTCAGATTATGGCTGCACAGAATGCTCAATCCCAAAAATTGCACCTGCACGCAGGTACGCTCTCTCATCTCCTTCATTTCGATTTCAGCATCTGCTATCGATAAAAGTTAAATTCATCAACATCCTTTTTAGAGCAGAATGCTATCTTTTTTTTTTTTTTGTTTCTTTCTTTAAACCAACACACTTTTGCAGATTTGTTCTCTTTCTCTACGGGTTCATAACATGTCAAGTCAAAGTCGACTCGTAAAAGGATTAAGCTTGTAGGTGAACCTTAGGATTGGGTTTTAATATTTATGTCAGTTTTTAATGATTACAACAACAAAGGCCTTGTTCTACTAAGTGAAGTCGGCTACGTACAGGCTACGTGAATTGTACGTACCAATATTGGTGTTAGTTTGGGATTTGTATAATTATTTAGGATACCTCTAGTAGATAATTACTTGTATTTTCATGTATATTTTATAATCTGTGCATATGTTTGCTCATTTTTCTGCACTGGATAATTTGATTGCAGGTGCAAAATTGATGCTTTTAGAGTTCCTGCAGAAGTAAGAAATACTGTTGTAAAATTAAGCATACATCAGAAAATACAAGGTCTGTGTTTTTGGTGGAGGCTGGAACTGGTTCTTTACATTATCAACTTCCTAATCTTTGTTTAATCATGTCTGATCCTGAGGACAACGGTAGCATAAGTAGGACGTTTTAGGCTGCAAGAAAAGAAGGACAACAGATACTTTTCTAGAGGAGGCACTTCACGCATGAAGACTTAATGAGTCAAAGAGACTGTTTTTTCCCTTCAAGTGGATGTGATGCCTTTGACATTGATATAGATTCCAACAATAAAAATATTGACGCTTTTAGTGTTCCTTTTAACACACATCATAAGCATGCCCATGTGAGAAAAACTGACGTAATAAAAGGCATATTATGGTGTATTGATGTAAGACTTAATGTATTATATGTTTCACTTGAAGTCATGAATATGAAGATTACAGATTGAGCATGCATGTACTGGAGCCAGTGAGTGACGAGATCAAAAGCTTGTTTATATTGCATTTACAGGATACAGTTAGTATTTCATGACATTTAATTATGTGTTATAGTTTTCTATTTTTGTGTTAAGTCCCATGGTGGACAAGGATTATGTATTTCTTTTATTTGAATTTTGTAAGGTATTTAGTGTAGCCCTAGATGCAGAGGTGGTTCCTCTTGTATGAATGGGGTGGCCATGGCTATAAAAAAAAACCAATATTGTAAAATTAGGTCTTTAAAAAAAATATTTAACATACATTTTGTATAAATATATTTTTTATCAAATGTTTTTTAGATTATTTTTAAAAACACATAACTATACATAAACTTTAACACTTTGTGGAGAATCCATTGGTTCCTCATTCCTCTCCTTTATGCTTTCTCTGTGATGAATACATTGCCTGGGAACACCAAGATTCACTCTTGTTTACATATATGGCTTATGTTGTCTCTTTCTTACTCCCAATCTTTGTTACATGATTTCTTCCATGCGCATGCCAAAGCTCAAGCCATCTTAGTTATGAGCTCAATAACATCTCTAAAGGCTCTAATTAAAACCATGTCTGAGTACTTGTAGTTGTAGAGAATCAAAGCTATCGTTAACATGTATATTGTATTTGATAGAAGATATTGATAGGGGATAAGTTATAGCCGCAGGTGTACTGTTGGAATTTTGGATCCTCTCCTGCTTGTCTCTCTTTCCAGCTTCTCTCCAGCTGTTTTTTAAACCATTAGATTGATCTCATGGCTGAAATTTATAGTTAATGAATGAGAAATGGTGGCCCTTGGATCAATCTAATGGATAAGAAATTATAATTAGTAAAGAATGAAAAAGTACAGAAGCCAAAAGCATCAACGCTTAGGGAAAAACTACAAACAGATTAAAAACTACAAACACACGACTCATTCCTGTGCTGTACAGATATGAAAATTACAAAGGGAAAATAAATAAAATCCAAAAGCGGAAAGTGTCATGACTAGAGCTTTTGGGCAAAGATTTTGCATAACTATGGCCTGATGCTTTTGATTTTGTGATGTTTGCCATCTAAATCTTCATCTTCCTACATGAATGAAAAAGTACAGAAGCCAAAATCATCTGGTCTCCTTCTCCTACTTCTCTGCCGTTGCAACCCAATCAGTGTCGTTGACAGCTCCGGCAACATCTCCGAAGAATCAGACCTGAATGAATAGTGTTCAATTCAAAGATCAATGTTTCTAAATTTGGAGGAATCCTTAGAAATTGAATTATGAGGAATGTAGTCAGTAAGCGATTCCTTATGTAAGTGTCACTCCTCATATTATTATGTAGTAATTTATAAGCCTCTTTTTGAAGTGTATTATCCACACTCTAATATGAAATTCTCGGAAGTCTGCTCCATTATTTCATGATTGTACAATCAATGTCACGTTTCATAGTTACTCAAAAAAAGATTAACAACTACAGACATACGACTCATTCCTGTGCTGTATAGATATGAAAATTACAAAGGAAAATAAATAAAATCCAAAAGAAAAAAAAAGTGTCATGACCAGAGCTTTTGGGCAAAGATTTTGAGTAAGTATGGCTTGATGCTTTTGATTCTGTGATATTTGCCATTTGGATTTGCATTTTCCCACAGAATTTCTCTAATTCCACGTTCCTCCACTGCATTCTTTATATAAGTTTGGTACACCCAACGATTAGGGAACAACTTGCATGCAGAGTGACCAGCAAAACCAATGATGGTCTATGTAAGTTGGAGAAAGGCTGCAGCGGCAAAGTAGGCAAAAAAGGAAGCCAGGGGAGAATGACATCAAATTTGCACTTTTCATTCTTTATTTTACTTATAATTTCTCATCCATCAGATTGATCCAAGGGCCACCATTTCTCACTCATTAACTTTAAATTTCAGCCGTGAGATCAATCCAATGGTCTACAGACCAGCTGCAGAGAAGCTGGAGAGAGACACACAGGAGAGGATCCAAATCTATACTGTTTTCATCAATATCGTTCTTCCTCAAAGACTATGTGTTTGATTTAGTAATTATTGTTATTCAATAAGAATTAAACACGAAAGAAAGTTGGTTCAGTATGGATTTAGAAAGGAGAAATAAATGATCAAATTAAATTAAAACCAAGCAGTAAAATTGGGTAAATTCAAATGTAGAAAACTTTCATAATTGGGGTCGTGAAATGATTTACTATTGGCTAATTTTAGAGCTGGGCAAACGGGCCAATCCGCCCTTTTAAGCCTGTACCCCTAAAGTCCAAAAACCGTTTAACTCGCATGTGAAGTCCGCAATTTAAACGGATTCTGTTTTAACGAGTCCATACCGTACCGTTTATCCCATGGGCTAAACGGGCCGGCCTGCATCCGAAAAAAAAATTGAAAATTAAATTTTAAAAACTAAAAACTAACCTTTTTTTAAACCTTTTTTTTTTGGAAAAGCAAAATACTTTATTATGATAGTTTAAAAATCCTATTCCAGCAATGTCACATTCATATATTTCTTCAACAAAAAATGTAATGGAATAAACTCAAAACAAAATAGATAGTTTAAAAACAATTGTCTAAAAAAATTTAATTTAAAAAAGTTAAAAATCAAATTTATCAAAAGGAATAAACTCAAAACAAACACCATCTTTACTCACTTACTCTAACTCTCTAAGTTTATTTTTTATTTTACTTTAAATTTTATTAAAGTGTTAAAAATTTATATTTTTTAAATTAAAATATATAAAGCCCGCGGGCTACCCGTGAAGCCCACGGTTAAACCCCGTTTAACTCGCGGGTTAAATGGGCCAAGCTAAAAAGACCGCATTTTAAATGGGCTAAAAAAAATTGAGCCCGTATACCATACGGGCTGCGGGTTATACGAACGGCTCGTGGACCCAAGTCCAAATGCCCAGATCTAGCTAATTTTCTTACCCAAACATTCAATTTGGTTCTCATTAAAGGTGAATTAAGCTAATATAACCTTTGTTCCCTTTCAAGATACAGAGATGTGTCTAATTAAATTGACTCCAACTTTTGTAGTAGCGATGTTCAATTAAACCTATTAAGTTCCTTGTTAGTCCATTTGCTCCTTGAAGGATTAAACGGTTCAAAACCTAAGTTCCTTTCCTATAATTCCAATGTTTAGGTTCACACATTTAAGTTCTTCCCTAAACACCTGAGGTTATGTAAACATATGGGTAATCAATTCACATAATAAAGGAAGATAAGAAAGGAATTAAGATAATAACTCAAAAGAATACAAACATAATTCAATTAAAATCAACAATCATCAAGGGCTAAGCCTTAATCCTAGAATAGAGAGAACTACTCACACATTACACAAATAGAACTCATGAAAAATAAAGAAGAAATAAACACCAGTAAAGAATCGACAGAAAAGGAGAAAGAGAACAACCTTTAAACCTATCTTAAAAGAGGTATTTAAAGGTCTGGGCCAATAAGAGTTCAAACCCATTTAAAAAGCAAAACAAAATCGCAAAAATAAGTGACAGGTAGGGATTGCAACGGGGCAGGGTAGGCGCGGGTAGTAGCTATCTGCCCTATCGGATAAATATTTGCCCCATGCCCACCCCGTACGCCTGTGGGTACTTGTTAAGCTAGTCCCTGCGATTTTTTTTAATTTCTATGGTATCTATGGATATCCATGGATATTTAAAAAAAATATATTTATTATAACATTTTATTCAAAATATAGTTTAAAGGTTAAAATTAAAATTATTCAAATGCTTTACACAATTACTATATACAATTATACTAATCAAGATTATTCAATTTAGGAACTGTTAGCGCTAAAAATGTTTGATATTGGGAACAATCATTTACCATTAGTTGATGGTCGATTCAGTCGATGTCCATCAACTGATGCGAGCCTTATGTTGGCACTAAAAATAACTAACAACTAAAATTAATAGTTGTTTCTTATGGCTAATGGCTATTTCTAACAGCTGGCATGGGCCCAATAGTATTAAGCTTAGAAGCAACCCAAAATCGGGCCTACTACTGGGAAGTCCAACCTAGAAAGGAAAGACAAAGGTGGAAGGCAATTGGAGGCAGTTTGCCAAGGCATGATGTGTATGAAGCCATGATTTCCTAAAAACAATAGGAGAAATGGGTAATGAAAAATAACAATTGTTTTTTTGCACCTGGAATGCATAATCAAAGGTCAAAACATGGAAAAATATTCAGGGATAGTTTTCAAGATAACTGGCCATGATGGAAGCTTGTTCCTATAACTGCCACATGCGGGTAGTTGCCCGTAAATGACTGATGCACCCAAAAAATGATTGATGCTTGTAACTGTTTAAAAAAGCATTATGAATAGCAAAAGCAAAAAAAAAAAAACAATGTAAAAGAGATCCCCAACCAAATCAATCAAATTTATCTTTTCCAGTAAATTTATCTTTTATTTATTGCTTTATTTACAGCTTTATTTATCATTTTTCTTTGCCACAATTTCATAGGAGTAGCATAGCATAAAAACTTCAGTTGATCGACTTCTAGAAAAGCTCTTCGGAGTAGACTAAGAACCCAATTGAGGAACAAAATCTCTTCCTCAAGTCAATTGCCTTAAAGAAATCATCACATTCGTAATTAGTTGTATTCCACGGTTGATCAGTTACAGAATTTTCACACCAACAGAAACTAAATTTAAATTTATAATGTTTCAATATCATAGGTCCAAACAAAAGTTAATAAACTAAAATAATTCAATCTCATAAGTCTAAACAAAAGTTAGTAAGGTATAATACTTCAATCTCACAAGTCCAAACAAATTTATTTAAACAAGGACATTTAAGTAATTTTATTATAACGAGTATTTAATGGGTACTTGCAGGGCGAATTATCCCTGTATACTTGTTTAAGTATCCATCTTCTATCTGTTATAGTTTTTATCCGCAAATATTCGCAAGTACTGGTATTTTTGTCATCCCAAGTGACAAGGTCACGCTCACACCCCTGTGGGCATGATCACACCCCCTATGATCTTCTAGCACCTTTATTTTTGACTCCTAATAATAGGCGCATGATCCTCCTCACACCCGTTGAGATCTTGTCACAAGGTGAATTTTAGCTCTTTTCTAGCTTTTGATCATGGGTGTGATCCGGATCATACCTCGGATGTCGTAGGATGCAATCAAGACATACTGTTTTTCAGTTTAAACCTCAAAATGCTTTTGTTCTTTTAAAAAGTATTCAAACCTAAAACGAAAACAAGCAAAATACCGTAACAAGTCCTAAAAAAGGAAAATCAACAAAAACACGATGAAATCACACTAAAAAATAATCATTTTATTTTGGATTTTTTTTCTTTTAAGATTTTTAATCTCGACTTAAATTTTATTTCAAGTTTATTTTTATTTTAAAAAACAATGATTTTATTTATTAGTTTATAAAAATATTTAAAAACAATTGATTAATTTTTCCAAAAATTTAACTTTTCAAAACTTACATTATATTGTTATTTAACATTTTCTATATTTTTAAATTTAATTAACTTATTACTTTTCCAAAATTTGTTTTTTTGTTTATTATCTCTTTATATTAAAAAATTTAAATGATAGCAACTATTCGTTCCAATAAAGTAAATGATTCAAAATATTAATTCCTTTTAACTTTCATCCTTATCTTAAAGGTTTTATAATAAATAATTTTTGTCGTAAATTTTCAAATCTAATTTTTTTAAAAGGCATGAAAATTGGTATTTAAAAATTTAATTTTCAAATCACAATAGAGAAGGAAATCCAAATGATGTTGGCACCTCAAACCCTACCAATCATTTGCAACATACCAAACTTTTATTGCAAAAATGAAAAAGCATACCAAAATCTAAAAGACTTTTATTATTTTTCTATTTAAAATTTTTATTTTGAGAAATTATAATTTTTTGTTAATTTTGTAAAAAAATGTTTAGAAGATACTTTATTATTATTTAAAAAGTACATGCTTGTAAATATATGCTTGATTATTATCTAATATTTATTTTTTATTTTTGTAATATTGAAATTATTAATCACTTTTAAAATTTGCTTTTATGTTAATTTTTTAAAAACCTTTTTTTTATGCTTAGATTTAACTTTCAACTTTGATTATCATTCTATTTATCATTTATATTTTAAAAATAATAATTAATTTTATTAAAAAGAACTTTTTTCTAAAAGTAAATGATTTCAAATATATTCATTATTCTTATTTAACATTTATTTATTTTTACTTACCTTGGTAAAGTACCTTTTTAAAAAGTTGATTATTTCTCCAAAAGTAAATGGATTCAAATTTACACTTTATTACTGTTTAATATTTATTGTTCTTTAATGATTTGAAAACATTTCATCTTTTAAATACTTTTTATTTTTATTTTTGAATTTTTTTCTTGTATGATTTGTAACATCAACTTTAATTGAATTTTATTTTGAAAAAATAACCAATTTATTTATTACTTTTATAAAAAATTAAAAACAATTGATTAATTTTTCCAAAAAACGAAAATTTTTAAACATACATTATATTATTATTTCACATTTTTTACAATTTTAAGTTGGAGTAGTTTATAATTTTTCCAACTTTTTTTGTTTATTTTTATTTAAAAATATTATGTGATTGCAAACATTAATTTCAAACAGTAAATGATTTTAAATATACATATCATTATTATTTAATATTTATTTTTCTATTTTTATAATATTCAAATTATTAATTATGCTTTGACTTTTGCTTTTATGTTTTTTTCAAAAAAAAACTTTTTTATGTTAATTTTTTAAAAAAAAATCTTTTTTGTTTAGATTTTAAATCTAAATTTTATTGATAGGTTGCATGCTCGAACCCCTACTCGTCTCCTTAGAATGAGGTAGATGTAAATATTTCTGTAAGCATGTTTTGAGCCTGGAGACTTTTCCTACCTTGAACTAAGGCACCATCCACTCCCCCTAAATTTCACCTACAAAAAAAAAATCCAAATTTTACATATATTTGTATGTATCAATTTTTCCTTATAAAATATTTTATTATTTTTGCAAATAATTTTTTTAAAAAATTGTTTATTTCTCCATAACTAAATGATTTCAAATTTACACTTTATTACTCCAGAATATTTATTTTTATTATTTTAAAATATTTAATCTTCAAATAGTGTTTTATTTCAGAGTTCATCTTGTTTTAATATATTTAATCTCAATGTTTTCAAACATACAATATTAGTTATGCAAAGAATTTTTTTAAAAAGCAGTTGACTCTTTTCCAAAAGCAAATGATTCCAAACATTCATTTCTTTGTTATTTAACATTTAACTTTGTATTTTTAAATATTTAAATTATTTATTATTTGGAGATTTTTTTCTAGGTTAAAATTTATTTAAATATTAGTTTTATAAATAAAAATTTTAAAAAGTTGACTATTTTTTCAAAAGTATATAATTCATAATATACATTTAATTTCTATTAAATATTTATTTTTAAAATATTAAAATATTAACTATTTTCTAACTTTCTTTTTATATTAAATTTTAATCTATTTTTTTATAATATTTAAATTCTTAATTATGTTTTGAATTTTTCTTTTATGTTAATTTTTTTAAAACTTTCTTTTTCAGATTCGATTTGAAATTTCAACTTTGACCATCATTTTATTTGAAAAAATAACAATTTATTTTATTAGTTTTATAAATACAATTTTAAAAAATTGACTATTTTTTCAAAAGTATATAATTCATAATATACATTTAATTTCTATTAAATATTTATTTTTAAATATTAAAAATATTAACTATTTTTAAACTTTCTTTTTATATTAAATTTTAATTTTTTTTATAATATTCAAATTCTTAATTATGTATTGAATTTTTCTTTTATGTTAATTTTTTAAAAACTTTCCTTTTCAGATTAAATTTGAATTTTCAACTTTGACTATCATTTTATTTGAAAAAATAACAATTTATTTTATTACTTTTATAAATAAAATGTTAAAAATTGACTATTTTTTCAAAAGTATATTCAAAATTTACATTGAATTTAATATTTATTTTTAAAATATAAAAATATTATTATTTTCAAACTTTCTTTTTATATTAATTTTTTATTCAAAAATTTCTTTCTATGTTTAGATTTCAAATCTAGATTTTATATTTCTTTCCTTTTCTTCATTTTATATTACCTAAAATAGGTATTTTTGTTTCAAACATGTTGAAAGATGCATGAACAGAGAGAGGGTTGGTGAACTTGTGGGAAACACCAGCTGGTCAGTATAAATACGTGTCATTGCTATCAGATGAAACCACAACACAAGAGAGAGCAACAAGAGTGAAAGAGAAAGGTTTTATACTTTTATCATTCATCAATCATCACTTCAATTCATAGAGAGAATATGGCTGGTCAGAATCGTCATCAAGACGAAAATTGCCACTGCGCTCAGGTACGCTCTCATTTCCTTCAGTTTGATTTCACGTTTTGCAGTGGTGCCATGAGTTTGTCTTTCTAGTTTGGTTATTGTTCAATTCTCAACATTTGTGTTTGATTTTGTTGTCAGTGTTCAATGATTCGAGAGTCACAGAATGTTCTCCTGGAAGCTATGAGACTCTATGAACAAAGAATAAATGGCGTGGAAGATCAGAATGCAAACCTCATACAAGGTAATCAATTTGACGAGGAATGATATATAGTGTCACACACAAATGAAGGATAAAGTTTTAAAAAAAAGTATCAAAGAGTGTGATATTAGCACATATGGTATAATATATAATACTTGTTTTATTCAACTAAACTTTTTGTAATGTCTTATCTGCAGCATATCAGGAAGCACAAGCACAAACTTCTTGTAACATTTCACGGCATGAAGAGGTTAGTTTCATTGCTGAATTATTTTCAGTTATACATAAATTTGGAATTGTCATTTTGTCTGATCACCTTAGTGCATATAGGTTCTCAAAAGAATAAAAATTGAGATGCTGTCTTGAATCTAATATTGAAATAAAGGATAATACTGAGACGCTCTTTTTTATTTATTTATTCTGTTATTCTTTAATTTTTATTATTTATTTTTTATTCATTGAAAACATTACTTATCTTTTTTTAATTATGTTGTTTTTAAATTTTGTTTTTTTTAAATTATTGTGCTTTTTATTTATTTTTTAATTCTTCATTATTTTTCAATTCTATTTTTTACTTGCTCCTCTCTCTTTTTTTTATTCTATTATTTATTTTTAATTTTTTTCATTTTGATTATTTATTAAAAAATATTTATCTTTTATTTTCTATATTTTTTATTTTTTAATTTTTGAAAAAACTATTATTCTTTTTATTAATTTTTAATTCTATTATTTTTTATTTCCGATCTTTTTTTTTAATTCTGTAATAATTTAATTATATTTTCTAATTATGTTTTTTAATTCATATATTCTTTTAATTCTATAATCTTCTAAGTTTGACATTTTAAATTCTGATATACTTTTAATTATATTTTCTAACTTTATTTTTTATTTTTGTTTCTTTTTTTAATTCTGTTATTCTTTTAATTTTCTTTTTTATTTTTTTAAATTCTGTTATATTTTTAATTGTTTTCTAATTCCATTTTTTTTAATTATGTTTTTTAATTCTATTATTTTTTTAATTTATGAATTTTTTTTGTACATATATGTATCCTTGTAAAATAGTATTAAAGAGCATCATTAAAAGAATATATGTATCTGTCTCAGATGAGGCCGTCAGACCGAACGAGTGCTTTACAAGATTCAGCATCAACAGAATTCAGTGGGGATAACTTTAATATGATGGGTAAAAGGATTCTTGATACATCTGAATGCAATGAAAATTTGTATTCTGAGGGTACAAGTGACAGGCCCAACAGAAGAAGAAGAACAACAGATACAAGCTCTATGTTTCTGGTGGAGGCTGGAACTGGTTCTTCACATAATCAACATCCTAATCTTTGTTACTTCGTGTCGGATCCTGAAGACAATGGTAGCATATGCAGGACATTCTGGGCTACAAAAAGTTGTATAACCCGCTGCAGTTTAGATTCACAAACTGAATGGGCTGTTGCAACCATTCTAACTGCAGTAGCCATGGAAGAAATGGCCCTAAAAAAGTAAGATGCTGTTTTAGATAACAAGTTATAGTATCCATGTTTATGAATGCCCTACAAATCAGTTCATTATACCCTTGTTATGAAAGAAAATGACAGTCTTTGTTTCTTCTAATTTCTTTTAGGGAGAAGCACTCCGTGTTGTTATCACTTCTGCCGTTCAACTTCAACATTGCTGCAATGCAATTTGGGAGATTTTGGACTGAGAACTTAGCCCTCTGCTTGAATCCTTATGCTGCACACATTCAGAGTGGTTTGTTCATCTCTTTTATAATTGACTCGTGTTCTGCATATTTAAAACAATGATGTAGATGATAATTTTCAATAGCGTAAATTTGATCCACTGTGTAAAGTTTTTTATACTATCATTAATTAATCTTGACATATCGGTGCTTGAATGTTTCATGTAGTTGTTGTAGTCAAACTATTTTAGTGACACGTCTATACATATTTAGTGCTAGTGTAAAAAGTTTTTACACAGATGATGAAAATAAAATCCTATACATATTGTATATATAAAATTTGGATTTGAGTTTCATATAATTTTTTAGTACTTTTGCATTGAACTTACAACTTTTTCCTCTATTTTCTGGGCAGCTATGACTAATGAACATACAAGAATCCTTTTTTCCGAAAAATTTTCTTTGCAAGAGCTGCTTTGTCTCATTGAAGATATTCTTATAAAAGGAAAAGTTGTGTCAAAGAGTGCATTGACCAATAATTTTGTGGATGGTGTAGACGCATTATCTTCTGAAGTAGCTTCAAATGAGCAGTTGGTAGCAGCAAGTGTTATATTAGCATCATTATGTGCTGCAACTGATCATGTTGGGTTTTAATGGGAGGCTTCATATAAAATTCTTAGATTATGCCGATGGGATTCTATGACGGTGCTGACTATTCTTCACATTTTTGCTCATCTGGGTGGAAGAAAGTATTTTGACTCCCTCAATTTTGCACCGATGATTGTGTTGAAATCTCTAGTGATGTCTGTTGAGGGTGAGACCCTATTTGCAGATACTGCTTCCAGTCTTCCGTCACTGAATCAGCTGCATGCTGAATTGTGTACCAGCCCTAGATGCCCATTCTCAGATGGTATTGAATCTATTGATGCTGTTAAGTTGTTTCTCTTAGAAAAGATCAATAATAGTCTGCTTCAAGAGGTGCAATGTGCCAGTGGCATGAATTGTAATGCACCTTGCTGTGTGAATAAACACGTGATTAGTCCTACCCAGCCAAATTTTCTTCTCGATGCTACCATGAGTCAGCAAACTGACATCTTCTGGTTGTTGGAGCTGATTGCAAGCAAAATGGTATTATTTTTGTGTTGTCAACTTGATATTGTCCTTGTTTCATATTTTTTAAATGCTCTAATTTTAAATGATGATAGTGTAAGGTAGCAGTTTTATACCCCTCAGGTAATGTTACTCTTTTTAGTAGTCAAACCTGATCTTGAAGTTTTCTCTTAAAATGCAGAGCTGGCAGTGGACCAATGTCAAACTTGTTCCTCAGCTTCTTAATATGCTGTACTCATGTGCGGTGGAGAACTTTTCTGTTGCCAGGATCATTGTTCTTCTTGGTCAGCTTGGGAGGTAATTGTTACAACGTTAAATATTGTGCTCGATTCAAATCTGTGATCTAGAAGCAAGTGCTTTCCCATTTTTTCTTTTTTTCTTTTCAATTGTTAATATTGTGTTCAATGTTATACTTATCAGGCTTGGAGTTAATGCTGTTGGATATGAAGATCAAGGAGTTCAGAACTTGCGAAGTAATTTGTTCTATTATTTATGTCGCCATTCTTCCACACAAGCAAGCACTTCTGTTCAAGTTGCCACTGCTACTGCTCTATTTGGCCTTCTTCCGCTTCATTTTAGATCACTCATGCAACCTACAGCCAGTGTCCTCTCAAATTCTACTACATCTGTTTCTCAGCATGCTCGAGCTTTTAGGAACTGGTTTTCCAGGCTACGTATAGATCAGCAGGACCTGCTAAATGACATTTTAAGAAGCATCGATGAACGTAGAAAGTAAAAGTTTTATCAATGTTTTTTGGGAAATTAAGACACCCTTTGGTTTGGGAAAACATTTTCTGTTTCTTGTACAAACTTTTGATAAGTGATAACTTAAGGGGCAACTTCAAATCTTCCTTTGCTAAGCTGTAATCATGGGTTATATATTTCTTTGTATATAATTTCTGGTTTTGAGAGTTGACACACAATGTTTACATGTAATCTTTGTGGTGGCCAGACTTTGACATGTCTTGTGTTTAGTCTGGTTACAAATTATCAATAATATTCGTCTTTTGCCTATAAAAAGAATTCTTGTTTCATTATTGGTTGACAAATTGTTTGATCTATGAATAATTCTATTGTTAAATATCAAAATCAATTTAGTACACCAAAAAGATGTGAATATTTTCTAAATTATTTAGTTCAGCAATTTTTGTTGTTTTGCATTAAGTTTAACTAGATATAGATCCACGCAATACGTGAATAAATAAGTAAATTATTTAAATTTGTGGTGATTAAAAATTATGATGAAACATATTATTTTATCAGTTGGTGTGTTAGTTTTAAGATGTGATTTCTTTGAACCATAAAGTGTAAGCCTATTACAAAAAATTTCCTAGTCCTCACAATGAAACAATATTTACAACAATAATCTAACATTTAATATTTCTACCATAATTCAACATTGTATATATCTTCTTTGTAAAGTTTTTATATCTTTTGGTAAAGTCTTGGTTATGCATATCTTACTTATTAGATGTTTGAACACATAATAAACAATATATTCACGATGAATTAATGAGTAAACTATATTATCAAATCTAGCACAATATTATCTGTTTCAATATCTACATTTTCGAAACTCATATATTAGTGTCTCATTCTGCATTAATGTAAACAACTATTGGAAATAAAATTTTAAATGCACTATTAAAAGAATAAATAAATTGGAATGTGAATCAAGATCCTTAAAACTTTTTAAATTGTCTAGTCTTTACTGTAGGACTTGAAGCTTCGCATAAGCTGAATCACAAGTTAGATTGAAGTTCTTCTTTGTGTTGTAAACTCCTTTGGAGAAAATACATTTAAAATTAAACAAAACAAAAAGGAAGCTGATTCTTGAGAGAAGATGAAAAGATCTTTGAATAGATTTTGGCATATCTATGAATGGCTCTTTTGAAGAATGATGTAAATAATTTAACAAAAAATGAAAAGATACCTATATATGTTCAAATCAACAACGATTGTGTTGATATAAAAGATATCATGATTGTAAAGGTGGAGGCACAAGCATAAATGAAACAAAATTATGTGTTGCTGTCATAATTTTATCATCTTGCCACTTTCCCAACTAAAGTGAATAGCTTTAGAATTTAAAAGAAAAATATTATTTTTCATTACTGATATTTTGAACAAAAGGTTTAAAATGAACATTGAATTATTATTACCTATTTTTAATAGGGTCTATTTTACTGGGTTACAAAGGGTTTAGCAAAACACTTTATATTGGAGCAAACTAAATATGGTTTATGGATAAAAAAACTAAATATGGTTTGAAGGAATGACAAAGTTAAAAGTTGAGGAACATGCAATTATAAAAATTACTTATGTATCCTAGAAGAAGTATTGAAAGAAATTGACATGGAATTCTAGAGCCTATACTTGAAAATTAGTGGATCATAAATTAATATTTGTTTTATATGATGACCATGCATTTTTCAATAGTCAAAATAATATTTAGGCTTAAATATGTTTTAGGTCACTAATAAATTAGCGAATTTTGATTTGGGTCTCTAATAAAAAAATTCTTTGCGTTGAGTCCCTAATAATTAAAACAAAAATTTTGTTTTCGGTTCTTGTTATTTTGTTTTAGTCCTTCTAATATATCTATTTTTTTCATTTGAGTCCTTATAATATTTTGTTCTTTCCTTTGAAAAATATTTGATAGGGACTCATAACAAATGATCTACATATTTTAGGGACAAAAACGAAAAACTAAATATATTAGAAGGACTAAAACAAAATAACAAGGACCAAAAATAAAATTTTTGTTTTATTAAGGACTCAATGCAAAGAAAAAATTATTAAGGACCTAAAAAAAATTTGTTAATTTATCAGGGACCTAAAACATATTTAAGTCTAATATTTAATTACCAATTTACTACACATAATTTGCTACACTAATATTCATTTTATATACAATTTAAATTTATCCAATTACTCAATAATAAAATAAAATATTATACAATTGGAACTATATATATGAGGAGGGGTCCACTTACTCCAAGAGCAAGTATAAGAGAGTTACTCCTCATCCCCACCATTCATTTTCTTGAAATCTAATGGTTGTAATGTATAACTAATCTTAACCATTAGATTTCAAGAAAATGAATGTTGAGGATGGAGAGTAACTCTCTTATACTTACTATTGGAGTAAGTGGATCCTTCCTCTCTCTCTCTCTCTCTCTCTCTCTCTCTATATATATATATATATATATATATATATATATATAAATAAACAAAGAACGTGATAATTAGTATATAAAGACTGGATCAGGGGACATGAACGTTTTTAGCTATTTTGTGTAACCTGTTTTAGTTTTGGCTTTCTTTTGGTATACTGGCACACTGTACAGCTTGTACAGAACAGTGACTAGTATATAAAGAATAAGTTAGTATATTTAGTTATCTTTAATTAGAAATATGAGTAATGCGAGAAGAAATAAAAAGATTAAGCTTGTAGGTGAAGCTTAGGATTGGGTTTTAATATTTATGTCAGTTATTAATGGATTACAACAACAAAGGCCTTATTCTACTAAGTGAAGTAGGCTACGTGAATTGTACATACCAATATTGGTGTTAGTTTGGGATTTGTATAATTATTTTGGATACCTCTAGTAGATAATTACTTGTATTTTCATGTATATTTTATAACCTGTGCATATGTTAGCTCATTTTTCTGCACTGGATAATTTGATTGCAGGTGCAGAATTGATGCTTTTAGAGTTCCTGCAGAAGTGAGAAATACTGATTTAAAATTGCCAGACATGCATACATCAGAAAATACAAGGTCTATGTTTTTGGTGGAGGCTGGAACTGGTTCTTTACATTATCAACTTCCTAATCTTTGTTTCATTGTGTCTGATCCTGTGGACAACGGTAGCATATGTAGGATGTTTTAGGCTGCAAGAAAAGAAGGACAACAGATACTTTTCTAGAGGAAGCACTTCACTCATGAAGACTTAATGAGTCAAAGAGACTGTTTTTCCCTTCAAGTGGATGTGATGCCTTTGACATTGATATTGATTCCAACAATAAAAATATTGACGCTTTTAGTGTTCCTTTTAACACACATCATAAGCATGCCCATGTGAGAAAAACTGACGTAATAAAAGGCATATTATGGTGTATTAATGTAAGAATTAATGTATTATCTTTTATTTATCACTTTATTTACAACTTTATTTATCATTTTCCTTCTACGGCAATTTCACAGGAGTAGCGTAGCATAGAAATTTCAGTTCCTTAACTGCTAGAAAGCTCTTTGGAGTAGACTAAGAACCCAGTTGAGAAACAAAATTTCTTCCTTAAAAATCATCTCGTTAGTATTTAGTTGTATTCCACAGCTGATCAATTACAGAATTTTCACACCAACAGAAACTAAATTTAAATTTAAAATGCTTCAATATCATAGGTCCAAACAAAAGTTAATAAACTAAAATAATTCAATCTCATAAGTCTAAACAAAAGTTAATAAAGTATAATATTACTTAAATCTCACAAGTCCAAACAAAATTATTTAAACAAGGACTTTAAGTAATTTTATTATAACGGGTATTTAACGAGTACTAGCAGGACGGTTATCCCTGTGTATACCATTTTAAGTATCCATATTCTATCTTTTATAGTTTTTATATATACCAATATTCGCAAGTACTAATATTTTTGTCATCCCTAGTGACAAGGACACGCTCACACCCCTATGGGCATGATCATACCTCATAATATCTTTTGCCACCTTTTTTTTGGCTCCATTTTTTACTCCTAATCATGGGGGTGTGATCCTGCTCACACCCATTGTGATCTTCTCACGGTGAATTTTGGCTCTTTTCTAGCTTCTAATCATGGGTGTGATAAGGATCATACCTCGAATGTGATCTTCTCGTAGGGTGCAATATAAACACATATTGTTTTTCAGTTTAAACCTCTAAATGATTTTGTTCTTTCTAAAAATATTCAAACCTAAAATGAAAACAAGCAAAATACCGTAACAAGTCCTAGAAAAGGAAAATCAACAAAAACACGATGAAATCACACTAAAAAGTAATCATTTTATTTAATAAAAAGAGTCCTAAGGGTTATAATTTTTGTGCTGGGTTTATAATTTTTGAAAAATTCAATAAAAAATATTGTGGCGACTAAAAACCGCTACTATGTTAAATTAATCATTTTAAATTGAAATTCTTAATGGTGTTAACAGTAGACTGACAGAAGGACAAAAACAGAACCATTCAAAAACATAAACGACAAAAATGATACTTTTAAAACTTAAAGAACCAAAAGTGACATTTAGCCTAAATTTAATTAATTTATTACTTTTTCAAACTTTGTTTTTTTTATTATCTCTTTAAAAAAATTTAAATGATTGCAACTATTCATTCCAATAAAATAAATGATTCAAAATATACAGTTTATAGGAAAATTTCAAATATTAATTATTTTTAACTTTCATCTTTATCTTAAAGTTTTTATTTAATAAATCATTTTTGTATTAAATTTTCAAATCTAAACTTTTTTTTAAAAGGCATGAAAATTGGTAATTAAAGTTTTAATTTTTCAAATCACAATGGAGAAGGAAATCCAAATTATGTTTGCACCTCAAATCCTAATCATTTATAACATACAAACTTTTATTGCAAAAATGAAAAAGGATACCAAAATCTAAAGATTTTATTATTTTTCTATTTTAAATTTTTATTTTGAAAATTTATAATTTTCATTAATTTTGTAAATAAATGTTTAGAAAATAGTTTATTATTATTTAAACAGTAAATGATTGTAAATATATGCTTGATTATTATTTAGTATTTATCTTTTATTCTTGTAATATTGAAATTATTAATCATTTTTAACTTTGCTTTTATGTTAATTATTTAAAAACCTTCTTTTTATGTTTAGATTTAACTTTCAACTTTGATTATCATTATATTTATTATTTTTATTTTAAAAATAATAATTAATTTTATTAAAAAGCAAATGTATACATTATTCTTATTTAACATTTATTTTTTTACTTACCGTGGAAAATCACCTTTTTAAAAAAGTTGATTATTTCTCCATGTCACAACTGGGGTCACGATGGGAATGACGCCAAAATAATAAAAGATGGAGTCGCCACCAATATTTTATGTTGAGGGAAAAACATTGGAAAACCCTTTCAAAAGTGGTCTTTGAAATCAAAGATAGGTTCGGGAGTCGATTACATGTAGGGAAGGTATTAGCATCCTACAATGCCCGTTAAAACGGTACCTATAATTAATTGCGCGAAAATTATGTAACTTTATAAATATTTATTTTACCCCCAAAAAAAACAAATATTTGTATTATATTTAAAAAAAATAACTCTATGCACAAAAGCTTTAGATAGCAAATGGCTATTCAATAAACTTTTATGATTTAAATAACATTAAAGGTAGAAATGCTACTCTATTAATGTTACAAACCATTGCATGAGTTAAAATTGTTATTTTAAACCACAATAACAGAGGAAGTATCCTTTTTTTTTTTAAAAAGCTAACTATATTTATTATAAAAAAAACACTATCTTTGTTAACGAATTAAAGAAATAGAAGATATCAAGGAATAGATGTCCACGTCCCTGTGCAATTTAAAACCACTCTCCTTCTTAACAAAACTAAGCCTTTTCACATCTTGTACATTAATCTTGCACCTAAAGCAAAGGCCACATGGATACAAAATTTAACTATATTTATTAAAAAAAAAACACTATCTTTGTTAACGAATTAAAGAAATAGAAGATATCAAGGAATAGATGTCCACGTCCCTGTGCAATTTAAAACCACTCTCCTTCTTAACAAAACTAAGCTTTTTCACATCTTGTACATTAATCTTGCACCTAAAGCAAAGGCCACATGGATACAAAATTCCAAATAAAACAACGTGCCACTTTAATCTTCTTTTTTTTATAAAAAAAAACCTAAAAAAACCATATTTTAACATGCTAGCACTATAAAACAAAATCGTCATTCACATTCACGTTAGATCTACAAAACAGATAAAATAATACAGCAAAATAAAAAAAATAAAAATAAAAGATAGAAAAGAAAGAAAAAAAAACTGGAGCATTTTGGAAAAAGAAAAGAGGAAAGATCTTTAAAAGAAAAAAAAAACCTCCTAAGACAAGAGAACTAACGAAAAGAAAAAGAAAGAGAAGAGAAAATAAATAAATAAATAAATAAATAAACATGTAGCAATGAATATTGTATATATAAAGGCAAAAGTTACAATTTACATACTGGAGTCTATCCTGCAAATAGCCTTAGACTACGTTGCTTTTGATTTTGTAGACTTGAGGCACAGTAGGAAACAAAATAGCAATAGGTGAGAGTACGTGAGAAAGAGAGAGAGGAGGTTAGCTATCTGGCTTTGGCAATTAGCAGAATTCGTGTACTTTCCAAGAGCTCTGCCTTAGATTTTTTCGTCCCCTTTTCTAAGTGCTAGTGGATCCTTTAAATAGCCAAAAACAACTTGATCTCCAAGTAAGTAAATCCCCACATTATCTTCTAATTTTCAGCATAGTGACCGTTACCCATTCTAACTGCTTATCTCACAATCTTCCTCTTCAGATGTGACTGTTACTATCTTTCTTATAACAGATTTATTTGCTCTATATTATTTTTAAATTTTGAATATTAAAAAAACATTTTTTTAAAGATAAAAACGCACCCGGATAAAATTGGGTATTCACAGTTGCCCCTCTTTACTAGTTTCTTATCAAATAATCTAAACAATGAAGTTTTTAAGATTATTATGGTAAGAAATGAGTAAATAAGTGAATCAATTTTATCTGGGAGCCCAATACACCGATGCAATATAGGTACTGAGGCCTCTATGCAATTGCCGAGCAGGTCTCATGCCTTGAATGCAGGGTGTTGGGTCAGTTTCGGACTTTGGATGCAAGGTTCCATGCTAATTCCAGGCATTAGATACAGGTGGAGGGTGTCGGTGCTGGTGCCGGTACTGGTTCCGGGCTTTAGATGTAGGGTGCCGGTGTTGGTTCCGGGATTTTGATGCAGGTGTCGGTGCTGGTTCCGGGCTTGAGATGCAGGGTGTCGGTGCTGGTTTCGAGCTTTGAATGCAGGTGTCGGTGCCGATTCCGGGATTTTGATGCAGGTGCCGGTGCCGGTGCCGGTGCTGGTTCCGGGCTTGAGATGTAGGGTGCCGGTGCTGGTTCCGAGCTTTGAATGTAGGTGTCAGTGCTGGTTCCGGGCTTTTGATGCAGGTGCTGGTGCTAGTTCCTTGAGATGCAGGGTGCCGGTGCTGGTTCTGGGCTTTGAATGCAGGTGCCGGTGCTGGTTCCAGGCTTGAGATGCAGGGTGCCGGTGCTGGTTCCGGGCTTTGAATGCAGGTGCCGATGCTGGTTCCGGCCTTTTGATGCAGGTGCCGGTGCTAGTTCCGGGCTTGAACAGAAAAGTAAAATGTGCCAGGTAGGTACTAGGCTTTAAACAAAATGTGTTAGGCAAGTACTGAGCTTGATGACTCTATGCTATAGGTTAGAAAACCCTCTCATGGGCTGAGACATGGACTAGATGCAATGCAATGATATGATGCATGATGACATTGAGGGAATAAAACATGTCAAACTAATTTGATGATATGATGCAAAATCTATTAGACCAGAATTGTCACTTTTGCTTCCATTTTCTCAAAAGGATTCATGATCCTCGTTCCCTATGGTGTCACACGTCCTAAGATTCATGGATGAATGGAAGTTTGATCTAACTTGACGCTTTTATCTTAAGCGGCACTGGGTTACCCATAAATTACTGCAAACTTTTGTCACATCATCTTCCTGGCTATGCTTTGTGGCACTTTTCGAGAATTTATTAAGCACCATGGTTTTCCAAAACTTATCAAAGTAACTGTAATGCTTTGAATGTTAACATATATTCCCTTTCAACATATTATTATAAAAATGCAAAATGAATGGGCAACAGGTGAAGGGAACAAGACAATTTTATTCAAAATAGTGAAAATATTTACATGGATAATTACTGTATGGAAACTAGAATGATATGTACAAGCAACATAAGTGGAAGACTTTTGCAGCAAGAGTGACGCTTTCCAGATGACAATGCTAGTATCACACTTCAGTATCTTTGTCTGATCGCCAATAAACTTCAGAGGAAAATGAACTTCAACACGCCATTTGCCCGAGATTCAGGCACATAATTTGCCCCAATTTATGAGCATTTATGCCAAGCCATTCCCTCCTGAGTTGCTCTTTTTGCCTAGATCGCCCTTTCGGGTTTTCAACCTAGCAAGCTTTTTTTTTTTAGCTCTAATTTTTGCCTAGATCGCCCTTTCGGGTTTTCGACCTAGCAAGCCTTTTTTTTTTTGTAGCTTCAACTTTTGCCTAGATCGCCCTTTCAAGTTTTCAATCTAGTGAGCTTCTTTTTTTTCAAGCATAATATTTCTTCACTGTATCAAAATTCACCAGATATGAGAGGTCTTTGCCATCCATGTTTGTGAGAATCAAGGCTCCTCCCGAGAAAGCTTTCTTAACCACATAAGGTCCCTCATAATTTGGTGTCCACTTACCAAACCTATCTTTTTGATTTGGAAGAATCTTCTTAAGCACCAAATCCCCTTCTTGAAATTCCCTAGGGTATACCTTCTTCTCAAATGATTTCTTTAATCTCTTTTGGTATAACTGGCCATGGCAAATTGCATTCAACCTTTTCTCTTCAATGAGATTTAGTTGCTCAAAACGAGTTTGGACCCACTCCGCTTCTTTTAACTCGGTTTCCATTAGCACTCTCAAGGAAGGAATTTTGACCTTAATGGAAGGACTGCTTCCATCCCATATACCAAGGAAAATGGAGTTGCACCAGTTGAAGTGCGAACCGAGGTACGATATCCATGCAAGGCAAATGGCAGCATTTCGTGCTAGTCTTTGTATGTCACCACCATTTTCTAAATTATCTTCTTGATATTCTTGTTTGCCGCTTCAATTGCCCCGTTCATCTTTGGGCAATATGGAGAAGAATTATGATGTTGAATTTTGAAATCAGCACATAATTCTATCATCATCTTATTGTTTAAGTTGGTGGCGTTATCAGTGATTAGCTTATTTGTCATGCCATAGCGACAAATCAACTCCCTTCTGATGAACTTCACTATCACATTTCGAGTTACATTAGCATATGAAGTAGCTTCAACCCATTTACTGAAGTAGTCAACTGCCACTAGAATGAAACGATGTCCATTTGATGCTTTTGGTTCAATGGGACCAATGACATCCATCCCCCACATCGAGAATGGCCAAGGTGAAGCCAAAACATTTAGGGAAGTAGGTGGAGCATTGATATTATTAGCATATGTCTGACACTTGTGACACTTCCTCACATAACGAAAGCAATCAGTCTCCATTGTCAACCAATAATAACCGGCCCTTAAGATCTTTCTTGCCATGGCATGCCTATTTGTGTGGGTGCCAAATGAGCCTTCATGAACTTCTTTGATAATCCTCTGTGCTTCAGCAACATCTACACATCTGAGTAACACCATATCGTGATTTTTCTTATATAGCACATCTCCATTCAAAAAGAAACTCATTGCCAGCCTTCTCAATGTTCTCTTGTCATTCTTCGAAGCACCTGGTGAATATTCCCGACTTTTTATGTACTTCTTGATATCACAGTACCATGGCTTTCCATCTGACTCTTCCTTTACTAATTTGCAATAGGCTGGTTGACCACGACGTTGGATCTTTATATGTGGCATGTCTTCATCCTCATTCAATGCAAACATGGATGATAAGGTATCTAATGCATCCGCCAACTGATTATCTTCTCGAGGGATGTGATCAAAGGTGATTACTTCAAATTGCTTCTCCAATTCCTTAATGTAAGTCTAATAAGGAATTAGCTTGGCATCTCGAGTTTCCCATTCACCCTTTACTTGGTGAATAACCAAGGCTGAGTCACCATAGACCAAAAGTTTTTTTACTTTTGATTCTATAGCTGTCTGCATCCCCAAAGTGCATGCTTCATACTCTGCCACATTATTTGTACAGTCAAAACATAACCTTGTCGTGATTGGAATATACTACTTTTTCGGGGAGATTAATATGGCACCAATCCCATGCCCCAGTACATTGGATGCCCCCATCAAACAACATGATCCATTTTTCTTCTTTTGATGACTCTTCCTCATAGAGCATCACCATTGTGTCTTCATCGGGGAATTCGCACTGCATTGACTGATAATCATTCACAGGTTGGTGTGCTAAGTAATCTGCAAGAGCACTACCTTTGACTGCTTTTTGGGTTACGTGCACAATGTCATACTCCGATAAGAGAACTTGCCAACGAGCAATCCTTCCTGTAAGAGCAGGCTTTTCAAAAATATACTTAATTGGGTCCATTTTAGACACCAACCAAGTTGTATGGCTTAGCATATATTGTCTTAAGCGATGGGCTGCCCACACTAAAGCACAACAAGTTTGCTCTAACAGCGAGTATCTAGACTCATAATCAGTGAACTTCTTGCTCAAGTAGTAAATGGCACACTCTTTTCTTCCAGAATCATCATGTTGCCCTAACACACAACCCATAGACCCATCCAACACAGTCAGATACATAATAAGAGGCTTTCCAAGGACTGGTGGCACCAAAATTGGGGGACTTTGCAAATATTGTTTTATTTTCTCAAAGGCTTCTTGGCAATCATCATTCCATTCCATTGGTTGATTTTTGCGGAACAGCTTGAAGATAGGTTCACATGTGGCTGTTAACTGGGATATGAATTGGGCAATGTAATTCAACCTCCCCAAAAACCCTCGAACTTCCCTTTCAGAGCAAGGAGGTGGCATTTCAAAAATTGCTTGAACCTTGTCAGGATCCATTTCAATTCCTCTTTGGCTAACTACAAACCCCAACAACTTGCCAGACTTCACACCAAAAGTGCATTTAGCTGGGTTAAGCCTCAATTCGAATTTCCTCAACCACTCAAACAACTTCTGCATATGAATTACATGATCTTCTTCATTGCTTGACTTGGCAATCATGTCATCTACGTAAACTTTGATCTCCTTATGCATCATGTCATGGAACAAAGTCACCATTGCCCCTGATATGTTGCCCCTGCATTTTTTAGTCCAAATAGCATGACCTTATAGCAAAAAGTGCCCCATGGTGTGATGAATGTAGTTTTCTCCCTATCCTCTTCAGCTATCTTGATCTGATTATATCTAGAATAGCCATCCACGAAGGAAAATAATGAATGTTGGGTTGTATTATCCACTAGCGTGTCAATATGAGGTAATGGAAAATCATCCTTTGGACTGGCTCTATTTAGATCCCAATAATCAACACACATTCAAACTCTCCCATCTTTCTTTGGAACTGGGACTATATTAGCAACCCATTGGGGGTATTTGGCAACAACAAGAAAACGAGCACCCAACTGCTTTTTAACCTCCTCTCTAATTTTTAGAGATAGCTCGGGTTTCATCCGCCTTAACTTCTGTTTAATCGGAGGACATTCTGGCTTTAATGGCAACTTATGCTCCATTATACTAGCATCCAGGCCTGGCATATCTTGATAATCAAGCGAAGACATCACTATAATCACGTAGGAGCTTTATCAACTTGTGGTGCTCATTTTCTTTCATGAGTGTGCCAATTTTGACCTCTTTCTTCTCCTCTTCAGTCCCCAAATTAATCACCTCAGTCAATTCTTCATGAGGTTGAATCTCTTTAGTCTGTTGCTCCACTAACCTCAATAATTCGGGGGAAGGTCCCAACTCATCCTCAATTTCCTCGACAGCCTGATTGTCGAGACACTCAAAACTACTTGATATGATACTAGCATTATCATTTTCAAGCGCATTATTTTCAAATCTGCATTATTTGAGGCCGAGATAGAAACATCAAATAAGATAAAGAAAATAGAGATGAGAAAAGAAATAAAGCCTATATTGGAAAAATTCAAAATGCATTTTTATTAACAAAGGAAAGTCCTAAAGCCTTGGGCAGAGCAAATAGGATTGGCATTACAAAATTACTTTAAGTTCGAATTGAAAACCACAGGAAGCTCAATAATCTCCCAATTGCTAAGCTCGACATTTGGTGGGCAAGCGCGAACCCAGTTGACATGCTCATCCTCGAAAATGTCTTGTTCAACAGCAGTTATAGAGCTTGGAAACTCGAACCTAGCACTCCAGAAGCTCTTCCGCAAATCACATATAGGGACCCCTTTAGTCTTAGGCTCCCTATTCCCTAGCCTGGCTAACCTCTTTTCTTTTTTCTCATGTGCAACCCTCATTTTGTCTACCTTTGAAGGTCTGTAACCCAAACTGAATCGACCTTTATTTTCTATCAAGTCAGGTAGTTGACTCAAACCCTGCGCGTTTCTTCCCAGTCCACATCCATAGTGATACCCATTCTCAAGCATTACTTTCGCCACCATCATGGAAGCACTCGATGGTTGGGGTTTGGGTACAGTCTCTCCTTCTTTCACATAAGTGGCATTGGCAACCTCAAGTCCTTGAAATGAGGTCTTGAGAGCCTCCTTAGCAGCTTCAATATAAGGAGTCAATGATGGCTTACTAACCAACAAGTCCTCCTTGGCGGAAATAATAACCAGCTTGTCATCAACAATAAATTTCATCTTTTGGTGAAGTGTGGAAGGCACAGCCCTTGCGCAGTGAATCCAAGGTCTTCCAAGAAGGCAACTATAAGCTGGTGTAATGTCCATCACATGAAACACCACTTCAAAGGTAACATGACCAATTTGAATGGGTAGACTTATTTCACCAATCACTTCCCTACGCGACCCATCAAAAGCTCTAACCACCATAGCACTTGGCTTCATGTATGACTCATTCGATGGTAGCTTGGCAAGTGTTGTCCTTGGCATCACATTCAACGAAGAACCATTATCAACTAGAACTCTTTCCAAAATATGATCCATGCATTTCACTTATATGTGCAAGGCCTTATTATGCCCTACTCCCTCCACAGGCATCTCATCATCAGTAAAAGTGAGGTGATTATTAGCAATGATGTTACTAATAATCCCTTCAATTTTCTCTTCAGAGATGTTGTGAACGACATGAGCCTCATTCAATATTTTGAACAATACCTTCCTATGAGGTTCAGAGTTCAGCATAAGTGATAAAAGTGATATCTTAGCAGGGGTGCAATTCAGTTGGTCTATCACTGCATATTCACTTTGCCTTATGAGCCTTAAGAATTCACAAGCTTCTTCATCAGAGACTTCTTTCTTTCCTTCTTGCTCCTTTATTATCTCCTTTCCAACAGCTTTAGGCTCAACCCCTTGTTTTTCTTTCTCCTCACCCTTCCTTTGTTTGACCATTAACTTGTCTGGAGTGTATATTCGACCACTTCGAGTCATGCCACCAATGCCTGCAATATTCGTAACATCCGGAGATTCATCATTGGTATTCTTGATGGATTTCCATCGTATCCATCTACACGCACCTCTACATCATACTTCCATGGCACCGCCTTGTTGTCTTTATAAGGGAAAGCCTTCGGTACCTGTATGGTGATAGACCTCGGCACACTAGGAGTCGAGGAAGTGGTACCTCTAGTATAATGGACAACCAAGGGCTTAGGAAAGGTCGATGATGCATCAATTGCCAATACATCACTTCTATAGTATCCTATTTGCACCAATTTCCTATCCATCAAGTCTTGCAAAATCTGCTTAAAGCCATCACATTCTTCGATTATGTGATCTTCATCAGGGTGTAATCCGCACCCAACATCTCTATTTGAACTCCCCTTAATCATGCCAAATTTGCACATCTCTCTAAAAATGATTTTCAAGGGGGTCTTGACATCTTCTATCTTCAATCTTATACATTGCTCCATATCTTCTCCAACAGCATTAACTGATGGTCCTCCATGACCTGGTAAAGGATTACTCTCAATATTAGGGTTATCCTCCTTGAAGTTCAACCACCCAGCCTTAACTAACCTTTGTACCTTGAACTTCAAAGCTCTACAACTTTATGTGGAATGACCAATAGCTCCCGCATGATAATCATATTTAGCATTAGCATCGTATCCCCTGGGATATGGCGGTTCTATAGGGTTCATTGGGATAGGTGCTATCAATCCGTTTTGAAGTAGGAGAGGGAATAACTCAGTGTAAGACATGGGAATGGGGTCAAATTCGACTGGTTTCTGGTTTTGGGTGTTTTGAGGTCTGGTTTGATTGGGATTTGTAGTGGGTGTTTGTGATATGGGTGAAGCAGGTGAGGCTGGGCGGAAAGGTTGAGAATAAGGGTTTTATGAGATGGTGGTGATGTGAGGGTAGGCCATGTAGGGAGTGTTAAATGTTTGTTGTGAATGAGAGGATCCATAGTTAGGTATCCCAGGGGAATTGAATGTCACCATATTCGTTTCTCCTTCCTTTTTCTTCCTTGACCCGCTTGACGGTTTCTGGGTGCCAGTTGTTCCAGAGGAATCAAGAGTGATTTTGCCACTCCTCATACCATTCTCCACTCTTTCCCCGATGATGACTATATCTGAGAAGTTGGAGGAAATGCTTCCAATCATCTTGTCATAAAATGGTGCTCTCAAGGTATCAATAAAAAGGGCCACTATTTTTTTGCCCGACAAGGGAGGTTCCACCTGGGCTGCCATTTCTCACCATCTTTGTGCATATTCCTTAAATGTCTCATTATCCTTCTTTGACATCAGCTGCAATTCAAATCGATTTGGGGTCATATCAATGTTATACATGTATTGCTTAAGGAAAGCATCTGCTAAATCCTTCCAAGAACGAATATGGGCCCTCTCAAGATGTATGTACCAATTTAAAGCTACTCTAGTCAAACTATCTTGGAAACAATGAATGAGGAGTTTATCATTACAAGCATGTGTTGCCATTTTTCTACAGTACATAGTCAGATGACTCTTTGGGCAACTGGTTCCCTTGTACTTATGAAACTCTGGAACTTTAAATATTGGGGGAATCACTACATCGGGAACCAAACAGAGATCGACGACATCTCCGATGTCATAACTGCTACCTTCAACGGCCCTTAGTCTCTCCTCCAACATTTGCAACTTTTCTTTAGACTGAACTTGCTCATTTGCAAATGGTGGCTGAAATCCCTCTATACCTCGATGGAAATTCATGGTGGCCTGATAGTTCGAGGGATTTCCTTGGGTGGCAAAGTCAGTATTTTGGGGCTGAGATATGTTTTATGGATGAACAAAATTCATGGTCAAGCCCCGTGGTTGCGCAGTTTGCAGTTGAGTCAAAAGTGGGTCATTTTCTGTCAAATTTGCCATTGAGGGTGTGTAATTAGGTGGAAGGCCATATGGGGGCCATTGCACCTCTGGAGGATCAACCTGTTGCGCAGGTCTATTGAGATGAAGAGTCAAGGGCACCATTGACGCATGTGGTTGCGCTTGAACTGACGTTTCTCCTCTAGTCGTCGAAATGGTCCCTTCTAAACTTTTCTTTTCTAACCCGCGTATTGCCTCTAGCATTTGCGCCATTTGCTCTTTCATTTGATCGATGTCATTCCTTATCTGCTCATTGCGTTCTTCCATTTCCTCCATCTTTGCTTGGGATCGTGTTCTATAAGGGTGTCGAGGATGCACTTTTCCTTCCTGATTTTATCATCTTCTATGTAGAAAACATTGTAGGTATAAAAGAAAAAGAACAAAAGAAGCAAAATATGAAAGCGTCCAATGTTGAAGGAGATTCCCCATATTTTGGCACTTAAAGGAAAGCTCTCTCTTAGGCTGCCAAATGGTTGACACTCATTCCAAGGGAGTATTCGCTCCTCAATGGACAAGGTCTTGTCTACTAGCAATGCAAGACGAGCCCCATACTTCCAAACAAGGACCAATCATCTCAAGTTAAAAATGTTGTTGACAATTACCCAAGGGAAAATTCTTTCCTCGATGAATAATGTCTAGAGCAAAATCAATATTGATCAAAACGCAAAATCCAACCTCATTTTATTACATTTCAAAATTTGAAATACAAAATGGATGAGTACATTGCATCTCATTCTATGTGAGGTTCTTGCTTAGATTTTGACAATACTTCAATAGTTTAAAAACCTTCCAAGGGAACTTCATTCCTGGATTTGAGTTGATCTCCTCATTCACTTCATTAACCTATGTTACTAGGCTTGCAACATGATGTGGAACACAATTGGTCATTTCTTCATAGGTTTTTATCCATTCCTTCTTCTTTTCGCAGTGATGGTCAGTAATCAAATGCAACCCTTCTACATCAGACTTCAATTTGTCTCGTTCAAACGTCAACTCATCAATCTCCTTTGACAAGCGCTCTTCGTTTCGGTTTGCTTCCATGAGTGAGTCAAGATAGTCACTGGCTAATCCCCACCCTTTATCTGCATCAATGGCTCTCCTAGTTAACTCTTCATGTAAACACTTTATCCTTTGTTCTTGTACACAAATATTTATCTCTAATTCTTCCATCTCTTTTTCCATTGCTTCAATTTTGTCTTGCATTTCTTTCATTTTAGATAGAGCGGACTCTATCTCTTTTTCCTTCCCTTTCCTTGCTTTCTTTGCATGAGTCAAATTTTCATGGGCATCAGCGCACTCATCTTTTAAGTGTTCTATCTGCATGTCTTTCTTTTGACACTGCCTCTTGAGGATTTCTATTTCTGTCTTCACATTTTCTTCTCTTTCCTCCATCAACCTCATTTGAGCCTTCAAGATTTCCACTTGAGAATTCAACAAAGCCAATGCTTGACTGAATTCCTCTCCATGCGAGGATTCTTTGTGAATAAGAACAGGAATTCCTTTGGCCTTTCTCCATTCTTTATACTCTAAGGAGGCAGTCACACGAGGTTTTCCAAGCTCTTTTTCCCCTTTCTTTTTAACATCTCCCCAAGCTGCTCTGACTTCTGCTTGTTGCCCACTTCCATCGCCTGAAGCATACTGAAAACTAAGTCCTCCTAATTCTTTAATCTTAGGTATGCCCTGAGTCCATTTAAGTTGCCTAAGAGCTACTGTCGGGGTGTATGCTACACATCCTCTTGGCCCCATTAATGGCACATTCAGAAAATTCCCACAATTGAAAATTGTATCCCTAGGATGATACCAAGGACATACCCATGGAAAATGTTCCGCTTCAAATCTTGAGAAATCCTTCTTCCACTCAGTAGCTTCTTGATTCTTTATTGGGATGCGATGAAAGCTTTGTAAAGGATCTGGCATGTAACCCATATGATTGGATGCATACAAATGGGTCACAAACCAAACATACAACAAGTGATTACAACACCGTAACATCCCTCTCTTCTTCTGGTGGCATACCTCCATGGAAAGGAAAATGTCTGCTAAAATAGCTGGAATTGGATTTGCTCCTTGTGTTTCGTAAGCAAAGAACACATCCATAGCCACTTGATCGACCATGCCCAAAGTGAACGGGAATAAAATCAACACATAAAGAAGTAATTCCAGAGTCGTATTAAAGTGTTCCCAACTCTTCTTTTCGGCCAGAGCCTCCAAATGCTTTTCTAGGAAGGTTTTATTCCACCCTTGGATCGATCCCTTGCTTTCAAACTCTGTTCGATCTAGTGATAAGCCAATCAACCTGGCTACTTTCTTTCTTGCTATATAGCTTCCCTTGTAGAGATAAACCCCGGCCTTTTCCTTGGTGGGCAACTTCAACATGATCTCATATTCTTCTATTGTTGGCACGAGATCCAAAGCAGGTAGTTTAAAACATCTCATATATGAATTCCAAAATTGAGCTAAAGCGCTGAGTGTCGGGGCTTTAACGGAGATCAATAACAAATCCAGAATCTGACCATATTTCTTCTCAAAACTTGAGCATGCTTCCTTAGTCATCTTTTGACAAATTTGATCTATTTTTTTAAGGTCATTTTTCAGTACATCAATCCTCATGTTCTTAGCAGGCCTTGGTGCATTGCTAGTATGACTTTGAATCTCCTCTATATTAAACACTATCCAGCCTGTCTATCCTAAAAAAATATAATTAGTGAGATGAGATATACCTAATTGAGATGCAACCTACATGCTCCTAATATGCATATATGCTTTGAATTTTTTTTTTATATTTTTTTGACATGCATGAATATATATTTTTAAAAAGCATGAAAAATGCATGTTATGCATGAAAAGATTAACATGTTACTACTGCTAAATGTTATGATAAATATGTACAAAAAGGATGAAGGATAAAAAGTATGTTCCCCGTGTGACCTATTAAGGTATAAACCTAGGGTGAGATATTCCTAAAAGGTCATGGCCCTAATTTTGGGAGGTCACTAAATCCATGTATAGTGCAAAGTTTCCATGGGTGAATCTAAATTCCTAAAGATTTATTGGTTCCCAGATTGCCCTTATCACATAGATAAGGACCCGACCCATGATTCAATCACAAGAAGGGATGATACCCTTCAATATGACTGACTTATGATACCAGTAACAATCTGCGTGGTAACTCAACAACTGGCAAGTGGGCATCAAGCCCCTCAATATCAGTCATTGAGGCACCTTCTACTCCTAGGCTCACACAAGCTCGGGTATAGAGCCCCAAAAGTGTGTGAGGTAAGTGACTGTGGAGTGTGTGCGGGGAACATACAAACCTAGTAACCCTAACAACTACCAAATCTGCACAAAGAAGAAACAACACAAATATATACAAAAATAATAATCGTCTAGCCTAGGGTTGAGACAAAACAAACAATACCTACAGAAAGCAAGATAACATTTACAACAAAAACAAACAAAATATACAAGAAAAAGAAAAGAGGGGTAAAACAAATATTTATAAAATTATAATTTTGCGCAATTAATTACTTAAAGCTTGACTCTCGAACGTCCCCAGTGGAGTCGCCATCTGTCGCAACTGGGGTCACGACGCCAAACTAATTAAAGATGGAGTCGCCACCAATATTTTATGTTGAGGGAAAAACATTGGAAAACCCTTTCAAAAGTGGTCTTTGAAATCAAAGATAGGTTCGGGAGTCGATTACATGTAGGGAAGGTATTAGCATCCTACAATGCCCATTAAAACGGTACCTATAATTAATTGCGCGAAAATTATGTAACTTTATAAATATTTATTTTACCCCAAAAAAAACAAATATTTTTATTATATTTAAAAAAAACAACTCTATGCACAAAAGCTTTAGATAGTAAATGGCTATTCAATAAACTTTTATGATTTAAATAACATTAAAGGTAGAATTGCTACTCTATTAATATTACAAACCATTGCATGAGTTAAAATTGTTATTTCAAACCACAATAACAGAGGAAGTATCCTTTTATAAAAAAAAAAAACTAACTATATTTATTAAAAAAAAC
Source organism: Pueraria montana var. lobata (assembly GCA_026413185.1). NCBI lineage: Eukaryota > Viridiplantae > Streptophyta > Magnoliopsida > Fabales > Fabaceae > Pueraria > Pueraria montana. The sequence continues at coordinate 17,654,057 of CM048656.1, forward strand.
ACTATCTTTGTTAACGAATTAAAGAAATAGAAGATATCAAGGAACAGATGTCCACGTCCCTGTGCAATTTAAAACCACTCTCCTTCTTAACAAAACTAAGCTTTTTCACATCTTGTACATTAATCTTGCACCTAAAGCAAAGGCCACATGGATACAAAATTCCAAATAAAACAATGTGCCACTTTAATCTTCTTTTTTTAAAAAAAAAAAAACCTAAAAAAACAATATTTTAACGTGGTAGCACTATAAAACAAAATTGTCATTCACATTCACGTTAGATCTACAAAACAGATAAAATAATACAGCAAAATAAAAATAATAGTAAAAAAGATAGAAAAGAAAGAAGAAAAAAAACTGGAGCGTTTTGGAAAAAGAAAAGAGGAAAGATCTTTAAAAGAAAAAAAAAACCTCTAAGACAAGAGAACTAACGAAAAGAAAAAGAAAGAGAAGAGAAAAATAAATAAATAAAATAAAAAAATAAATAAACATGTAGCAATGAATATTGTATATATAAAGGCAAAAGTTACAATTTACATACCGGAGTCTATCCAGCAAACAGCCTTAGACTACGTTGCTTTTGATTTTGTAGACTTAAGGCACAGTAGGAAACAAAATAGCAACAGGTGAGAGTACGTGAGAAAGGGAGAGAGGAGGTTAGCTATCTGGCTTTGACAATTAGCAGAATTTGTGTACTTTCCAAGAGCTCTGCCTCAGATTTTTGTGTCCCCTTTTCTAAGTGCTAGTGGATCCTTTAAATAGTCAAAAACAACTTGATCTCTAAGTAAGTAAATCCCTACATTGTTACTATCTTTCTTGTAATAGATTTATTTGCTCTATATTATTTTTAAATTTCGAATATTAAAAAAACATTTTTTTTAAAGATAAAAACGCACCCGGATAAAATTGGGTATTCACACTCCAAAAGTAAATGATTTCAAATTTACACTTTATTACTATTTAATGATTTGAAAATATTTAATCTTTTAAATACTTTTCAACATATTTTTATTTTTATTTTTTAATTTTTTCTTATATGATTTGTAATATCAACTTCAATTGAATTTTATTTAGAAAAAATAGCTAATTTATTTATTAATTTTATACAAAAAATTAAAAAATAGTTGATTAATTTTTCCAAAAAAATGAAATATTTATAAACATACATTATATTACTATTTAAAAAAATTTACAATTTTAAGTTGGAGTAGTCTATAATTTTTCAAACTTTTTTTATTACTTTTTATTTAAAAAATATTATGTGATTGCAAACATTAATTTCAAATAGTAAATGATTTTAAATATACGTATCATTATTATTTAATGTTTATTTTTATGTTTATAATATTCAAATTATTAATTATGCTTTGACGACTTTTGCTTTTATGTTGTTTTTTTTATAAAAAAAATATCTTTTATGTTTAGATTTTAAATCTAAATTTTATTGACAGGTTGCAAGTTCGAAGTATCTCTGTAAGCGCTTTTTGAGTTTGGAGGTTTTCCCTACCTTAGACTGAGGCACCATCCTCCCCACCTAAATTTCACTTACAATAAAAATCTAAATTTTACACATATTTTATTATTTTTGTAAAAAAAAATTAATTGTTTATTTCCCCATAAGTAAATGATTTCAAATTTACACTTTATTACTATAGAATTTTTATTTTATTATTTTAAAATATTTAATATTCAAATAATTTTAAACTTCTTGTTATTTTGGTTTTTTATTTCAGAATTCATTATTTTAATATATTTAATCATAATGTTTTCAAACAAACAATATTATGCATTTTTTTTTTAAAAAAAGCAGTTGACTCTTTTCCAGAAGCAAATACTAATTCCAAACATTCATTTCTTTGTTGTTTAACATTTAATTTTGTATTTAAATATTTAAATATTTAAATTATTAATTATTTGAAAATTTCTTTCTATGTTAAACTTTTATTTAAATATTAGTTTTATAAATAAAATTTTAAAAAGTTTACTATATTTTTCAAAATTATATAATTCAAAATATACATTTAATTTCTATCAAATACTTATTTTTAAAATATTAAAAGTATTAATTATTTTCAAACTTTCTTTTTATATTAAATTTTAATTTAATTATTTTATATTATTTAAATTCTTAATTATGTTTTGAATTTTTCTTTTATGTAAATTTTTTTAAAATTTTCTATTTCAGATTAGATTTGAAATTTCAACTTTGACTATCATTTTATTTGAAAAAATAACAATTTATTTTATTACTTTTATAAATAAAATTTGAAAAAAAAATTGACTACTTTTTCAAAAGTATGTTCAAAATATACATTTGATTTCTATTTAATATTTATTTTTAAAATGTTAAAAATATTAATTGTTTTCAAAGTTTCTTTTGATATTAAATTTTTTATTTAAAAATTTCTTTCTATGTTTAGATTTCAAATCTAAATTTATAAATATTTTTTAAAAAGTTGACTATTTTTTTCACAAGTATATAATTCATAATATACATTTAATTTCTATTACATATTTATCTTTAAAATATTAAAAATATGAACTATTTTCAAACTTTCTTTTTATATTAAATTTTAATTTATTTTTTTATAATATTCAAATTCTTAATTATGTTTTGAATTTTCTGCTATGTTAATTTTTTTAAAACTTTCTTTTTCAGATTAAATTTGAAATTTAAACTTTGAATATCATTTTATTTGGAAAAATAAAAATATATTTTATTACTTTTATAAATAAAATTTTAAAAAATTGAATATTTTCAAAAGTATATTCAAAATAGCTGCGGCGCTCAGGTACGCTCTCATTTCCTTCATTTTGATTTTACGTTTTGCAGTGATGCCATGAGATGTTGTCTTTCTAGTCTGGTTATAATTCAACTCAACATTTGTGTTTGCTTTTGTAATCAGTGTTTGATGATTCAAGAGTCACGGAATGTTCTACTCGAAGCTATGAGGCTCTTTGAACAAGGAATAAATCACGTGGGAGTTCATAATGCGAACCTCGCAGAAGGTACGTAATCAATTTGACGTACATATAAAATTGCATATGCTGCACAGAGTATCAAATATGATATGGCGAGGAAGGATATATAGTGTCACACACAAATGAAGAATAAAGTGTGTTAAAAAAAAAAGTATTAAAAAATGTGATGTTAACACTCCTCGTTATCTGATATGGTATAATATATAATACTTGTTTTATTTGACTAAACTTTCTGTAATGTCTTATTTGCAGCATATGAGGAAGCACAAACACAAACTTCTCGTAACATTTCACGGCATGAAGAGGTTAGTTTCATTGCTGAATTATTTTCAGTTATACATAAATTTGGAATTGTCATTTTGTCTGATCACCTTAGCGCATATAGGTTCTCAAAAGAATAAATATTGAGATGCTGTCCTGAATCTAATTATATTGAAATAGAGGATAATATTGAGATGCTCTTTTTTTATTTATTCTATTATTCTTTAGTTATTTTTTATTCATTAAAAACATTATTTATCTTTTTTTTTTAATTCTGTTGTTTTTAACATTTATTTTTAAAAATTAGTATTATTTTCTATTTATTTTTTCAATTCTATTTTTTTACTGTGTTTTTTATTTGCTTCTCTCTCTTTTTATATTCTATTATTTGTTTTTTAACTTTTTAAATTTGATTATTTTTTTTTATTTATTAAAAACAATATTTATCTTTTATTTTCTAATTTTTTTTATTTTTTACTTTTTAAAACTATTATTCTTTTCATTATTTTTCAATTCTATTATTTTTATTTCTGATTCTGTTTGTTATTTTTTTAAATTCCATTATATTTTTTAGTTTTGTTTTTTAATTCATATATTCTTTTAATTCTATAGTCTTCTTAACTTTGATGTTTTAAATTCTGTTATATTTTAAATTATATTTTCTAACTTTATTTTTTAATTTTGTTGCTTTATTTTTAATTCTATTATATATTTTTTACTTTTTAAAATCTGTTACATTTTTAATTGTTTTCTAAATCCATTTTTTATTTTTAATTATGTTTCTTTTTTGTATATATATATGTATCCTTGTAAAATAGTATTAAAAAGCATCATTAAAAGAATATATGTATCTGTCTCAGATGAAGCCGTCAGACCAAACGAGTGCTTTACAAGTTACAGCATCAACAGAATTGAGTGGGGATAACTTTAATATGATGGGTAAAAGGATTCTTGATACATCTGAATGCAATGAAAATTTGTCTTCTGAGGGTAAAAGTGACAGGCCCAACAGAAGAAGAAGAACAACAGATACAAGCTCTATGTTTCTGGTGGAGGCTGGAACTGGTTCTTCACATAATCAACATCCTAATCTTTGTTTCTTCGTGTTGGATCCTGAAGATAATGGTAGCATATGCAGGACATTTTGGGCTACAAAAAGTTGTATAACCCGCTGCAGTTTAGATTCTTAAACAGAATGGGCTGTTGCAACCATTCTAACTGCAGTTGCCATGGAAGACATGGCCCTAAAAAAGTAAGATGCTGTTTTAGATAAAAGTTATAGTGTATCCATGTTTTTGAATGTCCTACAAATCAGTTCATTATACACTTGTTATGAAAGAAAATGACAGTCTTTGTTTCTTCTAATTTCTTTTAGGGAGAGGCACTCCGTGTTGTTATCACTTCTGCTGTTCAACTTCAACATTGCTGCAATGCAATTTGGGAGATTTTGGACTGAGAACTTAGCCCTCTGCTTGAATTCTTATGCTGCACACATTCAGAGTGGTTTGTTCATCTCTTTTATAATTGACTCGTGTTCTGCATATTTAAAACAATGATGTAGATGATAATTTTCAATAGTGTAAATTTGATCCACTGTGTAAAGTTTTTTATACTATCATTAATTAATCTTGACATATCAATAATGGTGCTTGGATGTTTCATGTACTTGTTGTAGTCAAACTATTTTAGTGACGTGTCTATACATTGAACTTACAACTTAGGGACTAAAAACCGAATTTTGAAAAAGTTTAGAGATTAAAAACTTAATTAACCTTATAATTTTTTAGTACTTTTGCATTGAACTTACAACTTTTTCCTCTATTTTTTGGGCAGCTATGACTAATGAACATACAAGAATACTTTTTTTCCGAAAACTTTTCTTTGCAAGAGCTGCTTTGCCTCATTGAAGATTTTCTTATAAAAGGAAAAGTTGTGTCAAAGAGTGCATTGACCAATAATTTTGTGGATGGTGTAGACACATTATCTTCTGAAGTAGCTTCAAATGAGCAATTGGTAGCAGCAAGTGTTATATTAGCATCATTATGTGCTGCAACAGATCATGTTGGGTTTATATGGGAGGCTTCATATAAAATTCTTAGATTATGCCGATGGGATTCCAGGACAGTGGTAACTATTCTTCACATTTTTGCTCATCTGGGTGGAAGACAATATTTTGAGTCCCTCAATTTTGCACCGATGATTGTGTTGAAATCTCTAGTGATGTCTGTTGAGGGTGAGACCCTAGCTGCTGCTACTGCTTCCAGTCTTCCGTCACTGAATCAGCTGCATACTGAATTGTGTACTAGCGCTAGATGCCCATTCTCAGAGGGTGCTGAATCTATGGATGCTGTAACATTGCTTCAAGAGGTGCAATGTGCCAGTGGCATGAATTGTGATGTACCTTGCTGTGTAAATAAACAGCAAACTGACATCTTCTCGTTGTTGGAGCTGATTGCAAGCAAAATGGTATTATTTTCGTGTTGTCAACTTGATATTGTCCTTGTTTCATATCTTTTAAATGCTCTAATTTTAAATGATGATAGTGTAAGGTAGGAGTTTTATGCCGCCTTAGGTAAGGTTACTCTTTTTAGGAGTCAAAATTTAATAGATACAATTATTTGATAAAATTGTTGGTTATAGTGAAAAACTTATTAATCATCTTCTCTATCTTTCCAATTATATTCAGCTTTTATTTACATGATTGGCAATTTTTTCTTTTCTCAGAATTCCTTATGCAGGATCTTTATTTAGTTGATAATACTCAAACCTAATCTTGAAATTTTCTCTTATGCAGAGTTGGCAGTGGACCAATGTCAAACTTGTTCCTAAGCTTCTTAATATGCTGGACTCATGTGCGGTGGAGAACTATTCTGTTGCTAGGATCATTGTTCTTCTGGGTCAGCTTGGGAGGTAATTGTTACAACGTTAAATACTGTCTTCTTGTGTGAGATCTGCTATCTAGAAACAAATACTTTCCCATATTTTCTTTTTCTAATTGTTAATATTGTGTTCAATGTTATACTTATCAGGCTTGGAGTTAATGCTGTTGGATATGAAGATCAAGGAGTTCAGAACTTGTGAAGTAATTTGTTCTATTATTTATGTCGCCATTCTTCTGTGCAAGCAAGCACTTCTGTTCAAGTTGCCACTGCTACTGCTCTATTTGGCCTTCTTCCGCTTCATTTTAGATCACTCATGCAACCTACAGCCAGTGTCCTCTCAAATTCTGTTACATCTGTTTCTCAGCATGCTCGAGCTTTTAGGAACTGGTTTTCTGGGCTACGTACAGATCAGCAGGACCTACTACATGACATTTTAAGAAGCATCGATGAATGTAGAAAGTAAAAGTTTTATCAATGCATTTCGGGAAATTAAGGCACCTTTTGGTTTGGGAAAACATTTTCTGTTTCTTGTACAAACTTTTGATAAGTGACAACTTAAGGGGCATTAAGTTTAACTAGACAATGACTCGTGCCTTGCACAAGCATATGTTTGAATGTAAAGTGATCTAAATGCATAGATATTTTTAATTTTATTAGAATTGTTAGAAAAAACAGAACAAAACATAAGAACAGCAAAAATATAAACGTATAAACAAGAGAGCAGCAGAGGAGCAAAACTGATATAATGTATTTCAGATTTGTATTTCAGTTTTTGCACACATGGAATTGTTACAGCAAGAGTTTAAATAGAAAAGCTAACAAGTTCTCGATTGGGTAAAATAAACAGCAAATTAAAGGTAATTTAAAATACGCATTATTAGTCCACAACTAGTTACTAAACAGAAGCATGCTTAAAAAGTAATCAGACAAGTTGCAGGCATATTTAATATAACAGTAGGAAAAATCTCAACTGTCAAAAGAAATGTCTTGAAGATAATCCTTATAAATTTTATGATTTTAATTTATAAATTGATCTCTTCAAATACAATTTTTCATAGAGAAGAAAGACAACAAAATTATTTAAACAAAATATTGCTAACAAAGTTGAACATGACAAAAATTAATAAAAAAAATCCAGACTTTATATTAACAATGTGTAATTTATTTAAAATATTTATTAATAATAACTTAGACATTAATGTTATTTCATGTAAAATGTTTAATCTCCTTATAATATATTTTTACTTTGTAATTTAAATATTAATAATTTTTATGTAGATGCTAATATACTTTCATATAAAATGTTAAAGACAAGAGTAGAGCATAAAAAAGTCGAAAAAAAATTGAAAGATTTTTCATTTTTATATTAAAAAAAAGGATGAAAGGAAGCAAAGTAAAGCAATAGTACATGTAAATTGGAAGTTCGCTTCTTCACTTTAAAGAATTTTATATGATGTTATTAATAAAGTAGTAAAGTTAAATTCTTACAAAGTATGAAATGTTAAGGAATTGATGTGGTAAGATTATTGGATCAATTGTAGATCATGTAAATTTCTACTTTTAAAATTGATAATATTATAATATTATTCTTATTAGAAATGTATATAAAAAATTAATCATTAACCATCAAAATAACTTAATGATACAAACTTTTTTTTTCTGCAAAAGAGAATGCAAACAGTACCAGCAGGTGGAGATAGTCATTCCAACCAGGTTGGCACCACCAACTCCACCTCTCTACTGCAGCACTCCAACTTAACAATACAAACAAACATACTAAACAAGTTGATAAAATTTGAGGAAGTTAAAATTCAAAATTAATTATTTTAAATTGATAATGTTGTTTCTTATGTACCGTAGTATGCATTTGCCATTGATCTTGAATTGATTTTTTTTTTTGTGTTATCAATGTTATTAAAGTAGCACAAATTGTAAATATTTCAAGATATTTTTTTAGTTTGGTATATAGAAATGTTTTGTATTTTATAATTATTTCAATTATAATTTATTAAAAATTAGACATACTTCGTGCATAAGATTTTCTAGGGGTGATAACAAGGTAAACATAATTGAAACCTCAATGAAATGACACTATTGTTCCAGAGGTCTCTCGCTTAGCATAAGCCTAGCTTCGTTAGCAAGTTAGACCTTAGCGCTTAATGAGTAGGGATCTTACTTAGTGCACCTACACACAATTTCCAAACTTGTTTATTAGAACTCACTCGCTTAGTACCTGAGTTGTGTCGCTTAGTGAGTTGGTGCAAAGCCTCTATACCTACTCTATAGAGGTAATCTTGCACAATGCACCAAAGGTTCATTGATGAGACTTCAACATGCCCTCAATAGTAATTTTTTGCTTAGAGAGGTTGTGTCTTTGCTTAGCACGACTTTGACCACCTCTCTGTTCTTGCTTTCACTTAGAGAGGGAGGTCAGTCGCTTAGCGTGAGCCGCGAGTACTCCGGGTCACAGACCTGGACCTTACATAATCCTCGTTTAGTGAGCTATGACTCGCCAAGCAAGTATGGGCAATTCTACAAATCATATTTTTTGTCAATTCGCTTGTCTCAAGCCATTAATGGCACTCTTATGTAGTTTGGTATGTAACATTACCTCATTATATTTCGATTTTTTGTCTCTATACTTGCATTATTTTTATATTTTAGTTGTTATACATATAAACTACATGTTTTAGTCCTATATGAGTACTTTTGATTACATTTTGGTCCTTTTGTCAAATCCTTTGACACCATTAATGTGGCGGTGATGTGGCAATGACGTAGTAGTGACATGTTTGAGCTTGATGTTTTAGTCATGACTTGTACTGTTTGTAAGTTTTGTTCCCTATATTTAGAAACTCTACATTTTAATCCTTATATGAACAATTATATTATGTTTTAGTCATTGTCAACACCTCTCTCCTCTCTTCCTCTCTCCCTTTTTGTTTCCTTCTCTTCTTTTTCCTCATCTACACCTCCCTTTTCCTTTAATTTTGCAGGGCAGGTTCTTCTTTTAAATCTTCTTTCCTAAACTATTTTCATTGACCCTAGATCGTAGAGTATCGGTGTTGCCGAGTTCAGGCACATTTTTTAGACAAGACAAAATAGTGTGAGAGTAATGATTTGTGTGGGTACTCCTTGTAGTGATAGTGACTTGCTGCATATTTTAAATTTTGCTATATCAAACGCTTGGAGATATATGACACTTTTTTTTATGCATGGTTGGAAGTTGATATGGTGATGAATTCTGATTTAACGTCTCACTTAACTGTAGAGGTTTGGTTAAGAAGAAAAAATTAAATTGAGTACAGCAAATAATTTCTTTTATTTTGCTTTGGTATGCTTATTAATACGAACTTTCAAATTGTAAACACCAACCAATTGTATAAAAAATGAGAAGATTATAAGCAAAGTCCAACGTTCGAGAGTTTGTAAACATAGCACCGTGTCCATGTTTACATATACTAGACCCTCGTCATTGCTTAAGAAGATAGATAGACGATGAATATTTTGGAAGTGAAGCAGGACTAGATTGCTGAGTTTCTCTGTACTTAAAAAATGTGCATTCCATGTGTCACACTTGAGTATGGTATTTATGAGAGTCATATCCTTATAAAAGTACCTTCACTAGTTGCACAGCTCTTGCTAGCAAAACAACACTTGTCACCTGTAATCTTGTCAAACACACACACAACCACAAAGATAGCAATGATTAAGCACTTCCAACAGTGTTTTACAACATTGAAATTACCAAAAACAGAACAAAATCCAAATGTATCCTTTATTCATCTAAATTAGCTAATCAACCCCATAACAAATTTATAGAAACCACCCCAATGACTCCAGCAACACAGTCCCTCATTCCCAGGTCTTGCATTTCTTGTCTTTTAGCCTCATACTTGAAACTGGAAGTGGTGGGATGCTCTGCTCATGCCTGAACACATTATCAGGATCCACCTTGGTCTTTATTTTCACCAACCTGTTGAAATTATCCTTGAAATACATATTGCCCCAAGCAGTTGCCTGTATGTAACTTGTGCTGTTCTTGTTCATTCCCAAATCCAGATCTCTATAGTTCACATATGCCTCCCTTGGGAACTTGGACACATAAGTAGTCATGTAGTTGTAAAGCTTTCTAATCCAATCTATATGCTTTGAGGCATTCTTATCCCCATCTTGCCAAAGAGATAAGTACTGGATTTTGTAGAGTGTTCCATTCCTGTGAGGGAAGGGAATATCAGATTCTGAAAACTTGCTCATCATTCCACCATATGGGTTCCAAATCATCAAGGGACTATCTTCCTCCAGCAATCTTTGCCACAATCCCTGAAGCCCAGTTTCTGGGATTGGTTCTCTCACAAAATCTGACTTGGCTTTGAAGTAGTTCTTGAATGTTGACTTTCCTTGAAGCAGAACTTCAGGGGGAGTGTCATTTGGATAGCCAGCAATATAGAGCACAGACTTGATCCAACTAGTTTCAAGGCAATCTTTTCTAGTCAAACCCAATTCAGGAAAGCTTTCCTTCATCACTTGGAGGAGTCTGTCAGCCCCACCAAGGAATTGAGCATTGTAAGATGTTGTGATAGTTCTCGCAGTTTTGTTCCCAACAGCAGCTGGTTGAATGATGACTCTGATGAAGAGATCCTCATCAATATAGGGTGCCACTTCCTGCCATCTATGAAGAATCTTGGTTGCATCTTGCTCCAGGCTTCTTGTAACTGTAAAAACTGTCACAGTTTCTGGCACAGGAACAAGCTTTATCTTCCACCAAAGAAGGATACCAAAGCTTGCTCCTCCACCTCCTCTAATAGCCCAAAATAGGTCCTCCCCCATGGCTTCCCTATCAAGGATTTGGCCATTTGCATCAACTAGTCTTGCATCTAGGACATTGTCAGCTCCAAGGCCATACTTTCTCATCATGGATCCATATGCACCTCCTGTGATGTGCCCTCCAACACCTAAGCTTGTGCAAAGGCCTGCAGGGAAACCATGAACTGAACTTTTCTCATATATTCTGTAATAGACTTCTCCAATAGTGGCACCAGCTTGAATCCAAGCACTGTTGTCTTCTATATCAACATTGACGGCGCGAAGCTTCGACAAATCAACAATTATGAAAGGGCTCTCAACTTCAGAAACATATGAGAGTCCTTCATAGTCATGGCCACCACTACGAACTCTCAGATGAATACCAAGTTTCTTTGAGCAAGTCACTGCCACTTGGACATGTGAATCAGTCAAGGGAGTGAAAATAAGCTCAGGTTTTGGCGCTGAAGGCACCAAATACCTTAGGTTCTGTGCAGAGGATTCAAGGAAGTTGTTGAATGAAGCATTTTTTGAAGTGTAAATTGATGCATAAAATGGAGCTGCTTTGTCTGAATAGAAGCTGAGACATTGGACAAAGTTTTCTTCAAGTGAGGCTGAAGCTGCCAATGAAACTGATAATAGGAGGATTAAAGTTGCTAAGTGTGAGCTTGGTGACACCATGGTTTTGTGTTCCGAGGTTTTGGTTTCTATATTTTGTGCTTAAGGAGGCTACCACAAATGTTATATTTATATGACCATAATGAGCTATGGTGACAATGTGTTACACAACAGTTTACGTATAATTGAGCTAAGACAAACGTCATAATACAGATGAAGAGTGTTGGCATTATCTTGTGGTTAATGTTCTATTCTTAATTATGACATTGTGGAACATGAGCTTTCTGATCTATCTTTGATTACAAGAACATCGACCACTTTTCACATTTAACATAATCTGAAAGGACTTTCTCTATGCTTCATAGTTGCTAAAAAGAATGGTATAAGCAAAGCAACTGTGTTCAATGGCCCCACCAGTTTTATAATATTTTTGAATAACAAGAGATAAGCTTGTCTGTATTCTTGCAGCATCATATGGTCATGCAACAACTAAAGGAAATTCTGCATAATTTTTTTATTAGTTTCTCCATATTTCATAATATTCAATTCATTTCACGGCTTTGTAGTGGGGATAAAAGGTAGGTCCACAACATCCCTCGTTCATTGGTACATATTTTACTTCACTTGATAGTGTTACGCAATGTTTAATGGCACACTCTAAAGTTTTGTAATACTTGTTTGCCAAGCGTAGTTAATGTAACAAGAAGAATTTTCCATCCCAGAAGGTGAACTTCTACTGTAGAATTCTCGCTTTCAAGTTATAGAGTAATCTTTGTAATTTTGCACAAATTTATAAGGGTGAGCGTAATTAACTTATAAATGTTTGGAAAACTAAAATGGAAAAAAAGAACCTTATTATCATATATTTTGACTTTATTATATTTAGAAAAGGTAGGTAAAAACTTAATCTGTAGGGGAAAAAGTGTTTTATAAACAATATAATATAATATGAGGGAAAAATTGTTTTATAAGCAATATTCCAATTTTGGAGGTAAGAATGTTTTCCTGTAGAATACATTTCTTCATTTGGAATGGAAATATTATTTTGGTGTAGTTGTTATTAATAGAAAATATTATTACAGCCCAATGTTATAACCTTCCCAAGGTAAATATTTTTATATTGAAACTGCTTTTTTCTTTTCTTTTCATAGTCATGTGGCTTTAAAAGAAAAACAAATGGACGCTTAAAGAAAGGGTAAGGGAGGAAAATGAAAGAAAGTAAGAAGCTTCATCTTCCTTTACGATTGGAGATAGATGGATTCCGTGTAGTATGCGCAACAGACCAATTGTACATTAAAAAATGCCAATTTTATGAAAAGCGTAACGTGAACATTTTATAGTTTTGCTAATGCTTATAAATGGAGATTCCAGTGCCAAGTTTGAGCTCAGTGATTGAAAATTTTCTATTTTCTAAAGTTTGGAATTTGAACCTCCAAAAGTGACATCCTCCGTAACTCGAGAAACAATCAGTAGATCAGTTTTTAGATAAAAAAATTCTCATTCGATCTGCAAGGTAAGTTGAAGGTAATATTTTTAAGAATAAAAATGGGTCAAATAATTATTTTAGCTTCTAATTAATCGTTTATTACTCGATCGTAAACTCAAGAAATTCTTGAGACTAGGTTCAATCAATCAGCATAATCAGTTAATTTTTCTGCCGCCTTTGTGCACAGGATGAACCCCTTTTCTGCATGATACACAATTGTACACTGCACCATAGCTTTTTCTGGTGTCAAAATTTTCAACTGAAACCACGCTTTCACCTAACCTAACCTTTTGAACACAAGTATTGTTTGACAAGTTGAGATGCACCAGTTGTTGGTGTTACATATTCATGTGTCCATGAATTATAGTGTTACCTCTATAGCTTCGTGCACCACTTAAGAATCCACTAAGTGGTCAATCTTGGGAAACTTTTGCTACATAATGGAAATGGCGCAGCTGTACAAGTCTCTTCGCGTGGTATATATGGCATGCATATAATAAAGTCGGCACATGATTCAAGTCAACCACTATCGACAAATTAAAAAAATTATAATAATCTCGCAAATTAATTAATTGGGATATAAGAGGATTCTATAAACAAGGGCCACGAGCTACGAAGAGCCAAGATTTCCAGGCATTTTGAATTATGAGTGGATGATAATGTGCCATTTATAACCTAGTAGTGGATTATGTTTTAATAGGAATACACGAAGCCTGCCAAGTAAGACTACCATCATCTTGCATAAAAAATGTACAGTTTGATAGGAACTTTCCGATTAATTGGAAGAATATTGTGAAGTCGAGTTGGTGTACATCTTAGGATCTAATTAAATTAAATAATTATACATACTAGAAAAATGCTTCCAACATTTGTAAGTAAGTTTCATTCTTTTATTTTAATTTTTTATGAAAATGATTTTTTTTTAATATACCATTCAATATGAAATAAGTGACAATTAAAAATGTGCGTAGTAAATAAAAAACAAAGTCTAGAATTTAAAAGATTTTAATAAAAGATAAATTCTAAAATATGGAGATAATTTAGTAGATATTTAATTGTATAATCTTTTATCAAAAATAGATGGAAAGGAAAATCTTTCGCTGTATTATGTTTTGCAAATGAATGAACTAATTGATTGATTAATAAGAAGTGGGTAATTTCGGGGGCAAAGGTTTAAGGATCTATTTATTTATTTATTTATTTTACTAAAATGTAGTTATTTTTGCAACTCATAATTTTAATTCTTTTATTTTAAAATAAAGACATTTAGTTCTTTAATTTTAAAAAATCAATCATTTTAGTTCCCTCAACACAAATTAAGACATTGACCTGTTAAGATTAATGTTGACTTCCTATGGCTCGTGTTACTGTCACGAAATTACTCTTCAACCCTTCCTATTAACTTTCTTTACACTATCCTTCTCACTGCACTAGGGATGGCAAAGTGTACCCGGACCCTACGGGTACCCGCAAAAATATCCGCAAGCGGATCGGGTAAATACCCGCTTATTGGGACTGGGGCCGGGTATTTACCCGCAATTTTTTGCGGGTGCGGGTACGGGTACTATAGTACCCGCCCCGCCCCGCCCCGCACCTACCATATATATATATATATATATATATATATATATATATATATATATATAATAACTTAAATAAATAATTATGTTATATATATACTTTTTTGTAAAAAAAATAATTTTATATTTTCCATAAACTAACACTAATAGTAAAAGATTTATGTTATAACTTACAATAATTTTATATTTTATATTTTTAATATTATGTGTGAATGCTTTTAATGTTAAGTTTGAATTATTTAAGCTTGAATTTTCAATTTATTTGTAATAATTTTTTTAATTAATATTTTTATAGCTTAAATGCAATTTTGGTTCATCTATTTTGCATAATCTGCAATTTTGGTCCCCCCATTTTAAAATAGAGACGTTTAGTCTCCCAATTTTGTAAAATATGTAATTTTGGTTCTTCCATCAAATTGAAAGCGTTGACGGTTAAGAGATTAACGTTAACCTTAACGTGGTCCAAATATAATGACGTGACACGAGATTATTTATTTAGTTTTTAATTATTTTAAATACTGAGTAGAATAATTGATGAAAAATATATTTTATAAAGAGGTAATATCATTTATTTGACTACGATGTGCCATGTATTTCAACAATGTAGAACTAGTTTAAAATAAATGATTAAGACTTGTGATATCTATTTTAGGACTCACGATTACCCCAACCATTAAAATCGACGTGACATGTGTTTTAGTGACGTAGATAAACAAATAATTATTACTCATTATTTAAAATAATTATTACTCATTATTTAAAATAATTAAAAAAATAAATAAATAATCTCGTGTCACATCACTATATTTGGGCCACGTCAAGGTCAACATTAATCTCTTAACTGTCAATGCTTTCAATTTGATGAAAGGACCAAAATTACAGATTTTACAAAATTAGGAGACTAAATGTCTCTATAGAGGGACCAAGATTGCTGATTGTGCAAAATAGGAGGACTAAATGTCTCTATTTTAAAATATGATGACTAAAATTGCGGATTGCGCAAAATAGGGGGATCAAAATTACATTTAAGCCTATTTTTTATTGATTTATTAACTTCATACATAAGTAAAGTGCGGGTAGCGGATGCGGGTATGGGTATATAGGTACCCAGCGAGTACGGGGATGGGGATTAAAGTTGCTACCCGCGCGGGTATGGGGCCGGGTACGGATATTTTTTTTAAACGCGGGTATGGGAACGGGTACTATAGGACCCTACCCAGACCCTACCCATTGCCATCCCTACACTGCACACTACCCTTTAACAATGACACTATTAAAAGTCATTTGACTTATTTGTTAAAGAAATAAATAAGACTTCTACAAGGAAGCGTTATAAAAAATGTAACATTTTTTCAGTAAAAAAAAATGTAATATTTTCTCCGGAAAAACATTATTAAAATCGTGGTATTTTTTACGATTTATATTATAGAGGTGCTGTTACGTTACATGTATAAAATTATAAATAACTTTTATTTCATATTTCACCAAAATTCAATTATCCACATTTAAATTTCAATTTATTCGTTGGTGTTTTTTTTTTTTACAATTTATATTATAGCAGTGCTGTTACGTTACATGTATAAATAACGTTTATTTCAGTTTTCACAAAAATTCCCTTATCAACATTTAAATTTCAATTTATTTAATTCTTTCGCTCTTTATCAAGATTAACGCCTCATGTTATTCTATGTGATATTTCCAACATCAGAAATGTCATAAACAATCCCCATCAGAGAATATTCTACATTTTAAAACATTGTAATTGCCAATGGTTATTCCTTTATGAATAATTAATACCTCCCTAGCTCAATATATTCATGTCTCAGGTACTAAAGAGCCGCGTGAATTGAGTATAAGTACTTAAGCTCTGAAAGTGTATGTAATAGAAACAAATATGGCCTTTTCATATATCAAATTAGCACTCCTATCAATCTCCATTTTCATCACAATTTTCCCTGAAACCTCAACTTCTGTTGACCTTGAAAGCCGTTTCCTCCAATGTTTTTCATCAGGTTTAGAAAACTCAAACTCAATCGCAGAAGTAATACTCACCCAAAACAGTTCTTCTTACACATCCCTTTTGCAATCTTCAATAAGGAACCTCAGATTCTCGAACAGTTCAGTCCCAAAACCTAACCTAATTGTCACTCCACAAAACCTAGTCCACATTCAAGCAGCAATTACTTGTTCAAGGAAACATGGCCTGCAAGTGAGAGTCAGAAGTGGAGGGCATGACTATGAGGGTCTTTCTTATGTCTCTGATGTTCCATTCCTCATTATTGATCTCATAAACCTTAGGTCCATAAGCATTGACATTATTGATGAAAGTGCATGGGTTCAAGCAGGTGCTACTCTTGGAGAACTCTATTATGCAATTGCGAAAACAAGTAATGTGTATGGCTTCCCAGCTGGGAGTTGTCCCACTGTTGGTGTAGGAGGCCACTTGAGTGGAGGTGGGTTCGGCACAATTTTCAGAAAATATGGCCTTGCAGCTGATCAAGTAATTGATGCTGAAATGGTAGATGTTAATGGGAACATACTAAATAGAACATTGATGGGGGAGGATCTCTTTTGGGCCATAAGAGGTGGTGGAGGGTCAAGCTTTGGAGTGATCACTGCATGGAAAGTTAAGATTGTACCTGTTCCTCCAGAAGTGACAATTTTCAATGTTGCAAGAACACTTGATCAAGGTGCAAGTAACCTTTTCAAAAAATGGCAAACTATTGCTCACAAGCTTCCTAGTGAACTTTTTCTGCACTCGGTTATGGGAGTTACCAATTCATCTTATAATAGTGGAAAAACTGTTGTGGTTTCTTTCACTGGATTGTATCTAGGGACAGCTGAGAACCTGCTTTCTGTGATGCAAAACAATTTTGCTGTTTGGTTTGCAGCTCAACAACTTCACTGAGATGAGTTGGATTCAATCAGTTCTTTATTATGCAGATTATTCAATCAATGGACCCTTGGATGTGTTGCTTCATAGAAACCAAACATTCAGAAGCTTCAAAGCAAAATCAGACTATGTTACAGAACCCATTCCTGTGGCTGGTTTGGAAGGGCTATGGAACATGTTGCTTGAAGAGAACACAGTCAACACACCAATATTGATCCTGACACCATATGGAGGGAGAATGAGTGAGATTTCAGGATCAGAAACTCCATTTCCACATAGAAATGGGAGCATATATGGGATCCAATATTTGGTGTATTGGGACTCAAATGAAGAAACACCAAAGCATATGGATTGGATGAGAAGGTTATATTCATACATGACACCTTATGTTTCAAAGTGTCCAAGAGCTGCATATTTGAATTATAGGGACCTTGACTTAGGAGTAAACCGAGACAACACAAGCTATGAAGAAGCAAAATCTTGGGGTGTGAAGTATTTTAAGTTTAATTTTGAAAGACTGGCACGAGTCAAGGCTGAGGTTGATCCTAGAAATTTCTTGTGGCATGAGCAAAGCATTCCACCTTTGTTTAATTAAGGTCTATCCTGAAAAAGAAACAAGCAAAAATTTGGTTGAGATGACATATGCCAAATTTCAACCACATTACAAAGACTTGCAAACTTAATTTCTGGGAAGAGTTATACATAATTTGCAGTAGAAGAAGAAATTAAGATATTTGGTGTATTCAATTTGGAGATAATCTTGACTTCAATAAGAGCCAAGCGAGGCATTATTCTTCAAAATTTAGTATTAGTTATATATTCATTTTCTATTTTACTGATCGATGTATCGTTATTAACTAGAGAAAAATAAATAAGTTTCATAATCGCAATATTTTTTATTGTCGTAGATCAGGAAAAAAAATATATTTTTCTTAATGGGTTATAATTCTATTTAATATTTTTATTTGAATAACTCTTAAAAGTTGTGATTTTTTATGTTGTGAATCAATAGATTTAACGGAATATGTTAAATAACAATACAAATAGTAAAGATTATTCAAATATAATTGGGATAATTAAAAGATAAATCAAGCAAACATTTTAAATACCAGTTTCTTAATAATAAAAAAGATCAAGTTGATAAAATATGCAACAAATAAATATAGTAGAACTAGTAATTAAAGAGTGTAAAAAGATAATTAGAATGAAGAGTTTATTTTGAGTTGGTCACCAATTACACCTAACTTACATCTAGTCTTCAAACTTAATACTTAAAATTTTCTCCATTATTTTCAAATTTGAATTATGTACATACTCAAAAAGCTTTTGTTGAGCAGTGGCACAAGGACACGAGCTCCTTCCACCTGCTAGTAGGGGAGATAATTATCACCTTAGATGATGTGTCATGTCTCCTATATTTACCTGTTACGGGTCTTTTATGTCACCACCAACAACTATCCCACGACAACGTGATTGGTTACCTTTAACGCAAGCTCAAGGTGACTTATTACGGAGCATATCGTGCCACAAACACAAGAGCGTGTGTGACATTGACGTGATTGAAGACCAAATATCTTGCAGTCGTGGATGTAAGCAAGGTCGTTTATACAACGAGAGCTTATTTGCTACATTTAGTGGGTTGCACGATCTTTGTAGATAAGAGTTTGACGCATGTGCTCATTTGTTACCTAGATCTATTCCATGATATACAACATTGTGGACAACGTGCATGGGGTGCTTCAACATTATCGTTCTTGTATGATCAACAGAGCATTGCCAACTTGCACTATATGAGCCAGATAAGAGGATACATTACTCTGCTACATGTGCCCTTTTTAATTTTTTATTTTCACTTCCTAAGACATTTTATTTTACACAAATTAAATTTGTTAATGGTTTTATAGGCATGGATAAACAAGAACTTTCTTACTGTTAGCAATCGAGAGCCTATAGATACATATGTTGAGGGGAGCCTATCTGTCTATAGATGGAAGCTTTTGAGGGGCTCAGGCTATTAGAGATGTAGTTTGTGACTGTAAGCCTATATAATGGCTAATGTAAACCTCTTGTAATTACCCATTCAGTTTCAATCTAATAGAATTTTCAGTATCTCAGTTTTCTCTTTTCTTCTCCTTTGAAATCATGTTTCCTAACATGGTATCAGAGCGATACCATCCACCCTAGAAAGTTTTCGCTGCTCCTTCATTTTCTTTCTTTCATTCTTCATTTCCTTTTGTATTTTTTTTCTTTTCTGAGAAAATCCAATCTGTTACATACTCTCTTTCACGTGCTCCATTTTCCCCTTCTTCTGTTGTTTGAAGTATCGTACACGTTCTCCATTTTATTTCTCCAAAACAAAATCAAAACAGATAGAAAGCTTCTCCGTGTTATCCGCATCACAACCCAACGATTGCGTTTTTGGTTTGTCACCACTGCCGCCGTGCTCAGCCACGAGGAGCGATTTCCGGCCACCGCTGAGTCTTGATCTGTTTGTGACTCGTTGTTTGTGGTTCTTGATCTCAGGTTCTTGTTCATTTCTTTAGCACCTTTGTCCCACAACCATTGCAAAGCGTGAGGTTTCTCGTTTATGGCAAGTGAAGTCACGGCTTCTGATCTGATTTAAATATTTAACTTGTCCACAAGCTTTTCATACACCAAGTGTTTGGTTATTTGCTCCATTGTTGATTTTGGAAGGACTTGGCTGTTGTTTCTCATGCCCACTACTTGTTCAATGAAATGTCTGCTCAAAAAGGAATTTGGATGCTGACTTGATTGGAGTGCTTGAAGCTGCAGTAATGGTTCCTGTTTCTATCTTGTTATTGATGATGCTCTGTTTCAACATACTATGGTTTCTTGAAGCTGTTGTGAGTTGTGATTTCTACCATGCTCACAAGGTGTTTGAGGTTAATCCTCTTTGAAGGCAGATCATATTTATTATGGTTTATTGGTATTTTCCTACTATAAGCTTCTGTCCATGGTGGTTAAGCATTGTTGTTAGCTTCTGCCATGGATGGTTAAGCATTGAGATGTTTTGCTTCTGTCTTGAGTGGTTAAGCATCATGTTTAGCTTCTGCTCTTGATGGTTAAGCTTGGTTGCTTCTGCCTTATGGTGGTTAAGCATTTTTCATTGATTTGTGCTTCTGCCAAGTGGTTAAACTTTGAGGTATAGTTTCTGCTTGGTGGTTAAGCTTTTGCCTTATGGCTTTGTTGATTTTAGCTTCAGCCTTGTATGGTGGTTAAGCTTTGTTCATATCATTTTCAGCCATTGTATTTGTGGCATTCTTTCATTGTATTTTCTTTGATTTCACATGCACTTGTATTGTCATCCCAAGCTGGAAGTGTTGTGCACACCTTCCAGCTAGCGGGGGGATATTAGAGATGTAGTTTGTGACTGTAAGCCTATATAATGGCTAATGTAAACCTCTTGTAATTACCCATTCAGTTTCAATCTAATAGAATTTTTAGTATCTCAGTTTTCTCTTTTCTTCTCCTCTGAAATCATGTTTCCTAACACAAGCAAAGCGCTCTCGACAAGGATCGCCTTATATCTGCAACAGTTAGTGGATGTCATTTGGATGTCGTACAAAGAGCACAAATAGGGGCAACCATTCCTTGACATTTTTTTTTCTCTGACTTTCTTTTATATAGCTCGCAGTTACGCCCTTATCTTCCTAAAAGAGTGTTGCGACAATTTTAGCATCTGCAGGGGATTTCTCGATTGTCGCTTGACTATTATTCCACTATTAAGGCTTGTGATGAGGAGTTTGTTGTTTGGGCAGAGCATACTATACCAATGGAAGTTAGAGGATGACTTGTGCATTAGGGTTCTCCTTTGGCTTGCATGGACGACATTGGATGGTTCCACTAGGTCTCTCATCCATACAACATTGCCCAATAATAAAGAGGTCTCTTGCGAGGCCTTTCTCAAGTTCTTGTGAAACAAGCTAGAAGTAGTGAGCCAGAGTCATCATCCAGTAATTCTCATGATCGAGTGCGAGCTAATTATCCATATCTATGTCTCTCTTATGTATTGCATGACAATTAAACTTTCATATTACCTATTCATATTCCTTATTTGTAGGCATTGTTTGAGAGGATAGTGCAAAACATGGAGCGACGTCTTCATCGAAGGATTGATCCTGTAGGCATTAATGCCTATCGCATTACACATGTGACATTAATACTAACACAGTTAGGCACTTCAGTCAGGTGCACATATTGGAGGATGAGGAGGAAGACTCGAGAGGACTGATGTTATTTTGTACTATTTTATGTTTAGTTTCACCTTGTTTTGTACTACTTTAGTTTATCTATCTTGTACTTATTCATGTTTTATTATAGGCTTAAATAACTTTTAGATCCCTAATAAGTTAATTTCCAAATTTTGTTTTGGGTCCTTGATAAATTTTTTCGTTATTTTGAGTCCCTGATATATCAAAAATTTTGTTTTAAGTCCCTACCGGCAGTTAAATGATGATGTGGCACCATCTGAATAGATGCTCCCAATATATATCAACCGTTGTCATCACTTAACTAACGGCAGGGACCCAAAACAAAATTTTAAATATATCAGGAACTCAAAACAATGAAATTTTTTTTCAGGAACTCAAAACAAAATTTGGAAATTTATCAGAGACCTAAAAGTTATTTAAGCTTTTTATACACATTTTCATATTATTATTGGTATTGATATTGCTTTACACAACTCTTAAGGAGTGATAATTTTGATAATTGATATTGTTAGTGTTGTTAATATTGACATTGGTTTAGGGTCACAATAAAAGAAAGATTGCAATTCAAAATACAAAAGGGAAACGTATTTCCATCTTATGTTTTGTATTAATACACGATGAAAGTACATTTCTGTTGTGTTTGAAATCAAAATGAAAATGTATTTCTATTGTATATTTTGATTTCATGCGCAATAGAAACGTATTTCTGTTATATATTTTGATTTCATATACAACGAAAATGTATTTTTGTTGTGTATTAATACAAAATACACAACAAAAATATGCTTCCATTGTGTATTTTGATTTCATACACAAAGAAAATATATTTTCATTGTGTATTAAGGGGTGGAAATTAATTAGGCACAATAGAAATAAGTTTTTGTTGTGTTTCTTGACCAATGAAAACGTATTTTTGTTAGGGATATTTTAGTCAAAAAAAATAATCAAAAGGTTAGGTGAACTTAGCAAAACAGGATGTGGGGAACAGCAGCGACCCTGCATTTCTCACAAACAATAGGCCTAGTAAGTTGCCAAGTTGCAACTTAAATTCAAAACGGGCAATTTGCTAATTTAAATCGATCAACAACTCATTAACTCCTCGATGATCATTGTGGGAATCGCCAATGTTATTGCAATCAAATTATAGTTAATTTTTACGTCAAATGATATGCTGCTTGATCTATATAAGTCTTAGATTCAGCCTCCTAAGACACATACTCTAATTTTCATTCCTTATTACACTTACTTGAACATCAAAGCGACCTTTTTTTTCCCTATAATCAAGCATCAAAATGTGTTCTTTTTTCTCTTTTTTTTTTTTCAGTACAGAGTTTGAATCCTAGTGATGCCACTTTGGATATGGAATAAACCATGTTGAAAGAGAAATACCCACCTTGGTATGCGCTCACAGTCCCATACGAAATTTAGTCATTGTTTCCAACGATGAATAATCCGTACTAATACCATATTCAGTAAAAAAAAAAAAAGTCTTTCAAGTAACTATTGTCGTCGCTCCATCCACCAAAATCAATCATGAACCACTAGGAGATTTACGACCCTGTAAAGCTTCAACATAACTCTAGCGATTTGCATTGGTTGTATTGATGGATCCTATAATTTGAAATAAAAAAAAAAAAAAGAAGAAGTCAATTTATAATTTGAGTGTTGTCCTTATAAATTTAAATATAAGTATTACTTTCACAATTTAAAATTTTTTAATCTGTCTCTGTATGTACCTGACATATACAATAGTGATCCACTAACACATAAAAGAGATGTTTTACTTTTATCCTCTAAGTCTCTAACAATTTTTCTCTGCTTACAACATAGTATATTTTATCTTTTATGTACATAAAAGTTATCACCCTTCCCCCAATTTTCAAAATATTAAAACTGATATATTATGTGAACATATTAGATTGACTTAATCTTATCCAATATATTATCAAATATTAATTAGATAACCCTATCAAAATTTTGATCCTTTGATCAATGTCGTGTATCTCTTCTCATTTCCTCTATTCTTAGAATTAATTATATAATTTTCACTATTTTCTGTCGAGCTCTGTTATCCATTTAATCAAATTTCTTTCTTCATTATCTCTAACTTAAACATACTTCTACTAACTCAAGAGGAAAGGTCTACTGAGGGGCATGATTCGTGCACTGGAAAAGGAACGAGTGAAAATAGTAGTAAAGAAAGGAAGAGATCCAACAACTACAGCAAAATACACGCATGAAATTTTACAAATTATGTGAAGAATTTATGCGAATACCGTTTTCTTGGCCGGAGATAAAAACAACGACATTTTTTTGTTAAATAATCAAATGGAAATAAATATATGGCTTACGAGTGGGATGCGTATGATTGCATTACAAGTGACAAGGATATATCAGTTCCCTGTTGAATGGAAAACCAAATGATTACACTTCAATTTTGAAATATTCAACAACTGACACGTTTAAATTTAATCAACACAATTTTTTAAAAGAATCAAACTCAATGTTGAGTTTTGTCCTCGAGGATATGATCTTTTTTCTCTTCGTCCCACCAACATACATAAATGAGCAAAGAGTTTAATGACGATGTACTGACAATGTAAAATAATTTTATCCAATCACAAATCATCATTGATATGATTTTTAAGATAATTTTAAGTCAACAAACTTACCATATATGGTAGGTTGTGATTGAATGATAGTGTAAAATTATTTTACACTGTCAGTACATAATCCTTTTTCTCATGAGGAAATCCCCACACATTAGTCTTTAAGATTATAGATATTGAGATTTCAAATTTTTATGAGATTTATTTGAGGTTCCGCTGCGTTCACATGAGGGGAAACGATCTATTCAGATGAAGAATCCGTGTTCGATTCCTTCTGTATGTAAAATTTCCTTGAACCAGCGGTAGCCACGCACCGCGAACGGGATTAATCTCTGATCCAGTGAGTTGGGGGACATCCTGTCTCTTACCCAAGACAAAAAAAAATATTTATAAAATTAATATTTAAATGACTAACTTAATAAAAAAAACTTTAAAAAAATTAATTAATGTTTAGAGAACATGATTGAGGATGAAATCTAATTTGAAAAATCTCCAAGAAAGTACATTATCTGCTTATAGTCTTATACGCGTTTACAAGTATAACCTTTTATCCGAATATAATATTCCTTTCCCACAGGTACCGTCCACATGGCACATGCTGACTTTTTTCATTTAGGCGGAATTGTTGGTCTCCGTTTTTGAGCAATGACAGAAATAGGAAATAGCATGCGCACAGCGCATATGAATAGAGCATCTATAATATATAAATGTTTAGATAAATTGTTTATTTTAATTTTGTTGATCTTATAATTTCATATAGATTTAAGTATTTTATACAAAAATTTATTCTTCCAATATTAAGTTTGTTAAAATGATTGTTTAATTTAATTTTGTAGATTTTATAATACTTGAAAAATATATTATTTATGGTATAAATTAGGTTAAACAACATTGTTTATATAAGGAAGGGTTCTTCTATAAACAATTTCTTGTCATTTGCTCTGATAGAGAAAAAAGTTAGACAACATTGCTTAGAGTTAATTCATGTAAGAGATGCTCTTAGTTAGTAGTAGTATTTTTTTGTCTTGTGTCAAAGATTATGGGCGTCCCCCAAGTCACACTGTGTCAGAGATTAATATGCTAGTCCAATGAAATTTTACACATTACATGTTTGAAAAAACGAATCTAATCTTTTATTTATGTCTTCTTTTTAATGATAGATAAACATTAAAAAATAAATTTAATGCTTACTCATTCATTATTTATTTTCAAATCATTATTTAATAGTATTTTTAATTTTTAATATAATGCATTAATTCTCTGCAATATTATATATAAAAGTATTTCATACATACATACAATGTGTGTGGCTTTTTTTTTAGTTGGAGTGCATATTAACAACTACATAAAAAATTAACACAAAAAACTCATTTGTCTCTTCATATGTTTTAGTTAATTTGGGATTCAGATATTATAGTATTTTAATATCCATTATTTTAAAAAAAAATTAAAAAACTTGTTTCTCTCTTCTCTCCCCTTTCAATCTCACCTATTAAAAGTCCACTATCTATAAAATGATCAAGGAATTAATATAATTTATTAAGTAAATGAGAAGTAAAATAATTAGGAAAGAAATGTCTGAACTGTCCCTAGTTTGGGAATTATTTGTTTTTGTTTTTACTATTAATTATAAATATTATTTTATTTTGACTTTAATTATTTTCAAAATTAAAAAAAAAACATTGAAAACAAAATATTCCTTTTATTTTATTATTTTCATTTATATTTTTATTTAATTAAAAAGCATAAATATAATAAATGAATGCACAAACATTTTAATTATAAATATATTACTTTATCTTGACTTCAACTATTTTCAAAATGAAAAGTAAAAACATTGAAAATAGAATATGTATTTATAAATGTCAAATTAATTTAATTATAAAAATTTGACATAAATCCTTGTTTAAACGAAAGAAGAAAAGTCATAGAGATATTTATATGATCAGTAAAAGTTCTATTTTATTAACTTCCATAAACATTTCAATATTTCTAGTTTAAGAAATGCAATAAACATTTCAAGGTTATGTTTGGAAATTCATTCACAATTTTTTAAATGGAGAATCTGACTTTCCAATACACTAAATTTAGAAGGAAGAGATTGACGAATTAGAAAACACACTTTTTTTTTTTTTTAATATGTAAGAATTATAGATAGGTATCAAAGAATTTATAAGAATTCACGCTTTATGTTCAATTATTTATAAGATTAATACCAATACCAATCACGGTGATTAATTCTTGGTAGCGAAATTACCGTTTTATAAATAGTAAAATTTGGTTGTTTGGCTCAAGCAAGGACAAATGGCTCAAGCGAAAATTAGAGCAAAAGCATCAGAATCAAAAATTGGCTTAAGCAACCTCAGGTGGCTAAAGCAAGATCCAGTTTCAGACTTATCATTTTGCAGTTTTGCTTAAGCAAGCAAAGATGGCTTAAGCAAACTGTCACTTAAAGTAGAAACTTTGTTGATGTATAAATAGAGTTAGTTGTCATTTAAGGAGTAGGTTGTACAGAGGGGCACGAATCTTCTTTGTTCTATTTGGGAGAGAAGCTCCTTCTTGCTCCATGGGAGCATCTTCTTCCATTCTCCGTGTATTTTGAGGCTACCCATGGAAATGGGTAGCTAAATCCTCTATTGTTAGGGTTAGAAGTAACCAAACTCAAACTCTCTTGTATCTTTTGATATATATATATATATATATATATATATATATATATATATATATATATATATATATTCATATATATTCAATGTATTCAATGTTAGTATTTGCTTCTTTGCTTAATGCTTGTTGTGGATTGATCAACCATAGCTTGTTTTTATGACATGATTATTGTTGGAAAATGCCTTCATTGTCTTGAACTGAAGCAAAATATCCAATGAACTTGGTATCTAGGAATGAAGCTTAGTTCATTAGTTATCTTGTGTCACTAGACTTAAAGCTAGTTCCTTTCTTAAGTTTTTGAGGAATCGAGACTTAATAATGGAACTAAGACTTTTTTCACCTAAGGGATTAGGGTTAAGAAAGCAATGTGTTGGCTGATTTTAACATTGAGTTACAATGGGTATATATTGTGCATTCAAGCAAGAAGAGAGTGAAGTTTGGTGAAGTCTAACCCCAACAATACCTTTATCATCTGAAACCCTTTTTATTTTTTAGCTTTGTTTTAACTACAAAACCACAAAAAGAGTATTTTAACTTTGTTTCTTCACTTGTTCTATTTTAAAGTCCTAAAATATCAACCTAAACGTTCATGTTTTATTACTTTTTGTGGTAGTTATTAGCTTAGTTAGTAAATTTTGTGAAGTTCAACTAATATTGCGCAAGTCTCTTGGAAAATGATACTTGGACTTTCCATTTTACTACTTGTACGATTTGGTAGCTTGCCAATTAGTTAACAGGAACAAGCTGGAAGTAGTGAGCCAGAGTCATCATCCAGTAATTCTCATGATCGAGTGTGAGCTAATTATCCATATCTATGTCTCTCTTATGTTTTTCATGACTTTTAAACTTTCATATTACCTATTCATATTCCTTATTTGTAGGCATTGTTTGAGAGGATGGTATAAAACATGGAGCGGCGTCTTCATCTAAGGATGGATCCTGTAGGCATTGATGCCTATCGCATTACACATGTGACATTAATACCAACACAGTTAGGCACTTCAGTCAGGTGCATATATTGGAGGATGCGGAGGAAGACTCGGGAGGACTAATGTTATTTTGTACTATTTTATGTTTAGTTTCACCTTGTTTGTACTACTTTAGTTTATCTATCTTGTACTTATTCATGTTTTATTATAGGCTTAAATAACTTTTAGGTCCCTAATAAATTAATTTCCAAATTTTGCTTTGGGTCCTTGATAAATTTTGAGTCCCTAATATATCAAAATTTTTGTTTTGAGTCCCTACCGTCAGTTAAATGATGATGTGGCACCATCCGAACAGATCTTTCCAATATATATCAACCGTTGAGATGGTGCCACGTCATCACTTAACTGACGGCAGGGACCCAAAACAAAATTTTAAATATATCAGGGACTCAAAACAATGAAAAAAATTTCAGGGACTCAAAGCAAAATTTGAAAATTTATCAGGGACCTAAAAGTTATTTAAGCCTTTATTATACTTATTTTGTACACATTTTCATGTTATTATTGGTATTGATATTTCTTTACACAAATCTTAAGGAGTGATAATTTTGATAATTGATATTGTCAATGTTGTTAATATTGACATTGGTTTAGGGTCACAATAAAAGAAAGATTGCAATTCAAAATACAAAAGGGAAACGTATTTCCATTGTGTGTTTTGTATTAATACACAATGAAAGTACATTTCTGTTGTGTTTGAAATCAAAACGAAATTGTATTTCTATTGTATATTTTGATTTCATGCACAATAGAAATGTATTTCTGTTATATATTTTGATTTCATATACAACGAAAATGTATTTTTGTTGTGTATTAATACAAAATACACAACAGAAATATGCTTCCATTGTGTATTTTGATTTCATACACAACGGAAATGTATTTTCGTTGTGTATTAAGGGGTGGAAATTAATTAGGCACGATAGAAATAAGTTTTTGTTGTGTTTCTTGACCGATGAAAATGTATTTTTGTTAGGAATATTTTAGTAAAAAAAAATAATCAAAAGGTTAGGTGAACTTAGCAAAACAGGATGTGGGGAACAGCAGCAACCCTGCATTTCTCACAAACAATAGGCCTAGTAAGTTGCCAAGTTGCAACTTAAATTCAAAACGGGCAATTTGCTAGTTTAAATCGATCAACAACTCATTAACTCCTCGATGATCATTGTGGGAATCGCCAATGTTATTGCAATCAATTTATGGTTAATTTTTACGTCAAATGATATGCTGCTTGATCTATATAAGTCTTAGGTTCAGCCTCCTAAGACACATACTCTAATTTTCATTCCTTATTACACTTACTTGAACATCAAAGCGTCCTTTTTTTTCCCCATAATCAAGCATCAAAATGTCTTTTTTTTTTTCTAGTCCAGGGTTCGAATCCTAGTTATGTCATTTTGGATATGGAATAAATCATATTGGGAGGAGAATACCTACCTTAATGTGCGTTCACGGTTCCCGATGGAGTTTAGTTATTACTTCTGGCGATGAATAATCCGTATCAATACCATGGTCAGTAAAAACAAAATGTCTTTCAAGTAACTATTGTCGTCGCTCCATCCACCAAAATCAATCATGAACCACTAGGAGATTTGCGACCCTGTAAAGCTTCAACATAACTCTAGCGATTTGCATTGG
Organism: Pueraria montana var. lobata; assembly: GCA_026413185.1. Lineage (NCBI taxonomy): Eukaryota > Viridiplantae > Streptophyta > Magnoliopsida > Fabales > Fabaceae > Pueraria > Pueraria montana. The sequence goes on from CM048656.1 coordinate 17,683,694, forward strand.
TTGTATTGATGGATCCTATAATTTGAAATACAAAAAAAAAAAAAAAAAAAGTCAATTTATAATTTGAGTGTTGTCCTTATAAATTTAAATATAAGTATTACTTTCACAATTTAAAATTTTTTAATCTGTCTCTGTATGTACCTGACATATACAATAGTGATCCACTAACACATAAAATAGATGTTTTACTTTTATCCTCTAAGTCTCTAACAATTTTTCTCTGCTTACAACATAGTATATTTTATCTTTTATGTACATAAAAGTTATCACCCTTCCCCCAATTTTCAAAATATTAAAATTGATATATTATGTGAACATATTAGATTGACTTAATCTTATCCAATATATTATCAAATATTAATTAGATAACCCTATCAAAATTTTGATCCATTGATCAATGTCGTGTATCTCTTCTCATTTCCTCTATTCTTAGAATTAATTATATAATTTTCACTATTTTCTGTCGAGCTCTGTTACCCATTTAATCAAATTTCTTTCTTCATTATCTCTAACTTAAACATACTTCTACTAACTCAAGAGGAAAGGTCTACTGAGGGGCATGATTCGTGCACTGGAAAAGGAACGAGTGAAAATAGTAGTAAAGAAAGGAAGAGATCCAACAACTACAGCAAAATACACGCATGAAATTTTACAAATTATGTGTAGAATTTATGCGAATATCGTTTTCTTGGCCGGAGATAAAAACAATGACATTTTTTTTTGTTAAATAATCAAATGGAAATAAATATATGGCATACGAGTGGGATGCGTATGATTGCATTACAAGTGACAAGGATATATCAGTTCCCCTGTTGAATGGAAAACCAAATGATTACACTTCAATTTTGAAATATTCAACAACTTGCACGTTTAAATTTAATCAACACAATTTTTTAAAAGAATCAAACTCAATGTTGAGTTTTGTCCTCCAGGATATGATATTTTTTCTCTTCGTCCCACCAATATACATAAATGAGCAAAACGTTTAATGACGATGTATTGACAATGTAAAACAATTTTATCCAATCATAAATCATCGTTGATATGACTTTTAAGATAATTTTGTAAAAGTCAACAAACTTACCATACATGATAGATTGTGATTGGATGATAGTGTTTTACACTGTCAGTGCATAGTCCTTTTTCTCATGAGAAAATCCCCAACATTAGTCTTTAAGATTATAGATATTGAGATTTCAGATTTTTATGAGATTTATTTGAGGCCCTTGAGTTCACATGAGGGATAACGATCTATTTAGCCAGAGAACAGAATCCGTGTTCGATTCCTTCCGTGTGCAAAATTTCCTTAGACCAGCAGCAACCACACATCGCGAGCGGGGTTAGTCTTTGATCCAGTGAATTTGAGGACATCCTGTCTCTTATCCAAGACAAAAAAAAAAAATCTTTATAAAATTAATATTTAAATGACTAACTTAATAAAAGAAACTTTAAAAAGATTAATTAATGTTTAGAGAACATGATTAAGGATGAAATCTAATTTGAAAAATCTCCAAGAAAGTACATTATCTGCTTATAGTCTTATATACGCGTTTACAAGTATAACCTTTTATCCGAATATAATATTCCTTTCCCACAGGTACCGTCCACATGGCACACGCTGACTTTTTTCATTTAGGCGGAATTGTTAGTCTCCGGTTTTGAGCAGTGACAGAAAAAGGAAATAGCTGTGCGCATATGAACAGAGCATCTATAATATACAAATGTTTAGATAAATTATTTATTTTAATTTTGTTGATCTTATAATTTCATATAGATTTAAGTATTTTATACAAAAATTTATTCTTCCAATATTAAGTTTGTTAAAATGAGTGTTTAACTTAATTTTGTAGATTTTATAATACTTGAAAAATATATTATTTATGGTATAAATTAGGTTAAACAACATTGTTTATATAAGGAAGGGTTCTTCTATAAACAATTTCTTGTCATTTGCTCTGATAGAGAAAAAAGTTAGACAACATTGCTTAGAGCTAAGTAATTCATGTAAGAGATGCTCTTAGTTAGTAGTAGTATTTTTTTATCTTGTGTCAGAGATCATGGGCATCCCCCAAGCCACACTGTGTCAGAGACTAATACGCTAGTCCAATGGAATTTTACATATTACATGTTTGAAAAAACGAATCTAATCTTTTATTTATGTCTTCTTTTTAATGATAGATAAACATTAAAAAATAAATTTAATGCTTACTCATTCATTATTTATTTTCAAATCATTATTTAATAGTATTTTTAATTTTTAATATAATGCATTAATTCTCTGCAATATTATATATAAACATATTTCATACATTCATACAATGTGTGTGCCTTTTTTTTAGTTGGAGTGCATATTAACAACTACATAAAAAATTAACACAAAAAACTCATTTGTCTCTTCATATGTTTAGTTAATTTGGGATTGAGATATTATAGTAATTTAATATCCATTATTTAAAAAAATAAATAAAAAACTTGTTTCTCTCTTCTCTCCCCTTTCAATCTCACCTATTAAAAGTCCACTATCTATAAAATGATCAAGGAATTAATATAATTTATTAAGTAAATGAGAAGTAAAATAATTAGGAAAGAAATGTCTGAACTGTCCCTAGTTTGGGAATTATTTGTTTTTGTTTTTACTATTAATTATAAAAATATTATTTTATTTTGACTTTAATTATTTTCAAAATTAAAAAAAAAACATTGAAAACAAAATATTCCTTTTATTTTATTATTTGCATTTCATATTTTTATTTAATTAAAAAGCATAAATATAATAAATGAATGCACAAACATTTTAATTATAAAAATATTACTTTATCTTGACTTCAACTATTTTCAAAATGAAAAGTAAAAACATTGAAAATAGAATATGTATTTATAAATGTCAAATTAATTTAATTATAAAAATTTGACATAAATCCTTGTTTAAACGAAAGAAGAAAAGTCATAGAGATATTTATATGATCAGTAAAAGTTCTATTTTATTAACTTCCATAAACATTTCAATATTTCTAGTTTAAGAAATGCAATAAACATTTCAAGGTTGTGTTTGGAAATTCATTCACAATTTTTTAAATGGAGAATCTGACTTTCCAATACACTAAATTTAGAAGGAAGAGATTGACGAATTAGAAAACACACTTTTTTTTTTTTTTTAATATGTAAGAATTAAAGATAGGTATTAAAGAATTTATAAGAATTCACGTTCTATGTTCAATTAATTGAATTAGGAACTTAGTAAGTAACACATACTTCTTTTTTTCTGGATCATATACTAGTCCCACTCGCTAACACATACTTATTTTGAGTTTAAATTTTAGATTTTTTCCTATTTAAATTGGGTTATTTTCTGTAAAAGATACTATACTAAATTTAAAAGAAAAAAGAAACGCATGCTTACACAAGCAAACAGTTATACTTCACATTGATTTTTCACCTTCTAGGACATCGATACTCATCCCGTACAACACTGCCCGTTGATTAAGGGAAAATCAAGACGAGAAAACCCGGATTAATTATCCTTTTAAGACTTTTATAAAAGTCAACATACTTTTAAAGTCAACATACTTTTAATATATTTTTTTTATCATATTATTGGTATGATTATTCATGGTATTGGTAAGAATGTTACTTTTATAAAATACTAATAGATATAATATTATTGTTAACATTATTTAAATGGTTGAAACTCCTTGCACTTGTACCAGAAAAAAACAACTCCTTGCACTTTTTCTTCCTAATGTGCAATTAGTCAACGAAGATAAGTCATGCGGCATCAGTATCATTCAACAACCCAAAGAAAGTTAACCAATCATAAATTTCTAATTTCATAGGGGAAAAATAATCAATAAAACACTTACCAAACAAAATATCTAGTACGTTGTAAATTACCGCTCTTTAATTTTTTTTAACATTAATGACAAGTCAAAGTAACTTTATATATAAATATCTATCTCATCACAATGCATTAATGCACAGTATTGGGAGCTTTCTATCTGATCCATTTATGGTATAACTGAACCTATCGACTTCAATGCGGTTTATCAATAATATCTAAATCATTTAATCTGATTCATTATTCATTATCACAAAATGAATAAAGTTATTATTATTTTTTTGTAACTTTTCGTTCTGTAAAGGAACGTGAACAAGTCATAACTGATATAATAATCAGAACAAAGGAAAATCTGAAGAAGATTTCTCATTTTCTATTTCTATTAAAAACCCATCAACTAAGACGGCACATTAGAATTTACCTTATGACAATTCTCACGTTCTGTTAGGCGCAAAAGTGGACCAACAACACGTCCCAAACACTTTCTCTCTGTATATATAAAACCCCACTCACCCTCCCGAAAGTCACCAACACTTGTCACAGACATTCACAACCGACAATGGCAAAACCTTGCTTGGCTTTTCTCTCTGCAGCTTTTCTTCTTCTAACTGTCTTCACTTCGGTGTCGGCACAAGCCCCAGAGTCCTCATCACTCCACGACACTTTCCTTCAGTGCCTCACCAAACGCACGAAAAACTCCTCAACAAAACTCTCCAACATAGTCTTCGCTAACACCAACCCCAAATTCCCCACCGTGCTCCAAAACTACATCCGAAACGCGCGTTTCAACACCTCCTCAACGCCAAAGCCGTTACTCATCGTCACACCCCAGACAGAATCGCACGTCCAGGCCGCTGTAATATGCGCCAAAAGCGTTAACATTCAACTCAAAATCAGAAGCGGAGGCCATGATTACGAGGGTATATCGTACATCTCCGACCAACGCTTCATCATCCTCGACTTGTTCAACCTTCGCAAAATCAAGGTGGACATAAAAAACGAGGTTGCCGTGGTCCAAGCTGGAGCAACGTTGGGAGAAGTTTATTACAGAATCTGGGAAAAGAGTAAAGTTCATGGCTTCCCTGCAGGGGTGTGTCCCACTGTTGGTGTTGGTGGCCATATCAGTGGAGGAGGGTACGGTAACATGTTGAGAAAATATGGCTTATCTGTTGATAATGTCATTGACGCTCAAATTGTTGATGTCAAAGGAAATCTTCTAAACAGAAAAACCATGGGAGAAGATCTATTCTGGGCTATTAGAGGAGGTGGAGGAGCCAGTTTTGGTGTCATATTGTCGTTTACTATTAAACTTGTTCCTGTGCCTGAAACGGTTACTGTTTTTCGCATTGAGAAGACTCTTGAAACTAATGTCACCGCCGCTGACCTTGTGGTGCAGTGGCAGCAGGTGGCGCCGAATACTGATGACAGGCTTTTCATGAGGCTGTTATTGCAGCCAGTGAGTTCCAAGGTTGTGAAGGGAACGAAAACCGTTAGAGCCTCGGTTGTGGCTTTGTTCCTTGGAGGGGCTGATGAGGTTGTGTCGATTTTGGAGAAGGAGTTTCCTCTTCTTGGATTAAAGAAGGAGAATTGCACTGAGGTGAGTTGGATTAATTCTGTTCTGTGGTGGGACGATAATAATAGTTTGAAAAATGGTGACAAACCTGAGACCCTATTGGATCGGAATCTCAACTCTGCTAGTTTTCTCAAAAGAAAATCTGATTATGTTCAGAATACTATTTCAAGAGACGGGTTGGAGTGGCTATTTAAGAGGATGATTGAGTTGGGGAAAACGGGGCTTGTTTTCAACCCTTACGGAGGGAAAATGGCTGAGATTCCTTCTGATGCGACGCCGTTTCCTCACCGTAAGGGGAACCTGTTTAAGATTCAGTATTCTGTGAACTGGGATGATCCTTCACCTGGTGCGGCTCAGAATTTCACGAATCAGGCTAAAAGGTTGTTCAGTTACATGACCCCTTTTGTGTCCAAGAATCCCAGAAGTGCGTTTTTGAATTATAGGGACCTTGATATTGGGGTTAACAGCTTTGGTAAGAATAGCTTTCAGGAAGGGGAGGTTTACGGGACCAAGTACTTCAATGACAATTTTCAGAGGCTTGTGAACATTAAGACCAAGGTTGATCCGGAAAACTTCTTCAGGAATGAACAGAGTATCCCTGTACTTCATGGCAAAGCATAGGGAATCATACATTGAACAATATTGCTTAGTTAGTGGTCCTGTTAGTTGTCGCATTTTCTTTTGTTCGTATAAATATGGTTGGCCAGCCTATAGGCCAGTGATACTTTGTCCATTGATTTGATTATTATATCATTGAATTTGAAAGTTTCGTGGTGCATGTTAGGCACTGCATACGGATTTTTATTTATTTTATTTGTTCTTTTCGTTCATGCTTTTTGCTCTTCATTTGCATTAATCATATGACTTGTGTTAGGGGCGGTTGGAAAATTGGTTAAATCCCAGTATGAATATAATATGAAAGAGTACTCGGTATTGGTTGAATTATCCAAACTATAGTTGTGTGACTAGTGGAGGTCTTACTTTTCATGCTGACCACATCTTGTGGTTCTTATTTTGTCCTGTCGTTTTTGTCTTTAAATTTTCTGGTCACGTTGTCCTCAGATTTTTTAATGCGTGATGTTCTGCAATGGATTTTTTAACTTCTCCACTTTATTCTTTAATTTTATAAGTCTGCCTGTTTTAGTTTGAACCAGACATACGAAATTACCAAGCAATTTCAGTGAAACCAGTCACGGGAATTGTTTGACAGACAAATGTTTTTGTTTTTTTTTTTTACAGACAAATGTTGTCACGTGCAATTAATACTTATTCTGGTTCGTTTTGTAACATCCAAATAACTAATATATAAGAATTAAGAAAATAATTAATTTAATTAATAATATTAAATTTATTCTAATTTAATGTTTATTCTCGAGTCTGTACCATGCTTATATAGAATTTCATAGACTGTACTATGTACTATGTAGTGTTTTTTTTTTTTTTTGACATAATGTAATATGTAGTGTTATTGTTTTGCTTGACTTCAAAATAAAATTACAATTTAATTGATATTAAGTTATCAACAAGTTGAGGGATCTTTAAATAGGTCTTTAAACAAATTTGCAGGTCAACCATACTTTTAGATAGGTTAGCCAAGCCTTTAAAAGTTAATTATAACATGTAAAAAGGTCAAGATTAGGCCTTACATTTTTAATTGAAGTTAGGCTCAAGTCTAACAAAGCTTGACCTATTTCCACCTTAGTTTGGAGAGATTTTTATTAAATAAATTATAAGTAAAATAATTATGAAGGATATGTCTAAAATACCCCTAGTTTAGGTAAAAAAAAATGTGCATAAACTTTCTTTCTTTATTATATAAAAGATTAAAATTTATTAATAAATAGATGAATGCACAAATTCAAATGTTTTTAATTATAAAAATATTATTATATTTTGAATTTACTCATTTTCAAAATTAAAAATAGTGAAAAATATTTTTTATTTTATTTTTTGCATATGACATCTTTATTTAAACAAATTTCATAAATGTAATAAATGAGTACACGAATTCAAATACTGAATAATGGAAAAAAAATTAATAGTTTGTACATTAAAAATCAACAATCTATTAAATACTCTAATAATTAATAGTTTATTAAATAAATATAAAATAAAATAATCAAGAGGGAAATGTTTAAAGTGTCCTACCCCTAGTTTTTTTTATACTTTTAATGATAAAATATTATTTTATTATAATTTTAATTATTTTCAAAATTAAAGATAAAAATAATAAAACAAAAATATTTTTATTTTAATTTTTGAATATGACATTTTCATTTGGAAAAATTAAAATTTATAAATATAATAAATGAATGCACAAATTCAAACACTTTTAAAAATAATAATAATATTTATTTTAACTTTAATTATTTTCAAAATTAAAGATAATAAAAAGTGAAAAGAAAATATTTTTTTTAATTATTTTTCATATGATATTTTTATTTTAAAAAATTAAAATTCATAAATATATTAAATAAATTCGTAATAGCCAATAGATGAATGCAAAATTCATTATCCTTCTCCAAATACTTAATAAAGAGAAAATAAAAATTTTATAATGTGTGCATTAAAAAGTCACTGTCTAGAAGAAGAAGAATATTAAAATTGGAGTTTTGATATATGTAAATTGATGTAAATAGTAGACATTTGATTGGATGAGTTCAACGACTTAAAAGTGGTTGGGGTTAAAGATATAAAAATAGAGGAAGGAAATTAATCCGTCATCTTTTCTTTCTTTTTTTTACTGCGAAATTAATCCCTCATCTAAAGATATAAAATGAGTGCTTGCAGTATTTATTTTAATCACGTATACATTGGAAGCGTACATTAATTACTTAACATGTCCATCAAATTCATCAATTGTTCCACCATCCGGTTCCCTGTATCACAAGTCTAGCGTTGGGATACTCTGTTCACTTCTGAAATAGTTTTCGGGATCAACCTCGGTTTTAATCTTCGCCAACCTATAGAAGTTGCTGTCGAAGTACTTAATACCATAAACCTCCCCTTCTTGGTAGCTATTGTTATCATGGTGATTAATACCAATACCAAGGTCCCTATAATTCAAAAAAGCACTCCTTGGATTTTTGGACACAAATGGGGTCATGTAACTGTGTAACCTTCTAATCTGTGTTGTAAAGTTCTTCTCTGCAGCACCTCCCGGTTCCTCCCAATTCACAGAATATTCAATTTTGAATAAATTTCCTGCTCGGTGAGGAAATGCTGTAGCATTTGCTGAAATCTCATTCATTCTTCCACCATATGGGTTGAGAGCAATACCTGTTTGTCCCAACTCAATCATCCTTTTCCATATCCATTCTAACCCATCTTTGGAAATTGGAGTCTTCACATAATCAGATTTCCTTTTGAGGAACTTTGCTGAGTTGAGTTTTCTGCCAAGTAGAGCTTCTGGGTGGGCACCATTTGGAAAACTGTCCCACCAAACTACAGATTCAATCCAACTCATTTCAATGCAATTCTCCTTCTTCAGACCCAAAGTTGGAAACTCCTTGTCCAAAAGTGACACAAGCTCTTCTGCTCCTCCCAGAAACATAGTCATAACCGCAGCTCTAACAGTTTTGTGCCTCTCTCCAACTTTGGAAATGGAAATCACAGGGTGTAACTGCAGCCTCATGAAAAGCCTTTGATCCGTGTGTGGTGCAACCTGTTGCCACTGCACAACAAGGTCAGTGGCATTTTGCTCCAAAGTCTTCTCAACCCGAAAAACAGTAACAACTTCAGGCACAGGAACCAACCTAATAGTGTATGATAATATGACTCCAAAACTTGCTCCTCCACCTCCTCTAATGGCCCAGAAAAGATCTTCCCCCATAGAATCCTTGTTTAGAATCCTACCTTTGACATCAACAATTTTAGCATCAATGATGTGATCAATGGATAACCCATACTTTCTCATCATGTTACCATACCCTCCTCCACTGAAATGACCACCAACACCAACAGTGTGACACACCCCTGCAGGGAAGCCATGAACATCACTCTTCTCCCATATCCTATAATAAACTTCTCCAAGCGTGGCACCAGCTTGGACCACAGCAACCTCGTTTTGCACATCCACCGTGATGTTGCGGAGGTTGAACATGTCAAGCATGATGAAGGGTTCATCAGAGATGTATGAGAGGCCCTCAAAGTCATGGCCACCACTTCTTGTTCTAATTTGGATACCAATGCTTTTGGCACAAATTACGGCTGTTTGGACATGAGATTCTTCCAATGGTGTGACTATGATCAAGGGTTTTGGTGCAGAGCTGGTGTTGAACCGGGCGTTGCGAATGTATGCACTGAGAATGGAAGAATAGGAAGAGTTGGTTTGAGCATAAACTATGTTAGAGATGTTGGGGGAGTTAATGTTGTTTCTTAGACAGTCAACAAAGGTTTCATATACTGAGTCAGTTGTGGGGGCGGCACATGAGACATCATGGAGTGAAAGCAAAAGCACAATAACAAGTGGGAGCATAGTGGCCAAAGGACTTGGTCTTTCCATTGGTGGTGTGGTGGTGCATCCATTTCTGAAGTGTATATATGAAATGAAATAGTGCTGGCTAAGTGCGGTTGTATCGAAAGAGACACAAAAGTTGAGAGGCATTAGCCCAAGGTTTTGAATGGTAGACAAGGTTTTTTGGTGTCACTGTTTCATAATTTTTGACGAAAAATGCAATGACCATACTTTTCTCGAGGGACACTAGTGAGTGATGAAGATTCTTCTTTGAGCTTTGCCGTTTTGTTCAACCGGCGCTTATTAATGTAGTTACCTTTCTATGTGAAGATACTTACATAAGAAATGAGAAATTAATCCTATATATAAATGTATGAATATTGAACATATACTACATGTATGATTAATATTAATGTATTTAATTCTAACTCTGATCATTATTGTATGATCAAGATTATTTTTTTTATCGTGAAAGCATATGATCACCTAATATATTTTTGCATTAATCTTGCCACGTCTTGTCTTGTGCTCTTATTGGTTATAAACATTTTCCTTTGTTAACCTTCGTCTTTTAAAAACAAAATCGTGAAGCCCATTAAAACGCACAATACCACAAATGCAATGATCCTAACGAGTAACAATGCAACAGATTTGAGGTTAAAACATTGGTGTTAGAGGAAGGACCTAGGTCACACACAATGGTGGATCTAGGACCCTGAATCAGTGAAAATAATTTATTTTAAAAAAAATAAAATTAATAATAATTATTATTATACATATGAAAATAAAATATGAAATTGAATAAAATGTCAAGTTGAATATAGTGTAGAAGGATCCGGTGAGCTAAAAAAGAGAGCAAAATATAAGAAGCTAGTCAATAAAGGATAAAATTTGAGGATAAGTGGAAATTTGGAGGCAGTGGATTAAAATTATATAAATAGAAGGAGCAAAAAAAATATAATAAACATGTATATTTACATTTTTTCAAAGTCGAGGGGTGCATTTGCACCCCCTCAAGAGGTCCGCCTCTAGTCACACATGTGGGCTGCAATGCCTTAGCCCCTTGACCTCGAGTTGGAATTGTTCCAATATCCCAACAAAGTCTCACATTGTTTAAAAGTTGAAATTAATAGTCTTGTCAAAAAAAATAAAAAAAGGAAGTTGAAGTTAATAGTAGTTTATAAAAATCTTTCTCCTTCTTGAAGTGCCTTTTTAAAAACAAAATTGTGATAGTCCATTAAACATTAAAATAGATAATATCTTAAATACAATGACCCCAATGATGTGAGAGACTTGAACCAGAAAACCAACTTATGTTCCCTTTTGCCATGTGTCCTTTACTTTGGCTCCACATTCCCGGCTCTTATACATCATTCCCCCATATACATGCCTCTTTACTACTCTTACCTGGAAGGAGCAACGCCGGGACACAAAAAGTTCAAGTTCCTGAGTCCATATATGGAAAAAATTCATTTGAACACAAATTTGGAACAAGAAAAAGTTTTTCCTTTGATTTTGGGATATTTTGTTTACATGAAAAAAAGTAAAAAAAAAATGGAGATAATTATATAAATACACACATGATATTAATTTTTATGTTCAAATAATAGTATTTCCTTCAGACTTGAATATAAGTAACAAAAATTATTTATTTTTTTTGCCTCAAATAATATGTTATTAATGAAGTTAATTAATTTTTTTAATAAGTGTGAAATTAATTTTTTTCTTCCTTTTTTTTACTTATAATCGAGATCGGAAAGAGTAATGGTTAGAGGATACTGTGGTCTAAAAGAACTGACTCATGCACTTCGGATTCCGGTATTTTATTAAAATCGCAATATTTGTAGCTTTGAGTGTTCATCAACTAGCTACCAACATTCGCCAATTACAAGGTTCCCATAATATTCTTCCAAGTTTCAATAAATCTAGATCGACCAACCTTTTCTCTTCTTTTTAAGTTAAAATATACTTCTTGTATTAACTTGAATAAATAGACGACTATACGTTAAAAAACATTGCTGACCTGAATAATCAAACGAAGAATGTAAATACAATATTGTACTTATGGTGTGGCATATATTATATATATATTAAGAATGTCAATGTCTTCCTTCAAGACAACGACTTCAATCAAAAGGTGTGTCCTGCCCTTCTACATGTGCCTACTGTCATAACAATATTGAAAATGATTGGCACATATTCTTTGGTTGTGAGCAAGTTCAGAATATCTGGTTGGCAGCTGAATTGTGGGATAATATTAATACAAAGGTGGCTCAAGCTAATGGTATAAAAGAATTAATTTTTCATCTTCTTGAAACACTTTCTGTGGACCAAAAAGGAATATTGGCTATGACACTATGGTACATTTGGCGTCGGAGATATCAAAAAATTTGGGAAGATGTGGAACTTCAACCATAGATATCGGTTTCTTTAACCATGCAATATTACAATGAATGGGTCCATGCTAGACAGCCATCACAACATAATGACCATCAACATCAAAGCATAACATCTGCATTGGAAAAGCCATGTGCTGGTTTTTGGAAGTGTAACGTAGATGCTGACATCTTTAAGGACAATAATTGCTTTGGAGTCGGAATCTGTATTGGAAATGATCGTGGTGATTTTATCAAAGCTAAATCAGTGATTCAGTATGTTTGCCTGGGATTCCTGAACCTCGTGAGGCAGAAGCTGTGGGTCTTCTGCATGCTCTGCCATGGATGCAGCAATTACAAACTTAAAAAATTATTTTTGAATCAGACTGCAAGGCCGTGATAGATGGTACAGCCGCAAACATAAAAGGCTTTTTAGAATTTTACTTAATTTTATCTAGTTGTAGGACTTTATATATTTAACAATTATTCAAACTCTATAGTAAATTTTATAAGGAGACAAGCTAATCAAGTTGTTCATAAATTAGTTAGGGTATCTAGATTATATACTAGCAATCAAATTTTTAACCATATTTCATGTTGTACTTATTCTTTGATTTTGAATGAAATCAAATTAGTGCGTTTTACTTCAAAAAAATAAAAAATTAAGTTCATATATTTAATTGAACATTTGTTTAACTTGTTCCCTCATCCCAATAGAGTTGAGGACCATATTTCATATTCAAATTTAATTTATGCAAAATAAAACACTATGCAATATATAAGAAAAACAATCAGCAATAATAAAGATTCAGAGTTTAACATATAGAAATAGAACTTTTCACCCCCCCCCCCCCCCCAAAAAAAAACAGGCATGTTTCAGAAATTTCCATTAAGCAACAAGAGCAAAAAAAGTGAACTAATTGCCAAGATTGCTTAAATATATAAGAAAAACAATCAGCAATAATAAAGATTCAGAGTTTAACATATAGAAATAGAACTTTTCACCCCCCCCGCCCCCCAAAAAAAACAGGCATGTTTCAGAAATTTCCATTAAGCAACAAGAGCAAAAAAAGTGAACTAATTGCCAAGATTGCTTACATGGGAGTGCTTTATTATACTGCGTATATATATATATGATGTAATAGGATACATTGCCAAAGGATCATTGGTTGCCCTTCAAGGTTAAAGGCTTACAAGTTACAACTATGACCTAACTAGTAGGACTAACATGAAGAGCACCCTTCTTCCTTCTGCTCCCTTGATGCCATCGTAGTTGATGATTGCAAACGCTGTCCCATGATCTGAACTTGGGATTCATATTGACCTGAGCTGGAAGAAGATAGCGCTAAATGCTTGCTGATGATGAGAGGAAACAGAAGGTGGCAATAATGGTGCTCAAGTGAGGGAAACATGTTGGTTTTTTAGTGGCTTTTGTAGGTGAAAGGGAAAGTGAAGGAAAGGATCTTCCTGGCATATACCTTGACTCACTGTGCTTGTGTTTGCTTTTCGTTCGTTCGAATTTTTTTATATATCTTTTTCTAACATTATCTGTTATGTGTATTTTTTTCAGAAGTGTTATAAACACATTCTTTATAACACTTTATTATCAGTTAAAATTTATTAAAAAATATAAAATTATAAAAAATAACCATTAAATGAGTAATAAAATCTATCAAAATTTGTAATGTTCAATAAATTTTAATAAATAATAAAAAATATACTTAAAAAAGTATATTAAAGTTGTTAGCATTTTTTTTTATGATTTTATGTGTTGGGGATGTCAATCGACCTAAATTCAATAGCTATCGGCTGAAAATGTTCGTAATGGACTATCCAGGTTTAAATACAAAATAGTTACTTGACAAAATTTTGTAAATGTGAATGCGGTGCTAGATAATATTAGAACCGTCAAAATGGGTTGAAACTCGTGGACCAATCTGACTCACCATGGATTTAGGTTGGGGTAGGTTGAAAAAAAAATAGCATTTATCTAGTAATAGCAAAAAATTGGCCTGGCCCACCTATAACCTGACCCATCGGGTTAAACCTGTGGTGGGCCGGATTGGCCTGCAAATTTGCCTAAGTCCTAAAAAATAAGAAACTCACTTCACTTGCCTTTAGTCTCTCATTCACTTTTTGGGTTATTTAATTGTGGACTTATACATTGTTTTGGTTTCCTTGAGAATATATTAATATGCATTTTAAAAAAAATAAAAAAAGGAGATAAATGTACTGGGATTGATTTTTTTTATATAAAAATTTGATTTTTCTTTATTTTTTATTTTAGGTGGGTCAACCCGTTTAATCCACCAATTTGTGGTGGGCCAGCCCGGACTAGCATTTTATAGACTCACCAAGAAGTGAGCCAAGTTGGGTTGGTCCACCTAATAAGCGAGTCGTGGTGGGCCAGACCCGATGGGCCGGGCTGGCATGTTTTGATAGCTCTACTGGATACTATAAAGTCTCACTTATAAAATAGTTAAGACACATTAAAAAATGAGTAAATTACACTGACCCCCTAAGTTCTATCAATATTACACACGATACCCCTAGAATTTTTAATATTACTTCTGAGCCCTTGTTGAAACAGTGTCAACCTTCCGTTAGCTTATTAAGTAAAAGGAAAAAGAAATAAAATAAGTTTTTTTTTAATGAACCGAAATTGCCCCTCTCACTTAGGAAGGCAGATTACGTTAAGTGGTGCCATTTCTCACGTAGAAGAAATAGAATGGTGTAGGGTTTCATGTAGCAATCGAAATTAGGGGTTTCCCGGAGAGGACTTGTCTTATGCGAAAAACCCTTTGATGTTTGGTTGATGTGTTTGCGCGACCCTAGTGGTGTTTCGAATTGGTTATTCGTAGTTTTTCTGTAGCCAAGTTTGCTCTATTGGATGGAAGAGGCCAACGAAGAACGGTTTTGGGCTATACTGCTATTTATCCATTAATTTGTTGATGTAAAAACAATGATTATGCACTTAATTAAAATTTGGACTATTCATTCACTATGTGGATGTTTAACCAAAGTGCATGTTTGGGAGTCTAATAGTGTCCACGATGGTGCGTGGGATGTGTTGTATTGTATATGAAGGGGGATCATAATTATTGTTGTACCAAATATGCAGAACAATGGAGCTCGAGGAACAATGCAAACATCCCTTTTCTTCTTTCGTTCAACAATTGCAATGTAAAAGGAGGGTCACGAGGACATTTTTGGCAAAAAAAATCATTAACCAACATGTGCCATTCACGTGACAGCATTCTGTTAACGTCATTCACGTCCAAAACGTACTAGGGGGAGACTGTAATGGGATCCCAACAATTAACGTTTTTTTTTGTAGGGTTTAAAATTTCAGGGGTATTGATGTAATATTGGTAAAACTGAGGGGGTCGGTGTAATTTACTCTTAAAAAATTACTCTAATATTTTGATTAAAGTAAGGATAATGATATAAGTATAAAGGCTTAAATATGCTATCTTTTTCTACATAACTTAAAAGTTTAAATATGTTTTTATCCTTGAATTTTTTTTAATTTTGTATTTGTTTCTTAATAAAAAAATTTCTTAACTTTTAGTCCCCGGAAAATAAAATTATTTTGTATGTCATCCTTCCTATTACATAGGTTTTGTTAAATGGTTCCTAAAATATTTTTGCATTTTTGGTTTGGTCCCTAAATTTTTTAATCACAATTACCGATATGTTTACCATTAGATAGTAACGTGTGAAGTTAACAGAGCCAATGTAACAAGAAGGAGGAAATATAAAATAAAAATTCAAGGACCAAAAGTCGTAAAAAAAAATTATTAGGGACCAAATGTAAAATTAAAAAAAAATTTATGACCAAAAACATATTTAAGTCTAACTTAAATATGATTTTAGGGTATGTTTGACCAAGCTTTTTTTTCACTTATAAGTTACTTTTAAGTTAAAGCTAAAAAAAAGAGCTTTAAAATTTAAGCTAAAGTTGTTTGGTATTTTTCATTATTTTTACTTTAAAGCTACTTTTAAGTTAAAAGTTGTTTGGTAAAATGTTTTTACAAAAATTTTAATTTTATTTAAAATTAATATATATTAATTTATAATAATATAATGGTTAATGAAATCAATTTGTTATATATAAAGTCATAATAATTTTGGAGAAATTTATAAATAAAAAATTATTTTGAATAGTCAAATAATCACTTACCATCTTAATTAATAAATATTGATTTTTATAAAATAAAAAACTGATTAAAAATTCCATTTGAAACAAAATAATTTCTTTTTTACTTTTTCATATATATATATATATATATATATATATATATATATATATATATATATATATATTTTACTTGAGACCGTATTAGAAAACTAATTGGCATAATATAATTTGAGAATTTAGTGTCTAGCTAGCTATTACGGAGCTTCCGGTGTGGGCATCTATCGTGAAAGAGCATATCACATTGCGTAACAGAGAAAAAAAAAAAGGCATAAAATATAGTAATATTTTAGATGCAGCAGACAGGATTCGATCAAAGGTCTCTCCAAAAGCTCCGCAAAAGCTCCCTGAAGTGGCTTATTTTAAAGCTTCTTATTTTAATATTTTCTTCATAAAAATAAGTAGCCTATATTTTTTTTAGAGCTTTTATGAAAAGGGTGTTTGGCCTAGCTTCTCCTTTTAAGGAGAAAAAAAGCCAAAAATAAGCTAGGCCAAACACTACCTTAATACATATAAAATGAGGAAATTTTGATTTTAATCTTAATATATTCAAAATGCTAAAATCATTATTTTTTGTTCCTAGTATTATTTGACACTCATTAACTGTTTCCTTATGTGTTTGGCAAAAGGTCAAGTGGTAATCTTAGGTGACACCCACTAGTGTCTGTCATACCATGTTATGTCAATATGTGATACTTTTAAAATTTTGGCTAAAATATTATTTTGGTCTATTATGTTTTCATGTATTTTCAGTTTGGTCCTTTATATTTTAAAATCCCCAATTTGGTATTTTATATTTACAAATGGATCCATTTTGGTCCTTTTGTCAGTTTAACATTAACACCATTGATGTTTTAAAATTTAAAACAATTGATTTTAACATAGTAGCAATTTTTTGCAAATTAATTGTTATAATTAATTTAAAGATAGTGACAGCTTTAGTCACTACAATCTATTATATTAAAAAATTTAAAAATTATAAACTCAGCACCTCAACCACTATGTGTAAATGATTTTGGTGTCCAAACTCCCCAAATACCAAACCCTTTTTCCTTCTCATTTCAAACACTTTTCACTTTCCCCCTCTTTTTCCTCCTTCCAAAACCCTAACTTCTCAATCACTTCAAATTTAACACTTGTGAACAAGCTCACATCATATGCGTAACATGCTTACATTTTATTAATTTGCACATAACATTTGCCTGAGTCGAACAATTTCAGTAACTGGATCGATTGTTTAATCCGTAAGAATCAAAGCCTAACTAAGGTAGACCTCCTTAGTAGTAACTGGATCAATTGAAATTGCTTGGTAATTTTGTATGTTTGATTTTTTTTTAACAGAGATAAGCATGAAAAGAAAAACAGAGCAAATTAAATTAAAAGATTCTAATTTTTATTTTTTAGTCCCTTATCTTTTTCAGATTCTAATTTTAGTCTCTCAATTTTTTTTTACAACTTTTAGTTCTCCATTAATTTTCTGTCAATAATTTTAATCCCTCTAATTTTTTTGTCCAATTTTAGTTTCTCCTTTATTTTTATTGCTCAAAATTAGTATCATATATAACATAGACAAGGGACTAAAAATAAGCAAAACAAACACTAATTTTGAGCAATAAAAATAAACAAGAAACTAAAAATAGACAAAAATTATTAAAGGGACTAAAAATACTAACAAAATAATTAACAAAAGATTAAAAGTTGTAAAAAAAAGGATCAAGAAACTAAAAATTAGAATTAAAAAATTAAGAGTTTAAAAACTTAATTAACCCTAAATTAAATCAAACGAAAGCATATTCCCGTGGCTTCAACACACATACAAGTGCTCGTACAGGCTGGTGGCTCATGTAGAACCACTAATTGCTCCACTAACATGGTGCCTATTTTAGCTAAAACATCAGCACATTAGTTCCCCTCCAGTCCATATCCAAATATCTACAAATAAGTGTAATCTCATAAAAATAAAGATGGTGTTGTTGAAAATAAGAGAAATCTCCTTCATAACCATATCAATTCTAGTGAGGGAGTCCGAGAAACATGTAACTTTCCTGAACCCATACTCCCAACAATTCGAATCCCCTTAAGCAAGACCATGATCTCCACATATAAAATATTAGAGTCTCCAACGTTGCCATAAATTTTAACAAGAATTTTCCACTCTAATCTCTGCATAGACCGCTAAAGCCCAGTGTTTGGGTTTGTCAATGCGCTGCCATTACATTCAACCCAATGGTATCCCACTAAGGTTTATATATTCCAAGCAACTTATCTAAGGATGTAAGTCAGTGAATGGACTTTAGCATATATGCATACAGTGAAATGGTAGTCTCCTCCAACTACCTAAAAAAAGAATTACGTTTCTCAAACACCAAAGATTCCACATGATGATCGGGACCACCCTTCCAAACTCTGTGATGATGTCATGAAGCCATTGTGAAAATTCCAAATCTAATTTTGGAACTTGAGGAAGACACACATCACTAAGTGTCCATTAATTAGCAACAAATTTACACAAAAAAGAGACTCTGACATATTGTCTTAGATGCAGCATGGCATAAAGGGTAGGTTGCGGAATCCCCAATAACCTATTCCACCAGAATAGCACGAACTGGTTTAGCATGATGGCACACTTACCAAAGAAAGAACTGAACATTTTACGGTAATCTAAGTCCCAGATCTAGGACCAACCTCCTAAAGGAGCCATTCTCCCTTTTACTTCCATTAATCAATTGTAGGCATTCTTAGTTGAGTACAATCCAGAGACGTTGTGTTTCCACACCCACAAATCTAGCATATTCTCGGTTAGGTACAGACTAATATTATAAATAGTCATTACTTCCGGCGATGAATAATCCGTACTAATACTATGGTCAGTAAAAAAAAATATACGATGCACCTTGAGGGGTATATTAGTGAAAAACATGTGCAAACTTTCAACCATCAGCATGCCAATAATATATTTGAATAGTATATTTATTTATTATTTATATATTTGAATAGTATATATTTATTATTCATCAATTAACATTCAAATATATTAAATTGAAATTAATATAAATAATAAATATAAAAGAATAAGATAAATTGTGAAGTTCAATGAAGAAACATTAACGCCATTTTAGTTGGAGAAAAAAATTATTTGCTTAAAATTAGAAATATGATATGTGATAGTATTGAAGAACTACGAAATATTATTAAAAATTGTAGTACAGAATCTCATACAAGTTTGTTTGTTAAAGCCGCCTAACTAGGCAATATTCTTCACTGTTTAATTCCCTATGCTTTGCTGGGACTTACAGGAATACTTTGTTCATTCCTGAAAAAGTTTTCCGGATCAACCGCAGTCTTAACCTTGACAAGCCTCTCAAAATTGTCATTGAAGTACTTGGCCCCATAAACCTCCCCTTCTTGAAAGCTATTATTCCCAAAGCTGTTAACCCCAATATCAAGGTCCCTATAATTCAAAAAGGCACTTCTGGGATTCATGGACACAAAAGGGGTCATGTAACTGTACAGCATCCTAGTCTGGTTCGTGAAATTCTGAGCCGCAGCAGGTGATGGATCTTTCCAGTTCACAGAGTACTGAATCTTAAACAGGTTCCCCTTACGGTGAGGAAACGGCGTCGCATCAGAAGGAATCTCAGCCATTTTCCCTCCATAAGGGTTGAAAACAAGCCCCGTTTTCCCCAACTCAATCATCCTCTTCCATATAAACTCCAACCCATCTCTGGGAATAGCTGTCTGAACATAATCAGATTTTCTTTTAAGAAAATCCGCAGAGTTGAGATGCCGATCCAATAGGGTTTCAGGTTTGGCACCATTTTTGAGACTCTCATCATCTTTCCACCAGAGAACAGAATCAATCCAACTCACCTCAGTGCAATTCTCCTTCTTTAATACCAGAAGAGGAAACTGCTTCTCCAAAATCGACACAACCTCATCAGCCCCTCCGAGGAACAAAGCCACAACCGAGGCTCTAACGGTTTTCCCTACGGGCGCCAATAGTAACCTCATGAAAAGCCTGTCATCAGTAGTTGGCGCCACCTGCTGCCACTGCAACACAAGATCAGTGGCATTCTGTTCCAAAGTCTTCTCAATCCGAAAAATGGTAACCGTTTCAGGCACAGAAACAAGTTTAATAGTAAACGACAATATGACACCAAAACTGGCTCCTCCACCTCCTCTAATAGCCCAGAAAAGATCTTCTCCCATTGTTTTTCTGTTTAGAAGATTTCCTTTCACATCAACAATTTGAGCATCAATAACATTATCAACAGATAAGCCATATTTTCTCAACATGTTACCGTACCCTCCTCCGCTGATATGGCCACCGACACCAACAGTGGGACACACCGCTGCGGGGAAGCCATGAACCTTACTCTTCTCCCAGATCCTATAATAAACCTCCCCAATTAAGGCACCGGCATGGACCACGGCAACCTCGTTTTTTATGTCGACAGTGATCGTGCGAAGGTTGAACAAGTCAAGGACGATAAAGGGTTTCTCGGAGATGTATGAGATACCCTCGTAATCATGGCCTCCACTCCTGATTTTGAGTTGAAGGTTGACGCTTTTGGCGCATATTACAGCGCCTTGGACGTGCGATTCTTGGAGGGGAGTGACGATGAGTAAGGGCTTTGGCGTGGAGGAGGAGTTGAAACGCGCGTTTCGGATGTAGTTTTCGAGCACGGTGGGGAATTCGGGGTTGGTGTTGGCGAATACTATGTCGGAGAGTTGGGTTGAGGAGTTTGTGTGTTGTGTGAGGCACTGAAGGAAAGTGTCATAGAGTGAGGAATTTGAGGATGGTGCTGGTGCCGACAACGAAGTGGAGACAGATAGAAGAACAAAAGCTGCAGAAAGATAGGCCAAACTAGGTTTCGCCATTGTCGTGCGTTACTGCTGGTGACTTGGTGGAGGGTGAGTGCGGATTGCACATTGGCGAGAGTGTTGACTCTTATAAAATGAATAATCAAACACGGTCAATGTCCTAGAAGGTAAAAAATCCTTACCAATTTTCTTAAACTAGAAATTTGGAAATGTTTATGGAAGATAATGAAATAGAATTTTGACTCATCTTATAAAAACTAGATTTTGACCCGTGCCGTTACACGGGATAAATAAATGATTAATACTACCTCCGTTTCTAAATATAAAGACTCTTTTCTAAAAAAAAAATTGTCCCTTTTTATAATACTCTTTTCAAGTTATTTCTTGCATTAATTATTTTTTGACCAAGATACCCTTAATCACTTTACAATGAATGCTATAAATTAATAAAATAAGTATAGTTTCTCTCTTATGAGGATTGGAGAAGATGAGTAGCACTCATTAATTCATTAGGTAGAAAGTAATTAAGTGGAAAGAGAAAGATGCCTAGCCTCAATAATTGTAAGGGTAATTTTGGAAAAATAATATAAATTGTTAACAAATTTAATGCTATTAACTGAATTAATCAACTTTCTTAAAGGGTGTGAATTAGTTAAAAGAGTCTAATATTTAGGGACAGAGATAGTAACTTTTATTTAGATTTTGTATTATATATAATGTAATATTATATTTTTTCTCTTTATATTTTAATAAAAAAAATATTCATCTCTATTTATTATATTTTTTCATACTTTTCATGTTTGTAAAATAAAACATTCAATAAGTTATTTAAATTAGGAAAGAGAGACCATAAAAAAATACGTTCAAATTAAAATTATTATAACAAAAATATAATTTAACCATAATAATTTAGATATTAATGTGACTTTAGGTAAATTGTTCTTCTCGTAAATTAAGTAGAAATTTTTACTTGATTTTATAAAAAAAAAATCATCACTTTTATATATAATTTTTATTTTAATATATTGACACATACATATCAATGTCCAAAAGAAAATTAACATTTTTCCAAGTAGAAGAAAATCATGAATAATTTATTTAAGTGAGAAGATAATAAATAAATGAATAATTATTTGTTTAAAAATTAATTTTAGACACTAATTTGGGTGGAGAAAATAATAGTGATTGTGTTGATTTAATTAATTTTTGTTATATAATTAAATATATATTAATTATGAAAAAGAAACTTTAACTTCGATGGGACAAAAATCTTTAGTAAAAAGTTTGTTCCCGTGAATTCAGTGTAAATTTTTCTACTTGTTTTTATAAAAAAAATGTTCAATCCCATGTGTTATATTTTATATGATAAGTTAAGTCTAAATTTCTTTTGATACTTTCATGAAAAATATTCATCCCCGTTTGTTATAATTTTTCATATTTTCAATGTTCATAAAATAAAACATTCAAAAAATTATTTAAATAAGTAAAGAAATAGCCATAAAAAATATATTAAATTAAAATTATTATTATAAAAAATTATAATTTTACCTTAATAATTTAAATATTAAGGTGACTTTAGGTAAATTATTTATCTCTGTGAATTAAGTGAAAAATTCTACTTGCTTTTATAAGAACAAAAATATTCATCCCTATGTGTTATATTTTATATATAATTTTTATTTTAATATATGACATATACAAATCAATTTATAAAAGAAATTAAAATTTGTCCAAGTAGAAGAAAAACATGAATAATTTATTCAAGTGAGAAGATAATAAAACAACGAATAATTATTTGTGTAAAGATTAATTTTAGATACTAATTTTGAGTAGAGACAATAATAGTGATTATGTTTATTTAATTTTATTTTTTATATTGTTGAGTCATAAGACGAATCAGGATCCTCAATTATTTTGATTTTATGCAAAACAAATATTAAGTAAAAAGATTGTGTCTTATAAATGCCAACAAATGAAAACGTTGTATCTGCGCCTGTAAGATACAAATGATATGCAGATAGACACTTAAGTCTGAAGAAGCATTTAAAGGCAATGGAAGTCTAGCTCTAGACTTAGCTCCTAAGTATAGAGGCTATGACTGGATCATCAAACGAAGCCCCAACATCCCACTTCCTCCAGTGCAACCACCAACAGACCCAGACGTCAATGTCAGATACTATGGTGGGTGGAAGCGACCCAGAGTCAATGAATGGGAATGTTGCAACAAGGAATGGAGAAGGAAGGGAATCTGCACTGATGAGGATCAAGCCTTCCTGCTTGATTCCATCAACTTTGTAGAGTTGTGGAAGAAAGGTGTTCTTGGGATTGATCCCTTCAATCTTCCCAACTTTGAAGTTCTTCCAGAAGAAGAATTACCGGCTCTCTCATGTTATAAAGAGGAACCGCAATTCAGGATCTTCCCTCCTCGATAGACGTCTCCACCTGCTCTCAACACACTCATCTTTGAGCATAATCCACGTGGCATACTCCGCTATCCACCTGAAGCCTCAATTTGGAGAAGGCTCTCAGTGCTCAATGATGAAGTACCTTTTTATGAGCCTGTCAACCTTTAACAGATGATGGGTCTGCTAGCTTACCTCAATGTGATTCTCCCCTGGAATCATGTTGAGCCAGGCCATTCTGTCTATTATGAAGATATTAACTTGGACGATCTAGAAGCAAGTCCAACTGCATACATATAAGGAGGAGATCAAGAAGAGGCAAAACTCCTTCAGATAGATCCAAAGATGAGCACAGACGTTGCCTCACTTCCTAGGCACACAATTCCACTATGTGGCCTCAAATCAAACCCAATTCAAGCTTGCTCTGGACAAGGTTATCCCAATCCTTCCTATCTTGAATTATAAGGGAAAGGAGAAAGCTGAAGACGAAGATGAAGCTCCTCAAAGAAACATTCGAGTGCAAAGAGGCAGACCCTTCAGATGGGAGATTGAAGCCATCTTTCATAAATCAGCTGCTGAAAAAATGTTTGAAGACTTAAAGACCATCAGACGCATCCGACAGTTTGATGCTTTCTGCTCTGGTCTAGAACCTGAAGACAAGCCTCCTGCAGATGGGTATCATCTGAAGATAGGAAGATGTTATCAATGCCACAAACATCAGGTTTTCTCATCTTCATCTAACCCTTCCGAAATCATGCCCTGGAAGTCCACCTTCTACTATCCATCTGATAGGGACTTCTCCTTTGTGGTGCAGCTGCCATATTCCACCTTCTTCTTCTCCATGCTTATTCTGGGCTTTGTGTAAGAACCAGAAGATGATCTGATGGCCATTGAACCATTCAGACCTCCCATATCTAAAGAGGAAGTCCCTGATCTGTATGCCAAACTCTGGGCAACCAGAAAAGCTCTGCGTCAAGCTTTAGGAGATAGAAAAACTCTCAAGACTGAGCTCAAAAAGTGGATTAACATAGATGCTTTCTTCAAAGCATGCCGTCGCAGACGCACTCCCACTCCACCGGGGTCCCCTATGGTACTCTCATCAGACTCTGACTGCGACACCTTTGACTTTGACGGTCCCATTCCTGGGGAACCAGGTTTTTCTGATCACCATGCAAAAGGGGGAGAAGGGAAAAGTAAAAAGAAATGAAGATAAAGCTACGGGGGAGCTACAACAAAGGGGGAGGCCAAGAAAAAGGAAGAATATTTTTTCTTTTCATCTGTATAAACACATTATCTTGATGTGAAAACTCTTTCAATAAGATAAGTTGTTTGATTACTCATCAAACCTGAGTCTTCTTTTCTCTCTATTTAAATTCTATGCTTATATTTAATATTTTATGTAGCTCTGATACATCTTTTTACAATATTTGCTTGGCATCATCAAAAAGGGGGAGATTGTTGAGTCATAAGATGAATCAGGACCCTCAATTATTTTGATTTTATGCAAAACAAATATTAAGGAAAAAGATTGCGTCTTATAAATGCCAACAGACAAAATGTTGTATCTGTGCCAATATGATAAAGATGATACGAAGACAGACGCTTAAGTCTGAAGAAGCATTTAAAGGCATAATAAATGCACTATCATTTTGTTATCTATTTTGCAGGGAATGTTCATAGAACATCCTCCTAGGATCTATCGAAATGCATAAAAGAAAATAGAAAGAAGAGTCAAAGTTTCTAAAGCTTCTCTCGCCTCAAAAGACGTGCTACAGCTAGCAATAAGTACTTGTCTGAGCAAGCAATGTGACCACTGCAGTAGAAGGATGTGGAGTTTATCTCAAGAAAGATAAGCAGAATGCTTTATCAGCTCAGAATGACTAGTTGGTGACAAGCATTTAATGCTCGCATTAAATGCCCCTCAACCACCCTCCTTCAGACGATGGTCAGACGCAAGAAAAAAGACCGTTTAGAGACAACGGTTACTTCCTCAGCAAGTCTATATATAGAAGAAGATTTGAAGTGATGAATATAGAACAACACACGAACTGAATTCAAATTCAAGCATTCTTTCAAGCCTTCATTCTCTTGTAAAAATTCTTTTTGTAAAAGCTCTCAACTCACTTTGCGTATCCTGATGGAAAAAGACTTAGTTCTTAATCTTGTATATCTGTCTGTAAGACGATAGTTAAAAAGTCTGTGTGCCCTTACAAAAACAAATCTTGTGATTTATTTTAGAGCCAGAAGTGGCTTGGTAGAAAAGAATACTTGAGTTTTTAGCTTGGAGAGGCTAAGTGTGAAAAACTACTTGGGTGAGCCAGAAGTGGCAGTGAACAATACTTGTAACTTGTGAAAGTTATTGGAACTTAGTGGTTTGCCAAGAACTGGACGTAGTCTCGGGGTGAGACAAACCAATATAATTTTCTGTGTTGTCTTTCTTGATCCTATACCTTTTATAACTGCTTGAATTGACTTTGTCTTGTGATTTAAACCTATTTTTATTAAAATGCTTTCATCTATGAAGTTATCATCTGTTAAACGTTCTCTTGAAAAACTATATCTTTTGATCTATAGACACTACACTCTGTTTATAAAAAAATTGCGAAATTTTTTTATAAATCACAACTCAACCCCTCTTCTTGTGACTTTTGCCTTTACATATATGTAATTAAATATATATCAATTATGTAAAAGCAATTTTAATTTTGATTGAAAAAAAAATCTTTAGTAAAAAAGTTAATCATGAATTCAGTTTAAATTTTTTTACTTGTTTTTATAAAAAAATGTTCATCCTGGGTGTTATATTTTACACACTTTATATGATAAGTTAAGTTTAATTTAATTTTTTCTTCGTATTTATATGAAAAATATTCATCCCTATTTGTTATATTTTTTATGTTAAAATAAAACATTCAATAAATCTTTATATAAGGAAAGAGACAACCATAAAAAATACATTTAAATTAAATTTATTACAATAAAATAATATAACCTCACCATAATAATTTAAATATTAATATGATTTCTGATAAATTATTCATTCCCGTGAATTAAATGTAAATTTTTTGCTTGCTTTTGTAAAAAAAATAAAATTAATCCCTTTGTGTTAAATTTTATATGTACTACCTCCATCCCTAAATATAAGACTCTTTTAAATTAATAAGATTAGTACATTCTCTCTTATGAGAATTGGAGAAGATTAATAGTACTCATTAATTAATTAGGTAGAAAGTAATTAAGTGAAAAAAGAGAGATGATAGTCCAAATAATTGTAAGGGTAATTTTGGAAAAATAATACAAATTATTTACAAATATAATGCTATTAACTAAATTAACTAACTTTCTTAAAGGGTGTGAATTAGTTAAAAGAGTCTTATATTTAAGGACGGATCGAGGTAGTAACTTTTATTTTAATATTTAGGCATATACATATCAAAGTATAAAAGAAAATAAAAATTTATCTAGTTAGAAGAAAATCTTGAATAATTTATTTAATTGAGAAGATAATAAATAAAAAATGAATAATTATTTGATGAAAAATTAATTTTTGACACTAATTTTGCGTAGAGATAACAATAGTGATTGTGTTGATTTTAATTTGGTTTTTGTTATGTGTAATTAATTATATATTGATTATGTAAAAAAATAATTTTGATTAGACAAAAATCCTTAGTAAAAAAGTTTATCGCCGTGAACTTAGTGCAAATTTTTCTACTTGTTTTTATAAAAAAAAAACGTTCATCCCATATGTTATATTTTATATGTTAAGTTAAGTTTAAATTTATCTTGATACTTTCATGAAAAATATTCATCTTCAGTTGTTATATATTTTTTTTATATTTTCTATGTTCGTAAAATAAATTCAAAAAAACTATTTAAATCAGGAAAGAGACAACCTTCTTTGGTAAAAAAAAAAGGAAAGAGAAAACCATAAAAAATCAATTAAAACTAAAGTTATTGTAATAAAAAAAATATTATTTTACCATAATAATTTAAATACTAAGGTGACTTCACGTAAATTATTTATCCACATGAATTAAGTAGAAATTTCTACTTGTTTTTATAAGAAAAAAATATTCCTCTATCTGCTATATTTTATATATAATTTTTCCAAGTATAATAAAATGATGAATAATTTATTTAAGTGAGAAGATAATAAATAAAAATGAATAATTATTTGCTTAAAAATTAATTTTAGACACTAATTTTGTGTGGAGAAAATAATAGTAATTATGATGATTTAATTTGATTTTTGTTATGTACTTAAATATATATTATTCATGTAAAAAAATTAATTTTGATTAAAAAAACGTTAATAAAAAAGTTTATTATGTGAATTTAGTGTTAATTTTGCTACTTATTTTTATTAAAAATGTTCATCCCGTGATACGTTAAGTTTAAATTTATCTTCATACTTTTATCAAAAATATTTAGGCTAAATTACTTATATGGTCTCTTATTTTTATTTTAGGTTGCAATTTGGTCCTTTATTTTTTAAAAGTTGCAAAATTGTCTCTTATCTTTATTTTAAGTTGTAATTTGGTCATTTATTTTTTAAAAGTTACAAAATGGTCTCTTAAGTAATTTTTTATAGCATGTTTATTCCTAAAGTAATATATTTTTTTTATAAACATGCTATAAAAAAATTACTTAAGAGATCATTTTGTAAAATAAATGACCAAATTACAACTTAAAATAAAGATAAAGGACTATTTTACAACTTATAAAAAATAAAAAAAATCAAATTATAACTTAAATAAAAATGAGGAGTTTTTTGTGTATTGTGTGAGGCACCAAAGGAATGTGTCAGAGGGATTAGAGGATGGTGCCGACAACGAAGTGGAGACAGATAGAAGAACAAAAAGCGGCAGAAAGATAGGCCAAACTAGGTTTCGCCATTGTCGTGCGTTACTGTTGGTGACTTGGTGGAGGGTGAGTGCGGATTGCACATCGGCGAGAATGTTGACTCTTATAAAATGAATAATCAAACCCGGTCAATGTCCTAGAAGGTAAAAAATCCTTACCAATTTTCTTAAACTAGAAATTTGGAAATGTTTATGGAAGATAATAAAATAGAATTTTGACTGATCTTATAAAAATCTGACTTTAATTTTCTTCTTTAAACTAAGATTTGTGTTTTTTTTTTTTTTTCCCTCTTTCTTCTTTTTCTCTCTCGATAATTTCTTATCCGTTACAAAAGAGCTTAAGTGCATACTTGATTCTTCTGTATGTAACAAGTAATTTTCCTAATTTAATAATAGTAATTAGAGAATAAAAGGAAATGATTAAAAGTTTGATAAGCTTGTTTTTCAAGAGTTTGAACACATAATATTGTTTTGGTATAAAGTATAAAGTTTGAAATTTAAGAGACAGAGATCTATGTAAGTGAAATTTAGGAAGATAATTATTTTTTTCTTTATTTATGAAAGTGATATTAACTTCATTTTGACAAAAAAGATTAATGGACAAAATGTAGGAAAAAAATTCTTTTTTTTAGGAAGGAAGAAATTCTTTATTTTTAGTTTATATAAAAAATTAAGCATGGGTTATTGATTATCTTTTAAGTTTAACTAACTTTAGTAATAATTAACAATAATATAAAGTTACGTAAATTACACTTTTCTCTATAAGAGATGCGAATATTACATTGTTCTCACCAGTTATGATAAAAAAAATATTAAAAAATACACTCCTTTTTCATGACAAATTTTTTTGGTTCTAGGTCAAAGACCACGTGTGTTTCCCAATCCATTGGATCATAGACAAATTCCGCTTGTTGTGCATGACTGCCATTTGCCAAGAGAATTTTGCACACAGGGAATCGAACACATGTTCTCTCGCTGAATAGATCATTTCTCTACATGTAAATGTAACGGGACTTTACAGCACTGTGCCAACCTGTGAGTTTTTTTTATGACAAACATGACACTTTTACTCTCTTTTTTTTTAAAAAAAAAATTGTTAAATTTCCGTTAGCTTTTGTTAGAAAAAAACAAAAAATATTACCAAAACATCCTTTACACTACCACCCCTTCAAATATGCAAGTATTACACCACCCTCTCGTTGTGTTAAAATACTCACTCTGTTTTTCTTATATATATATATATATATGTGTGTGTGTGTGTGTGTAGGGTTGGCAAAACGGGCCAGCCCGGCCCGTTTTGGCCCAGCTCGCCTGTGGCCCGCCAAAAACGGGCCAGGCCGGGCTGGCCAGCCTAGCTGTCGCGGGCTGCTGGTCCTGGCCTGCCCCGCCATAGGATGGGCAGGCGGGCTGGCCCCCTGGCCCGCCAGTTTTTTTTTTTTTTTTTTAAATTTATTGTAAATAATATATAAATAAAATGATATTGCATCACTTGTATCATAAAATGACAATAGAGAGTATTTTTGTTACTGTGAAGTGTGAACACAATTAAAAATAATTGCAATATTGTTTCATTTTTTTCAATAAATCACAAACTAATAGTCTTTTAACACCACAAGTTCAATATCATCATGAATAACATCTTAAAAAGGCTTACCACAAACTAATAGTCTTTCAAAAATACATCACAAAATATTAATAGTCCCTAATAACTTATATTATTATATATATATTAATTTAAAAAAAAAAAAAAGGACTGGCGGGCTGGCGGGCCGGCCCGCCCCGCCCCGCCTGTGGCCCGGCGGGTTGGCGGGGCGGGCCAAAGCGGGCCGGCGGGCTGGAAATCCCACCCCGCCCCGCCAAAATGTCAGCAGGCTGGCGGGCCGGCCCGCCTGGCCCGCTTTGCCATCCCTATATGTGTGTGTATGTGTGTGTGTGTGTGAACACTAGTTCATAAAATTTATTAATTGTACATATTTTATTATATATATTTTTATATATAACAATTTATCTCTTAATTTATAATTTTAATTATTATTTCACAAAACATAATTCAAAATATTATATATATATATATATATATATGTAAAATAAAATTAAACACAATTATTAAGATAGTATTTAATTTGTTATTAATATGGTGTTTAAATAAACATTTATAAATTATTAACTAGTATTTTTCTTATAGTATTCTTTATTATATTTCTTACATATAAAATATAATTAACCTTAATGATTTTATTAAATATAGCTCATTCTTCTGGAGGTAGAACCAGAAACTTCAAACTATTATGTGTTGTTCAAATTTATATTTCTCATGCTCCATCTAATTGCTGTATACAAGCGGGAGAGAATTGGAGAAAAATTGAAAGCTGAGGTTAGTTTATTGATTATACATTCATACAATTAATATGTTCCTTCAAAATCAAAATGAAAATAACATATTGATGTACCATTAGGTTATGGTTTTGAAGCGGATGCAATTGGTGCAAGGAATGAACTTTTACCTTAAGGTGGTTACATCCATCCCAGGCATTGACAATCACGATGCAAATGCAGTTGAAAGAACAAGATAAATGAATCGAGCATGACCTACTACAATTTTGGGAAGCGGGTGATGAGAACAAATATGGAAGTTAGAAGGCTGGTGGATGAAATGGTTGTACGATCAAATCAAATAGCTACGGAAGATTCTAATAGTGAATGACATAGATTAAGGCTTTTTCATGGGAATTAGAATAATACTATTTGATTCCTTTTCTATAATGTGAAATACCTGCTACATATGCGAAAATTCCCTGTGAAACCATCGTTATCTTAACCCATCTTGATCTATAATCAATGTGACAGATTCACCGTCCATTTTTTTTATGGGTCAATCCTTGGATGATCTCTTCTATCGATAGGTCAACCTATTGTGCTCCATATCTAATTAAATTCTCCATTGTTCAACTGGTTGTGTTGTGTTTTCCTTGAATCTCTATCAATGCTCACAGTAGTTACCTAATAATTTTATTAATATTGAACGAATATTATTATTATTTTAATTAATGGGGCACATTGCCTACATGTCAGCCTGTAATATAATCCCAAGACAATGTTAAGTGCTAACTAATTTACATATTGCCTCTAGGTTCCACGCCTTGAACATAAGAAGGAGAAAAATGTTGAGAGAAAAAACCTAGTCAAGTTTCTCTCATACACACTCCTCATCTTCTTGCAAGAATGTTACAGAAATCGAATGAAATGCAAAAGTAATCACCATACAGTGCTCAGTAAAAAAAAAAAAAAACGCATATGAACTATTTGTAGTGAATTGAAGTTTTTTTTTTTTTTTTGAGAGAAATAGTGAATTGAAGTTATTGGGGGTGTTCTCCTCTCAAAATGAGTGGATTCCCATGCTATGACCAAAAAGTGCATTCCCATCCCACAAAAAATTAATAAACAATAAAAAAAAATATTAAATTTTACAGGGGAATGGATTTAGGGTTTGACCAATGATATCTTCATAGAAAAGAACAGATTTAGGTCGTATCATTCCAATTTTTTCACATGGTATCAGAGCCATAGAATTCTTTCCTACTTTCTAGTTCCTCCTCCTATCTAGCACAACCTTTGTTGTTGCCATTTCATACCATTTCATACCATTATAGGGAAGAGACAAACGCAATTGCAATGAGAGAGCTTCAAATCAACCACCTCCGACGACTCAAGCTATAAAAGCTTCAAAAGTTGTGCGTCGAGGGTTCACATTGGCATCGACTACGAATGCCGAATGCTTTTAGGTTCTATTTTTCATGAACTAGTTTTCCCTTTTTTTTCCTCTTTTAAATTATTTTTTCTTAGATAAAAAATAACGCTTACTCAATTAAAAAAGCCGCGTAGGCAAGTGTGTATTGGGGTATGGTACTATTTGAGTGTGTGGGTATCATTATTCTTGTCCTTTCTTTGCGAAATGTTTTTTGAGAGAGAAAAAATGATAAGTATTAGTTAGGTATTTGAAAAAAAATGATGCCCAAATATAATTATTCTTTTTCTTTTTAATGTTTGGCTTCCGGTCAGTCATTTTCATCTACCACATAACATTGTTCATTTTCTAGTTGGCCTTGTTTGCATATTACATGTATTGAGTCTAACTAAAATTTTAAATTATTTTTATATTTAATTAAAATTTGGTATATATTTAATTATTTATTATTTAAAAATTGACATTCAAATATATTAAATTGAAATTAAGCTGAATAATAAAATAAATTGTGGGCTTTATTGAAAAATTTTAATGAATTTTTTTGGTTGAAGAAAAAAATGATTAAGTTATATAAAATTGAAATAACAAAATAATATTATAAAGAAGTAAAAAATATTATTAAAATTATAATATAGAAACTCATACAAGTATGAAATATTATTTCACTGTTTGATTCCCTATGCTTTGCTCGGACCTACAGGAATACTCTGTTCGTTCCTGAAAAAGTTTTCTGGATCAACCGCAGTCTTAACCTTGACGAGCCTCTGAAAATTGCCATTGAAGTACTTGGCCCCATAAACCTCCCCTTCTTGAAAGCTATTCTTACCAAAGTTGTTAACCCCAATATCAAGATCCCTATAATTCAAAAAGGCACTTTTGGGATTCTTGGACACAAAAGGGGTCATGTAACTGTACAGCTTCCTAGCCTGATTCAAAAAATTCTGAGCTGCAACAGGTGAAGGATCTTTCCAGTTCACAGAGAACTGGACTTTAAACAGGTTCCCCTTACGGTGTGGAAACGGCGTCGCATCAGAAGGAATCTCAGCCATTTTCCCTCCATAAGGGTTAAAAACAAGCCCAATTTTCCCCAACTCAATCATCCTCTTCCATATAAACTCCAACCCTTCTCTTGGAATAGCTTGCTGAACATAATCAGATTTTCTTTTAAGAAAATCAGCAGAGTTGAGATGCCGATCCAATAGGGTTTCAGGTTTCTCACCATTTTTTAGACTCTTATCATCGTTCCACCAAAGAACCGAATCAATCCAACTCACCTCAGTGCAATTCTCCTTCTTTAACCCTAGAAGCGGAAATTGCTTCGCCAAAATCGGCACAACCTCATTAGCCCCTCCGAGAAACAAAGCCACAACCGAGGCTCTAACGGTTTTCCCTATGGGGGCCAATAGTAACCTCATGAAAAGCCTCTCATCAATGGTTGGTGCCACCTGCTGCCACTGCAACACAAGATTAGTGGCATTCTGTTCCAAAGTCTTCTCAACGCGAAAAACGGTAACCGTTTCAGGCACAGGAACTAGTTTAATAGTAAACGACAATATGACACCAAAACTGGCTCCTCCACCTCCTCTAATAGCCCAGAATAGATCTTCCCCCATTGTTTTTCTATTTAAAAGATTTCCTTTGACATCAACAATTTGAGCGTCAATGACATTATCAACAGCTAAGCCATATTTTCTCAACATGTTACCGTACCCTCCTCCACTGATATGGCCACCAACACCAACAGTGGGACACACCCCTGCTGGGAAGCCATGAACTTTACTCTTCTCCCAGATCCTATAATAAACCTCTCCCAACGTGGCACCAGCTTGGACCACGGCAACCTCGTTTTTTATGCGACGGTGATTGCACGAAGGTTGAACATGTCGAGGACGATAAAGGGTTTCTTGGAGATGTACGAGATACCCTCGTAATCATGGCCACCGCTTCTGATTTTGAGTTGAACGTTGACGCTTTTGGCGCATACTACAGCGGCCTGGACGTGCGATTCTATAATGGGAGTGACGATGAGTAACGGCTTTAGCGTGGAGGATGTGTTGAAACGCGCGTTTCGGATGTAGTTTTGGAGCACGGAGGGGAATTTGGGGTTGGTGTTGGCGAAGACTATGTTGGAGAGCTGGGTTGAGGAGTTTGTGTGTTGTGTGAAGCAGTGAAGGAAAGTGCCATAGAGTGAGGATTTTGGGGATGGTGCTGACAACGAAGTGGAGACTGTTAGAAGAAGAAAAACGGCGAAAAGATAGGGCAAACATGGTTTAGCCATTGTCATGTTACTGTTGGTGTGTGACTTGGTGGAGGGTGAGTGCGGTTTAATTTATACACAAGGGTGAGTGCTAACTGATGCTGTATCCCTTATCTCTTATACAAGTCTTGAAACTTAAAAGAATAATCAATCATGGTCAATGTCCTAGAAGGTAAAAAATCCTAATGAATTTTTCAAACTAGAAATATGGAAATAATGTTTATGGAAGTTAATGAAATAGATTTTTGACTTACCATATAAAAATCTCTGACTTTTCTTTTTTCTTTTAAGGACAGATGACTAAATTTGTCTTTGAAAATGCGAGATATTGTCAATTTAATTCTTAAAAAAAATTAAATGATAAAAGTATCTTTGAAAGTGTAATTTGTCCCTCATTTTAGTCTAAAAATAAAAAAGTCTTGTGATTTCAGTTAACATATCTTCAGAAAGTAAAATGATAATAAGTACGGACTAAAGAAAGAGCATATAGACTTTTAAAGATCTTTTTATCATTTTATTATTTTTAAGAAATTGACGGTGCCTCACACTTTTAGGAGTGAAATTGATCATTTATCCTTCCTTTAAACAAAGATCTGTGGATTTAATTTTTTCCTATTTTCTATTTTTTTAATTTATAATTTGTTATCCATTACAAAATAGCTCAAGTGCATACTTGATTCTTCTATTATATTTAACAAGTAATTTTAGATTTTTAGTATTTTTATACTTGTACTGTCTATGTACTTCCTCCATTTCACAATTATAAGAAAAAAAGACTAAACTCACTTGAACTAACTTGGACAACTCGACATGTGGACCCCTCAGCACATTAACCCTTTATGGAGACGTATGTTTAGTGTAAGTCGGTAGTTGGAAGAAACGATTATCAAGGATGTACTCCCTCTGTTCTCAATTATAAGAAAAAAAAGATTAAATTCACACTTATATTAAAGAAATTACTTAACTTCATTACATTGTGTCAATCTCAATTAAAAAATATTTTTTTCCAAAACTACTGTTCATTGAAACTTGATATCAATTATAAAAAATGTCTTTGGCCTTATTAAATGAAGACTATTTTTTGAAGATAATCTCATTAAATAAGACAAAATTAATTGAGATTTACTTATATTTGAAACAAAAAAAATGGATTTTGGGACAATTTTTCTTTTCAAATACAACACTTATTTTGAGAATGAAGGAGTGATATTTATGTAAATATAATGATATTTTTTAAAATAAATATTTTATTTCTATTTTTATAGTCGTTATTATGGATATAATTGTATTCCCCCCTATTTGGACAATATATTTTGATGGTTTTCCTTCGTAATAATTGTTTTGTCAGGTTGTTATTAAATTGATTTTGCGCCCATTATTCAGCCTAAATTGAATAGCCTCCGGGGATAATACACTATTCATGTATAAGTAAAATATAAGGACATGTGAGACGACTAGGATTAATAGATGTTAAGATTTAATTTCCAGATGTACTTATTTTTAATTTTATTCTTGAAACTTTAATTAGTTCATTTATAAAGTATGTATTCAGCCTAAATTGCAGTATTGTGAAAATTGGACCAGTCATCGACCCGGTCGAGGTACTGGATTGATAGGTTAGTGGTCGAACTGGTTGGTCACTAATTGACCTAGTTTGATCCAGTATATATTAAAAAAATTAAAAAATATATAATATACCTAACAAAAATGTAATCAATCCATAATTCATACTCTAAAATTAAAATCAATCATGATCAAACTATAAATATTACATAATCATTTATTAATATAAATTATTTTGTTGGGTATTATCATTAAATTACTAAAGAAACTCTTGTTATTTTTTACGGCTAAGTATAAAAGTTGTCGGAGGGCCATGAGCAAGTATGGTGAAGACGTATATAATACATAAATATTAAATCATATCAAAATCAAGATAACAATAATTAGCTTTTATATATTATTGTCAACATCAAAATAATATTATAGGAACATATTATTATATACTATTCAGCAATTAACTATTAACAATTTAATTAAAATGTTATAGGAGCATATTACTATATTATATTATATTATACTATTTTACAATTAACTTTTGCTATGGATTTCAAATTTCAAATGGTACTATGGAAAGAATTCCAAATAACTACATTGTTTACAAGAATTGTAAAAAAAATAAAAAATAAATAAAAAAACTCAACAAAACTGGGTCAATCGGGTCTAGGTCACCTGTTTTTGACCAAACCCGACTGGGTCAAACCGGGTTGATCCAGGTCAAACGGGTCGATTGCATATCCGGTCCAATAGCTGAACCGGACCAGTCAGGCCACTGGTTCCCGGTCGAACCGGTCCGACCGACCAGTCCGGTCCGATTTTTACAACTATGCTAAATTGTTATTAAATTGATTTTGCGCCCATTATTCAGCCTAAATTGACTAGCCTCCTGAGATTATACACGGCTCATGTATAAGTAAAAATAAGGACATGTGAGACTAGGATTAATAGATGTTAAGATTTCTAGAAGTAATTAATTTTAGTTTTATTCTTGAAACTTTAATTAGTTCATGTATAAAGTATGTATTCAATTAAGTTTTAATTCAAGCCTTATAAGTAAAGTTTTAAATTTAATACAAGGGTTAAATATGATTTTGGTTCTCTAAATATTATGACCTATATTGGTTTTAGTCCTTCAAAAATGATTTTATTATATTTGGTCTCTGAAATTTTCAAAATTCTCCTTTTAAGTCTTTTTTTTTATAACTCCGTTCAAATGTTTTATTAAATGTAAGCTATCTCTACTTGTTGTAGACAATATGACTGAAACTCAAACTGTTACAGTCAATGCACCTCTTGATGTAAATTGTTTCCAAAATCGGGTTTCACCAACAACAGAGGTAATGAGTTTAATTATATGTACTTGTTTAAGAATAATAGAGTTGTAATATGATTTTTTTCCCCTATTCTTGTAGGGTACGCTGAATGCTAATGTTGGAAATAGAAATGCTAATGTTGGAACAACTACTATTGTAAACCTTTAACTGAAAAAATTAATGGAGTTAAATAAATAATTTAAAAGGAAAATTTTTGAAAATTTTAGGACCAAATACAATGAAGTTATTTTTAAAGGACTAAAACCAATATAAGTCAATATTTGGAGAATCAAAATTATATTTAACCATTAATTCAATTATGATACGTGTAATCACGTAGTTTCACATCTTATGTTTTTTTAAACAATTGTAATATAATTATAGTAGCATAAGAATTTTTCATGAACGTGTTGTAACATTATTGGCTTGGTCGAGACTTTGGAAATCATACCACTTTTACTCCGTGTCAGTTGAAAAATTGATGTCATGCGTAAAACATATTAACATAATATTTCCTCTTGACGTAAACAGATACAAACCAATACAAACTAATAAAGGAACACAATCATTAATCACAAAAAGACTTGTATATGGGGAACACTCACTTCGACAATTTTGGTATGGTGCTCAATGGTGCATCAAAGTCCTATAGGCCAACCAGACAATATATATATATATATATATATATATATATATATATATATATATATATATATATATAATATTTGGAGCACTTTTCAGTTTTGAGGTCTGTGGTGTCCCGTGGTCTAATTTTGGTGCTCTTGGTGCATTTTCGGCCCATTGTGAAATTTTTGTGCTAAAATAAGACTGTTGGATTTTGGTGCCCCGTTATCCATGGTGCATTCTTATGCATAAAAAATCATAATGCTTGGAGTACTTTTAAGTTTTGAGGTCCGAGGTGCCCCGTGGTCCAATTTTGGTGCCCGTGGTGCATTTTCGGCCCGTTGTGCAATTTCCGTGCGAAAATAAGACTTTTGGGTTTTCGTGCCCCGTGATCCCTGGTGCATTCTTATGCATAAAAAACCATAATGCTTGGAGTATTTTTCAGTTTTGAGGTCCGTGGTGTCCCGTAGTCCAATTTTCGTGCCGATGGTGCATTTTCGGCCAGTTGTGCAATTTTCGTGCGAAAGTAAGACTTTTGGATTTTGGTGTCCCGTGATCCCTAGTGTATTCTTATGCATAAAAAATAATAATGCTCGGAACACTTTTAAGTATTGATGTCCGAGGTACCCCGTCATCCAATTTTGGTGCTCATGGTGCATTTTCTACGCATTGTGCAATTTTCGTGCGAAAATAAGGCTTTTGGGTTTTGGTGCCCAGTGATCCTTGCTGCATTCTTATGCATAAAAAATCATAATGCTCGAAACAGTTTTCAGTCTTGAGGTTCGTGGTGCCCCGTGGTCCAATTTTGGTACCGGGGGTGCATTTTCGGCCACTTGTGCAAATTTCATGCGAAAATAAGACTTTTGGGTTTTGGTTCCCCGTGATCCCTGGTGCATTCTTATGCATAAAAAATCATAATGCTCAGAGCACTTTTAAGTATTCAGGTCCGACGTACCCCGTGGTCCAATTTTGGTTCTCGTGGTGCATTTTCGGCGCATTGTGCAATTTTCGTGCGAAAATAAGACTTTTGGGTTTTGGTTCCCCGTGATCTCTAGTGCATTCTTATGCAAAAAAAACCATAATGCTAGGAGAACTTTTAAGTATTGAGGTCCGAGGTACCCCGTGGTCCAATTTTGGTGCCCGTGATGCATTTTCGGCCCATTGTGCAATTTTCGTGCG
Source organism: Pueraria montana var. lobata (assembly GCA_026413185.1). Taxonomy (NCBI): domain Eukaryota; kingdom Viridiplantae; phylum Streptophyta; class Magnoliopsida; order Fabales; family Fabaceae; genus Pueraria; species Pueraria montana. The sequence continues at coordinate 17,722,900 of CM048656.1, forward strand.
AAAATAAGACTTTTGGGTTTTGGTGCCCTGTGACCCCTGGTGCATTCTTATGCATAAAAAACCATAATGCTCGGAACACTTTTCAGTTTTGAGGTTCGTGGTGCCCCGTGATCCAATTTTGGTGCCGGTGGTGCATTTTCGGCAAGTTGTACAATTTTCGTGCGACAATAAGACTTTTGGGTTTTGGTGCCCCGTGATCCCTGGTGCATTCTTATGCATAAAAAACCATAATGCTTTGAGTACTTTTCAGTTTTGAAGTTCATGGTGCCTCGTCGTCCAATTTTGGTGCCGATGGTGCATATTCGGACATTTGTGCAATTTTCGTGCACAAATAAGACTTTTGAGTTTTGGTTCCCCGTGATCCTTGGTGCATTCTTTTGCATAAAAAACCATAATCCTCGGAGCACTTTTAAGTATTGAGGTCTGAGGTACCCGTGGTCCAATTTTGGTGCTCGTGGTGCATTTTCGGCCCATTGTGCGATTTTCGTGCGAAAATAAGACTTTTGGGTTTTTGTGTCCCGTGATCCCTGGTGCATTCTTATGCATAAAAAACCATAATGCTCGGAATAATTTTCAGTTTTGAGGTTCGTGGTGCCCCGTGGTCCAATTTTGGTGCCGGTAGTGCATTTTCGGCCAGTTGCGCAATTTTCGTGTGACAATAAGACTTTTGGGTTTTGGTGCCCCGTGATCCCTGGTGCATTGTTATGCATAAAAAATCATAATACTTGGATACTTTTCAGTTTTAAGGTCCGTGGCGTCTCGTCGTCCAATTTTGGTGCCGGTGGTGCATATTCGGACATTTGAGCAATTTTTGTGTGAAAATAAGACTTTTGGGTTTTGGTTCCCTGTGAACCCTGGTGCATTCTTATGCATAAAAAATCATAATGCTTATAGCACTTTTCAGTGTTGAGGTCCGAGGTGCCTCGTGGTTCAATTTTGGTGCTGGTGGTGCATTTCCGACCATTTGTGAAATTTTCGTGTGAAAATAAGACTGTTGGGTTTTGGTGCCCCGTGATCCATGGTGCATTCTTTTGCCTAAAAAACCATAATGCTTGGAGTACTTTTCAGTTTTGAGGTCCAAGGTGTCCCGTGGTCCAATTTTGGTGCCCGTGGTGCATTTTCGGCCCATTCTGCAATTTTCGTGCGAAAATAAGAGTTTTCGGTTTTGGTGCCCCGTGATCCCTAGTGCATTGTTATGCATAAACCATAATGCTTGGAGTACTTTTCAGTTTTGAGGTCCGTGACGCCTTGTCGTCCAATTTTGGTGCCAGTGGTGCATATTCGGACATTTGTGCAATTTTCTTGTGAAAATAAGACTTTTGGGTTTTGGTGCCCTATGAATCCTGGTGCATTCTTATGCATAAAAAACCATAATGCTTTTAGCACTTTTCAGTGTTGAGGTCCGAGGTGCCCCGTGGTCCAATATAGGTGCCCGTGGTGCATTTTCGGCCCATTGTGCAACTTTCGGGTAAAAATAAGACTTTTGGGTTTTTGTGCCCCGTGATCCTTGGTGCATTCTTATCTATAAAAAACCATAATTATCGGAACACTTTTTAGTTTTGAGGTCCACGGTGCCCCGTGGTCCAATTTTGGTGCCCGTGGTGCATTTTCGGCCCATTGTGCAATTTTCGTGCGAAAATAAGACTTTTCGATTTTGGTGTCCCGTGTTCCCTGGTGCATTTTTATGCATAAAAAACCATAATTTTAGGAACACTTTTCAGTTTTGAGGTCCGTGGTGCCCCGTGGTCCAGTTTTGGTGCCGATGGTGCATTTTCGGTCAGTTGTGCAATTTTCGTGGGAAAATAAGACTTTTGGGTTTTGGTTCCCCATGATCCTTGGTGCATTCTTATGCATAAAAAACCATAATTCTCGGAGCATTTTTCATTTTTGAGGCCCGTGGTGCCCCGTAGTCCAATTTTGGTGCCGGTGGTGCATTTTCTTTATGTAATTTTCGTGCGAAAATAAGACTTCTGGGTTTTGCTGCCCAGTGATACTTGGTGCATTCTTATGCATAAAAAACCATAATGCTCGGAGCACTTTTAAGTATTGAGGTCCGAGGTACCCTGTGGTCCAATTTTGGTGCTCGTGGTGCATTTTCTACCCAGTTGTGCAATTTTTGTGAGACAATAAGACTTTTGGGTTTTGGTGCCCCATGATCCCTAGTGCATTCTTATGCATAAAACACCATAATGCTTGGAGCACTTTTCAGTTTTGAGGTCTGTGGTACCCCGTGGTCCAATTTTGGTTCCGATGGTGCATCTACGGACATTTGGTGCCCTGTGAACCCTGGTGCATTGTAATGGATAAAAAATCATAGTGCTTATAGCACTTTTTAGTTTTGAGGTCCGAGGTGTCCCGTGGTCCAATTTAGGTGCCTGTGGTGTATTTTCGGCCCACTGTGCAATTTTCGTGCAAACAATAAGACTTTTGTGTTTTGGTGCAGAGTGATCCTTAGTGCTTTCTTATGCATCGAAAACCATAATGATCGGAATACTTTTCAATTTTGAGGTCCATGGTGCCCCGTGGTCCAATTTTAGTGCCCGTGGTGCATTTTCGGACAATTGTGCAATTTTCGTGCGATAATAAGACTTTTGGGTTTTGGTTCCCCGTGATCCCTGGTGCATTTTTATGCAAAAAAAAAAAAAAAACCATAATGCTTGGAACACTTTTCAGTTTTGAGGTCCATGGTGCCCCATGGTCCAATTTTGGTACCGGTGGTGCATTTTCGGCCATTTATGCAATTTCGTGCGAAAATAAGACTTTTGGGTTTTGGTGCTCCGTGATCCCTGGTGCATTCTTATGCATAAAAAACCATAATGCTCGGAGCACTTTCAAGTATTGAGGTCAGAGGTGCCCCGTGGTCCAATTTTGGTCCCCGTGGTGCATTTTCGGCCCATTGTGCAATTTTCGCGCGAAAATAAGACTTTTTGGTTTTGGTGCCCCGTGATCCCTGGTGCATTCTTATGCATAAAAAACCATAATGCTCAAAACACTTTTCAGTTTTGAGGTTCGTGGTGCCCTATGGTCCAATTTTGGTGCCGGTGGTACATTTTCGGCCAGTTGTGCAATTTTCGTGCGACAATAAGACTTTTGGCTTTTGGTGCCCCGTGATTCCTAGTGCATTCTTATTCATAAAAAACCATAATACTTGAAGCATTTTTCAGTTTTGAGGTCTATGGTGCCCCGTTGTCCAATTTTGGTGCCGGCGGTGCATTGTCGGCCATTTGTGCAATTTTCATGCGAAAATAAGACTTTTGGGGTTTTGGTTCCCCATGATCCTTGATGCATTCTTATGCATAAAAAACCATAATGCTCATAGCACTTTTCAGTTTTGAGGTATGAGGTGCCCCATGGTCCAATTTTGGTGCCCGTGGTGCATTTGCGGCCCATTGCGCAATTTCGTGCGAAAATAAGACTTTTCGATTTTGGTGCCCCGTGTTCCCTGGTGCATTTTTATGCATAGAAAACCATAATTTTAGGAACACTTTTCAGTTTTGAGGTCCGTGGTGCCCCGTGGTCTAGTTTTGGTGCCGATGGTGCATTTTCGGTCAGTTGTGCAATTTTCGTGCGAAAATAAGACTTTTTGGTTTTGGTTCCCCATGATCCTTGGTGCATTCTTATGCATAAAAAACCATAATTCTCGGAGCATTTTTCATTTTTGAGGCCCATGGTGCCCCGTAGTCCAATTTTGGTGCCGGTGGTGCATTTTCTTTGTGCAATTTCATGCGAAAATAAGACTTCTGGGTTTTGCTGCCCAGTGATACTTGGTGCATCCTTAAGCATAAAAAATCATAATGCTCAGAGCACTTTTAAGTATTGAGGTCCGAGGTACCCCGTGGTCCAATTTTGCTGCTCGTGGTGCATTTTCTACCCAGTTGTGCAATTTTCGTGAGACAATAAGACTTTTGGGTTTTGGTGCCCCATGATCCCTAGTGCATTCTTATGCATAAAACACCATAATGCTTGGAGCACTTTTCAGTTTTGAGGTCTGTGGTGCCCCGTGGTCCAATTTTGGTTCCGATGGTGCATTTACGGACATTTAGTGCCCTGTGAACCTTGACATAGTGCTTATAACACTTTTTAGTTTTGAGGTCCGAGGTGCCCCGTGGTCCAATTTAGGTGCCTGTGGTGCATTTTCGGCCCATTATACAATTTTCGTGCAAACAATAAGACTTTTGTGTTTTGGTGCAGAGTGATCCTTGGTGCTTTCTAATGCATCGAAAACCATAATGATTGGTTTACTTTTCAATTTTGAGGTCCATGGTGCCCCGTGGTCCAATTTTAGTGCCCGTGGTGCATTTTCGGACCATTGTGCAATTTTCGTGCGATAATAAGACTTTTGGGTTTTGGTTCCCCGTGATCCCTGGTGCATTTTTATGCAAAAAAAAAAAAACCATAATGCTTGGAACACTTTTCAATTTTGAGGTCCATGGTGCCCCATGGTCCAATTTTGGTACTGGTGGTGCATTTTCGGCCATTTATGCAATTTCGTGCGAAAATAAGACTTTTGGGTTTTGGTGCCCCGTGATCCCTGGTTCATTCTTATGCATAAAAAATCATAATGCTCGGAGCACTTTTAAGTATTGAGGTCAGAGGTGCCCCGTGGTCAGATTTTGGTCCCCGTGGTGCATTTTCGGCCCATTGTGCAATTTTCGTGCGAAAATAAGACTTTTGGGTTTTGGTGCCCCGTGATCCCAGGTGCATTCTTATGCATAAAAAACCATAATGCTCTGAACACTTTTCAGTTTTGAGGTTCGTGGTGCCCCATGGTCCAATTTTGGTGCCGGTGGTACATTTTCGGCCAGTTGTGCAATTTTCGTGCAACAATAAGACTTTTGGCTTTTGGTGCCCCGTGATCCCTAGTGCATTCTTATGCATAAAAAACCATAATGCTTGGAGCACTTTTCAGTTTTAAGGTATGTGGTGCCTCGTGGTCCAATTTTGGTGCTGGTGGTGAATTTTCTGCCATTTGTAAAATTTTCGTGCGAAAATAAGACTTTTGGGTTTTGGTTCCCTGTGATCCCTGGTGCATTCTTATGCATAAAAAATCATAATGCTCAGAGCACTTTTAAGTATTGAGGTCGGAGGTACCCCGTGGTCCAATTTTGGTGCTCGTGGTGCATTTTCAGACAATTGTGCAATTTTCGTGCAAAGATAAGACTTTTGGGTTTTGGTGCCCTGTGAAACCTGGTGCATTGTAATGCATTAAAAATCATAGTGCTTATAGCACTTTTCAGTTTTGAGGTCCGAGGTGCCCCGTGGTCCAATTTAGGTGTCCGTGGTGCATTTTCGGCCCATTGTGCAATTTTCGTGCAAACAATAAGACTTTTGTGTTTTGGTGCCCAGTGATCCTTGGTGCTTTCTTATGCATCGAAAACCATAATGATCGGAATACTTTTCAGTTTTGAAGTCCATGGTGCCCCGTGTTCCAATTTTAGTGCCCGTGGTGCATTTTCGGACCGTTGTGCAATTTTCGTGCGATAATAAGACTTTTGGGTTTTGGTTCCCCGTGATCCCTGGTGCCTTTTTATGCAAAAAAAAAAAAATCATAATGCTTGGAACACTTTTCAATTTTGAGGTCCATGGTGCCCCATGGTCCAATTTTGGTGCCGGTGGTGCATTTTCGGCCATTTATGCAATTTCGTGCGAAAATAAGACTTTTGGGTTTTGGTGCCCTGTGATCCCCGGTGCATTCTTATGCATAAAAAACCATAATGCTCGGAGCACTTTTAAGCATTGAGATCAGAGGTGCCCCGTGGTCTAATTTTGGTCCCGGTGGTGCATTTTCGGACCATTGTGCAATTTTCGTGCGAAAATAAGACTTTTGGGTTTTGGTGCCCCATGATCCTTGGTACATTCTTAGGCATAAAAAATCATAATGCTCGGAACACTTTTCAGTTTTGAGGTTCGTGGTGCCCCGTGGTCCAATTTTGGTGCCGGTGGTACATTTTCGGCCAGTTGTGCAATTTTCGTGCGACAATAAGACTTTTGGCTTTTGGTGCCCCGTGATCCCTAGTGCATTCTTATGCATAAAAAATCATAATGGTTGGAGTACTTTTCAGTTTTGAGGTCTGTGGTGCCCCGTGGTCCAATTTTGGTTCCGGTGGTGCATCTACGGACATTTGTACAATTTTCGTGCGAAAATAAGATTTTTGGGTTTTGGTCCCCCATGATCCCTGGTGCATTCTTATGCATAAAAAACCATAATGCTCGGAGCACTTTTAAGTATTGAGGTCCGAGGTACCCCGTGGTCCAATCTTGATGCTCGTGGTGCATTTTCGGACAATTGTGCAATTTTCGTGTGAAGATAAGACTTTTGGGTTTTGGTGCCCTGTGAACCCTGGTGCATTTTAATGTATAAAAAATCATAGTGCTTATAGCACTTTTCAGTTTTGAGATCCGAGGTGCCCCGTGGTCCAATTTAGGTGCCCGTGGTGCATTTTCGGCCCATTGTGCAATTTTCGTGCAAACAATAAGACTTTTGTGTTTTGGTGCCCAGTGATCCTTGTTGCTTTGTTATGCATCGAAAACCATAATGATCAGAATACTTTTCAGTTTTGAGGTCCATGGTGTCCCGTGGTGCAATTTTAGTGCCCGTGGTGCATTTTCGGACCATTGTGCAATTTTAGTGCGATAATAAGACTTTTGGGTTTTGGTTCCCCGTGATCCCTGGTGCATTTTTATGCAAAAAAAAAACCATAATGCTTGGAACACTTTTCAGTTTTGAGGTCCATGGTGCCCCATGGTCCAATTTTGGTGCCGGTGGTGCATTTTGGGCCATTTATGCAATTTTGTGCGAAAATAAGACTTTTGGGTTTTGGTGCCCCATAATCCCTGGTGCATTCTTATGCATAAAAGACCATAATGCTCAGAACACTTTTAAGTATTGAGGTCAGAGGTGCCCCGTGGTCCAATTTTGGTCCCCATGGTGCATTTTCGGCCCATTGTGCAATTTTCGTGCGGAAATAAGATTTTTGGGTTTTGGTGCCCCGTGATCCCTGGTTCATTCTTATGCATAAAAAATCATAATGCTCGGAACACTTTTCAGTTTTGAGGTTCGTGGTGCCCCGTGGTCCAATTTTGGTGCCCGTGGTACATTTTCGTGCAGTTGTGCAATTTTTGTGCAACAATAAGACCTTTGGCTTTTGGTGTCCCATGATCCCTAGTGCATTCTTATGCATAAAAAATCATAATGCTTGGAGCACTTTTCAGTTTTGAGGACTGTGGTGCCCCGTGGTCCAATTTTGGTGCCGGTGGTGCATTTTCGGCCATTTGTAAAATTTTCATGCGAAAATAAGACTTTTGGGTTTGGGTGTCCCGTGATCCATGGTGTATTCTTATGAATAAAAATTCATAATGCTTGGTGCACTTTTCAGTTTTGAGGTCAGAGGTGCCTTGTGGTCTATTTTTGGTGCCCGTGGTGCATTTTAGTGGTCTATTAAAAATCATAAAGCTCGGAACACTTTTAAGTTTTGAGGTCCGAGGTGCCCCATGGTGCAATTTTAGTGGCTGTGGTGCATTTTTGGTCCTTTGTACAATTTTCGTGCGAAAATAAGACTTTTGGGTTTTGGTGCCCCGTGATCCCTGGTGCATTCTTATGCGTAAAAAACAATATTTCTTGGAGCACTTTTCAATTTTGAGGTCTGAGCTGCCACGTGGTCCAATTTTGGTGCCTGTGGTGTATTTTCGACCCATTCTGCAATTTTCGTGCGTAAATAAGACTTTTGGGTTTTGGTGCCCCGTGATCCCTGGTGCATTCTTATGCATAAAAAACCATAATGCTCGGAGCACTTTTAAGTTCTGAGGTGCCCCGTCGTCCAATTTTTATGCCCGTGGTGCATTTTCGGCCCATTGTGCATTTTCGTACGAAAATAAGACTTTTGGGTTTTGGTGCCCCATCATCCCTGGTGCATTTTTATGCATAAAAATCAATATTGCTTGGAGCACTTTTCAGTTTTGGGGTTTGAGCTGCCCTATGGTCCAATTTTGGTGCCCGTGGTGCATTTTCGGCCCATTCTGCAATTTTCGTGCTTAAATAAGAGTTTTCGGTTTTGGTGCCCCGTGATCCCTGGTGCATTCTTAGGCATAAACCATAATGCTTGGAGTACTTTTCAGTTTTGAAGTCCGTGACGCCTTGTCGTCCAATTTTGGTGCCAATGGTGCATATTCGGACATTTGTGCAATTTTCTTGTGAAAATAAGACTTTTGGGTTTTGGTGCCCTATGAATCCTGGTGCATTCTTATGCATAAAAAACCATAATGCTTTTAGCACTTTTCAGTGTTGAGGTCCGAGGTGCCCCGTGGTCCAATATAGGTGCTCGTGGTGCATTTTCGGCCCATTGTGCAACTTTCGGGTAAAAATAAGACTTTTGGGTTTTTGTGCCCCGTGATCCTTGGTGCATTCTTATCTATAAAAAACCATAATTATCGGAACACTTTTTAGTTTTGAGGTCCGCGGTGCCCCGTGGTCCAATTTTGGTGCCCGTGGTGCATTTTCGGCCCATTGTGCAATTTTCGTGCGAAAATAAGACTTTTCGATTTTGGTGCCCCGTGTTCCCTGGTGCATTTTTATGCATAAAAAACCATAATTTTAGGAACACTTTTCAGTTTTGAGGTCCGTGGTGCCCCGTGGTCCAGTTTTGGTGCCGATGGTGCATTTTCGGTCAGTTGTGCAATTTTCGTGGGAAAATAAGACTTTTGGGTTTTGGTTCCCCATGATCCTTGGTGCATTCTTATGCATAAAAAACCATAATTCTCGGAGCATTTATCATTTTTGAGGCCCGTGGTGCCCCGTAGTCCAATTTTGGTGCCGGTGGTGCATTTTCTTTGTGTAATTTTCGTGCGAAAATAAGACTTCTGGGTTTTGCTGCCCAGTGATACTTGGTGCATTCTTATGCATAAAAAACCATAATGCTCGGAGCACTTTTAAGTATTGAGGTCCGAGGTACCCTGTGGTCCAATTTTGGTTCTCGTGGTGCATTTTCTACCCAGTTGTGCAATTTTTGTGAGACAATAAGACTTTTGGGTTTTGGTGCCCCATGATCCCTAGTGCATTCTTATGCATAAAACACCATAATGCTTGGAGCACTTTTCAGTTTTGAGGTCTGTGGTACCCCGTGGTCCAATTTTGGTTCCGATGGTGCATCTACGGACATTTGGTGCCCTGTGAACCCTGGTGCATTGTAATGGATAAAAAATCATAGTGCTTATAGCACTTTTTAGTTTTGAGGTCCGAGGTGCCCCGTGGTCCAATTTAGGTGCCTGTGGTGTATTTTCGGCCCACTGTGCAATTTTCGTGCAAACAATAAGACTTTTGTGTTTTGGTGCAGAGTGATCCTTAGTGCTTTCTTATGCATCGAAAACCATAATGATCGGAATACTTTTCAATTTTGAGGTCCATGGTGCCCCGTGATCCAATTTTAGTGCCCGTGGTGCATTTTCGGACAATTGTGCAATTTTCGTGCGATAATAAGACTTTTGGGTTTTGGTTCCCCGTGATCCCTGGTGCATTTTTATGCAAAAAAAAAAAAAAAACCATAATGCTTGGAACACTTTTCAGTTTTGAGGTCCATGGTGCCCCATGGTCCAATTTTGGTACCGGTGGTGCATTTTCGGCCATTTATGCAATTTCGTGCGAAAATAAGACTTTTGGGTTTTGGTGTCCCGTGATCCCTGGTGCATTCTTATGCATACAAAACCATAATGCTCGGAGCACTTTCAAGTATTGAGGTCAGAGGTGCCCCGTGGTCCAATTTTGGTCCCCGTGGTGCATTTTCGGCCCATTGTGCAATTTTCGTGCGAAAATAAGACTTTTTGGTTTTGGTGCCCCGTGATCCCTGGTGCATTCTTATGCATAAAAAACCATAATGCTCGGAGCACTTTTAAGTATTGAGGTCCGAGGTACCCCGTGGTCCAATCTTGATGCTCGTGGTGCATTTTCGGACAATTGTGCAATTTTCGTGTGAAGATAAGACTTTTGGGTTTTGGTGCCCTGTGAACCCTGGTGCATTTTAATGCATAAAAATTCATAGTGCTTATAGCACTTTTCAGTTTTGAGATCCGAGGTGCCTTGTGGTCCAATTTAGGTGCCCGTGGTGCATTATCGGCCCATTGTGCAATTTTCGTGCAAACAATAAGACTTTTGTGTTTTGGTGCCCAGTGATCCTTGTTGCTTTGTTATGCATCGAAAACCATAATGATCGGAATACTTTTCAGTTTTGAGGTCCATGGTGTCCCGTGGTGCAATTTTAGTGCCCGTGGTGCATTTTCGGACCATTGTGCAATTTTAGTGCGATAATAAGACTTTTGGGTTTTGGTTCCCCGTGATCCCTGGTGCATTTTTATGCAAAAAAAAAAAAACCATAATGCTTGGAACACTTTTTAGTTTTGAGGTCCATGGTGCCCCATGGTCCAATTTTGGTGCCGGTGGTGCATTTTGGGCCATTTATGCAATTTCGTGCGAAAATAAGACTTTTGGGTTTTGGTGCCCCATAATCCCTGGTGCATTCTTATGCATAAAAGACCATAATGCTCGGAGCACTTTTAAGTATTGAGGTCAGAGGTGCCCCGTGGTCCAATTTTGGTCCTCATGGTGCATTTTCGGCCCATTGTGCAATTTTCGTGCGGAAATAAGACTTTTTGGTTTTGGTGCCCCGTGATCCCTGGTGCATTCTTATGCATAAAAAACCATAATGCTCGGAGCACTTTTAAGTATTGAGGTCCGAGGTACCCCGTGGTCCAATCTTGATGCTCGTGGTGCATTTTCGGACAATTGTGCAATTTTCGTGTGAAGATAAGACTTTTGGGTTTTGGTGCCCTGTGAACCCTGGTGCATTTTAATGCATAAAAATTCATAGTGCTTATAGCACTTTTCAGTTTTGAGATCCGAGGTGCCTTGTGGTCCAATTTAGGTGCCCGTGGTGCATTATCGGCCCATTGTGCAATTTTCGTGCAAACAATAAGACTTTTGTGTTTTGGTGCCCAGTGATCCTTGTTGCTTTGTTATGCATCGAAAACCATAATGATCGGAATACTTTTCAGTTTTGAGGTCCATGGTGTCCCGTGGTGCAATTTTAGTGCCCGTGGTGCATTTTCGGACCATTGTGCAATTTTAGTGCGATAATAAGACTTTTGGGTTTTGGTTCCCCGTGATCCCTGGTGCATTTTTATGCAAAAAAAAAAAAACCATAATGCTTGGAACACTTTTTAGTTTTGAGGTCCATGGTGCCCCATGGTCCAATTTTGGTGCCGGTGGTGCATTTTGGGCCATTTATGCAATTTCGTGCGAAAATAAGACTTTTGGGTTTTGGTGCCCCATAATCCCTGGTGCATTCTTATGCATAAAAGACCATAATGCTCGGAGCACTTTTAAGTATTGAGGTCAGAGGTGCCCCGTGGTCCAATTTTGGTCCTCATGGTGCATTTTCGGCCCATTGTGCAATTTTCGTGCGGAAATAAGATTTTTGGGTTTTGGTGCCCCGTGATCCCTGGTTCATTCTTATGCATAAAAAATCATAATGCTCGGAACACTTTTCAGTTTTGAGGTTCGTGGTGCCCCGTGGTCCAATTTTGGTGCCCGTGGTACATTTTCGTGCAGTTGTGCAATTTTTGTGCAACAATAAGACCTTTGGCTTTTGGTGTCCCGTGATCCCTAGTGCATTCTTATGCATAAAAAATCATAATGCTTGGAGCACTTTTCAGTTTTGAGGACTGTGGTGCCCCGTGGTCCAATTTTGGTGCCGGTGGTGCATTTTCGGCCATTTGTAAAATTTTCATGCGAAAATAAGACTTTTGGGTTTGGGTGTCCCGTGATCCATGGTGTATTCTTATGAATAAAAATTCATAATGCTTGGTGCACTTTTCAGTTTTGAGGTCAGAGGTGCCTTGTGGTCTATTTTTGGTGCCCGTGGTGCACTTTCGGCCCAATGTGCAATTTTCGTGCGAAAATAAGACATTTATGTTTTGGTGCCCCGTGATCCTTGGTGCATTGTTATGCATAAAAAACCATAACTCTTGGAGTACTTGTCAGTTTTGAGGTCAGAGGTGCCCCGTGGTCCAGTTTTGGTGCTCGCGGTGCATTTTTGGTCCATTGTGCAATTTTCATGCGAAAATAAGACTTTTGGGTTTTGGTGCCCCGTGATCCCTGGTGCATTTTTATGCACAAAAAACCATAATGCTTGGAACACTTTTCAGTTTTGAGGTCCGCGGTGCCCTGTGGTCCAATTTTGGTGTCGGTGGTGCATTTTTTGCCATTTGTGCAATTTTCATGCGAAAATAAGACTTTTGGGTTTTGGTTCCTCATGATCCTTGCTGAATTCTTATGCATAAAAAACCATAATGCTCGGAGCATTTTTCAGTTTTGAGGTTCGTGGTGCCCTGTAGGCCAATTTTGGTTCCAGTGGTGCATTTTCGGCCATTTGTGCAATTTTCGTGCGAAAATAAGACTTTTGTGTTTTGGTGCCCCGTGATGCCTGGTGTATTCTTATGCATAAAAAATGATAATGCTCGGAGTACTTTTCATTTTTGAGGTCCGAGGTGCCCCGTGGTCCAATTTTGGTGCCCGTGGTGCATTTTATGCCCATTGTGCAATTTTCGTGCGAAAATAAGACTTTTGGGTTATGGTGCCCCGTGATCCTTGGTGCATTTTGATGCATAAAAAACCATAATGCTTGGAACACTTTCCAGTTTTGAGGTCCGCGGTGTCCCGTGGTCCAATTTTGGTGTCGGTGGTGCATTTTTGGCCATTTGAGCAATTTTCGTGCGAAAATAAGACTTTTGGGTTTTGGTTCCTCATGATCCTTGGTGAATTCTTGTGCATAAAATACCATAATGCTTGGAGCACTTTTCAGTTTTGAGGTCTGTGGTGCCCCGTGGTCCAATTTTGGTTCCGGTGGTGCATCTTCGGACATTTGTGCAATTTTCGTACGAAAATAAGACTTTTGGGTTGTGGTTCCCTGTGATCCCTGGTGCATTCTTATTCATAAAAAACCATAATGCTCGGATCACTTTTAAGTATTGAGGTCCGAGGTACCCCGTGGTCCAATTTTAGTGCTCGTGGTGCATTTTCGGACAATTGTGCAATTTTCGTGCGAAGATAAGACTTTTGGGTTTTGGTGCCCTGTGAACCCTAGTGCATTATATTGCATAAAAAACCATAGTGCTTATAGCACTTTTCAGTTTTGAGGTCCGAGGTGCCCCGTGGTCCAATTTAGGTGCCCGTGGTGCATTTTTGGCCCATTGTGCAATTTTTGTGCAAAAAATATGACTTTTGTGTTTTGGTGCCCAGTGATCCTTCGTGCTTTCTTATGCATCAAAAACCATAATGATCATAATACTTTTCATTTTTGAGGTCCATGGTGCCCCGTGGTCCAATCTTAATGCTCGTGGTGCATTTTCGGCCCATTGTGCAATTTTCGTGCGAAAATAAGACTTTTGTGTTTTGCTTCTCCATGATCCTTGATGCATTCTTATGCATAAAAAACCATAATGATCGGAGCATTTTTCAAATTTGAGGTTCGTGGTGCCTTCTGCTCCAATTTTGGTGCCGGTGGTGCATTTTAGACCATTTGTTCAATTTTCGTGCGAAAATAGGACTTTTGGGTTTTGGTACCTTGTGATACTGGGTGCATTGTTATGGATAAAAATCCATAATCCTTGGAACACTTTTCAGTTTTGAGGTCCGTGGTGCCCCGTGGTTCAATTTTAGTGTCGGTGGTGCATTTTCGGCCATTTGTACAATTTTTGTGCGAAAATAGGACTTTTGGGTTTTGGTGCCCAGTGATCCTGGGTGCATTCTTATGCATAAAAAACCATAATGCTCGGAACACTTTTTAGTTTTGAGGTCCGTGGTGCCCCATGGTCATATTTTGGTGCCGGTGGTGCATTCTCGGCCAAATGTGCAATTTTCGTGCGAAAATAACACCTTTGGGTTTTGGTGCCCCATGATCCCTGGTGCATTTTTGTGCCTAAAAATCCATAATGCTTGGAACACTTTTCAGTTTTGAGGTCCATGGAGCCTCGTGGTCCAATTTTGGTGTCGGTGGTGCATTTTCGGCCATTTGTGCAATTTTCGTGCGAAAATAAGACTTTTGGGTTTTGGTGCCCCGTGATCCCTTGTGCATTCTTATGCATAAAAAACCATAATGCTCGGAGCACTTTTGATTATTGAGGTCCGAGGTGCCCCGTGGTCCAATATTATTGCCGGTGGTGCATATTCGGCCATTTGTGCAATTTTCGTGACAAAATAAGACTTTTGGGTTTTGGTGCCCCATGATCCCTGGTGCATTTTTATGCATAAAAAAAATAATGCTTTGAACACTTTCTAGTTTTGAGGTTCGTGGTGCCCCGTGGTCCAATTTTGGTGCCGGTGGTGCATTTTCGGCCATTTGTGCAATTTTCGTGCGAAAATAAGACTTTTGTGTTTTGGTTCTCCATGATCCTTGATGCATTCTTATGCATCAAAAACCATAATGATCGGAGCATTTTTCAAATTTGAGGTTCGTGGTGCCTTCTGCTCCAATTTTGGTGCCGGTGGTGCATTTTCGGCCATTCGTTCAATTCTCGTGCGAAAATAGGACTTTTGGGTTTTGGTACCTTGTGATCCTGGGTGCATTGTTATGGATAAAAATCCATAATGCTCGGAACACTTTTCAGTTATGAGGTCTGTGGTGCCCCGTGGTTCAATTTTGGTGCCGGTGGTGCATTTTCGGCCATTTGTAGAATTTTCGTGCGAAAATAGGACTTTTTGGTTTTGGTGCACAGTGATCCTGGGTGCATTCTTATGCATAAAAAACCATAATGCTCGGAACACTTTTCAGTTTTGAGGTCCGTGGTGCCCCGTGGTCATATTTTGGTGTCGATGGTGCATTCTCGGCCAATTGTGCAATTTTCGTGCGAAAATACTACTTTTGGGTTTGGATGCCCCATGATCCCTGGTGCATTTTTATGCCTAAAAATCCTTAATGCTTGGAACACTTTTCAGTTTTGAGGTCCGTGGAGCCTCGGTCCAATTTTGGTGTCAGTGGTGCATTGTAGGCCATTTGTGCAATTTTGTGCGAAAATAAGACTTTTGGATTTTGGTGCCCCGTGCTCGCTTGTGCATTCTTATGCATAAAAAACCATAATGCTCGGAGTACTTTTGAGTATTGAGGTCCGAGGTGTCCCGTGGTCCAATATTGTTGCCGGTGGTGCATATTGGGCCATTTGTGCAATTTTTGTGACAAAATAAGACTTTTGGGTTTTGGTGCCCTATGATCCCTGGTGCATTTTTATGCATAAAAAAAATAATGCTTTGAACACTTTTCAGTTTTAAGGTCCGTGGTGCCCCGTGGTCCAATTTTGGTGCCGGTGGTGCATTTTCGGCCATTTGTGCAATTTTCGTGCGAAAATAAGACTTTTATGTTTTGGTTCTCCATGATCCTTGATGCATTCTTATGCATCAAAAACCATAATGATCGGAGCATTTTTCAAATTTGAGGTTCGTGGTGCCTTCTGCTCCAATTTTGGTGCCGATGGTGCATTTTCGGCCATTTGTGCAATTTTTGTGCGAAAATAAGACTTTTGTGTTTTGGTTCCTTGTGATCCTGGGTGCATTGTTATGGATAAAAATCCATAATGCTCGGAACACTTTTCAGTTATGAGGTCTGTGGTGCCCCGTGGTTCAATTTTGGTGCCGGTGGTGCATTTTCGGCCATTTGTAGAATTTTCGTGCGAAAATAGGACTTTTTGGTTTTGGTGCCCAGTGATCCTGGGTGCATTCTTATGCATAAAAAACCATAATGCTCGGAACACTTTTCAGTTTTGAGGTCCGTGGTGCCCCGTGGTCATATTTTGGTGTCGATGGTGCATTCTCGGCCAATTGTGCAATTTTCGTGCGAAAATACTACTTTTGGGTTTGGATGCCCCATGATCCCTGGTGCATTTTTATGCCTAAAAATCCTTAATGCTTGGAACACTTTTCAGTTTTGAGGTCCGTGGAGCCTCGGTCCAATTTTGGTGTCAGTGGTGCATTGTAGGCCATTTGTGCAATTTTGTGCGAAAATAAGACTTTTGGATTTTGGTGCCCCGTGCTCGCTTGTGCATTCTTATGCATAAAAAACCATAATGCTCGGAGTACTTTTGAGTATTGAGGTCCGAGGTGTCCCGTGGTCCAATATTGTTGCCGGTGGTGCATATTGGGCCATTTGTGCAATTTTTGTGACAAAATAAGACTTTTGGGTTTTGGTGCCCTATGATCCCTGGTGCATTTTTATGCATAAAAAAAATAATGCTTTGAACACTTTTCAGTTTTAAGGTCCGTGGTGCCCCGTGGTCCAATTTTGGTGCCGGTGGTGCATTTTCGGCCATTTGTGCAATTTTCGTGCGAAAATAAGACTTTTATGTTTTGGTTCTCCATGATCCTTGATGCATTCTTTTGCATAAAAAACCATAATGATCGGAGGATTTTTCAAATTTGAGGTTTGTGGTGCCTTCTGCTCCAATTTTGGTGCCGATGGTGCATTTTCGGCCATTTGTGCAATTTTTGTGCGAAAATAAGACTTTTGTGTTTTGGTTCTCCATGATCTTTGATGCATTCTTATGCATAAAAAACTATAATGATCGGAGCATTTTTCAAATTTGAGGTTCGTGGTGCCTTCTGCTCCGATTTTGGTGCCGATGGTGCATTTTCGGCCATTTGTGCAATTTTCGTGCGAAAATAAGACTTTTGGGTTTTGGTGCCCCCGTGATCCTTGGTGCATTCTTATGCATAAAAAACCATAATGCTTGTGGCACATTTCAGTTTTGAGGTCCGAGGTGCCCTGTGGTCCAATTTTTGTGCCCGTGGTGCATTTTAGGCCAATTGTGCAATTTTCGTGTGAAAATAAGACTTTTGTGTTTTGGTGTCCCGTGATCCTTGGTGCATTGTTATGCATAAAAAACCATAACGCTTGGAGTACTTTTCAGTTTTGAGGTCCGTGGTGGCTCGTGGTCCAATATTGGTGGCGGTGGTGCATATTTGGCCATTTCTTCAATTTTCTTGCCAAAATAAGACCTTTGGGTTTTGGTGCCCTGTGATCCTTGGTGCATTCTTGCGCATAAAAAACCATAACGCTCGGAGCACTTTTAAGTATTGAGGTCCGAGGTGCCCCGTGGTCCAATATTGGTGCCGGTGGTGCATATATTCGGCCATTTGTGCAATTTTCGTGCCAAAATAAGACTTTTAGGTTTTGGTGCCCCTTGACCCCTGGAGCATTTTTTATGCATAAAAAATCATAATGCTTGGAACAATTTTCGGTTTTGAGGTCCGTGGTCCAATTTTGGTGCTAGTGGTGCATTTTCGGCCATTTGTGAAATTTTCGTGCGAAAATAGGACTTTTAGGTTTTAGTGCCCCGTGATCCTGGGTGCATTCTTATGCATAAAAAACCATAATGCTCGGAACACTTTTCAGTTTTGAGGTCCGTGGTGCCCGTGGTCCAATTTTGGTGCCGGTGGTGCATTTTCGGCCATTTGTACAATTTTCGTGCGAAAATAGGACTTTTGGGTTTTGGTGTCCCGTGATCCTGAATGCATTCTTATGCATAAAAAACCATAATGGTCGGAACACTTTTCAGTTTTGAGGTCCGTGGTGCCCTGTGGTCATGTTTTGGTGCCGGTGGTGCATTCTCGACTAATTGTGTAATTTTCGTGCGAAAATAAGACTTTTGGGTTTTGGTACCCCGTGATCCCTGGTGCATTTTTATGCATAAAAAATCATAATGCTCGGAGCACTTTTAAGTATTGAGGTCCGAGGTGCCCCGTGGTCCAATATCGGTGTCGGTGGTGCATATTCGGCCATTTGTGCAATTTTCATGCCAAAATAAGATTTTTTGGTTTTGGTGCCCCATGATCCCTGGTTCATTTTTATGCATAAAAAAAAATAATGCTCGGAACACTTTTCAGTTTTGAGGTCTGTGGTGTCCCGTGGTCCAATTTTTGTGGTCGAGGTGCATTTTCGGCCCATTGTGCAATTTTCGTGCGAAAAATAAGACTTTTGGGTTTTGGTGCCCTGTGATCCATGGTGCATTCTTATGCATAAAAAAAAAAATAATGCTCGAAACACTTTTCAGTTTTGAGGTCCGTGGTGCCCCGTTATCATATTTTGGTGCCGGTGGTGCATTCTCGGCCAATTGTGCAATTTTCGTGTGAAAATAAGACTTTTGCGTTTTGGTGTCCCGTGATCCCTAGTGCAATTTTATTCATAAAAAACCATAAGGCTTTGGGTACTTTTCAGTTTTGAGGTCCGTGGTGCCCCGTGGTCCAATTTTGGGTGCCGGTGGTGCATTTTCGGCCATTTGTGAAATTTTCGTGCCCCGTGATCCCTGGTGCATCCCTATGTAAATAACCATAATACTCGGGACACTTTTCAGTTTTGAGGTCCGTGGTGCATTTTCGGCCTTTGTATAATTTTCGTGCGAAAATAAGACTTTTAGGTTTTGGTGCCCCGTGATCTCTAGTGCATTGTTATGTGTAAAAAACCATAATTCTCAGAATAGTTTTCAGTTTTGAGGTCCGTGGTGCCCCGTGGTCCAATTTTGGAGCAGGTAATGCATTTTCGGCCATTTGTGCAATTTTTGTGCAAACAATAAGACTTTTGTGTTTTGGTGCCCAGTGATCCTTGTTGCTTTGTTATGCATCGAAAACCATAATGATCGGAATACTTTTCAGTTTTGAGGTCCATGGTGTCCCGTGGTGCAATTTTAGTGCCCGTGGTGCATTTTCGGACCATTGTGCAATTTTAGTGCGATAATAAGACTTTTGGGTTTTGGTTCCCCGTGATCCCTGGTGCATTTTTATGCAAAAAAAAAAAAACCATAATGCTTGGAACACTTTTCAGTTTTGAGGTCCGTGGTGCCCCGTGGTCTAATTTTGGGTGCCGGTGGTGCATTTTCGGCCATTTGTGAAATTTTCGTGCCCCGTGATCCCTGGTGCATCCCTATGTAAATAACCATAATACTCGGGACACTTTTCAGTTTTGAGGTCCGTGGTGCATTTTCGGCCTTTGTACTATTTTCGTGCGAAAATAAGACTTTTAGGTTTTGGTGCCCCGTGATCTCTAGTGCATTGTTATGTGTAAAAAACCATAATTCTCAGAATAGTTTTCAGTTTTGAGGTCCGTGGTGCCCCGTGGTCCAATTTTGGAGCAGGTAATGCATTTTCGGCCATTTGTGCAATTTTCGTGCGAAAATAAGACTTTTGGGTTTTGTTGTCCCGTGATCCCTGGTGCATTCTTATGCATAAAAAACCATAATGCTCGGAGCACTTTTCAGTTTTGAGGTCCGTGCTGCCCCGTGGTCCAATCTTTGTGCCCATGATGTATTTTCGGCCCATTGTGCAATTTTCGTGACTTTTGGGTTTTGCTACTGCTTGATCCCTGGTGCATTCTTATGCATAAAAAACAATAATGCTCGAAGCACTTTTCAGTTTCGAGGTCCGGGTTGCCCCGTGGTCCAATTTTGGTGCGCATGGTGCATTTTCGGCCCATTGTACAATTTTTGTGTGAAAATACGACTTTTGGGTTTTGGTGCCCCGTGATTCGTGGTGCATTCTTATGCATAAAAAACCATAATGCTCATAACACTTTTCAATTTTGAGGTCTGTAAAAAACCATAATGCTCGGAGCACTTTTCAGTTTTGAGGTCCGTGCTGCCCCGTGGTCCAATCTTTGTGCCCATGATGTATTTTCGGCCCATTGTGCAATTTTCGTGCGAAAATAAGAATTTTGGGTTTTGGTGCCCTGTGATCCCTGGTGCATTCTTATGCATAAAAAACCATAATGCTGGGAACACTTTTCAATTTTGAGATCTGTGGTGCCCTGTGGTCCAATTTTGGTGCCGGTAATGCATTTTCGACCATTTTTGCAATTTTCGTGCGAAAATAAGACTTTTGGGTTTTGGTGCCCTGTGATCCCTGGTGCATTCTTATGCATAAAAAAAACATAATGTTGGAACACTTTTCAGTTTTCAGGTCCGTGGTGCCCCGTGGTCCAATTTTGGTGCTGGTTGTGCATTTTCGGCCATTTCTGAAATTTTCATGCAAAAATAAGAGTTTTAAGTTTTGATGCCCCGTGATCCCTGGCGCATTCTTATGCATAAAAAACTATAATGCTCAGAGCACTTTTAAGTTTTGAGCTCCGAGGTGCCCCGTGGTCCAATTTTTGTGCCTGTGGTGCATTTTTGGCCCATTGTACAATTTTCGCGCGGAAATAAGGGTTTTGGTGCCCCGTGATCCCTGGTGCATTCTAATGCATAAAAAACCATAATGCTTGGAGCATTTTTTAGTTTTGAGGTCCGTGGTGCCCCGTGGTCCAATTTTGGTGCCGGTAATGCATTTTCGGCCATTTGTGCAATTTTCGTGCGAAAATAAGACTTTTGGGTTTTCGTGCCCCAGGATACCTAGTGCATTCCTATGCATAAAAAACCATAATACCCAGAACACTTTTCAGTTTTGAGGTCCGTGGTGCATTTTCGGCCTTTGTACAATTTTCGTCCGAAAATAAGACTTTTAGGTTTTAGTGCCCCGTGATCTCTAGTGCATTCTTATGCATAAAAAACCATAATTCTCATAATAGTTTTCAGTTTTGAGGTCCGTCGTGCCCCATGGTCCAATTTTGGTGCCGGTAATGCATTTTCGGCCATTTGTGTAATGTTCGTGCGAAAATATGACTTTTGGGTTTTGGTGCCTCGTGATCGCTGGTGCATTCCTATGCAAAAAAAAACCATAATGCTCGGAGTACTTTTCAGTTTCGAAGTCCGAGCTGCTCCGTGGTCCAATTTTGGTGCCCGTGGTGCATTTTCGGCCAATTGTCAAATTTTCGTGCGGAAATAAGACTTTTGGGTTTTGGTGCCCCGTGATCCCTGGTGCATTCTTATGCATAACAAATCATATTGCTTGGAACACTTTTGAGTTTTCAGGTCCGTGGTGCCTCGTGGTCCAATTTTGGTGTTGGTAGTGCATTGTCGGCCATTTGTGCAATTTTCGTGCGAAATAAGACTTTTGGGATTTGTTGCCCCTTGATCCCTGGTGCATTCTTATGCATAAATAACTATCATGCATGGAGAAATTTTCAGTTTTGAGGTCCGAGGAGCCCCAAGGTCCAATTTTGGTGCCCGTGGTGCATTTTCGGTCCATTGTGCAATTTTCGTGCGAAAATAAGACTTTAGGGTTTTGGTGCCCCGTGATCCCTGGTGCATTGTTTTGCATAAAAAACCATAAAGCTCGGAACACTTTTAAGTTTTGAGGTCTGAGGTGCCCCATGGTCCAATTTTAGTGGCTGTGGTGCATTTTCGGCCCTTTGTACAATTTTCGGGCGAAAATAAGACTTTTGGGTTTTGGTGCCCCATGATCCCTGGTGCATTCTTATGCGTAAAAAACAATATTTCTTGGAGCACTTTTCAATTTTGAGGTTTGGGCTGCCACGTGGTCCAATTTTGGTGCCCGTGGTGTATTTTCGACCCATTCTGCAATTTTCGTGCGTAAATAAGACTTTTGGGTTTTGGTGTCCCATGATCCCTGGTGCATTCTTATGCATAAAAAACCATAATGCTCGGAGCACTTTTAAGTTTTGAGGTCTGAGGTGCCCCGTCGTCCAATTTTTATGCCTGTGGTGCATTTTCGGCCCACTGTGCATTTCCGTACGAAAATAAGACTTTTGGGTTTTGGTACCCCGTGGTCCCTGGTGCATTTTTATGCATAAAAATCAATATTTCTTGGAGCACTTTTCAGTTTTGGGGTTTGAGTTGCCCTATGGTCCAATTTTGGTGCCCGTGGTGTATTTCCGGCCCATTCTGCAATTTTCGTGCGTAAATAAGACTTTTGGGTTTTGGTGCCCCGTGATCCCTGGTGCATTCTTATGCATAAAAACTCATAATGCTTAGAACACTTTTCAATTTTGAGGTCTGAGGTGCCCCGTGGTCCAATTTTTGTGCCCGTGGTGCATTTTCGGCCCATTATGCAATTTTTGTGCGAAAATAAGACTTTTGGGTTTTGGTGCCCCGTGATCCCTAGTGCATTCTTATGCATAAAAAACCATAATTCTTGGAGCACTTTTCAGTTTTGAGGTCCTAGGTGCCCGTGGTCGAATTTTGGTGTACGTGGTGCATTTTCGGCCGATTGTGCAATTTTCATGCGAAAATAAGACGTTTGGGTTTTGGTGCCCCGTGATCCCTGGTGTATTCTTATGCATAAAAAACCATAATGCTCGGAACACTTTTCAATTTTGAGGTCCGTGGTGCCCCGTGGTCCAATTTTGGTACCGGTGGTGCATTTCCGGCCATTTGAGCAATTTTTGTGCGAAAATAAGACTTTTCAGTTTTGGTGGCCCGTGATCCTTGGTGCATTCTTATGCATAAAAAATCATAATGCTCAGAGCACTTTTCAGTTTTGAGGTCCGAGGTGCCCCGTGGCCGAATTTTGGTGCATGTGGTGCATTTTCGGCCCATTGTGCAATTTTCATGCAAAAATAAGACTTTTGGGTTTTTGTGCCTGATAAACCAGATTTTGACTGTATTTTCTATCTCAGTTTGGATACCATTTGCATATGATTTGAGCTTAATTGTTGGCAGAACTCACGGTTTATTGCTAGTTTGTGTAAGACAGGCAATTCAAGGATTTCTTGAAGAAAAGAGCTCAAAAATAAATAAATTGAAGGAAGTTACCTTTGTCTGGAATACCACGGCCGTGCTAATCGACCACAGCTATGGTGAAATAACCACGGCCAAGCAGAAAGCACTGAAAGTTTTGCATCAGTGTCAACTTTCCGAGCACAGCCGTGGTTAATTTACCACGGCCGTGCTCGTAATGCACGCAGATTGGACCTCCAGACTATGCAAGGACCACGGCCGTGGTCATCTGATCAGCACGGCCGTGGTGATCCACGTCAGCAGTTTAAAACTTTATAAAATAAGTGCTGAAAACCCTTTTGGGGGTATCTTTTGCTCTGTTTCCAAAAATTGAGGGTTCTGATTGAGATAGAGAACGTGTGAGAGAATTTGATTGCTGTAAGACGTAGAGATCGTCATTGGGAGTACTACTTGTAACAATTCTAATCCCTTTGTAATCTTTATGTTTTCTATGAGGTTTTCTAGTTTGTTCATGGACATGAGTGGCTAGTCCTCCAAGCCTAGGATTATGATGTAGCTGCGTCTCTTGTACCCCATCTTTGATTTTCAATGAATGTCTCAATGTTTCTAGTTATTGAATCTCTTTACTATTTTGTTTGCTATTAGAACTGATCACTCTAAATTTTAGTCAGTCCCTTGGCTATGATCAATTGCATGGGACTGACAGAACTGTAAAGTGATTGAATTCATATGATTTGCATGATCAAACTAATTGTGTGAATTTCCAGTGGATTAATTCTCTTAATCAACCTCTCTGAGTATTATCGTTTACCCTAATTTAATTCACCTATGACCAATTGGGAATTGAATTAGGGGAAACAGCAGTAGTAAGCTACGATCAATTGTTTACTAATGAATTTAAAGAGGACTGGCAATTAACTTAATTAGAGCATTCAATGAGATCAAGATGAGGGAAAAAGAGATGCATGCAAAATCATAATCCTTGGCGTTTCATTCTTATTGTTTCATATTAATCTTCTTGTCTTAATCCTTACTTTTAAAAACTGAACAATTGAACTCTATTTTCTCCCAAATTTGATTCCTGATTGAATTGTTTAACCATTACAAAATTGATTGTTTGGGAACACAACTGGTCTTTTGGGTTCGATATCCGGACTTTTAGAGTCCACTGTAACTACTGCGTAGGGTACACTTGCCCTTTGCAAACACATTTTTACGCATCAGTGCCCCGTGATCCCTGGTGCATTCTATGCATAAAAAACCATAATGCTCGAAGCACTTTTCAGTTTTGAGGTCCGAGGGGCATCGTGGTCCAATTTTGGTGCCCGTGGTGCATTTTCGGCCATTTGTGCAATTTTGTGCGGAAATAAGACATTTGGGTTTTGGTGCCCCATGATCCCTGGTGCACTCTTATGCATAAAAAACCATAATGCTCAAAGTTGTTTTCACTTTTCAGGTCTGAGGTGCCCCGTGGTCCAATTTTGGTGCCCGTGGTGCATTTTCTATCCATTGTGCAATTTTCATGCGAAAATAAGACTTTTGGGATTTGGTGCCCCATGATCCTTGGTGCATTCTTATGCATAAAAAACCATAATACTCGGAGGACTTTTGAGTTTGGAGGTCCGAGGCGGCCCGTGGTCCAACATTTGTGCCCGTGGTGCATTTTCAACCCATTATGCAATTTTCGTGCGAAAGTAAGACTTTTGGGTTTTGGTGCCCCATGATCCCTGGTGCATTCTTATGCATAAAAAACCATAATGCTCAAAGTTGTTTTCATTTTTCAGGTCTGAGGTGCCCCGTGGTCCAATTTTGGTGCCCGTGGTGCATTTTCTATCCATTGTGCAATTTTCATGCGAAAATAAGACTTTTGGGATTTGGTGCCCCATGATCCTTGGTGCATTCTTATGCATAAAAAACCATAATACTCGGAGGACTTTTGAGTTTGGATGTCCGAGACGGCCCGTGGTCCAACATTTGTGCCCGTGGTGCATTTTCGGCCCATTATGCAATTTTCGTGCGAAAATAAGACTTTTGGGTTTTGGTGCCCCTTGATCCCTGGTGCATTCTTATGCATAAAAAACCATAATTCTTAGAATAGTTTTCAGTTTTGAGGTCTGTGGTGCCCTGTGGTCCAATTTTGGTACCAGTGGTGTATTTTCGGCCATTTCAGCAATTTTTGTGCGAAAATAAGACTTTTGGATTTTGGTGCCCCATGATCCCTGGCTCATTCTTATGTATAAAATAGCATAATGCTCGGAGCACTTTTCAGTTTTGAGGTTCGTGGTGCCTCGTGGTCAAATTTTGGTGTCGATGGTGCATTTTCGGCCATTTGTACAATTTTCATGCGAAAATAAGACTTTTGGGATTTGGTGCACCGTCATCCCTGGTGCATTCTATGCATAAAAAATCATAATGCTCAAAGCACTTTTCAGTTTTGAGGTCTGAGGTGCACCATGGTTCAATTTTCGTGCCTGCGGTGCATTTTCGGCCATTTGTGCAATTTTCGTGCGGAAATAAGACTTTTGGGTTTTGGTGCCCAATGATCCCTGGTGCATTCTTATGGATAAAAAACCATGATGCTCGAAGCTCTTTTCAGTTTTCAGGTCCGAGTTGCTCCGTGGTCCAATTTTGGTGCCCGTGGTGCATTTTCTATCCATTGTGCAATTTTCATGCAAAAATAAGACTTTTGGGATTTGGTGCCCCGTAATCCTTGGTGCATTCTTATGCATAAAAAATCATAATGCTCGGAACACTTTTCAGTTTTGAGGTCTGTGGTGCCCCGTGGTCAAATTTTGGTGTCGGTGGTGCATTTTCGGCCATTTGTGCAATTTTCATGCGAAAGAAACCTTTTGGGTGTTGGTGCCCCGTGATCCCTGGTGCATTCTTATGCATAAAAAACCATAAAGCTCGGAACATTTTAAAGTTTTGAGGTTCGAGGTGGCCCGTGGTCCAATTTTGGTGCCGATGGTACATTTTCGGCCCATTATGCAATTTTCATGCGAAAATAAGACTTTTGGGTTTTGGAGCCCCGTAATCCCTGGTGCATTCTTATGCATATAAACCATAATGCTCTGAACACTTTTCAGTTTTGAGGTTCGTGGTGCCTCGTGGTCCAATGTTGGTGCCTGTAATGCATTTTCGGCCATTTGTGCAATTTTCGTGTGAAAATAAGACTTTTGGGTTTTGATGCCTCTTGATCCCTGGTGCATTCTTATGCATAAAAAACCATAATGCTCGGAGCACTTTTAAGTTTTGAGGTCCGAGGTGCCCCGTGGTCCAATTTTGGTGCCCGTGGTGCATTTTCAGCCCATTGTGCAATTTTCGTGCGAAAATAAGACTTTTGGGTTTTGGTGCCCCATGATCCCTGGTGCATTCTTATGCATGAAAAACTATAATGCTAGGAGCACTTTTCAGTTTTGAGGTCCAAGGTGTCTGTGGTCCAATATTGGTGCCCGTGGTGCATTTTTGGCCCATTGTGCAATTTTCGTGTGAAAATAAGACTTTTGGGTTTTGGCACCCCGTAATCCCTGGTACATTCTTATGCAAAAAAAAATAATAATGCTCGAAGTACTTTTAAGTTTTGAGGTCCGAGGTGTCCCATGGTACAATTTTGGTGCCTGTGGTGAATGTTTGGCCCATTGTGCAATTTTCGTGCGATAATAAGACTTTTGGGTTTCGGTGCCCCGTGATCCCTGGTACATTCTTATGCATAAAAAACCATAATTCTTGGAGCACTTTTCAGTTTTTAGGTCCGTGGTGTCCCGTGGTCCAATTTTGGTGCTCGTGGTGCATTATCGTCCCATTATGCAATTTTCGTGCGAAAATACGACTTTTGGGTTTTTGTGCCACGTGATCCCTGGTGCATTCTTATGCATAAAAAATCATAATGCTTGGAGCACTTTTCGGTTTTTAGGTCCGTGGTGCCCTGTGGTCCAATTTTGGGGCCAGTGTTGCATTTTTGGCCAGTTGTGTAATTTTCGTTCGAAAATAAGACTTTTGGGCTTTGGTGCCCTGTGAACCCTGGTGCATTGTTACTCATAAAAAATGATAATGCTACTAGCACTTTTCAGTTTTGAGGTTCGAGGTGCCCCGTGGTTCAATTTTGGTGCAAGTGGTGAATTTTTGGTCCATTGTGCAATTTTCGTGCGATGATAAGACTTTTGGGTTTTGGTGCCCCGTGATCCCTGGTGCATTCTTATGCATAAAAAATCATAATACTTGGAGCACTATTTAGTTTTTAGGTCCGTGGTGTCCCGTGATTCAATCTTTGTGCCGGTGTTGTATTTTCGGCCAGTTGTGCGATTATCTTGCGAAAATAAGACTTTTGGGTTTTGGTGCCCCGTGATCCCTAGTGCATTCTTATGCATAAAAAACCATAATGCTTGGACCAGTTTTAAGTATTGAGGTCCGAGGTGCCCCGTGGTCCAATTTTGGCGCCCGTGTTGCATTTTCGGCCCATTGGGCAATTTTCGTACGAAAATAAGACTTTTGGGTTTTGGTGCCCCATGATCCCTATTGCATTCTTATGCATAAAAAACCATAATGCTTGCAGTACTTTTCAGTTTTGAGGTCCATGGTGCCCCGTGACCAATTTTGGTGCTCGTGGTGCATTTTCGGCCTATTGTGCAATTTTCGTGCGAAAATAAGACTTTTGGATTTTGATACCCCGTGATCCCTGGTGCATTCTTATGCATAAAAAACCATAATGCTTGAAACACTTTTCAGTTTTGAGGCTCGTGGTGCCCCGTTGTCCAATTTTGGTGCCAGTGGTGCATTTTCGGCCATTTGAGCAATTTTCGGCCATTCGAGCAATTTTCGTGCGAAAATTGTGTTTTCTTGCCACGTGATCCCTGGTGCATTCTAAAACATAAAAAACCATAATTCTTGGACCACTTTTCTGTTTTGAGGTCCGTGGTACCCCGTGGTCCAATTTAGGTGCCCGTGGTGCATTTTCTGGCCATTGTGCAATTTTCGTGCGAAAATAAGACTTTTGGATTTTGATGCCCCGTGATCCATGTTGCATACTTATGCATGCATAAACAACCACAATGCTCGGAAAAGTTTTCAATCTTGAGGTTCGCGGTGCCCCGTGGTTCAATTTTGGTGCCGGGGGTGCATTTTCGGCCATTTTTGCAATTTTCATGCGAAAATAAGACTTTTGGGTTTTGGAGCCCCGTGATCCCTGGTGCATAGTTATGCATAAAAAACCATAATGCTCGGAGCACTTTTCAGTTTTGAAATTCGTGGTGCCCAGTGGTTCAATTTTGGTGCCGGTGGTGCAATTTTGGCCAGTTGTACAATTTTCGTGTGAAAATAAGACTTTTGGCTTTTGGTGTCCCGTGATCTCTGGGGCATTCTTATGCATAAAAGACCATAATGCTCGGAACACTTTTCAGTTTTGAGGTCAATGGTGCCCCGTGGTCCAATTTTGGTGCTGGTGGTGCATTTTCGGCCCATTGTACAATTTTCGTGAGAAAACAAGACTTTTGGGTTTGGGTGCCCCGTGATCCATGGTGCATTCTTATGCATAAAAACCCATAATGCACAGAGAAATTTTAAATGTTGAGGTTCGAGGTGCCCCTTGGTCCAATTTTGGTACCCATGGTGCATTTTCGGCCCATTTTGCAATTTTCGTGCGAAAATAAGACTTTTGGATTCTGGTGCCCCGTGACCCCTGGTGCATAGTTATGCATAAAAAACCATAATGCTCGAAGCACTTTTCAGTTTTGAAATTCGTGGTGCCCAGTGGTCCAATTTTGGTGTCAGTGGTGCATTTTCGGCCAGTTGTGCAATTTTCGTGCGAAAATAAGACTTTGGGTTTGGGTGCCCCGTGATCCATGGGGCATTCTTATGCATAAAAAACCATAATGCTCGGAACACTTTTCAGTTTTGAGGTCCGTGGTGCCCCGTGGTCCAATTTTGGTGCTGATGGTGCATCTTCGGCCATTTGTGCAATTTTCGTGCGAAAATAAGACTTTTGGGTTTTTGTGCCCCATGATCCCTAGTGCATTCTTATGCATAAAAAACCATAATTCTCGAAGCACTTTTCAGTTTTGAGGTGCGAGGTGCCCCGTGGTCCAATTTTGGTGCCCGTGGTGCATTTTCGACCTATTGTACAATTTTCGTGCGAAAATAAGACTTTTGGGTTTTGGTGCCCCGTGATCCCTGGTGCATTCTTATGCGTAAAAAACTATAATGCTCGGAACACTTTTCAGTTTTGAGGTCCGTGGTGTAGCGCGGTCCAATTTCGATGCCCGTGGTGCACTTTCGGCCATTTGTGCAATTTTCGTGCGAAAATAAGACTTTTGGGTTTTGGTGCCCCACGATCCCTGGTGCATTCTTATGCATAAAAAACCATAATGCTCGGACCACTTTTAAGTATTGAGGTCCGAGGTGCCCCGTGGTCCAATTTTGGTGTCTGTGGAGCATTTTCGGCCCATTGTGCAATTTTCGTGCGAAAATAAGACTTTTAGGTTTTGGTAACCCATGATCTTGGTGCAGTCTTATGCATAAAAAACCATAATGCTTGGAACACTTTTCAGTTTTGAGGTCCATGGTGCCCCGTGGTCCAATTTTGGTGCCCGTGGTGCATAATCGGCAATTTGTTCAATTTTCGTGCGAAAATAAGACTTTTGGGTTTTGGTTTCCCGTGAACCCTGGTGCATTCTTATGCATATAAAACCATAATGCTCGCACCACTTTTCAGTATTGAGGTTCGAGGTGCCCCGTGGTCGAATTTTGGCGAAAATAAGACTTTTGGGTTTTGGAGCCCCATGATCCTTGGTGCATTTTTATGCATAAAAAACTATAATGCTTGGAACAACTTTCAGTCCTCAGATTCGTGGTGCCCGGTGGTCCAATGTTGGTGTCGGGGCTACTTTTTCGGCCATTTGTACAATTTTTGTGCGAAAATAAGACTTTTGGGTTTTGGTGCCCTGTGAACCTTGGTGCATTCTTATGCATAAAAAACTATAATGCTTGGAGGCCTTTTCAGTTTTGAGGTCCGAGGTGCCCCGTGGTCCAATTTTGGTGCACGTGGTGCATTTTATGCCCATTAAGCAAATTTCGTGCGAAAATAAGACTTTTTGGTTTTGGTACCCCCTGATCCTTGGTGCATTCTTATGCATAAAAAACCATAATGCTTATAGTACTTTTCGGTTTTGAGGTCCATGCTGCCTGGTGGTCCAATTTTGGTGCCGGTGGTGCATATTCGGCCATTTGTGCAGTTTTCATGCGAAAATAAGACTTTTGGGTTATGGTGCCCCGTGACCCTTGGTGCATTATACTCGGAACAGTTTTCAGTCTTGAGGTTCGTGGTGCCCGGGGGTCCAATTTTGGTGCCGGGGGTGTCTTTTCGGCCATTTTTGCAATTTTCGTGCAAAAATAAGACTTTTGCCATGATCCTTGGTGCATTTTTATGCATAAAAAACTATAATGCTCGGAACATCTTTCAGTCTTGAGATTTGTGGTGCCCGGTGGTCCAATTTTGGTGCGGGGGGTGCATTTTCGGCCATTTGTGCAATTTTTGTGCGAAAATAAGACTTTTCAGTTTTGGTGGCCTGTGATCCTTGGTGCATTCTTATGCATAAAAAATCATAATGCTCGGAGCACTTTTCAGTTTTGAGGTCCGAGGTGCCTCGTGGTCCAATTTTGGTGCACGTGGTGCATTTTCGGCCCATTATGCAATTTTCGTGCGAAAATATATCTTTTGGGTTTTGGTGCCCCATGATCCCTGGTACATTCTTATGCATAAAAAACCATAATACACGGAACACTTTTCAGTTTTGAGGTCCGTGGTGCCTCGTGGTCCAATTTTGGTGCCGGTGGTGCATTTTCGGCCATTTGTGCAATTTTCGTGCGAAAATAAGACTTTTGGGTTTTGGTGCCCCGTGATCCATGGTGCATTCTTATGCATAAAAAATCATAATGCTAGGAGCACTTTTAAGTATTGAGGTCCAAGGTACCCCGTGGTCCAATTTTGGTGCCAGTGGTGCACTCACGGTCCATTGTGCAATTTACGTGTGAAAATAAGACTATTGGGGTTTGATGTCCTGTTATCCCTAGTTCATTCTTATGCATAAAAAACCATAATGCTTGGAGCACTTTTCATTTTTGAGGTCCGAGGTGCCCCGTGGTCAAATTTTGCTGCCCGTGGTGCATTTTCGGCCCATTTTGCAATTTTCGTGCGAAAATAAGACTTTTGGGTTTTGGTGCCCCGTGATCCCTAGTGCATTCTTATGCATAAAAAACCATAATGCTCAGACCACTTAATTGTTTTGAGGTCCGCGGTGCCCCGTGGTCTAATTTTGGTACCCGTGGTGCATTTACGGCGCATTGTGCAATTTTCGAGCGAAAATAAGACTTTTGGATTTTGGTTCCCCGTGATCCCTGGTGCATTCTTATGCATAAAAAACCATAATGCTCGAAGCACTTTTCAGTTTTGAGGTCTGAGGTGCCCCGTGGTCCAATTTTGGTGCTCGTGGTGCATTATCGACCCATTCTGCAATTTTCGTGCGAAAATACAACTTTTGGGTTTTTGTGCCCCATGATCCCTGAAGCATTCTTATGCATAAAAAATCATAATGCTTAGAACACTTTTAAGTTTTGAGGTTCGTGGTGCCCCGTGGTCCAATTTTGGTGCCGGTGGTGCTTTCGGCCAGTTGTGAAATTTTCGTGCAAAAATAAGACTTTTGGGTTTTGGTGCCCCGTGATCCCTGGTGCATTCTTATGCATAAAAAACCATAATGCTCGGACCACTTGACTGTTTTCAGGTTCGCGGTGCCCCGTGGTCTAATTTTGGTGCCCGTGGTGCATTTTCTGCCCATTGTACAATTTTCGTGCGAAAATAAAACTTTTGGGTTTTCGTGCCTCGGGATCGTTGGTTCATTCTTATGCATAAAAAACCATAATGGACAGAGTACTTTTTAGTTTTGAGGTCCGAGGTGCCCCGTAGTCCAATTTTGGTGTTGGGGGTGCATTTTCGGCCATTTATGCAATTTTCGTGCGAAAAGAAGTCTTTTGGGTTTTGGTGCCCCATGATCCCTGGTGCATTCTTATGCATAAATAACCATAATGCTGGGACCACTTTTCAGTTTTGAGGTCCGAGCCCCGTGATCCAATTTTGGTGCCCGTGGTGCATTTTCGGTCCATTTGTGCAATTTTCGTGCAAAAATAATACTTTTGGGTTCTGGTGCCCCGTGATCCCTGGTGCATTCTTATGCATAAAAAAGCATAATGCTCTGAACACTTTTCAGTTTTGAGGTTCGTGGTGCCCCGTGGTGCATTTTCGACCATTTGTGCAATTTTCGTGTGAAAATAAGACTTTTGGGTTTTGGTGCCCCGTGATCTCTGGTGCATTTTTTTGCATAAAAAACCATAGTGCTTGCAACACTTTTCAGTTTTGTGGTCCGTGGTGCCCATGGTCCAATTTTGGTGCCGATGCTGCTTTTTCGGCAATTTGTGCAATTTTCGTGCGAAAATAGGACTTTTGGGTTTTGGTTCCCCATGATCCTTGGTGCATACTTATGCATAAAAAACGATAATGCTCGGAGCATTTTTTATTTTTGAGGACTGTGGTGCCCCGTATTCAAATTTTGGTGCTGGTGGTGCATTTTCGACCATTTGTGCAATTTTTGTACGAAAATAAGACCTTTGGGTTTTGGTACCCCGTGATCCCTGGTGCATTCTTATGCATAAAAAACCATAATGCTTGGAGCACTTTTAAGTATTGAGGTCCGAGGTACCCCGTGGTCCAATTTTGGTGCTCGTGGTGCATTTTCGGCCCATTGTGCAATTTTCGTGCGAAAATAAGACTTTTATATTTTGGCGCCCCATGATCCTTGGTGCATTCTTATGCATAAAAAACCATAATGCTTGGAACAATTTTCAGTCTTGAGGTTCGTGGTGCCCCTTGGTCCAAGGTGCATTTTCGGCCACTTGTCCAATTTTCGTGCGAAAATAAGACTTCTGGTTTTTCGTGCCCCGTGATCCCTGGTGCATTCTTATGCATAAAAAATAATAATGCTCGAAGTACTTTTCAGTTTTGATGTCCGAGGTGCCCCGTGGTCCAATTTTGGTGCCCATGGTGCATTTTCGACCTATTGTGCAATTTTCGTGCGAAAATAAGACTGTTGGGTTTTGGTGCACCATGATCCCTGGTGCATTCTTATGCATAACAAACCATAATGCTCGGAACACTTTAGAGTTTTGTGGTCCGTGGTGCCCATGGTCTAATTTTGGTGCCGGTGTTGCTTTTTCGACAATTTGTTCCATTTTCGTGCGAAAATAAGACTTTTGGGTTTTGGTTCCCATGATCCTTGGTGCATTCTTATGCATAAAAAATGATAATGCTTGGAGTATTTTTTATTTTTGAAGACCGTGGTGCCCCGTATTCAAATTTTGGTGCTGGTGGTGCATTTTCGGCCATTTGTGCAATTTTCGTACGAAAATAAGACCTTTGGGTTTTGGTGCCCCGTGATCCCTGGTGCATTCTTATGCATAAAAAACCATAATGCTCGAAGCACTTTTAAGTATTGAGGTCTGAGATACCCCGTGGTCCAATGTTGGTTCTCGTGGTGCATTTTCGGCCGATTGTGCAATTTTCGTGCAAAAATAAAACTTTTGGGTTTTGGTGCCCCATGATCCTTGGTGCATTCTTATGCATCAAAAACCATAATGCTTGGAACAATTTTCAGTCTTGAGGTTCGTGGTGCCCCTTGGTCCAATTTTGGTGCCGGGGGTGCATTTTCGACCACTTGTCCAATTTTCGTGCGAAAATAAGACTTCTGGGTTTTGGTGCCCCGTGATCCCTGGTGCATTCTTTTGCATAAAAAACCATAATGGTCGAAGTACTTTTCCGTTTTGATGTCCGAGGTGCCTTGTGGTCCAATTTTGCTGCCCGTGGTGCATTTTCGGCCTCTTGTGCAATTTTCGTGCGAAAATAAGACTTTTGGGTTTTGGTGCACCGTGATCCCTAGTGCATTCTTATGCATAAAAAACCATAATGCTCTGAACACTTTTCAGTTTTGTGGTCCGTGGTGCCCATGGTCCAATTTTGGTGCCGGTGGTGCTTTTTCGACAATCTTTGCAATTCTTGTACGAAAATAAGACTTTTGGGTTTTCGTTCCCCATGATCCTTGGTTCATTATTATGCATAAAAAACGATAATGCACGGAGCATTTTTTATTTTTGAGGATCGTGGTGCCCCGTATTCAAATTTTGGTGTTGGTGGTGCATTTTCGGCCATTTGTGCAATTTTCGTACGAAAATAAGACCTTTGGGTTTTGGTGCCCCGTGATCCCTAATGCATTCTTATGCATAAAAAACCATAATGCTCGGAGCACTTTTAAGTATTGAGGTCCTAGGTACCCCGTGGTCTAATTTTGGTGCTCGTGGTGCATTTTCGTCCCATTGTACAATTTTCGTGCGAAAATAAGACTTTCGGGTTTTGGCACCCCATGATCCTTGGTGCATTCTTATGCATAAAAAACCATAATGCTTGGAACAATTTTTAGTCTTGAGGTTCGTGGTGCCCCTTGGTCCAATTTTGGTGCCGGGGTTGCATTTTCGGCCACTTGTCCAATTTTCGTGCGAAAAAAAGACTTATGGGTTTTTGTGCCCCGTGATCCCTGGGGAATTCTTATGCATAAAAAACCATAATGCTCGAAACACTTTTCAGTTTTGATGTCCGAGGTGCGTAGTGGTCCAATTTTGGTGTCTGTGGTGCATTTTCGGCCTATTGTGCAATTTTCATGCGAAAATAAGACTTTTGGGTTTTGGTGCACCGTGATCCCTAGTGCATTCTTATGCATACAAAATCATAATGCTCAGAACACATTTTAGTTTTGTGGTCCATGGTGCCCATGGTCCAATTTTGGTGCCGGTGCTGCTTTTTTGGCAATTTGTGCAATTTTCGTGCGAAAATAAGATGTTTGGGATTTTGTTCCCCATGATCCTTGGTGTATTATTATGCATAAAAAACGATAATGCATGGAGCATTTTTGATTTTTGAGGACCGTGGTGCCCCGTATTCAAATTTTGGTGCTGGTGGTGCATTTTCGGCCATTTGTGCAATTTTCGTACGAAAATAAGACCTTTGGGTTTTAGTGCCCCGTGATCCCTGGTGCATTCTTATGCATAAAAAACCATAATGCTCGGAGCACTCTTAAGTATTGAGGTCCGAGGTACCCCGTGGTCCAATTTTTGTACTCGTGGTGCATTTTCGGCCCATTTTGCAATTTTCGTGCGAAGATAAGAATTTTGGGTTTTGGCGCCCCATGATCCTTAGTGCATTCTTATGCATAAAAAACCATAATGCTTGGAACAATTTTCAGTCTTGTGGTTCGTGGTGCCCCTTGGTCCAATTTTGGTGCCGGGGGTGCATTTTCGGCCACTTGTCCAATTTTCGTGCGAAAATAAGACCTATGGGTTTTGGTGCCCCGCGATCCCTGGTGCATTCTTATGCATAAAAAATAATAATGCTCGAAGAACTTTTCAGTTTTGATGTCCGAGATGCCCCATGGTCCAATTTTGGTGCACGTGGTGCATTTTCGGCCTATTGTGCAATTGTCGTGCGAAAGTAAGACTTTTGGGTTTTGGTGCACCGTGATCCCTGGTGCATTCTTATGCATAAAAAACTATAATGCTCGGATAAGTTTTCAGTTTTGTGGTCCGCGGTGCCCATGGTCCAATTTTGGTACCGGTGGTGCTTTTTCGGCAATTTGTGCAATTTTCGTGCGAAAATAAGACTTTTGGGTTTTGTTTCCCCATTATCCTTTGTGCATTCTTATGCATACAAAATCATAATGCTCGAAGCACTTTTCAATTTTCATTTCTGAGGTGCCCCGTGGTGCATTTTCGGCCCATTGTGCAATTTTTGTGTGAAAATAAGACTTTTTGGGTTTTGGTGCCCCGTGATCCCTGGTGCATTCTTATGCATAAAAAACCATAATGCTCAGAACACTTTTATGTTTTGAGGTTCGTGGTGTCCTGTGGTCCAATTTTGGTGCCGGTGGTGCATTTTCGGCCATTTGTGCAATTTTCGTGCGAAAATAAGACTGTTGGGTTTTGGTGCCCCGTTATCCATGGTGAATTCTTATGCATAAAAAACCATAATGTTTGGTGCGCTTTTCAGTTTTGATGTCCGAGGTGCCCCGTGGTCCAATTTTGGTGCTCGTGGTGCATTTTCGGCCCATTGTGCAATTTTCGTACTAAAATAAGACTTTTGGGTTTTGGTGCCCCGTGATCCCTGGTGCATTGTTATGCATAAAAAACCATAATGCTTGGAGTACTTTTCAGTTTTGAGGTTCGTGGTGCCTCGTGGTCCAATTTTGGTGTCGGTGGTGCATATTCGGACATCTGTGCAATTTTCGTGCGAGAATAGGACTTTTGGGTTTTGGTGCCCTGTGAACCCTGGTGCATTCTTATGCACAAAATACCATAATCCTTATAGCAGTTTTCAAGTTTAGGTGCCCGTGGTGCATTTTCGGCCGATTGTGCAATTTTCGGTCAAAAATAAGACTATTGTGTTTTGGTGCCCCGTGATCCTTGGTTCATTCTTATGTATAAAAAACCTTAGTAATCGGAACACTTTTAAGTTTTGAGGTCCGTGGTTCCCCGTGCTCCAATTTTGGTGTAACTGGTGCATTTTCGGTCATTTGAGCAATTTTCGTGCGAAAGTAAGACTTTTGGGTTTTGATGCCCCATGATCCCTGCTACATTCTTATGCATAAAAAACCATAATGCTCAAAACACTTTTCAGTTTTGAGGTCCGTGGTGTCCCGTGGAACATTTTTGGTGCCTATGGTGCATTTTTGGCCATTTGAGCAATTTTCGTGCGAAAATAAGACTTTTGGGTTTTGATGCCCCCATGATCCCTGGTGTATTCTTATGGATAAAAAACCATAATGCTCGAAACACTTTTCAGGTTTGAGGTCTGTGGTGCCCCGTGGTCCAATTTTGGTGTTGGTGGTGCATTTTCGGCCATTTGTGCAATTTTCGTGCGAAAATAAGACTTTTGTGTTTTGGTGCCCCGCGATCCCTGTTGCATTGTTATGCATAAAAAACCATAATGCTTGGAGCACTTTTCAGTTTTGAGGTCCGTGGTGCCCGTGGTCCAATTTTTGTGCCTGTAGTGCAGTTTCGGCCATTTGTGAAATTTTCGTGCGAAAAGAAGAATTTTGGGTTTTGGTGTCCCATGATCCCTGGTGCATTCTTATGCGTAAAAAACAATAATGCTCAGAACACTTTTCAGTTTTGAGGTATGTGGTGCGTCATCGTCCAATTTTGGTGCCTGTGGTGCATATTCGGCCGTTTGTTAAATTTTCGTGCGAAAAGAAGACTTTTGTGTTTTGGTGCCCCATGATCCCTGGGGCATTCTTATGCATAAAAAACCAGAATACTCAGAGCACTTTTCAGTTTTGAGCTCCGTGGTGCCCTGTGGTCCAATTTTGGCGTCGGGGGTGCATTCTCGGCCATTTGTGCAATTTTCGTGCAAAAACAAGACTTTTGAGTTTTGGTGCCCCATGATCCCTGGTGCATTCTTATGCATAAAAAACCATAATGCTAGCAGCGCTTTTCAATTTTAAAGTCCGAGGTGCCCGGTGGTCCCATTTCGGTGCTCGTGGTGCATTTTCAGCCCATTGTGCAATATTCGTGCGAAAATAAGACTATTGGGTTTAGGTGCCCCGTGATCCCTGGTGCATTCTTATGCATAAAAAATCGTAATGCTCGGAACATTTTTCAGTTTTGAGTTTTGTGGTGCCCCGTTGTAACGACCCATCTTCGTTACAGATTTGTTATACTAAAACAATTATTAATTATTATCATATGAAATTTCAAAGAATTTTTTTTTCTCATTTAACACATATTATATGTACCTACTTTCCTACTGATAACGTACATCATCACATCATAAAAGTGTTAAGTCTGGCTTTACAAAACTTACGTATATATACATACATACAATACCAATATAGTCTTCTTTTAAAGGACATTCATAGCAACCTAAATATTTATACATATTTCCTAAGCTGGTCCCCATACTATGTACATATATACTAGAACATAATCAGCAGAACAGGAGGATCGTCCAATCCGAAGAAACAAAATGATCGTCCAATCTTCAACCTTGACTATCATGAGAGCCTGCGCCATCACTATTACCTGCTCCCGTGTCAATACACGATCATTGCAGTAATACAATACAAACACAAATTGCAAGGGTAAGCTTTTTATAAAAAGAATGATAGAGTATACACAAAATTTCAATCAACATCATTCACACTAAACATTCAGTTCATTTCATATGTCACTCCATACATCAATATCATCATGCAATATTATGCTGACTCGACTCCATGGAGATTTCAACAAATTTCGGGCGGTCCCCATAGGCCCCATCCCCTACCATTAGTCTCTTCTTAGACCATTCAGGGAGTCCCTTGAGCCACCATGTGGAGGAAGTGTGAATTTAATCCAATATAGACAAGTGTTGGTATTGGCTTACCTCTGTCAGGTTTGCAAAACCTTCCATCTTTAGGAATTCACCCACTTGTCTATTCTATATGCCCACCATTGGCCACCACGAAATCCTCCAGCACTAGGTTGAGAGCCCACCTAGCACCCTCAACTTACGTGCCTACCCGCATGCAATCTTATGCACAAACCAAACAACTCTGCTCGCCACATGTTCCCTCTATGTTATAAATTCACCATTTTTCTTAAATCACACTTATGAACCCAATCTAGCAGTTCAGTAAGCACAAGTAAGGAATTCTCACACCTCGAATCCTTACTCACAACACAACACTAAATTTAACTAAGGGTGAATTTCCTAACATAGTTCTAGAACCAAAGTGGTGGCATATCCAATATTCTCATTCAATATTTCAAATCTACACTCACAATTATATTACACATCTCAAAGAATGTCAATCGCACACTTAAAATAATCATTTGTATAAGAAAAATGAATATATATCACATTCATAACAAAACTGGGTCCTGGACTCAAAGCTGAACAAAAGCACCAGAGTTGACCAGAGTTGACTGGACGCTGGTCACTGGATGCTGGGTGGGTCATTGGACGCTGGGTGAGTCATTGGACGCTGGTTGGCTGAGTGGGTCATTGGACGCTGGTTGGCTGAGTGGGTCATTGGACGCTGGTTGGCTGAGTGGGTTATTGGACACTGTTTGGCTGAATGGGTCATTGGACGCTTGGTGAGTTACTGGGCGCTGGTTCTGCAGAATTGGACTCTCACAAAATTTTCTACTAACAGAACATCGAACAAGAATTTCTGCAGAATCCAGGGCTTACCAAAGGATCCCAAGCATCCAAAAAAAAAACATTCCTCAAAGGTTTAGGGACAATTCACAACACTTGCAAGACCATTTCAAATCAAAACAACACCTCAAGAACACAAGTACCAAACACCACCAAATCAGTCAAACAAGTTTAAAGCTTCCCTTACCTAAACTTCTTGACTCAAACCGTGAAGAAAACTAGAGAGGAGAACTTTGGATTTCTTGAGTGATTTGTCCTCAAGTTTTGTTACAGAATCAACTAGGAGACACCTAAAACAACATCAAAGTAAACTCAAAAATTAAGATTTCTCTCATCTCTTAAAATCTAACCAAGACCCATTTCTCATGTTCTTGGGAGGAGATGAGAAAGATACGTAGAAATCAAGAATAGGAAGGAACTGGACTTACCAACTTAACATCAACTAAGAAATCTCTAGGGAAGAAGAAATCAAACTTCAAGTTGAGGTAGAAATCAAACTTCCATTTACGGAAAAGAAAGAGCTTAGAGAGGAAGAAGGATAAGAATGAAGGAATTGGAAGAAATAGGAAGCTTGACACGTTCAAATTAAGAGATTTGCATGAAATTTTGCTAGTAACACCCCTATTTCCTCTAAAATCACCCCATTTTCTTATTTTTTTTTCTTTTCTACTACTTACGAAATTTACGTAAAATTCCTAACAACAACCTTACCTTCTAAGCCCGACCGTTCATGAAATATTATCAACAACATTATAGCACATAACAAAACAATCTATTTATTAATTCTTTTATACATAATATAGCTTTAAATTTAATTTCCTCTTGTATTTTCAATCAAACGCTTGATCATACACTTGAAAAAAAATTCACGACATTACAATTCTCCCCAACAAGAAAATTTTCGTCCTCGAAAATTCGCTTACCTGAGAAGAGATAAGGATATTGTTCACGCATTTTATCTTCAAGTTCCCATGTAGCATCACCCGTAGTATCACTCCATATAACTTTAACCAAACTAATAGCTTTGCCCCTAAGCTGTTTAGTCTCTTGATCCTCAATCCTGACCGGACGAGTCTCAAGCGTCCAGTCCTCTCGTACTTGTATCATATCCGGCTCAAGGATATGAGTAGGATCAGAAACATATTTCCTCAATTGAGACACATGTAATACATTGTGCAAGTTGGCTAGAGTAGGTGGTAAAGCCATTTCATAAGCCACTGGACCTATGCGTCTAAGGATTTGATAGGGTCCAATGAACTTAGGTGTAAGCTTCTTCGACTTAATTGATCGTCCAATACCCGTAGTTGGTGTAACCTTTAGAAACACATGCTCGCCCGCTTCAAACTCAAGAAGACTTTCCAGTTTTGAGGTCCGTGGTGCCCAGTGGTCCAATTTTGGTGCCTGTGGTGCATTTTCGGGCATTTGTGAAATTTTCGTGTGAAAAAAGACTTATGGGTTTAGGTGCCCCGTGATCCCTGGTGCATTCTTATGCATAAAAAACCATCATGCTTGAAACACTTTTCAGTTTTGAGGTCCGTGGTGCCCCGTGGTCCAATTTTGGTGCTTGTGGTGCATTTTCGGCCATTTGAGCAATTTTCTTGCGGAAATAAGACTTTTGGGTTTTGGTGCCCCGTGATCCTTGGCGCATTCTTAAGCCTAAAAAACCATTATGCTCAAAGAAATTTTCAGTTTTGAGATCCGACGTGCCCCGTGGTCCAATTTCGGTGCTAGTGGTGCATTTACGGCCCATTGTGCAATTTTCGTGCGAAAATAAGACTTTTGGGTTTTAGTGCCCCGTGATCCCTGGTGCATTCTTATGCATAAAAAACCATAATGCTCGAAGCACTTTTCAATTTTGAGGTCCGAGGTGCCCCGAGGTCCAATTTTGGTACTCGTGATGCATTTTCGGCCCATTGTGCAATTTTCTTGTGAAAATAAGACTTTTGGGTTTTGGTGCCCCATGATCCCTGGTGCATTCTTATGCATAAAAAACCATAATGCTCAAAACAGTTTTCAGTTTTCAGATTTGTGGTGCCCCGTGGTCCAATTTTGGTGCAGGTGGTGCATTTTCGGCCATTTGAGCAATTTTCGTGCGAAAATAAGACTTTTGGGTTTTGATGCCCCATGATCCCTGGTGCATTCTTGTGCATAAAAAAATCATAATGCTCGAAACACTTTTTAGTTTTGAGCTCCGTGGTGCCCCGTGGTCCAATTTTGGCGCCAAGGGTGCATTCTCGGCCATTTGTGCAATTTTCGTGCGAAAATAAAACTTTTGGGTTTTGGTGCCCCATGATCCCTGGTGCATTCTTATGCATAAAAAACCATAATGCTAGAACCACTTTTCAGTTTTAAAGTTCGAGGTGCCCCGTGGTCCCATTTTGGTGCTCGTGGTGCATTTTTAGCCCATTGTGCAATTTTCGTGCGAAAATAAGACTATTGGGTTTTGGTGCCCCGTGATCCATGGTGCATTCTTATGCATAAAAAATCATAATGCTCGGAACATTTTTCAGTTTTGAGTTTCGTGGTGCCCCGTGGTCCAATTTTGGTGCCCGTGGTGCATTTATTGGCCATTTGTGAAATTTTCGTGCGAAAATAAAACTTTTAGGTTTTGGTGCCCCGTCATCCCTAGTGCATTCTAATGCATAAAACACCATAATGCTTAGAAGACTTTTCAGTTTTGAGGTTCGTGGTGCCCAGTGGTCCAATTTTGGTGCCTGTGGTGCATTTTCGGGCATTTGTGAAATTTTCGTGTGAAAATAAGACATTTGGGATTTGGTGCCCCGTGATCCCTGGTGCATTCTTATGCATAAAAAATCATGATGCTCGAAACACTTTTCAGTTTTGAGGTCCGTGGTGCCCCGTGGTCCAATTTTGGTGCCTGTGGTGCATTTTCGGCCATTTGAGCAATTTTCTTGCGAAAATAAGACTTTTGGGTTTTGGTGCCCCGTGATCCTTGGCGCATTCTTATGCCTAAAAAACAATTATGCTCAAAGAAATTTTCAGTTTTGAGATCCGACGTGCCCCGTGGTCCAGTTTCGGTGCTAGTGGTGCATTTACGGCCCATTGTGCAATTTTCGTGCGAAAATAAGACTTTTCGGTTTTAGTGCCCCGTGATCCCTGGTGCATTCTTATGCATAAAAAATCATAATGCTCGAAGCACTTTTCAGTTTTGAGGTCCGAGGTGCCCCGAGGTCCAATTTTGGTGCCCGTGATGCATTTTCGGCCCATTGTGCAATTTTCTTGCGAAAATAAGACTTTTGGGTTTTGGTGCCCCATGATCCCTGGTGCATTCTTATGCATAAAAAACCATAATGCTCAAAACAGTTTTCAGTTTTCAGATTTGTGGTGCCCCGTGGTCCAATTTTTGTGTAGGTGGTGCATTTTCGGCCATCTGAGCAATTTTCGTGCGAAAATAAGACTTTTTGGTTTTGATGCCCCATGATCCCTGGTGTATTCTTATGCATAAAAAACCATAATGCTCGAAACACTTTTCAGTTTTGAGGTCCGTGGTGCCCCGTGGTCCAA
Source organism: Pueraria montana var. lobata (assembly GCA_026413185.1). Taxonomy (NCBI): domain Eukaryota; kingdom Viridiplantae; phylum Streptophyta; class Magnoliopsida; order Fabales; family Fabaceae; genus Pueraria; species Pueraria montana. The sequence goes on from CM048656.1 coordinate 17,765,303, forward strand.
TTTTGGTGCCAGTGGTGCATATTCGGCCATTTGTGCAATTTTCGTGCGAAAATAAGACTTTTGTGTTTTGGTGCCCCGTGATCCCTGGTGCATTCTTATGCATAAAAAAACCATTTTTCTTGGAGCACTTTTCAGTTTTGAGGTTCGTGGTGCCCCGTGCTCCAACTTTAGTGCCAGTTGAGCAATTTTCGTGCGAAAATAAGACTTTTGGGTTTTGGTGCCCCATGATCCCTAGTGCATTCTTATGCATAAAAAATCATAATGCTCAAAACACTTTTCAGTTTTGAGATTTGTGGTGCCCCGTGGTCGAAATTTGGTGTAGGTGGTGCATTTTCGGCCATTTGTGCAATTTTGGTGCCAAAATAAGACTTTTGGATTTTGGGGCCCCATTATCCCTGGTGCATTCTTATGCATAAAAAACCATAATGCTCGGAACACTTATCAGTTTTGAGTTCCGTGGTGCCCCGTGGTCCAATTTTGGTGCCGGTGGTGCATTTTCAGCCATTTATGCAATTTTCGTGCAAAAATAAGACTTTTGGGTTTTGGTGTCCTGTGATCCTTGGTGCATTCTTATGCATAAAAAATCATAATGCTAGGACCACTTTTAAGTTTTGATGTCCGAGGTGCCCCGTGCTCCAATTTTGGTGCCCGCAGTGCATTTTCAACCCATTGGGCAATTTTCGTGGGAAAATAAGACTTTTGGGGTTTGGTGCCCCATCATCCCTGGTGCAATCTTATGCATAAAAATCCATAATGCTCGGAGCAATTTTCAGTTTTGGTGTCTGAGGTGCCCGGTGGTGCATTTTTTGGTGCTCGTGGTGTATATTCAGCCCATTATGCAATTTTCGTGCCAAAATAAGACTTTTGGGTTTAGGTGCCGTGTGATCCCTGGTGCATTCTTATGCATAAAAATCCATAATGCTCGGAGCAATTTTAAGTTTTGATGTCCGAGGTGCCCCGTGGTCCATTTTTGGTGCTCGTGGTGTATATTCAGCCCATTGTGCAATTTTCGTGCGAAAATTAGACTTTTGGGTTTTGGTGCCCCGTGATCCCTGGTGCATTCTTATGCTTAAAAAACCATAATGCTTGGAACACTTTTCAGTTTTGAGGTCCGAGGTGCCACGTGGTCCAATTTTTGTGCCTGTGGTGCATTTTCGGCCCATTGTGCAATTTTCATGTGTAAATAAGACTTTTGGGTTTTGGTGCCCCGTGATCCCTGTGCATTCTTATACATAAAAAATCATAATGCTTGGAACAATTTCAGTTTTGAGGTCCGTGGTGCCCCGTGGTCCAATTTTGGTGCTCGTGGTGCATTTTCGGCCCATTGTGCAATTTTCATGCGAAAATAAGACTTTTGGGTTTTGGTGCCCCATGATCCCTGGTGCATTCTTTTGCATAAAAATCCATCATGCTCAAAGCACTTTTAAGTTTTGAGGTCCGAGGTGCCCCATAGTCCAATTTTGGTGCCAGTGGTGCATTTTCGGCCCACATTGCAATTTTCATGCGAAAATAAGACTTTTGAGTTTTTGTGCCCCGTGATCCCTGGTGCATTCTTATGCATAAAAAACCATAATGCTTGGAGCACTTTTAAATTTTAAGGTCTGTGGTTCCCCGTGGCCCAATTTTGGTGCCGATAAGACATTTTCGGCCATTTGTGCAATTTTCTTCCGAAAATAAGAGTTTTGGATTTTGGTGCCCAGTGATCCCGGGTGCATTCTTATGCATTAAAAATGAGAATGATTGGAGCATATTTCAGTTTTAACGTCCGTGGTGCCACGTGGTCCAATTTTGGTGCCGGTGGGTCATTTTCAGCCATTGTTGAAATTTTCGTGCAAAAATAAGAGTTTTGGGTTTTGGTGCCCCGTGATCCCTAGTTCATTCTTATGCATAAAAAACCATATTTCTCAGAACACTTTTGAGTTTTGACATCTGTGGTGCCTCGTGGTCCAATTTTTATGCCCGTGGTGCATTTTCGGCCCATTGTGCAGTTTTCGTGCGAAAATAAGACTTTTGGCTTTTTGTGCCCCGTGATCCCTGGTGCATTCTTATGCATAAAAAACCATAATTCATGGAACACTTTTCAGTTTTGAGGTACGTGGTTCCCCATGGTCCAATTTTTGTGCCGGTGGTGCATTTTCGACCATTTGTACAATTTTCGTGTGAATATAAGACTTTTGGGTTTTGGTGTCCCGTGATCCCTGGTGCAGTCTTATGCATAAAAAACCATAATGCTCGGAGCACTTTTAAGTATTGAGGTCCGAGGTGCCCCGTGGTCCAATTTTGCTGCCCGTGGTGCATTTTCGTCCCATTTTGCAATTTTCGTGCGAAAATAAGACTTTTGGGTTTTGGTGCCCCATGATCCCTGGTGCATTCTTACGCGTAAAGACCATTATGCTCTGAGCACTTTTCAATTTTGAGGTCGAGGTGCCCCGTGCTCCAATTTTGCTGCCCGTCGTGCATTTTCGGCCCATTGTGCAATTTTCATGCGAAAATAGGACTTTTGGATTTTGGTGCCCCGTCATCCCTGGTGCATTCTTATGCATAAAAAACCATAATGCTCGGAGCACTTTTAATTATTGAGGGCTTAGGTTCCCTGTGGTCCAATATTTGTGCCCGTGGTGCATTTTCAGCCCATTGTGCAATTTTCGTGCGAAAATAAGACTTTTGGGTTTTGGTTCGCCGTGATCCCTGGTGCATTCTTATGCATAAAATCCATAATGCTTGGAAAACTTTTCAGTTTTGAGTTCCGTGGTGCCCCGTGGTCCAATTTTTGTTCCGGTGGAGCATTTTCGGCCATTTGTGCAATTTTCGTGTGAAAATAAGACTTTTGGGTTTTGGTGTCCATGATCCTTGGTGCATTCTTACCCATAAAAAACTATAATGCTTGGAGCACTTTTGAGTATTGAGGTCCGAGGTGCCCCGTGGTCCAATTTTGGTGCCCGTCGTACATTTTCGGCCATTGTGCAATTTTCGTGCGAAAATAAGGCTTTTGGGTTTTGGTGCCCCGTGATTCCTGGTGCATTCTTCTGCATAAAAAACCATAATACTCAGAGGACTTTTGAGTTTGGATGTCCAAGGTAGCCCGTGGTCCAATATTTGTGCCTCTGGTGCATTTTCTGCCCATTGTGCAATTTTCGTGCGAAAATAAGACTTTTGGGTTTTGGTGCCCCGTGATCCCTGGTGCATTCTTATGCATAAAAAACCATAATGCTTAGAACACTTTTCAGTTTTGAGGTATGTGGTGCCCCATGGTCCAATTTTTGTGCCGGTGGTGCATTTTCGGCGATTTATGCAATTTTCGTGTCAAAATAAGACTTTTGGGTTTTGGTGTCCCGTGATCCCTGGTCCAGTCTTATGCATAAAAATCATAATGCTCAGAGCACTTTTAAGTATTGAGGTCTGAGGTGCCCCGTGGTCCAATTTTGGTGCCCGTGGTGCATTTTAGTCCCAATGTGCAGTTTTCTTGCAAAAATAAGACTTTTGGGTTTTGGTACCCCATGATCCCTGGTGCATTCTTATGCATAAAAAACCATAATGCTCGGAGCACTTTTTAGTTTTGAGGTCCGTGGTGCCCAGTGGTCCAATTTTGGTGCCGAGGGTGCATTCTCGGCCATTTGTGCAATTTTTGTGCGAAAATAAAACTTTTGGATTTTGGTGCCCCGTGATCCCTGGTGCATTCTTATGCATAAAGAACTATAATGCTCGGAAAACTTTTCAGTTTTTAGGTCCGTGGTGCCACGTGGTCTAATTTTGGTGTCGGTGGTGCATTCTCGGCCCATTGAGTAATTTTCGTGCGAAAATAAGACTTTTAGGTTTTGGTGCCCCGTCATCCTTGGTGCATTCTTATGGATAAAAAATGATATTGCTCAGAACAGTTTTCAGTCTTGATGTTCGTGGTGCCCCGTGGTCCACTTTTGGTGCTAGTGGTGCATTTTCAGCCCATTGTGCAATTTTCGTGCGAAAATAAGACTTTTGGGTTTTGGTTCCCCGTGATCCCTGGTGCATTCTTATGCATAGAAAACTATAATGCTCGGAGTACATTTCAGTTTTGAGGTCCGAGGTGCCCCGTTGTCTAATTTTGGTGCCCGTGGTCCATTTTCGGCCCATTAAGCAATTTTCTACGAAAATAAGACTTTTGGGTTTTGGTGCCCCGTGATCCTTGGTGCATTCTTATGGATAAAAAATGATAATGCTTGGAACAGTTTTCAGTCTTGATGTTCGTGGTGCCCCGTGGTCCACTTTTGGTGCCAGTGGTGCATTTTCGGCCCATTGTACAATTTTCGTGCGAAAATAAGACTTTTTGGTTTTGGTGCCCCGTGATCCCTGGTGCATTCTTATGCATAAAAAACTATAATGCTTGAAACACTTTTCAGTTTTGTGGTCCACGGTGCCCCGTGGTTCAATTTTGGCGCCGGTGGTGCATTTTCGGCCATTTGAGCAATTTTCATGTGAAAATAAGACTTTTGGATTTTGGTACCCCATGATCCCATGTGCATTCTAATGCATAAAAAACCATAATGCTCGAAACACTTTTCAGTTTTGAGGTCCGTGGTGCCCCGTGGTCCAATTTTGGTGCCGGTGTGCATTTTCGGCCATTTGAGCAACTTTCGTGCGAAAATAAGACTTTTGGGTTTTCGCTCCCCGTGATCCCTGGTGCATTCTTATCAATAAAAAACCATAATGGTCGGAGAACTTTTCAGTTTTGAGGTCCAAGGTTCCCCTTGGTCCAATTTTGGTGCCCGTGGTGCATTTTCTGCACATTATGCAATTTTCGTGCGAAAATAAGACTTTTGGGATTTGCTGCCCGGTGATCCCTAGTGCATTCTTATGCATAAAAAACCACAATGCTCGGAGAACTTTTTAGTTTTGAGGTCCGAGGTGTCCCGTGGTCCAATTTTTTTGCCCGTGGTGCATTTTCGGCCTATTGTGCCATTTTCGTGCGAAAATAAGACTTTTGGGTTTTGGTGCCCCATGGTCCCTGGTGCATTCTTATGCATAAAAAACCATAATGCTTGGTACACATTTCAATTTTGAGGTCCGTGGTGCCCCATGGTCCAATTTTGGTGTCGGTGGTGCATTTTCGGCCATTTGTGCAATTTTCGTCCCATTGTGCAATTTTCATGTCAAATTTTAGTGCAGGTTGTGCATTTTCGTCCCATTGTGCAACTTTCATGCGAAAATAAGACTTTTGGGTTTTGGTGTCCCGTGATCCCTGGTACATTCTTATGCATAAAAAACTATAATGCTTGAAACACTTTTCAGTTTTGAGGTCCGTAGTGCCCCGTGGTCCAATTTTGTTGCGGTGGTGCATTTTTGGCCATTTGAGCAATTTTTGTGCGAGAATAAGACTTCTGGGTTTTCGCTCCCCGTGATCCCTGGTGCATTCTTATCGATAAAAAATCATAATGCTCGGAGAACTTTTCAGTTTTGAGGTCCGAGGTTCCCCTTGGTCCAATTTTGGTGCCCGTGGTGCATTTTAGGCACATTATGCAATTTTCGTGCGAAAATAAGAATTTTGGGTTTTGGTTCCCCGTGATCCCTAGTGCATTCTTATGCATAAAAAACCATAATGTTCATAACACTTTTCTGTTTTCAGGTCCGTGGTGACCCATGGTCCAATCTTGGTGCCCTTGATGCATTTTCGGCCTATTGTGCAATTTTCGTGCGAAAAAAAAGACTTTTGGGTTTTGGTGCCCCGTGATCCGTGGTGCATTCTTCTTATGCATAAAAAGCCATAATGCTTGGAGCACTTTTCATTTTTGAGGTCCGAGGTGCCCTGTGGTCAAATTTTAGGGCACGTTGTGCATTTTCGTCCCATTGTGCAACTTTCATGCGAAAATAAGACTTTTGGGTTTTGGTGTACCATGATCCTTGGTGCATTCTTATGCATAAAAAACCATAATGCTCGATACACTTTTTAGTTTTGAGGTCCGTGATGCCTTGTGGTTTAACTTTGGTACATGTAGTGCATTTTCGGCCATTTGTGAAATTTTCGTGCGAAAATAAGACTTTTGGATTTTCGTTCCCTGTGATCCCTGGTGCATTCTTATCGATAAAAAACCATAATGCTCGGAGAACTTTTCAGTTTTGAGGTCCGAGGTGCCTCGTGGTCAAAATTTAGTTCACGTGGTGCCTATTAGGCATATTATGCAATTTTCGTGCGAAAATAAGACTTTTGGGTTTTGGTGCCCCGTGATACCTAGTGCATTCTTATGCATAAAAAACCATAATGCTTAGAACACTTTTCAGTTTTGAGGTCTGTGGTGCACCTTGGTCTAATTTTGGTGCCGGTGGTGCATTTTCGGCCATTTAAGCAATTTTCATGCGAAAATAAGACTTTTGGGTTTTGCTGCCCCATGATCCCTGAAGAATTCTTATGCATAAAACACCATAATGCTCGGAGCACTTTTTAGTTTTGAGGTCCAAGGTGCCCCGTGCTCCAATTTTGGTGCCCGTGGTGCATTTTCATCCCATTGTGCAATTTTATAGCGAAAATATGACTTTTGGGTTTTGGTGCCTCGTGATCCCTGGTACATTCTTATGCATAAAAAACCATAATTCTCGGAACACTTTTTAGTTTTGAGGTCCGGGGTGCCTCGTGGTTCAATTTTGGTGCCGATGCTGCATTTTCGGCCATTTGTGAAATTTTTGTACGAAAATAAGACTTTTGGGATTTGGTGCCCGGTGATCCCTGGCGCATTCTTATGCATAAAAAACCACAATGCTCAGAGAAGTTGTTAGTCTTGAGGTCCGAGGTGCCCGGTGGTCCAATTTTTGTGCCCGTGGTGCATTTTCGGCCTATTATGCAATTTTCGCGCGAAAATAAAACTTTTGGGTTTTGGTTTCCCGTGGTCCCTGGTGCATTCTTATGCATAAAAAACCATAATGCTTGGTACACTTTTCAGTTTTGAGGTCCAAGGTGCCGCATGGTCCAATTTTAGTGCACGTGGTGCATTTTCGTCCCATAGTGCAACTTTGGTGCGAAAATAAGACTTTTGGGTTTTGGTGCCCTGTAATCCCTGGTGCATCCTTGTGCATAAAAAACCATTATCCTCGGAACACCATTTAGTTTTGAGGTGCGTGGCGCCCCGTGGTCCAATTTGTGGCTGTGGTGCATTTTTGGCCTATTGTGCAATTTTCGTGCGAAAATAAGACTTTTGGGTTTTCATGCCCCATGGTCCCTGGTGCATTCTTATGCAGAAAAAACCATAATGCTTCGTACACTTTTCAATTTTGAGGTCTGTGGTGCCAAATCGTCAAATTTTGGTGTCGGTGGTTCATTTTTGGCCATTTGTGCAATTTTCGTGTGAAAATAAGACTTTTGGATTTTGATGTCTCGTGATCCCTGGTGCAGTCTTATGAGTAAAAAACCATAATGCTCGGAGCACTTTTAAGTATTGAGGTCCGAGGTGCCCCGTGGTCCAATTTTGGTGCCCGTGGTGCATTTTCGGCCTATTCTGCAATTTTCGTGCGAAAATAAGACTTTTGGATTTTGGGGCCCCGTGATCCGCGGTGCATTCTTATGCATAAAAACCCTTACTACTTGGAACATCTTTCAGTTTTGAGGTCCGTGGTGCCCCATGGTCCAATTTTGGTGCCGGTGGTGCATTTTCGGCACATTATGCAATTTTTGTTCAAGAATAAGACTTTTGGGTTTTGGTGCCCCGTGATCCATGGTGCATTCTTCTTATGTATAAAAAGCCATAATGCTTGGAGCACTTTTCATTTTTGAGGTCCAAGGTGCCCCGTGGTCAAATTTTAGTGCACGTGGTGCATTTTCGTCCCATTGTGTAACTTTCGTGCGAAAATAAGATTTTTGGGTTTTGGTGCCCCGTGATCCTTCGTGCATTCTTATGCATAAAAAACCATAATGCTCGGTACACTTTTCAGTTTTGAGGTCCGTGGTGCCCCATGGTCCAATTTTGGTGCCTGTAGTGCATTTTAGGCCATTTGTGAAATTTTCGTGTGAAAATAAGACTTTTGGGTTTTGGTGCCCCGTGGTCCCTGGTGCATTCTTATGCATAAAAAACCATAATGCTCGAAACACTTTTCAGTTTTGAGGTTCGTGGTGCCCCGTGGTCCAATTTTGGTGCTGGTGGTGCATTTTCGGTCATTTGAGCAATTTTCGTGCGAAAATAAGACTTTTGGGTTTTGGTGCCCCATGATCCCTGATGCATTCTTATGCATAAAACATGATAATGCTCGGATCACCTTTCATTTTTGAGGTCCAAGGTACCCCGTGGTCCAATTTTGGTGCCCGTTGTGCATTTTCATCCCATTGTGCAATTTTCGTGCAAAAATAAGACTTTTGGGTTTTGGAGCCCCGTGATCCCTGGTGCATTCTTATGCATAAAAAATCATAATCCTCAGAACACTTTTCTATTTTCAGGTCCGTGGTGACCCGTGGTCCAATCTTGGTGCCCGTGGTGCATTTTCGGCTTATTGGGCAATTTTCGTGCAAAAATAAGACTTTTGGGTTTTGGTGCCCCATGATCCCTGGTGCATTCTTATGCATAAAAAACCATAATGCTCAGGACACTTTTAAGTATTGAGGTTCGTGGTGCCCCGTGGTCCAATTTTGGTGCCGGTGGTGCATTTTCAGCCATTTGTGCAATTTTCGTGCGAAAAAAGACTTATGGGTTTAGGTGCCCCGTGATCCCTGGTGCATTCTTATGCATAAAAAACTATAATGCTTCAAACTCTTTTCAGTTTTGAGGTCCCTGGTGCTTCGTGGTCCAATTTTGGTGCTGGTGGTGCATTTTCGGCCATTTGTGCAATTTTCATGCGACAATAAGACTTTTGGGTTTTGGTTCCCCATGATCCCAGGTGCATTCTTATGCAAAAAAAACCATAATGCTTAGAACACCTTTCAATTTTGAGGTTCGTGGTGCCTCATGGTCCAATTTTGGTGCCGGTGGTGCATTTACGACCATTTGTGCAATTTTCGTGCGAAAATAAGACTTTTAGGTTTGGGTGCCCCGTGATCCCTGGTGCATTCTTATGCATAAAGAACCATAATGCCAGGACACTTTTCAATTTTGAGTTCCGTGGTGTCCCGTGGTCCAATTTTGGTGCCAGTGGTGCATTTTCGGCACATTATGCAATTTTCGTGCGAAAATAAGACTTTTGGGATTTGGTGCCCGGTGATCCCTGGTGCATTCTTATGCATAAAAAACCATAATGCTCGGAGAACTTTTTAGTTTTGAGGTTTGAGGTGCCCCGTGGTCCAATTTTTTTGCCCGTGGTGCATTTTCGGCCTATTGTGCAATTTTCGTGCGAAAATAAGACTTTTGGATTTTGGTGCGCAATGGTCCCTGGTGCATTCTTTTGCATAAAAAACCATAATGCTTGGTACACTTTTCAAATTTGAGGTCAATGGTGCCCCATGGTCCAATTTTGGTGTCGTTGGTGCATTTTCGACCATTTGTGCAATTTTCGTCTCATTGTGCAACTTTCATGCGAAAATAAGACTTTTGGGTTTTGGTGTCCCGTGATCCCTGGTACATTCTTATGCATAAAAAACTATAATGCTCGAAACACATTTCAGTTTTGAGGTCCGTGGTACCCCGTGGTCCAATTTTGTTGCGGTGGTGCATTTTCGGCCATTTGAGCAATTTGTTTGCGAAAATAAGACTTTTGGGTTTTCGCTCCCCGTGATACCTGGTGCATTCTTATCCATAAAAAACTATAATGCCGGGACACTTTTCAGTTTTGAGGTCAGTGGTGCCCCGTGGTCCAATTTTGGTGCCTGTGGTGCATTTTCGGCACATTATGCAATTTTTGTGCAAAAATAAGACTTTTGGGTTTTGGTGCCCCGTCATCCCTGGTGCATTCTTATGCATAAAAAATCATAATGCTCGGAACACTTTTCAGTTTTGAGGTCCGTGGTGCCCCGTGGTCCAATTTTGGTGCCGGTGGTGCATTTTCGGACATTTGTGCAGTTTTCGTGCGAAAATAAGACTTTTGGGTTTTGGTGCCCCATGATCCCTGGTGCATTCTTATGCATAAAAAACCAAAATGCTCGAAGAACTTTTAAGTTTTGAGGTGCGTGGTGCCCCGTGGTCTAATTTTGGTGTACGTGGTGCTTTTTCAGCCCATTATGCAATTTTCGTGCGAAAATAAGACTTTTGGGTTTTGGTTCCCCGTGATCCCTGGTGCATTCTTATGCATAAAAAACCATAATGCTTGGAACACTTTTCAGTTTTGAGGTTCGTGGTGCCCCGTGATCCATGGTGCATTCTTATGCATAAAAAACCATAATGCTTGGAGAACTTTGAAGTTCTAAGGTCCGAGGTGCCTCGTGGTCCAATTTTGGTGTCGGTGGTTCATTATCGGCCATTTGTGAAATTTTTGTGCGAAAAAAAGACTTTTGGGTTTTGGTGCCCCGTGACCCCTGGTGCATTCTTTTGCATACAAAATCATAATCATCAGAACACTTTTCAGTTTTCAGGTCCGTGGTGCCCTGTGGTCCAATTTTGGTGCCCGCGATGCATTTACGGCCATTTGTTCAATTTTCGTGCGAAGATAAGACTTTTTGGTTTTGGTGCCCCGTGATCCCTGGTTCATTCTTATGCATACAAAACCATAATACTTGAAGCACTTTTCAGTTTTGACGTCCAAGGTGTCCCGTGGTCCAATTTTAGTGTCGGTGGGCATTTCCGTCCATTTATGCAATTTTCCTGCGAAGATAAGACTTTTGGGTTTTGGTGCCCCGTGATACCTGATGCATTCTTATGCACAAAAAACCATTATGCTCAGAACACTTTTTAGTTTTGAGGTTCGTGGTGCCCCATTGTGAAATTTTGGTGCCGGTGGTGCATTTTCGGCCATTTGTTCAATTTTCGTACGAAGATAAGACTTTTGGGTTTTGGTGCCCCGCGATACCTGGTGCATTCTTATGCATAAAAAATCATAATGCTCAAAGCACTTTTCAGTTTTCAGGTCCGTGGTGCCCCGTGGTCCAATTTTGGTGCCCGCAATGCATTATCGGCCCATTGTGGAATTTTCGTATGAAAATAAAACTTTTGGGTTTTGGTGTCCCATGATTCCTGGTGCATTCTTATGCATAAAAAACCGTAATGCTTGGAACACTTTTTAGTTTTGAGGTACGTGGTGCCTCGTGGTCCAATTTTGGCGTCGGTGGTGCATTTTCGACCATTTGTTCAATTTTCGTGCGAAGATAAGACTTTTGGGTTTTGGTGCCCCTTGATACCTGGTTCATTCTTATGCATAAAAAACCATAATACTTGGAACACTTTACAGTTTTGAGGTCCGTGGTGCACCGTGGTCCAATGTTGGTGCCCGTGGTGCATTTTCGGCCCATTATGCAATTTTCGCACGAAAATAAGACTTTTGGATATTGGTGCCCCGTGATCCCTAGTGCATTCTTATGCATAAAAAATCATAATGCTCAAAGCACTTTTCAATTTTGAGGTCCGAGGAGCCCTATGGTCCAATTTTGGTGCCCGTGGTGCATTTTCGGCCCATTGTGCAATTTTTGTGCGAAAATAAGACTTTTGGGTTTTGGTGCCCCGTGATCCCAGATGCATTCTTATGAATAAAAAATCATAAAGCTCAAAACACTTTTCAGTTTTCAGGTTCGTGGTGCCCCGTGGTCCAATTTTGGTGTCGGTGGTGCATTTTCGGCCATTTGTTCAATTTTCGTGCGAAGATAAGACTTTTGGATTTTTGTGTCCCGTGATCCCTGGTGCATTCTTATGCATACAAAACCATAATGCTCGAAGCACTTTTCATTTTTGACTTCCAAGGTGACCCGTGGTCCAATTTTAGTGTCGGTGGTGCATTTCCGTACATTTATGCAATTTTCGTGCGAAGATAAGACTTTTGGATTTTTGTGCCCCGTGATACCTGATGCATTCTTATGCATAAAAAACCATAATGCTCGGTACACTTTTCAGTTTTGAGGTTCGTGGTGCCCCGTTGTGCAATTTTGGTGCCCGCGGTGCGCTTTCGGCCCATTGTGCAATTTTGGTGTGAAAATAAAACTTTTGGGTTTTGGTGCCCCATGATTCCTGATGCATTCTTATGCATAAAAAATCATAATGCTCAAAGCACTTTTCAGTTTTGAGGTCCGTGGTGTCCCGTGGTCCAATTTTGGTGCCCGCAATGCATTTACGGCCATTTGTTCAATTTTCGTGCGAAGATAAGACTTTTTGGTTTTGGTGCCCCGTGATCCCTGGTTCATTCTTATGCATACAAAACCATAATACTTGAAGCACTTTTCAGTTTTGACGTCCAAGGTGCCCCATGGTCCAATTTTAGTGTCGGTGGGCATTTCCGTCCATTTATGCAATTTTTCTGCGAAGATAAGACTTTTGGGTTTTGGTGCCCCATGATACCTGATGCATTCTTATGCACAAAAAACCATAATGCTCAGAACACTTTTTAGTTTTGAGGTTCGTGGTGCCCCGTTGTGAAATTTTGGTGCCGGTGGTGCATTTTCGGCCATTTGTGCAATTTTCGTACGAAGATAAGACTTTTGGGTTTTGGTGCCCCGCGATACCTGGTGCATTCTTATGCATAAAAAATCATAATGCTCAAAGCACTTTTCAGTTTTCAGGTCCGTGGTGCCCCGCGGTCCAATTTTGGTGCCCGCAATGCATTATCGGCCCATTGTGCAATTTTCGTATGAAAATAAAACTTTTGGGTTTTGGTGTCCCATGATTCCTGGTGCATTCTTATGCATAAAAAACCGTAATGCTTAGAACACTTTTTAGTTTTGAGGTACGTGGTGCCCCGTGGTCCAATTTTGGCGTCGGTGGTGCATTTTCGACCATTTGTTCAATTTTCGTGTGAAGATAAGACTTTTGGGTTTTGGTGCCCCTTGATCCCTGGTTCATTCTTATGCATAAAAAACCATAATACTTGGAACACTTTACAGTTTTGAGGTCCGTGGTGCACCGTGGTCCAATGTTGGTGCCCGTGGTGCATTTTCGGCCCATTATGCAATTTTCGCACGAAAATAAGACTTTTGGATTTTGGTGCCCTGTGATCCCTGGTGCATTCTTATGCATAAAAAACCATAATGCTCATAACACTTTTCAATTTTGAGGTTCGTGGTGCCCCGTGGTCCAATTTTGGAGTCGGTGGTGCATTTTCGGCCATTTGTGCAATTTTCGTGCGAAGATAAGACTTTTGGGTTTTGGTGGCCCGTGATCCCTGGTGCATTCTTGTGCATAAAAAACCATAATGCTCAGAGAACTTTTAAGTTTTGAGGTCCGAGGTACCCCGTGGTCCAATTTTGGTACCGGTGGTGCATTATCAACCATTTGTGAAATTTTTGTGCGAAAATAATACTTTTGGGTTTTGGTGTCCCGTGACCCCTAGTGCATTCTTATGCATAAAAAAATCATAATCCTCATAGCACTTTTCGGTTTTCAGGTCTGTGGTGCCCCATGGTCCAATTTTGGTGTTCGTGGTGCATTTTCTGCCATTTGCACATTTTTCGTGCGAAAATAAGACTTTTGGGTTTTGGTGCCCTGTGATCCTTGTGCATTCTTGCGCATAAAAAACAATAATTCTTGGAACACTTTTCAGTTTTGAGGTTCGTGGTGCCCCGTGGTCCAATTTTGGTGCCGGTGGCGCATTTTCGGCCATTTGTGCAATTTTCGTGCGAAGATAAGACTTTTGGGTTTTGGTGCCCCGTGATCCCTGGTACATCCTTATGCATAAAAAATCATAATGCTCAAAACACTTTTCAGTTTTGAGGTCCGAGGGGCCCTGTGGTCCTATTTTGGTGCCCGTGGTGCATTTTCGGCCCATTGTGCAATTTTTGCGTGAAAATATGACTTTCGGCTTTTGGTGCCCCGTGATCCCAGATGCATTCTTATGCATAAAAAACCATAATGCTCAAAACACTTTTCAGTATTGAGGTTCGTGGTGCCCCGTGGTCATATTTTGGTGCCGGTAGTGCATTTTCGGCCCATTGTGCAATTTTTGCGTGAAAATATGACTTTCGGCTTTTGGTGCCCCGTGATCCCAGATGCATTCTTATGCATAAAAAACCATAATGCTCAAAACACTTTTCAGTATTGAGGTTCATGGTGCCCCGTGGTCATATTTTGGTGCCGGTGGTGCATTTTCGGCCATTTGTGCAATTTTTGTGTGAAGATAAGACTTTTGGGTTTTGGTCCCTCGTGACCCCTGGTGCATTCTTATGCATAAAAAACCATAATGCTCAGAACACTTTTCAGTATTGAGGTTCGTGGTGCCCCGTGGTCCAATTTTGGTGCCAGTGGTGCATTTTCGGCCACTTGTGCAATTTGCGTGTAAAGATAAGACTTTTGGGTTTTGGTCCCTCGTGACCCCTGGTGCATTGTTATGCATAAAAAACTATAATCCTTAGAGCACTTTTCAGTTTTGAGGTCCGTGGTGCCCCGTGGTCCAATGTTGGTGCCCGCGGTGCATTTTCGGCCCGTTGTGCAATTTTCGTGTGAAAATAAAAATTTTGGGTTTTGGTGCCCCGTGATCCCTGGTGCATACTTATGCATAAAAAACTATAATTCTCAGAACACTTTTCAGTTTTGAGGAACGTGGTCCCCCGAGGTCCAATTTTGGTGCCAGTGGTGCATTTTCGGTCATTTGTTCAATTTTCGTGCGAAGATAAGACTTCAGGGTTTTGGTGCCCCGTGATCCCTGGTTCATTCTTATGCATAAAAAACCATAATGCTCAGAACCCTTCTCAATTTTGAGGTTCGTGCTGTCCCGTGGTCCAATTTTGCTGCCAGTGGTGGATTTTCAGCCATTTGTCCAAATTTCGTTCGAAAATAAGACTTTTGGGTTTTGGTGCCCAATGATCCCTAGTGCATTCTTATTCATAAAAAATCATAATGCTTGGAGCACTTTTCAGTTTTGAGGTCCGTGGTGCCCCGTGGTTCAATTTTGGTCCCGGTGGTGCATTTTCGACCATTTGTGAAATTTTCGTGCAAAAATAAGACTTCTGGATTTTGGTGCCCTGTGATCCCTGGTGCAATCTTATGCATAAAAAACCATAATGCTCGGAGAACTTTTAAGTTTTGATGTCCGAGGTGCCCCGTGGTCCAATTTTGGTGCCGGTGGTGCATTATCGGCCATTTGTGAAATTTTCGTGCGAAAATAAGACTATTAAGTTTTGGTGCCCTGCGATCCCTGGTGCATTCTTATGCATAGAAAACGATAATGCTCAGAAAACTTTTCAGTTTTGAGGTTCGTGGTGCCCCGTGGTCCAATTTTAGTGCCGGGGTTGCATTTTCGACCATTTGTGCAATTTTCGTGCGAAACTAAGACTTTTGGATTTTGGTGCCCCATGATCCCTGGTGCATTTTTATGCATAAAAAACCATAATGCTCAAAGCACTTTTCAGTTTTGAGGTCCGAGGTGCCCTGTGGTCCAATTTTGGTGCACGTGGTGGTGGATTTTCGGCACATTATGCAATTTTCGTGCGAAAATAAGACTTTTGGGTTTTGGTGACCCGTGATCCTTGGTGCATTCTTATGCATAAAAAACCATAATGCTCAGAACACTTTTCAGTTTTGAGGTTCGTGGTGCCCCGTGGTCCAATTTTAGTGCACGTGGTGCATTTTCGGCCCATTATGCAATTTTCGTGCGAAAATAAGAATTTTGGGTTTTGGTGACCCGTGATCCTTGGTGCATTCTTTTGCATAAAAAACCATAATGCTCAGAACACTTTTCCGTTTTGAGGTTCGCGGGGCCCCGTGATCCCTGGTGCATTCTTATGCATAAAAATCCATAATGCTCAAAGCACTTTTCAGTTTTGAGGTCCGTGGTGCCCCGTGGTCCAATTTTGGTGCACGTGGTGCTGCATTTTCGGCACATTATGCAATTTTCGTGCGAAAATAAGACTTTTGGGTTTTGGTGCCCCGTGATGCCTAGTGCATTCTTTTGCAGAAAAAACTATAATGCTAGGAGCACTTTTCAGTTTTGAGGTCCGAGGTGCCCCATGATCCAATTTTGGTGCCTGTGGTGCATTGTCGGCCCATTGTGCAATTTTCATGCGAAAATAAGACTTTTGGGTTTTGGTACCCCGTGATGCCTGGTGCATTCTTATGCATAAAAAACCATAATGCTCAAAGCACTTTTCAGTTTTGAGGTTCGTGGTGCCCCGTGGTCCAATTTTGGTGGCAGTAATGCATTTACGACCATTTGTGCAATTTTCATGCGAAAATAAGACATTTGGGTTTTGGTGTCTCATAATCCCTGGTGCATTCTTATGCATAAAAAACCATAATGCTCACAACACTTTTCTGTTTTCAGGTCCGTGGTGACCCGTGGTCCAATCTTGGTGCCCGTGGTGCAATTTCGACCTATTGTGCAATTTTCGTGCGAAAATAAGACTTTTTAGTTTTGGTGCCCCATGATCCCTAGTGCATTCTTATGCATAAAAAACCATAATGCTCGGGACACTTTTCAATTTTGAGGTCCGTGGTGCCTCGTGGTCCAATTTTGGTGTCGGTGGTGTATTGTCGGCCATTTGTGCAATTTCCGTGCGACAATAAGACTTTTCGGTTTTGGTGCCCCGTGATCCCAGGTGCATTCTCATGCAAAAAAAAACCATAATGCTCGGAACACCTTTGAGTTTTGAGGTCCGTGGTGCCCCGTGGTCCAATTTTGGTGCCTGTGCTACATTTTCGGCCATTTGTGCAATTGTCGTGCGAAAATAAGACTTTTGGATTTGGGTGCCCCGTGATCCCTGGTGCATTCATATGCATAAAACACCATATTGCTCATAACACTTTTCTATTTTCAGGTCTTTGGTGACCCGTGGTCCAATTTACGAATATATGACTTTTTGGTTTTGGTGCCCCGTGATCCCTGGTGCATTCTTATGCATAAAAAACTATAATGCTTAGAACTCTTTTCAGTTTTGAGGTCCCTGGTGCTTCGTGGTCCAATTTCGGTGCCAGTGGTGCATTTACGGCCATTTGTGCAATTTTCATGCGAAAATAAGACCTTTGGGTTGTGGTGCCCCGTGATCCCTAGTGCATTCTTATGCATATAAAACATAATGCTTGGAACACTTTTCAATTTTGAGGTCCGTGGTGCCCCGTGGACCAATTTTGGTGCCGGTGGTGCATTTTCGACCATTTGTGCAATTTTCATACGAAAATAAGACTTTTGGGTTTTTGTGCCCTGTGATCCCTGGTGCATTATTATGCATAAAAAACCATAATGCTCAGAACACTTTTCAGTTTTGAGGTTCGTGGTGCCCCGTGGTCCAATTTTGGTGTCGGTGGTGCATTTTCGGCCATTTGTGCAATTTTCGTGCGAAGATAAGACTTTTGGGTTTTGGTGGCCCGTAATCCCTGATGGATTCTTTTGCATAAAAAACCATAATGCTCAGAACCCTTTTCAATTTTGAGGTTCGTGCCGTCCCGTGGTCCAATTTTGCTGCCAGTGGTGGGATTTTCAGCCATTTGTCCAAATTTCGTGCGAAAATAAGACTTTTGGGTTTTGGTGCCCAGTGATCCCTAGTGCATTCTTATTCATAAAAAATCATAATGCTTGGAGCACTTTTTAGTTTTGAGGTCCGTGGTGCCCCGTGGTTCAATTTTGGTCCCGGTGGTGCATTTTCGACAATTTGTGAAATTTTCGTGCAAAAATAAGACTTCTGGATTTTGGTGCCCTGTGATCCCTGGTGCAATCTTATGCATAAAAAACCATAATGCTCGGAGAACTTTTAAGTTTTGATGTCCGAGGTGCCCCGTGGTCCAATTTTGGTGCCGGTGGTGCATTATCGGCCATTTGTGAAATTTTCGTGCAAAAATAAGACTATTAAGTTTTGGTGCCCTACGATCCCTGGTGCATTCTTATGCATAGAAAACGATAATGCTCAGAAAACTTTTCAGTTTTGAGGTTCGTAGTGCCCAGTGGTCCAATTTTAGTGCCGGGGTTGCATTTTCGACCATTTGTGCAATTTTCATGCGAAACTAAGACTTTTGGGTTTTGGTGCCCCATGATCCCTGGTGCATTTTTATGCATAAAAAACCATAATGCTCAAAGCACTTTTCAGTTTTGAGGTCCGAGGTGCCTCGTGGTCCAATTTTGGTGCACGTGGTGGTGCATTTTCGGCACATTATGCAATTTTCGTGCTAAAATAAGACCTTTGGGTTTTGGTGACCTGTGATCCCTGGTGCATTCTTTTGCATAAAAAACCATAATGCTCAGAACACTTTTCTATTTTCAGGTCCGTGGTGACCCGTGATCCAATCTTGGTGCCCGTGGTTCATTTTCGGCCTATTGTATAATTTTCGTGCGAAAATAAGACTTTTGGGTTTTGGTGCCTCGTGACCCCTGGTTGATTCTTATGCATAAAAAACCAAAATGCTCGGAGAACTTTTAAGTTTTGAGGTGCGTGGTGCCCCGTGATCTAATTTTGGTGCACGTGGTGCATTTTCAGCCCATTATGCAATTTTCGTGCGAAAATAAGACTTTTGGGTTTTGGTTCCCCGTGATCCCTGGTGCATTCTTATGCATAAAAAACCATAATGCTTGGAACACTTTTCAGTTTTGAGGTCTGTGGTGCCCCATGGACCAATTTTGGTGCCGGTGGTGCATTTTCGGCCATTTGTGCAATTTTCATACGAAAATAAGACTTTTGGGTTTTTGTGCCCTGTGATCCCTGGTGCATTCTTATGCATAAAAAACCATAATGCTCAGAACACTTTTCAGTTTTGAGGTTCGTGGTGCCCCGTGGTCCAATTTTGGAGTTGGTGGTGCATTTTCGGCCATTTGTGCAATTTTCGTGCGAAGATAAGACTTGTGGGTTTTGGTGGCCCATAATCCCTGATGGATTCTTTTGCATAAAAAACCATAATGCTCAGAACCCTTTTCAATTTTGAGGTTCGTGCTGTCCCGTGGTCCAATTTTGCTGCCAGTGGTGGATTTTCAGCCATTTGTCCAAATTTCGTGCGAAAATAAGACTTTTGGGTTTTGGTGCCCAGTGATCCCTGGTGCATTCTTATTCATAAAAAATCATAATGCTTGGAGCACTTTTCAGATCTGAGGTCCGTGGTGCCCCGTGGTTCAATTTTGGTCCCGGTGGTGCATTTTCGACCATTTGTGAAATTTTCGTGCAAAAATAAGACTACTGGATTTTGGTGCCCTGTCATCCCTGGTGCAATCTTATGCATAAAAAACCATAATGCTCGGAGAACTTTTAAGTTTTAATGTCCGAGGTGCCCCGTGGTCCAATTTTGGTGCCGGTGGTGCATTATCGGCCATTTGTGAAATTTTCGTGCGAAAATAAGACTATTAAGTTTTGGTGCCCTACGATCCCTGGTGCATTCTTATGCATAGAAAACGATAATGCTCAGAAAACTTTTCAGTTTTGAGGTTCGTGGTGCCCCGTGGTCCAATTTTAGTGCCGGGGTTGCATTTTCGACCATTTGTGCAATTTTCGTGCGAAACTAAGACTTTTGGGTTTTGGTGCCCCGTGATCCCTGGTGCATTTTTATGCATAAAAAACCATAATGCTCAAAGCACTTTTCAGTTTTGAGGTCCGAGGTGCCCTGTGGTCCAATTTTGGTGCACGTGGTGGTGCATTTTCGGCACATTATGCAATTTTCATGCGAAAATAAGACTTTTGGGTTTTGGTGACCCGTGATCCCTGGTGCATTCTTTTGCATAAAAAACCATAATTCTCAGAACACTTTTCAGTTTTGAGGTTCGTGGTGCCCCGTGGTCCAATTTTAGTGCCGGGGTTGCATTTTCGACCATTTGTGCAATTTTCGTGCGAAACTAAGACTTTTGGGTTTTGGTGTCCCATGATCCCTGGTGCATTTTTATGCATAAAAAACCATAATGCTCAAAGCACTTTTCAGTTTTGAGGTCCGAGGTGCCCTGTGGTCCAATTTTGGTGCACGTGGTGGTGGATTTTCGGCACATTATGAAATTTTCGTGCGAAAATAAGACTTTTGGGTTTTGGTGACCCGTGATCCCTGGTGCATTCTTTTGCATAAAAAACCATAATGCTCAGAACACTTTTCTGTTTTCAGGTCCGTGGTGACCCGTGATCCAATCTTGGTGCCCGTGGTTCATTTTCGGCCTATTGTATAATTTTCGTGCGAAAATAAGACTTTTGGGTTTTGGTGCCTCGTGATCCCTGGTTCATTCTTATGCATAGAAAACCAAAATGCTCGGAGAACTTTTAAGTTTTGAGGTGCGTGGTGCCCCGTGGTCTAATTTTGGTGCACGTGGTGCATTTTCAGCCCATTATGCAATTTTCGTGCGAAAATAAGAATTTTGGGTTTTGGTTCCCCGTGATCCCTGGTGCATTCTTATGCATAAAAAACCATAATGCTTGGAACACTTTTCCGTTTTGAGGTTCGCGGTGCCCCGTGATCCCTGGTGCATTCTTATGCATAAAAAACCATAATCCTCAAAGCACTTTTCAGTTTTGAGGTCCGAGGTGCCCCGTGGTCCAATTTTGGTGCACGTGGTGGTGCATTTTCGGCACATTATGCAATTTTCGTGCGAAAATAAGACTTTTGGGTTTTGGTGCCCCGTGATCCCTAGTGCATTCTTTTGCAGAAAAAACTATAATGCTAGGAGCACTTTTCAGTTTTGAGGTCCGAGGTGCCCCATGATCCAATTTTGGTGCCTGTGGTGCATTGTCGGCCCATTGTGCAATTTTCATGCGAAAATAAGACTTTTGGGTTTTGGCACCCCGTGATGCCTGGTGCATTCTTATGCATAAAAAACCATAATGGTCAGAACACTTTCGGTTTTGAGGTTCGTGGTGCCCCGTGGTCCAATTTTGGTGGCAGTAATGCATTTACGACCATTTGTGCAATTTTCATGCGAAAATAAGACATTTGGGTTTTGGTGTCTCGTAATCCCTGGTGCATTCTTATGCATAAAAAACCATAATGCTCACAACACTTTTCTGTTTTCAGGTCCGTGGTGACCCGTGGTCCAATCTTGGTGCCCGTGGTGCAATTTCGACCTATTGTGCAATTTTCGTGCGAAAATAAGACTTTTTAGTTTTGGTGCCCCATGATCCCTAGTGCATTCTTATGCATAAAAAACCATAATGCTCGGGACACTTTTCAATTTTGAGGTCCGTGGTGCCTCGTGGTCCAATTTTGGTGTCGGTGGTGTATTGTCGGCCATTTGTGCAATTTCCGTGCGACAATAAGACTTTTCGGTTTTGGTGCCCCATGATCCCAGGTGCATTCTTATGCAAAAAAAACCATAATGCTCGGAACACCTTTGAGTTTTGAGGTCCGTGGTGCCCCGTGGTCCAATTTTGGTGCCTGTGCTACATTTTCGGCCATTTGTGCAATTGTCGTGCGAAAATAAGACTTTTGGATTTGGGTGCCCCGTGATCCCCGGTGCATTGATATGCATAAAACACCATATTGCTCATAACACTTTTCTATTTTCAGGTCTTTGGTGACCCGTGGTCCAATTTACGAATATATGACTTTTTGGTTTTGGTGCCCCGTGATCCCTGGTGCATTCTTATGCATAAAACACTATAATGCTTAGAACTCTTTTCAGTTTTGAGGTCCCTGGTGCTTCGTGGTCCAATTTCGGTGCCAGTGGTGCATTTACGGCCATTTGTGCAATTTTCATGCGAAAATAAGACCGTTGGGTTGTGGTGCCCCGTGATCCCTAGTGCATTCTTATGCATAGAAAACCATAATGCTTGGAACACTTTTCAATTTTGAGGTCCGTGGTGCCCCGTGGACCAATTTTGGTGCCGGTGGTGCATTTTCGACCATTTGTGCAATTTTCATACGAAAATAAGACTTTTGGGTTTTTGTGCCCTGTGATCCCTTGTGCATTATTATGCATAAAAAACCATAATGCTCAGAACACTTTTCAGTTTTGAGGTTCGTGGTGCCCCGTGGTCCAATTTTGGTGTCGGTGGTGCATTTTCGGCCATTTGTGCAATTTTCGTGCGAAGATAAGACTTTTGGGTTTTGGTGGCCCGTAATCCCTAATGGATTCTTTTGCATAAAAAACCATAATGCTCAAAACCCTTTTCAATTTTGAGGTTCGTGCCGTCCCGTGGTCCAATTTTGCTGCCAGTGGTGGGATTTTCAGCCATTTGTCCAAATTTCGTGCGAAAATAAGACTTTTGGGTTTTGGTGCCCAGTGATCCCTGGTGCATTCTTATTCATAAAAAATCATAATGCTTGGAGCACTTTTCAGTTTTGAGGTCTGTGGTGCCCCGTGGTTCAATTTTGGTCCCGGTGGTGCATTTTCGACCATTTGTGAAATTTTCGTGCAAAAATAAGACTTCTGGATTTTGGTGCCCTGTCATCCCTGGTGCAATCTTATGCATAAAAAACCATAATGCTCGGAGAACTTTTAAGTTTTGATGTCCGAGGTGCCCCGTGGTCCAATTTTGGTGCCGGTGGTGCATTATCGGCCATTTGTGAAATTTTCGTGCGAAAATAAGACTATTAAGTTTTGGTGCCCTACGATCCCTGGTGCATTCTTATGCATAGAAAATGATAATGCTCAGAAAACTTTTTAGTTTTGAGGTTCGTGGTGCCCAGTGGTCCAATTTTAGTGCCGGGGTTGCATTTTCGACCATTTATGCAATTTTCATGCGAAACTAAGACTTTTGGGTTTTGGTACCCCATGATCCCTGGTGCATTTTTATGCATAAAAAACCATAATTCTCAAAGAACTTTTCAGTTTTGAGGTCCGACGTGCCTCGTGGTCCAATTTTGGTGCACGTGGTGGTGGATTTTCGGCACATTATGCAATTTTCGTGCGAAAATAAGACTTTTGGGTTTTGGTGACCCGTGATCCCTGGTGCATTCTTTTGCATAAAAAACCATAATGCTCAGAAGACTTTTCTGTTTTCAGGTCCGTGGTGACCCGTGATCCAATCTTGGTGCCCGTGGTTCATTTTCGGCCTATTGTATAATTTTCGTGCGAAAATAAGACTTTTGGATTTTGGTGCCTCGTGATCCCTGGTTCATTCTTATGCATAAAAAACCAAAATGCTCGGAGAACTTTTAAGTTTTGAGGTGCGTGGTGCCCCGTGGTCTAATTTTGGTGCACGTGGTGCATTTTCAGCCCATTATGCAATTTTCGTGCGAAAATAAGACTTTTGGGTTTTGGTTCCCCGTGATCCCTGGTGCATTCTTATGCATAAAAAACCATAATGCTTGGAACACTTTTCCGTTTTGAGGTTCGCGGTGCCCCGTGATCCCTGGTGCATTCTTATGCATAAAAAACCATAATGCTCAAAGCACTTTTCAGTTTTGAGGTCCGAGGTGCCCCGTGGTCCAATTTTGGTGCACGTGGTGGTGCATTTTCGGCACATTATGCAATTTTCGTGCGAAAATAAGACTTTTGGGTTTTGGTGCCCCGTGATCCCTAGTGCATTCTTTTGCAGAAAAAACTATAATGCTAGGAGCACTTTTCAGTTTTGAGGTCCGAGGTGCCCCATGATCCAATTTTGGTGCCTGTGGTGCATTTTCGGTCCATTGTGCAATTTTCATGCGAAAAAAAGACTTTTGGGTTTTGGTACCCCGTGATGCCTGGTGCATTCTTATGCATAAAAAACAATAATGGTCGGAACACTTTTCGGTTTTGAGGTTCGTGGTGCCCCGTGGTCTAATTTTGGTGGCAGTAATGCATTTACGACCATTTGTGCAATTTTCATGTGAAAATAAGACTTTTGGGTTTTGGTGCCACGTGATCCCTAGTGCATTCTTATGCATAAAAAACCATAATGCTCAGAGCACTTTTCAGTTTTCAGGTACGACGTGTCCCGTGGTCCAATTTTGGTGCACGTGGTGCATTTTCGGCAGATTATGCAATTTTCGTGCAAAAATAAGACATTTGGGTTTTGGTGTCCCGTAATCCCTGGTGCATTCTTATGCATAAAAAACCATAATGCTCAAAACACTTTTCTATTTTCAGGTCCGTGGTGACCCGTGGTCCAATCTTGGTGCCCTTGGTGCAATTTCGACCTATTGTGCAATTTTCGTGCGAAAATAAGACTTTTTAGTTTTGGTGCCCCATGATCCCTAGTGCATTCTTATGCATAAAAAACCATAATGCTCGGGACACTTTTCAATTTTGAGGTCCGTCGTGCCTCGTGGTCCAATTTTGGTGTCGGTGGTGCATTGTCGGCCATTTGTGCAATTTCCGTGCGACAATAAGACTTTTGGATTTTGGTGCCCCGTGATCCCAGGTGCATTCTTATGCATAAAAAATCATAATGCTCGGAACACTTTTCAGTTTTGAGGTCCGTGGTGCCCCATGGTCCAATTTTGGTGCCGGTGGTGCATTTTCGGCCATTTGTGCAATTTTCGTGCGAAAATAAGACTTTTGGGTTTGGGTGCCCCGTGATCCCTGGTGCATTCATATGCATAAAACACCATAATGCTCATAACACTTTTCTATTTTCAGGTCTGTGGTGACCCGTGGTCCAATTTACGAATATATGACTTTTTGGTTTTGGTGCCCATTGATCCCTGGTGCATTCTTATGCATAAAAAACTATAATGCTTAGAACTCTTTTCAGTTTTGAGGTCCCTGGTGCTTCGTGGTCCAATTTCGGTGCCAGTGGTGCATTTACGGCCATTTGTGCAATTTTCATGTGAAAATAAGACCTTTGGGTTGTGGTGCTCCGTGATCCCTAGTGCATTCTTATGCATAGAAACCCATAATGCTCAGATCACTTTTCAGTTTTGAGGTACGAGGTGCCTCGTGGTCCAATTTTGGTGCACGTGGTGCATTTTCGGTCCATTATGCAATTTTCGTGCGAAAATAAGACTTTTGTGTTTTGGTGCCCCGTGATCCCTGGTGCATTCTTATGCATAAAAAATCAGAATGCTCGGAACACTTTTCAGTTTTGAGGTCCGTGGTGCCCCATGGTCCAATTTTGGTGTGGGTGGTGCATTTTCGGCCATTTGTGCAATTTTCGTGCGAAAATAAGACTTTTGGGTTTTGGTGCCCCGTGATCCCTGGTGCATTCTTAAGCATAGAAAACCATAATGCTCAGAACTCTTTTCAGTTTTGGGGTCCGTGGTGCCCCGTGGTCCAATTTTGGTGCCTGTGGTGCATTTTCGACCATTTGTGCAATTTTCATGCGAAAATAAGACTTTTGGGTTTTTGTGCCCCGTGATCCCTGGTGCATTCTTATGAATAAAAAACCATAATACTCGGAGGACTTTTGAGTTTGGATGTTCGATGCGGCCCGTGGTCCAATAATTGTGCCTGTTGTGCATTTTCGGCCCATTGTGCAATTTTCGTGCGAAAATAAGACTTTTGGCTTTTGGTGCCCCATTATCCTTGGTGCATTCTTATGCATAAACAACCATAATGGTCGGAGAACTTTTAAGTTTTGACGTCCGAGGTGGCCCGTGGTCCAATTTTGGTGCCTGCGGTGCATTTTCGGCCCATTGTACAATTTTCGTGCGAAAATAAGACTTTTTGGTTTTGGTGCTCCGTGATCCCTGGTACATTCTTACACATAAAAAACCATGATGCACGGAGAACGTTTGAGTTTCGAAGTCCGAGGTGCCCCGTGGTCCAATTTTGGTGCCTGTGGTGCATTTTCAACCCATTGTACAATTTTCGTGCGAAAATAAGACTTTTGGGTTTTGGTGCCCCATGATCCCTGGTACATTCTTATGCATAAAAATCCATAATGCTTGGAACACTTTTTAGTTTTGAGGTCCGTGGGGCCCCGTGATCCAATTTTTGTGCCGGGGGTGCATTTTCGCCCATTTGTGCAGTTTTTGTCCGAAAATAAGACTTTTGGGTTTTGGTGCCCCGTGATTCCTGGTGCATTCTTATGCAAAAAAAACCATAATGCTCAGAGCACTTTTAAGTATTGAGGTCCGAGGTACCCCGTGGTCCAATTTTGGTGCCCGGGGTGCATATTCGGCCATTTGTTCAACTTTCATGCAAAAATAAGACTTTCGGGTTTTCGTGCCACGTGATCCCTGGTGCATTCTTATGCATAAAAAATCATAATGCTCAGAACACTTTTCAGTTTTTAGGTCCGTGGTGCCTGTGGTCCAGTTTTGCTGCCAGTAATGCATTTTCGGCGATTTGTGCAATTTTCGTGCAAAAATAAGACTTTTGGGTTTTGGTGTCCCGTGATCCCTGGTGCATTCTTATGCATAAAAAACCATAAACCTTGGAGCACTTTTCAGTGTTGAAGTCTGCGGTGCCCCGCTGCCCAATTTTGGTGCTGGTGGTGCATTTTCGGCCATTTTTGAAATTTTCGTGCGAAAATAAGACTTTTGGGCTTTGGTGCCCCGTGATGCCTGGTGCATTCTTTTGTATAAAAAACCATAATTCTCGTTGAACTTTTCAGTTTTGAGGTCCGTGGTGCCCCGTGATCCAATTTTGGTGCCGGTGGTGCATTTTTGCCCATTTGTGCAATTTTCGTGCGAAAATAAGACTTTTGGATTTTGGTGCCCCGTGATCCCAGGGGCATTATTATGCATAAAATAGCATAATTCTCGAAGCACTTTTCGATTTTGAGGTCCGAGTTGCCCTGTGGTCCAATTTTGGTGCCGGCTGTGCATTTTCGGTCCGTTGTGCAATTTTCATGCGAAAATAAGACTTTTGGGTTTTCGTTCCCCATGATCCCTGGTGCATTCTTATGCATAAAGAACCATAATGCTCGAAATACTTTTCAGTTTTGAGGTCTGAGGTGCCCTGTGGTCCAATTTTGTTGTCGTCATGCATTTTCTACCATTTGTGAAATTTTCGTGCAAAAATAAGACTTTTGGGTTTTGGTGCCCCGTGATCCCTGCTGCATTCTTATGCATAAAAAACCATAATGCTCGGAGTACTTTTCAGTTACGGTGCCCCGTGGTCCAATTTTGGTGCTCGTCGTGCATTTGCAGCCAATTGTGCAATTTTAATGCGAAAATAAGACTTTTGGATTTTGGTGTCTCGTGATCTATGGTGCATTCTTATGCATAAAAAACCATAATGCTCGGAACACTTTTCAATTTTGAGTTCCGTGGTGCCTCGTGGTCCAATTTTGGTGCCGGTGGTGCATATTCGACCATTTAAGCAATTTTCGTGCGAAAATAAGACTTTTGAGTTTTGGTGTCCCGTGATCCCTGGTGCATTCTTATGCATGAAAAACCATAATCCTCTGAGAACTTTTCATATTTGAGGTACGAGGTGCCCCGCGGTCCAATTTTGGTGCCCGTGGTACATTTTCTGCCCATTGTGCAATTTTCATGTGAAAATAAGCGTTTTGGATTTTGGTGCCCCGTGATCCCTGGTGCATTATTATGCATAAAAACTCATAATGCTCGGAGGAATTTGAAGTATTAAGGTCCGAGGTGCCCTGTGGTCCAATTTTGGTGCCGGTGGTGCATTTTCTGCCATTTGTGAAGTTTTCGTACAAAAATAAGACTTTTGGGTTTTGGTGCCCCGTGATCCCTGCTACATTCTTATGCATAAAAAACCATAATCATCGAAGTACTTTTCAGTTGAGGTGCCCCGTCGTGCATTTGCGGCCCATTGTGCAATTTTCATGTGGAAATAAGACTTTTGGGTTTTGTTGCCCCGTGATCCACGGTGCATTCTTATGCATAAAAACCCATAATGCTCAAAACACCTTTTAGTTTTGAGGTCTGCGGTGCCCCGTGGCCCAATTTTGGTGCCGATGGTGCATTTTCGGCCATTTGAGCAATTTTCGTGCGAAAATAAGACTTTTGGGTTTTGGTGCCCCGTGTTCCCACGTGCATTCTTATGCATAAAATACCATAATGCTCGGAACACTTTTCAGTTTTGAGGTCCGAGGTTCCCTGTGGTCCAATTTTGGTCCCCGTGGTGTATTTTCGGCCCAATGTGCAATTTTCGTGCGAAAATAAGAATTTTGGATTTTGGTGCCCCATGATCCATGGTGCATACTTATGAATGCATAAACAACCATAATGCTTGGAAAATTTTTCAATCTTGAGGTTCGTGGTTCCCCGTGGGCAAGTTTTGGTGCCGGGGGTGCATTTTCGGCCATTTGTGCAATTTTTGTGCGAAAATAAGACTTTTGGGTTTGGGTGCCCCGGGATCCTTGGTGCTTTCTTATGCATAAAAAACCATAATGGTCGGAGTACTTTTAAGTATTGAGGTCCGTGGTGCCCCGTGGTCCAGTTTTGTTGCCGTCATGCATTTTCGGCCATTTGTGAAATTTTAAGTATTGAGGTCCGAGGTACCCCGTGGTCCAATTTTGGTGCCCGTGGTGCATTTTCGGCCATTTGTGCAATTTTCTTGCGAAAATAAGAATTTTGGGTTTTTGTGCCCCATGATCCTTGGTGCATTCTTATGTATAAGAAACCATAATGCTCATACCACTTTTCAGTTTTGAGATCTGTGGTGCCCTGTTGTCCAATTTTGGTGCCGGTGGTGCATTTTCGGCCATTTGTGCAATTTTTGTGCAAAAGTAAGACTTTTGGGTTTTGGTGCCCCGTGATCCATGGTGCACTCTTATTCATAAAAAACCATAATGCTCAGACCACTTTTAAGTATTGAGGTCTGAGGTACCCTGTGGTCCAATTTTGGTGCCCGTGGTGCATTTTTGGCCCTTTGTGCAATTTTCATGCGAAAAAAAGACTTTTGGGTTTTGGTTCCCCATGATCCTTGGTGTATTCTTATGCATAAAAAACCATAATGCTCAAAACAGTTTTCCGCCTTGAGGTTCGGGGTGCCCCGTGGTCCAATTTTGGTGTCGGGGGTTCATTTTCGGCAATTTCTGCAATTTTCGTGCGAAAATAAGACTTTTGGGTTTTGGTCACTCGTGATCCCTTGTATATTCTTATGCATAAAAAACCATAATGATTGAAGTATTTTTCAGTTTTGAGGTTTGAGGGGCCCCGCAGTCCAATTTTGGTGCCGGTGGTGCATTTTTGGCCCATTATGGAATTTTCGTAAGAAAATAAGACTTTTGGGTTTTGGTGCCCCGTGATCCCTGGTGCATTTTTATGCATAAAAAACCATAATGCTCAGACCACTTTTAAGTATTGAGGTTCGAGGTGCCCCATGGTCCAATTTTGGTGCCCGTGGTGCATTTTCGGCCCATTGTGCAATTTTCGTGCGAATATAAAACTTTTGGGTTTTGGTGCCCCGTGATCCATGGTGCACTCTTATTCATAAAAAACCATAATCCTCAGACCACTTTTAAGTATTGAGGTCCAAGGTGCCCCGTGGTCGAATTTTGGTGTCCGTGATGCATTTTCAGCCCATTGTGCAATTTTCATGCGAAAATAAGACTTTTGGGTGTGGTGCCCCGTGATCACTGGTGCATTCTTATGTATAAAAAACATGATGCTCAGACAACTTTTAAGTTTTGAAGTCCGAGGTGCCCCGTGGTCCAATTTTGGTGCCGGTGGTGCATTTTCGGATATTTGTGCAATTTTCGTGCCAATAAAAGGTTTTTGGGTTTTGGTGCCCCATGAACCTTGGTGCATTCGTATGCATAAAAAACCATAATGCTCAGAACACTTTTCAGTTTTGAGGTGTGTGGTGCCCCATGGTCAAATTTTGGTTCCGGTTGTGCATTTTCGGCTAGTTGTCCAATTTTTGTGAGAAAATAAGACTTTTGGATTTTGGTGCCTCGTGATCCCTGGTTCATTCTTATGCATAAAAAACCATTATGCTTGGAACGCTTTTCAGTTTTGAGGTCCACGGTGACTCGTGGTCCAATTTTGGTAAAGGTGGTCCATTTTCGGCCATTTGTGCAATTTTCGTGCAAAAATAAGATGTTTGGATTTTGGTGACCCGTGATCCATGGTGCATTCTTATTCATAAAAAACCATAATGCTCGGAGAACTTTTAAGTATTGAGGTCCGAGGTAC
Organism: Pueraria montana var. lobata; assembly: GCA_026413185.1. NCBI lineage: Eukaryota > Viridiplantae > Streptophyta > Magnoliopsida > Fabales > Fabaceae > Pueraria > Pueraria montana. The sequence continues at coordinate 17,795,119 of CM048656.1, forward strand.
CTCGTGGTCCAATTTTGGTGCCCGTGGTGCATTCTCGGCCCATTGTGCAACTTTCGTGCGAAAATAAGACTTTTGGGTTTTGGTGCCCCGTGATCCCTGGTGCATTGTTATGCATAAAAAACCATAATGCTCGGAGCACCTTTAAGTATTGAGGTCCGAGGTACCTCGTGGTCCAATTTTGGTGCCCGTGGTGCATTCTCGGCCCATTGTGCAATTTTTGAGCGAAAATAAGACTTTTGGGTTTTCGTGCCCCGTGATCCCTGGTGCATTCTTATGCATAAAAAACCATAATTCTCGAAGAACTTTTAAGTTTTGAGGTCTGAGGTACCCCGTGGTCCCATTTTGGTGCCGGTGGTGCATTTTCGGCCGTTTGTGAAATTTTCGTGTCATAAATAAGAGTTTTGGGTTTTGGTGCCCCGTGATCCCTGGTGCATTCTTATGCATAAAAAGCCATAATGCTCAGAGAACTTTTAAGTTTTGGAGGGTCGAGGTGCCCCGCGGTCCAATTATGGTGCTCGTGGTGCATTTTCGGCCCATTGTACAACTTCGTGCGAAAATAAGACTTTTGGATTTTGGTGCATCCCTGGTGCATTCTTATGCATAAAACACCATAATGCTCGGACCACTTTACTATTTTGAGGTCTGTGGTGCCCCGTGGTCCAATTTTGGTGCTAGTGGTGCATTTTCGGCCCATTGTGCAATTTTCGTGCGAAAATAAGACTTTTGGATTTTGGTGCCCCGTGATCCCTGGTGCATTCTTATGCATAAAATACCCTAATGCTCGGAACTCTTTTCAGTTTTGAGGTCCGTGGTGCCCCGAGCTCCAATTTTTGTGCCGGTCGTGCATTTTCGGCTATTTGAGCAATTTTTGTGCGAAAATAAGACTTTTGAGTTTTTGTGCCCCGTGATGCCTGGTGCATTCTTATGCATAAAAAATCATAATGCTCGAAACACTTTTCAATTTTGAGGTCCGGGGTGCCCCATGGTCCAATTTTGGTGCTGGTGGTGCATTTTCGGCCATTTGAGCAATTTTCATGCGAAAATAAGACTATTGGGTTTTGGTGCCCCATGATCCCTGGTGCATTCATATGCATAAAAACCCATAAGGCTCAGAACTCTTTTCAGTTTTGAGATCCGTGGTGCCCCGTGCTCCAATTTTGGTGCCGGTGGTGCATTTTCGGCCATTTGAACAATTTTCGTGCGAAAATAAGACTTTTGGGATTTGGTGCCCCATGATCCCTGGTGCATTCTTATGCATAAAAAACCATAGTGCTAGAAACACTTTTCAGTTTTGAGGTCCGTGGTGCCTCGTGGTCCAATTTTGGTGCCGGTGGTGCATATTCGGCCATTTGAGCAATTTTCGTGCGAAAATAAGACTTATGAGTTTTGGTGTTCCGTGATCCCTGGTGCATTCTTATGCATAAAAAATCATAATGCTCGGAGAACTTTTCAGATTTGAGGTCCGAGGTGCCCCGCGGTCCAATTTTGGTGCCCGTGGTGCATTTTCGGCCCATTGTGCAATTTTCATGTGAAAATAAGAGTTTTGGGTTTTGGTGCCCCGTGATCCCTGGTGCATTCTTATGCATAAAGAACCATAATGCTCAGATGACTTTTAAATATTGAGGTCCGAGGTGCCCTGTGGTCCAATTTTGGTGCCGGTGGTGCATTTTCTGCCATTTGTGAAATTTTCGTGCAAAAATAAGACTTTTGGGTTTTGGTGCCCCGTGATCCCTGTTGCATTCTTATGGATAAAAAACCATAATGCTCGGAGTACTATTCAGTTGCGGTGCCCCGTGGTCCAATTTTGGTGCCCGTCGTGCATTTGCAGCCCATTGTGCAATTTTCATGCCACAATAAGACTTTTGGGTTTTGGTGTCCCGTGATCCATGGTGCATTCTTATGCATAAAAAACCATAATGCTCGGAACACTTTTCAATTTTGAGTTCCGTGGTGCCTCGTGGTCCAATTTTGGTGCCGGTGGTGCATATTCGACCATTTAAGCAATTTTCGTGCGAAAATAAGACTTTTGAGTTTTGGTGTCCCGTGATTCCTGGTGCATTCTTATGCATGAAAAACCATAATCCTCTGAGAACTTTTCATATTTGAGGTACGAGGTGCCCCGCGGTCCAATTTTGGTGCCCGTGGTGCATTTTCGGCCCATTGTGCAATTTTCATGTGAAAATAAGCGTTTTGGATTTTGGTGCCCCGTGATCCCTGGTGCATTATTATGCATAAAAAATCATAATGCTCGGAGGAATTTGAAGTATTAAGGTCTGAGGTGCGCTGTGGTCCAATTTTGGTGACGGTGGTGCATTTTCTGCCATTTGTGAAGTTTTCGTACAAAAATAAGACTTTTGGGTTTTGGTGCCCCGTGATCCCTGCTACATTCTTATGCATAAAAAACCATAATCATCGAAGTACTTTTCAGTTGAGGTGCCCCGTCGTCCAATTTTGGTGCCCGTCGTGCATTTGTGGCCCATTGTGCAATTTTCATGCGAAAATAAGACTTTTGAGTTTTGTTGCCCCGTGATCCATGGTGCATTCTTATGCATAAAAACCCATAATGCTCAAAACACTTTTCAGTTTTGAGGTCTGCGGTGCCCCGTCGTCCAATTTTGGTGTCGATGGTGCATTTTCGGCCATTTGAGCAATTTTCGTGCGAAAATAAGACTTTTGGGTTTTGGTGCCCCGTGTTCCCACGTGCATTCTTATGCAAAAAAAACCATTGTGCTAGAAACACTTTTCAGTTTTGAGGTCCGTGGTGCCTCGTGGTCCAATTTTGGTGCCGGTGGTGCATATTCGGCCATTTGAGCAATTTTCGTGCGAAAATAAGACTTATGAGTTTTGGTGTTCCGTGATCCCTGGTGCATTCTTATGCATAAAAAATCATAATGCTCGGAGAACTTTTCAGATTTGAGGTCCGAGGTGCCCCGCGGTCCAATTTTGGTGCCCGTGGTGCATTTTCGGCCCATTGTGCAATTTTCATGTGAAAATAAGAGTTTTGGGTTTTGGTGCCCCGTGATCCCTGGTGCATTCTTATGCATAAAGAACCATAATGCTCAGATGACTTTTAAATATTGAGGTCCGAGGTGCCCTGTGGTCCAATTTTGGTGCCGGTGGTGCATTTTCTGCCATTTGTGAAATTTTCGTGCAAAAATAAGACTTTTGGGTTTTGGTGCCCCGTGATCCCTGTTGCATTCTTATGGATAAAAAACCATAATGCTCGGAGTACTATTCAGTTGCGGTGCCCCGTGGTCCAATTTTGGTGCCCGTCGTGCATTTGCAGCCCATTGTGCAATTTTCATGCCACAATAAGACTTTTGGGTTTTGGTGTCCCGTGATCCATGGTGCATTCTTATGCATAAAAAACCATAATGCTCGGAACACTTTTCAATTTTGAGTTCCGTGGTGCCTCGTGGTCCAATTTTGGTGCCGGTGGTGCATATTCGACCATTTAAGCAATTTTCGTGCGAAAATAAGACTTTTGAGTTTTGGTGTCCCGTGATTCCTGGTGCATTCTTATGCATGAAAAACCATAATCCTCTGAGAACTTTTCATATTTGAGGTACGAGGTGCCCCGCGGTCCAATTTTGGTGCCCGTGGTGCATTTTCGGCCCATTGTGCAATTTTCATGTGAAAATAAGCGTTTTGGATTTTGGTGCCCCGTGATCCCTGGTGCATTATTATGCATAAAAAATCATAATGCTCGGAGGAATTTGAAGTATTAAGGTCCGAGGTGCGCTGTGGTCCAATTTTGGTGACGGTGGTGCATTTTCTGCCATTTGTGAAGTTTTCGTACAAAAATAAGACTTTTGGGTTTTGGTGCCCCGTGATCCCTGCTACATTCTTATGCATAAAAAACCATAATCATCGGAGTACTTTTCAGTTGAGGTGCCCCGTCGTCCAATTTTGGTGCCCGTCGTGCATTTGTGGCCCATTGTGCAATTTTCATGCGAAAATAAGACTTTTGAGTTTTGTTGCCCCGTGATCCATGGTGCATTCTTATGCATAAAAACCCATAATGCTCAAAACACTTTTCAGTTTTGAGGTCTGCGGTGCCCCATCGTCCAATTTTGGTGCCGATGGTGCATTTTCGGCCATTTGAGCAATTTTCGTGCGAAAATAAGACTTTTGGGTTTTGGTGCCCCGTGTTCCCACGTGCATTCTTATGCAAAAAAAACCATAATGCTCAGAGCACTTTTCAATTTTGAGGTCCGAGGTGCCCCGCGGTCTAATTTTGGTGCCCGTGGTGCATTTTCGATCCATTGTGCAATTTTCGTGCGAAAAGAAGACTTTTGGATTTTGGTGCCTCGTGATCCCTGGTGCATATTCATGCATAAAACACCATAATGCTAGGAGCACTTTTCAGTTTTGAGGTCTGAGGTGCCCCGCAGTCCAATTTTGGTGCCGGTGGTGCATTTTCGGCCCATTATGGAATTTTCGTAAGAAAATAAGACTTTTGGATTTTGGTGCCCCGTGATCCCTGGTGCATTCTTATGCATAAAAAACCATAATGCTCAGACCACTTTTAAGTATTGAGGTTCGAGGTGCCCCGTGGTCCAATTTTGGTGCCCGTGGTGCATTTTCGGCCCATTGTGCAATTTTCGTGCGAATATAAAACTTTTGGGTTTTGGTGCCCCATGATCCATGGTGCACTCTTATTCATAAAAAACCATAATGCTCGGACCACTTTTAAGTATTGAGGTCCAAGGTGCCCCGTGGTCGAATTTTGGTGTCCGTGATGCATTTTCAGCCCATTGTGCAATTTTCATGCGAAAATAAGACTTTTGGGTGTGGTGCCCCGTGATCACTGGTGCATTCTTATGTATAAAAAACATGATGCTCAGACAACTTTTAAGTTTTGAAGTCCGAGGTGCCCCGTGGTCCAATTTTGGTTTCGGTGGTGCATTTTCGGCTATTTGTGCAATTTTCGTGCCAATAAAAGGTTTTTGGGTTTTGGTGCCCCATGAACCTTGGTACATTCGTATGCATAAAAAACCATAATGCTCAGAACACTTTTCAGTTTTGAGGTGCGTGGTGCCCCGTGGTCAAATTTTGGTTCCGGTTGTGCATTTTCGGCTAGTTGTCCAATTTTTGTGAGAAAATAAGACTTTTGGATTTTGGTGCCTCGTGATCCCTGGTTCATTCTTATGCATAAAAAACCATTATGCTTGGAACGCTTTTCAGTTTTGAGGTCCACGGTGACTCGTGGTCCAATTTTGGTAACGGTGGTCCATTTTCGGCCATTTGTGCAATTTTCGTGCAAAAATAAGACGTTTGGATTTTGGTGACTCGTGATCCCTGGTGCATTCTTATGCATAAAAAACCATAATTCTCGAAGAACTTTTAAGTTTTGAGGTCTGAGGTACCCCGTGGTCCCATTTTGGTGCCGGTGGTGCATTTTCGGCCATTTGTGAAATTTTCGTGCCATAAATAAGAGTTTTGGGTTTTGGTTCCCCGTGATCCCTGGTGCATTCTTATGCATAAAAAGCCATAATGCTCAGAGAACTTTTAAGTTTTGGAGGGTCGAGGTGCCCCGCGGTCCAATTTTGGTGCTCGTGGTGCATTTTCGGCCCATTGTACAACTTCGTACGAAAATAAGACTTTTGGATTTTGGTGCCCCGTGATCCCTGGTGCATTCTTATGCATAAAACACCATAATGCTCGGACCACTTTACTATTTTGAGGTCTGTGGTGCCCCGTGGTCCAATTTTGGTGCTAGTGGTGCATTTTCGGCCCATTGTGCAATTTTCGTGCGAAAATAAGACTTTTGGATTTTGGTGCCCCATGATCTCTGGTGCATTCTTATGCATAAAATACCCTAATGCTCAGAACTCTTTTCAGTTTTGAGGTCCGTGGTGCCCCGAGCTCCAATTTTTGTGCCGGTCGTGCATTTTCGGCTATTTGAGCAATTTTCGTGCGAAAATAAGACTTTTGAGTTTTTGTGCCCCGTGATGCCTGGTGCATTCTTATGCATAAAAAATCATAATGCTCGAAACACTTTTCAATTTTGAGGTCTGTGGTGTCCCGTGGTCCAATTTTGGTGCCGGTGGTGCATTTTCGACCATATGGGCAATTTTCGTGCGAAAATAAGACTTTTGGATTTTGGTGCCCCGTGATCCCTAGTACATTCTTATATATAAAAAACAATAATGCTCATAACACTTTTCAATTTTGAGGTCCGGGGTGCCCCGTGGTCCAATTTTGGTGCTGGTGGTGCATTTTCGGCCATTTGAGCAATTTTCATGCGAAAATAAGACTTTTGGGATTTGGTGCCCCATGATCCCTGGTGCATTCATATGCATAAAAACCCATAAGGCTCAGAACTCTTTTCAGTTTTGAGATCCGTGGTGCCCCGTGCTCCAATTTTGGTGTCGGTGGTGCATTTTCGGCCATTTGAGCAATTTTCGTGCGAAAATAAGACTTTTGGGATTTGGTGCCCCGTGATCCCTGGTGCATTCTTATGCATAAAAAACCATAGTGCTAGAAACACTTTTCAGTTTTGAGGTCCGTGGTGCCTCGTGGTCCAATTTTGGTGCCGGTGGTGCATATTCGGCCATTTGAGCAATTTTCGTGCGAAAATAAGACTTATGAGTTTTGGTGTTCCGTGATCCCTGGTGCATTCTTATGCATAAAAAATCATAATGCTCGGAGAACTTTTCAGATTTGAGGTCCGAGGTGCCCCGCGGTCCAATTTTGGTGCCCGTGGTGCATTTTCGGCCCATTGTGCAATTTTCATGTGAAAATAAGAGTTTTGGGTTTTGGTGCCCCGTGATCCCTGGTGCATTCTTATGGATAAAAAACAATAATGCTCAGATGACTTTTAAGTATTGAGGTCCGAGGTGCCCTGTGGTCCAATTTTGGTGCCGGTGGTGCATTTTCTGCCATTTGTGAAATTTTCGTGCAAACATAAGACTTTTGGGTTTTGGTGCCCCGTGATCCCTGCTGCATTCTTATGGATAAAAAACCATAATGCTCGGAGTACTATTCAGTTGCGGTGCCCCGTGGTCCAATTTTGGTGCCCGTCGTGCATTTGCAGCCCATTGTGCAATTTTCATGCGAAAATAAGACTTTTGGGTTTTGGTGTCCCGTGATCCATGGTGCATTCTTATGCATAAAAAACCATAATGCTCGGAACACTTTTCAATTTTGAGTTCCGTGGTGCCTCGTGGTCCAATTTTGGTGCCGGTGGTGCATATTCGACCATTTAAGCAATTTTCGTGCGAAAATAAGACTTTTGAGTTTTGGTGTCCCGTGATCCCTGGTGCATTCTTATGCATGAAAAACCATAATCCTCTGAGAACTTTTCATATTTGAGGTACGAGGTGCCCCGCGGTCCAATTTTGGTGCCCGTGGTGCATTTTCGGCCCATTGTGCAATTTTCATGTGAAAATAAGCGTTTTGGATTTTGGTGCCCCGTGATCCCTGGTGCATTATTATGCATAAAAAATCATAATGCTCGGAGGAATTTGAAGTATTAAGGTCCGAGGTGCGCTGTGGTCCAATTTTGGTGACGGTGGTGCATTTTCTGCCATTTGTGAAGTTTTCGTACAAAAATAAGACTTTTGGGTTTTGGTGCCCCGTGATCCCTGCTACATTCTTATGCATAAAAAACCATAATCATCGGAGTACTTTTCAGTTGAGGTGCCCCGTCGTCCAATTTTGGTGCCCGTCGTGCATTTGTGGCCCATTGTGCAATTTTCATGCGGAAATAAGACTTTTGAGTTTTGTTGCCCTGTGATCCATGGTGCATTCTTATGCATAAAAACCCATAATGCTCAAAACACTTTTCAGTTTTGAGGTCTGCGGTGCCCCGTCGTCCAATTTTGGTGCCGATGGTGCATTTTCGGCCATTTGAGCAATTTTCGTGCGAAAATAAGACTTTTGGGTTTTGGTGCCCCGTGTTCCCACGTGCATTCTTATGCATAAAAAACCATAATGCTCAGAGCACTTTTCAATTTTGAGGTCCGAGGTGCCCCGCGGTCTAATTTTGGTGCCCGTGGTGCATTTTCGGTCCATTGTGCAATTTTCGTGCGAAAAGAAGACTTTTGGATTTTGGTGCCCCGTGATCCCTGGTGCATATTCATGCATAAAACACCATAATGCTAGGAGCACTTTTTAGTTTTGAGGTCCGAGGTGCTCCATGGTCCAATTTTTGTGCCGGTGGTGTATTTTCGGCCATTCGTGAAATTTTCGTGCAAAAATAAGACTGTTGGGTTTTGGTGCCCCATGATCTCTGCTGCATTCTTATATATAAAAAGTCATAATTCTTGGAACACTTTTCAGTTTTGAGGTCTGTGGTTCCTCGTGGTCCAATTTTAATGTCAGTCGTGCATTTTCTGCCATTTGAGCAATTTTCCTGCGAAAATAAGACTTTTGGGTTTTGGTGCCCCGTGATCCCTGGTGCATTCTAATGCATATAACACCATAATTCTCGGAGCACGTTTTATGAATTTTTATGCATAAGAATGCTCCAAGGATCACGGGGCACCAAAAGGCAAAAGTCTTATTTTCGCACAAAAATTGCACAAATGGCCGAAAATGCACCCCTGCCACAAAAATTGGACCACGGGCCACCACAAACCTCAAAACTGAAAATTACTCCAAGCATTATGGTTTTTTATGCATCACAATGCACCAGGGATCACAGGGCACCAAAACCCTAAAGTCTTATTTTCGCACGAAAATTGCACAGATGGCCGAAAATGCACCACCTGCACAAAAATTGGACCACGAGGCACCACGGACCTCAAAACTGAAAAGTTCTCTGAGCATTATGATTTTTTATGCATAAGAATGCACCAGGGATCACGGGGCACCAAAACCCAGAAGTCTTATTTTCGCACGAAAATTGCACAAATGACCGAAAATGCACCACGGGCACCAAAATTGGACCATTGGGTACCTCGGACCTCAATACTTAAAAGTGGTCCAAGAATTATGGCAATTTATGCATAAGAATGCACCAAGGATCATGGGGCACCAAAACCCAAAAGTTTTTTTTTCGCACGAAAATTGCACAAATGGCCGAAAATGCACCGCCGGCACCAAAATTGGACCACGGGGCACAACGGACCTCAAAACTGAAAAGTAGTCCAAGCATAATGGTTTTTTATGCAAAAGAATGACCCATGGATCATGGGGCACCAAAATCCAAAAGTCTTATTTTCGCACGAAAATTGCACAAATGGCCGAAAATGCACCACCGGCACCAAAATTGGGCCACGAGGCACCATGGATCTCAAAATTGAATAGTGCTCCGAGCATTATGGCTTTTTATGCATAAGAATGCACAAAGGATCACGGGGAACCAAAAGCCAAAAGTCTTATTTTCGCACAAAAATTGCACAAAGGGCCGAAAATGCACCACGGGCACCAAAATTGGACCACGGGGTACCTCGTACCTCAATACTTAAAAGTGGTCCAAGTATTATGGTTTCTTATGCATAAAAATGCACCAAGGATCATGGGGCACCAAAATCCAAAAGTCTTATTTTCGCGTGAAAATTGCACAAATGGCCAATAATGCACCACCGGAACCAAAATTGGACCACGGGGCACCACGAACTTCAAAACTGAAAAGTAGTCCAAGCATAATGGTTTTTTATGTATAAGAATGCACCAGGGATCACGGGACACCAAAATTCAAAAGTCTTATTTTCGCACGAAAATTGTACAAATGGATGAAAATGCACCACCGGCACCAAAATTGGGCCACGAGGCACCATGGACCTCAAAACTAAAAAGTGCTCCGAGCATTTTGGGGTTTTATGCATAAGAATGCACCAAGGATCAAGGGGCACCAAAACCCAAAAGTCTTATTTTAGAAAGAAAATTGCACAAAGGGCCAAAAATGCACCACGGTGTACCTTGGACCTCAATACTTAAAAGTGCTCCGAGCATTATAATTTTTATGCATAAGAATTCACAAGGGATCACGGGGCACCAAAACCCAAAAGTCTTATGTTCGCATGAAAATTGAACAAATGGCCAAAAGTGCACCACCGGCACCAAAATTAGACCATGAGGCACCACGGACCTCAAAACTGAAAAGTGCTCCAAGCATTATGGTTTTTTATGCATAAGAATGCACTCGGGATCACGGGGGCACCAAAACCCAAACGTCTTTTTTTCGCACGAAAATTGCACAATGGGCCGAAAATCCACCACGGGCAACAAAATTGGACCATGGGGAACCTCGGACCTCAATACTTAAAAGTGCTATGAGCATTATGGTTTTTTATGCATAAGAATGCACCAAGGATCACGGGGCACCAAAACCCAAAAGTCTTATTTTCGCACGAAAATTGCACAAAGGGCCGGAAATGCACTACGGGCACCAAAATTGGACCACGGGGTACCTCGGACCTCAATACTTAAAAGTCCTCCAAGCGTTATGGTTTTTTATGCATAAGAATGCACCAGTTATCACGAGACACCAAAACCCAAAAGTCTTATTATCGCACAAAAAATTGCACAAGGGGCCAAAAATGCACCACGGGCACCAAAATTGGACTACGGGGCACCACGGACCTCTAAACTGAAAAGTGTTCCGAGCATTATGATTTTTTATGCATAAGAATGCAATAGCGATCACGGGGCACAAAAACCCAAAAGTCTTATTTGCGCACGAAAATTGGACCACGGGGCACCTCGGACCTCAAAACTGAAAAGTGCTTCGAGCATTATGGTTTTTGATGCATAAGAATGCATCAGGGATCACGGGGCACCAAAACCCAAAAGTGTTATTTTTGCACGAAAATTGCAAAAATGGCCGAAAATGCATTACCACACCAAAACTGGACAACGAGGCACCACGGACATAAAAACTGAAAAGTGTTCCGAGCATTATGGTTTTTTATGCATAAGAATGCAATAGGGATCACGAGTCACCAAAACCCAAAAGTCTTATTTTCGCACGAAAATTGCACAAATGGTCGAAAATGCACCCCCGACATCAAAATTGGACCACGGGGCACCATGAACCTCAAGATTGAAAAATTTTCTGAGTATCATGGTTGTTTATGCATGCATAAGTATGCACCATGGATCACAGGGCATCAAAACCCAAAACTCTTATTTTCGCACGAAAATTGCACAAATGGCCGAAAATACACCCCCGACACCAAAATTGGACAACGGGGCACCAAGAACCTCACGACTAAAAACTGTTCCGAGCATTACGGTTTTTTATGCATAAGAATGCACCAAGGATCATGGGGCACCAAAACCCAAAAGTCTAAAAATCGCACAAAAATTGCATAAGGGGCCGAAAATGCACCACGTGCACCAAAATTGTACCACGGGGCACCTCGGACCTAAAAACTGAAAAGTGCTCTAAGCATTATGGTTTTTTATGCATAAGAATGCACCAAGGATCACGGGACACCAAGACCCAAAAGGCTTATTTTCGCATGAAAATTGCAAAAATGACCGAAAGTGCACCACCGGCACCAAAATTGGACCACGGGGCACCACGCACCTCAAAATTGAAAATTGTTCTGAGGATTATGGTTTCTTATGCATAAGAATGCACCAGGCATCACGGGGCACCAAAACCCGAAAGTCTTATTTTCGCATGAAAAATGCACAAATGGCCGAAAATGCACCACCGGCACCAAAATTGGACCACGGGGCACCACGAACCTCAAAACTGAAAAGAGTTCCGAGCATTATGGTTTTTTATGCATAAGAATGCACCAGGAATCACGAGGCACCAAACCCCAAAAGTGTTATTTTCGCACGAAAATTGCAAAAATGGCCGAAAATGCATTACCACCCCAAAACTGGACCACGAGGCACCACGGACCTAAAAACTGAAAAGTGTTCCGAGCATTATGGTTTTTTATGCATAAGAATGCAGCAGGGATCACGAGTCACCAAAACCCAAAAGTCTTATTTTCGCAAGAAAATTGCACAAATGGTCGAAAATGCACCCCCGGCATCAAAATTGGACCACAGGGCACCATGAACCTCAAGATTGAAAACTTTTCTGAGTATCATGGTTGTTTATGCATGCATAAGTATGCACCATGGATCACAGGGCACCAAAACTCAAAACTCTTAATTTCGCACGAAAATTGCACAAATGGCCGAAAATACACCCCCGGCACCGAAATTGGACAACGGGGGCACCAAGAACCTCAACACTAAAAACTGTTTTGAGCATTACGATTTTTTATGCATAAGAATGCACCAAGGATCATGGGGCACCAAAACCCAAAAGTCTTATTTTCGCACAAAAATTGCATAAGGGGCCGAAAATGCACCACGTGCACCAAAATTGTACCACGGGGAACCTCGGACCTAAAAACTGAAAAGTGCTCTAAGCATTATGGTTTTTTATGCATAAGAATGCACCAGGGATCATGGGACACCAAGACCCAAAAGGCTTATTTTCGCATGAAAATTGCAAAAATGGCCGAAAGTGCACCACCGGCACCAAAATTGGACCACGGGGCACCACGCACCTCAAAATTAAAAATTGTTCTGAGGATTATGGTTTTTTATGCATAAGAATGCACCAGGCATCACGGGGCACCAAAACCCGAAAGTCTTATTTTCGCATGAAAAATGCACAAATGGCCGAAAATGCACCACCGGCACCAAAATTGGACCACGGGGCACCACGAACCTCAAAACTGAAAAGAGTTCCGAGCATTATGGTTTTTTATGCATAAGAATGCACCAGGGATCACGAGGCACCAAACCCCAAAAGTCATATTTTCACACGAAAATTGAACAATGGGCGGAAAATGCTCCACGGCCACCAAAATTGGACCACGGGGCACCATAGACCTCAAAATAGAAAAGTGTTTCGAGCATTATAGTTTTTTATGCATAACAATGCCCCAGGGATCACGGGGCATCAAAACCCAAAAGTCTTATTTTCGCACGAAAATTGCACAATGGGCCGAAATATCACCACGGGCACCAAAATTGGACCACGGGACACCTCGGACTTCAAAATTGAAACGTGTTATGAGCATGAGGGTTTTTTCTGCATAAGAATGCACCAGGGATCACGGGGAACCAAAACCCGAAAGTATTATTTTCCCACGAAAATTGCACAAATGTCCGAAAATGCACCACCGGCACCAAAATTGCACCACGGGGCACCACGCACCTCAAAATTGAAAAGTGTTGTGAGGATTATTGTTTTTTATGCATAAAAATGCACCAGGCATTATGGGGCACCAAAATCCAAAAGTCTTATTTTCGCACGAAAATTGCACAATGGCCGAAAATGCACCACGGGCACCAAAATTGGACCATAGGGCACCTCGGACCTCAAAACTTACAAGTGCTTCGAGCATTATTGTTTTTTATGCATAAGAATGCACCAGGGATCACAGGGCACCAAAACCTAAAAGTCTTATTTTCGCACGAAAATTTCACAAATGGCCGAAAATGCACAACCGGCACCAAAATTGGACCACGCGGCACCACGGACCTCAAAACCGAAAAGTAGTCAAACCATTATGGTTTTTTATGCATAAGAATGCACCAGTGATCACGGGGCACCAAAACCCAAAAGTCTTATTTTTGCACGAAAATTAGACTATGGGCCGAAAATGTACCATGGGCCCCAAAATAGGACCACGTGGCACCACAGACCTCAAAATTAAAAAGTGTTATGAGCATTATGGTTTTTTATGGATAAGAATGAACCAGGGATCACGGGGCAGCAAAACCCAAAAGACATATTTTCGCACGAAAATTGCGCAAATGTCCGAGAATGCACCCTCGGCACCAAAATTGGACCACGGGGCACCACGAAGCTCAAAAATGAAAAGTGTTCCAAGCATTATGGTTTTTTTTGCAGAAGAATGCACCAGGGATCACAGGGCACCAACACCCAAAAGTCTTATTTTCGCACGAAAATTGCACAAATGGCCGAGAATGCACCCCCAGCACCAAAATTGGACCATAGGGCACCACGGACCTCAAAGCTTAAAAGTGCTTCGAGCATTATGGTTTTTTATGCATAAGGATGCACCAAGGATCACAGGGCACCAAAAACCAAAAGTCTTATTTGGCATGAAAATTGCCCCATGTGCCAAAAAGGCACCATGGGCACCAAAATTGGACGACGGGGATCACATACCTCAAACCTAAAAATTGCTTCAAGCATTATGGTTTTTTATGCATAAGGATGCCCTAAGGATCATGGGGGCACCAAAACCCAAAAGTCTTATTTTGGCATGAAAATTGCATAATGGGCCGAGAATGCACCATGGGCACAAAAATTGGACCACGGGGCACCACAGACCTCAAAACTGAAAAGTGCTCTAGGCATTACGATTTTTTATACATAAGAATGCACCAGGGATCACAGGGCATAAAAACCCAAAAGTCTTCTTTTCGCATGAAAATTGTACAAATGGTCGAAAATGCACCACGAGCACCAAAATTGGACCACGGGGCATCACAGACCTCAAACCTAAAAAATGCTTCGAGCATTATGGTTTTTTATGCATAAGGATGCCCCAAGGATCATGGGGCACCAAAACCCAAAAGTCTTATTTTGGCACGAAAATTGCATAATGGGCCAAGAATGCACCACGGGCACCAAAATTGGACCACGGGGCACCACAGACCTCAAAATTGAAAAGTGCTCCGAGCATTATGGATTTTTATGCATAAGGATGCACCAGGGATCATGGGGCACCAAAACCTAAAAGTCTTATTTTGGCACGAAAATTGCATAATGGGCCGAAAATGCACCACAGGCACCAAAATTTGACCACGGGGCACCACGGACCTTAAAACTGAAAAGTGTTTGAAGCATTATGGTTTTTTATGCATAAGGATGCACCAAGGATCACAGGGCACCCAAAACAAAAAGTCTTATTTTGGCACGAAAATTGCCCCATGTGCCGAAAGGCACCACGGGCACCAAAATTGGACCACGGGGCATCACAGATCTCAAACCTAAAAATTGCTTCAAGCATTATGGTTTTTTATGCATAAGGATGCCCTAAGGATCATGGGGCACCAAAACCCAAAAGTCTTATTTTGGCACGAAAACTGCATAATGGGACGAGAATGCACCACGGGCACCAAAATTGGACCACGGGGCACCACGGACCTCAAAACTGAAAAGTGCTCCAAGCTTTATGATCTTTTATACATAATAATGCATCGGGATCACAGGGCACGAAAACCAAAAAGTCTTCTTTTCGCACGAAAATTGCACAAATGGACGAAAATGCACCACGAGCACCAAAATTGGACCATAGGGCACCACGGACCTCAAAACTAAAAAGTGCTCTGAGCATTATAGTTTTTTATGCATAAGGATGCACCAAGGATCACGGGGCACCAAAAACCAAAAGTCTTATTTTGGCACGAAAATTGCCCCATGTGCCGAAAAGGCACCACGGGCACCAAAATTAGACCACGGGGCATCACAGTCCTCAAACCTAAAAAGTGCTTCGAGCATTATGGTTTTTTATGCATAAGGATGCCCCAAGGATCATGGGGGCACCAAAACCCAAAAGTCTTATTTTGGCACGAAAATTGCATAATGGGCCGAGAATGCACCATGGGCACAAAAATTGGACCACGGGGCACCACGGACCTCAAAACTGAAAAGTGCTCCGAGCATTATGATTTTTTATACATAAGAATGCACCAGGGATCACAGGGCATAAAAACCCAAAAGTCTTCTTTTTGCATGAAAATTGTACAAATGGTCGAAAATGCACCACGAGCACCAAAATTGGACCACGGGGCATCACAGACCTCAAACCTAAAAAATGCTTTGAGCATTATGGTTTTTTATGCATAAGGATGCCCCAAGGATCATGGGGCACCAAAACCCAAAAGTCTTATTTTGGCACGAAAATTGCATAATGGGCCAGGAATGCACCACGGGCACCAAAATTGGACCACGGGGCACCACAGACCTCAAAATTGAAAAGAGCTCCGAGCATTATGGATTTTTATGCATAAGGATGCACCAGGGATCACGGGGCACCAAAACCTAAAAGTCTTATTTTGGCACGAAAATTGCATAATGGGCCGAAAATGCACCACGGGCACCAAAATTTGACCACGGGGCTCTACGGACCATAAAACTGAAAAGTGTTGGAAGCATTATGGTTTTTTATGCATAAGGATGCACCAAGGATCACAGGGCACCCAAAACAAAAAGTTTTATTTTGGCACAAAAATTGCCCCATGTGCCGAAAGGCACCACGGGCACCAAAATTCGACCACGGGGCATGACAGATCTCAAACCTAAAAAGTGCTTCGAGCATTATGGTTTTTTATGCATAAGGATGCACCAAGGATCACAGGGCACCCAAAACAAAAAGTCTTATTTTGGCACGAAAATTGCCCCATGTGCCGAAAGGCACCACGGGCACCAAAATTGGACCACGGGGCATGACAGATCTCAAACCTAAAAAGTGCTTTGAGCATTATGGTTTTTTATGCATAAGGATGCCCTAAGGATCATGGGGCACCAAAACCCAAAAGTCTTAGTTTGGCACGAAAACTGCATAATGGGACGAGAGTGCACCATGGGCACCAAAATTGGACCACGGGGCACCACGGACCTCAAAACTGAAAAGTGCTCCAAGCATTATGATTTTTTATACATCAGAATGCATCGGGGATCACGGGGCACGAAAACCCAAAGGTCTTCTTTTCGCACGAAAATTGCAAAAATGGACGAAAATGCACCACGAGCACCAAAATTGGACCATAGGGCACCACGGACCTCAAAACTGAAAAGTGCTCTGAGCATTATAGTTTTTTATGCATAAGGATGCACCAAGGATCACAGGGCACCAAAAACCAAAAGTCTTATTTTGGCACGAAAATTGCCCCATGTGCCGAAAAGGCACCACGGGCACCAAAATTAGACCACGGGGCATCACAGTCCTCAAACCTAAAAAGTGCTTCGAACATTATGGTTTTTTATGCATAAGGATGCCCCAAGGATCATGGGGCACCAAAACCCAAAAGTCTTATTCTGGCACAAAAATTGGATGATGGGCCAAGAATACACCACGGGCACAAAAATTGGACCACGGGGCACCATAGACCTCAAGATTGAAAAGAGCTCCGAGCATTATCGATTTTTATGCATAAGGATGCACCAGGGATCACAGGGCACCAAAACCTAAAAGTTTTATTTTGGCACGAAAATTGCATAATGGGCCGAAAATGAACCACGGGCACCAAAATTGTACCACGGGGCACCTCAGACCACAAAACTGAAAAGTGCTCAGAGCATTATGGTTTTATATGCATAAGAATGCACCAAGGATTATGGGGCACCAAAACCCAAAAGTCTTATTTTCGCAGGAAAATTGCACAAATGGCCGAAAACGCACCACCGACACCAAAATTGGACCACGGGTCTCCACGAACCTCAAGACTGAATAGTGTTCCGAGCATTATTGTTTTTTATGCATAAGAATGCACCAAGGATCACAGGGCACCAAGGATCACGGGGCACCAAAACCCAAAAGTCTTATTTTGGCACGAAAATTGTACAAATGGCAGAAAGTGCACCACCAGCACCAAAATTGGACCCCAGACTTCAAAACTGAAAAGTGTTCCGAGCATTATGGTTTTATATGCATAAGAATGCACCTGGGATCACGGGGCACCAACACCCAAAAGTCTTATTTTGGCAAGGAAATTGCATCATGGGCCAAAAATCCACCACGGGGCACCAAAGTTGGACCACTGGATACCACGGTCCTCAAATATGAAAAGTGCTTCGAGCATTACGATTTTTTTATGCATAAGAATGCACCAGGGATCACGGGGCACCAAAACCATAAAGTCTTATTTTCGTACGAAAATTGCACATTGGTTGAAAATGCAGCACGGGCACCAAAATTGGACCATGGGGCACCTCATGCCTCAATACTTAAAAGTGCTCCAAGCATTATGGGTTTTTATGCATAAGAATGCACCAGGGATCACGGGGCAAAAAAAACCCAAAAGTCTTATTTTTGCACGAAAACTGCACAAAAGGGCGAAAATGCACCACCGGCACCAAAATTGGACCTTGGGGCACTACAGACCTCATAACAGAAAAGTGTTCCAAGGATTATCGCTTTTTATGCATAAGAATGCAGCAGGAATCACGGGGCACCAAAATTGAACCATGGGGCACCTCGGACCTCAATACTTAAAAGTGCTCCGAGTATTATGGTTTTTTATGCATAAGAATGCACTAGGGATCACGGGGCACCCAAACCCAAAAGTCCTATTTTCGCACAAAAATTGCACAAATATCCTGAAGTGCACCACCTGGACAAAAATTGACCACGGGGCCCCATGAACCTCAAAACTGAAAAGTGCTCCGAGCATTATAGTTGTTTATGCATAAGATTGCACCAGGGATCACGGGGCACCAAAACCCAAAAGTCTTATTTTTGCACGAAAATTGCACACGGGCTGAAAATGCACCACGGGCATCAAAATTGGACCACGGGGCACCTCAGACCTCAAAACTGAAAAGTTTTCCGAGCATTATGCTTTTTTATGCATAAGAATAAACCAGGGATCACGGGGCACCAAAACCCAAAAGTCTTATGTTCGCACGAAAATTGCACAAATATCCGAAAATGCACCACCGGCACGAAAATTGGACCACGAGGCACCACGGACCTCAAAACTGAAAAGACTTCCGAATTTTATGATTTTCTATGCATAAGAATGCACCAGGGATCACGGGGCACCAAAACCCAAAAGTCTTATTTTCGCACGAAAATTGCATAACGGGCCAAGAATGCACCACGGGCACCAAAATTGGACCACAGGGCACCACAGACCTCAAAACTGAAAAGTGCTCCGAGCATTGTGGATTTTTATGCATAAGGATGCACCAGGGATCATGGGGCACCAAAACCTAAAAGTCTTATTTTGGCACGAAAATTGCATAATCGGCCGAAAATGCACCACGGGCACAAAATTTGACCACGGGGCACCACGGACCTTAAAACTGAAAAGTGGTCCAAGCATTATGGTTTTTTATGCATAAGAATGCACCAGGGACCACGGGGCACCAAAACCCAAAAGTCTTATTTTCGCACGAAAATTGCACAAATGGCAGAAAATGCACCACAGGCACCAAAATTGGACCATTGGGCACCACAGACGTCAAAACTGAAAAGTGCTTAAAGCATTATGGTTTTTTATGCATATGAATGCACTAGGGATCACGGGGCACCAAAACCCAAAAGTCTTATTTTCGCACGAAAGTTGCACAATGGGCTGAAAATTCACCACGGGCACCAAAATTGGACCACAGGGCACCTCGAACATCAAAACTGAAAAGTGCTCTGAGCATTATGGTTTTTTATGCATAAGAATGCACCAGGGATCGCGGGGCACTAAAACCCAAAGTGTTATTTTCGCACGAAAATTGCACAATGGCTAATAAATGCACCACGGGCACCAAAATTGGACCATGGGGCACCTCGGACCTCAATACTTAAAAGTGCTTCGAGCATTATGGTTTTTTATGCATAAGAATGCACCAGGGATCACGGGGCCCCAAAACCCAAAAGTCTTATTTTCACACGAAAATTGCACAAATGGCCGAAAATGCACCACCAGCACCAAAGTTTGATCACGAGGCACCACGGACCTCAAAACTGAAAAGTGTTCCGAGCATTATGGTTTTTTATGCATAAGAATCCACCAGGGATCACGGGGCACCAAAACCCAAAAGCTTATTTTCGCACGAAAAGTTCACAATGCCCAATAAATGAACCCCAGGCACCAAAATTGGACCACGGGGCACCTCGGACCTCAATACTTAAAAGTGGTCCAAGGATTATGGTTTTTTATGCCTAAGAATGCACTAGGGATCACGGGGCACCAAATCCCAAAAGTCTTATTTTGGCACGAAAGTTTCACAAATGACCGAAAATGCACCATCGGCACTAAAATTGGACCACTGGTCACCATGAACCTCAAAACTGAAACTGTTCCGAGAATTATCTTTTTTTATGCATATGAATGCACCAGGTATCATGGGTCACCCAAACCCAAAAGTGTTATTTTCGCACGAAAATTGCGCAATAGACCAAAAAAGCACCACGAGCACCAAAATTGGACCACGGGGCACCTCAAACCTCAAAACTTAATATTTCTCGGAGAATTATGGTTTTTTATGCATAAGAATGCACCAGGGATCACAGGGCACAAAAATCCGAAAGTCTTCTTTTCACATGAAAATTTCACAAATGGACGAAAATGCACCATGGCAACAAAAATTGGACCACAAGGCACCTCGGACCTCAAAACTTAAAAGTGTTTTGATCTTTAAGGTTTTTTATGCATAAGAATGCACCAGGGATCACAGGGCACCAAACCCCAAAAGTCTTATTTTCGTACGAAAATTGCACAATGGGCTGAAAATGCACCACGGGCACCAAAATTGGACCAGGCGGCACCTCGGACCTCAAAACTGAAAAGTGCTCCTAGCATTATGGTTTTTTATGCATAAGAATGCACCAGGGATCATGGGGCACCAAAACCCAAAAGTCTTATTTTCACACGAAAATTGCACAAATGGTCAAAAATGCATTACTGGCACCAATATTGGACCACGGGGCACCACAAACCTGAAAACAGAAAAGTGTTCTGAGCATTATGGTTTTTTATGCATAAGAATGCACCAGGGATCACAGGGCACCAAAACCCAAAAGTCTTATTTTCGCACGAAAACTGCACAATGGGCCGAAAATGCACCTCGGGCACCAAAGATGGACCAGAGGGCATCTCAAACCTCAAAACTGAAAAGTTCTTCGACTATTATTATTATGCTTTTTTATGCATAAGAATGCACCAGGGAACACAGGGCACCAAAACCCAAAAGTCTTATTTTCGCACGAAAAATGCACGATGGGCCGAAAATTCACGATCGTCACCAAAATTGGACCACGGGACACCACGGACCTCAAAATTGAAAAGTGTTCCGAGCACTATGGTTTTTTATGCATAAGAATGCACCAAGGATCACGGGCACCAAAGCCCAAAAGTCTTATTTTCACACAAAAATTTCTCAAAGGGCCGAAAATGCACCACTGGCACCAAAATTTGACCACGAGGCACCACAAAACTCAAAACTTAAAAGTGTTCCGAGCATTATGGTTTTCTATGCATAAGAATGCACTAGGGATCACGGGGCACCGAAACCCAAAAGTCTTATTTTCGCACGAAAATTGCACAAATGGACAAAAATGCACCACGGGCACCAAAATTTGACCACGGGGCACCTTGAACTTGAAAACTTAAAAGTGTTCTGAGCTTTATTTTTTTTTATACATAAGAAGGCACCAGAGATCGCGGGGCACCAAAACCCAAAAGTCTTATTTTCGCATGAAAATTACACAATGGGCCGAAAATGCACCACGGGCACCTCGGACTTCAAAACTGAAAAGTCCTCACAGCATTATAGTTTTTTATGCATAAGAATGCACAAGGGATCACGGGGCACCAAAACCGAAAAGCCTTATTTTCACACGAAAATTTCACAAAGGGCCGAAAATGCACCACCAGAACAAAAATTGGACCACGAGGCTCCATGGACCTCAAAACTGAAAAGTCTTCTGAGCTTTACGATTTTTGATGCACAAGAATGCACCAGGGATCACGGTGCACCAAAACCCAAAAGTCTTATTTTCGCACGAAAATTGAACAATAGGCTGAAAATGCACCACGGGCACCAAAATTGGACCATGGGACACCTCGGACCTCAAAACTGAAAATTGCTCTGAGCTTTATGGTTTTTTAAGCATAAGAATGCACCAGGGATCACGGGGCACCAAAACCCAAAAGTCTTATTTTCGCACGAAATTACTCAATGGGCCAAAAATGCACCACGGGCACCAATATTGGGCCACGGGGCACCTCGGACCTCAAAACTGAAAAGTACTCCAAGCATTATGGTTTTTTATGCATATGACTGCACCAGGGATCACAGGACACGAAAACCCAAAAGTCTTATTTTCACACGAAAATTGTACAAATGGAAGAAAATGCATTATTGGCACCAATATTGAACTACAGGGCACCACGAACCTCAAAACTGAAAACTGTTCCGAGGATTATGGTTTTTTATGAATAAGAATGCACTAGGGGTCACGTGGCACAAAAACCCAAAAGTCTTATTTTCGTACGAAAAATGCATAAATCACCGAAAATGCATTATCGGGGCCAAAATTGGACCACGGGGCACCAAAGACCTCAAAATTGAAAAGTTTTTTGAGCATTATGGTTTTTTATGTATAAGAATACACCAAGGATCACGGAGCACCAAAACCTAAAAGTCTTATTTTCACACGAAAATTGTCCAGTGGGCCGAAACACACCACGGGCTCCAAAATTTGACCACGGGGCACCTTAAAAGTTCTCTGAGCATCATGGTTTTTTAAGCATAAGAATGGACCAAAAATCACGTGGGACCAAAACCCAAAAGTCTTATTTTCGCACGAAAATTGCACAAATGGCTGAAAATGCACCACCAACACCAAAATTGGACCACGAGGCACCACGAACCTCAAAACTGAAAAGTGTTCCGAGCATAATGGTTTTTTATGCATAAGAATGCACCAGGGATCACGGGGCACCAAAACCCAAAAGTCTTATTTTCGCACAAAAATTGCACAATGGGCTGAAAATGCACCACGGGCACGAAAATTGGACCAAGGGGCACCTCGGACCTCAAAACTGAAAAGTACTATGAGCATTATCATTTTTTATACATAAGAATGCACCAGGGTTCACAGGGCACCAAAACCCAAAATCTTATTTTCGCACGAAAATTGCACAATGTGCCGAAAATGCACCACGTGCACCAAAATTGGACCAAGAGGCACCTCGGACCTCAAAACTGAAAATTTTTCTGAGCATTATGGTTTTTTATGCATAAGAATGCACCAGGGATCACAGGGCGCCAAAACCCAAAAGTCTTATTTTCACACAAAAATTGCACAATGGGCCGAAAATGCACAACGGGCACCAAAATTAGACAACGGGGCACCACAGACCTCAAAACTGAAAAGTGCTCCGAGCATAATGGTTTTTTATGCATAAGAATGCACGAGGGATCACGCGGCACCAAAACCCAAAAGTCTTATTTTCGCACGAAAATTTCACAAAGGGGCGAAAATGCACCACCGGCACCAAAAATGGGCCACGAGGCACCACGGACCTCAAAACTGAAAAGTCTTTTGATCTTTAGGATTTTTAGTGCATAAGATTGCACCAGGGATCACGGTGCACCAAAACCCAAAAGTCTTATTTTCGTACGAAAATTGCACAATGGGCCGAAAATGCACCACGGGCACCAAAATTGGACCACAGGGCACCTCGAACCTGAAAACTTACAAGTATTCTGAGCTTTATGGTATTTTATACATAAGAATGCACCAGAGATCGCGGGGCACCAAAACCCAAAAGTCTCATTTTCGCACGAAAATTGCACAATGGGCCGAAAATGCACCACGGGCACCAAAATTGAACCATGGGCACCTCGGACTTCAAAACTGAAAAGTCCTAACAGCGTTATAGTTTTTTATGCATAAGAATGCACAAGGGATCACGGGGCACCAAAATCGAAAAGCCTTATTTTCGCACGAAAATTTCACAAAGGGCCGAAAATGCATTACTGGCACCAATATTGGACCACGGGGCACCACAGACCTCAAAATTGAAGTGTTTCGAGCATTATGGTTTTTTATGCCTAAGAATGCACTAGGGATCACGGGGCACATAAACCCAAAAGTCTTATTTTTGCACGAAAATTACACAGTTGGTCGAAATTGCACCACAGGCTCCAAAATTGGACAACGGGGCACCTCGGACCTCAATACTTAGAAGTGTGTTAGGTTCTAAGACCTTGGACGATGTCCAACCCCTCGAATTTCGGTTTTGATGATAACAACTAAAGGATAAATTTTGAAGTATCTAATGATCTAGTTTGAGTGTTATAGGACTTACGTCGTCCAATTTCGCAATGGTATTGTATCTCTCAAACCTGGACTTTATGTTTTAATAAGGAAAGCGTCCAAATGTGTTTTTGTAAGAATTCTACAGGCAGCGTCCAATGCTCCTGTGAGAGCAAGCGTCCAACGACTATATAACCCACTCTGTAGTTTCTATCTTGAAATAATATTATAAGGAAATACGTTTTCAATGATTCTATATAATGCAACGATTATTCTCTCACATTTTAATATGTCATTCTATTTGATTTTTCGAATAGTATTGAACAGGAAAAGAATAAGCTTCTCTCTGCAGAAAAAGTACAAGTAGGAGAGGCACTATATGTACGACTGTCACTTCATCTCTCCACCCTAAGTCAAAACGTGACAACGGTCACATGCTATGGAGAGAACCGCTCTTGGCAAAGGAACAGATCCCTCAACGGATACCTTCAACAAGCTGTCTATATATAGAGGAATGAGCTCATGTATCAGACTGACGAAAAATTCATAAAGAGCTGAATCTCCGTCAAAACGACTGGACGATCAATACTTAAGCAAAACGAGCTTTCTTCTTAGCTTTGCTAAGCGATTCTGTATATTCGTGTTTACTGTAATATCCTCTCTGTGAGAGTTAGTCTTACTTTCTATTCTCAAACAATTCTGTTTGGAAAGCCAGGAGTGGCTTAGTGTTAATGAATACTTGGGTTTGTGTTTAATCTCAAGGGGAGATTAAGGGTGTGCCAGGAGTGGCCTAGAGAATACTTGTAGCCAGAAGTGGCAAGGTTAGAATACTTGAGAGTAATCAGATCTTGATTAGTAGAACCCTTCAAAAGTTTTTGAAGGAGAACTGGACGTAGCTCAGTTGAGTGAACCAGTATAAAACTAAGTGTTATATTCTCTCGCTTTCTAGCTTACTTGCATATCTATTAAACTATCTCTTCAACATACTACGAAAGAGATTCTTTACACATTTTATCTAAGATTATCTATTACGTGTGTTCTAACGAAAAGCAAGAAGAGTAGTTTCATTGGACTGTTGTTTTTAAACTGCTGGACGATAGCATAATCTTCTATTTTACTAAGTTCTTGTAAAACTAAAAGATATACTATCTTCACATTAGTTAAAGTTTTTCAAAGAAATTATAAATACACTATTCAACCCCCCTTCTAGTGTATTTCTATATATTTCAGTTGGCATCAGAGCTCGACCTCTTGGGTTGAGTACTTAGCAGTACAGAGGAAAGATCCTAAGAAAGATGGAAAACGAAGGACAAGCTGTGAACAGACCACCACTCTTCAAAGGTGTCAAATATGATTACTGGA
The DNA here is from genome assembly GCA_026413185.1 of Pueraria montana var. lobata. Lineage (NCBI taxonomy): Eukaryota > Viridiplantae > Streptophyta > Magnoliopsida > Fabales > Fabaceae > Pueraria > Pueraria montana. Next base: position 17,820,411 of record CM048656.1, read on the forward strand.
AACAAAGAATGATAGCATTCTTTGAATCTAGCCATATTGACATGTGGGAAGTTATGGAGATGGGCGACTATATTCCACTTGATGCGAGTCTCAACGAAATCCCAAAGGCTAGATGGACGGAAGAGCAAAAACAAAGATTTTATCTCAACTCCAGAGCCAGAAACATCATCATGTGTGCACTGAGCGAACAAGAATACAACAAGGTGCACAGTCTCAAAAGCGCAAAACAAATGTGGGACACTCTTGCGTTAACATATGAGGGTTCCACTCAGGTAAAACGTAACAAACTCAGTCTCTTTACTCGTCAATATGAGTTGTTTAGTATGGAAGAAAACGAGGACATACGAAGTATGTTTGGACGGTTTCAAACCATACTAAATGAACTTAGAGCACATGGTAAAGATTACAATAACTATGAACATATTGACAAAATTCTAAGAAGTTTGCCTAGGAAATGGAGACCACAGGTTACAGCCTTGAGAACAAAAAAGGAACTGGACGATATGTCCCTAGAAGAACTCGTGGGAACTCTCAAGGTGCATGAACTAGAACTGCATCAAGATAGTGATGGTAAAAAAATAAGTCTCTGGCGCTCAGCGTCCAGAAGCCAAGGAAAGCATCATCGTCCAAAGCCATGCAAGCTGAAACATCATCAGACGAACAATATGAAGATGATGACTCAGACGAGAATGATGAACTATCCTTTATATCCAAAAGGATACATGCTATATGGAAGAAGAAAGGTGGATCCAGATGGAGAAACCTAAAGAGGGAAGACTTCAAAGAAAAGAAGGAGAAGAGTCCAATTGTATGCTACGAATGCAAAAAGCCAGGACACTTCAAATCAGAATGCCCAGATCTCGACAAAAGCAAGGACAAGAAGAAGAAATTCTTCAGCAAAGGAAAGGGCAAGAAAGTTCTGATGTCCACATGGGAAGACCTGGACGATGACTCATCATCGGATGATGGAGAAGAAGAGGAAGCACACATATGTCTGATGGCAGACACCTTAACTGATTCTTCTGAACCAGAAAAAGAAGATGAGGTAGATTTTAATGACATAGATTCAATTCAAGAAGCTTATCATGAACTACTTTCAAACTCTTCTATTTTGTCAAAGGCCTATAGAACTTTAAAGAAATCATCCAAATCACTTTCAAAAGAAAAAGAAGCTTTAGAAAAAAGTGTTAGACAACTGGAAAGTGAAAAGGAGGATTTACAGAAAAAGTTTACAGAGCTCTCAAGGCAAAATGAAATTACAAATATGGAGAGGCGAACTCTCTGGAATGATGCTGCTCAAGCCTATAAATCCTATGAGGATTCAAGGGCTAGAGAAAGAAATCTTTCCATAGAGATTCGAAATCTCAACGCAGAAAACAAAAGGCTAGTTGAGAAGCTTCTGAAAGTTGAAGCAGATACTTCCTTAAGAGGTCAACCACATGATGTTGTAAAACTTCATGAAGAAATTGACAGCCTAAAGAAGGATCTGTCAAACTTTGTCAAGGGCTCTGACAACCTCAAAAATCTTTTAAAATATGAAGGTTGTAAGAGACCAAATGACAGGCCAGGACATGGATATAAGGGAAAGAAATATATTCATGATGAGGAAATAGATGTTTGCTACTTCTGTGGGAAACCTGGACATATAACGTCCAAATGCAGACACCTGCCTAAGAAGGGAGTATTCAATGCCCTTCGAGCTAACAAAAAAGGACCCAAGTCAATCTGGGTACCTAAGGATAAAATTGTTCCTGTTGCAGACATGCTTAACAGCAGGAAAGAAACTCCAATCATGGTACCTGGACAGTGGGTGCTCACATCACATGACAGGAGAAAGGTGTATGTTCCAAAGCCTCCTACCCAAGACTGGTGGGACAGTCACTTTTGGAGGGAATCAGAAAGGGATGATAGCTGGCGTAGGTAAGATTGGTATACCACCCTATCCTTGTATTGATAAAGTTCTTTATGTTAAAGTCTTAAACATAATCTACTTAGCATAAGCCAATTATGTGACAGTGGATATAATGTTGCCTTTAACAAAGGTGAATGTACAGTCAAAAACTCTGATGGGTCCCTTCTCTTTACCGCAAAGAGGCAAGGCAATCTGTATAAGATTAAACTTGGGGAACTATCAAGTCAAAATGTATCATGCCTAGTTTCTGTACAAGAAAAACATTGGTTATGGCATAAAAGACTTGGTCATGCAAGCTTGAGGTTGATCTCAAAGCTGAACAGGCACAACCTCGTAAGAGGACTACCAAGTATGTCATATAAAGATGATCTTCTTTGTGAAGCTTGTCAGAAAGGGAAACAAGTGAAAAGTTCTTTTCAAAGTAAAAACATTGTTTCCACTTCTAGACCTCTTGAGCTGTTACATATTGATCTGTTTGGACCCACAAGAACAGCCTCGGTAAGTGGTAAAAGATATGGATTAGTTATAGTGGACAACTATACTAGATGGACATGGGTCTTATTCCTATCCCACAAAGATGAGTCCTTTAAGGCCTTTTATAACCTCTGCAAAAGAGTTCAAAATGAAAAAGGAGTATGCATTACTTCTATCAGAAGTGATCACGGGGGTGAATTCAAAAACGAAAGTTTTCAAAGGTTCTGTGAGGATAATGGTATCCTTCATAACTTCTCAACACCTAGAACACCACAACAGAATGGTGTAGTTGAGAGGAAAAATAGGTCGCCCCAGGAGATGGCCAGAACCATGTTGAATGATAATTCAACCCCTAAACACTTCTGGGCTGAAGCAGTGAATACTGCCTGCTATTTACAAAACAGAATCTATATAAGGCCGATATTGAAAAAGACTCCATATGAATTGTTGAAGGGTAGAAGACCCAACATATCCTACTTCCATCCATTTGGATGTCAATGTTTCATTATGAACACTAAGGATAACCTGGGAAAATTTGATTCTAAGTGTGATGAAGGAATACTGCTTGGATATTCTGAAACTTCAAAGGCATACAGAGTTTATAACTCTAGAACCTTAGTTGTTGAAGAAGCTATCCATGTGAAGTTTAATGACAACAAGCCTGATAAGGAATTATCAGAGCTGGACAAATCATTTGCAGATCTCAGATTGGATGATGCAAGTAAGTCATCAGATTCATCCAACCATGATGTCTCAGTTGAAGAATCAAATGCACCACTGGACGGTCCAGTCGCAGAACAAAGAGAACCAAATGGACGTAACTGGCAAATGAAGAAACATCATCCACAGGAGCAAATCATTGGAGATCCAAAAGACAGAGTCAAAACCAGATCTTCACTTCAACGACAGCAAGGTCACACAGCATTCATATCTCAAGTAGAACCTAAGACTATGGACGATGCCTTAGAAGATGAAGGCTGGGTCAAAGCAATGCAAGAAGAACTTGACTAATTTCAAAAGAACAATGTCTGGAACCTAGTAGAACTCCCCAACGACAAAGAAGCTGTAGGAGCAAAGTGGGTGTTCAGAAACAAGTTGGACGAAGCAGGTAATGTTGTGAGAAACAAAGCAAGGTTGGTAGCAAAAGGTTACTCACAACAAGAAGGTATAGATTATACTGAAACTTATGCTCCCGTTGCACGTCTGGAGGCAATCCGCATTCTACTGTCATTTGTAGCTCATAGCAATATGAAGCTATACCAAATGGACGTAAAAAGTGCATTCCTCAATGGACTCATAAAGGAAGAAGTCTATGTGGAACAACCCCCAGGATTTGAAAGTGATGATTTTCCAAACCATGTTTTTAAACTTAACAAAGCCTTATATGGGTTGAAACAAGCCCCTAGAGCTTGGTATGAAAAACTCAGCACATTTCTGTCAGAAAATGGTTTTTCAAGAGGAAAAGTAGACACTACATTATTTCGCAAAGACTACTCTTCTAATTTTATTATTGCACAAATATATGTTGATGATATCATATTTGGTGCCACTAATGAGTCTCTCTGTGAAGACTTTGCCAAATTAATGCAAACAGAGTTCGAGATAAGCTTGATGGGTGAGCTGAAATTCTTCCTTGGACTCCAAATCAAACAAACTGAAAAGGGAATATATATACATCAGACTAAGTATGTCAAAGAGCTGCTAAAGAAGTACAAGTTGGACGATGCAAAACCAATGAAAACTCCTATGCATCCAACAACAGTACTTGGACTGGACGACAACTCAAAGAAAGTAGATAATACTCTATACAGAGGTATGATAGGATCACTCCTATACCTCACAGCGTCCAGACCTGACACCATGTTCAGCGTATGCTTATGTGGCAGATTTCAATCTGACCCAAGGGAAGTTCACTTAACTGCTGTTAAAAGAAACTTTCGATATCTTGCTGGAACCACTAACCTTGGATTATATTTCAAAAGGCAGAAAGATTTCAGGTTAATAGGATACTGTGATGCTGATTATGCTGGAGATCGAATTGAAAGAAAAAGCACCAGTGGAGGGTGTCACTTCATCGGTGGTAATCTAGTCTCCTGGACATGCAAGAAGCAAGGAACCATTGCTCTGTCCACTGCTTAAGCAGAGTATATTTCAGCTGCAAAATGCTGTTCTCAAATCTTGTGGATCCATCAACTTGAGGACTACAACATATATGAGAGTAACATTCCTATCTTCTGCGATAGTAAAGCTGCCATAAATCTTTCTAAAAATCCCATATTGCATTCAAAGGCCAAACATATAGAGATTAAACATCACTTTATAAGAGACCATGTTCAAAAGGGTACTGTGGAATTACACTTTGTAACCACAGATAATCAGCTTGCTGATATATTCACCAAACCCCTTACTGAAGACAAGTTAATCCTTCTGAGGGACAAACTTGGCATGGACTCTGTAAAGGAATGATTAACATCTACATGATGCGTCTAATAAAACCATAGCGTCCAAAGGACATGTCGTCCAAGGATCACTAGAGTCATGCACATGCATTACATATATTTCACTTAAGTCCAATATGTGGACGATGTTTTTTTTTCTTTCTTATATTAGTCTTTTCTTTTGATTCAAATAATCAAAACGGATCGTTTTAAGAGTAAGTATGAGCTAATACTCTATGCTGAGTCACCAAAATGTTAGTAACCGTACACAGTTACCCACATTCTTCGAACGTCTCATCATGGCGGGTTTTATGGCGTCATTTACATTTCAAATATTCAAAAAGCCCAAAACTGTTTCATATCCTCCAAACAAAGCCCAAATATACACTTATCAATTCATCACAGAAAAACACCACCGTATCCATCTTCTCTGAGATTATCATCACCCTAAACACACACTCTCTCTCTCTCTCTCAGAAACCCAAAACCCTATCAGAAAACCTAAAAATCCAAACTTTTCTAGCATGGCAAACTCTGCAAACTCAAGCAACTCGGAACCCGACGTCCTCACTTACCCTGAAACCACAGTTGTGTGCCAAGGAGCTGCTACAGTGCACATTGAGCACTTCTTCGACATCGAAAAGCTTGAGAAGCTGGGACTGAACCTGAACGAGAGCCTTCTGAAGTGTGGAATCAGAGGCTACTTCAATGAAAACCAGAAAATATTCCCTGAGTTGATCAGAATGTTCTGGAGAAATGCCAAGTTCCAGAGCTCAAGGGAGCTCGTGGCCACGATTCTTGGACGAGAGGTGACACTGTCCATCGAGACAATTGCAAAGGTAACTGGTTGCATTAGGGAGCAGAACCAGTACAGAATAGACTGGGCCAAGCAGTACGACAATCACGTTGCGACCGTGCTTTGCAAGACCAAATCCACCGAGTCAATAAAGATTGAGTACAGGAACCTGTGTGAGGAAGCAAAAATCTGGCAGCAGGTATGCAACAAGAGTATCCTGCACAAAGCTGGGTCTAAGGACTCAGTCACAGACTTACACAAGTTTGTGATATTCCATCTTATGGAAGGCATTCCCTTCAATCTCCCTCACATCATTTACGTCAATATCGTGAGAATGATGAAGTCTGTGGGTGGCTATGATGACATTTTCTACGCCGCCCTGATGAACAAGATCTTCTGGGACCAGAAGGTCTATCAACGCTTCTTTGATGAACTGGAAGAAGAAGTTTACAAAGCTATTGTGAAGAAAGGGCCAATGGTAGCAACACAACAACTGTTTGGTGAGTCCCACATAAAACCTATGAAGATCAAGCTAACAGCCAAGGTCTTAAGGGACCTGGACGAGGACACCATCAACAAGCAACGACATGAACAGAGCAAGATCATCTCCAATAATGATGAAGAAGAGATTGATCTTCTTGGTATTGGCAAAAAGATCAAAAGGCTGATGGAGGAACAGGAGGGCAGAAAGATCACACGACAAATGTCTCAGAAGCATGAGGAAGATGCTGAAAAGGAGAGAAGAACCAAGAAAAGACATGCTGACACATCCACTACTCAGTCCCCAGCAGGGAAGCGTCCAAGGACTGATACGTCCAAACCTGCTCAAGCTGAGCAGCGTCCAAAGGTAGCACCAGTAAAGCTTGCTCCAGAAAAGCAAAGGTTCGGAAGCTTCAACTACTGGACGACTCTGATGATGATGACCAGATCCCAATTGGTTAAATCATGAAGAAGGCAGAGGAGACGGAGGGTCCTCAGTAAAAGAAGCAGAATGTACAACCTGCAAAACCAATTTCCCTTCCTTCTAACGTGCCACGATGAGTAAAGACTCAGGCAGCAAGGCCAAGGAGAATTGCAGTTCTACCAACTTCCTCTCAAGACACCGACAACATATCCACCAGCACCCTACTACCAACAACACCCAGTGCTCCATCCACATCAACAACCCAGCATCCACATCTTCGCTTAGACCTGTCCAAGTTTGTGCGTCCAAGGGATGCATGGAGGGATACCTGGTCCCCATGGACCATACCCCCCAAGCAGAAAACCAAAGAAGAAAAAGATAGAGAACGTTTCCTGGTTGCATTCCTTACACGAAATAACCAGAATTACTGTAAGAAAAGTGATGTGATTCGGAGGCCTCTACAAGAGCCTTTGAAGTGGCATTTCACTACTGTCTCAGCACCAGAGTGGACGAGGTATGTTTGCACTCATGTTTCTTCAGCTGCCTATTCTGCTATGCCAAAAGGAGTGATCATCAGCAACCCTCTGCCCAATTGGACGAGAGAAGTGTACCCACACTTGATACGCATGCCTCATCCTTACTCCTGTCCAACTGGAACTCAGCAAAGAGTGCGTCCAGCAGCAGAAGATCTGCAGAAACCAGAGGTGGAAGTTGCCTCTCGATTCACCAAGACGGTTGCGGAGCAGAAAGGGAAGGCTCCAAGAAAAATGAAGGCACCGTCCAAGAAGTCCCCTGTTAACAAGGATATTGAACTGGCTGCAGAGTTGCAGTTGGCCATTAAAGAAAGTCTGGACCCTTCTATAACGAAGCAGCGTCCAGATGCAGGGTGGGTCAAGGATGTTCAAATCTGGACTCCAATCACAAAGTTCCTGCCTTTACCAGTTGGAACCCCAGTGCTAAACTTCCAGCCAGGCGACTATGATGAACTTGGAAAACTTCTGCAACAAATGTATATACCAAACCAAGCCATCGCCTACCCACCAAACCTTCACATAAGCCGCGCCACAGAAATAAAGTTTGTACCAGACAGGGTATGTCCTAGACTACCTTTATATGATGCTGGTCGCAAGAAAGGCTACAAGTTCTACGGCATTGAGATGCCCAGCAGGGAAGAGAAAGTTGAAACCCTGCAAAAATCCTCTCACACCTGGGGTCATCTGTTTGACAAGACTGGTAAGCTTGCGCGTTCACTCGGAACCTTTGATTCCATTATCTTTTGGCGCCAGATCTTATGGAACGATTCCCAGAAAGCCTCCTCCTCAGGCAGCTCCAAGGATGACTTTGTTCACTCCCCTCATGGTATTGAGGTGCTGCGTCCAGTAAGGACTCATCACTTCTCAGACACCTTTGCCTGCTTTCTGAAAGATTTAGATGATTATCTGGAGTTACTGAAGACATTGCCAAAAATCAGAAGCAACAAAGTGTTTGATCTTCGAACACTGGATCGCACAGAGTTTGTGGAGGAACTCCAAACTCTGCATAAGGCGTACAAAGCAGAAGAAGCCACAGCAGCAGAACAAGCTCGTTTAGAGCAGCTGGCTCTTGAGGAAGCTGAGACCGCAACCATAGAAAAGGAAGATAAGGTTGCTAAGTCGAAAGCTATACAGGCAGAGCTGGATGAAGCATCTGCCAAAGTAACAAAGGTGCTAGCTCATCTTGACCTGGACTCATCTGTACCAGTGGACGTGGAACACTTTTTCAAGTCACATGAAGAACCTACCGTCCAATCTGGAAAGTCCAAGGATGATAGAAAGCTCGTTGTTGAAGCCTCCAAGCCAATGGAAGCAACTGCAGCAAAGCCTACTGCTGAAGACATCACCAGCTTCCCCATTGTTGATGCATCTACTGAAGCACATTCGGGCACACGACAACTGGTTCCCACCGGATCTTCAAGTCCAAGGGGCATCCATCCCTTGCGATTTGCTGAACCTCAAGGAGTCTCAGAAGATCGTGTTCACGAGATAGTGCAACAGGCTCTGAGGCAACAACAGCTGGAGACCGAAGCAGCTCTTCAAGCTTTTCAGCAAAGACAACAGGCTGAGGCTGCTCAACATCGTCTGATGCTGCAGAATGCCATCACTGAACAGTTCATGAGTCTCTCCCAGATGCTTGTGAACCAGATTCAAAATACAACAGCCACCTTGCTTGGACAAGTTGCTCATGCAGCTCCACCCGTCCAACCACAACCTCCTCAACCAGCACCACCTATACAAGCGCCACCAGAACAACCACCACCACCACCACAAGAACCACCTCCACAGCCATAAGGTGACCATGATGGCCCAATCATTTTTCCATCTTTCAAACCTTTTTGTTAATGACAAAGGGGGAGAAATTGGAATTTTGATGTCATAGAAGTAAATAGCTAAACACTCTATATATAAAAATATTGGCATCTTTATCAAAACATGAGGTGTTTATTTCATAAATTCCGCATCCATATCCTTGATATGTTTTTCACTCTGATATCTGTTATACCTGATATATACTTGCCTTTTATATTTCTCTGTTATCAGATGCATAAGAAATGTTGAACTCAGGGGGAGTACTTCATTTCACATTTATACACTGGCATAACATAATCAACTCTGACTTGATTCATTGTATTCTTATATGATTATGTGTCTGTTAACATCAAAATTTACCATTATTTGTCATCAAAAAAAAGGGGGAGATTGTTAGGTTCTAAGACCTTGGACGATGTCCAACCCCTCGAATTTCGGTTTTGATGATAACAACTAAAGGATAAATTTTGAAGTATCTAATGATCTAGTTTGAGTGTTATAAGACTTATGTCGTCCAATTTCGCAATGGTATTGTATCTCTCAAACCTGGACTTTATGTTTTAATAAGGAAAGCGTCCAAATGTGTTTTTGTAAGAATTCTACAGGCAACGTCCAATGCTCCTGTGAGAGCAAGCGTCCAACGACTATATAACCCACTCTGTAGTTTCTATCTTAAAATAATATTATAAGGAAATACGTTTTCAATGATTCTATATAATGCAACGATTATTCTCTCACATTTTAATATGTCATTCTATTTGATTTTTTGAATAGTATTGAACAGGAAAAGAAGAAGCTTCTCTCTGCAGAAAAAGTACAAGTAGGAGAGGCGCTATATGTACGGCTGTCACTTCATCTCTCCATCCTAAGTCAAAACGTGACAACGGTCACATGCTATGGAGAGAACCGCTCTTGGCAAAGGAACAGATCCCTCAACGGATACCTTCAACAAGCTGCCTATATATAGAGGAATGAGCTCATGTATCAGACTGACGAAAAATTCATAAAGAGCTGAATCTCCGTCAAAACGACTGGACGATCAATACTTAAGCAAAACGAGCTTTCTTCTTAGCTTTGCTAAGCGATTCTGTATATTCGTGTTATTGTAATATCCTCTCTGTGAGAGTTAGTCTTACTTTCTATTCTCAAACAATTCTGTTTGGAAAGCCAGGAGTGGCTTAGTGTTAAAGAATAGTTGGGTTTGTGTTTAATCTCAAGGGGAGATTAAGGGTGTGCCAGGAGTGGCCTAGAGAATACTTGTAGCCAGAAGTGGCAAGGTTAGAATACTTGAGAGTAATCAGATCTTGATTAGTAGAACCCTTCAAAAGTTTTTGAAGGAGAACTGGACGTAGCTCAGTTGAGTGAACCAGTATAAAACTAAGTGTTCTATTCTCTCGCTTTCTAGCTTACTTGCATATCTATTAAACTATCTCTTCAACATACTACGAAAGTGATTCTTTACACATTTTATCTAAGATTATCTATTACGTGTGTTCTAACGAAAAGCAAGAAGAGTAGTTTCATTGGACTGTTGTTTTTAAACTGCTGGACGATAGCATAATCTTCTGTTTTACTAAATTCTTGTAAAACTAAAAGATATACTATCTTCACATTAGTTAAAGTTTTTCAAAGAAATTATAAATACACTATTCAACCCCCCTTCTAGTGTATTTCTCTATATTTCAAAGTGCTCCGAGCATTATGGTGTTTTATGCATAAGAATGCACCTGGGATCACGGGGCACCAAAACCCAAAAGTCTTATTTTTGCACGAAAATTGCACAATGGGCCGAAAATGCACCACGGGCACCAAAATTGGACCACGGGGCACCACGGACCTCAAAACTGAAAAGTGTTCCAAGAATTATGCTTTTTTATGCATAAGAATGCCCTAGGAATCACGGGGCACCAAAACCCAAAAGTCTTATTTTCGCACAAAAACTGAACAATAGGCCGTAAATGCACCACGGGCACCAAAATTGGACCATGGGGCACCTCGGACCTCAAAACTGAAAATTGCTCTGAGCTTTATGGTTTTTTAAGCATAGGAATGCACCAGGGATCACGGGGCACCAAAACCCAAAAGTCTTATTTTCGCACGAAATTGCTCAATGGGCCGAAAATGTACCACGGGCACCAATATTGGGCCATGGGGCACCTCGGACCTCAAAACTGAAAAGTACTCCAAGCATTATGGTTTTTTATGCATATGAATGCACCAGGGATCACAGGGCATGAAAACCCAAAAGTCTTATTTTCACACGAAAATTGTACAAATTGAAGAAAATGCATTACTGGCACCAATATTGAACCACAGGGCACCACGAACCTCAAAACTGAAAATTGTTCCGAGCATTATGGTTTTTTATGAATAAGAATGCACTAGGGATCACTGGGCACAAAAACCCAAAAGTCTTATTTTCGTACGAAAATTGCACAAATCGCCGAAAATGCATTATCGGGACCAAAATTGGACCACGGGGCACCAAAGACCTCAAAATTGAAAAGTTTTTTGAGCATTATGGTTTTTTATGCATAAGAATACACTAGGGATCACGGAGCACCAAAACCTAAAAGTCTTATTTTCACACGAAAATTGCACAAATGGCCGAAAATGCATTGCTGGCACCAAAATTGGACCACGAGGCACCCAAGACCTCAAAACTGAAAAGTGTTCCAAGCATTATGGTTTTTTATGCATAAGAATGCACCAGGGATCACGGGGCACCAAAACCCAAAATCTTATTTTCGCAAGAAAATTGCACAAATTGACGAAAATGCACCACCGGCATTAGAATTGGACAACGGGGCACCACGAGCCTCAAAACTAAAAAGTGTTCCGAGCATTATGATTTTTTATGCATAGGAATGCACGAGGGATCACGAGGCACCAAAACCCAAAAGTCTTATTTTCACTTGAAACTTGCACAAATGGCCGAAAATGCATTCCTGGCACCAACATTGGACCACGGGGCACCACGAACCTGAAAACTGAAAAGTGTTCCAACCATTAAGGTTTTTTATGCATAAGAATGCACTAGGGATCACGGGGCACCAAAACCAAAAAGTCTTACTTTCGCACGAAAATTGCACAAACGGCCGAAAATGAATTACCGGGACCAAAATTCGCCACAGTGCCCCACAGACCTCAGAATTGAAAAGTTTTCCGAGCATTAAGGTTTTTTATGCATAAGTATGCACCAGGGATCACGGGGCACCAAAACCCAAAAGTCTTATTTTCACTTGAAACTTGCATAAATGGCCGAAAATGCATTCTTGGCCCCAACATTGGACCACGGGGCACCACGAACCTCAAAAATGAAAAGTGTTCCGAGCTTTATGATTTTTTATGCATAAGAATGCACCAGGGAACACGGGGCACCAAAACCCAAAAATCTTACTTTCGCAGGAAAATTGCACAAATGGCCGAAAATGCATTACCAGGACCAAAATTGGCCACGGTGCCCCCACAGACCTCAAAATTAAAAAGTTTTCCGAGCATTAAGGTTTTTTATGCATAAGAATGCACCAGGGATCACGGGGCACCAAAATCCAAAAGTCTTATTTTCACTTGAAACTTGCACAAATGGCCGAAAATGCTTTCTTGGCGCCAACATTGGACCATGGGGCACCACGAACCTCAAAAATGAAAAGTGTTCCGAGCTTTATGGTTTTTTATGCATAAAAATGCACCAGGGATCACGGGGCACCAAAACCCAAAAATCTTACTTTCGCACGAAAATTGCATAAATGGCCGAAAATGCATTACTAGGACCAAAATTGGCTACGGTGCCCCACAGACCTCAAAATTGAAAAGTTTTCAGAGCATTAAGGTTTTTTATGTATATGAATGCACCAGGGATCACGGGGCACCAAAACCCAAAAGTCTTATTTTCGCACGAAAATTGCACAACGGACCGAAAATGCACCACCAGCAGAAAAATTGGATCACGGGGCACCACGGATCTCAAAACTGAAAAGTGTTCCAAGCATTATGGTTTTTTATGCATAAGAATGCACCAGGGATCACGGGGTACCAAAACCCAAAAGTCTTATTTTCGCATGATAATTTCACAAAGGGCCGAAAATGCGCCACCGTCACCAAAGTTTGATCACGGGGCACCACAGACCTCAAAATTGGAAAGTCTTCCGAGCATTAAGGTTTTTTATGCATAAGAAGAATGCACCAGGGATCACGGGGCACCAAAACCCAAAAGTCTTATTTTCGCACGAAAATTTCAGAAATGGCCGAAAATGTGCCATCGGTACCAAAATTGGACCACGAGCCACCATAGACCTCCAAATTGAAAAGTCTTCAGACCTTTATGATTTTTAATGCATAAGAATGCACCATGGATAACGGGGCACCGAAACTAAAATGTCTTATTTTCGCACGAAAATTGCACAAATGGCCGAAAATGCATTACCGGGACCAAAATTGGACCACGGGACACCACAGACCTCAAAATTGAAAAATTTTCCGAGAATTATGATTATTTATGCATAAGATTGCACCAGGGACCACGGGGCACCAAAACCCAAAAGTCTTATTTGGTACAAAAATTGTACAATGGGCCGAAAATGCATGACGGGCACCAAAATTGGAGCACGGGGCACCTCGGACCTCAAAACCTAAAAGTGTTCTGAGCTTTATGGTTTTTTATGCATAAGAATGCACCAAGTATCACGGGGCACCAAAACCCAAAAGTCTTATTTTCGAACGAAAATTGCACAATGGGCCGAAAATGCACCACGGCCTCCAAAATTGTACCACGGTGCACGTCGGACCTCAAAACGTAAAAGTGTTCTAAGCTTTATGGTTTTTTAAGCATAAGAATGCACCAAAACCCAAAAGTCTTATTTTCGCACGAAAATTGCACAATGGGCCGAAAATGCACCACGGGGCTCCTCGGACCTCAAAACTGAAAAGTGCCCCGAGCATTATGGTTTTTTATGCATAAGAATGCACCAGGGATCACGGGGCTCCAAAACCCAAAAGTCTTATTTTCACACGAAAATTGCACAAATGGAAGAAAATGCATTACTGGCACCAACATTGAACCACAGGGCACCACAAACCTCAAAACTGAAAATTGTTCTGAGCATTATGGTTTTTTATGCATATGAATGCACTAGGGATCACGGGGCACAAAAACCCAAAAGTTTTATTTTCGCACGAAAATTGCATAAATGGCCGAAAATGCATTACCGGGACCAAAATTGGACCACGAGGCACCACGGACCTCAAAATTGAAAAGTCGTCTGAACTTTATGATTTTTAATGCATAAGAATGCACCAGGGATCACGGGGCACCAAAACCCAAAAGTCTTATTTTCGTACGAAAATTGCACAAATGGCCGAAAATGCATTACCGGGACCAAAATTGGACCACGGGGCACCAAAGACCTCAAAATTGAAAAGCTTTTCGAGCATTATGGTGTTTTATGCATTAGAATGCACCAGGGACCACGGAGCACCAAAACCTAAAAGTCTTATTTTCACACGAAAATTGCACAAATGGCCGAAAATCCATTGCTGGCACCAACATTGGACCACGGGGCACCACGAACCTCAAAACTAAAAAGTGCTCCGAGCACTGTTGTTTTTTATGCATAACAATGCACCAGGGATCATGGGGCACCAAAACCCATGAGTCTTATTTTCACACGAAAATTGCACAAATGGCCGAAAATGCATTACTGGGACCAAAATTGAACCTCCGGATACCACAGACCTGAAAATTGATAATTTTTCCGAGCATTATGGTTTTTTATGTATAAGAATGCACCAGGGATCACGGGGAACCAAAACCCAAAAGTCTTATTTCGCACGAAAATTCCACAATGGGCCGAAAATGCACCACCGGCACCAAAATTGGACCACGGGGCACCACAGACCTCAAAATTGAAAAGTTTTCCAAGCATTATGGATTTTTATGCATAAGAATGCACCAGGGATCATGGGGCACCAAAACCCAAAAGTCTTATTTTCGCACGAAAATTTCACAAAGGGCCAAAAATGCGCCACTGGCACCAAAATTGGACCACGAGGCACCACAGACCTCAAAACTTAAAAGTCTTCAGAGCTTTATGATTTTTAATGCATGAGAATGCACCAGGGATAACGGGGCACGAAAACCCAAAAGTCTTATTTTCGCATGAAAATTGCACAATGGGTTGAAAATGCACCACGGGGCACTGAAAATGGACCACGGGGCACCTCGGACCTCAAAACTGAAAAGTGCTCTGAGCATTATGGTTTTTTATGCGTAATAATGCACCAGGGATCACGGGGCACCAAAACCCAAAAGTCTTATTTTCACTTGAAAATTGCACAAATGGCCGAAAATGCATTCCTAGCACCAACATTGGACCACGGGGCACCACGAACCTCAAAAATGAAAAGTGTTCCGAGCATTATGGTTTTTTATGCATAAGAATGCACCAGGGATCACGGGGCACCAAAACCCAAAAGTCTTACTTTCGCACGAAAATTGCACAAATGGCCGAAAATGCATTATCGGGACCAAAATTGGCCACGGTGCCCCCACAGACCTCAAAAATGAAAAGTTTTCTGAGTATTAAGGTTTTTTATGCATAAGAATGCACCATATATCACGGGGCAGCAAAACCCAAAAGTCTTATTTTCGCACGAAAATTGCACAATGGACCGAAAATGCACCACGGGAACAAAAATTGAACCACGGGGCACCTCGGACCTCAAAACTTAAAAGTGTTCCAAGCTTTATGGTTTTTTATGCATAAGCATGCACCAGGGATCACAGGGCACCAAAACCCAAAAGTCTTATTTTTGCACGAAAATTGCACAATGGGCCGAAAATGCACCACGGGCAACAAAATTGGACCACGGGGCACCACAGACCTCAAAATTGAAAAGTTTTCCTAGCATTATGGTTTTTTATGCATAAGAATGCACCAGGGATCATGGGGCACCAAAATCCAAAAGTCTTATTTTCGTACGAAAATTGCACAAACTGCCGAAAATGCGCCACCGGCACCAAAATTGGACCACGAGGCACCACGGACCTCAAAACTGAAAAGTCTTCGGAGCGTTTTGGTTTTTAATGCATAAGAATGTGTAACATCCTCATTTTTATTTTATTGTTTGTAAATATTTTTCTATAAATATTATGAGAAATTATGTACTGTATTTAGAGAATACTTTCTGTACATATTTTCATAATAAAACTAATACAGTTCTATTCAGAAAAATTTTCTAAGCCTATTGATATTTTTGTTTTTGTTTGAATTGATTGTTGACTGGACAGTTGTGTCAGACAGCTGTCTAGGATAAACTTTCCAATGTAGTATTTTGGACTAGACTGTAACCTAATAAGAAGATAATTGAATGTAGATTAAGAAAATATACAGTTGAGAAATTAAAATACTAATTTCGAATTGTTAGAATTTTCTGAGAGTTAGAACTCTGAGAAATTATTACGATAAAATTCTAAGGCATAAAATTAAGATAAAATTTGTATGATACCTATGGAATTTCCTATTAATTATAACATACTTAGAATAATTATTAAAATGTTTAACTAAGAAAAATAAAAATAAATGTATTAGCCAATCAAAATTTGACAACTCAATATTTCTAATCTAATTAAATTAAGCTAATTAGACCTTGATTAAGAGATAATTAAGACACTACCCCAACGTTTTTGATAGTGAGGAATTTAATTGTGGTGTTAGTTTCTTCAAATTCTAATTAGTTTGTAAGATAATTAAAAGTCCCAAATAAATTC
The DNA here is from genome assembly GCA_026413185.1 of Pueraria montana var. lobata. NCBI lineage: Eukaryota > Viridiplantae > Streptophyta > Magnoliopsida > Fabales > Fabaceae > Pueraria > Pueraria montana. The sequence goes on from CM048656.1 coordinate 17,837,048, forward strand.
TAGAAAAATCCATAATTTCTACAACTTTTGACCAATTGACCAAGGCAATTGGCAACTCACGTAAGGCACCTCCTTTGTATGTCCAAGTGGCTGGAAATTGTGATCAAAGGGACTGCCTTGGGCAGGCAGCTGAACGTGAATGTACAATTAAATTGGGTGGAGAAAATTTTTATAAAAACATAAGAAAACCAAAGCAAAAGCAAAAGTTACAAAAGCTAGCTCTCCAAGACTCCAACCACCGTGAGTGTGCAGTAGCTATACCTCCATGAAACCTTCATCCTTTCTTCTAAAATTAATAATTAAACCAACCAAAACCTCCCAAATTTCAACATACCTTAGGCCAAAGAGAAAGATTTGGGAGAAAAACTCAAATAATTTCAAGAAGACAAAGTAGAAAGGGAGAAAAGGGATTCAAGGTTTTCTTCATCAAACTAAGGATTTAAGGTAAGGATCTTGGCATTTAATTTCAATTTAAACAAATTGGAAGTAGGAGAAACATGTTCTTAGGTTTAAATTCAAGATTTGATCATGAACTATGAAAAGATGAAATTGAGTTAGTGTTTTTATATGTTGGATGATAGAAGTTTGAAGTAGATATTTGGAGCAATATTTTGGTGGATTCATGATGTTCTGATATGGATTGAATCTTGATTGAATTGTTCTTGATTGAGATTTCTTGAATTGGTTTGTTCTTAATTGAAAATTTGCTTGGTGGTTTTGTGAATGATGTTGGAAATGGCAAGAAGGCCATTCGGTCATGTTGAAAATGAAGGGGTACTATGTGCAAATTTTTCAAAAAACTAAGGGCAAAATAGTCATTTCACATGTAGGGACACATTGGGAATTTTATAAAAAGATCAAGGGTAATTTCGGAAATAATAGAAAAGTATAAGGGTAAAATAGTAATTACACATATTCTAGAAAGTTTAGGTATAATCTTGGGATTTTATAAAAAGATCAAGGGTAAAATCGGAAATAATAGAAAATAGTAAGGGTAATTTGGTAATTTCACATTTTAAGGACATAATTGGAATTTTAGAAAAGATTAAGGGTAGTTTAGTAATTTTACATAATGAGACCTAATTAGTATTTTAGTAAAATATTAATGTTATAAGATTAATTATTGTATTTTATATCTCTTTATGTGATTGTTTAATGTTAATTTATACTTATGATCATTATCACATGACATAAGCATGCATGAGTCTTTTTGGGGTTTTTACAAAGATTCAAGTGAAAAAAATGATTGATGTTGGCTAACCGGGACTGTGGCAGCCATGAAAAGAAAAAAAAAAGAAATGAAAAGAAAAGAAAGAAAAGAAAAGAAAAGAAAAGAAAGAATAAATGTTGACTAACCGGGACTGCAGTAGTCATGAGAATTGAATCTTTGGGGTGAGCAGAGTAAGTTAGACAGGACTGTATAGTCTGTGATTATGTAGTCTGTGGGGTGAAGGATATTGGCAATTCCACATGTGGCTGGAAACTGGACTGAGTTGCAGTCGTGGTGGCCTTCCTGGGTATCTTGATCTCCTAATTCTGTTTAGCTTATTCGCGTTTAGTAGGGGCTGATAGCTGAATTGCAATGCGTAATGGTAGGCCAGTTACTTACTAAACACTCAAAGGGGAAGTCTCCATGGAGTAGGGTCAAAATGATTTCGAGTCAAAACTACATTTTCATAAATCATATTGCATTTATTTTATGTGAATGATTAAGTAATATATAAAATGTATCTGTTTGATATTGATTTTAATTTTAATAGAAATTAAATGCCTGATCCGATAAATTTTGCCCCTAGATTCTACGGAAGTGCAAATGCAAGTGAACTGGAAGAATAATTAGAAGAAAAAGATGCAGAGATTCGCCAGAGCTGTAGGATGGGAAAATATTTTGGGTAGATAATAATTTTATTTCTTAGAAATATTTTACAGTAGCGTTTCGATAAATTTTAATATCGTAAATCTAAATTTAACTAAGGATTTAAAATAGAGTATATTAGAACTTTTATGTATAATATAAATTAAATAGTTAAATAATGTTTTATTAGAAAGCGGGGTTACAGAATGCACCAGGGATAATGGGGCAACAAAACCCAAAAGTCTTATTTTCGCATAAAAATTTCACAATGGGCCGCAAATGCACCACGGGCACCAAAATTGGACCACGGGGCAGCTCAGACCTCAAAACTGAAAAGTGCTCCGAGTATTATGGTTTTTTATGCATAAGAATGCACCAGGGATCACGGGGCACAAAAACCCAAAAGTCTTATTTTCACACGAAATTTGCACAAATGCCCCAAAATGCATTCCTGGCACCAACATTGGACCACGGGGCACCACGAACCTCAACACTGAAAAGTGTTCCGAGCATTATGGGTTTTTATGCATAAGCATGCACCAGGGATCACGGGGCACCAAAATCCAAAAGTCTTATTTTCGCACGAAAATTTCACAAAGGGCCAAAAATGCGCCACCGGCACCAAAATTGGAACACGAGGCAGCACGGACCTCAAAACTGAAAAGTCTTCGGAGCTTTATGATTTTTAATGCATAAGAATGCACCAGGGATAACGGGGCACCAAAACCCAAAAGTCTTATTTTCGCACGAAAATTCACAATTGGCCGAAAATGCACCACGGGCACAAAAATTTAACCACGGGGCACCTCGGACCTCAAAAATTAAAAGTATTCTGAGCTTTATGGTTTTTTTTGCATAAGAATGCACCAGGGATCACGGGGCACCAAAACCCAAAAGTCTTATTTTCGCAAGAAAATTGCACAAATGGCCAAAAATACACCACCGGCACCAAAATTGGACCACGGGGCACCACGAACCTCAAAACTAAAAAGTGCTCCAAGAATTATGGTTTTTTATGCATAAGAATGCACCAGGGATCATGGGACACCAAAACCCAAAAGTCTTATTTTCGCACGAAAATTGCACATTGGGCCGAAAATGCATCACGGGCACAAAATTTGGACCACGGGGCACCTCGGACCTCAAAACTTTAAAGTGCTATGAGCATTATGGTTTTTTATGCATAAGAATGCACTAGGGATCACGGGGCACCAAAACCCAAAAGTGTTATTTTCGCACAAAAATTTCACAAATGGCCGAAAATGCACCACCGGCACCAAAATTGTACCATGGGGCACCACGGACCTCAAAACTTAAAAGTGTTCCAAGCATTATGGATTTTTATACATAAGAATGCACCAGGGATCACCGGGCCCCAAAACCCAAAAGTCTTATTTTCGCACGAAAATTGCTAAAATGGCCGAAAATGCATTACCGGCACCAATATTGGACCACGGGGCACCACAGACCTCAAAATTGAAAAGTGTTTCGAGCATTATGATTTTTTATGCATAAGAATGCACTAGTGATCACGGGGCACATAAACCCAAAAGACTTATTTTTGCAAGAAAATTGCACAATGGGCCGAAAATGCACCACGGGCACCAAAATTGGACCACAAAACAGGGATCAAAAATTGGACCTCAAAAATTAAAAGTTCTCCGAGAATTATGGTTTTTGATGCATAAGAATGCACCAGGGATCACGGTGCACCAAAATCCAAAAGTCTTATTTTTGCACGAAAATTGCACAATGTGCCGAAAATACACCACTGGGAACCTCGGACCTCAAAACAGAACAGTGCTCTGAGCATTATGATTTTTTATGCATAAGAATGCACCAGGGATCATGGGGCACAAAAACCCAACTATGTTATTTTCGCACGAAAATTGCACAATGGGTCGAAAATGCAACACTGGCACCAAAATTTGACCACAGGGCACCTCGGACCTCAAAACTGAAAAGTGTTCTGAGCATTATGGTTTTTGATGCATAAGAATGCACTAGGGATCACGGGGCACCAAATCCCAACAATCTTATTTTCGCACGAAAATTGCGCAAAGGGCCGAAAATCCACCTCCATCACCAAAATTGGACCATGAGGCACCACGGACCTCAAAACTGAAAAGTTTTCTGAGCACTATGGTTTTTTTTGCATAAGAATGCACCAGGGATCACTGGGTACCAAAACACAAAAGTCTTATTTTCGCACGAAAATTGCACAAATGGCCGAAAATGCACCACCGGCACCAAAATGGACCACGGGGCCCCACGAACCTCAAAATTGAAAAGGGTTCTATGCATTATGTTTTTTTATGCATAAGAATGCACCAGGGGTCATGGGGCACCCAAACCTACAGGACTTATTTTCACACGGAAATTGCACAATGGGCCGAAAATGCACCACGGGCACCAAAATCGGACCACGGGGCACCTCAAACCTCAATACATATAAGTGCTCCGAGCATTATGGTTTTCTATGCTTAAGAATGCACTAGGGATCATGGGGTACGAAAACCCAAAAGTCTTACTTTCGCACGAAAATTGCATAATGGGCCGAAAATGCCCCACTGGCACCCAAATTGGACCACGGGGCACCACGGGCCTCAAAATTGAAAACTGTTCCGAGCATTATGGTTTTTTATGCATAAGAATGCACCAGGGATCACGGGGCACCAAAACCCAAAAGTCTTATTTTCGCATGAAAATTCACAATTGGCCGAAAATGCACCACGGGCTCCAAAATTGTACCACGGGGCACCACGGACCTCAAAACTTAAAGGTGTTCCAAGAATTATGATTTTTTATACATAACAGTGCACCAGGGATCACCGGGCACCAAAACCCAAAAGTCTTATTTTCGCACGAAAATTGCACAATGGGCCGAAATTGCACCACGGGTAGCAAAATTGGACGACGAGGCACCACATTCCTCAAAATTGAAAAGTGTTCCAAGCTTTATCATTTTTTATGCATAAGAATGCGCCAGGGATCAAGGGACACAAAAACCCAAAAGTCTTATTTTTGCACGAAAATTGCATAAAGGGCTGAAAATGCACCACCGGGACCAAAATTGGACCACGAGGCACCACGGACCTCCAAACTGAAAAGTGTTCCAAGCATTATGGTTTTTTATGCATAAGAATGCATCAGGGATCACGGGGCACCAAAACTCAGTAGTCTTATTTTTGCACGAAAATTGCATAAATGGCTGAAAATGCACCACCGGGACCAAAATTGGACCACGAGGCACCACGGACCTCAAAACTGAAAAGTGTTCCAAGAATTATGGTTTTTTATGCATAAGAATGCACTAGGGATCACGAGGCACCAAAACCCAAAAGTCTTGTTTTCGCCGTAAAATTGCACAAATAGCCGAAAATGCATTACCGGCACAAAAAGTGGACCACGGGGCACTACAGACCTCAAAACTGAAAAGTGTTCCCACCATTATGGATTTTTATGCATAAGAATGTACTAGGGATCACGGCGCACCAAAACCCAAAACTCTTATTTTCGCACGAAAATTGTACAATGGGTTGAAAATGCACCACGAGAACCAAAATTGGGCCACGGGGCACCACGGACTTCAAAACTGAAAAGTGCTCATAACATTATGGTTTTTTATGATTTAGAATGCACCAGGGATCACGGGGCACCAAAATCCAAAAGTCCTATTTTCGCACAAAAATTGCACAAATGGTCGAAAATGCACCACCGGGACCAAATTTGGACCACAGGGCACCACGGACCTCAAAATTGAAAAGTGTTCCAGGCATTATGATTTTTTATCCATAAGAATGCACCAGGGATCACGGGGCCCGAAAACACAGAAGTGTTATTTTCGCACGAAAATTGCACAAATGGCCGAAAATGCGTTACCGGCACCAAAATTGGACCACGGGGCACCACAGACCTCAAAATTGAAAAGTGTTCCGAGCATTATAGTTTTGTATCCATAAGAATGCACCAGGGATCACTGGGTACCAAAACCCAAAAGTCTTATTTTCGCATGAAAATTGCACAAATGGCCGAAAATGCACCACCGGCACCAAATTTGGATCACGGGGCACCACGGACCTCAAAATTGAAAAGTGCTCGAAGCATTATGGTTTTTTATGAATTAGAATGTACCAGGGATCACGGGGCACCAAAACCAAAAAGTCTTATTTTCGCACGAAAATTGCACAAATGGCTGAAAATGCACCACCGGGACTAAAATTGGACCACGGACCTCAAAACTGAAAAATGTTCCAAGCATTATGGTTTTTTATGCATAAGAATGCACTAGGGATCACGGGGCACCAAAGCTCAAAAGTTTTATTTTCGCACGAAAATTGCAGAAATGGCTGAAAATGCACCATCAAGACAAAAATTGGACCACGGGGCACCACGGTCCTCAAAACTGAAAAGTGTTCCAAGCATTATGGTTTTTTATGCATAAGAATGCACCAGGGATCACGGGGCACCAAAACTCAAAAGTCTTATTTTCGCATGAAAATTGCACAATGGGCAAATAATGCACCACGGGCATCAAAATTGGACCATGGGGCACCACAAACCTCAAAATTGAAAAGTGTTCCGAGCACTATGGTTTTTTATGCATAAGAATGCACCAGGGATCACGGGGTACCAAAACCTAAAAGTCTTATTTCCGCACGAAAATTGCACAACGGGCCGAAAATGCACCACAGGCTCCAAAATTGGACCACGGGGCACCTCAGATCTCAATTCTTAAAAGTGCTCTGAGCATTATGGTGTTTTATGCATAAGAATGCACCAGGGATCACGGGGCACCAAAGCCCAAAAGTATTATTTTCGCACGAAAGTTGCACAATGGGCCGAAAATGCACCACGTGCACCAAAATTGGACCACGAGGCACCACGGACCTCAAAACTGAAAAGTGTTCCAAGCATTATGGTTTTTAATGCATAAGAATGCACCAGGGATCATGAGGCACCAAAACCCAAAAGTCTTATTTTCGAACGAAAAGTGCACAAATAGCCGAAAATGCATTACCGGCACCAAAATTGGACCACGGGGCACTACAGACCTCAAAATTGAAAAGTGTTCCGAGCATTATGGTTTTTTATGCCTAAGAATGCACCAGAGATCACGGGGCACCAAAACCCAAAACTCTTATTTTCGCACGAAAATTGTACAATGGGTTGAAAATGCAACACCGCACCAAAATTGAACCACGGGGCACCACGGACCTCAAAACTGAAAAGTGCTCCTAGCATAATGGTTTTTTTATGAATTAGAATGCACTAGGGATCACGGGGCACCAAAACCCAAAAGTCTAATTTTCGCATGAAAATTGCACAAATGGACGAAAATGCACCACCGGGACCAAAATTGGTCCACGGGGCACCACGGACCTCAAAAATGAAAAGTGTTCCAAGCATTATGATTTTTTATGCATAAGAATGTACCTGGGATCATGGGCACCAAAACCCAAAAGTGTAATTTTCGCACGAAAATTGCACAAATGGCTGAAAATACATTATCGGCCAAAAAATTGGACCGCAGGGCACCACAGACCTCAAAATTGAAAAGTGTTCCGAGAATTATGGTCTTTTAATGAATAAGAATGCAACAGGGATCATTGGGCACCAAAACCCAAAAGTCTTATTTTCGCAAGAAAATTGCATAACAGGCCGAAAATGCATCACGGGCACCAAAATTGGACCACGGGGCACCTCGGACCTCAAAACTTAAAAGTTCTCCGAGCATTATGGTTTTTTATGGATAAGAATGCACCAAGGATCACAGGGCACCATAACCCAAAAGTCTTATTTTCGCACGAAAATTTCACAAATGCCCGACAATGCACACCGCCACCAAAATTGGACCACGGGGCACCTCAGAGCTTAATACTTAAAAGTGATGCAAGCATTATGGTTTTTTATGCATAAGAATGCACCAGGGATCACGGGGCACCAAAACCCAAAATTCCTATTTTCGCACGAAAATTGCACAAATGGCCGAAAATGCACCAGCAGCACCAAAATTGTACCACGGGGCACCACGGAGCTCAAAACTGAAAAGTTTTCTGAGGATTATAGTTTTTAATGCATAAGAATGCACCAGGGATCACGGGGCAACAAAACCCAAATGTCTTATTTTTGCACGAAAATTGCACAATGGTTAGAAAATGCACCACGGGCAACAAAATTGGACCACGGGAACCACGGACCTCAAAACTGAAAAGTGCTTCGAGCATTATGTTTTTTTATTCATAAGAATGCGCCAGGGATCACGGGGCACCAAAACCCAAAAGTCTTTTATTCGAGGGAAAATTGCACAATGGGCCTAAAATGCACCACGGGCACCAAAATTTGACCACGGGGCACGTCGAACCTCAAAACTTAAAAGTTCTCCGAGCATTATGGTTTTTTATTCATAAGAATGCACCAGGGATCACAGGGCACCAAAACCCAAAAGTCTTATTTTCGCACGAAAATTTCACATATGGCCGAAATTGCACTACCGCCACCCAAATTGGACCACGGGGCACTTGGTCCTCAATACTTAAAAGTGCTCCGAGCATTATGGTTTGTTATGCATAAGAATGCACCAGGGATCACGTGGCACCAAAACCCAAAAGTCCTATTTTCGCACGAAAATTGCACAAATGGTCGAAAATGCACCAGCGACACCAAAATTGGACCATGGGGCTCCACAGATCTCAAAACTGAAAAGTTTTCTGAGCATTATGGTTTTTTATGCATAAGAATGCAACAGGGATCACGGGACACCAAAACCCAAAAGTCTTATTTTCGCATGAAAATTGCGCAATGGGTCGAAAATGCATTACCAGCACCAAAATTCGACCAAGGGGCACCACAGACCTCAAAATTGAAAAGTGTTCCAAGCATTATGATTTTTTACGCATAAGAATGCACCAGGGATCACTGGGCACCATAACCCAAAAGTGTTATTTTCGCACGAAAATTGTACAAATGGCCAAAAATGCATTACCGGCGCCAAAATTGGACCACAGGGCACCACAGACCTCAAAATTGAAAAGTGTTTCGAGCATTATTGTTTTTTATGCATAAGATTGCAACAGGGATCACTGGGCACCAAAACCCAAAAGTGTTATTTTCGCAAGAAAATTGCACAAATGGCCGAAAATGCACCACCGGGACGAAATTTGGTCCACGGGGCACCACGGACCTCAAAACTGAAAAGTGTTCCAAGTATTATGATTTTTTATGCATAAGAATGCACCAGGGATCATGGGGCACCAAAACCCAAAAGCGTTATTTTCGCACGAAAATTGGACAATGGGCCAAAAATGCACGACGGGCACCAAAATTGGACCACGGGGCACCTCGGACCTCAAAACTGAAAAGTGCTTCGAGTATTATGGTTTTTTACACATAAGAATGCATCAAGGATCATGGGGCACCAAAACACAAAAGTCTTATTTTCGCACGAAAATTGCACAAATGGCCGAATATGCACCCTGGCACCAAAATTGAACCACGGGGCACCTCGGACTTCAAGATTGAAAAGTGTTCCAAGCATTATGGTTTTTTATGCATAAGATTGCACCAGGGATCATGGGGCACCAAAACACAAAAGTCTTATTTTCGCACGAAAATTGCACAGTGGTTCGAAAATGCACCACGGGCACCAAATTTGCACCGCGGGGCACCTCGAACCTCAAAATTGAAAAGTGCTTCTAGCATTATGGTTTTTTATGCATAAGAATCCACCAGAGAGCACGGGGCACCAAAACCCAAAAGCCTTATTTTCGCACGAAATTTTCACCAATGGCCGAAAATGCACCACACGCACCAAAATTGGACCACGAGGCACCACAGACCTCAAAACTGAAAAGTGTTTTGAGCATTATGGTTTTTTTTGCATAAGAATGCCCAAGGGATCACAGGGCACCGAAACCTAAAAGTCTTATTTTCGCACGAAAATTGAACAATGGGCGAAAATGCACCATGGGCACCAAAATTGAACCACGGGGAACCTCGAACCTCAAAAATGAAAAGTGCTTCGAGCATTATGGTTTTTATGCATATGAATGCACCAGGGATCACGGGTTACCAAAACCCAAAAGTCTTATTTTGCACGAAAATTGCACAAATGGCCGAAAATGCGCTACCGACACCAAAATTTGACCACGGGGCACCAGAAACCTCAAAACTGAAAAGTGTTCCGAGCATTATGGTTTTTTATGCATAAGAATGCACCAAGGATCACGGGGGCACCAAAACACAAAAGTCTTATTTTCTCACGAAAATTGCACAAATGGCCGAATATGCACCACCGGCACCAAAATCGGACCACGAGGCACCACGGACCTTAAAACTGAAAAGTGTTCTGAGCATTTATGATTTTGTATGCATAAGAATACACTAGGGATCACGGGGCACCAAAACCAAAAAGTCCTATTTTAGCACGAAAGTTTCACAAATTGCGGAAAATGCACCACAAGCACCAAAATTAGACCAAGGAGCACCACGGACCTCAAAACTGAAAAGTGTTTCGAGCATTATGGTTTTTTATGCATAAGACTGCACCAGGGATCATGGGGCACCAAAACACAAAAGTCTTATTTTCGCACGAAAATTTCACAAATGGCCGAAAATACACCACGGGCACGAAACTTGGACCACGGGACTCAACGGACCTCAAAATTGAAAAGTGTTTTGAGTATTATGGTTTTTTATGCATAAGAATGCACCAGGGATCACAGGGCACAAAGACCCAAAATTCTTATTTTCGCACGAAAATTTCACAAATGGCCGAAATTGCACCACACGCACCAAAATTGGACCACGGGGCACCACGGACCTCAAAACTTAGAAGTGTTCTGAGAATGATGATTTTTTATACCTAAGAATGCAACAGGGATCACGGGACACCAAAATGCAAATATCTTATTTTTGCACGAAAATTTCACAAATGGCCGAAATTGCACCACACGCACCAAAATTGGACCACGGGGCACCACGAACCTCAAAACTGGAAAGTATTATTAGCATTATGGTTTTTTATGCATAAGAATGCACCAGGGATCACGGTGCACCAAAATGCAAATGTCTTATTTTTGCACGAAAATTTCACAATGGGCCGAAAATGCACCACGGGCACCAAAATTGGACCACGGGGCACCTCGAACCTCAAAACTGAAAAGTGTTTCGAGAATTATGCTTCTTTATGCAAAAGAATGCACCAGGGATCACGTGTTACCAACACCCAAAAGTCTTATTTTCACACCAAAATTGCACAAATGGCCGAAAATGCACCCCTGGCACCAAAATGGGACCACGGGGCACCAGGAACATCAAGACTGAAAACTGTTCTGAGCATTATGGTTTTTTATGCATAAGAATGCACCAGGGATCACGGGCCACCAAAATCCAAAAGTTTTATTTTCGAACGAAAATTGCACAATGGGCTGAAAATGCACCACGGGAACCAAAATTGGACCACGGGGCACCTCGGACCACAAAATTGAAAAGTCCTTCAAGCATTATATTTTTTTATGCATAGGAATCCACCAGAGATCAAGGGGCACCAAAACCCAAAAGTATTACTTTCGCACGAAAATTTCACCAATGGCCAAAAATGCACCACAGGAACCAAAATTGGACCACGGGGCACCACAGACCTCAAAACTGAAAAGTGTTCTAAGCATTATGGTTTTTTATGCATAAGAATGCCCCAGGGATCACGGGGCACCGAAACCTAAAAGTCTTATTTTCACACGAAAAATGCAGAATGGGCGAAAATGCACCACGAGCACCAAAATTGAACCACGGGGCACCTCAGACCTCAAAAATGAAAAGTGCTTCGAGCATTATGGTTTTTTATGCATAAGAATGCACGAGGGATCACGGGGCACCAAAACCCAAAAGTCTTATTTTCGCACAAAAATTGCACAAATGGCCAAAAATGCACCACCGACACCAAAATTTGACCACGGGGAACCACAAACCTCAAAACTGAAAAGTGTTCCGAGCATTATGGTTTTTTATGCATGAAAATGCACTTGGGATCACGAGGCACCAAAACACAAAAGTCTTATTTTCTCACAAAAATTGCACAAATGGCCGAAAATGCACCCTCGACACCAACATTGGACCACGGGGCGCCGAGCATTATGGTTTTTTATGGATAAGAATGCACTTGGGATCACGAGGCACCAAAACCCAAAAGTCTTATTTTGGTGCCAGGGGTGCATTTTCGGCCATTTTTGCAATTTTCGTGCGAAAATAAGACTTTTAGGTTTCGGTGCCCCGTGATTCAGTTTTGGTGCCATCATGCAATTTCGGCCATTTGTGCAATTTTCGTGCGAAAATAAGACTTTTCGGTATTGGAGCCCCGTGATCCCTGGTGCATAGTTATGCATAAAAAACCATAATGCTCGGAGCACTTTTCAGTTTTGAAATTCGTGGTGCTCAGTGGTTCAATTTTGGTGCCGGTGGTGCATCTTCGACCAGTTGTACAATTTTCATGCGAAAATAAGACTTTTGGCTTTTGGTGTCCCGTGATCCCTAGTGCATTCTTATGCATAAAAGACCATAATGCTCGAAGCACTTTTCAGTTTTGAGGTGCGAGGTGCCCCGTGGTCCAATTTTGGTGCCCGTGGTGCATTTTCGACCCATTGTGCAATTTTCGTGAGAAAACAAGACTTTTGGGTTTGGGTGCCCCGTGATCCCTGGTGCATTCTTATGCATAAAAAACTATAATGCTAAGAACACTTTTCAGTTTTGAGGTCCGTGGTGTAGCGTGGTCCAATTTCGATGCCCGTGGTGCATTTTCGGCCATTTATGCAATTTTCGTGCAAAAATAAGACTTTTGGGTTTTGGGGCCCCATGATCCCTGGTGCATTCTTATGCATAAAAAATCATAATGCTCGGACCACTTTTAAGTATTGAGGTCCGAGGTGCCCCGTGGTCCAATTTTGGTGTCCGTGGAGCATTTTCGGTCCATTGTGCAATTTTCGTGCGAAAATAAGACTTTTGGGTTTTGGTAACCCATGATCTTGGTGCAGTCTTATGCATAAAAAACTATAATGCATGGAACACTTTTCAGTTTTGAGGTCCATGGTGCCCCGTGGTCCAATTTTGGTGCCCGTGGTGCATAATCGGCCATTTGTGCAATTTTCGTGCGAAAATAAGACTTTTGGGTTTTGGTTTCCCGTGAACCCTGGTGCATTCTTATGCATATAAAACCATAATGCTCGCACCACTTTTCAGTATTGAGGTCCGAGGTGCCCCGTGGTCGAATTTTGGCGAAAATAAGACTTTTGGGTTTTGGAGCCCCATGATCCTTGGTGCATTTTTATGCATAAAAAACTATAATGCTTGGAACAACTTTCAGTCCTGAGATTCGTGGTGCCCGGTGGTCCAATGTTGGTGTCGGGCTACATTTTCGGCCATTTGTACAATTTTTGTGCGAAAATAAGACTTTTGGGTTTTGGTGCCCTTTGAACCTGGGTGCATTCTTATGCATAAAAAACCATAATGCTTATAGTACTTTTCGGTTTTGAGGTCCATGCTGCCTAGTGGTCCAATTTTGGTGCCGGTGGTGCATATTCGGCCATTTGTGCAGTTTTCATGCGAAAATAAGACTTTTGGTTTATGGTGCCCCGTGACCCTTGGTGCATTATACTCGGAACAATTTTCAGTCTTGAGGTTCGTGGTGCCTCCTGGTCCAATTTTGGTGCCGGGGGTGTCTTTTCGGCCATTTTTGCAATTTTCGTGCAAAAATAAGACTTTTGGGTTTTGGAGCCCCATGATCCTTGGTGCATTTTTATGCATAAAAAACTATAATGCTCGGAACAGCTTTCAGTCTTGAGATTTGTGGTGCCCGGTGGTCCAATTTTGGTGCGGGGGGTGCATTTTTGGCCATTTGTGCAATTTTCGTGTGAAAATAAGACTTTTGGGTTTTGGTACCTTGTGAACGTTTGTGCATTCTTATGCATAAAAAATCATAATGCTTGACACACTTTTCAGTTTTGAGGTTCGTGGTGCTCCTTGGTCTAATTTTGATGCCAGTGGTGCATTTTCGGTAAGTTGTGCAATTTTCGTGCGAAAATAAGACTTTTGGGTTTTGGTGCCCCGTGATCCCTAGTGCATCCTTTTGCATAAAAAACCATAATGCTTGGTGCACTTTTCATTTTTGAGGTCCGTGGTGCCCCGTGGTCCAATTTTGGTGCCAGTGGTGCATTTTCGGCCATTTGTCAAATTTTCGTGCGAAAATAAGACTTTTGGGTTTTTGTGACCCGTGATCCGTGGTTCATTCTTATGCATAAAAAACCATAATGCTCATAACACTTTTCAGTTTTGAGGTTCGTGGTGCCCCGTGGTCCAATTTTGGTGCTGATGGTGCATTTTCGGCCATTTGTGCAATTTTCGTGCGAAAATAAAACTTTTGGGTTTTGGTGCCCCGTGATCCCTGGTGCATTCTTATGCATAAAAAACTATAATGCTCAGAACACTTTTCAGTTTTGATGTTAGTGGTGCCCCGTAGTTTAATTTTGGTGTCGGCGGTGCATTTTCTGCCATTTGTGCAATTTTCGTGCGAAGATAGGACTTTTGGGTTTTGGTGCCCCGTGATCCCTGATGCATTGTTATGCATAAAAACCATAACACTCAGAACACTTTTCAGTTTTGAAGTCCGTGGTGCCCCGTGGTCCAATTTTGGTGCCAGTGGTGCATTTTCGGCCATTTGTCAAAATTTTGGGCGACAATAAGACTTTTGGGTTTTGGTACCCCATGATCCCTGGTTCATTCTTGAGCATAAAAAACCATAATTCTTGGAACACTTTTCAGTTTTGAGGTCCGTGGTGCCCCGTGGTCAAATTTGGTGCCAGTGGTGTATTTTCGGCCCATTGTGCAATTTTCGTGCGAAAATAACACTTTTGGGTTTTCATGCCATGTGATCCCTGTTGCATTTTTATGCATAAAAAACCATAATGCTTGGAACACTTTTTAGTTTTGAGGTCCGTGGTGCCCGTTGGTCCAATTTTGGTGTCGGTGGTGCATCTTCAGCCATTTGTGCAATTTACGTGCAAAAATAAGACTTTTGGGTTTTGGTGCCCCGTGATCCCTGGTGCATTCTTATGCATAAAAAATCATAATGCTCGGAGCACTTTTAAGTATTGAGGTTCGAGGTTCCCCGTGGTCCAATTTTGGTGGCTGTGGTGCGTTTTCGGCCCATTGTGCAATTTTCGTGCGAAATAAGACTTTTGGGTTTTCGTGCCCCATGATCCCTGATGCATTCTTATGCATAAAAACCATAATGCTCGGAACACTTTTCAGTTTTGAGGTCCGTGGTGCCTCTTGGTAAAAAATTTGTGCCGCTCGGCCATTTGTGCAATTTTCATGCGAAACTAAGACTTGTGGGTTTTGGTGCCCTGTGATCCTTGGTGCATTCTTATGCATAAAACACCTTAATGCTCGGAGTATTTTTCAGTTTTGAGGTCCGAGGTGCCCAATGGTCTAATTTTGGTTCCCGTGGTGCATTTTCGGCCCAGGTGCAATTTAAGTGCGAAAATAAGACTTTTGGGTTTTGGTGCCCCATGATCCCTGGTGCATTCTTATGCATAAAAAACCATAATGCTCGCAACACTTTTCAGTTTTGAGGTCCGTAGTGCCCTGTGGTACAATTTTGGTGCCGATGGTGCATTTTCGGGAATTGGTGCAATTTTCGTGCGAAATAAGACTTTTGGGTTTTCGTGCCCCGTGATCCCTGATGCATTCTTATTAGGGGTGGATAAGCGGGCCGGCCCGGCCCGTTTAAGGCCCGGCCCGCGAAGCCCGCGTTTTGACGAAACGGGTCAGGCCCGGCCCGCGAATTAAATGGGCTTTTTTTTAGGTCCGTGCCCGCCCCGCGAGGCCCGCGGTTAAACGGGCCGACCCGCGGGCCTTTAAAAAATTATGGCTTTTTAAATAAAAAAAATCCTTAAAAATATGAAATTCTTAAAAACCTTAAATTTGCCTTAAAAACCAAGTTTATTATTATTTCCTCTCAAATTGTTGCCACATGCCAACATGTTTAAACAAACTTAAGCATTCAATTTGCTTTGACAACATTTCTAACTAAAACTCAACTCAACAAAACCTTTCTATCTCAACCACATCAAACATTCAAAATAAAAACATCAAAGTCTTAATGTCTAAATAAAACATGAAATACACCAACCAAATGTTCTTAAGTCCAAATACACCAAACATTTTAAATAAAACATCAAAGTCTTAATATCTAAATAAAACATCAAAGTGTCCCAATACACCAACAAAATATTCTTAAGTCCAAATAATCAAACTTCTTCAATAACTACATTTGACTCCATGTTTGATGTAGTTTGATCTTCTTTCTCCATGTCCACTTTTTCATCTTCTTTTCCTACAACTCATCACAAGTCACAACATCATAAGTTCATAACATTACTAAAAAATAAAGTAGTTAAAAGAAAAAATAATTTATTTCAACATCTAGGAAAGTAATATAATATTTACCTAGCAAATCAAATCCTAACAACCAATTTTTAGTACATATCAAGGCTTGCACATTTTCGGCAAGAAGTGAAGTGCGATATTTATTTAGCACTCGTGAACCAATACTAAATGCCGATTCTGAAGCCACAGTTGTAATTTGGATGCTTAAAATGTCACAAGCCATCAAAGCAAGTTCTGGAAACCTAGCTTTATTCTCCTTCCAATATTGCAAAAGATCAAGATTTGGATGGTATTGAGAAGAAAGCTTTTGCTCTTCCAAATAAGTGTCCAATTGAGATTTTCCCACTTGTGACAAGTTTTCATTTTCATATTGTATAAATTCCTACATTATTTCCAAAAAAAATTACTAAGTGAAAGTAAATAAACAAAAATAGTGAAATTGAAAAAAAAAAAACATAAAACTTACATTCACAATAAGCCACTGTGATGAATCTCCTTTAGCAAAGTTACCACTAGAACAATTCTCTTGTAATGAACTTTGGCTTGGATCAACATTGCAAGTTGTTTCTTTTGAGTACATTTTAACATACTCATTATACAAAGTATACAACTTATGCTTCACAACTTTCAACTTTGCTTGGCAAGTTAGAGGGTCAAGACCAAGCTTTGAATAACAAAACTTCAAGAATTCAAACTTCAAGCGGGGATCAAGAATGCACCCAAAGGAAAGCACAATGCTATATTCACTCCAATATTTATCAAATTTCTCTTTCATATCAACTGCCATATCTCTAATTGTCCCATCTTCATTACTCAAATTTTGTATCAACAAACAATCAATTTT
The DNA here is from genome assembly GCA_026413185.1 of Pueraria montana var. lobata. Lineage (NCBI taxonomy): Eukaryota > Viridiplantae > Streptophyta > Magnoliopsida > Fabales > Fabaceae > Pueraria > Pueraria montana. The sequence continues at coordinate 17,854,186 of CM048656.1, forward strand.
CCACACTTGCATAAAATACAAGTTAGATGTGGGATAAGAGGAACCAGAAATCAACTCTGTAATTTGATAAAATGGACGCAAAAATTCACACATTTTTTCAGCCCTATCCCATTCTTCATTAGTAGGACAATTCAAATATCCCCTATCTTCAAATCCAAGACTACAAAAAGCACGTCGATATAAAAGTGCACTCTCAAGCATCAAAAAGGTGGAATTCCACCTAGTAATGACATCCAAACACAAACCCCTCTTTGTATCAATACCACCAACTTTAGCAACACAAGCTTTAAAGACCCTCTTTCTCCCCTCCGACCCCTTAACATATTTGATGCTTTCTCTTATTTTATGAATACCATCACTAGCAACATTCATCCCCGCTTGAACTATAAGATTTAAAATGTGAGCACAACAACGGATATGAAAAAAATCACCACCACATACCAAACCATCATTTTGCAAAAGAAGTCTTTCCTTCAAATACTCTTGCATCTTGTCATTAGAAGATGCATTATCCAAAGTCAATGAAAAGATTTTTCGCTCAATTCCCCATTCTTCCAAGAAACCATATACAATTTTAGCCATTTCACGTCCAGAGTGTGGAGGAGGAAAATGAGAAAAATTAAGTATTTTGCTATTCAACTTCCAATTAACATCAACATAGTGTGCAGTTAATGAAATGTAACCCTCTGTTGTACAAGAAGTCCACACATCAGATGTCAAGTTTATTCTACTAGGGACTTTAGACAACAAGTGTTTCAATTTATGCTTTTCATTGCCAAACATATTGTTCACATTATTAGTGGCAACACGCCTAGAGGGTATCTTAGCTTCAGGACACAAATATTGTATTAACTCTCTAAACCTCCTATATTCAACAAAAGAGAATGAGAGGTCATGTTCTATTATCATCATAGAAATCATGTCACACAACACATCTTGATCAATTTTTCTACTTCTTAATTTCCCAGCATGATCAAGCATAAGTTTCCCAACCTCGGAATCTTCATAAGTTTTTGGCCTATTCTCACATCTCCCCATGTGACGAATTAAAGTTGAAGTTCCATTTTTACTCCCACCACCTATAAGATCTTTCTTACAATACTTGCATTTAGCCCTCATTTTTCCATCATTTCCCAAAACAGGTTTGTTAAAAAAGGTCCACACAGAAGATGAAAGATTCCTAGACCTTTTATTTGACATTGTAGACTCATTTGCTTCACCTTCATTAGCTGACATGTTTTCATCCAAATCAACATCATCAACATCAACATTTTCATCAAACGCAGGCTCAAAAGAATCCATATTTCAATTATCAAAGCTGAAATAATTAAACCAAAATCAAGTTAATTGAACTTTCCTATTAAGAAATTAAAATTTAATTACAAGCTTACAGCACACCAACAGTCCAACATACAATACAAATTATACAATACAAGCATATGCAGAATAATTAAAACAAAATCAACAGCAACACAAATCATCCAAATCCAAACCAAATAAACAGCAACACAAATCATCCAAAATTCACAACATAAACTGTTTCATTCAATAATTAAAACCAAATTAGACAATAAAATAGAACCTCTGCAGCTGCACATGCACCACCGAGAGCACCACCAGAGAGGCAGAGACACCCACGCGAAGCAAGCAGAAGCCGCGCAGGCGCAACACACCCAAGTGCAGCAGAGGTGACTCAAACTCGCAGATGAAAGACCAGAAGCGGAGGTCCAGAGGATTTAGGTTTTAGGGGTTTCAAAATTGGGGGAGGGGGGGACTGCGCGCCGCTGCTGCTGCGTCTCGTGATTCTCCTTCTCCTCTTCAATTTGTGACTCTGCTGTGAGTGAGAGAGCGTGAGACAGAGAGAGTCGAGAGACCAAGGTCCAAGATCGAGAGTGAGAGATGAGATTGTCGTCGCCGTTGTGCTGTGCCTGTGCGCACTTGTGTTGTGTTGTGCAACTTGTGCTGCCTGCTTCACTCTGCTGTGAGTGAGAGAGCGTGAGACAGAGAGAGTCGAGAGACCAAGGTCCAAGATCGAGAGTGACTGAGTGAGAGATGAGATTCGTCGCCGTTGTGCTGTGCGGCCTGTGCCTGTGCGCACTTGTGTAGTTGTGTTGTGTACTTGTGTAAGTTGTGTTGTGTTGTGCAACTTGTGCTGCCTGCTTCAGTGCTTCAGCGGTTCAGCCCGTGCCCGTGAATGCAAAGCAAAACGCTTTGTTTTGTTAAATGAATGCGGGCCCCCGCGGGCCCCGCGGTCCAGGCCCGTTAAATCCGCGGATTTCGCGGGCCGGGCTCGAAATCCGGCAATATTATACGGTCAAATTTTTTTTAGGCCCGTTAACCGTGAAATCCGCGGGCTTTACGGGTAGGCCCGCGGGCCCAAGCCCATATACCCACCCCTAATTCTTATGCATAAAAAACCATAATGCTCGGAACACTTTTCAGTTTTGAGGTCCATGGTGCCTCGTGGTAAAAAATTTGTGTCGATGGTGCATTTTCGGCCATTCGTGTAATTTTCGTGCGAAACTAAGACTTTTGGGTTTTGGTGCCCTGTGATCCTTGTTGCATTCTTATGCATAAAACACCTTAATGCTCGGATTTTTTTCAATTTTGAGGTTCGAGGTGCCTCGTGGTCCAATTTTGGTTCCCATGGTGCATTGTCGACGCAGGTGCAATTTTAGTGCGAAAATAAGACTTTTGGGTTTTTGTGCCCCATTATCCCTGGTGCATTCTTATGCATAAAAAACCATAATGCTCAAAACACTTTTCAGTATTGAGGTGCGTAGTGCCCCGTGGTCAAATTTTAGTGTCGGTGGTGCATTTTCGGGCATTGGTGCAATTTTCGTGTGAAAATAAGACTTTTGGGTTTTCATGCCCCAAGATCCTCAGTGAATTCTTATGCATTAAAAACCATAACACTTGGAAACCTTTTTAGTTTTGAGGTCCGTGGTGCCTCGTGGTCTAATTTTGGTGCCAGTGGTGCATTTTCGGCCATTTCTGCAATTTTTCTGCGAAAATATGAATTTTGGGTTTCGGTGCCCCGTGATCCCTGGTGCATGCTTATGCATAAAAAATCATAATGCTCGGAGCACTTTTCAGTTTTGAGGTCCGACGTGCCCCGTGGTCCGATTTTAGGGCCCGAGGTGCATTTTCGGCTCATTCTGCAATTTTCGTGCGAAAATAAGACTTTTGGGTTTTGGGGCCCCGTGTTCCTTGGTGCATTGTTATTCATAAAAAATAATAATGCTCGGAGCACTTATAAATATTGAGGTTCGGGATGCCCCGTGGTCCAATTTTGGTTCTCGAGGTGCACTGTCGGCCCAGGTGCAATTTTCGTGCGAAAATAAGACTTTTGGGTTTTTGTGCCCCATGATCCCTGGTACATTCTTATGCATAAAAAACCGTAATGCTTGGAACAGTTTTCAGTTTTCAGGTCCATGGTGCCTCGTGGTCAAATTTTTGTGCCGGTGGTGGATTTTCGACCATTTGTGCAATTTTCGTGTGAAACTAAGACTTTGGGTGTTGGTGCCCCGTGATCCATGGTGCATTCTTATGCATAAAAAACCATAATGCTCGGAGCACTTTGAAGTATTCAGGTCCTAGATGCCCCGTGCACCAATTTTGGTGCCCGTGGTGCATTTATTGGCCATTGTGCAATTTTAGTGCGAAAATAAGACTTTTGGGTTTTAGTGCCCCGTGATCCTTGGTGCATTCTTATGCATAAAAAACAATAATGCTCGAAACAATTTTCAGTCTTGAGTTTCGTGGTGCCACGTAGTCGAATTTTGGTGCCGGGGGTGCATTTTCCGTCATTTGTGCAATTTTCGTACGAAAATAAGACTTCTGGGTTTTGGTGCCCCGTGATCCCTGGAGCATTCTTATGTATAAAAAACCATAATGCTCAGAGCACTTTTCAGTTTTGAGGTCCGACGTGCCCCGAGGTCCAATTTTGGTGCCCGTGGTGCATATTCGGCCCATTTTGCAATTTTCGTGCGAAAATAAGACTTTTGAGTTTTGGTGCCCCATGATCCCTGGTGCATTCTTATGCATAAAAAACCATAATGCTCATAACACTTTTCTGTTTTGAGGACCGTGGTGCCCTGTGGTCCAATTTTGGTGCTCGGGATGCATTTTCGCCCCATTGTACAATTTTCGTGCGAAAATAAGACTTTTGGGTTTTGTTGTCCCGTGATCCCTAGTGCATTCTTATGCATAAAAAACCATAATGCTTGGAGCACTTTTCTGCTTTGAGGTCTGTGGTGCCCCGTGGTCCAATTTTGGTGCCGATGGTGCAATTTCGGCAATTTGTGCAATTTTTGTATGAAAATAAGACTTTTGGGTTTTGGTGCCCCGTGATCCCTGGTGCATTCTTATGCGTAAAAAACCATAATGCTCAGACCACTTTTAAGTTTCGAGGACCGACGTGCCCCGTGGTCCAATTTTGGTGCTCGTGGTGCATTTTCGGTCCATTGTGCAATTTTCGTGCGAAAATAAGACTTTTGGGTTTTAGTGCCCCAAGATCCCTGGTGCATTCTTATGCAAAAAATCAGAGAACTTTTCAGTTTTGAGGTCCAAGGTTCCTCGTGGTCCAATTTTGGTGCTCGTGGTGCATTTTCGGTCAATTATACAATTTTCGTGCGAAAATAAGACCTTTGGGTTTTGGTGCCCCACCATCCCAGGTGCATTATAATGCATAAAAAATCATAATGCTCGGAACAATTTTCAGTTGTGAGGTGCGTGGTGCCCCGTGGTCCAATTTTGGTGTCGTTGGTGCATTTTCGGTCATTTGTGCAATTTTCGTGTGAAAATAAGACTTTTGGGTTTGGTGCCCCGTGATCCTTGGTGCATTCTTATGCATAAAAAACTATAATGCTAGGACCACTTTTCAGTTTTGAGGTCCAAGGTGGCCCGTGGTCTAATTTTGGTGCCAATGCTGCATTTTCGGCCCATTTTGCAATTTTCGTGCGAAAATAAGACTTTTGGGTTTTGGTGCCCCGTGATTCTTGCTGCATTCTTATGGATTAAAAACAATAATGCTAAGAGCATTTTTCAGTTTTGAGATCCGGGGTGCCCCGTGGTCAAATTTTGCTGCCTGTGGTGCATTTTCGGCCCATTTTGCAATTTTCGTGCGAAAAGAAGACTTTTGGGTTCTGGTGCCACGTGATCCCTGGTGGATTCTTATGCATAAAAAACCATAATGCTTGGACCACTTTACTGTTTTGAGGTCCGCAGTGCCCCGTGGTCTAATTTTGGTGCCCACGGTGCATTTTCGGCACATTGTGCAATTTTTGTGCGAAAATAAGACTTTTGGGTTTTGGTTCCCCGTGATCCCTGGTGAATTCTTATGCATAAAAAACCATAATGCTCGACGTGGTTTTCAATTTTGAGGTCTGAGGTGCCCCGTTGTCCAATTTTGGTGCTCGTGGTGTGTTATTGGCCCATTCTGCAATTTTCGTGCGAAAATATAACTTTTGGGTTTTCGTGCCCCTGGATCCCTGGTGCATTCTTATGCATATAAAACCGTAATGCTCGGAGCACTTTTCAGTTTTGAGGTCCGAGGTGCCCCATGGTCCAATTTTGGTGCACATGGTGCATTTTCGGCCCATTATGCAATTTTCGTGCGAAAATAAAACTTTTGGGTTTTTTTGCCCCGTGATCCCTGGTACATTCTTATGCATAAAAAACCGTAATCCTTGGAACACTTTTCAGGTTTGAGGTCCGTGGTGCCCCGTGGTCCAATTTTGGTGTCGTTGGTGCATTTTCGGTCATTTGTGCAATTTTCCTGTGAAAATAAGACTTTTGGGTTTGGTGCCCCGTGATCATTGGTGCATTCTTATGCATAATAAACTATAATGCTAGGACCACTTTCCAGTTTTGAGGTCCAAGGTGCCCCGTGGTCTAATTTTGGTACCCGTGCTGCATTTTCGGCCCATTTTGCAATTTCGTGCGAAAATAAGACTTTTGGGTCTTGGTGCCCCGTGATTCCTGCTGCATTCTTATGGATTAAAAACAATAATGCTCAGAGCACTTTTCAGTTTTGAGATCCGGGGTGCCCCGTGTCAAATTTTGCTGCCCGTGGTGCATTTTCGGGCCATTTTGCAATTTTCGTGCGAAAAGAAGACTTTTGGGTTCTGGTGCCCCGTGATCCCTGGTGGATTCTTATGCATAAAAAACCATAATGCTTGGACCACTTTACTATTTTGAGGTCCGCGATGCCCCGTTGTCTAATTTTTGTGCCCATGGTGCATTTTCGGCACATTGTGCAATTTTCGTGCAAAAATAAGACTTTTGGGTTTTGATTCCCCGTGATCCCTGGTGCATTCTTATGCATAAAAAATCATAATGCTCGACGCGCTTTTCAATTTTGAGGTCTGAGGTGCCCCGTTCTCCAATTTTGGTGCTCGTGGTGTATTATCGGCCCATTCTGCAATTTTCGTGCGAAAATACAACTTTTGGGTTTTCGTGCCCCTGGATCCTTGGTGCATTCTTATGCATATAAAACCGTAATGCTCAGAACACTTTTCAGTTTTGAGGTCCAAGGTGCCCCATGGTCCAATTTTGGTGCACATGGTGCATTTTCGACCCATTATGCAATTTTCGTGTGAAAATAAGACTTTTGGGTTTTGGTGCCCCGTGATCCCTGGTACATTCTTATGCATAAAAAACAGTAATGCTTGGATCACTTTTCAGGTTTGAGGTCCGTGGTGCCCCGTGGTCCAATTTTGGTGCCGGTGGTGCATTTTCGGCCATTTGTGCAATTTTCGTACGAAAATAAGACTTTTGGGTTTTGGTGCCCCGTGATCCGTGGTGCATTCTTATGCATTAAAAACCATGATGCTCGGACTACTTTACTGTTTTGAGGTCCCCGGTGCCCTGTGGTCTAATTTTGGTGCCCGTGGTGCATTTTCGGCCCATTGTACAATTTTCGGCCGAAAATAAGACTTTTGGGTTTTGGTTCCCCGTGATCCCTGGTGCATTCTTATGCATAAAGAGCCATAATGCTCGGCGCAATTTTAAATTTTGAGGTCTGAGGTGCCCCATGGTCCAATTTTGGTGCTCCTGGTGCATTATCGCCCCATTATGCAATTTTCGTGCGAAAATACGACTTTTGGGTTTTTTTGCCACGTGATCCCTGGTGCATTGCTATGCATAAAAAATCATAATGCTCAACACACTTTTAAATTTTGAGGTCTGAGGTGCCCCGTGGACCAATTTTGGTGCTCGTGGTGCATTATCGACCCATTCTGCAATTTTCGTGCGAAAATATGACTTTTGGGTTTTTGTGCCCCATGATCCCTGGTGCATTCTTATGCATAAAAAACCATAATGCTCAGAACACTTTTAAGTTTTGAGGTTCGTGGTGCCCCGTGGTCCAATTTTGGTGCCGGTGGTGCTTTCGGCCAGTTGTGAAATTTTCGTGCAAAAATAAGACTTTTGGGTTTTGGTGCCCCGTGATCCCTGGTGCATTCTTATGCATAAAAAACCATAATGCTCGGACCACTTGACTGTTTTCAGGTTCACGATGCCCCGTGGTCTAATTTTGGTGCCTATGGTGCATTTTCGGCCCATTGTACAATTTTCGTGCGAAAATATGACTTTTGGGTTTTTGTGCCCCATGATCCCTGGTGCATTCTTATGCATAAAAAACCATAATGCTCAGAACACTTTTAAGTTTTGAGGTTCGTGGTGCCCCGTGGTCCAATTTTGGTGCCGGTGGTGCTTTCGGCCAGTTGTGAAATTTTCGTGCAAAAATAAGACTTTTGGGTTTTGGTGCCCCGTGATCCCTGGTGCATTCTTATGCATAAAAAACCATAATGCTCGGACCACTTGACTGTTTTCAGGTTCACGATGCCCCGTGGTCTAATTTTGGTGCCTGTGGTGCATTTTCGGCCCATTGTACAATTTTCGTGCGAAAATAAACCTTTTGGGTTGTCGTGCCCCGTGATCTCTTGTGCATTTTTTTGCATAAAAAACCATAATGCTTGCAACACTTTTCAGTTTTGTGGTCCGTGGTGCCCATGGTCCAATTTTGGTGCCGGTGGTGCTTTTTCGGCAATTTGTGCAATTTTCGTGCGAAAATAAGACTTTTGGGTTTTGGTTCCCCATGATCCTTGGTGCATACTTATGCATAAAAAAAAATAATGCTCGGAGCATTTTTTATTTTTGTGGACCGTGGTGCCCCGTATTCAAATTTTGGTGCTGGTGGTGCATTTTCGGCCATTTGTGCAATTTTCGTACGAAAATAAGACCTTTGGGTTTTAGTGCCCCGTGATCCCTGGTGCATTCTTATGCATAAAAAACCATAATGCTCAGAGAACTTTTAAGTATTGAGGTCCGAGGTACCCCGTGGTCCAATTTTGGTGCTCGTGGTGCATTTTCGGCCCATTGTGCAATTTTCGTGCGAAAATAAGACTTTTATGTTTTGGCACCCCATGATCCTTGGTGCATTCTTATGCATAAAAAACCATAATGTTTGGAACAATTTTCAGTCTTGAGGTTCATGGTGCCCCTTGGTCCAATTTTGGTGTCGGGGTGCATTTTCGGCCACTTGTCCAATTTTCGTGCGAAAATAAGACTTCTGGGTTTTGGTGCCCGGTGATCCCTGGTGCATTCTTATGCATAAAAAATAATAATGCTGGAAGCACTTTTCAGTTTTGATGTCCGAGGTGCCCCGTGGTCCAATTTTGGTGCCCATGGTGCATTTTTGGCCTATTGTGCAATTTTCGTGCGAAAATAAGACTGTTGGGTTTTGGTGCACCGTGATCCCTGGTGCATTCTTATGCTTAACAAACCATAATGCTCGGAACACTTTAGAGTTTTGTGGTCCGTGGTGCCCATGGTCTAATTTTGGTGCCGGTGCTGCTTTTTCGGCAATTTGTTCCATTTTCGTGCGAAAATAAGACTTTTGGGTTTTGGTTCCCCATGATCCTTGGTGCATTCTTATGCATAAAAAACGATAATGCTTAGAGTATTTCTTATTTTTGAGAACCGTGGTGCCCCGTATTCAAATTTTGGTGCTGGTGGTGCATTTTCGGCCATTTGTGCAATTTTCGTACGAAAATAAGACCCTTGGGTTTTGGTGCCCCGTGATCCCTTGTGCATTCTTATGCATAAAAAACAATAATGCTCGGAGCACTTTTAAGTATTGAGGTCTGAGGTACCCCGTGGTCCAATGTTGGTTCTCGTGGTGCATTTTCGACCGATTGTGCAATTTTCGTGCAAAAATAAGACTTTTGGGTTTTGGCGCCCCATGATCCTTGGTGCATTCTTATGCATAAAAAACCATAATGCTTGGAACAATTTTCAGTCTTGTGGTTCGTGGTGCCCCTTGGTCCAATTTTGGTGTCGGGGGTGCATTTTCGGCCACTTGTCCAATTTTCGTGCGAAAATAAGACTTCTGGATTTTGGTGCCCCGCGATCCCTGGTGCATTCTTATGCATTAAAAATAATAATGCTCGAAGCACTTTTTAGTTTTGCTGTCCGAGGTGCCCCGTAGTCCAATTTTGGTGCCGGTGGTGCATTTTCGGCATATTGTGCAATTTTCGTGCGACAATAAGACTTTTAGGTTTTGGTGCCCCGTGATCCCTGGTGCATTCTTATGCATAAAAAAGCATAATGCTCAAAACACTCTTCAGTTTTGAGGTACGAGGTACCCCGTGGTCCAATGTTGGTTCTCGTGGTGCATTTTCGGCCGATTGTGCAATTTTCGTGCAAAAATAAGACTTTTGGGTTTTGGTGCCCCATGATCCTTGGTGCATTCTTATGCATAAAAAACCATAATGCCTGGAACAATTTTCAGTCTTGAGGTTCGTGGTGCCCCTTGGTCCAATTTTGGTGCCGAGGGTGCATTTTCGGCCACTTGTCCAATTTTCGTGCGAAAATAAGACTTCTGGGTTTTGGTGCCCTGTGATCCCTGGTGCATTCTTTTGCATAAAAAACCATAATGGTCGAAGTACTTTTCCGTTTTGATGTCCGAGGTGCCTTGTGGTCCAATTTTGCTGCCCGTAGTGCATTTTCGCCCTCCTGTGCAATTTTCGTGCGAAAATAAGACTTTTGGGTTTTGGTGCACCGTGATCCCTAGTGCATTCTTATGCATAAAAAACCATAATTCTCTGAACACTTTTCAGTTTTGTGGTCCGTGGTGCCCCGTGGAACAATTTTGGTGCCTATGGTGCATTTTCGGCCATTTGAGCAATTTTCGTGCGAAAATAAGACTTTTGGGTTTTGATGCCCTATGATCCCTGGTGCATTCTTATGCATAAAAAAAATAATGCACGGAGCATTTTTTATTTTTGAGGACCGTGGTGCCCCGTATTCAAATTTTGGTGTTGGTGGTGCATTTTCGGCCATTTGTGCAATTTTCGTACGAAAATAAGACCTTTGGGTTTTGGTGCCCCGTGATCCCTAGTGAATTCTTATGCATAAAAAACCATAATGCTCGGAGGACTTTTAAGTATTGAGGTCCTAGGTACCCCGTGGTCCAATTTTGGTGCTCGTGGTGCATTTTCGTCCCATTTTGCAATTTTCGTGCGAAAATAAGACTTTTGGGTTTTGGCACACCATGATCCTTGGTGCATTCTTATGCATAAAAAACATAATGCTTGGAACAATTTTTAGTTTTGAGGTTCGTGGTGCCCCTTGGTCCAATTTTGGTGCCGGGGTTGCATTTTCGGCCACTTGTCCAATTTTCGTGCGAAAAAAAGACTTATGGGTTTTTGTGCCCCGTGATCCCTGGGGAATTCTTATGCATAAAAAACCATAATGCTCGAAGCACTTTTCAGTTTTGATGTACGAGGTGCGTAGTGGTCCAATTTTGGTGTCTGTGGTGCATTTTCGGCCTATTGTGCAATTTTCGTGCGAAAATAAGACTTTTGGGTTTTGGTGCACCGTGATCCCTAGTGCATTCTTATGCATACAAAACCATAATGCTCAGAACACATTTCAGTTTTGTGGTCCATGGTGCCCATGGTCCAATTTTGGTGCCGGTGGTGCTTTTTCGGCAATTTGTGCAATTTTCGTGCAAAAATAAGATGTTTGGGATTTTGTTCCCCATGATCCTTGGTGTATTATTATGCATAAAAAACAATAATGCATGGAGCATTTTTGATTTTTGAGGACCGTGGTGCCCCGTATTCAAATTTTGGTGCTGGTGGTGCATTTTCGGCCATTTGTGCAATTTTCGTACGAAAATAAGACATTTGGGTTTTAGTGCCCCGTGATCCCTGGTGCATTCTTATGCATAAAAAACCATAATGCTGGGAGAACTTTTAAGTATTGAGGTACGAGGTACCCCATGGTCCAATTTTTGTGCTCGTGGTGCATTTTCGGCCCATTTTGCAATTTTCGTGCGAAAATAAGACTTTTGGGTTTTGGCGCCCCATGATCCTTAGTGCATTCTTATGCATAAAAAACCATAATGCTTGGAACAATTTTCAATCTTGTGGTTCGTGGTGCCCCTTGGTCCAATTTTGGTGCCTGGGGTGCATTTTCGCCACTTGTCCAATTTTCATGCGAAAATAAGACTTCTGGGTTTTGGTGCCCCGCGATCCCTTGTGCATTCTTATGCATAAAAAATAATAATGCTCGAAGCACTTTTCAGTTTTGATGTCCGAGGTGCCCCGTAGTCCAATTTTGGTGTCGGTGGTGCATTTTCGGCATATTATGCAATTTTCGTGCGACAATAAGACTTTTGGGTTTTGGTGCCCCGTGATCCCTGGTGCATTCTTATGCATAAAAAACCATAATGCTCAAAACACTTTTCAGTTTTGAGGTACAAGGTACCCTGGGGTCCAATGTTGGTTCTCGTGGTGCATTTTCGGCCGATTGTGCAATTTTCGTGCAAAAATAAGACTTTTGGGTTTTGGCGCCCCATGATCCTTGGTGCATTCTTATGCATAAAAAACCATAATGCTTGGAACAATTTTCAGTCTTGAGGTTCGTGGTGCCCCTTGGTCCAATTTTGGTGCCGGGGGTGCATTTTCGACCACTTGTCCAATTTTCGTGCGAAAATAAGACTTCTGGGTTTTGGTGCCCCGTGATCCCTGGTGCATTCTTTTGCATAAAAAACCATAATGGTCGAAGTACTTTTCCATTTTGATGTCCGAGGTGCCTCGTGGTCCAATTTTGCTGCCCGTAGTGCATTTTCGGCCTCTTGTGCAATTTTCGTGCGAAAATAAGACTTTTGGGTTTTGGTGCACCGTGATCCCTAGTGCATTCTTATGCATAAAAAATCATAATTCTTGGAACACTTTTCAGTTTTGTGGTCCGTGGTGCCCGTGGAACAATTTTCGTGCCTATGGTGCATTTTCGACCATTTGACCAATTTTCGTGCGAAAATAAGACTTTTGTGTTTTGGTGCCGCGCGATCCCTGTTGCATTCTTATGCATAAAAAACCATAATGCTTGGAGGACTTTTCAGTTTTGAGGTCTGTGGTGCCCCGTGGTCCAATTTTTGTGCCTGTGGTGCATTTTCGGGCATTTGTGAAATTTTCGTGTGAAAATAAGAATTTTGGGGTTTGGTGCCCCATGATCCCTGGTGCATTCTTATGCGTAAAAAACCATGATGCTCGAAACATTTTTCAGTTTTGAGGTCCGTGGTGCCCCGTGGTCCAATTTTGGTGGTTGTGGAGCATTTTCGGCCATTTGAGTAATTTTCTTGCGAAAATAAGACTTTTGGATTTTGGTGCCCCATGATCCTTGGCGCATTCTTATGCCTAAAAAACCATTATGCTCAAAGAAATTTTCAGTTTTGAGATCCGACGTGCCCCGTGGTCCAATTTCGGTGCTAGTGGTGCATTTACGGCCCATTGTGCAATTTTCGTGCGAAAATAAGACTTTTAGGTTTTAGTGCCCCGTGATCCATGGTGCATTCTTATGCATAAAAAATCATAATGCTCGAAGCACTTTTCAGTTTTGAGGTCTGAGGTGCCCCGAGGTCCAATTTTGGTGCCCGTGATGCATTTTTGGCCCATTGTGCAATTTTCTTGCGAAAATAAGACTTTTGGGTTTTGGTGCCCCGTGATCCTTGGCGCATTCTTATGCCTAAAAAACCATTATGCTCAAAGAAATTTTCAGTTTTGAGATCCGACGTGCCCGGTGGTCCAATTTCGGTGCTAGTGGTGCATTTACGGCCCATTGTGCAATTTTCGTGCGAAAATAAGACTTTTGGGTTTTAGTGCCCCGTGATCCCTGGTGCATTCTTATGCATAAAAAATCATAATGCTCGGAGCACTTTTCAGTTTTGAGGTCCGAGGTGCCCCGAGGTCCAATTTTGGTGCCCGTGATGCATTTTTGGCCCATTGTGCAATTTTCTTGCGAAAATAAGACTTTTGGGTTTTGGTGCCCCGTGATCCTTGGCGCAATCTTATGCCTAAAAAACCATTATGCTCAAAGAAATTTTCAGTGTTGAGATCCGACGTGCCCCGTGGTCCAATTTCGGTGCTAGTGGTGCATTTACGGCCCATTGTGCAATTTTCGTGCGAAAATAAGACTTTTGGGTTTTAGTGCCCCGTGATCCCTGGTGCATTCTTATGCATAAAAAATCATAATGCTCGAAGCACTTTTCAGTTTTGAGGTCCGAGGTGCCCCGAGGTCCAATTTTGGTGCTCGTGATGCATTTTTGGCCCATTGTGCAATTTTCTTGCGAAAATAAGACTTTTGGGTTTTGGTGCCCCGTGATCCTTGGCGCATTCTTATGCCTAAAAAACTATTATGCTCAAAGAAATTTTCAGTGTTGAGATCCGACGTGCCCCGTGGTCCAATTTCGGTGCTAGTGGTGCATTTACGGCCCATTGTGCAATTTTCGTGCGAAAATAAGACTTTTGGGTTTTAGTGCCCCGTGATCCCTGGTGCATTCTTATGCATAAAAAATCATAATGCTCGAAGCACTTTTCAGTTTTGAGGTCCGAGGTGCCCCGAGGTCCAATTTTGGTGCCCGTGATGCATTTTTGGCCAATTGTGCAATTTTCTTGCGAAAATAAGACTTTTGGGTTTTGGTGCCCCGTGATCCTTGGCGCATTCTTATGCCTAAAAAACCATTATGCTCAAAGAAATTTTCAGTTTTGAGATCCGACGTGCCCCGTGGTCCAATTTCGGTGCTAGTGGTGCATTTACGGCCCATTGTGCAATTTTCGTGCGAAAATAAGACTTTTGGGTTTTAGTGCCCCGTGATCCCTGGTGCATTCTTATGCATAAAAAACCATAATGCTCGAAACACTTTTCAGTTTTGAGGTCCGTGGTTCCCCGTGGTCCAATTTTTGTGCCTGTGGTGCATTTTCGGCCATTTGTGAAATTTTCGTGCGAAAATAAGAATTTTGGGTTTTGGTGTCCCATGATCCCTGGTGCATTCTTATGCGTAAAAAATAATGCTCGGAACACTTTTCAGTTTTGAGGTCTGTGGTGCGTCGTCGTCCAATTTTGGTGCCTGTGGTGCATATTCGGCCGTTTATTAAATTTTCGTGCGAAAATAAGACTTTTGTGTTTTGGTGCCCCATGATCCCTGGGGTATTCTTATGCATAAAAAACCAGAATACTCAGAGCACTTTTCAGTTTTGAGCTCCGTGGTGCCCCATGGTCCAATTTTGGCACCGGGGGTGCATTCTCGGCAATTTGTGCAATTTTCGTGCGAAAACAAGACTTTTGGGTTTTGGTGCCCCATGATCCCTGGTGCATTCTTATGCATAAAAAACCATAATGCTAGCAGCACTTTTCAGTTTTAAAGTCCGAGGTGCCCCGTGGTCCCATTTTGGTGCTCGTGGTGCATTTTCAGCCTATTGTGCAATTTTCGTGCGAATATAAGACTATTGGGTTTTGGTGCCCCGTGATCCATGGTGCATTCTTATGCATAAAAAATCATAATGCTCGGAACATTTTTCAGTTTTGAGTTTCGTGGTGCCCCGTGGTCCAATTTTGGTGCCCGTGGTGCATTTATTGGCCATGTGTGAAATTTTCGTGCGAAAATAAAACTTTTGGGTTTTGGTGCCCCGTCATCCCTAGTGCATTCTTATGCATAAAACACCATAATGCTCAGAAGACTTTTCAGTTTTGAGGTCCGTGGTGCCTAGTGGTCCCATTTTGGTGCCTGTGGTGCATTTTCGGGCATTTGTGAAATTTTGGTGTGAAAATAAGACATTTGGGATTTGGTGCCCCGTGATCCCTGGTGCATTCTTATGCATAAAAAACCATGATGCTCGAAACACTTTTCAGTTTTGAGGTCCGTGGTGTCCCGTGATCCAATTTTGGTGCCTGTGGTGCATTTTCGGCCATTTGAGCAATTTTCTTGCGAAAATAAGACTTTTGGGTTTTGGTGCCCCGTGATCCTTGGCGCATTCTTATGCCTAAAAAACCATTATGCCCAAAGAAATTTTCAATTTTGAGATCCGACGTGCCCCGTGGTCCAATTTCGGTGCCAGTGGTGCATTTACGGCCCATTGTGCAATTTTCATGCGAAAATAAGACTTTTGGGTTTTAGTGCCCCGTGATCCCTGGTACATTCTTATGCATAAAAAACCATAATGCTCGAAGCACTTTTCAGTTTTGAGGTCCGAGGTGCCCCGAGGTCTAATTTTGGTGCCCGTGATGCATTTTCGGCCCATTGTGCAATTTTCTAGCGAAAATAACTTTTGGGTTTTGGTGCCCCATGATCCCTGGTGCATTCTTATGCATAAAAAACCATAATGCTCAAAACAGTTTTCAGTTTTGAGATTTGTGGTGTCCCGTGGTCCAATTTTGGTGCAGGTGGTGCATTTTCGGCCATCTGAGCAATTTTCGTGCGAAAATAAGACATTTGGGATTTGATGCCCCATGATCCCTAGTGTATTCTTATGCATAAAAAACCATAATGCTCGAAACACTTTTCAGTTTTGAGGTCCGTGGTGCCCCGTGGTCCAATTTTGGTGCCAGTGGTGCATATTCGGCCATTTGTGCAATTTTCGTGCGAAAATAAGACTTTTGTGTTTTGGTGCCCCGTGATCCCTGGTGCATTCTTATGCATAAAAAACCATTATGCTTGGAGCACTTTTCAGTTTTGAGGTCCGTGGTGCCCCGTGCTCCAATTTTGGTGCCGGTGGTGCATTTTCGGCCACTTGAGGAATTTTCTTGCGAAAATAAGACTTTTGGGTTTTGGTGCCCCATTATCCCTTGTGCATTCTTATGCGTAAAAAACCATAATGCTCAAAACACTTTTCAGTTTTGAGATTTGTGGTGCCCCGTTGTCCAATTTTGGTGTAGGTGGTGCATTTTCGGCAATTTGTGCAATTTTGGTGCCAAAATAAGAGTTTTGGATTTTGGGGCCCCATTATCCCTGGTGCATTCTTATGCATAAAAAACCATAATGCTCGGAACACTTATCATTTTTGAGTTCCGTGGTGCCCCGTGGTCCAATTTTGGTGTCGGTGATGCATTTTCGGCCATTTGTTCAATTTTCGTGCGAAAATAAGACTTTTGGGTTTTGGTGCCCTGTGATCCCTGGTGCATTCTTATGCATAAAAAATCATAATGCTAGGACCACTTTTAAGTTTTGATGTCCGAGGTGCCCCGTGCTCGAATTTTGGTGCCCGCAGTGCATTTTCAACCCATTGGGCAATTTTCGTGGGAAAATAAGACTTTTGGATTTTGGTGCCCCGTCATCCCTGGTTCATTCTTATGCATAAAAAAACATTATGCTTGGAACGCTTTTCAGTTTTGAGGTCCAGAGTGACTCGTGGTCCAATTTTGGTAACGGTGGTGCATTTTCGGCCATTTGTGCAATTTTCGTGCAAAAATAAGACGTTTGGTGGTGACCCATGATCCATGGTGCATTCTTATTCATAAGAAACCATAATGCTCAGAGCACATTTAAGTATTGAGGTCCGAGGTACCCCGTGGTCCAATTTTGGTGCCCGTGGTGCATTTTCGGCCCTTTGTGCGATTTTTGTGCGAAAATAAGACCTTTGGGTTTTGGTGTCCCATGATCCATGGTGCATTCTTATAAATAAAAACCATAATGCTTGAAGAAGTTTCAAGTTTTGAAGTCCGAGGTGCCCTGTTGTCCAATTTTGGTGCCGTGGTGCATTTTCGACACATTGTGCAATTTTCGTGCGACAATAAGACTTGGGTTTTGGTGCCCCGTGATCCCTGGTGCATTCTTATGCATAAAAAACCATAATGCTCAGAACGCTTTTTAGTTTTGAGGTCCGTGGAACCCCGTGGTCCAATTTTGGTGCCGGTGGTGCATTTTCGGCCAGTTGTGCAATTTTCGTGCGAAAATAAGACTTTTGGGTTTTGGTGCCCCGTGATCCCTGGTGCATTCTTAAACATAAAAAACTATAATGCTGTTAGCAGTTTTAAGTATTGAGGTCCGAGGTGTCCCGTGGTCCAATTTTGGTGCCCGTGGTGCATTTTAGGCCCATTGTGCAATTTTCACTCGAAAATAAGACTTTTGGGTTTTGGTGCCCTGTGATCCTTGGGGCATTCTTATGCATAAAAAACCATAATTCTTGAAGAACTTTTAAGTTTTGAGGTCCGAGGTACCCCGTGGTCCAATATTGGTGCCCGTGGTGCATTTTCGGCCATTTGTGCAGTTTTCGTTCGAAAATAACAGTTTTTGGTTTTGGTGCCCCGTGATCCCTGGTGAATTCTTAGGTATAAAAAACCATAATGCTCAGAGAAGTTTTAAGCTTTGAGTTCTGAGGTGCCCCGTGGTCCAATTTTAGTGCTCGTGGTGCATTTTCGGCCCATTGTACAATTTCGTGCGAAAGTAAGACTTTTTGGTTTTGGTGCCCTGTGCTCCCTGGTGCATTCTTATGCATAAAAAACCATAATGCTTGGAGAACTGTTAAGTTTTGAGGTCCGAGGTGTCCCGTGGTCCAATTTTGATGCCAGTGGTGCATTTTCGGCCATTTGTGAAATTTTCGTGACCTAAATAACAGTTTTGGTGCCCCGTGATCCTTGGTGCATTCCTATGCATAAAAAACCATAATTCTTAGAGAACTTTTAAGTTTTGAGGGCCGAGGCGCCCCGCGGTCCAATTTTGGTGCCCGTGGTGCATTTTCGGCCCATTGTACAATTTCGTGCGAAAATAAGACTTTTGGGTTTTAGTTCCCCGTGATCCCTGGTACATTCTTATGCATAAAAAATCGTAATGCTCGGAACACTTTTCAGTTTTGAGGTCCGTGGTGCCTCGTGGTCCAATTTTGGTGTATGTGTTGCATTTTCGACCATTTGTGCAATTTTCGTGCGAAAATAAGACTTTTGTATTTTTGTGCCCCGTGATCCCTGGTGCATTCTTATGCATAAAAAACCATAATGCTCGTACCACTTTTAAGTTTTGAGGTCCGAGGTGCCCCGTGGTCCAACATTGGTGCCTGTGGTGCATTTTTGGCTCATTTTGCAATTTTCGTGCGAAAATAAGACTTTTGGGTTTTGGTGCCCCGTAATCCCTGGTGCATTCTTATCCATAAAAAACCATAATGCTCATATCACTTTTTGGTATTGAGGTCCGAGATACCCCGTGGTCCAATTTTGGTGCCCGTGGTGCTTTCTCGGCCCATTGTACAATTTTCGTGCGAAAAAAAGACTTTTGGGTTTTGGTGCCCCTTGATACATGGTGCATTCTTATGCATAAAAAAACCATAATGCTCCTGACCACTTTACAGTTTTGAGGTACGTGGTGCCCCGTGGTTCAATTTTGGTTCTTGTTGTGCACTTTCGGCCCATTGTGCAATTTTCGTGCTAAAATAAGACTTTTGGGTTTTGGTGCCCCGTTATCCCTTGTGCATTCTTATGCATAAAAAACCATAATGCTCGGAGCACTTTTAAGTATTGAGGTCCGAGGTACCTTGTGGTCCAATTTTGGTGCCCGTGGTGCATTCTTAGCCCATTGTGCAATTTTCGTGCGAAAATAAGACTTTTGGGTTTTGGTGCCCCGTGATCCCTGGTGCATTGTTATGCATAAAAAACCATAATGCTTGGAGCACCTTTAAGTATTGAGGTCCGAGGTACCTCGTGGTCCGATTTTGGTGCCCGTGGTGCATTCTCAGCCCATTGTGCAATTTTCGTGCGAAAATAAGACTTTTGGGTTTCCGTGCCCCATGATCCTCGGTGCATTCTTATGCATAAAAAACCATAATGCTCGAAGAACTTTTAAGTATTGAGGTCCGAGGTGCCCTGTGGTCCAATTTTGGTGCCGGTGGTGCATTTTCTGCCATTTGTGAAATTTTCGTGCAAAAATAAGACTTTTGGGTTTTGGTGCCCCGTGATCCCTGCTGCATTCTTATGCATAAAAAATCATAATGCTCGGAGTACTTTTCAATTTTGGTGCCCCGTGGTCCAATTTTGGTGCCCGTCGTGCATTTACAGCCCATTCTGCAATTTTCATGCGAAAATAAGACTTTTGGGTTTTGGTGTCCCGTGATCCATGGTGCATTCTTATGCATAAAAAACCATAACTCTCGGAACACTTTTCAATTTTGAGTTCCGTGGTGCCTCGTGGTCCAATTTTGGTGCCGGTGGTACATATTCGACCATTTAAGCAATTTTCGTGCGAAAATAAGACTTTTGAGTTTTGGTGTCCCGTGATCCCTGGTGCATTCTTATGCATGAAAAACCATAATCCTCTGAGAACTTTTCATATTTGAGGTACGAGGTGCCCCGCGGTCCAATTTTAGTGCCCGTGGTGCATTTTCGGCCCATTGTGCAATTTTCATGTGAAAATAAGTGTTTTGGATTTTGGTGCCCCGTGATCCCTGGTGCATTATTATGCATAAAAAATCATAATGCTTGGAGGAATTTGAAGTATTAAGGTCCGAGGTGCCCTGTGGTCCAATTTTGGTGCCGGTGGTGCATTTTCTGCCATTTGTGAAATTTTCGTACAAAAATAAGACTTTTGGGTTTTGGTGCCCCGTGATCCTTGCTACATTCTTATGCATAAAAAATCATAATGATCGGAGTACTTTTCAGTTGAGGTGCCCAGTCGTTCAATTTTGGTGCCCGTCGTGCATTTGCGGCCCATTGTGCAATTTTCGTGCGGAAATAAGACTTTTGGGTTTTGTTGCCCCGTGATCCATGGTGCATTCTTATGCATAAAAACCCATAATGCTCAAAACACTTTTCAGTTTTGAGGTCTGCAGTGCCCCGTGGTCCAATTTTGGTGCCGGTGGTGCATTTTCGGCCATTTGAGCAATTTTCGTGCGAAAATAAGACTTTTGGGTTTTGGTGCCCCATGTTCCCACGTGCATTCTTATGCATAAAAAACCATAATGCTAAGAGCACTTTTCAATATTGAGGTCCGAGGTGCCCCGCGGTCTAATTTTGGTGCCCGTGGTGCATTTTCGGTCCATTGTGCAATTTTTGTGCGAAAAGAAGACTTTTGGATTTTGGTGCCCCGTGATCCTTGGTGCATATTCATGCATAAAACACCATAATGCTAGGAGTACTTTTCAGTTTTGAGGTCCGAGGTGCTCCGTGGTCCAATTTTTGTGCCGGTGGTGTATTTTCGGCCATTCGTGAAATTTTCGTGCAAAAATAAGACTGTTGGGTTTTGGTGCCCCATGATCTCTGCTGCATTCTTATATATAAAAAGCCATAATGCTTGGAACACTTTTCAGTTTTGAGGTCTGTGGTTCCTCGTGGTCCAATTTTAATGCCAGTCGTGCATTTTCTGCCATTTGAGCAATTTTCCTGCAAAAATAAGACTTTTGGGTTTTGGTGCCCCGTGATCCCTGGTGCATTCTTATGCATATAACACCATAATGCTCAGAGCACGTTTTATGAATTTTTATGCATAAGAATGCTCCAAGGATCACGTGGCACCAAAAGGCAAAAGTCTTATTTTCGCACAAAAATTGCACAAATGGCCGAAAATGCACCCCTGCCATAAAAATTGGACCACGGGCCACAACAAACCTCAAAACTGAAAAGTACTCCAAGCATTATGATTTTTTATGCATCACAATGCACCAAGGATCACAGGGCACCAAAACCCAAAAGTCTTATTTTCGCACGAAAATTGCACAGATGGCCGAAAATGCACCACCTGCACCAAAATTGGACCACGAGGCACCACGGACCTCAAAACTGAAAAGTGCTCCAAGCATTATGATTTTTTATGCATAAGAATGCACCAGGGATCACGGGGCACCAAAACCCAGAAGTCTTATTTTTGCACGAAAATTGCACAAATGGCCGAAAATGCACCACGGGCACCAAAATTGGACCATGGGGTACCTCGGACCTCAATACTTAAAAGTGGTCCAAGAATTATGGCAATTTATGCATAAGAATTCACCAAGGATCATGGGGCACCAAAACCCAGAAGTCTTTTTTTCGAACGAAAATTGCACAAATGGCCGAAAATGCACCGCCGGCACCAAAATTAGACCACGGGGCACAACGGAACTCAAAACTGAAAAGTAGTCCAAGCATAATGGTTTTTTATGCAAAAGAATAACCCAGGGATCATGGGGCACCAAAATCCAAAAGTCTTATTTTCGCACGAAAATTGCACAAATGGCCGAAAATGCACCACCGACACCAAAATTGGGTGCCAGTGGTGCATATTCGGCCATTTGTGGTCCGTGGTGCCCCGTGGTCCAATTTTGGTGCCAGTGGTGCATATTCGGCCATTTGTGCAATTTTCGTGCGAAAATAAGACTTTTGTGTTTTGGTGCCCCGTGATCCCTGGTGCATTCTTATGCATAAAAAACCATTATGCTTGGAGCACTTTTCAGTTTTGAGGTCCGTGGTGCCCCGTGCTCCAATTTTGGTGCCGGTGGTGCATTTTCGGCCACTTGAGCAATTTTCTTGCGAAAATAAGACTTTTGGGTTTTGGTGCCCCATGATCCCTAGTGCATTCTTATGCGTAAAAAACCATAATGCTCAAAACACTTTTCAGTTTTGAGATTTGTGGTGCCCCGTGGTCCAATTTTGGTGTAAGTGGTGCATTTTCGGCCATTTGTGCAATTTTGGTGCCAAAATAAGACTTTTGGATTTTGGGGCCCCATTATCCCTGGTGCATTCTTATGCATAAAAAACCATAATGCTCGGAACACTTATCATTTTTGAGTTCCGTGGTGCCCCGTGGTCCAATTTTGGTGTCGGTGATGCATTTTCGGCCATTTGTTCAATTTTCGTGCGAAAATAAGACTTTTGGGTTTTGGTGCCCTGTGATCCCTGGTGCATTCTTATGCATAAAAAATCATAATGCTAGGACCACTTTTAAGTTTTGATGTCCGAGGTGCCCCGTGCTCGAATTTTGGTGCCCGCAGTGCATTTTCAACCCATTGGGCAATTTTCGTGGGAAAATAAGACTTTTGGATTTTGGTGCCCCGTCATCCCTGGTGCAATCTTATGCATAAAAATCCATAATTCTCGGAGCAATTTTCAGTTTTGGTGTCCGAGGTGCCCCGTGGTCCATTTTTGGTGCTCGTGCTGTATATTCAGCCCATTATGCAATTTTCGTGCCAAAATAAGACTTTTGGGTTTAGGTGCCGCGTGATCCCTGGTGCATTCTAATGCATAAAAATCCATAATGCTCGGAGCAATTTTAAGTTTTGATGTCCGAGGTGCCCCGTGGTCCATTTTTGGTTCTTGTGGTGTATATTCAGCCCATTGTGCAATTTTCGTGCGAAAATAAGACTTTTGGGTTTTGGTGCCCCGTGATCCCTGGTGCATTCTTATGCTTAAAAAACCATAATGCTTGGAACAATTTTAGTTTTGAGGTCCGTGGTGCCCCGTGGTCCAATTTTGGTGCCCGTGGTGCATTTTCGGCCCATTCTGTAATTTTCGTGGGAAAATAAGACTTTTGGATTTTGGTGCCCCGTGATCCCTGGAGCATTCTTATGCATAAAAAACCATAATGCTCGGAGCAATTTTCAGTTTTGAGGTCCGAGATGCCCCGTGGTCCAATTTTGGTGCCCGTGGTGCATTTTCGGCCCATTCTGCAATTTTCGTGCGAAAATAAGAATTTTGGGTTTTGGTGCCCCGTGATCCCTGGTGCATTCTTATGCATAAAAAACCATAATGCTCAGAATAGTTTTGAATTTTGAGGTCTGTGGTGCCCCGTGGTCCAATTTTGGTGCCGGTAATGCATTTTCGGCCATTTGTGCAAATTTCGTGCGAAAATAAGACTTTTGAGTTTTGGTGCCCCGTGATCTCTGGTGCATTCATATGCATTAAAAACAATAATGCTCGTAACACTTTTCAATTTTGAGGTATGTGGTGCCTTGTGGTCCAATTTTGGTGCCAGTAATGATTTATGGCCATTTGTGCAAATTTCGTGCGAAAATAAGACTTTTGAATTTTGGTGCCCCGTGATCTCTGGTGCATTCTTATGCATAAAAAACCATAATGATTGGAACACTTTTCAGTTTTGAGGTTCGAGGTGCCACGTGGTCCAATTTTCGTGCCTGTGGTGCATTTTCGGCCCATTATGCAATTTCATTTGTGTAAATAAGACTTTTGGGTTTTGGTGCCCCGTGATCCCTATGCATTCTTAAGCATAAAAAATCATAATGCTTGGAAAAATTTCAGTTTTGAGGTCCGTGGTGCCCCGTGGTCCAATTTTGGTGCTCGTGGTGTATTTTCGGCCCATTGTGCAATTTTCATGTGAAAATAAGACTTTTTGGTTTTGGTGCCCCGTGATCCCTGGTGCATTCTTTTGCATAAAAATCCATCATGCTCAAAGCACTTTTAAGTTTTGAGGTCCGAGGTGCCCCATAGTCCAATTTTGGTGCCAGTGGTGCATTTTCGGCCCACATTGCAATTTTCATGCGAAAATAAGACTTTTGAGTTTTTGTGCCCCGTGATCCCTGGTGCATTCTTATGCATAAAACACCATAATGCTTGGAGCACTTTTAAGTTTTAAGGTCCGTGGTTCCCCGTGGCCCAATTTTGGTGCCGATAAGACATTTTCGGCCATTTGTGCAATTTTCTTCCGAAAATAAGAGTTTTGGATTTTGGTGCCCAGTGATTCCGGGTGCATTCTTATGCATTAAAAATGACAATGATTGGAGCACATTTCAGTTTTAACGTCTGTGGTGCCCCTGGTCCAATTTTGGTGCTGGTGGGTCATTTTCAGCCATTTTTGAAATTTTCGTGCGAAAATAAGATTTTTGGGTTTTGGTGCCCCGTGATTCCTAGTTCATTCTTATGCATAAAAAACCATATTGCTCAGAAAACTTTTGAGTTTTGACGTCTGTGGTGCCTCGTGGTCCAATTTTTATGCCCGTGGTGCATTTTCGGCCCATTGTGCAGTTTTCGTGCGAAAATAAGACTTTTGGCTTTTGGTGCCCCGTGATCCATGGTGCATTCTTATGCATAAAAAACCATAATGCATTGAAAACTTTTCAGTTTTGAGGTCCGTGGTGCCCCATGGTCCAATTTTTGTGCCGGTGGTGCATTTTCGACCATTTGTGCAATTTTCGTGTGAATATAAGACTTTTGGGTTTTGGTGTCCCGTGATCCCTAGTGCAGTCTTATGCATAAAAAACCATAATGCTCGGAGCATTTTTAAGTATTGAGGTCCGAGGTGCCCCGTGGTCCAATTTTGCTGCCCGTGGTGCATTTTCGTCCCATTTTGCAATTTTCGTGCGAAAATAAGACTTTTGGGTTTTGGTGCCCCCTATCCTTGGTGCATTCTTACGCGTAAAAACCATTATGCTTTGAGCACTTTTCAATTTTGAGGTCGAGGTGCCCCGTGCTCCAATTTTGCTGCCCGGCGTGCATTTTCGGCCCATTGTGCAATTTTCATGCGAAAATAAGACTTTTGGATTTTGGTGACCCGTCATCCCTGGTGCATTCTTATGCATAAAAAAACCATAATGCTCGGAGCACTTTTAAGTATTGAGGGCCTAGGTTCCCTGTGGTCCAATATTTGTGCCCGTGGTGCATTTTCAGCCCATTGTGCAATTTTCGTGCGAAAATAAGACTTTTGGGTTTTGGTTCGCCGTGATCCCTGGTGCATTCTTATGCATAAAAACCATAATGCTTGGAAAACTTTTCAGTTTTGAGTTCCGTGGTGCCCGTGGTCCAATTTTTGTGCCGGTGGAGCATTTTTGGCCATTTGTGCAATTTTCGCGTGAAAATAAGACTTTTGGGTTTTGGTGTCCATGATCCTTGGTGCATTCTTATGCATAAAAAACTATAATGCTCGGAGCACTTTTGAGTATTGAGGTTCGAGGTGCCCCGTGGTCCAATTTTGGTGCCCGTCGTACATTTTCGGCCATTGTGCAATTTTCGTGCGAAAATAAGGCTTTTGAGTTTTGGTGCCCCGTGATTCCTGGTGCATTCTTCTGCATAAAAAACCATAATACTCAGAGGACTTTTGAGTTTGGAGGTCCGAGGCGGCCCGTGGTCGAATATTTATGCCTCTGGTGCATTTTCGGCCCATTGTGCAATTTTCGTGCGAAAATAAGACTTTTGGGTTTTGGTGCCCCGTGATCCCTGGTGCATTCTTATGCATAAAAAACCATAATGCTTAGAACACTTTTCAGTTTTGAGGTTCGTGGTGCCCCATGGTCCAATTTTTGTGCCGGTGGTGCATTTTTGGCGATTTGTGCAGTTTTCGTGTCAAAATAAGACTTTTGGGTTTTGGTGTACCGTGATCCCTGGTCCAGTCTTATGCATAAAAACCATTATGCTTAGAGCACTTTTAAGTATTGAGGTCTGAGGTGCCCCGTGGTTCAATTTTGGTGCCCGTGGTGCATTTTAGTCCCAATGTGCAGTTTTCTTGCAAAAATAAGACTTTTGGGTTTTGGTGCCCCATGATCCCTGGTGCATTGTTATGCATAAAAAACCATCATGCTCGGAGCACTTTTTAGTTTTGAGGTCCGTGGTGCCCCGTGGTCCAATTTTGGTGCCGGGGGTGCATTCTCGGCCATTTGTGCAATTTTCGTGCGAAAATAAAATTTTGGATTTTGGTGCCCCGTGATCCCTGGTGCATTCTTATGCATAAAAAACTATAATGCTCGGAAAACTTTTCAGTTTTTAGGTCCGTGGTGCCCCGTGGTCCAATTTTGGTGCCCGTGGTGCATTCTCGGCCCATTGAGCAATTTTCGTGCGAAAATAAGACTTTTAGGTTTTGGTGCCCCGTCATCCTTGGTGCATTCTTATGGATAAAAAATGATATTGCTCGGAACAGTTTTCAGTCTTGATGTTCGTGGTGCCCCGTGGTCCACTTTTGGTTCTAGTGGTGCATTTTCAGCCCATTGTGCAATTTTCGTGCGAAAATAAGACTTTTGGGTTTTGGTTCCCCGTGATCCCTGGTGCATTCTTATGCATAAAAAACTATAATGCTCGGAGCACATTTCAGTTTTGCGGTCCGAGGTGCCCCGTGGTCCCAATTTTGGTGCCCGTGGTCCATTTTTTGCCCATTAAGCAATTTTCTACGAAAATAAGACTTTTGGGTTTTCGTGCGCCGTGATCCTTGGTACATTCTTATGGATAAAAAATGATAATGCTTGGAACAGTTTTCAGTCTTGATGTTCGTGGTGCCCCATGGTCCACTTTTGGTGCCAATGGTGCATTTTCGGCCCATTGTGCAATTTTCGTGCGAAAATAAGACTTTTGGGTTTTGGTGTCCCTTGATCCTTGGTGGATTCTTATGCTTAAAAAACCATAATGCTCAGAGCACCTTTCTGTTTTGAGGTCCGAGGTGCCCCGTGGTCCAATTTTGGTTCCCGTGGTGCATTTTCGACCCATTGTGCAATTTTTGTGCGAAAATAAGACTTTTGGGTTTTGGTGCCCAGAGAACCCTAGTGGATTCTTATGCATAAAAAACCTTAATGCTCAGAGCATTTTTCAGTTGTGAGGATCGAGGTGCCCCGTGGTCTAATTTTGGTTCCTATGGTTTATTTTCGGCCCATTGTGCAATTTTCGTGCGAAAATAAGACTTTTGGGTTTTGGTACCCCCGTGATCCTTGGTTCATACTTATGCATGCATAAACAACCATAATGCTCATAAAAGTTTTCAATATTGAGGTTCGTGGTGCCCCGTGGTCCCATTTTGGTGATGAGCGTGCATTTTCGGCCATTTATGTAATTTTCTTGCGAAAAGAAGACTTTTGGGTTTTGGTGCCCCGTGAAACTTGGTGCATTCTTATGCATAAAAAACCATAATGCTCGGAATACTTTTCAGTTTTTAGGTCCGTGGTGCCCCGTGGTCCAGTTTTTGTGCAGTCATGCATTTTCGGCGATTTGCGCAATTTTCGTGCGAAAATAAGACTTTTGGGCTTTGTTGCCCCATGATCCCTGGTGCATTCTTATGCATAAAAAACCATAATGCTTGGCGCACTTTTCAGGTTTGAGGTTCGTGGTGCCCAGTGGTCCAACTTTGGTGCCGGTGGTGCATTTTCCGCCATATGTAATTTTCGTGCGAAAATAAGACTTTTGGGTTTTGGTGCCCCGTGATCCTTGATGCATGCTTATGCATAAAATACCATAATGCTCGGAACACTTTTCAGTTTTGAGGTCCGAGGTGCCCCGTGGTCCAATTTTGGTCCCCGTGGTGTATTTTCGGCCCAATGTGCAATTTTCGTGCGAAAATAAGAATTTTGGATTTTGGTGCCCCATGATCCATGATGCATACTTATGAATGCATAAACAACCATAATGCTTGGAAAATTTTTCAATCTTGAGGTTCGTGGTACCCCATGGTCAAATTTTCGTGCCGGGGGTGCATTTTCGGCCATTTGTGCAATTTTCGTGCGAAAATAAGACTTTTGGGTTTGGGTGCCCCGGGATCCTTGGTGCATTCTTATGCATAAAAAACCATAATGGTCGGAGTACTTTTAAGTATTGAGGTCCATGGTGCCCCGTGGTCCAGTTTTGTTGCCGTCATGCATATTCGGCCATTTGTGAAATTTTAAGTATTGAGGTCCGAGGTACCCCCGTGGTCCAATTTTGGTGCCCGTGGTGCATTTTCGGCCATTTGTGCAATTTTCTTGCGAAAATAAGAATTTTGGGTTTTTGTGCCCCATGATCCTTGGTGCATTCTTATGCATAAAAAACCATAATGCTCATAGCACTTTTCAGTTTTGAGGTCTGTGGTGCCCCGTTGTCCAATTTTGGTGCCGGTGGTGCATTTTCGGCCATTTGTGCAATTTTTGTGCAAAAGTAAGACTTTTGGGTTTTTGTGCCCCGTGATCCATGGTGCACACTTATTCATAAAAAACCATAATGCTCATACCACTTTTAAGTATTGAGGTCTGAGGTACCCTGTGGTCCAATTTTGGTGCCCGTGGTGCATTTTTGGCCCTTTGTGCAATTTTCATGCGAAAAAAAGACTTTTGGGTTTTGGTTCCCCCATGATCCTTGGTGGATTCTTATGCATAAAAAACCATAATGCTCGAAACAGTTTTCCGCCTTGAGGTTCGGGGTGCCCCGTGGTCCAATTTTGGTGTCGGGGGTTCATTTTCGGCAATTTCTGCAATTTTCGTGCGAAAATAAGACTTTTGGGTTTTGGTCACCCGTGATCCCTTGTGCATTCTTATGCCTAAAAAACCATAATGATTGAAGCATTTTTCAGTTTTGAGGTCTGAGGTGCCCCGCAGTCCAATTTTGGTGCCGGTGGTGCATTTTCGGCCCATTATGGAATTTTCGTAAGAAAATAAGACTTTTGGGTTTTGGTGCCCCGTGATCCCTGGTGCATTCTTATGCATAAAAAACCATAATGCTTAGACCACTTTTAAGTATTGAGGTCCGAGGTGCCTCGTGGTCCAATTTTGGTGCCCGTGGTGCATTTTCGGCCCATTGTGCAATTTTCGTGCGAATATAAAACTTTTGGGTTTTGGTGCCCCGTGATCCATGGTGCACTCTTATTCATAAAAAACCATAATGCTCGGACCACTTTTAAGTATTGAGGTCCAAGGTGCCCCGTGGTCGAAATTTGGTGTCTGTGATGCATTTTCAGCCCATTGTGCAATTTTCATGCGAAAATAAGACTTTTGGGTTTTGGTGCCCCGTGATCGCTGGTGCATTCTTATGTATAAAAAACATCATGCTCAGAGAACTTTTAAGTTTTGAAGTCCGAGGTGCCCCATGGTCCAATTTTGGTGCCGGTGGTGCATTTTTGGCTATTTGTGCAATTTTCGTGCCAATAAAAGGTTTTTGGGTTTTGGTGCCCCGTGAACCTTGGTGCATTCTTATGCATAAAAAACCATAATGCTCAGAACACTTTTCAGTTTTGAGGTGCGTGGTGCCCCGTGGTCAAATTTTGGTTCCGGTTGTGCATTTTCGGCTAGTTGTCCAATTTTTGTGAGAAAATAAGACTTTTGGATTTTGGTGCCCCGTGATCCCTGGTTCATTCTTATGCATAAAAAAACATTATGCTTGGAACGCTTTTCAGTTTTGAGGTCCACAGTGACTCGTGGTCCAATTTTGGTAACGGTGGTGCATTTTCGGCCATTTGTGCAATTTTCGTGCAAAAATAAGACGTTTGGTGGTGACCCATGATCCATGGTGCATTCTTATTCATAAGAAACCATAATGCTCAGAGCACTTTTAAGTATTGAGGTCCGAGGTACCCCGTGGTCCAATTTTGGTGCCCGTGGTGCATTTTCGGCCCTTTGTGCGATTTTTGTGCGAAAATAAGACCTTTGGGTTTTGGTGTCCCGTGATCCATGGTGCATTCTTATAAATAAAAACCATAATGCTTGAAGAAGTTTCAAGTTTTGAAGTCCGAGGTGCCCTGTTGTCCAATTTTGGTGCCGTGGTGCATTTTCGACACATTGTGCAATTTTCGTGCGAAAATAAGACTTGGGTTTTGGTGCCCCGTGATCCCTGGTGCATTCTTATGCATAAAAAACCATAATGCTCAGAACGCTTTTCAGTTTTGAGGTCCGTTGAACCCCGTGGTCCAATTTTGGTGCCGGTGGTGCATTTTCGGCCAGTTGTGCAATTTTCGTGCGAAAATAAGACTTTTGGGTTTTGGTGCCCCGTGATCCCTGGTGCATTCTTAAACATAAAAAACTATAATGCTGTTAGCAGTTTTAAGTATTGAGGTCCGAGGTGTCCCGTGGTCCAATTTTTGGTGCCCGTGGTGCATTTTAGGCCCATTGTGCAATTTTCACTCGAAAATAAGACTTTTGGGTTTTGGCTCCCTGTGATCCTTGGGGCATTCTTATGCATAAAAAACCATAATTCTTGAAGAACTTTTAAGTTTTGAGGTCCGAGGTACCCTGTGGTCCAATATTGGTGCCCGTGGTGCATTTTCGGCCATTTGTGCAGTTTTCGTTCGAAAATAACAGTTTTTGGTTTTGGTGCCCCGTGATCCCTGGTGAATTCTTAGGTATAAAAAACCATAATGCTCAGAGAAGTTTTAAGCTTTGAGTTCTGAGGTGCCCCGTGGTCCAATTTTAGTGCCCGTGGTGCATTTTCGGCCCATTGTACAATTTCGTGCGAAAGTAAGACTTTTTGGTTTTGGTGCCCTGTGCTCCCTGGTGCATTCTTATGCATAAAAAACCATAATGCTTGGAGAACTGTTAAGTTTTGAGGTCCGAGGTGTCCCGTGGTCCAATTTTGGTGCCAGTGGTGCATTTTCGGCCATTTGTGAAATTTTCGTGACCTAAATAACAGTTTTGGTGCCCCGTGATCCTTGGTGCATTCCTATGCATAAAAAACCATAATTCTTAGAGAACTTTTAAGTTTTGAGGGCCGAGGCGCCCCGCGGTCTAATTTTGGTGCCCGTGGTGCATTTTCGGCCCATTGTACAATTTCGTGCAAAAATAAGACTTTTGGGTTTTAGTTCCCCGTGATCCCTGGTACATTCTTATGCATAAAAAATCGTAATGCTCAGAACACTTTTCAGTTTTGAGGTCCGTGGTGCCTCGTGGTCCAATTTTGGTGTATGTGTTGCATTTTCGACCATTTGTGCAATTTTCGTGCGAAAATAAGACTTTTGGATTTTTGTGCCCCGTGATCCCTGGTGCATTCTTATGCATAAAAAACCATAATGCTTGTACCACTTTTAAGTTTTGAGGTCCGAGGTGCCCCGTGGTCCAACATTGGTGCCTGTGGTGCATTTTTGGCTCATTTTGCAATTTTCGTGCGAAAATAAGACTTTTGGGTTTTGGTGCCCCGTAATCCCTGGTGCATTCTTATCCATAAAAAATCATAATGCTCATAGCACTTTTTGGTATTGAGGTCCGAGATACCCCGTGGTCCAATTTTGGTGCCCGTGGTGCTTTCTCGGCCCATTGTACAATTTTCGTGCGAAAAAAAGACTTTTGGGTTTTGGTGCCCCTTGATACATGGTGCATTCTTATGCATAAAAAAACCATAATGCTCCTGACCACTTTACAGTTTTGAGGTACGTGGTGCCCCGTGGTTCAATTTTGGTTCTTGTTGTGCATTTTCGGCCCATTGTGCAATTTTCGTGCTAAAATAAGACTTTTGGGTTTTGGTGCCCCGTTATCCCTTGTGCATTCTTATGCATAAAAAACCATAATGCTCGGAGCACTTTTAAGTATTGAGATCCGAGGTACCTTGTGGTCCAATTTTGGTGCCCGTGGTGCATTCTTAGCCCATTGTGCAATTTTCGTGCGAAAATAAGACTTTTGGGTTTTGGTGCCCCGTGATCCCTGGTGCATTGTTATGCATAAAAAACCATAATGCTCGGAGCACCTTTAAGTATTGAGGTCCGAGGTACCTCGTGGTACAATTTTGGTGCCCGTGGTGCATTCTCAGCCCATTGTGCAATTTTCGTGCGAAAATAAGACTTTTGGGTTTCCGTGCCCTATGATCCCCGGTGCATTCTTATGCATAAAAAACCATAATGCTCGAAGAACTTTTAAGTATTGAGGTCCGAGGTGCCCTGTGGTCCAATTTTGGTGCCGGTGGTGCATTTTCTGCCATTTGTGAAATTTTCGTGCAAAAATAAGACTTTTGGGTTTTGGTGCCCCGTGATCCCTGCTGCATTCTTATGCATAAAAAATCATAATGCTCGGAGTACTTTTCAATTGCGGTGCCCCGTGGTCCAATTTTGGTGCCTGTCGTGCATTTACAGCCCATTCTGCAATTTTCATGCGAAAATAAGACTTTTGGGTTTTGGTGTCCCGTGATCCATGGTGCATTCTTATGCATAAAAAACCATAACTCTCGGAACACTTTTCAATTTTGAGTTCCGTGGTGCCTCGTGGTCCAATTTTGGTGCTGGTGGTACATATTCGACCATTTAAGCAATTTTCGTGCGAAAATAAGACTTTTGAGTTTTGGTGTCCCGTGATCCCTGGTGCATTCTTATGCATGAAAAACCATAATCCTCTGAGAACTTTTCATATTTGAGGTACGAGGTGCCCCGCGGTCCAATTTTAGTGCCCGTGGTGCATTTTCGGCCCATTGTGCAATTTTCATGTGAAAATAAGCGTTTTGGATTTTGGTGCCCCGTGATCCCTGGTGCATTATTATGCATAAAAAATCATAATGCTCGGAGGAATTTGAAGTATTAAGGTCCGAGGTGCCCTGTGGTCCAATTTTGGTGCCGGTGGTGCATTTTCTGCCATTTGTGAAATTTTCGTACAAAAATAAGACTTTTGGGTTTTGGTGCCCCGTGATCCCTGCTACATTCTTATGCATAAAAAATCATAATGATCGGAGTACTTTTCAGTTGAGGTGCCCAGTCGTCCAATTTTGGTGCCCGTCGTGCATTTGCGGCCCATTGTGCAATTTTCGTGCGGAAATAAGACTTTTGGGTTTTGTTGCCCCGTGATCCATGGTGCATTCTTATGCATAAAAACCCATAATGCTCAAAACACTTTTTAGTTTTGAGGTCTGCGGTGCCCCGTGGTCCAATTTTGGTGCCGGTGGTGCATTTTCGGCCATTTGAGCAATTTTCGTGCGAAAATAAGACTTTTGGGTTTTGGTGCCCCATGTTCCCACGTGCATTCTTATGCATAAAAAACCATAATGCTCAGAGCACTTTTCAATATTGAGGTCCGAGGTGCCCCGCGGTCTAATTTTGGTGCCCGTGGTGCATTTTCGGTCCATTGTGCAATTTTCGTGCGAAAAGAAGACTTTTGGATTTTGGTGCCCCGTGATCCTTGGTGCATATTCATGCATAAAACACCATAATGCTAGGAGCACTTTTCAGTTTTGAGGTCCGAGGTGCTCCGTGGTCCAATTTTTGTGCCGGTGGTGTATTTTCGGCCATTCGTGAAATTTTCGTGCAAAAATAAGACTGTTGGGTTTTGGTGCCCCATGATCTCTGCTGCATTCTTATATATAAAAAGCCATAATGCTTGGAACAATTTTCAGTTTTGAGGTCTGTGGTTCCTCGTGGTCCAATTTTAATGCCAGTCGTGCATTTTCTGCCATTCGAGCAATTTTTCTGCGAAAATAAGACTTTTGGGTTTTGGTGCCCCGTGATCCCTGGTGCATTCTTATGCATATAACACCATAATGCTCAGAGCACGTTTTATGAATTTTTATGCATAAGAATGCTCCAAGGATCACGTGGCACCAAAAGGCAAAAGTCTTATTTTCGCACAAAAATTGCACAAATGGCCGAAAATGCACCCTTGCCATAAAAATTGGACCACGGGCCACCACAAACCTCAAAACTGAAAAGTACTCCAAGCATTATGATTTTTTATGCATCACAATGCACCAAGGATCACAGGGCACCAAAACCCAAAAGTCTTATTTTCGCACGAAAATTGCACAGATGGCCGAAAATGCACCGCCTGCACCAAAATTGGACCACGAGGCACCACGGACCTCAAAACTGAAAAGTGCTCCGAGCATTATGATTTTTTATGCATAAGAATGCACCAGGGATCACGGGGCACCAAAACCCAGAAGTCTTATTTTTGCACGAAAATTGCACAAATGGCCGAAAATGCACCACGGGCACCAAAATTGGACCATGGGGTACCTCGGACCTCAATACTTAAAAGTGGTCCAAGAATTATGGCAATTTATGCATAAGAATTCACCAAGGATCATGGGGCACCAAAACCCAGAAGTCTTTTTTTCGCACGAAAATTGCACAAATGGCCGAAAATGCACCGCCGGCACCAAAATTGGACCACGGGGCACAACGGACCTCAAAACTGAAAAGTAGTCCAAGCATAATGGTTTTTTATGCAAAAGAATAACCCAGGGATCATGGGGCACCAAAATCCAAAAGTCTTATTTTCGCACGAAAATTGCACAAATGGCCGAAAATGCACCACCGACACCAAAATTGGGCCACGAGGCACCATGGATCTCAAAATTGAATAGTGCTCCGAGCATGATGGCTTTTTATGCATAAGAATGCACAAAGGATCACAGGGAACCAAAACCCAAAAGTCTTATTTTCGCACAAAAATTGCACAAAGGGCCGAAAATGCACCACGGGCACCAAAATTGGACCACGGGGTACCTCGTACCTCAATACTTAAAAGTAGTCCAAGTATTATGGTTTCTTATGCATAAGAATGCACCAAGGATCATGGGGCACCAAAACCCAAAAGTCTTATTTTCGCGTGAAAATTGCACAAAGAGCCGAAAATGCACCACCGGAACAAAAATTGGACCACGGGGCACCACGGACCTCAAAACTGAAAAGTAGTCCAAGCATAATGGTTTTTTATGTATAAGAATGCACCAAGGATCACAGGACACCAAAATTCAAAAGTCTTATTTTCGCACTAAAATTGTACAAATGGACGAAAATGCACCACTGGCACCAAAATTGGGCCACGAGGCACCATGGACCTCAAAACTAAAAAGTGCTCCGAGCATTTTGGGGTTTTATGCATAAGAATGCACCAAGGATCAAGGGGCACCAAAACCCAAAAGTCTTATTTTAGAAAGAAAATTGCACAAACGGCCAAAAGTGCACCACAGGGTACCTTGGACGTCAATACTTAAAAGTGCTCCGAGCATTATAATTTTTATGCATAAGAATTCACAAGGGATCACGGGGCATCAAAACCCAAAAGTCTTATTTTTGCATGAAAATTGAACAAATGGCCGAAAGTGCACCACCGGCACCAAAATTGGACCACGAGGCACCACGGACCTCAAAATTGAAAAGTGCTCCAAGCATTATGGTTTTTTATGCATAAGAATGCACCCGGGATCACGGGGGCACCAAAACCCAACCGTCTTTTTTTCGCACGAAAATTGCACAATGGGCCGAAAATCCACCACGGGCAACAAAATTGGACCATGGGGAACCTCGGACCTCAATACTTAAAAGTGCTATGAGCATTATGGGTTTTTTATGCATAAATATGCACCATGGATCACAGGGCACCAAAACCCAAAACTCTTATTTTCGCACGAAAATTGCACAAATGGCCGAAAATACACCCTCGGCACCAAAATTGGACAACGGGGAACCAAGAACCTCAAGACTAAAAACTGTTCCGAGCATTACGGTTTTTTATGCATAAGAATGCACCAAGGATCATGGGGCACCAAAACCCA
This sequence comes from Pueraria montana var. lobata, assembly GCA_026413185.1. Classification (NCBI taxonomy): domain Eukaryota; kingdom Viridiplantae; phylum Streptophyta; class Magnoliopsida; order Fabales; family Fabaceae; genus Pueraria; species Pueraria montana. The sequence goes on from CM048656.1 coordinate 17,889,568, forward strand.
AAAGTCTTATTTTCGCACAACAATTGCATAAGGGGCCGAAAATGCACCACGTGAACCAAGATTGTACCACGGGGCACCTCGGACCTAAAAACTGAAAAGTGCTCTAAGCATTATGGTTTTTTATGCATAAGAATGCACCAGGGATCACGGGACACCAAGACCCAAAAGGCTTATTTTCGCATGAAAATTGCAAAAATGGCCGAAAGTGCACCATCGGCACCAAAATTGGACAACGGGGCACCACGCACCTCAAAATTGAAAATTGTTCTGAGGATTATGGTTTTTTATGCATAAGAATGCACCAGGCATCACGGGGCACCAAAACCCGAAAGTCTTATTTTCGCATGAAAATTGCACAAATGGCCGAAAATGCACCACCGGCACCAAAATTGGACCACGGGGCACCACGAACCTCAAAACTGAAAAGAGTTCCGAGCATTATGGTTTTTTATGCATAAGAATGCACCAGGGATCATGGGGCACCAAACCCCAAAAGTCATATTTTCGCACGAAAATTGAACAATGGGCGGAAAATGCTCCACGGCCACCAAAATTGGACCACGGGGCACCATAGACCTCAAAATAGAAAAGTGTTCCGAGCATTATAGTTTTTTATGCATAACAATGCCCCAGGGATCACGGGGCATCAAAACCCAAAAGTCTTATTTTTCGCACGAAAATTGCACAATGGGCCGAAATATCACCACAGGCACCAAAATTGGACCACGGGACACCTCGGACTTCAAAATTGAAACGTGTTATGAGCATGAGGGTTTTTTCTGCATAAGAATGCACCAGGGATCACGGGGAACCAAAACCCGAAAGTATTATTTTCGCACGAGAAATGCATAAATGTCCGAAAATGCACCACAGGCACCAAAATTGGACCACGGGGCACTACAAACCTCAAAATTGAAAAGTGTTCCAAGCATTATGGTTTTTTATGCATAAGAATGCACCAGAGACCACAGGGCACCAAAACCCAAAACTTTTACTTTCGCACGAAAATTGTACAATGGGTGGAAACTGCATTACAGGCACCAAAATTGGACCACGGGGCACCACAGACCTCAAAACTAAAAAGTGCTCCTAGCATTATGGGTTTTTATGAATTAAAATGCACCAGGGATCACAGGGCACCAATACCCAAAAGTCGAATTTTCGCATGAAAATTGCACAAATGGCCGAAAATGCACCACCGGGACGAAAATTGGTCCACGGGGCATGACGGACCTCAAAACTGGAAGGTGTTCCAAGCATTATGGTTTTTTATGCATAAGAATGCACCAGGGATCACGGAGCACCAAAACCCAAAAGTGTTATTTTCGCACGAAAATTGCACAAATGGCCGAAAAATGCATTACCGGCGCCAAAATTGGACCACAGGGCACCATAGACCTCAAAATTGAAAAGTGTTCCAAGCATTATTGTTTTTTATGCATAAGAATGCAACAGGGATCACTGGGCACCGAAACCCAAAAGTCTTATTTTCGCAAGAAAATTGCACAATGGGCCGAAAATGCACCACGGGCACCAAAATTGGACCACGGGGCCCCTCGGACCTCAAAACTTAAAAGTTCTCCGAGGATTATGGTTTTTTATGCATAAGAATGCACCAGGGATCACAGGGCACCAAAACCCAAAAGTCTTATTTTCGCACGAAAATTTCACAATTGGCCGGCAATGCACCACCGGCACCAAAATTGGACCACGGGGCACCTCGGACCTCAATAATTAAAAGTGCTCTGAGCATTATGGTATTTAATGCACCAGGGATCATGGGGCACCAAAACCCAAAAGTCTTATTTTCGTACGAAAATTGCACAATGGGTCGAAAATGCACCACGGGCACCAAAATTGGTCCACGGGGCACCACGGACCTCAAAACTGAAAAGTGTTCCAAGAATTATGGTTCTTTATGCATAAGAATGCACCAGGAATCACGGGGCACCAAAACCCAAAAGTGTTATTTTCGCACGAAAATTGCACAAATGGCCGAAAATGCATTACTGGCGCCAAAATTGGAGCACAGGGCACCACGGACCTCAAAACTGAAAAATGTTCCGAGCATTATGATTTTTTATGAATAAGAATACACCAGGGATCACGGGGCACCAAAACCCAAAACTCTTATTTTTGCAAGAAAATTGTACAATGGTTCGAAAATGCACCACGGGCACCAAAATTGGACCACGGGGCACCACAGACCTCAAAACTGAAAAGTGCTCCTAGCATTATGGGTTTTTATGAATTAGAATACACCAGGGATCATGGGGCACCAATACCCAAAAGTCTAATTTTCGCATGAAAATTGCACAAATGGCCGAAAATGTACCACCGGGACCAAAATTGGTCCACGGGGCACCACGGACCTCAAAACTGAAAAGTGTTCCAAGTATTATGATTTTTTATGCATAAGAATGCACCAGGGTTCATGGGGCACCAAAACCCAAAAGCGTTATTTTCGCACGAAAATTGGACAATGGGCCAAAAATGCACCACGGGCACCAAAATTGGATCACGGGGCACCTCGGACCTAAAAACTGAAAAGTGCTTCAAGTATTATGGTTTTTTACACATAAGAATGCACCAGGGATCACGGGGCACCAAAACACAAAAGTCTTATTTTCGCAAGAAAATTGCACAAATAGCCGAATATGCACCCCTGGCACCAAAATTGAACCATGGGGCACCTCGGACTTCAAGATTGAAAAGTGTTCCAAGAATTATGGTTTTTTATGCATAAGATTGCACCAGGGATCATGGGGCACCAAAACACAAAAGTCTTATTTTCGCACGAAAATTGCACAGTGATCCGAAAATGCACCACGGGCACCAAATTTGCAGCGCGGGACACCTCAGACCTCAAAATTGAAAAGTGCTTCTAGCATTATGGTTTTTTATGCATAAGAATCCACCAGAGATCACGGGGCACCAAAACCCAAAAGCCTTATTTTCGCACGAAATTTTCACCAATGGCCGAAAATGCACCACAGGCACCATAATTGGACCACGAGGCACCACGGACCTCAAAACTAAAAAGTGTTCTGAGCATTATGGTTTTTGTTGCATAAGAATGCCCAAGGGATCATAGGGCACCGAAACCTAAAAGTCTTATTTTCGCACGAAAATTGAACAATGGGCGAAAATGCACCATGGGCACCAAAATTGAACCACGGGGAACCTCGGACCTCAAAAATGAAAAGTGCTTTGGGCATTATGGTTTTTTATGCATAAGAATGCACCAGGGATCACGGGTTACCAAAACCCAAAAGTCTTATTTTGCACGAAAATTGCACAAATGGCCAAAAATGCACCACCGACACCAAAATTTGACCATGGGGCACTAGAAACCTCAAAACTGAAAAGTGTTCCGAGCATTATGGTTTTTTATGCATGAGAATGCACCAAGGATCACGGGGGCACCAAAACACAAAAGTCTTATTTTGTCACGAAAATTGCACAAATGGCCGAATATGCACCACTGGCACCAAAATTGGACCACAAGGCACCACAGACCTTAAAACTGAAAAGTGTTCCGAGCATTATGATTTTTTATGCATAAGAATACACTAGGAATCACGGGGCACCAAAACCAAAAAGTCCTATTTTAGCACGAAAATTTCACAAATTGCCGAAAATGCACCACAAGCACCAAAATTAGACCAAGGAGCACCACAGACCTCAAAACTGAAAAGTGTTTCGAGCATTATGGTTTTTTATGCATAAGACTGCACCAGGGATCATGGGGCACCAAAACACAAAAGTCTTATTTTCGCACGAAAATTTCACAAATGGCCGAAAATGCACCACGGGCACGAAACTTGGACCACGGGACACAACGGAGCTCAAAACTGAAAAGTGTTTCGAGTATTATGGTTTTTTATGCAGAAGAATGCACCAGGGATCACGGGGCATAAGAACCCAAAATTCTTATTTTCGCACGAAAATTTCACAAATGGCCGAAATTGCACCACACGAACCAAAATTGGACCACGGGGCACCACGGACCTCAAAACTGAGAAGTGTTCCGAGCATTATGATTTTTTATACCTAAGAATGCAACAGGGATCACGGGACACCAAAATGCAAATATCTTATTTTTGCACGAAAATTTCACAAATGGCCGAAATTGCACCACACGCACCAAAATTGGACCACGGGCACCACGAACCTCAAAACTGAAAAGTATTATGACCATTATGGTTTTTTATGCATAAGAATGCTCCAGGGATCACGGTGCAGCAAAACGCAAATGTCTTATTTTCGCACGAAAATTGCACAATGGGCCGAAAATGCACCACAGGCACCAAAATTGGACCACGGGGCACCTCGGACCTCAAAACTGAAAAGTGTTTCGAGCATTATGCTTTTTTATGCAAAAGAATGCACCAGGGATCACGTGGTACCAACACCCAAAAGTCTTATTTTCGCACCAAAATTGCACAAATGACCGAAAATGCACCCCTGGCACCAAAATGGGACCACGGGGCACCACGAACATCAAGACTGAAAACTGTTCTGAGCATTATGGTTTTTTATGCATAAGAATGCACCAGGGATCACGGGGCACCAAAATCCAAAAGTCTTATTTTCGCACGAAAATTGCACAATGGGCCGGAAATGCACCACGGGCAACAAATTGGACCACGGGGCAACACGGACCCCAAAACTGAAAAGTGCTCCGAGCATTATGGTTTTTTATGTATAAGAATGCACTAGGGATCCCGAGGCATCAAAACCCAAAAGTCTTATTTTCACACGAAAATTGCACAATGGGTTGAAAATGCACCATGGGCACCAAAATTGGATCACGAGGCAACACAGACCTTAAAACTGAACAGTACTTCGAGCATTATGATTTTTTATGGATAAGAATGCACAAGGCATCATGAGGCACCAAAACCCAAAGGTCTTATTTTCCTAAGAAAATTGCACAATGGGCCGAAAATGCACCACGGGCAATAAAATTGGATCACTGGACACCACGGACCTCAAAACTGAAAAGTGCTCAGAGCATTATGGTTTTTTTCTATAAGAATGTACCAGGGATCCCGGGGCACCAAAATCCAAAAGCGTTATTTTCGCACGAAAATTGCACAATAGGCTGAAATGCACCACGGGCACCAAAATTGGACCACAGGGCAACACGGACCTCAAAATTGAAAAGTGCTATGAGTAATATGGTTTTTTATGCAAAAGAATGCACCAGGGATCACGAGTCACCAAAACCCAACAGACTTATTTTCGCACGAAAATTTCACAATGGGCCGAAAATGCACCACAGGCACCAAAACTGGACCACGGGCCACCTCGGACCTCAAAACAGAAAAGTGTTTCAAGCATTATGCTTTTTTATGCAAAAGAATGCACCAGGGATCACGTGGTACCAACACCCAAAAGTCTTATTTTCGCACCAAAATTGCACAAATGGCCGAAAATGCACCCCTGGCACCAAAATGGGACCACGGGGCACCACGAACATCAAGACTGAAAAGTGCTCCGAGCATTATGGTTTTTTATGCATAAGAATGCACCAGGGATCACGGGGCACCAAAATTCAAAAGTCTTATTTTCGCACGAAAATTGCACAATGGGCTGAAAATGCACCACGGGAACCAAAATTGGACCACGGGGCACCTCGGACCACAAAATTGAAAAGTCCTTCAAGCATTATATTTTTTTATGCATAGGAATCCACCAGAGATCAAGGGGCACCAAAACCCAAAAGTCTTACTTTCGCACGAAAATTTCACCAATGGCAAAAAATGCACCACAGGAACCAAAATTGGACCACGGGGCACCACAGACCTCAAAACTGAAAAGTGTTCTGAGCATTATGGTTTTTTACGCATAAGAATGCCCCAGGGATCACGGGGCACCGAAACCTAAAAGTCTTATTTTCACACGAAAAATGCAGAATGGGCGAAAATGCACCACGAGCACCAAAATTGAACCACAGGGCACCTCGGACCTCAAAAATGAAAAGTTCTTCGAACATTATGGTTTTTTATGCATAAGAATGCACGAGGGATCACGGGGCACCAAAACCCAAAAGTCTTATTTTCGCACAAAAATTGCACAAATGGCCGAAAATGCACCACCGACACCAAAATTTGACCAGGGGAACCACAAACCTCAAAACTGAAAAGTGTTCCGAGCATTATGGTTTTTTATGGATGAAAATGCACTTGGGATCACGGGGCACCAAAACACAAAAGTCTTATTTTCGCACAAAAATTGCACAAATGGCTGAAAATGCACCCCCGACACCAACATTGGACCACGGGGTGCCGAGCATTATGGTTTTTTATGGATAAGAATGCACCTGGGATCACGAGGCACCAAAACCCAAAAGTCTTATTTTTGTATGAAAATTGCATAATGGGCCGAAAATGCACCATGGGAACCAAAATTGGACCACGGAGCAACACAGACCTTAAAACTGAAAAGTGCTCTGAGCATTATGGTTTTTTATGCATAAGAATGTACCAAGGATCACGGGGCACACCAATCCAAAAGTCTTATTTTCGCACGAAAATTGCACAAATAGCTGAAAATGCACCACCGGCACCAACATTGGACCATGGGGCACCGAGCATTATGGGTTTTTATGGATAAGATTGCACCAGGGATCAGGGGGCACCAAAACCCAAAAGTCTTATTTTCGCATGAAAATTGCACATTGGGCCGAAAATGCACCACGGGCACTAAAATTGGACCACGGGGCACCACAGACCTCAAAACTGAAAAGTGTTCTGAGCATTATGATTTGTTATGCATAAGAATGCACCAGGAATCACGGGGCACCAAAACCCAAAAGTCTTATTTTCGCACGAAAATTTCACAATGGGCCGAAAATGCACCATGGGCACCAAAATTGGACCATGGGACGAAAATGCACCACGGGCCCCAAAATTGGACCACGAGGCAACACGAACCTTAAAACTGAAAAGTGCTCCGAGCATTATGGTTTTTTGTGGATAAGAATGCGCAAGGGATCACGAGGCACCAAAACCAAAAGGTCTTATTTTCGCAAGAAAATTGCACAATGGGCCGGAAATGCACCACGGGCAACAAATTGGACCACAGGGCAACACGGACCCCAAAACTGAAAAGTGCTCCGAGCATTATGGTTTTTTATGTATAAGAATGCACTAGGGATCCCGAGGCATCAAAACCCAAAAGTCTTATTTTCACACGAAAATTGCACAATGGGTTGAAAATGCACCATGGGCACCAAAATTGGATCACGAGGCAACACAGACCTTAAAACTGAAAAGTACTTCGAGCATTATGATTTTTTATGGATAAGAATGCACAAGGCATCATGAGGCACCAAAACCCAAAGGTCTTATTTTCGTAAGAAAATTGCACAATGGGCCGAAAATGCACCACGGGCAATAAAATTGGATCACTGGACACCACGGACCTCAAAACTGAAAAGTGCTCCGAGCATTATGGTTTTTTTCTATAAGAATGTACCAGGGATCCCGGGGCACCAAAATCCAAAAGCGTTATTTTCGCACGAAAATTGCACAATGGGTTGAAATGCACAACGGGCACCAAAATTGGACCACAGGGCAACATGGACCTCAAAATTGAAAAGTGCTACGAGTAATATGGTTTTTTATGCAAAAGAATGCACCAGGGATCACGAGTCACCAAAACCCAAAAGACTTATTTTCGCACGAAAATTTCACAATGGACCGAAAATGCACCACGGGCACCAAAATTGGACCATGGGACACCTTCGGACCTCAAAACTACAAAGTGCTCCAAGAATTATGGTTTTTAATGCATAAGAATGCGCAAGGGATCACGAGGCACCAAAACCAAAAGGTCTTATTTTCGCAAGAAAATTGCACAATGGGCCGGAAATGCACCATGGGCAACAAATTGGACCACGGGGCAACACGGACCCCAAAACTGAAAAGTGCTCCGAGCATTATGGTTTTTTATGTATAAGAATGCACTAGGGATCCTGAGGCATCAAAACCCAAAAGTCTTATTTTCACATGAAAATTTCACAATGGGTTGAAAATGCACCATGGGCACCAAAATTGGATCACGAGGCAACACAGACCTTAAAACTGAAAAGTACTTCGAGCATTATGATTTTTTATGGATAAGAATGCACAAGGCATCATGAGGCACCAAAACCCAAAGGTCTTATTTTCGTAAGAAAATTGCACAATGGGCCGAAAATGCACCACGGGCAATAAAATTGGATCACTGGACACCACGGACCTCAAAACTGAAAAGTGCTCCGAGCATTATGGTTTTTTTCTATAAGAATGTACCAGGGATCCCGGGGCACCAAAATCCAAAAGCATTATTTTCGCACGAAAATTGCACAATGGGCTGAAATGCACCATGGGCACCAAAATTGGACCACAGGGCAACATGGACCTCAAAATTGAAAAGTGCTACGAGTAATATGGTTTTTTATGCAAAAGAATGCACCAGGGATCACGAGTCACCAAAACCCAAAAGACTTATTTTCGCACGAAAATTTCACAATGGGCCGAAAATGCACCACGGGCACCAAAATTGGACCATGGGACACCTTCGGACCTCAAAACTACAAAGTGCTCCAAGAATTATGGTTTTTAATGCATAAGAATGCACCAGGGACCTCGGGGCACCGAAACCCAAAAGTCTTATTTTCGCACGAAAATTGGCACAGTGGGCCGTAAATGCATTACAGGCACCAAAATTGGACCACGGGGCACCCTCGGACCTCACAACTGAAAGTGCTCCAAGAATTATGGTTTGTTATGCATAAGAATGCACCAGGGATCTCGGGGCACCAAAACCCAAAAGTCTTATTTTCGCACGAAAATTGGCACAGTGGGCCGAAAATGGATTACAGGCACCAAAATTGGACCACGGGGCACCACAAACCTCAAAATTGAAAAGTGCTCCGAAAATTATGGATTTTTATGCATAAGAATGCCCCAAGGATCACAGGACATCAAAACCCAAAAGTCTTATTTTGGCACGGAAATTTCACAAATGGCCAAAAATGCACCACGGGGCACCAAAATTGGATCATTGGACACCACGGACCTCAAAACTGAAAAGTGCTCCAAGCATTATGGTTTTTTTCTATAAGAATGCACCAGGGATCTCGGGGCACAAAAATCCAAAAGCCTTATTTTTGCACGAAAATTTCACAAATGGCCGAAATTGCACCACACGCACCAAAATTGGACCACGAGGCACCACGGACCTCAAAACTGAAAAGTGTTCCGAGCATTATGGTTTTTTATACATAAGAATGCAACAGGGATCACGGGACACCAAAATGCAAATGTCTTATTTTTGCACGAAAATTTCACAAATGGCCGAAAACGCACCACGGGCACCAAAATTGGACCACAGGACAACACGGACCTCAAAACTGAAAAGAGCACCGAGCAATATGGTTTTTTATGCATAAGAATGCACCAGGGATCTTAGGGCACCAAAACCCAAAAGTCATATTTTCACACGAAAATTGCACCATGTTTCGAAAATGCACCACGAGACCCAAAATTTGACCACTGGACACCAAGGACTTCAAAACTGAAAAGTGCTTCGAGCATTATGGTTTTTTTATGCATAGAATGCACAAGGGATCATGGGGCACCAAAATCCAAAAGTCTTATTTTTACGTGAAAATTGCACCATGTGCGGAAAATGCACCGAGCACCAAAAATTGACCACTGGACACCACGAACCTCAAAACTGAAAAGTTCTCCAAGCATTATGGTTTTTTATGTATAAGAATGCACTAGGGATCACGGGCCACCAAAACCCAAAAGTGTATTTTCGCACGAAAATTGCATAATGGGCCGAAAATGCACCACGGGCACCAAAATTGGACCACGAGGCACCACGGACCTCAAAGCTGAAAAGTTCTTTGAGCATTATAATTTTTTATGGATAATAATGCACCAAGGATAACAGGGCACCAAAACCCAAAAGTCTTATTTTCACTCGAAAATTGCTCAAATTGCCGAAAATGCACCACCGGCACCAACATTGGACCACGGGGCACCAAGCATTATGGTTTTTTATGCATAAGAATGCACCAGGGAACATTGGGCACCAAAACACAAAAGTCTTATTTTCCCACAAAAATTTTACAATGGGCCGAAAATGCACCACGAGCACTGAAATTGGAGCACGGGGCACCACGGACCTCAAAACTGAAAAGTGCTCAGAGCATAATGATTTTTATTGCATAAGGGTGCACCAGGGATCACGGGGCACCAAAATCCAAATGTCTTATTTTGGCAAGAAAATTGCACCATGTGCAAAAAATGCACCACGAGCAACAAAATTTGACCACTGGACACCACGGACCTCAAAACTGAAAAGTGCTCCAAGCATTATGGTTTTTTATGCATAAGAATGCACCAGGGATCACGGGGCACCAAAACCCAAAAGCTTATTTTAACACGAAAATTGCACAAATGGCCGAAAATTAACCACCGACATCAAAATTGGACCACGGGGCACCACGAACCTCAAAACTGAAAAGTGCTCCGTGCATTATGGTTTTTTATGCATAAGAATGCACCAGGGATCATCGGGCACCAAAACCCAAAAGTCTTATTTTTGCACGAAAATTGCTCAAAGGGCCAAAATTGCACAACTGGCAAGGGCACCACGGACCTCAAATATGAAAAGTGTTCCGAGCATTATGGTCTTTTATGCATAAGAATGCACTAGGGAACACGGGGCACCAAAACCCAAAAGTCTTATTTTTGCACGAAAATTGCACAATGGGTCGAAAATGCACCACGGGCACCAAAATTGGGCCACGGGGTACCTCGGACCTCAATACTTAAAAGTGCTCCGACCATTATGGTTTTTTATGCATAAGAATGCACCAAGGATCACGGGGCACAAAAATCCAAAATTCTTATTTTTGCACGAAAATTGCACAATGGGCAGAAAATGCACCACAGGCACCAAAATTGGACCACGGGGCACCTGGGACCTCAATACTTAAAAGTGCTCCAAGCATTATTGTTTTTTATGCATAAGAATGCACCAGGGATCATGGGGCAGAAAAACCCGAAAGTCTTAATTTTGCACGAAAATTGCACAAATGGCCGAAAATGCACCACAGGCACAAAAATTGCTCAATGGGGCACCACGGACCTCAAAAGTAAAAAGTGTTCTGAGAATTATGGTTTTTTATGCATAAGAATGCGCCAGGGATCACGGGGCAATAAAACCCATAAGTCTTATGTTCGCACGAAAATTGTACAATGGGTCGAAAATGCACCACGGGGCACCTCGGACCTTAATACTTAAAAGTGCTCCGAGCATTATGGTTTTTTATGCATAAGAATGCACCACGGATCACAGGGCACCTAAACCTAAAATTCTTATTTTCGAACGAAAATTGCACAATGAGCCGAAAATGCACCACGGGCACTAAAATTGGACCACGGGGCACCTCGAACCTCAAAACTTTAAAGTGGTCTGAGCATTATGGTTTTTTACGCATAAGAATACACTAGAGATCACGGGGCACCAAAACCCAAATGTCTTATTTTCGCACGTAAATTGCACATATGGCCGAAAATGCACCACCGGCACCAAAATTGGACCACGGGGAATCACAGACCTCAAAACTGAAAAGTGCTCCAAGCATTATGGTTTTTTATGCATAAGAATGCAGCAGGAATTATTGGGCACCAAAACCCAAAAGTCTTATTTTCCTAGGAAAATTGCACAAATGGCCGAAAATGCACCACCAACACGAAAATTGGACAACGAGGCACCACGAACCTGAAAACTGAAAAGTGTTCCAAGCATTATGGTTTTTTATGCATAAGAATACACCATGGATCATGGGGCACCAAAACCTAAAAGTCTTATTTTCGCACGAAATTGCACAATGGGTCGAAAATGCACCACGAGCACCAAAATTGGACCACGGGGCACCACAGACCTCAAAACTGAAACGTGTTCCAAGCATTATGGTTTTTAATGCATGAGAATGCACCAAGGATTTCGAGGCATCACAACCCAAAAGTCTTATGTTCGCATGAAAATTGCACAATGGGCCGGAAATGCACCCCGGGCACCAAAATTGGAACATGGGGCACGTCGGACCTCAATACTTAAAAGTTCTTTGAGCATTATGGTTTTTTATGGATAAGAATGCACCAGGGATCATGGGGCACCTAAACCCAAAAGTCTTTTTGTCGCACAAAAATTGCACAAATGGCCAAAAATGCACCACCGGCACCAAAATTGGACCACGGGGCACCACGAACCTCAAAACTGAAAAGTGTTCCAAGCATTATGGTTTTTTATGCATAAGAACGCACCAGGGATCACAGGGCACCAAAATCCAAACGTCTTATATTCGCACGAAAATTGCACAATGGGTCGAAAGTGCACCACGGGCACCAAAATTGGACCACGGGGAACCTCGGACCTCAAAACTGAAAAGTGCTATGAGCATTATGGATTTTTATGCCTAAGAATGCACCAGGGATTACGGAGCACCAAAACCCTAAAGTCTTATTTTCGCACGAAAGTTGCACAATGGGCAGAAAATGCACCACGGGCACCACAATTGGACTATGGGGCACCTCGGACCTCAAAACTTAAAAGTGGTCTGAACATTATGGATTTTTATGCATTAGAATGCACCAGAGGTCACCGGGGCACCAAAAGCCAAATGTCTTATTTCCGCACGAAAATTGAACAATTGGCCGAAAATGCACCATCGCCACCAAAATTGGACCATGGGGCATGACGGACATCAAAACTGAAAAGCGCACCAAGCATTATGGTTTTTTCAGCATAATATTGCACCAGGGATCATTGGGCACCAAAACCCAAAAGTCTTATTTTCCACAGAAAATTGTACAAATGGTCGAAAATGCAACACGGGCGCCAAAATTGGACCACGGGGAACCACGGACCTCAAAACTGAAAAGTGTTCCAAGCATTATGGTTTTTTATGCATAACTATGCACCAGGGTTCACGGGGCACCAACACCCAAAAGTCTTATTTTCGCACGAAAATTACACAAATAGCCGAAAATGCACCACTAGCACCAAAATTGGACCACGGGGCACCACGGTCCGCAAAACTAAAAAAGTGTTCCGAGCATTATGGTTTTTTATGCATAAGAATGCACCAGGGATCATTGGGCACCAAAACCCAAAAGTCTTACTTTCCCATGAAAATTGCAAAAATGGCAGAAAATGCACCACCGACACCAAAATTGGACCACCGGGCACCACGGACTTCAAAACTGAAAAGTGTTCCAAGCATGATGGTTTTTTATGCATAAGAGTGAACCAGGGATCACGTGGCACCAAAACCCAAAAGTCTTATTTTCGCACGAAAATTGCATAAATAGCCGTAAATGAACCACTGGCACAAAAATTGCTCCACGGGGCACCACGGACAGCAAAACTGAAAAGTGTTCCAAGCATTATGGTTTTTTATGCATAAGAATGCACTAGGGATCATGTGCCACCAAAATCCAAAAGTCTTATTTTTGCACGAAAATTGCATAATGGGTCGAAAATGCACCACATGCACCAAAATTGGACCACCGGGCTCCACAGACCTCAAAACTGAAAAGTGTTCCATGCATTATGGTTTTTTATGCATAAGAATGCACCAGGGACCACGAGGCACCAAAACCCTAAAGTCTTATTTTCGCACGAAAATTGCATAAATGGCCGAAAATGCACCACCGGCACCAAATTTGGACCACGGTGCACCACAGACCGTAAAACTGAAAAGTGCTCTGAGCATTATGGTTTTTTATGCATAAGAATGCACCCGGGATCACGTTGCTCCAAAACCTAAAGGTTTTTTTTTCGCAAGAAAATTGCACAATCGGCCGAAAATGCACCACGAGCACTAAAATTGGACCACGGGGCACCTCGGACTTCAAAGCTGAAAAGTGCTCTAAGCATTATGGTTTTTTATGCATAACAATGCACCAGGGATTACGGGGCCCTAAAACCCAAAAGTCTTATTTTCGCACGAAAATTGCACAATGGGTCGAAAATGCACCACGAGGCACCTCGAACCTCAAAACTTAAAAGTGGTCTGAACATTATGGTTTTTTACGCATAAGAATACACTAGAGATCACGGGGCACCAAAACCCAAGAGTCTTATTTTCGCACGTAAATTGCACAGATGGCCGAAAATGCACCACCGGCACCAAAATTGGACCACGGGGAATCACAGACCTCAAAACTGAAAAGTGCACCAAGCATTATGGTTTTTTATGCATAACAGTGCAGCAGGAATTATTGGGCACCAAAACCCAAAAGTCTTATTTTCCCAGGAAAATTGCACAAATGGCCGAAAATGCACCACCGGCACCAAAATAGGACCACGAGGCACCACAAACCTGAAAACTAAAAAGTGTTCCAAGCATTATGGTTTTTTATGCATAAGAATACACCAGGGATCACCAAAACCTAAAAGTCTTATTTTCGCACGAAATTGCACAATGGGTCGAAAATGCACCACGAACACCATAATTGGACCACGGGGCACCACGGACCTCAAAACTGAAAAGTGTTCCAAGCATTATGGTTTTTTATGCATATGAATGCACCAGGGATCTCGAGGCACTAAAACCCAAAAGTCTTATTTTCGCATGAAAATTGCACAATGGGCCGGAAATGCACCCCGGGCACCAAAATTGGACCATGGGGCACGTCGGACCTCAATACTTAAAAGTGCTCCGAGCATTATGGTTTTTTATGCATAAGAATGCACCAGGGATCACGGGGCACCCAAACCCAAAAGTCTTTTTGTCGCACAAAAATTGCACAAATGGCCAAAAATGCACCACCGGCACCAAAATTGGTTCACGGGGAACCACGAACCTCAAAACTGAAAAGTGTTCCAAGAATTATGGTTTTTTATGCATAAGAATGCACCAGGGATCACAGGGCACCAAAACCCAAACATCTTATATTCGCACGAAAATTACACAATGGGTCGAAAATGCACCACGGGAACCAAAATTGGACCACGTGGCATCTCGGACCTCAAAACTGAAAAGTGCTATGAGCATTATGGATTTTTATGCCTAAGAATGCCCCAGGGATTACGGAGCACAAAAACCCAAAAGTCTTATTTTCGAACGAAAGTTGCACAATGGGCCGAAAATGCACCACGGGCACTAAAATTGGACCACGGGGCACCTCGGACCTCAAAACTTAAAATTGGTCTGAACATTATGGATTTTTATGCATTAGAATGCCCCAGAGGTCACCGGGGCACCAAAAGCCAAATGCCTTATTTCCGCACGAAAATTGAACAATTGGCCGAAAATGCACCATCGGCACCAAAATTGGACCACGTGGCACGACGGACCTCAAAACTGAAAAGTGCTCCAAGCATTATGGTTTTTTATGCATAAGAATGCACCAGGGAACATTGGGCACCAAAACCCAAAAGTCTTATTTTCACAGAAAAATTGCCCAAATGGCCGAAAATGCACCCGTGGTACCCAAATTGGACCACAGGGCACCATGAACCTCAAGAGTTAAAACTGTTCTGAGCATTACAGTTTTTTATGCATAAGAATGTACCAAGGATCACGAGGCACCAAAACCCAAAAGCCATATTTTCGCAGGAAAATTGCTTAATGAGCCGAAAATGCACCACGGGCACCAAAATTGGACCACGGGGTACCACGAACCTAAAAACTGAAAAGTCTTCCAAGCATTATGGTTTTTTATGCCTAAGAATGCACAAGGGATCTCGAGGCACCAAAACCCAAAAGTCTTATTTTCGCATGAAAATTGCACAAATGACCGAAAAATGCACCACTGGCACCAACATTGGACCACGGGGCACCACGGAATTCAAAACTGAAAAGAGTTCCAAGCATTATGGTTTTTTATGCATAAGTATTCACCAGGGATAACGGGGCACCAAAACCCTAAAGTCTTATTTTCGGACGAAAATTGCACAAATAGCCGAAAATGCACCACTAACACGAAAATTGGACCACGGCGCATCAACGACCGCAAAACTGAAAAGTGTTCCAAGCAGTATTGTTGTTTATGCATAAGAAGGCACCAAGGATCATGGGGCACCAAAATCCTAAAGTCTTATATTCGCACGATAATTGCACATTGGGCCGAAAATGCACCATGGGCACCAAATTTGACTACGAGGCACCTCGGACCTCAAAATCCTAAAGTTCTCTGAGCATTATGGTTTTTTAAGCATAAGAATGCACCAGGGATCACGGGGCACCAAAACCCAACAGTCTTATTTTCACACGAAAATTTCACAAATGGTCGAAAATGCACCGCCGGTACCAAAATTGGACCACGAGGCACCACGGATCTCAAAACTGAAAAGTGCTACAAGCATTATCATTTATTATGCATAAGAATGCACTAAGGATCACGGGGCACCAAAACCCAAAATTCTTATTTTCGCACGAAAATTGCATAATGGGATGAAAATGCACCACTGGCACCAAAATTAGACCACGGGGCACCTCGGACCTCAAAACTTAAAAGTGGTCTGAGCATTATGGATTTTTATGCATTAGAATGCACAAGAGATCATCGGGGCACCAAAAGCCAAAGGTCTTATTTCCGCACGAAAATTGAACAAATGGCCAAAAATGCACCACCGGCACCAAAATTGGACCACGGGGCACGACGGACATCAAAACTGAAAAGTGCACCAAGCATATTGGTTTTTTCAGCATAATATTGCACCAGGGATCATTGGGCACCAAAACCCAAAAGTCTTATTTTTCGCGAAAAATTGCACAAATGGCCGAAAATGCAACACGGGCGCGAAAATTGGACCACGGGGAACCACGGACCTCAAAACTGAAAAGTGTTCCAAGCATTATGATTTTTTATGCATAACTATGCACTAGGGTTCACGGGGCACCAACACCCAAAAGTCTTATTTTCGCACGAAAATTGCACAAATAGCCGAAAATGCACCACCAGCACCAAAATTGGATCACGGGGCACCACGGTTCGCAAAACTAAAAAAGTGTTCCGAGCATTATGGTTTTTTATGCATAAGAAGCCAGCAGGAATCACGGGGCACCAAAACCCAAAATTCGCATGTAAATTGCACAATGGACCGAAAGTGCACCACCGGCACCAAAATTGGACCACGGGGCACCTCAGACCTCAACACTTAAAAGTGGTCTGAGCATTATGGTTTTTTATGCATAAGAATGTACCAGAGATCGCGGGGTACCAAATCCCAAAAGTCATATTTTCGCACGGAAATTGCACAAATAGCCGAAAATGCACCATCGAAACCAAAATTGGACCACGGGGCACCACGGACCTCAAAACTGAAAAGTGCTCCAAGCATTATGGTTTATTATGCATAAGAATGCACCAGTGATCACTGGGCACCAAATCCCAAAAGTACTATTTTCGCACAAAAATTGCAAAAATGGCCGAAAATGCAACAACGGCACCAAAATTGGACCATGGGACACCACGGACCTGAAAATCGAAAAGTGCTCCAACCATTATGGTTTTTTATGCATAAGAATGCACCATGGATCATGGGGCACCAAACCCCAAAAGTCTTATTTTCACACGAAAATTGCACAATGGGCTGAAAATGCACCACGGGCACCAAAATTGGACCATTGGGAACCTCGGACCTCAAAACTAAAAAGTGCTATGAGCATTATGGTTTATTATGCAAAAGAATGCTCTAGGGATCACAGGACACCAAAATCCAAAAGTCTTATTTTTGAACGAAAATGCACCACGGGCACCAAAATTGGACCACGGGACACCTCAGACCTCAAAACTTAAAAATGCTATCATCGCTATGGTTTTTTATGCATAAGAATGCACCAGGGATCACGGGACACCAAAACCAAAAAGTGTTATTTTCGAACAAAAATGCACCATGGGTACCAAAATTGGACCACGACGCACCTCGAACCTCAATACTTAAAAGTGGTCCAAGCATTATGGTTTTTTATGCATAAGAATGCACCAGGGATCACGGGGCACCAAAACCCAAAAGTCTTAATTTCGCATGGAAATTGCACAAATGGCCGAAAATGCATCATCGGCACCAACATTGGACCACGGGGCATCACGGACCTCAAAATTGAGAAGAGTTCTGAGCATTATGGTTTTTATGCGTAAGAGTGCACCAGGGATCACGGTGCACCAAAACCTAAAAGTCTTATTTTCGCAGGAAAATTGCACAATGGGCCGAAAATGTACCACTAGCACCAAAATTGGAGCACGGGGCACCTCGGACCTCCAAACTGAAAAGTGCTCTGAGCATTATGGTTTTTTATGCATAAGAATGCACCAGGGATTACGGGGCACTAAAACCCAGAAGTCTTATTTTCACACGAAAATTTCACAATGGGCCGAAAATGCACCATGGGCACCAAAATTGGACCATGGGGCACTTCGGACCTCAAAACCTAAAAGTGGTATTAGCATTATGGTTTTTTATGCATAAGAATGCACCAAAGATCACGGAGCTCCAAATCCCAAAAGTCCTATTTTCGCACGAAAATTGCACAAATGGCCGAAAATGCACCAACGACACCAAAATTGGACCACGGGGCACTACGGACCTGAAAATCAAAAACTGCTCCAAGCATTATGGTTTTTTATGCATAAGAATGCAATATGGATCACGGGACACCAAATCCCAAAAGTCTTATTTCCACACGAAAATTGCACAATAGGCCGAAAATGCACCATGGCCACCAAAATTGGACCATTGGGAACCTTGGACCTCAAAACTGAAAAGAGTTCTGAGCATTATGGTATTTTATGCATAAGACTGCACCAGGGATCACGGGGTACCACAACCCAAAAGTCTTAATTTCGCAGGAAAATTACAGAATGGGCCGAAAATGCACCACGGGCACCAAAATTGGACAACGGGGCACCTCGGACCTCAAAAATAAAAAGTGTTCCGAGCATTATGGTTTGTTATGCATAAGAATGCACTAGGGATCACGGGGCACCAAAACCCAAAAGTCTTATTTTCGCATGAAAATTGCACAATGGGTCGAAAATGCACCACGGGCACCAAAATTTGACCACGGAGCTCCTCGGACCTCAAAACTTAAAAGTTCTATGAGCTTTATGGTTTTTTATGGATAAGGATGCACCAAGGATCTCGGGGCACCAAAACCCAAAAGTCTTATTTTCACACGAAAATTGCACAATGGGCCGAAAATGCACTACGGGTACCAAAATTGGACCACGAGGCACCTTGAACCTCAAAACTGAAAAGTGTTGTGAGCATTATGGTTTTTTATGTCCAAGAAAGCCTTAGGGATCACGGGACACCAAAACCCAAAAGTCTTATTTTCGAACGAAAATGCACCACGAGGACCAAAATTGGACCACGAGGCACCTCGGACCTCAATACTTAAAAGTGGTATGGGCATTATGGTTTTTTATGCATAATAATGCACCAAGGATCATGGGGCACCAAAATGCAAAAGTCTTATTTTGGCACGAAAAATGCACAAATGGCTGAAAATGCACCAACGGCAACAAAATTGGACCACGGGGCACCACAGACATCTAAATCGAAAATTGCTCCAAGCATTATGATTTTTTAAGCATAAGAATGCACCCTGGATCACGGAGCACCAAAACCCAAAAGTCTTATCTTCACACTAAAATTGCACAATGGGCCGAAAATGCACCATGGGCACCATAATTGGCCCACGGGGCACCTCGAACCTCAAAACCGAAAAGTTCTATGAGCATTATGGTTTTTTATGCAGAAGAATGCACCAGGAATCACGGGACACCAAAACCCAAAAGTCTTATTTTCGCACAAAAATTGCACAATGGGCCGAAAATGCACCACGGGCACCAAAATTGGACCACGGGGCACCACGTACCTCAAAACTGAAAATTGCTCTAAGCATTGTGGTTTTTTGTGCATAAGGATGCACCAGAGATCACGGGGCACCAAAACCCAAAAGTCTTATTTTGGCACGAAAATTGCCTAATGGTCCAAAAATGCACCACGGGGCACCACGGACCTCAAAACTGAACAGTGCTCCTAGCATTATGGTTTTTTATGCATAAGAATGCACCATGGATCACAAGGCACCAAAACCCAAAAGTCTTATTTTGGGACAAAAATTGCACAATAGGCCAAAAATGACCCACGAGGACAAAAATTGGACCACGGGGCAGAACATACCTCATAACTGAAAAGTACTCCGAGCCTTATGGCTTTTTAGGCATAACAATGTACCAGGGATCACGGGGCACCAAAACCCAAAAGTCTTATTTTGGCACGAAAATTGCACAATGAGCCAAAAATGCACCACCGGGCACCAAAATTGGACCACTGGACACCACGGACCTCAAAACTAAAAAGTGCTCCCAACCTTATGGTTTTTTATGCATAAGAATACACCAGGGATCACGGGGCACTAAAACCCAAAAGTCTTATTTTCGCACGAAAATTGCACAATAGGCCAAAAATGCACCACAGGCCACCAAAATTGGACGACTGGACACCACAGACCTCAAAACTGAAAAGTGCTATGAACTTATGGTTTTTTATGCATAAGAATGCACCAGGGATCATGGTGCACCAAAACCCAAAAGTCTTATTTTCACACGAAAATTGAACAATGGGGCGAAAATGCACCACGGGCACCAAAATTGGACCACGGGGCACCACGAACCTCAAAGCTGAAAAGTGCTCCGAGAATTATGATTTTTTACGCATAAGGATGAATCAAGGATCACGGGGAACCAAAGCCCAAAAGTCTTATTTTGGCTTGAAAATTGCACCATGTGCCGAAAATGCACCACGGGCACCAAAATTGGACCACGAGGCACCATGGACTTCAAAACTGAAAAGTGCTCAGAGCATTATGGTTATTTATGCATAAGAATACCCCAGGGATCATGGGGCACCAAAACCCAAAATTCTTATTTTCGCACGAAAATTGTATAATGGGCCGAAAATGCACAACGGGCACCAAACTTGGACCACGGGGCACAACGGACCTCAAAACTAAAAACTGCTCATAGCATTATGGTTTTTTATGCATAAGGGTGCACCAGGGATCACGGGGCACCAAAACCCAAAAGTCTTATTTTGGCACGAAAATTGCACCATGTGCCGAAATTTCACCACGAGCACAGAAAATTGGACCACCGGCCACCACGGACCTCACAACTGAAAAGTGTCCAACCATTATTGTTTTTTATGCATCACAATCCACCAAGGATCACGGAGCTCCAAAACCCAAAACTCTTATTTTGGCACAAAAATTGCACCATGTGTCGAAAATGCAACACGGGCACCAAAATTTGACCACGGGGCACCACGGACCTCTAAACTGAAAAGTGCTCTGAGCATTATGGTTTTTTTTTGCATAAGAAAGCACCAGGGATCACGGTGCACCAAAACCCAAAAGCTTATTTTCGCAAGAAAATTGTAGAAATGGCCGAAAATGAACCACCGGCACCAAAATTAAACCACGGGGCACCAAGAACCTCAAAACTGAAAAGTGCTTTGAGCCTTATGATTTTTTTTCATAAGAATGCCCCCAAGGTTCACGGTGCACCAAGATCCAAAAGTCTTATTTTGGCATGAGAATTGCACGATTGGCCAAAAATGCACCACGGGGCATCAAAATTGGACAACTGGACACCACGTACCTCAAAACTGAAAAGCGCTCTGAGCAATATGGTTTTTTATGCATAAGAATCCAGCAGGGATCACGGGGCACCAAAACCCAAACATCTTATTTTCGCACGAAAATTGCAAAACGTGGCGAAAATGCACCACGGGAACAAAAATTGTACCAAGGGTCACCCCGGACCTCAAAATTGAAAAGTGCCCTGGGCATTTATGGTTTTTTTTGCATAAGAATGCACCAAGGATCACAGGGCACCTAAACCCAAAAGTCTTATTTTTGCATGAAAATTGCACAAATGGCCGAAAATGCACCACAGGCACCAAAATTGGTCCACGGGACACCACGGACCTCAAAACTAAAAAGTGCTCCAAGCATTATAGTTTTTAATGCATAAGAATGCACCAGAGATCATGGGGCACAAAAACCCAAAAGTCATATTTTCGCATGAAAAGTGCACAATGGGCCGAAAATGCACCACGGGCACCAAAATTGGAACATGGGGCACCTAGGACCTCAACACTTCAGAGTGCTCTGAGCATTATGGTTTTTTATGCATAAGAATGCCCCAGGCATCACAGGGTACCAAAACCCAAAAGTCATATTTTCGCACGAAAATTGCGCATTGGGCCAAAAATGGACCACGGGGCACCACGGACCTCAAAATTGAAAAGTGCTCCAAGCATTATGGTTTTTTATGCATAAGAAAGCACCAGGGATCACGGGGCACCAAAACCCAACAGTCTTATTTTCACACGAAAATTGCACAATGGGCTGAAAATGCACCACGGGCACCAAAATTGGACCACGGGGCACCTCGGACCTCAAAACTTAAAAGTGGTCTGAGCATTATGGTTTTTTATGCATAGGAATGCACCAGGGATCACGGGGTACCAAAATCCAAAAGTCATATTTTCACACGAAAATTGCGCAATGGGCCAAAAATGGACCACGGGCACCAAAATTGGACCACGGGGCACCACGGACCTCAAAATTGAAAAGTGCTCCGAGCATTATGGTTTTTCATGCATAAGAAAGCACCAGGGATCACGGGGCACCAAAACCCAATAGTCTTATTTTCGCACGAAAATTGCACAATGGGCCGAAAATGCACCCCGGGCACCAAAATTGGACCACAGGGCACCTCGGACCTCAAAACTTAAAAGTGTTCCGAGCATTATGGTTTTTTATGCATAGGAATGCACCAGGGATCACGGGGTACCAAAACCCAAAAGTCATATTTTTGCACGAAAATTGCACAAAGGGCCAAAAATGCACCACAGGCGCCAAACTTGGACCACGGGGCACCACGGACCTCAAAACTGAAAAGTACTCCTAGCATTATGGTTTTTTATGCATAAGAAAGAACCAGGGATTACAAGGAACCAAAACCCAAAAGTCTTATTTTCGCACGAAAATTGCACAATGGGCCGAAAATGTACCACGACATCAAAATTGGACCACGGGGCACCACGGACCTGAAAACTGAAAAGTGTTCTGAGCATTATATTTTTTTAATAATAAGAATGCACCCGGGATCACGGTGCACCAAAATAAAAAATTCTTAATTTCGCATGAAAATTGCACAAATGGCTGAAAATGAACCCCCGGCACCAAAATTTGACCACGGGGCACCACGAGTCTCAAGACTGAAAAGTGTTCCGAGCATTATGGGTTTTTATGCATAAGAATCCACCAATGATCACAGGGCACCAAAACCCAAAACTTTTATTTTCGCACGAAAATTGAACAATGGTCCGAAAATGCACCATGGGCACAAAAATTGGACCACGGGGCACCTCGGACCTCAAAACTAAAAAGTGTTATGAACATTATGGTTTTTTATGCATAAGAATGCACCAGGGTTCACAGGGCACCTAAACCCAAAAGTCTTATTTATGCACGATATTTGCACAATGGGCCGAAAATGCACCACCGGCACCAAAATTCAACCACGGGGCACCACGAACCTCAAAACTGAAAAGTGCTCCAAGCATAATGGTTTTTTATGCATAAGAATGCACTAGGGATCACGGGGCACCAAAACCTAAAAGTCTTATTTTCGCACGAAAAATGCACAATGGGCCGAAAATACACCATGGGCACCAAAATTGGACCATGGGGAACCTGGGACCTCAAAACTTAAAAGTGCTCCAAGCATTATGGTTTTTTAAGCATAACAATGCACCAGGGATCACAGCGCACCAAAACCCAAAAGTCTTATTTTCGCACAAAAATTGCACAAATGGCCGAAAATGCACCACCAGCACCAAAATTGGACCACGGCGCACCACGGACCTCAAAACTGTAAAGTGTTCCAAGCATTATGGTTTTTTATGCATAAGGATTCACCAGGGATCACGGAGCATCAAAACCCAAAAGTCTTATTTTGGCACGAAAATTGCATAATGGGCAGAAAATGCACCACTGGCACCAAAACACCTCGGACCTAAAAACTTAAAAGTGCTTCAAGCATTAAGGTTTTTATGCATAAGAATTTATCAAGGATCACAGGGCATAAAAACCCAAAAATCTTATTTTCGCAAGAAAATTACACAATGGGCCGAAAAAGCATTTCTGTAACCAAAATTGGACCACGGGGCACCACGAACCTGAACACTGAAAAGTGTTCCGAGCATTATTGTTTTTTATGCATAAGAATGCACCAGGGATCACGGTGCACAAAAACCCAAACGTCTTTTTTTCGCACGAAAATTGCATAAATGGCTGAAACTGCACCCTTGGCACCAAAATGGGACCACGGGGCACCACGAACCTCAAGACTGGAAAGTGTTTCGAGCATTATCGATTTTTATGCATAAGAATGCACCAAGGATTACGTGGCACCAAAACCCAAAAGTCTTATTTTCGCACGAAAATTGCACAAATGTCCGTAAATGCACCACCGGCACCAAAATTCGAGCACGGGGCACCTGGCACCTCAAAACTGAAAATTGTTCCAAGAATTATGGTCTTTTATGCATAAGAATGCACCAGGGATCATGGGGCACCAAAACCCAAAAGTCTTATTTTCGCACGAAAATTTCACAAATGGCCGAAAATGCACCACAGGCACCAAAATTGGACCATGGGGCACCACAGACATCAAAACTGAAAAATGCTCCGAGCATTATAATTTCTTATGCATAAGAATGCACCAGGAATCACAGGGAATCAAAACCCAAAAGTCTTATTTTCGCACGAAAGTTGCACTATGGGACGAAAATGCACCACATGCACTAAAATTGGACCACGCGGCACCTCGGACCTCAAAACTGAAAAGTGCTCCAAGAATTATGGTTTTTTATGCATAAGAATGCACCAGGGATCACGAGACACCAAAACCCAAAAGTCTTATTTTCGCATGAAAATTTAACAAATAGCCGAAAATGCACCACAGGCATGAAAATTGGACCACGGGGCACCACGGACCTCAAAACTGAAAAGTGCTCCAAGCATTATGGTTTTTTATGCATAAGAATGCACCAGGGATCACGGGGCACCAAAATCCAAAAGTCTTATTTACGCATGAAAATTGCACAATGGGCCGAAAATGCACCACGGGCACCAAAATTGGACCCGGGGGCACCTTGACCTCAAAACTGAGAAGTGCTCCGAGCATTATGGTTTTTTATGCATAAGAATGCACCAGGGATCACGGCGCACCAAAACCCAAAAGTCTTATTTTCGCACGAAAATTGCACAAATGGTCCAAAATGCACCCCCACCACCAAAATTGGACCACGCGTCACCTCGGACCTCAAAACATAAAAGTGCTCTGAGCATTATAGTTTTTTATGCATAAGAATGCGCCAGGGATCTCGGGGAACCAAAATCCAAAAGTCTTATTTTCGCAAGAAAGTTGCACAATGGGACGAAAATGCACCACGTGCACTAAAATTGTAGCACGGGGCACCTCGGACCTCAAAAATGAAAAGCGCTCCAAGCATTATGGTTTTTTATGCATAAGAATGCACCAGGGATCACGGGGAACCAAAACACAAAAGTCTTATTTTTGCACGAAAGTTGCACATTGGGACGAAAATGTACCACGTGCACTAAAATTGGACCACGGGGCACCTCGGACCTGAAAACTGAAGAGTGCTCCAAGCACTAGGGTTTTTTATGCATAAGAATGCACCAGGGATCACAGGGCACCAAAACACAAAAGTCTTATTTTTGCACGAAATTGCACAATGGGCCGAGAATGCACCACGAGCACCAAAATTGGACCACGGGGCACCACGGACCTCAAAACTGAAATGTGTACCGAGCATTAAGGTTTTTTTATCAATAAGAAGGCACTAAGGATCATGGGAACCAAAATCCAAAAGTCTTATTTTCGCACGAAAGTTGCACAATGGGACGAAAATGCACCACGTGCACTAAAATTTGACCACGGGGCACCTTGGACCTCCAAAATGAAAAGTGCTCCAAGCATTATGTCTTTTTACGCATAAGAAGAATGCACCACGGATCATGGGGCACCAAAACCCAAAAGTCTTATTTTCGCACGAAAATTGCTCAAATGGCCGAAAATGCACCACTGGCACCAAAATTGGACCACGGGGCACCACAGACCTCAAAACTGAAAAGTGCTCCAAGCATTATGATTTTGTATGCATAAGAATGCCATAGGGATCATGGGGCACCAAAACCTAAAAGTATTATTTTCGCACGAAAATTGCACAATGGGCCGAAAATGCACCACTAGCACCAAAAGTGGACCACGGGGCACCACGAACCTCAAGATTGAAAACTGTTCCGAGCATTATCGTATTTTATGCATAAGAATGTACCAAGGATCACAGGGAATCAAAACCCAAAGGTCTTATTTTCGCACAAAAATTTCTCAATGGGCCGAAAATGCACCACAGGCACCAAAATTGGACCACAGGGCACCACGGACCTCAAAACTGAAAAGTGCTCCGAGAATTATGGTTTTTTATGCATAAGAATGCACCAGGGATTGTGGGGCACAAACACCAAAAAGTCTTATTTTTGCACGAAAACTGCACATTGGGCCTAAAATGCACCACAAGCACCAAAATTGGACCACGGGGCACCTCAGACCTCAAAATTTGAAAGTGCTCCGAGCGTTATGATTTTTTATGCATAAGACTGCACCAGGGATCACGGGGCGCCAAATTCCAAAAGTATTATTTTCGCAGGAAAATTGTACAATGGGCCAAAAATGCACCATTGGCACCAAAATTGGACCATAGGCACGTCGGACCTCAAAACTGAAAAGTGCTCCGAGCATTATGGTTTTTTATGCATAAGAAAGCACCAGGGAAGACGGGGCACCAAAACCCAAAAGTCTTATTTTTCGCACGAAAATTGCACAAATGTCCGAAAATGCACAATCGACACCAAAATTGGACCACGGGACACCACAGACCTCAAAACTAAAAAGTGCTTCGACCATTATGGTTTTTTATGCATAAGAATGCACCAGGGATCATATGGTAGCAAAACCCACAAGTCTTATTTTCGCACGAAAATTGCCCAAATGGACGAAAATGCACCACCGCACAAAATTGGAGCACGGGGTACCACGGACCTCCAAAATGAAAAGTGCTCCAAGCATTATGGCTTTTTACACATAAGAAGAATGCACCATGGATCACGGGGCACCAAAACTCAAAAGTCTTATTTTCGCACGAAAATTGCTCAAATGGTCGAAAATGCACCACTGGCACCAAAATTGGACCACGGGGCACCACAGACCTCATAACTGAAAAGTGCTGCAAGCATTATGGTTTTTTATGCATAAGAATGCCCTAGGGATCACGGGGCACCAAAACCCAAAAGTATTATTTTCGCACGAAAATTGCACAATGGGCTGAAAATGCACCACTAGCACCAAAAGTGGACCACGCGGCACCACGAACCTCAAGACCGAAAACTGTTCCAAGCATTATCGTATTTTATGCATAAGAATGTACGAAGGATCACGGGGAACCAAAACCCAAAGGTCTTATTTTCGCACGAAAATTTCTCAATGGGCCGAAAATGCACCACGGGCACCAAAATTGGACCACGGGGCACCACGGACCTCAAAAATGAAAAGTGCTCTGACCATTATGGTTTTTTATGCATAAGAATGCACTAGGGATCATGGGGCACCAACACCCAAAATCTTATTTTCACACGAAAATTGCACAAATGGCCGAAAATGCACAACCGACACCAAAATTGGACCACGAGGCACCACAGACCTCAAAACTGAAAAGTGCTTCGAGCATTATGGTTTTTTATGCATAAGAATGCACCAGGGATCATGGGGTAGCCAAACCCAAAAGTCTTATTTTCGCACGAAAATTGCACAAATGGACGAAAATGCACCACAGGCAAAAAATTGGAGCACGGGGCACCACGGACCTCAAAACTGAAAAGTGTTCCAAGCATTATGGTTTTTTATTCATAAGACTGCACCAGAGATCACGGGGCACCAAAATCCAAAAGTCGTATTTTCGCACGAAAATTGCACAATGACCAATAAATGCGCCACGGGCACCAAAATTGGACCACGAGGCACCTCGGACCTCAATACTTAAAACTGCTCCATGCATTATGGTTTTTTATGCATAAGAATTCACCAGGGATCACTGCACACCAAAACCAAAAAGTCTTATTTTCGTACGGAAATTGCACAAATGGCCGAAAATGCACCACAGGCACCAAAATTAGACCACAGGTCACCACGGACCCCAAAATTGAAAAGTGTTCCGAGCAGTATGGTTTTTTATGCATAAGAATGCACCAAGGATTTTGGGGTACGAAAACCCAAAAGTCTTATTTTCGTACGAAGATTGCACAAATGCCCGAAAATGCACCACCGGCACCAAAATTCGACCACGGGGCACCACGAACCTCAAAAGTGAAATGTGCTCCGAGCATTATAGTTTCTTGTGCATAAGAATGCACCAGGGATCACGATGCACCAAAACCCAAAAGTCTTATTTTCGCATGAAAATTGCACAATTGGCCGAAAATGCACCACAGACACAAACTATGACCACGGGGCACCTCGGATCTCAAAATTGAAAAGTGCTCTGAGCATTAAGGTTTTTTATGCATAAGAATGCACCAGGGATCCCGGGGCACCAAAACCCAACAGTCTTAGTTTCGCACGAAAATTTCCCAAATGGCCGAAATTGCACTCCTCGCACCAAAATTGGTCCACGGGGCACCACGAACCTCAAGACTGAAAAGTGTTCCGAGCATTATGGATTTTTATGCACAAGAATGTACCAAGGACATGGGGCACCAAAATCCAAAAGTCTTATTTTCGTACGAAAATTGCACAATGGGGCGAAAATGCACCACGGGCACCAAAATTGGACCACAGGGCACCTCAGACCTCAAAACTGAAAAGTGCTCTAAGCATTATGGCTTTTTATTCATAAGAATGCACTAGGGATCGCGGGACACAGAAACCCAAAAGTCTTATTTTTGCATGAAAATTGCACAATGGTCATTAAATGCACCACGGTCACCAAAATTGGACCACGGGGCACCTTGGACCTCAATACTTAAAAGTTCTCTAAGTATTATGGCTTTTTATGCATAAGAATTAACCAGGGATCACGGGGTACCAAAATCCAAAAGTCCTATTTTCGCACGAAAATTGCACAAATGGCCGAAAATGAACCATCGGCACCAAAATTTGAGCACGAGGCACCATGGACCTCAAAACTGATAAGTGTTATGAGCATTATGGTTTTTTATGCATAAGAATGCACCAGGGATCACGGGGCCCCAAAACCCAAAAGTCTTTTTTTGGCACAAAAATTGCACAATGGGCCGAAAATACACCACGGGCACCCAAATTGGACCACGGGGCACGTCTGACCTCAAAACTGAAAAGTGCTCCGAGCATTATGGATTTTTATGCATAAGAATGCACCAGGGATCACGGGGCACCAACACCAAAAAGTCTTTTTTTCGCACGAAAATTGCATAATGACCAATAAATGCACCACGGGCACCAAAATTGGACCACAGAGCACCTCGGACCTCAATACTTAAAAGTGCTCCGTGCATTATGGTTTTTTATGCGTAAGAATTCACCAGGGATCACTGGACACCAAAACCCAAAAGTCTTATTTTCGCACGAAAATTGCACAAATGGCCGAAAATGCACCACCGATACCAACATTAAACCACGGGTCACCACGGACCCCAAAACTGAAGAGTGTTCTGAGCATTATAATTTTTTATGCATAAGAATGCACCAAGGATCATGGGGCACCCAAACCTAAAAGTCTTATTTTCGCACGAAAATTGCACAATGAGCCGAAAGTGCACCACGGACACCAAAATTTGACCACGGGGCACCTCGGATCTCAAAACTGAAAAGTACTCCGAGCATTAAGGCTTTTTATGCATAAGAATACACCAGGGATCACGGGGCACCAAAACCCAAGAGTCTTAGTTTCGCACGAAAATTGCACAAATGGCCGAAATTGCACACCCCGCACCAAAATTGGACCACGGGGCACCACGGACCTCAAAAATGAAAAGTGTTCAAAGTATTATGGTTTTTTATGCATAAGAATGCACCAGGGATCACGGGGCACCAAAATCCAAAAGTCTTATTTTCGCACTAAAATTGCACATGGGCCGAAAATGCACCACGGGCACCAAAGTTGGACCATGGGGCACCTTGGACGTCAAAACTGAAAAGTGCTTCAAGGATTATATTTTTTTTATGCATAAGAATGCACCAGGGATCACGGGGCACCAAAACCCAAAAGTCTTATTTTTGCACGAAAATTGCAGAATGGGCTGAAAATGCACCACGGGCACCAAAATTGGACCACATGGCACCTCGGAGCTCAAAACATCAAAGTGCTCCAAGCATTATAGTTTTTCATGCATAAGAATGTACCAGGGATGATGGGGAACCAAAACCTAAAAGTCTTATTTTCGCACGAAAATTGCACAATGGGCTGAAAATGCACCACGGGCACCAAAATTGGACCACGGGGCACCTCGGACCTCAAAATTGAAAAGTGCTTCGAGCGTTATGCTTTTTTATGCATAACAATGCACCAGGGATCATGGGGCACTAAAATCTAAAAGTCTTATTTCCGCACGAAAATTGCACAAATAGGATAAAATGCACCACGGGCACCAAAATTGGACCACGGTGCACCTCGGACCTCAGAACTGAAAAGTACTTCGAGCATTATGGTTTTTTATGCATAAGAATGTACTAGGGATCACGGGGCACCGAAACCCAAAAGTCTTATTTTCGCACGAAAATTGCTCAAATGACCGAAAATGCACCACCGGCACCAAAATTGGTCCACGGGGCACCACGGAACTCAAAACTGAAATGTGCTTCGAGCATTATGGTTTTTTATGTATAAGAATGCACCTGGGATCATAGGGCACCAAAACCCAAAGGTCTTATTTTCGCACGAAAATTGCATAACGGGCCGAAAATGCACTACGGGCATCAAAATTGGACCACGTGGCACCTCAGACTTCAAAACATCAAAGTGCTCCGAGCATTATAGTTTTTTATGCATAAGAATATACCACGGATGACGGGGAACCAAAACCCAAAAGTCTTATTTTCGCACGAAAATTGCACAACGGGCCAAAAATGAACCACGGGCACCAAAATTGGACCACGGGGCACCTCGGACCTCAAACTTGAAAAGTGCTTCGAGCATTATGCTTTTTTATGCATAACAATGCACCAGGGATCATGGGGCACCAAAACCGAAAAGTCTTATTTCCACACAAAAATTGCACAAATGGCATAAAATGCAAAACGGGCACCAAAATTGGACCACGGAGACCTCGGACCTCAAAACTTGAAAGTGCTTTGAGCATTATGGTTTTTCATGCATAAGAATGCACCAGAGATCACGGGGCACCAAAACCCAAAAGTCTTAATTTCGTTCGAAAATTGCTCAATTGGCCGAAAATGCACCACCGGCACAACAATTGGACCACGGGGCACCACAGACCTCAAAACTGAAAAGTGTTTTGAGCATTATGATTTTGTATGCTTAAGAATGCACCAAGGATCACGGGACACCAAAACCCAAAAGTCTTATTTACGCACGAAAATTTCACAAATGGGCGAAAATGCACCACAGGCACCAAAATTGGACCACTGGGTACCACGGACGTCAAAACTGAAACGAGCTTCAAGCATTATGGTTTTTTATGCATAAGAATGCACCAGGGATCACGGGGAACTAAAACCCAAAACTCTTATTGTTGAATGAAAATTTCACATATGGCCGAAAATGCACCACAGACACCAAAATTAGACCGCGAGACAGCACGGACCTCAAAACTGAAAAGTGCTCCAAGCATTATGGTTTTCTATGCATAAGAATGCACTAGCGATCACGGGGCACCATAACACAAAAGTCTTATTTTCGCACTAAAATTGCAAAAATGGCTGAATATGTACCACCGGCACCAAAATTGGACCACGAAGCACCACGGACCTCAAAACTGAAAACTGTTTCGAGAATTATGGTTTTTTATGCATAAGAATGTACCACGGATAACGGGGCACAAAAATCCAAAAGTCTTATTTTCGTACGAAAATTTCACAAATGGCTGAAAATGCACCACAGGCACCAAAATTGGACCACGGGGCACCACGGACCTCAAAACGGAAAAGTGTTCCAAGCATTATGGATTTTTATGCATAGAATGCACCAGAAATCACGGGGCACCAAATCCCAAAAGGCTTATTTTCCCTTGAAAATTGCACAAATGGCCGAAAATGCACCACCGACACCAAATTTTGAACCCCAGGCACCACGAATCTCAAAACTGAAAAGTGATCCGAGCATTATGATTTTTTATGCATAAGAATATACTAGGAATCACGGGCACCAAAACACAAAAGTCTTATTTTCGCACGAAAATTGCACAAATGGCCGAATATGCACCACCGGCACCAAAATTGGACCACGAGGCACCACGGACCTCAAAACTGAAAAGTTTTCCGAGCATTATGATTTTTTATGCATAAAATGCACCAAGGATCATGGGGCACCAAAACCCAAAAGTCTTATTTCCGCACAAAAATTGCACAAATGGGCGAAAATGCACCACGGGCACCAAAATTGGACCACGGTGCACCTCGGACCTCAAAACTGAAAAGTGCTTCAAGCATTATGGTTTTTTATGCATATAATGCACCAGGGATCACGGGGTACCAAATCCCAAAAGTCTTATTTTCGCATGAAAATTGCACAAATGGCCGAAAATGCACCACGGACACCAAAATTTGACCACGGGGCACCACGGACCTCAAAACTGAAAAGTGTTCCGAGCATTATGGTTTTTTATGCATAAGAATGCTCCAGGGATCACGGGGCACCAAAACCGAAAACTCTTATTTTCGCACGAAAATTGCACAATGGGCCGAAGATGCACCACGGGCACCAAAATTAGACCACGGGGCACCTCGGACCTCAAAACTGAAAAGTGCTCTGAGCATTATGCTTTTTAATGCATAAGAATGCACCAGGGTTCACAGGTCACCCGAACCCAAAAGTGTTATTTTCGCATGAAAATTGCACAAATGGCCGACAATGCACCACGGGGCACCTTGGACCTCAATATTTAAAAGTGCTACGAGCATTATGGTTTTTTATGCATAAGAATGCACCAGGGATCACGGGGCACCAAAACCCAAAAGTCTTCTTTTCGCATGAAAGTTGCACAATGGGCCAAAAATGCACCACGGGGACCAAAATTGGACCACAGGGCACCACAGACCTCCAAACTGAAAAGTGCTATGAGTATTATGGTGCTTTCTACATCAAAATGCACCAGGGATCACGAGGCACCAAAACCTAAAAGTCTTATTTTCGCACGAAAAGCCGAAAATGCACCACCGGCACCAAAATTGGACCACGGGGCACCACAGACCTCAAAACTGAAAAGTGTTCCAAGCATTATGGTTTTTTATGAATAAGAATGCAACACAGATCACGGGGCACGAAAACCCAAAAGTCTTATTTTCGCACGAAAATTGCACAATGGACTGAAAATTCTCCACTGGCACCAAAATTGGACCACGGGGTACCTCATACCTCAAAACTGAAAAGTTCTTCAAGCATAATGGTTTTTTCTGCATGAGAATGCCCTAGGGATCACAGGGCACCAAAAACCAAAAGTCTTATTTTCGCACGAAAATTGCACAAATGGTTGAGAATGCACACCTGGCACCAAAATTCAACCACGGGGCACCACAGACCTCAAAACTGAAAAGTGTTCCAAGCATTATGGTTTTTTATGCATAAGAATGCACCAGGAAGAAAGGGGCACCAAAACCCAAAAGTCTTATTTTCGCATGAAAATTTCACAAATGGCAGAAAATCCACCACCGGCACAAATATTGGACCACAGGGCACCCCAGATGTCAAAACTGAAAAATGTTCTGAGCATTATGGTTTTTTATGCCTAAGAATGCACTAGGGATCATGGGGCACCGAAACCCAAAAGTCTTATTTTCGCACGAAAATTGCACAAATGTCTGAAAATGCACCACCAGCACCCAAATTGGACCACGGGGCACAACAGACCTCAAAATTGAAAAGTTTTCCAAGCATTATGGTTTTTTATGCATAAGAATGCACCAGGGATCACGGGGCACCAAAACCCAAAAGTCTTATTTTCGCAAGAAAATTTCACAAATGGCAGAAAATTCACAAATGGCACAAAAATTGGACCACGTAGCACCCCGGAGCTCAAAACTGAAAAGTGTTCCGAGAATAATGGGTTTTTATGCATAAGAATGCACCAGGGATCACGGGGTACCAAAACCCAAAAGTCTTATTTTCGCACGAAAATTGCACAACGGGCCGAAAATGCACCACGGGCAACAAAATTGGACTACAGGGCACCACGGAGCTCAAAACTGAAAAGTTTTCCAAGCTTTATGATTTTTTATGCCTAAGAATGCACCAAGGATAACAGGGCACCAAAACCCAAAAGTCTTATTTTTGCATGAAAATTTCACATATGGCTGAAAATGCACCACCGGCACGAAAATTGGACCACGGGGCACTGGGGACCTCAAAACTGAAAAGTGCTCCAAGCATTATGGTTATTTATGCATAAGGATGCACCTAGGATCACAGGGCACCAAAAATCAAAAGTCTTATTTGGCACGAAAATTGCCCCGTGTGCCGAAAAGGCACCACGAGCACCAAAATTGGACCACGGGGCATCACAGACCTCAAACCTAAGAATTGCTTTAAGCATTATGGCTTTTTATGCATAAGGATGCCCCAAGGATCATGTGGCACCAAAACCCAGAAGTCTTCTTTTTGCACGAAAATTGCACAAATGGCCGAAAATGCACCATGAGCACCAAAATTGGACCACGGGGCATCACAGACCTCAAAGCTAAAAAATGCTTCGAGCATTATGGTTTTTTATGCATAAGGATTCCCCAAGGATCATGGGGCACCAAAACCCAAAAGTCTTATTCGGCACGAAAATTGCATAATGGGCCAAGAATGCACCACGGGCACCAAAATTGTACCACGGGGGACCACAGACCTCAAAATTGAAAAGTGCTCCGAGCGTTATGGATTTTTATGCATAAGGATGCACCAGGGATTACGGGGCACCAAAACCTAAAAGTCTTATTTTGGCACGAAAATTGCATAATGGGCCGAAAATGCACCATGGGCACCAAAATTGGACCACGGGGCACCACGGACCTCAAAACTGAAAAGTTCTCCAAGCATTATGGTTTTTTATGCATAGAATGCACCAGGGATCACGGGGTACCAAATCCCAAAAGTCTTATTTTTGCATGAAAATTGCACAAATGGCCGAAAATGCACCACCGACACCAAAATTTGACCACGGGGCACCACGGACCTCAAAACTAAAAAGTGTTCCGAGCATAATGGTTTTTTATGCATAAGAATGCTCCAGGGATCACGGGGCACCAAAACGGAAAACTCTTATTTTCGCACGAAAATTGCACAATAGGCCGAAAATGCACCACGGGCACCAAAATTAGACCACGGGGCACCTCGGACCTCAAAACTGAAAAGTGCTCTGAGCATTATGCTTTTTAATGCATAAGAATGCACCAGGGTTCACAGGTCACCCAAACCCAAAAGTGTTATTTTCGCACGAAAATTGCACAAATGGTCGACAATGCACCACGGGGCACCTTGGACCTCAATATTTAAAAGTGCTATGAGCATTATGGTTTTTTATGCATAAGAATGCACCAGGGATCACGGGGCACCAAAACCCAAAAGTCTTCTTTTTGCATGAAAGTTGCACAATGGGCCAAAAATGCACCACGGGCACCAAAATTGGACCACAGGGCACCACGGACCTCCAAACTGAAAAGTTCTATGAGTATTATGGTGCTTTCTACATCAAAATGCACCAGGGATCACGAGGCACCAAAACCCAAAAGTCTTATTTTCGCACGAAAATTTCTCACACAGCCGAAAATGCACCACCGACACCAAAATTGGACCACGGGACACCACAGACCTCAAAACTGAAAAGTGTTCCAAGCATTATGGTTTTTTATAAGTAAGAATGCAACACGGATCATGGGGCACCAAAACCCAAAAGTCTTATTTTCGCACGAAAATTGCACAATGGACTGGAAATTCTCCACGGGCACCAAAATTGGACCACGGGGTACCTCATACCTCAAAACTGAAAAGTGCTTCAAGCATAATGGTTTTTTCTGCATGAGAATGCACTAGGGATCACAGGGCACCAAAAACCAAAAGTCTTATTTTCGCACGAAAATTGCACAAATGGTTAAGAATGCACACCTGGCACCAAAATTCGACCACGGGGCACCACAGACCTCAAAACTGAAAAGTGTTCCAAGCATTATGGTTTTTTATGCATAAGAATGCACCAGGAAGAAAGGGGCACCAAAACTCAAAAGTCTTATTTTCGCATGAAAATTTCACAAATGGCAGAAAATCCACCACCGGCACAAAAATTGGACCACAGGGCACCCCAGACGTCCAAACTGAAAAGTGTTCTGAGCATTATGATTTTTTATGCCTAAGAATGCACTAGGGATCATGGGGAACCGAAACCCAAAAGTCTTATTTTCGCACGAAAATTGCACAAATGTCTGAAAATGCACCACCAACACCCAAATTGGACCACGGGGCACAACGGACCTCAAAACTGAAAAGTTTTCTGAGCATTATGGTTTTTTATGCATAAGAATGCACCAGGGATCACGGGGCACCAAAACCCAAAAGTCTTATTTTCGCATGAAAATTTCACAAATGGCAGAAAATACACCACCGGCACAAAAATTGGACCACGTAGCACCCCGGAGCTCAAAACTGAAAAGTGTTCCAAGAATAATGGTTTTTTATGCATAAGAATGCACCAGGGATCACGGGGTACCAAAAGCCAAAAGTCTTATTTTCGCACGAAAATTACACAACGGGCAGAAATTGCACCACGGGCACCAAAATTGGACCACAGGGCACCATGGAGCTCAAAACTGAAAAGTGCTCCAAGCTTTATGATTTTTTATGCATAAGAATGCACCAAGGATAACAGGGCACCAAAACCCAAAAGTCTTATTTTTGCATGAAAATTTCACATATGGTTGAAAATGCACCACCGGCACGAAAATTGGACCACGGGGCACTGGGGACCTCAAAACTGAAAAGTGCTCCAAGCATTATGGTTATTTATGCATAAGGATGCACCTTGGATCACAAGGCACCAAAAATCAAAAGTCTTATTTGGCACGAAAATTGCCCCGTGTGCCGAAAAGGCACCACGAGCACCAAAATTGGACCACGGGGCATCACAGACCTCAAACCTAAAAATTGCTTCAAGCATTATGGTTTTTTATGCATAAGGATACCCCAAGGATCATGGGGCACCAAAACCCAGAAGTCTTTTTTTTGCACGAAAATTGCACAAATGGCCGAAAATGCACCATGAGCACCAAAATTGGACCACGGGGCATCACAGACCTCAAAGCTAAAAAATGCTTCGAGCATTATGGTTTTTTATGCATAAGGATTCCCCAAGGATCATGGGGCACCAAAACCCAAAAGTCTTATTCGGCACGAAAATTGCATAATGGGCCAAGAATGCACCACGGGCACCAAAATTGTACCACGGGGGACCACAGACCTCAAAATTGAAAAGTGCTCCGAGCGTTAAGGATTTTTATGCATAAGGATGCACCAGGGATTACGGGGCACCAAAACCTAAAAGTCTTATTTTGGCACGAAAATTGCATAATGGGCCGAAAATGCACCATGGGCACCAAAATTGGACCACGGGGCACCACGGACCTCAAAACTGAAAAGTGCTCCAAGCATTATGGTTTTTTATGCATAAGGATGCCCCAAGGATCATGGGGCACCAAAACCCAAAATTCTTATTTTGGCACGAAAATTACATAATGGGCAAAGAAAGCACCTCGGGCACCAAAATTGGACCACGGGGCACCACAGACCTCAAAATTGAAAAGTGCTCTGAGCATTATGGAATTTTATGCATTAAGATGCACCAGGGATCATGGGGCACCAAAACCTAAAAGTCTTATTTTGGCATGAAAATTGCATAATGGGAAGAAAATGCACCACGGGCACCAAAATTTGACTACGGGGTACCACGGACCTCAAAACTGAAAACTGCTCCGAGCATTATGGCTTTTTATGCATAAGGATGCACCAGGGATCACGGGGCACCAAAACCTAAAAGTCTTATATTGGCATGGAAATTGCACCATGGGCCAAAAATGCACTACGAGGCACCAAAATTGGACCACTAAACACCACAGACCTCAAAACTGAAAAGTGCTCCGAGCATAATGGTTTTTTTATGTATAAGAATGCACCAAGGATCACGGGGAACCAAAACTCGAAAGTCTTATTTTAGCACGAAAATTGCACAATGGGTCGAAACTGCACCACGGGCACCAAAATTGGACCATGGGGCACCACGAACCTCAAAACTGAAAAGTGCTCTAAGCATTATGGTTTTTTATTTATAAGAATGCACCAAGGATAACGGGGCACCAAAACCCAAAAGTCTTATTTTCCCACGAAAATTTCACAAATGGCCGAAAATGCACCACCGGCACCAAAATTGGACCACGGGGCACCACGGACCACAAAACTGAAAAGTGCTTTGAGCATTATGGTTTTTTATGCATAAGGATGCACGAAGGATCACAGGGAACCAAAAACCAAAAGTCTTATTTTCGCACGAAACTTTTGCCTCATGTGCCCAAAAGGCACCACGGGCACCAAAATTGGACCACGGGACATCACAGACCTCAAACCTAAAAAGTTCTTTGAGCATTATGGTTTTTTATGCATAAGGATGCACCAAGGATCACGGGGCACCAAAACCCAAAAGTCTTATTTTGGCACAAAAATTGCACCAGGTGCCGAAAATGCATCACGGGCACCATAATTGGACCACGGGGCATGTAACGTTGTGGTTTTCTTAATTATATGATTAAGTATTTGATTAACAATGAACGAGCAAAATAAATTTAAATTATGTTGATTGATATAATAATAATTAACTTAAGTTCTATGTTTTGTTTTGTGCCATAGTGTTATTGTGAATTTTTTGGGACTTTTACGTGAGTTCCGTAAGTTGTAGAAAAATAAAAAATAAAAATAAGAGAAGGGGGGTGTTCTTAGAGGAAGTATAGGTGCAAAAGTAAAAATCCTAATTAAAACCCGAATTTGAACGTCCAAGCTTCCATTCTACGATTGTCTTCATTTCTTCCTCCTTTCTCGCGAAGCTCTCTTCTCTCTCCTCCTTCCAAGCTTGGCCGTGGCACTCAAAAGGCAATAGAAGCCATTATTGTTGGTTGCTTTAAGCTTTGTATGCAAGCCAAAACATCATCTCTTCACCATCCCAACCAAGTTTCCTTTTCCTCTTCATCCCTTTTTTTTCTCTCTCTCTCTGCTGGAACTAAACCCAAAGGTAAGGGGAGCTTATCTATTTTCAGTTTAAGTGTGGTTGAGAGTTAGAGGGCTCAACCACACACAACATGAATGCCCCTCATCTGGACTGTTGTGTGTGTTTTGTTTGAATGCTTGAATGTGAAAAGTTGATGAAATCGGTTGAAACCCTTTGGCAGTGGTTGTGTGAGATTTGCATGTACTGTTTTCGAGTTTCCTTGGAACATGTCTCGGTTTTTCTCAAATTCACACATGTGTGCTTAATGTTTCTTTTTTCGTTTTTGTACCATTAAAAACTAGATAAAATAATATTTTTAACCATATAAATTACAAAAATTATCATGTCCAATTTCTAAATTAACCTTTTAAAAAGAAATAGGGCAAGGGTTTTGAGCTCTGTTTTGAGTTTGAAGCTTAGGCTGTTAGAAATAAATTTACTGGGAACAGTAGGGAAAGAATTTGGGGGCAAGGGTTACCATTTTAGAAAGATAAAGATGTTACCTTTCTACTGTAAAAAGTTCAGCTCAAGATGAATTCTAGTTGTTGATTTTACAATTGGGATACCATTTTGCATAATAGGACTCAAGAGATTTAATTCCATATAAAAAGTTTTTAATTTCGAGGTCATTTGCTACAATCGTTGAGAGCTCACATTCAGTACTGCCAAAGAGAAATCGACCTTATTTGGTCAATTTGGTTAATATGATAGAATTATTGGAATGGTGATGTTTGTTTATTAAGATGTGAATCTTGAGTATTTCATATTTGAAATATGTTTTGTGTGATACAGTCTTTTGATTGTAGGATGGATCTTGTAATTAAGTTTTGAATGAGGATGTTGGGTAGGTCACCACTTTGGTTCTAGAACTATGTTGGAAATTCACCTTTTGTTAAAGTTAGTGCTGTGTTGTAAGTAAGGATTCAGAGTGTGAGAATATCTTACTTGAGCTTATTGAACTGCTGGATGGGTTCATAAGCATAATTTGAGAAAAATGGTGAATTTATAACATAGAGGGAACTTGTGGAAATCAAAGTTGTTTGGCTTGTTACATGACATTGCATATGGGTAGGCACGTAAGTTGAGGGTGCTAGGTAGGCTCTCAAACTAGTGCTGAAGGTTTTCGTGGTGACTAACGGTGGGCCTATAGAATAGACAAGTGGGCGAATTCCTATACTCGATTAAATCCACGCTTCCTCCACAGAGTCAGTGCAAGGGACTCCCTGAATGGCCAGAGGTGGGACCAAGGTAGGGGATGGGGCCTATGGGGACCCCCCAAAAGTTGTAGAAATCTCCATGGAGTCGAGTCAGCACGACATTGCATAATGAAATTGTATATAAGATTGATGTATGTATTGTTGTGATGTTAGCTGAATTATT
This sequence comes from Pueraria montana var. lobata, assembly GCA_026413185.1. NCBI lineage: Eukaryota > Viridiplantae > Streptophyta > Magnoliopsida > Fabales > Fabaceae > Pueraria > Pueraria montana. Next base: position 17,930,570 of record CM048656.1, read on the forward strand.
ATTGTTGATTTATTCTAAATTTTCCTTTGATCAAATCCTATCCTTCTTTTTATAAATAAGCTTACCCTTGCATTTTTGTGTTTGTGTTGTTTTACTGCAATGATCGTGTGGTTGGCACGGGAGCAGATAGTGGTGATGTTGCAGGTTCTCAGGCCGCTCATGACTGAAGCAGATGTAGATCTTGAAGATGGGATGAGATCCGTCTTTTTGAATATGTTCTAGTATATATGTACATAGTATGGAGACCAGCTTAGGACATATGTATAAATACTAAGGTTGTGATGAATGTTCTCTACAAGAGGACTATTTTGGTATTGTATGTACATATTTATATATTTAAGTTTTGTAAAGCCAGGCCTAATACTCTTATGATGTGATGATGTACATTATATGTAGGAAAGTAGTACATATATATGTATTAAATGTGAAAAAATAGTGAAAAAATTTCTATGTAGTTTCATATGATAATATTTAACAAAATGTTTTAGTATAACAAATCTGTAACCAAGATAGGTCGTTACAAGGCACCACGAACCTCAACACTGAAAAGTGCTTCGAGCATTATGGTTTCTTATGCATAACAATTCCCCAGGGATCACGGGGCACCAAAACACAAAAGTCTCGTTTTGGCACGAAAATTGCACCATGGGCCAAAAATGCACCACGGGGCACCAAAATTGGACCACTGGACACCACGGACCTCAAAACTGAAAAGTACTCCGAGCATTATGGTTTTTTATGTATAAGAATGCACCAGGGATCATGGGGCACCAAAACCCAAAATTCTTATTTTGGCACGAAAATTGCACCATGGGTCGAACATGCACCACTGTCACAAAAATTGGACCACGGGACACCACAGACCTCAAAACTGAAAAGGGCTCTAAGCATTATGGTTTTTTATGCATAAGGATGCACTAGGGATAACGGGGCACCAAAACCCAAAAGTCTTATTTTCGCACAAAAATTGCACAAATGGCCGAAAATGCACCACCAGCACCAAAATTGGACAACGGGGCACAACGGACCTCAAAAATGAAAAGTGTTCCGAGCATTATGGTTTTTTATGCATAAGAATGCACCAGGGATCATGGGGCACAATACCCAAAAGACTTATTTTTGCACGAAAATTGCACAAAGGGCCAAAAATTCACCACGGGCACCAACATTGGACCACGGGGCACATCGAACCTCAAAACTGAAAGGTGCTCCGAGCATTATGGTTTTTTATGCATAAGAATGCACAAGGGATCACTACGTAACAAAACCCAAAAGTCTTATTTTCGCACGAAAATTGTACAAATGGCCGAAAATGCATCCCCGGCACCAAAATTTGACCACGAGGCAGCACGAACCTCAAGACTAAAAACTGTTCCGAGCATTAAGGTTTTTTATGGATAAGAATGCACCAGAGATCACGGGGCACCAAAATCCAAAAGTCTTATTTTCGCACGAAAATTGCACAATGGGCCAAAAATGCACCACGGGCACCAAAATTGGACCACAGGGCACCTCGGAACTCAAAACTGGAAAGTTTTCCAAGAATTATGGTTTTTTATGCATAAGAATGCACCAGGGATCACGGGCCACCAAAACCCAAAAGTCTTATTTTCTGACGAAAATTGCACAAATGGCCGAAAACATACCACCGGCACCATAATTGGATCACGGGGCACAACGGACCTCAGAACTGAAAAGTGTTCTGAGCATTATGGTTTTTTATGCAAAAGAATGCACCAGGGCTCACGGGGCACCAGAACCCAAAAGTCTTATTTTCGCACGAAAATTGCACAATGGGCCGAAAATGCACCATTGGCACCAAAATTGGACCACGGGGCACCTCGGACCTCAATACTCAAAAGTGCTCCGAGCATGTTCATTTTTTAGGCATAAGAATTTACCAGGGATCACGAGGCACCAAAACCCAAAAGTCTTATTTTCGCACGAAAATTGCATAAATGGCCGAAAATGCAACACCGGCACCAAAATTGGACCACGGCGCACCACGGACCTCAAAACTGAAAAGTGTTCCAAGCATTATGGTGTATTGTGCATAAGAATGCACCAGGGATCACGGGGCACCAAAACCCGAAAGACTTATTTTCGCACGAAAGTTGTACAAAGGGCCGAAAATGCACCACAGTCATCAACATTGGACCACGGGGCACGAAGGACCTCAAAACTGAAAAGTGTACTAAGCATTATCGTTTTTTATGCGTACGGATGCACCATGGATCACGTGGCACCAAAACCTAAAAGTCTTATTTTCGCACTAAAATTGCACAATTGGCCGAAAATGCATCCCCGACACCAAAATTGGACCCTGGGGCACCACGAACGTCAAGAGTGAAAAGTGTTCCGAGCATTATGGTTTTTTATGGATAAGAATGCACCAGGGATCACGGGGCACCAAAACCCAAAAGTCTTATTTTCGCACGAAAATTGCATAAATGGCCGAAAATGCAACGCCGACACCAAAACTGGACCACGGCGCACCACGGACCTCAAAACTGAAAAGTGTTCCGAGCATTGTGGTGTATTATGCATAAGAATGCACCAGGGATCACGGGGCACCAAACCCCAAAAGTCTTATTTTTGCACGAAAATTGCATAAATGGCCGAAAATGCACCACGGGCACCAAAATTGGACCATGGGGCACCACGGACCTCAAATCTGAAAAGTGTTCCGAGCATTATGGTTTTTTATGCATAAGGATGCACCAGGGATCACGTGGCACCAAAACCTAAAAGTCTTATTTTCACACGAAAAATGCACAAATGGTCGAAAATGCACTACTGGCACCAAAATTGGACCACGGGGCACCATGGACCACAAAACTGAAAGTGTTTCGAGCATTATGGTTTTTTATGCATAAGAATGCACCAGGAATCACGGGGCACCAAAACCCGAAAGACTAATTTTCGCACGAAAATTGCACAAAGCGCCAAAAATGCACCACGGGCATCAACATTGGACCACAAGGCACCACGAACCTCAAAAATGAAAAGTGCTCTAAGCATTATCATTTTTTATGCATAAGGATGCACCAGGGATCACGATTCACCAAAACCCAAAAGTCTTATTTTCGCACTAAAATTGAACAAATGGCCGAAAATGCATCCCCGACACGAAAATTGGACCATTGGGCACCACGAATGTCAAGAGTGAAAAGTGTTCTAAGTATTATGGTTTTTTATGCATAAGAATGCACCAGGGATCACGGGGCACCAAAACCTAAAAGTTATTTTCGCATGAAAATTGCACATTGGGCCAAAAATACACCACGGGCATCAACATTGGACCACAGGGCACCTCAAACCTCAATACTCAAAAGTGCTCCGAGCATTATGGTTTTTTATGCATAAGAATGTGCCAAGGATCATGGGGCACCGAAACCGAAAAGTCTTATTTTCACACAAAAATTGAATAAATGACTGAAAATGCTACGTCGACAACAAAATTGGACCACAGGGCACCATGGACCTCCGAACTGAAAAGTGTTCTGAGCATTATGATTTTTTATGCATAAGAATACAACAGGGATCACGGGGAACCAAAACCCAAAAGTCTTATTTTCGCACGAAAATTGTACAATGGGCCGAAAATGCACCACTGGCACCAAAATTGGACCACGGGGCAGCTCGGACCTCAATACTCAAAAGTGCTCCAAACATTTTCATTTTTTAGGCGCAAGAGTGCACCAGGGATCACGGGGCACCAAAACCCAAAAGTCTTATTTTCGCACAAAAATTGCATAAATGGCCGAAAATGCAACGCCGGCACCAAAATTGTACCACGGCACACCACGGACCTCAAAACTGAAAAGTGTTTCGAGCATTATGGTTTATTATGCATAAGAATGCCCCAGGGTCACGGGAAACCAAAACCCAAAAGACTTATTTTCGCACGAAAATTGCACAAAGGGCCGAAAATGCACCACGGGCACCAAAATTGGACCACGGGGCACCAAGGACCTCAAAACTGAAAAGTGTTTCTAGCATTATGGTTTTTTATGCATAAGGATGCACCAGGGATCACGTGGCACCAAAACCCAAAAGTCTTATTTTCGCACGAAAATTGCACAAATGGTCGAAAATGCACCACTGGCACCAAAATTGGACCACGGGGCACCACGGACCTCAACACTGAAAAGTGTTCCGAGCATTATGGTTTTTTATGCATAAGAATGCACCAGGGATCACGGGGCACCAAAACCCGAAAGACTTATTTTCGCACAAAAATTGCACAAAGCGCCGAAAATGCACCACGGGATCAACATTGGACCACGGCGCACCACGGACCTGATAATTGAAAAGTGCTCTAAGAATTATCATTTTTTATGCATAAGGATGCATCAGGGATCACGGGGCACCAAAACCCAAAAGTCTTATTTTCGCACGAAAATTGCACAAATGGCCGAAAATGCATCCCTAACACCAAAATTGGACCACGGGGCACCACGAACCTCAAGACTGAAAAGTGTTCTGAGCATTATGGTTTTTTATGGATAAGAATGCACCAGGGATCACGGGGCACCAAATCCCAAAAGTCTTGTTTTCGCACAAAAATTGCACGTTGGGCCAAAAATGCACCATGGGCATCACCATTGGACCACGGGGCACCTCGCACCTCAATACTCAAAAGTGCTCCGAGAATTATGGTTTTCTATGCAGAAGAATGCACCAAGGATCACAGGGCACCAAAACCCTAAAGTCTTATTTTCTCACGACAATTGCATAAATGGCCGAAAATGAGCCACGGGCACCAAAATTGGACCACAGGGCACCACGGACCTCAAAACTGAAAAGTGTTTTGAGCATTATGGTTTTTTATGCATAAGAATGCACCAGGGATCACGGGGCACCCAAACCCAAAAGTCTTATTTTCCCATGAAAATTTCACAATGGGCCGAAAATGCACCACGGGTACCACAATTGGACCACGAGGCACCTCGAACCTCAATACTCAAAAGGACCACATGCATATAAATATATGTCTGGATGCATTTGGTTTATAATATATCATATTAATTAGTTAAATTACCTTCAATTTGCATGGCAGTAGTTAAAGAAAGAATGACATACGGATGGAGTATTTATATATTGAAGTAAAATGAATTTACTTTGTGAATTCTTCCAGCGTGTATGTGCCTTGTACTTCGATATATATATCTTGTATTACTTATTGAAAATAAGATGTTACATTGTGCTCGTAATGTGATCTTGAGAAATATTATTAGGTGCATGAAATTATTGGATGCATAGAATTAGGGAATTTATTTGGTAGTTATCTGGAATGATATTCTGCAATTTTGTGTGAGTTGGTTATTACCGTCTGGGAAGGGATAACGATGTACATTTTATTCTGAGAATTGATTTTGAGATACCTCCATCTGGGATGGGGATGAGATTTATGATAGATACCTCCATCTGGGATGGGGAAGAGATTTGAGATACCTCCTTCTGCGATGGGGAAGAGATTCGGGATACCTCCATCTAAGATGGGGAAGGCAGTGGGACGCCATTGCATGGATATTAGCTGATAGACCTTTTACGAATCTGAGATCCACACCGGTTCTGGGAACCAAAGAGTCTAGTCTATTGATTCTGGGAAGCACTAAGTTATGTTTGTGATATCTATTTGAATGCATTGAGGTGTTAATTTTATTTATTGAAATAGTTTCCTTAATGAGAATGTTATGAGAGTAAATTGTGGTTGTTTTTAATTTGATTGGAGTATATATATATACAATATTTTTATTTTAAATTCTTGCGGGTACCATGGTTGAGTTTTTCCAGATTACCGCACCGGCTGAGAACAACACTATTTGCGAATCCTTTTAGAACTTGTTTTATTCACTGGGATTATTGTCTCATTAAAAGTGTTGTTTTCAGAACACGAGGGAGAGACTGTTGAGACGTCGGAGACTTGAACACTTACTTATTTTTAGTTATATTTTTGGGTTAGTACCTTTAGAATAAAGAGTTGGCTGTGGTTAATTCCGCTACTCTTTATTATTCATTGCTTTAGATGCCCATATTTGAGGATAATGTTTTTATTTATGTAAGGATTCATTTATTTGATATTTTTATAATATTTGAGGATTTTCATACCAGTTTTTTTTATAAAAAAAAATAGCCTATATTCTTTATGTTTTAAAGAATATTTTATTACGGGCTGTTATTGTAATGAAGGGAATTACAACCAAAACCCAAAAGTCTTATTTTCGAACAAAAATTGCACAAATGTCCGAAAATGCATTACCGTGGCCAAAATTGGAGCACGGGACACCACACACCTCAAAAATGAAATTTTTTGAGCATTATGGTTTTTTATACATAAGAATGCACCAGGGATCATGGGGCACCTAAACCAAAAAGTCTTATTTTTGCAAGAAAATTGCACAATGGGCAGGAAATGCACCACGGGCACCAAAATTGGACCACGGGGCACCTCGACCCTCAAAACTTAAAAGTGTTCCGAGCTTTATAGTTTTTTATGCATAAGAATGCACCAGAGATCACGGGGCACCAAAACCCAAAAGTCTTATTTTCGCACGAAAATTGCACAATGGGCCGCAAATGCACCACAGGCACCAAAGTTGGACCACGGGGCATCTCGAACCTCAAAACTGAAAAGTGATCCTAGCATTATAGTTTTTTATGCATAAGAATGCACAAGGGATCACGGGGCACCAAAACCCAAAAGTCTTACTTTTGCACGAAAATTGCACAAATGGCCGAAAATGCACCCCCGGCACCAAAATTGGACCACGGGACATATCAGACCTCAAAACTGAAAAGTGATCCTAGCATTATAGTTATTTATGCATAAGAATGCACCAGGGATCATGGGGCACCAAAACCCAAAAGTCTTACTTTCGGACGAAAATTGTACAAATGGCCGAAAATGCACCCCCGGCACCAAAATTGGACCACGGGGCACCACGCACCTCAAGACTGAAAATTGTTCTGAGCATTATGGTTTTTTATGCATAAGAAAGCACCAAGGATCATGGGCACCAAAACCCAAAAGTCTTATTTTCGCACGAAAATTGCACAAATGGCCGAAAATGCACCACGGGCACCAAAACTGGACCACGGGGCACCTCAGACTACAAAACTGAAAAGTGCTATGAGCATTATTGTTTTTTATGCATAAGAAGGCACCAGGGTTCATAGGGCACCAAAACCCAAAAGTCATATTTTCGCACGAAAATTGCACAAATGGCTGAAAAATACACCACCGGCACCAAAATTGGACCATGGGGCACTACGAACCTCAAAACTCAAAAGTGCTCCAAGCATTATGGTTTCTTATGCATTAGAATGCACCAAGGATCACGAGGCACCAAAATCCAAAAGTCTTATTTTCGCACGAAAAATGCACAAATAGCCGAAAATGCACCACGGGCACCAAAATTGGACCACGGGGCACCACGGACCTCAAAACTAAAGAAAAGTGATCTAGCATTATAGTTTTGTATGCATAAGAACGTGCCAGGGATCACATGGCACCAAAAGCCAAAAGTCTTATTTTCGCACGAAAATTGCACAAATGGCCGAAAATGCACCCCCGGCACCAAAATTGGACCACGGGGCACTACGCACCTCAAGACTGAAAAGTGTTCTGAGCATTATGGTTTCTTATGCATAAGAATGCACCAAGGACCAAGGGGCACAAAAACCCAAAAGTCTTATTTTCGCACGAAAATTGCACAATTGACCGAAAATGCATCACGGGCACAAAAATTGGACCACGGGGCACGTCGCACCTCAAAACTTTAAAGTGCTCCAAGCATTATAGTTTTTTATGCATAAGAATGCACCAGGGATCACGGGGCACCAAAACCCAAAAGTCTTATTTTCGCAGGAAAATTGTACAGTGGTCCGAAAATGCACCATGGCCACCAAAATTGGATCACGGGGCACCTCGGACCTCAAAACTGAAAAGTACTATGAGAAATATCGTTTTTTATGCATAAGAATGCACCAGGGCTCACAGGGCACCAAAACCCAAAATTCTTTTTTTTGCACGAAAATTGCACAAATGGCCGAAAAGACACCACTGACACCAAAGTTGGACCACGGGGCACCACAGACCTCAAAACTGAAAAGTGTTCTGAGCACTATTGTTTTTATGCATAAGAATGCACCAGGGATCATGGGGCACCAAAACCCAAAAGTCTTATTTTCACACAAAAATATCACAAATGGTAGAAAATACACCACTAGCACCAAAATTGGACCACGGGGCACCACGAACCTCAATACTGAAAAGTGTTCTGAGCATTATGGTTTTTTATGCATCAGAATGCACCAGGGATCACGGGGAACCAAAACCCAAAAGTCTTATTTTCGCACGAAAATTGCAGAATGGTCCGAAAATGCACCACGGGCACCAAAATTGGACCACGGGGCACCTCGGACCTCAAAACTGAAAAGTACTATGAGCATTATTGTTTTTTATGCATAAGAATGAACCAGGGTTCACAGGGCACAAAAACCCAAAATTCTTATTTTTGCACGAAAATTGCACTAATGGCCGAAAATACGCCACCGGCACCAAAGTTTGACCATGGGGCACCACAGACCTCAAAACTGAAAAAGTGCTTCGAGCACTATGGTTTGTTATGCATAAGAATGCACCAGGGATCACGGGGCACCAAAACCGAAAAGTTTTATTTTCACACGAAAATTTCACAAATGGTAGAAAATGCACCACCGGCACCAAAATTGGACCATGGGGCACTACGAACCTCAAAACTCAAAAGTGCTTCAAGCATTATGGTTTCTTATGCATTAGAATGCACCAAGGATCATGATGCACCAAAATCCAAAAGTCTTATTTTCGCACGAAAATTGCACAAATAGCCGAAAATGCACCACGGGCACCAAAATTGGACCACGGGGCACCATGGACCTCAAAACTAAAGAAAAGTGATCTAGCATTATAGTTTTTTATGCATAAGAACGTGCCAGGGATCACATGGCACCAAAAGCCAAAAGTCTTATTTTCGCACGAAAATTGCACAAATGGCCGAAAATGCACCCACGGCACAAAAATTGGACCACGGGGCACTACGCACCTCAAGACTGAAAAGTGTTTCGAGCATTATGGTTTCTTATGCATAAGAATGCACCAAGGACCAAGGGGCACAAAAACCCAAAAGTCTTATTTTCGCACGAAAATTGCACAATGGGCCGAAAATGCATCACGGGCACAAAAATTGGACCACGGGGCACGTCGCACCTCAAAACTTTAAAGTGCTCCAAGCATTATAGTTTTTTATGCATAAGAATGCACCAGGGATCACGGGGCACCAAAACCCAAAAGTCTTATTTTCGTAGGAAAATTGTACAATGGTCCGAAAATGCACCATGGCCACCAAAATTGGATCACGGGGCACCTCGGACCTAAAAACTGAAAAGTACTATGAGAAATATCGTTTTTTATGCATAAGAATGCACCAGGGCTCACAGGGCACCAAAACCCAAAATTCTTTTTTTTGCACGAAAATTGCACAAATGGCCGAAAATACACCACTGACACCAAAGTTGGACCACGAGGCACCACAGACCTCAAAACTGAAAAGTGTTCTGAGCACTATTGTTTTTTATGCACAAGAATGCACCAGGGATCATGGGGCACCAAAACCCAAAAGTCTTATTTTCGCACAAAAATATCACAAATGGTAGAAAATGCACCACTAGCACCAAAATTGGACCACGGGGCACCACGAACCTCAATACTGAAAAGTGTTCTGAGCATTATGGTTTTTTATGCATCAGAATGCACCAGGGATCACGGGGAACCAAAACCCAAAAGTCTTATTTTCGCACGAAAATTGCAGAATGGTCCGAAAATGCACCACGGGCACCAAAATTGGACCACGGGGCACCTCGGACCTCAAAACTGAAAAGTACTATGAGAATTATTGTTTTTTATGCATAAGAATGAACCAGGGTTCACAGGGCACAAAAACCCAAAATTCTTATTTTTGCACGAAAATTGCACTAATGGCCGAAAATACGCCACCAGCACCAAAGTTTGACCACGGGGCACCACGGACCTCAAAATTGAAAAGTGCTTCGAGCACTATGGTTTTTTATGCATAAGAATGCACCAGGGATCACGGGGCACCAAAACCCAAAAGTTTTATTTTCACACGAAAATTTCACAAATGGTAGAAAATGCACCACCGGCACCAAAATTGGACCATGGGGCACTACGAACCTCAAAACTCAAAAGTGCTCCAAGCATTATGGTTTCTTATGCATTAGAATGCACCAGGGATCACGGGGCACCAAAATCCAAAAGTCTTATTTTCGCACGAAAATTGCACAAATGGCCGAAAATGCACCACGTGCACCAAAATTGGATCACGGGGCACCACGGACCTCAAAACTGAAGAAAAGTGATCCTAGCATTATATTTTTTTATGCATAAGAATGTGCCAGGGATCACATGGCACCAAAAGCCAAAAGTATTATTTTCGCACGAAAATTGCATAAATGGCCGAAAATGCACCCCCGGCACCAAAATTGGACCACGGGGCACTACGCACCTCAAGACTGAAAAGTGTTCCGAGTATTATGGTTTCTTATGCATAAGAATGCACCAAGGACCACGGGGCACCAAAACTCAAAAGTGGTATTTTCGCACGAAAATTGCACAATGGGCCGAAAATGCATCACTGGCACAAAAATTGGACCACGGGGCAGGTCGCACCTCAAAACATTAAAGTGCTTTGAGCATTGTAGTTTTTTATGCATAAGAATGCACCAGGGATCACGGGGCACCAAAACCCAAAAGTCTTATTTTCGCAGGAAAATTGCACAATGGTCCGAAAATGCACCACGGGCACCAAAATTGGACGACGGGGCACCACGGTCCTCAAAACTGAAAAGTGTTCTTAGCACTATGGTTTTTTATGCATAAGAATGCACCAGGGATCACGGGGCACAAAAACCCAAAAGTCTTATTTTCGCACGAAAATTTCACAAATGGTAGAAAATGTACCACTGGCACCAAAATTGGACCACGGGGCACCACGGACCTCAAAACTGAAAATTGTTCCGAGCATTATGCTTTTTTATGCATCAAATGTACCAGGGATCACGGGGCACCAAAACCCAAAAGTCTTATTTTCGCATGAAAATTGCACAATGGGCCGAAAATGCACCATGGGCACCAAAGTTGGACCACGGAGCACCTCGGACCTCAAAACTTAACAGTCCTCTAAGAATTATGGTTTTTTATGCATCAGAATGCACCAGGGATCACAGGGCACCAAAGCCCAAAAGTCTTATTTTCGCACGAAAATTTCACAAATGGTCGAAAATGAACCACCCGCACCAAAATTGGACCACAGGGCCCCACGAACCTCAAAACTGAAAAGTGTTCCGAGCATTATGGTTTTTATGCATAAGAATGGACCAGGGATCACGAGGAACAAAAACCTGAAAGTCTTATAGTCGCTCGAGAATTGCCCAATGGTCCGAAAATGCACCACAGTCACCAAAATTGAACCACGGGGAACCTCAAACCTCAATACTTAAAAGTGCTCTGAGCGTTATGGTTTTTTATGCAAAAGAATGCACCAGGGATCACGGGGCACCAAAATCCAAAAGTCTTATTTTCGCACGAAAATTGCAAAAATGGCCGAAAATGCACCACCGGCACCAAAATTGGACCACGGGGCACCACGGACCTCAAAACTGAAGAAAAGTGATCCTAGCATTATACTTTTTTATGCATAAGAATGTGCCAGGGATCACATGGCACCAAAAGACAAAAGTCTTATTTTCGCACGAAAATTGCACAAATGGCCGAAAATGCACCCCTGTCACCAAAATTGGACCACGGGGCACTACGCACCTCAAGACTGAAAAGTGTTCCGAGCATTATGGTTTCTTTTGCATAAGAATGCACCAAGGACCATGGGGCACCAAAACTCAATAGTCGTATTTTCGCACGAAAATTGCACAGTGGGCCGAAAATGCATCACGGGCACAAAAATTGGACCACGGGGCACGTCGCACCTCAAAACTTGAAAGTGCTTCGAGCATTATAGTTTTTTATGCATAAGAATGCACCAGGGATCACGGGGCACCAAAACCCAAAAGTCTTATTTTCGCAGGAAAATTGCACAATGGTCCGAAAATGCACCACGGGCACCAAAATTGGACGACGGGGCACCACGGACCTTAAAACTGAAAAGTGTTCTGAACACTATGGTTTTTTATGCTTAAGAATGCACCAGGGATCACGGGGCACCAAAACCCAAAAGTCTTATTTTCGCAAGAAAATTTTACAAATAGTGGAAAATGTACCACTAGCACCAAAATTGGACCATGGGACACATTGGACCTCAAAACTGAAAATTGTTCCGAGAATTATGGTTTTTTATGCATCAAATGCACCAGTGATCATGAGGCACCAAAACCCAAAAGTCTTATATTCGCACGAAAATTGCACAATGGGCCGAAAATGCACCATGGGCACCAAAGTTGGACCACGGAGCACCTCAGACCTCAAAACTTAACAGTCCTCTAAGAATTTTGGTTTTTTATGCATCAGAATGCACCAGGGATCACAGGGCACAAAAACCCAAAAGCCTTATTTTCGCACGAAAATTTCACAAATGGTCGAAAATGCACCACCCGCACCAAAATTGGACCACGGGGCCCCACGAACTTCAAAACTGAAAAGTTTTCCCAGCATTATGATTTTTATGCATAAGAATGGACCAGGGATCACGAGGAACAAAAACCTGAAAGTCTTATAATCGCTCGAGAATTGCCCAATGGTCCGAAACTGTACCACAGTCACCAAAATTGAACCACGGGGAACCTCAAACCTCAATACTTAAAAGTGCTCTGAGCGTTATGGTTTTTTATGCAAAAGAATGCACCAGGGATCACGGGGCACCAAAACCCAAAAGTCTTATTTTCGCACGAAAATTGCACAAATAGCCGAAAATGCACCACCGGCACCAAAATTGGACCACGGGGCACCACGGACCTCAAAACTGAAGAAAAGTGATCCTAGCATTATAGTTTTTTATGCATAAGAATGTGCCAGGGATCACATGGCACCAAAAGCCAAAAGTTTTATTTTCGCACGAAAATTGCACAAATGGTCGAAAATGCACCCCCGGCACCAAAATTGGACCACGAAGCAGTACGCACCTCAAGACTGAAAATTGTTCCGAGCATTATGGTTTCTTATGCATAAGAATGAACCAAGGACCACGGGGCACCAAAACTCAAAAGTCATATTTTCGCACGAAAATTGCACAATGGGCCGAAAATGCATCACTGGCACAAAAATTGGACCACGGGGCAGGTCGCACCTCAAAACTTTAAAGTGCTTTGAGCATTGTAGTTTTTTATGCATAAGAATGCACCAGGGATCACGGGGCACCAAAACCCAAAAGTCTTATTTTCGCAGGAAAATTGCACAATGGTCCGAAAATGCACCACGGGCACCAAAATTGGACGACGAGGCACCACGGTCCTCAAAACTGAAAAGTGTTCTTAGCACTATGGTTTTTTATGCATAAGAATGCACCAGGGATCACGGGGCACAAAAACCCAAAAGTCTTATTTTCGCACGAAAATTTCACAAATGGTAGAAAATGTACCACTGGCACCAAAATTGGACCACGGGGCACCACGGACCTCAAAACTGAAAATTGTTCCGAGCATTATGGTTTTTATGCATAAGAATGGACCAGGGATCACGAGGAACAAAAACCTGAAAGTCTTATAGTCGCTCGAGAATTGCCCAATGGTCCGAAAATGCACCACAGTCACCAAAATTGAACCACGGGGAACCTCAAACCTCAATACTTAAAAGTGCTCTGAGCGTTATGGTTTTTTATGCAAAAGAATGCACCAGGGATCACGGGGCACCAAAACCCAAAAGTCTTATTTTCGCACGAAAATTGCACAAATAGCCGAAAATGCACCACCGGCACCAAAATTGGACCACGGGGCACCACGGACCTCAAAACTGAAGAAAAGTGATCCTAGCATTATAGTTTTTTATGCATAATTATGTGCCAGGGATCACATGGCACCAAAAGCCAAAAGTTTTATTTTCGCACGAAAATTGCACAAATGGTCGAAAATGCACCCCCGGCACAAAAATTGGACCACGAAGCAGTACGCACCTCAAGACTGAAAATTGTTCCGAGCATTATGGTTTCTTATGAATGCACCAAGGACCACGGGACACCAAAACTCAAAAGTCGTATTTTCGCACGAAAATTGCACAATGGGACGAAAATGCATCACGCGCACAAAAATTGGACCACGGGGCACGTCGCACCTCAAAACTTTAAAGTGCTTCGAGCATTATAGTTTTTTATGCATAAGAATGCACCAGGGATCACGGGGCACCAAAACCCAAAAGTCTTATTTTTGCAGGAAAATTGCACAATGGTCCGAAAATGCACCACGGGAACCAAAATTGGACGACGGGACACCACGGACCTCAAAACTGAAAAGTGTTTTGAGCACTATGGTTTTTTATGCATAAGAATGCACCAGGGATCATAGGGCACCAAAACCCAAAAGTCTTATTTTCGCACGAAAATTTCACAAATGGTAGAAAATGTACCACTGGCACCAAAATTGGACCACGGGGCACCACGGACCTCAAAACTGAAAAATGTTCCGAGCATTATGGTTTTTTATGCATCAAATGCACCAGGGATCACGGGCACCAAAACCCAAAATTCTTATTTTCGCACGAAAATTGCACAATGGGCCGAAAATGCACCATGGGCACCAAAGTTGGACCACGGAGCACCTCGGACCTCAAAACTTAACAGTCCTCTAAGAATTATGGTTTTTTATGCATCAGAATGCACCAGGGATCACAGGGCACCAAAGCCCAAAAGTCTTATTTTCGCACGAAAATTTCACAAATGGTCGAAAATGAACCACCCGCACCAAAATTGGACCACAGGGCCCCACGAACCTCAAAACTGAAAAGTGTTCCGAGCATTATGGTTTTTATGCATAAGAATGGACCAGGGATCACGAGGAACAAAAACCTGAAAGTCTTATAGTCGCTCGAGAATTGCCCAATGGTCCGAAAATGCACCACAGTCACCAAAATTGAACCACGGGGAACCTCAAACCTCAATACTTAAAAGTGCTCTGAGCGTTATGGTTTTTTATGCAAAAGAATGCACCAGGGATCACGGGGCACCAAAATCCAAAAGTCTTATTTTCGCACGAAAATTGCAAAAATGGCCGAAAATGCACCACCGGCACCAAAATTGGACCACGGGGCACCACGGACCTCAAAACTGAAGAAAAGTGATCCTAGCATTATACTTTTTTATGCATAAGAATGTGCCAGGGATCACATGGCACCAAAAGACAAAAGTCTTATTTTCGCACGAAAATTGCACAAATGGCCGAAAATGCACCCCTGTCACCAAAATTGGACCACGGGGCACTACGCACCTCAAGACTGAAAAGTGTTCCGAGCATTATGGTTTCTTTTGCATAAGAATGCACCAAGGACCATGGGGCACCAAAACTCAATAGTCGTATTTTCGCACGAAAATTGCACAGTGGGCCGAAAATGCATCACGGGCACAAAAATTGGACCACGGGGCACGTCGCACCTCAAAACTTGAAAGTGCTTCGAGCATTATAGTTTTTTATGCATAAGAATGCACCAGGGATCACGGGGCACCAAAACCCAAAAGTCTTATTTTCGCAGGAAAATTGCACAATGGTCCGAAAATGCACCACGGGCACCAAAATTGGACGACGGGGCACCACGGACCTTAAAACTGAAAAGTGTTCTGAACACTATGGTTTTTTATGCTTAAGAATGCACCAGGGATCACGGGGCACCAAAACCCAAAAGTCTTATTTTCGCAAGAAAATTTTACAAATAGTGGAAAATGTACCACTAGCACCAAAATTGGACCATGGGACACATTGGACCTCAAAACTGAAAATTGTTCCGAGAATTATGGTTTTTTATGCATCAAATGCACCAGTGATCATGAGGCACCAAAACCCAAAAGTCTTATATTCGCACGAAAATTGCACAATGGGCCGAAAATGCACCATGGGCACCAAAGTTGGACCACGGAGCACCTCAGACCTCAAAACTTAACAGTCCTCTAAGAATTTTGGTTTTTTATGCATCAGAATGCACCAGGGATCACAGGGCACAAAAACCCAAAAGCCTTATTTTCGCACGAAAATTTCACAAATGGTCGAAAATGCACCACCCGCACCAAAATTGGACCACGGGGCCCCACGAACTTCAAAACTGAAAAGTTTTCCCAGCATTATGATTTTTATGCATAAGAATGGACCAGGGATCACGAGGAACAAAAACCTGAAAGTCTTATAATCGCTCGAGAATTGCCCAATGGTCCGAAACTGTACCACAGTCACCAAAATTGAACCACGGGGAACCTCAAACCTCAATACTTAAAAGTGCTCTGAGCGTTATGGTTTTTTATGCAAAAGAATGCACCAGGGATCACGGGGCACCAAAACCCAAAAGTCTTATTTTCGCACGAAAATTGCACAAATAGCCGAAAATGCACCACCGGCACCAAAATTGGACCACGGGGCACCACGGACCTCAAAACTGAAGAAAAGTGATCCTAGCATTATAGTTTTTTATGCATAAGAATGTGCCAGGGATCACATGGCACCAAAAGCCAAAAGTTTTATTTTCGCACGAAAATTGCACAAATGGTCGAAAATGCACCCCCGGCACCAAAATTGGACCACGAAGCAGTACGCACCTCAAGACTGAAAATTGTTCCGAGCATTATGGTTTCTTATGCATAAGAATGAACCAAGGACCACGGGGCACCAAAACTCAAAAGTCATATTTTCGCACGAAAATTGCACAATGGGCCGAAAATGCATCACTGGCACAAAAATTGGACCACGGGGCAGGTCGCACCTCAAAACTTTAAAGTGCTTTGAGCATTGTAGTTTTTTATGCATAAGAATGCACCAGGGATCACGGGGCACCAAAACCCAAAAGTCTTATTTTCGCAGGAAAATTGCACAATGGTCCGAAAATGCACCACGGGCACCAAAATTGGACGACGAGGCACCACGGTCCTCAAAACTGAAAAGTGTTCTTAGCACTATGGTTTTTTATGCATAAGAATGCACCAGGGATCACGGGGCACAAAAACCCAAAAGTCTTATTTTCGCACGAAAATTTCACAAATGGTAGAAAATGTACCACTGGCACCAAAATTGGACCACGGGGCACCACGGACCTCAAAACTGAAAATTGTTCCGAGCATTATGGTTTTTATGCATAAGAATGGACCAGGGATCACGAGGAACAAAAACCTGAAAGTCTTATAGTCGCTCGAGAATTGCCCAATGGTCCGAAAATGCACCACAGTCACCAAAATTGAACCACGGGGAACCTCAAACCTCAATACTTAAAAGTGCTCTGAGCGTTATGGTTTTTTATGCAAAAGAATGCACCAGGGATCACGGGGCACCAAAACCCAAAAGTCTTATTTTCGCACGAAAATTGCACAAATAGCCGAAAATGCACCACCGGCACCAAAATTGGACCACGGGGCACCACGGACCTCAAAACTGAAGAAAAGTGATCCTAGCATTATAGTTTTTTATGCATAATTATGTGCCAGGGATCACATGGCACCAAAAGCCAAAAGTTTTATTTTCGCACGAAAATTGCACAAATGGTCGAAAATGCACCCCCGGCACAAAAATTGGACCACGAAGCAGTACGCACCTCAAGACTGAAAATTGTTCCGAGCATTATGGTTTCTTATGAATGCACCAAGGACCACGGGACACCAAAACTCAAAAGTCGTATTTTCGCACGAAAATTGCACAATGGGACGAAAATGCATCACGCGCACAAAAATTGGACCACGGGGCACGTCGCACCTCAAAACTTTAAAGTGCTTCGAGCATTATAGTTTTTTATGCATAAGAATGCACCAGGGATCACGGGGCACCAAAACCCAAAAGTCTTATTTTTGCAGGAAAATTGCACAATGGTCCGAAAATGCACCACGGGAACCAAAATTGGACGACGGGACACCACGGACCTCAAAACTGAAAAGTGTTTTGAGCACTATGGTTTTTTATGCATAAGAATGCACCAGGGATCATAGGGCACCAAAACCCAAAAGTCTTATTTTCGCACGAAAATTTCACAAATGGTAGAAAATGTACCACTGGCACCAAAATTGGACCACGGGGCACCACGGACCTCAAAACTGAAAAATGTTCCGAGCATTATGGTTTTTTATGCATCAAATGCACCAGGGATCACGGGCACCAAAACCCAAAATTCTTATTTTCGCACGAAAATTGCACAATGGGCCGAAAATGCACCATGGGCACCAAAGTTGGACCACGGAGCACCTCGGACCTCAAAACTTAACAGTCCTCTAAGAATTATGGTTTTTTATGCATCAGAATGCACCAGGGATCACAGGGCACCAAAGCCCAAAAGTCTTATTTTCGCACGAAAATTTCACAAATGGTCGAAAATGAACCACCCGCACCAAAATTGGACCACAGGGCCCCACGAACCTCAAAACTGAAAAGTGTTCCGAGCATTATGGTTTTTATGCATAAGAATGGACCAGGGATCACGAGGAACAAAAACCTGAAAGTCTTATAGTCGCTCGAGAATTGCCCAATGGTCCGAAAATGCACCACAGTCACCAAAATTGAACCACGGGGAACCTCAAACCTCAATACTTAAAAGTTCTCTGAGCGTTATGGTTTTTTATGCAAAAGAATGCACCAGGGATCACGGGGCACCAAAACCCAAAAGTCTTATTTTCGCACGAAAATTGCACAAATAGCCGAAAATGCACCACCGGCACCAAAATTGGACCACGGGGCACCACGGACCTCAAAACTGAAGAAAAGTGATCCTAGCATTATAGTTTTTTATGCATAATTATGTGCCAGGGATCACATGGCACCAAAAGCCAAAAGTTTTATTTTCGCACGAAAATTGCACAAATGGTCGAAAATGCACCCCCGGCACAAAAATTGGACCACGAAGCAGTACGCACCTCAAGACTGAAAATTGTTCTGAGCATTATGGTTTCTTATGAATGCACCAAGGACCACGGGACACCAAAACTCAAAAGTCGTATTTTCGCACGAAAATTGCACAATGGGACGAAAATGCATCACGCGCACAAAAATTGGACCACGGGGCACGTCGCACCTCAAAACTTTAAAGTGCTTCGAGCATTATAGTTTTTTATGCATAAGAATGCACCAGGGATCACGGGGCACCAAAACCCAAAAGTCTTATTTTTGCAGGAAAATTGTACAATGGTCCGAAAATGCACCACGGGAACCAAAATTGGACGACGGGACACCACGGACCTCAAAACTGAAAAGTGTTTTGAGCACTATGGTTTTTTATGCATAAGAATGCACCAGGGATCATAGGGCACCAAAACCCAAAAGTCTTATTTTCGCACGAAAATTTCACAAATGGTAGAAAATGTACCACTGGCACCAAAATTGGACCACGGGGCACCACGGACCTCAAAACTGAAAAATGTTCCGAGCATTATGGTTTTTTATGCATCAAATGCACCAGGGATCACGGGCACCAAAACCCAAAATTCTTATTTTCGCACGAAAATTGCACAATGGGCCGAAAATGCACCATGGGCACCAAAGTTGGACCACGGAGCACCTCGGACCTCAAAACTTAACAGTCCTCTAAGAAATATGGTTTTTTATGCATCAGAATGCACCAGGGATCACAGGGCACCAAAATCCAAAAGTCTTATTTTCGCACGAAAATTTCACAAATGGTCGAAAATGCAACACCCGCACCAAAATTGGACCACGGGGCCCCACGAACCTCAAAACTGAAAAGTGTTCCGAGCATTATGGTTTTTATGCATAATGTAACCCCCTTCTAATTAATTAATTTTACCTCTAATATATAAAAAAATATATATATATAGTTTCCAAGGAAAATAAATACAATCCATTAAGTTCAAAGTTTGTCATTATAATTTACATTATTAAAATTTACAGAAAATACTATTACAAAATTTTTTCTAATTAATACAAAAGTATCTAAAAACCAAAAACCCATATTCCTATAGCTCTGGAACATGTCTGCATCTGTTACTTCTAATTATTCTTCTTTATACCTGCAATCACACTCCCCTAGTATCTGGGGACAGCATTACCGGATCAGGCATTTAATTTCTCATAGAATAAAACAATTTCAAACAATTACACATCATAACAATTTAATTAATTACACACATAATTAAATGCAGTATGATTTATGCAAATGCAATTTTTGACTCAAATTCATTTTTGACCCTGCTCCATGGAGACTTCCCCTTTGAGTGTTTAGTAAGTAACTGGCCTACCATTACGTACTGCAATTCAGCTATCAGCCCCTACTAAACGCAAATAAGCTAAACAGAATTAGGAGATCAGGATACCCAGGAAGGCCACCACGACCGCATCTCTGTCCAGATTACAGCCACATATGGAATTGCCAATATCCTTATCCCCACAGACTATATAATCACAGATTATACGGTCCTGTTTAACAAATTCTACTCACCCCAAAAATCCTTTCTCAATCATTTTCATTTCACATGACTACCGCAGTCCCGGTTAGTCAACAATTCATTTCTCAATCAGTTTCATTTCACATGACTACCGCAGTCCCGGTTGGTCAACAAAAGTCATTTCTCATAGATCAACTCAGTTCTCATGACTACCACAGTCCTGGTTAGTCAACATAATTCTTTCTCATTTGATACTTTTATAAATTCCCCAAAAAGACTCATGCTAATGAATTTTGTTCATGATCACAATCAAATAAATAATTTGTACACTTTAACATACAAGGATACAAAGATTTAAGCAATTTATATTATAACATTAGTATTTTTAATAATTTCCGAAAATGCCCTCAATCTTTTTCCAAAATACCCAATGTGTCCCTACATGTAAAATGACCATTTTGCCCTTGGTTTTATAAAAATTTCCACATAATATCCCTTGCATTTAGGGCTGGCCGAATGGTCTACAAGCCATTCTCAACAATTCTTCCAAAGCTACAAACTCCAATTCCAACCAATTTCAATCAAATCACAATTTCAATCAAAATTCAACAAACCAAATTTCAACCATTACAACACCTTAAAAATTCAATCAAACATCATTCCAATCCATGAATTTCAATCACAAGCATCAAAAACACAAAACCCCTAAATCAATTTCAAGTTTTCATGATTCTAGGCCAAAATTTTAATTTAACCCTACAACATGTTTTCTTCTAATTCCAAGGGTTCTAATTGAAATTAAATGCCTAGATCCTTACCTTAGACTCTTTAATTGAAGAAAAAGCCTTGAATTCCTTTCTCCCTCACTCCTTGGTCTTGTAGGAATTTTTGAGATTTTCTTCAATTCTTTCTCTACTAGCCGAATTAGCTTTGTGTTTTGGAAGTTTGGATGGTTTGGTTTCTTAATTTGGTATTAGATGATGAAGTTAAGATGAAATGAAGTCAAGAGCTGCAGCTGCTGGGTAAGGAAGCTCACGGTTCTGTTTTGGAGAGAAAAATAGCTTTTGTGACTTTTTGCCTTTTTTTTCTTAAGTTATTTGCTTCATTAAACCAAGAATTAACCAAATTGGATGTTTCCTTCACATCCAGCAGCTCCTGCACGTCCAGAAGCCCCTATTGGCCAAGGGAGATCAGTTCTCCAAGCTTCCCCATCCACTTGGACAGCCAAAGGAGTGCAGCAAGTGACTTGCCTTCCAAAAGGTCAAAAGTCAACATTTGTAGGTAATTTAATGGAATTTTCTAGAATAATTTAGGGCTGTTAATTATCTTACAAACTAATTAGAATTTGAAGAAAATAACACCACCATTGGATTCCTCACTATCAAAAACCTTGGGGTAGTGTCTTACTTATCTCTTAATCCAAGCCTAATTAGCTTAATTTAGTGATCTTAGAAAAGCCTAAGTTGTCACTTTTTGATTGGTTAAGGTTCTAAATTAAATTTTTCTTGGTTAAACATTTTTAATAATTATTCTAAGTATATTACAATTATTAGATAATTCTATAGATATCCTATGAATTTTCTCTAAATTTTCTGTCTTAAAATTTTACCGTAATAATTTCTCAAAGTTCTAACTTTCAGAAAATCCTAACAATTCTGAATAAGCATTTTAATTCTTTATCTGTATATATTTTTAATCTATATTCTATTACCTTTCTTTTAAGTTATAATTGAGTTCAAAATTCTATACTTGAAAATTTATCCTGGACAGCTGTCTGACATAGCAGTCCAGTCAACTATCAATTTCAGCAAAAACAAAGACATTTGCAAATTCAGAAAATTCTTCTGAGTAGAACTGTATTAATTTCATTAAGAAAATATGTTCATAAAGTTTCTATAAAATACAATGCTAATGTGTTCATAATGTACATATATAAATGCGTACAAATAGTAAAATGAGGATGTTACACATAAGAATGGACCAGGATCACGAGGAACAAAAACCTGAAAGTCTTATATTCGCTCGAGAATTGCCCAGTGGTCCGAAAATGCACCACTGTCACCAAAATTGAACCACGGGGAACCTCAAACCTCAATACTTAAAAGTGCTCCGAGCGTTATGGTTTTTTATGCAAAAGAATGCACCAGGGATCACGGGGCACCAAAACCCAAAAGTCTTATTTTTGCACGAAAATTGCACAAATGGCCGAAAATGCACCACGGGCACCAAAATTGGACCACGGGGCACCACGGACCTCAAAACTAAAGAAAAGTGATCCTAGCATTATAGTTTTTTATGCATAAGAATGTGCCAGGGATCACATGGCACCAAAACCCAAAATTCTTATTTTTGCACGAAAATTGCACAAATGGCCGAAAATACGCCACCGGCACCAAAGTTGGACCACGGGGCACCACGGACCTCAAAACTGAAAAGTGTTCTGAGCACTATGGTTTTTATGCATAAGAATGCACCAGGGATCATGCGTCACCAAAACCCAAAAGTCTTATTTTCGCATGAAAATTGCACAATGGGCCGAAAAATGCATCACGGGCACAAAAATTGGACCACGGGGCACGACATACCTCAAAACTGTAAAGTGCTCCGAGCATTATAGTTTTTTATGCATAAGAATGCACCAGGGATCACGGGGCACAAAAATCCAAAAGTCTTATTTTCGCAGGAAAATTGCGTAATGGTCCGAAAATGCACCACGGGCACCAAAATTGGACCACGGGGCACCTCGGATCACAAAATTGAAAAGTACTATGAGCATTATCGTTTTTTATGCATAAGAATGCACCAGGGTTCACAGGGCACAAAAACCCCAAATTCTTATTTTTGCACGAAAATTGCACAAATGGCCGAAAATACGCCACCGGCACCAAAGTTGGACCACGGGGCACCTCGGACCTCAAAACTGAAAAGTACTATGAGCATTATCGTTTTTTATGCATAAGAATGCACCAGGGTTCACAGGGCACCAAAACCCGAAATTCTTTTTTTTGCACGAAAATTGTACAAATGGTCGAAAATACACCACCGACACCAAAGTTGGACCACGGGGCACGACGGACCTCAAAACTGAAAAGTGTTCTGAGCACTATGGTTTTTTATGCATAAGAATGCACCAGGGATCATGGGGCACCAAAACCCAAAAGTCTCATTTTCGCACGAAAATATCACAAATGGTAGAAAATGCACCACTGGCACCAACATTGGACCACGGGGCACCACGAACCTGAAAACTGAAAAGTACTATGACCATTATCGTTTTTTATGCATAAGAATGCACGAGGGTTCACAGGGCACCAAAACCCAAAATTCTTATTTTTGCACGAAAATTGCACAAATGGCCGAAAATACACCACCGACACCAAAGTTGGACCACGGGGCACCACGGACCTCAAAACTGAAAAGTGTTCTGAGCACTAAGGCTTTTTATGCATAAGAATGCACCAGGGATCACGAGGCACCAAAACCCAAAAGTCTTATTTTCACACGAAAATTGCACAATGGGCCGAAAATGCATCACGGGCACAAAAATTATACCACGGGGCACGTCGCACCTCAAAACTTTAAAGTGCTCTTAGCATTATAGTTTTTTATGCATAAGAATGCACCAGGGATCACTGGACACCAAAACCCAAAAGTCTTATTTTCGCACGAAAATTGCACAATGGTCCGTAAATGCACCACGAGCACCAAAATTGGACCACGAGACACCTCGGACCTCAAAACTTAAAAGTGCTCCGAGCATTATGGGTTTTTATGCATAAGAATGCACCAGGGATCAAGAGCCATCAAAACCCAAAAGTCTTATTTTCGCACGAAAATTGCATAAATGGCCGAAAATGCATTACAGGCACCAACATTGGACCACGGGGCACCACGAACCTCAAAACTGAAAAGTGTTCAGAGCATTATGGTTTATATGCATAAGAATGCACCAGGGATTATGGGGCACCGAAACCCAAAAGTCTTATTTTCGCACGAAAATTGCACAATGGGCCGAAAATGTACCATCGGCACCAAAATTGGACCACGGGGCACAATGAGCTTTATGGTTTTTTATGCATAAGAATGCACCAGGGATCACGGGGCACCAACACCCAAAAGGTTTCTTTCGAATGGAAATTGTACAAATGGCCGAAAATGCACCATGGGCACCAAAGTTGGACCACGGAGCACCTCGGACTACAAAACTTAAAAGTTCTCTAAGCATTATGGTTTTTTATGCATCAGAATGCACCAGGGATCACCGGGCACCAAAACCCAAAAGTTTTATTTTCGCACGAAAATTTCACAAATGACCGAAAATGCACCACCCGCACCAAAATTGGAACACGGGCCCCCACAAACCTCAAAACTGAAGAGTGTTCCGAGCATTTTGGTTTTTATGCATAAGAATTGACTAGGGATCACGGGGAACAAAAAACCTGAAAGCCATATATTCGCACGAGAATTGCCCAATTGTCCGAAAATGCATCACGAGCACCAAAATTGGACCACGGGGGACCTCAAACCTCAATACTTAAAAGTGCTCCGAGCGTTATGATTTTTTATACAAAAGAATGCACCAGGGATCACGGGGCACCAAAACCCAAAAGTCTTATTTTCACACGAAAATTATACAAATGGCCGAAAATGCACCACCGACACCAAAATTGGACCACGGGGCACCACGGACCTCAAAACTGAAAAGTGTTCCAAGCATTATGGTTTTTTATGCCTAAGAATGCACTAGGGATCACGGGGCACCAAAACCCAAAAGTCTTATTTTCGCACGAAAATTGCACAATGGGCTGAAAATGCACGACAGCCACAAAAATTGGACCACGGGGCATGTCGGACCTCAAAACTGAAAAGTGATCCGAGCATTATGGTGTTTTATGCATAAGAATGCACTAGGGATAACGGGGCACCAAAACCCAAAAGTCTTATTTTCGCACGAAAATTGCTTAAATGGCCGAAAATGCACCACGGGCACCAAAATTGGACCACGGGGCACAACGGTTCTCAAAACTGAAAAGTGTTCTGAGCATTATGGTTTTTTATGCATAAGAATGCTCAAGGGATCACGGGGCTCCAAAACCCAAAAGTCTTATTTTCGCACGAAAATTGCACAATGGGCACAAATTGGACCACGGGGCACCTCGGACCTCAAAACTGAAAAGTTCTCCGGGCATTATAGTTTTTTATGCATAAGAATGCACCAGGGATCAAGGGGCACCAAAACCCAAAAGTCTTATTTTCGCAGGAAAATTGCTCAAATGGCCGAAAATGCACCACCGGCACCAAAATTGGACCACGGGGCACCACGGACCTCAAAACTGAAAAGTGTTCCAAGCATTTTGGTTTTTTATGCATAAGAATGCACCAGGGATCACGGGGCACCAAAACCCAAAAGTCTTATTTTCGCATGAAAATTGCACAATCGGCCGAAAATGCACCATGGGTCCCAATATTGGACCACCGTGCACCTCGGACCTCAAAACTGAAAAGTCATCCGAGCATTATGGTGTTTTATGCATAAGAATGCACCAGGGAACACGGGGCACCAAAACCCAAAAGTCTTATTTTCACACGAAAATTGCTCAAACGGTCGAAAATGCACCACCGGCACCAAAATTGTACCACGGGGCACCACTGACCTCAAAACTGAAAAGTGTTCCGAGCATTATGGTTTTTTATGCATAAGAATGTACCAGGGATCACGGGGCACAAAAACCCAAAAGTCTTATTTTCACACGAAAATCTCACAATAGTCCCGAAATGCACCACTAGCACTAAAATTGCACTACGGGGCGCCTCGGACCTCAAAATTGAAAAGTGCTTTGAGAATTATGATTTTTTATGCATAAGAATGCACTAGGGATCACGGGGAACCAAAACCCAAAAGTCTTATTTTCGCACGAAAATTGCACAATGGGCCAAAAATCCACCAGGGGCACCAAAATTGGAGCACGGGGCACCTCGGAACTCAAAACTGAAAAGTGCTTCGAGCATTATGGATTTTTATGCATAACCATGCACAAGGGATCACGAGGCAGCAAAACCCAAAAGTCTTATTTTTGCACGAAAATTGCTAAAGTGGCCAAAAATGCACCATCGACACCAAAATTGGACCACGGGGCACAACGGACCTCAAAACTGAAAAGTGTTACAAGCATTATGGTTTTTTATGCATAAGAATGCTCCAGGTATCACGGGGCACCAAAACCCAAAAGTCTTATTTTCGCACGAAAATTGCACAATGGGCCTAAAATGCACCACGGGCACCAAAATTGGATCACGAGGCACCTCGGACTTCAAAAATGAAAAGTTCTCCGAGCATTATAGCTTTTTATGCATAAGAATGCACCAGGGATCAAGGGGCACCAAAACCCAAAAGTCTTATTTTCGCACGAAAATTGCACAAATGGCTGAAAACGCACCCCCGGTACCAAAATTGGACCACGGGGAACCACGGACCTCAAGACTGAAAATTGTTCCAAGCATTGTGGTTTTTTATGCAAAAGAATGCACAAAGAATCACGGGGCACCAAAACCCAAAAGTCTTATTTTCGCACGAAAATTGCACAATGGGCTGAAAATGCGCCACGAGCACCAAAATTGGACCACGGTGCACCTCGGAACTAAAAACTGAAAAGTTCTCTGAGCATTATGGTTTTTGATGAATAAGATTGCACTAGGGATCACGGGGCACCAAAACCTAAAAGTCTTCTTTTCGCATGAAAATTGCACAATGGGCCGAAAATGCAACACGGGCACCAAAATTCGACCACAGGGCACCTCAGACATCAAAACTGAAAAGTGCTCCGAGTATTATGATTTTTTATGCATAAGAATGCACCAGGGATCACAGGGAACCAAAACCCAAAAGTCTTATTTTCGCACGAAAATTGCACAAATGACCGAAAATGCACCCCTGGCACCAAAATTGGACTACTCGACCTCAAAACTGAAATGTGTTCCGAGCATTGTGGTTTTTTATGCATAAGAATGCACCAGGGATCACGGGGCACAAAAACCCAAAAGTCTTATTTTCGCATGAAAATTCCACAATCGGCCGAAAATGCACCACGGGTCTCGAAATTGGACCACCATGCACCTCGGACCTCAAAACTGAAAAGTGATCCGAGCATTATGGTGTTTTATGCATAAGAATGCACCAGAGATCATGGGGCACCAAAACCCAAAAGTCTTATTTTCGCACGAAAATTTGACAATGGGCCGAAAATGCACCACGGGCACCAAAATTGGACCACGAAGCACCTCGGACATCAAAACAAAAAAGTACTTCGAGCATTATGATTTTTTATGCATAAGAATGCACCAGGGATCACGGGGCACCAAAACCCAAAAGTCTTATTTTCACACGAAAATTGGACAAATGGCCAAAATGCATTACCGGGACAAAAATTGGACCTTGGGACACCACAAGCCTCAAAATTGAAAAGTTTTCCGAGCATTATGGTTTTTTATGCATAAGAATGCACGGGGGATCACGGGGCATCAAAACCCAAAAGTCTTATTTTCGCATGAAAATTGCGCAATCGGCCGAAAATGCACCACGGGCCCCGAAATTGGACCACCGTGCACCTCGGACGTCAAAACTGAAAAGTGATTCGAGCATTATGGTGTTTTACGCATAAGAATGAACCAGGGATCATGGGGCACCAAAACCCAAAAGACTTATTTTCGCACGAAATTTGCACAAATGGTTGAAAACGCACCCCTAGTACCAAAATTGGACCACGGGGCACCACAGACCTCAAGACTGAAAATTGTTCCAAGCATTATGGTTTTTTATGCATAAGAATGCACCAAGGATCACGGGGCACCAAAACTCAAAAGTCTTATTTTCGCACGAAAATTGCACAATGGGCTGAAAATGCACCACGAGCACCAAAATTGGACCACGGTGCACCTCGGAACTAAAAATTGAAAAGTGCTCCGAGCATTATGGTTTTTGATGCATAAGATTGCACAAGGGATCACGGGGCACCAAAACCTAAAAGTCTTCTTTTCGCATGAAAATTGCACAATGGGCCGAAAATACAACACGGGCACCAAAATTCGACCACAGGGCACCTCGAACCTAAAAACAGAAAAGTGCTCCGAGTATTATTATTTTTTATGCATGAGAATGCACCAGGGATCACAGGGAACCAAAACCCAAAAGTCTTATTTTCGTACGAAAATTGCACAATGGGCCGAAAATGCAACACGGGCACCAAAATTCGAACACAGGGCATCTCGGACCTCAAAACTGAAAAGTGCTTCGAGTATTATGATTTTCTATGCATAAGAATTCACCAGGGATCACGGGGCACCAAAACCCAAAAGTCTTATTTTCGCACGAAAATTGCACAAATGACCGAAAATGCACCCCGGCACCAAAATTGGACCACGGGGCAGCTCGGACGTCAAAATTGAAAAGTGTCCCGAGCATTGTGGTTTTTATGCATAAGAATGCACCAAGGATCACGGGGCACCAAAATCTAAAAGTCTTATTTTCGAACGAAAATTGGATAATGGGCCGAAAATGCACCACGGGCACCAAAATTGGACCATGGGTCACCAAAACCCAAAAGTGTTATTTTCACACGAAAATTGGAGAAATGGCCGAAAATGCATTACCGGGACAAAAATTGGACCATGGGACACCACAGGCCTCAAAATTGAAAAGTTTTCCAAGCATTATGGTTTTTTATGCTTAAGAATGCTCTAGGGATCATGGGGCACGAAAACCCAAAAGTCTTTTTTTGCAAAAAAAATTGCACAATGGGCCAAAAACGCACCACGGGCACCAAAATTGGACCACGGGGCAGCTCGGACCTCAAAACTGAAACTTGCTCCAAGCATGATGGTTTTTTACGCATAAGAATGCACAGGGATCACGGGGCACCAAAACCCAAAAGTCTTATTTTCGCACGAAAATTGCACAAATGGTTGAAAATGCACCCCCAGTACCAAAATTGGACCACGGGGCACCACGGACCTCAAGACTGAAAATTGTTCCAAGCATTATGGTTTTTTATGCATAAGAATGCACCAAGGATCACGGGGCACCAAAACTCAAAAGTCTTATTTTCGCACGAAAATTGCATAATGCGCTGAAAATGCACCACGAGCACCAAAATTGAACCACGGTGCACATCAGAACTAAAAACTGAAAAGTGCTTCGAGCATTATGGTTTTTGATGCATAAGATTGCACCAGGGATCACGGGGCACCAAAACCTAAAAGTCTTCTTTTCGCATGAAAATTGCACAATGGCCCGAAAATGCACCAAGGGAATAAAAATTGGACGATGGGGCACCTCGGACCTCAAAACTTAAAAGTGCTCCGAGCATTATGGTTTTTTATGCATAAGAATGCACCAGGGATCACAGGGCACCAAAACCCAAAAGTCTTATTTTCGCACGAAAATTGCCCAATGGGCCGAAAATGCACCACGGGCACAAAAATTGGACCACAGGGCACCTCGGACCTAAAAACTGAAAGTGCTCCGAGCATTATGATTTTTTATGCATAAGAATGCACTAGGGATCACGGCGCAACAAAATCCAAAAGTCTTATTTTCGCACGAAAATAGGACAATGGGCCGAAAATGCACCACGGGCACCAATATTAGACCACGGGGCAGCTCGGACCTCAAAACTGAAAAGTGCTCCAAGCATTATGGTTTTTTATGCATAAGAATGCACCAGCGATCACGAGGCAGAAAAACCAAAAAGTCTTATTTTCGCACGAAAATTGCACAATGGGCCGAAATTGCACCGCGGGCACAAAAATTGGACCTAGGGGTACCTCGAACCTCAAAACTGAAAAGTGTTCCAAGCATTATGGTTTTTTATGCATAAGAATGGACCAGGGATCTCGGGGCACCAAAACCCAAAAGTCTTATTTTCGCACGAAAATTGTACAAATTGTCGAAAATGCATTACCGGCACCAAAATTGGACCACGTGGCACCACAGACCTCAAAATTCAAAAGTGTTCCGAGCATTATTATTTTTTATGCATAAGAATGCACCAGGGATCACGGGGCACCAAAATCCAAAATTCTTATTTTCGCACGAAAATTGCACAATGGGAAGAAAATGTACCACGGGCAATTAAATTATTGGACCACGGGGCAGCTTGGACCTCAAAACTGAAAAGTGTTCCGAGCATTATGGTTTTTTATGCATAAGAATGCTCCAGGGATCACGGGGTACCAAAACCCAAAAGTCTTATTTTCGCACGAGAATTGCAGAATGGGCAGAAAATGCACCATGGGCATAAAAATTGGACCACGGGGCACCACGGACCTCAAAACTGAAAATTGATCCAAGCATTATGGTTTTTTATGCATAAGAATGCACCAGGGATCACGAGGCACCAAAACCCAAAATTCTTATTTTCGCACGAAAATTGCACAATGGGCCGAAACTGCACCACAGGCACCAAAATTGGACCACGGGGCAGCTCGGACCTCAAAATTGAAAAGTGCTCTGAGCATTATGATTTTTTATGCATAAGAATGCTCCAGGTATCACGGGGCACCAAAACCCAAAATTCTTATTTTCGAACGAAAATTGCAGAATGGGCCGAAAATGCACCATGGGCACCAAAATTGGACGACGAGGCACCACAGACCTTAAAGCTGAAAATTGTTCCAAGCATTATGGTTTTTTATTCATAAGAATGCACCAGGGATCACGGGGCACCAAAACCCAAAAATCTTATTTTCGCACGAAAATTGCACAATTCGCCGAAAATGCATTATCGGAACCAAAATTGGACCATGGGGCACCACAGACCTCAAAATTGAAAAGTGTTCCAAGCATTATAGTTTTTTATACATAAGAATGCACCATGGATCACGGGGCACAAAAACCCAAAAGTCTTATTTTCGCACGAAAATTGCACAATGGGCCAAAAATCGACCACATGCACCAAAATTGGAGCATGGGGCACCTCAGACCTCAAAACTGAAAAGTGCTTCGAGCATTATGGTTTTTTATACATAAGAATGCACCAACGATCACGAGGCAGCAAAACCCAAAAGTCTTATTTTCGCACGAAATTGCTCAAATGGACGAAAATGCACCACTGGCACCAATATTGGACCACGGGGCACAACAGACCTCAAAACTAGAAAGTATTCCGAGCATTATAGTTTTTTATGCATAAGAATTCACCAAGGATCACGGCGCATCAAAACCCAAAAGTCTTATTTTTGCACGAAAATTGCACAAAGGGCTGAAAACGCACCACGGGCACCAAAATTGTACCACGGTGCACCGCGGACCTAAAAACTGAAAAGTACTCCAAGCATTATGATTTTTGATGCATAAGATTGTACCAGGGATCACGGGGCACCAAAACCTAAAAGTCTTCTTTTCGCATGAAAATTGTACAATGGACCGAAAATGCAACACGGGCACCAAAATTCGACCACAGGACACCTCGGACCTCAAAACTGAAAAGTGCTCTGAGTATTGTGGTTTTCTATGCATAAGAATACACCAGGGATCACAGGGCACAAAAACCCAGAAGTCTTATTTTCGCATGAAAATTGCTCAAATGACCGAAAATGGACCCCCGGCACCAAAATTGGATCACGGCTCACATCGGACCTCAAAACTGAAAAGTGTTTCGAGCATTGTGGTTTTTTATGCATAAGAATGCAACAGGGATCACGGGGCACCAAAAACCCAAAAGTCTTATTTTCGCACGAAAATTGGACAATGGGCCGAAAATGCACCACGGGCACCAAAATTGGACCAAGGGGCAGCTCGGACCTCAAAATTGAAAAGTGCTCTGAGTATTATGGTTTTTTAGGCATAAGAATGCACCAGGGATCACGGGGCACCAAAACCCAAAAGTCTTACTTTCACACGAAAATTGGACAAATGGTCGAAAATGCATTACCGGGACAAAATTTGGACAATGGGAAACCACATACCTCAAAATTGAAAAGTTTTCCTAGCATTATGGTTTTTTAGGCTTAAGAATGCTCCAGGGATCACGGGGCACCAAAACCAAAAAGTCTTATTTTCGCACGAAAATTGTACAACGGGCCGAAAACGCACCACGGGCACCAAAATTGGACTATGGGGCTGCTCGGACTTCAAAACTGAAAAGTGCTCCAAGCATTATGGTTTTTTATGCATAAGAATGCACAGGGATCACATGGCACCAAAACCCAAAAGTCTTATTTTCGCACGAAAATTGCATAAATGGCGGAAAATCGATTACCGGCACCAAAATTGTACCACGGGGCACCACATACCTCAAAATTGAAAAGTGTTCTGAGCATTATTGTTTTTTATGCATAAGAATGCACCAGGGATCACGGGCACCAGAACCCAAAATTCTTATTTTCGCACGAAAATTGCACAATGGGCCTAAAATGCACCACGGGCACCAAAATTGGACCACGGGGCAACTCGGACCTCAAAATTGAAAAGTGCTCCGAGCATTATGGTTTTTATGCATAATAATGCTCCAGGGATCACGGGGCACCAAAATCCAAAAGTCTTATTTTCGCACGAAAATTGCAGAATGGGCCGAAAATGCACCACGGGCACCAAAATTGGACCACGGGGCAGCTCGGACCTCAAAACTGAAAAGTGCTCCAAGCATTATGGTTTTTTATGCATAAGAATGCACCAGGGAGCATGGGGTACCAAAACCCAAAATTCTTATTTGCGCACGAAAATTGCTCTATGGGCGGAAAATGCACCACGGGCACCAAAATTGGACCACGGGGCAGCTCGGACCTCAAAACTGAAAAGTGCTACGAGCATTATGGTTTTTTATGCATAAGAATGCTCCAGGGATCACGGGGCACCAAAATCCAAAAGTCTTATTTTCACACGAAAATTGAACAAATGGCCGGAAATGCATTACCGGGACAAAAATTGGACCATGGGACACCACAGACCTTAAAATTGAAAAGTTTTCTAAGTATTATGGTTTTTTATGCTTAAGAATGCTCCAGGGATCACGGGGCATCAAAACCCAAAAGTCTTATTTTCGCACGAAAATTACACAACGGGCCGGAAACGCACCACGGGCACCAAAATTGGACCACGGTTCAGCTCGGACCTCAAAACTGAAACAAGCATTATGGTTTTTTATGCATAAGAATGCCCCAGAGATCACGGGGCACCAAAACCCAAAAGTCTTATTTTCGCACAAAATTTGCACAAATGGCCGAAAATGCATTACCGAGCATTATGATTTTTTATGCATAAGAATGCAACAGGGATCACGGGGCACCAAAACCCAGAAGTCTTATTTTCACAAGAAATTGCACAATGGGCCGAAAATACACCATGGGCCCCAAGGTTGGACCACGGGGCACCTCGGACCTCAAAACTGAAAAGTGCTATGAGCATTATGGTTTTGTATGCGTAAGAATGTACTAGGTTTCATAGGGCACCAAAACCCAAAATTATTATTTTCGCACGAAAATTGTACAACTAGCCGAAAATGCAACACCGGCTCCAAAATTGGACCACGGGGCACCACAGACCTAAAAACTGAAAAGTGCTCCAAGCATTATGGTTTTTTATGCATAAGAATGCGCCAGGGATCACGGGGCACCAAAACCCAAAACTCTTATTTTCCCACGAAAATTGCACAAATGGCCGAAAATGCATTTTCGGCACCAAATTTGGATAACGGGGCACCACGGACCTAATATCAGAAAAGTGTTCCGAGCATTATGGTTTTTTATGCATAAGAATGCAACAGGAATCACGGGGCACCAAAACCCAAAACACTTATTTTCGCACGAAAGTTGCACAATATGCCGAAAATGCACCACGGGCACCAAAATTGGACCATGGAGAACCTCAGACCTCAATACTTAAAAGTGCTTTGAGCATTATGGTTTTTTATGCATAAGAATGCACCAGGGATTACGGGGCACCAAAACCCAAATATATATATATATATATATATATATATATATATATATATATATATATATATAATGCCCCACCCCATCCTCAAAAGCTCTAGAATCTGCGTGAAAACACAATATAGGATACATCCATTAGAACAACGTTAGCAATAAAAGCAGGAATGAGATAAAAAAATCCTAAACCGATCAACCAAAGACAAACCATAGCATGCAAGCTTATCAGCAACTTGATTTCCTTCATGCAAGATGTGATGCCATGGAAACATACCACCCTTAAAAATAAACTCTTTGATATTCTGAACAAGAATAAAGCAAGGATGTCAAGGTGGACAGTCCTTGATTGGAGTAATAGAAACTTGGGAATCTGACTCAACAATGAGCTCTCTAAAACCACAACTCCAAGCTAATTGAATCCCAAGAAAAATGGCCTATATAACTCAGCGGCCACAACAAAGCAACATCCAATATCCTTCGAAAAGGAGAAAATAACAGAACCATAATGATCACGAAGAACTCCCCCTGCTGCTGCCTTATTTGATGTCCTATTCACTGCTGCATCATAATTAAGCTTAAACTTCCCAACCGGAGGATGCTGCCAGCTAATGCAAGAAATGACTTGGACCCTTTCAATACAAGGATGCAAGCTATTCTGGTACTGGAAGCTGACCACATTGGCATCCACCTGTCCCAAAACCTTATTACTTGCAATTACACTAGGGCTAGGCTGCATAATGGAATTTTCAAAAATCCATTTGTTTCTATTCAGCCAAATAAAATCTAAAGCATGCAACTGCAAAAAAAAGACACCAATTCCTACCATTAACAATTGAATCATTACTTAGATTACTTAGAGTCCAATCCTTAAAAGGCTGGTGGAAGAAAGTCGAATGCAAGAAGGAAGGAAGAATTAAATGCCAGGCAACCCTTGCCACTGCACAATATCGAAAAATATGATCAGAAATCTCAACATCCGCCCCACGCTGTTGGCAAGAAGAATCATGGGAGAGATGTCCTATGCTCATAGACTATATGAACAAAAATAAAGTAACAACTAACAAGAACACTAAACTTGTATGATATTTAGATTTCCTTAAAATTAATTTTGCTACTTATTTTTTGGGCTAAATTAGGTTTAAAGTAGAAGCAATAAAAGAGCTGCTTTTCAAACATTAGTTTTTAGTTGGTAGCATTTATAAGAAATATTAAAGGGTCTTGCTAACCAGTGTCCTTAGGGCACTAGTTAAGGAATTAAAAAGAAAAAGTATTTATTGTGGAATTCATAAGAGAGAGCAAAAAAAATCATGGGCAGCACAATTTTTCGCTTCCCAATAAAAATCTTTTTCCTGTGCCTGAAATGGTTACCGTTTTTCGTGTTGATAGGACTTTTGAGGAGAATGCCACTGATCTTATGGTGCAGTGGCAACAGGTGGCACCAACCACTGATGATAGGTTTTTCATGAGGTTGTTATTGCAGCCCACGAGTTCCAAGGTTGTGAAGGGAGGGAACATCATGAGAGCCTTGGTTGTGGCTTTGTTCCTCGGAGGGGCTAACGAGGTTGTGTCGATTTTGGAGAAGGAGTTTCCGCTTCTAGGGTTAAAGAAGGAGAATTGCACTGAGGTGAGTTGGATTGATTTGGTTCTATGGTGGGACGATGAGGAGAGTCTAAAAAATGGTGCCAAACCTGAAACCCTATTGGATCGGCATCTCAACTTTGCTACTTTTCTTGAAAGAAAATCTGATTACGTTGAGCAAGCTATTTCAAGAGAAGGGTTGAATAGTATATTTAAGATGATTAAGTTGGGGAAAACGGGACTTGTTTTCAACCCTTATGGAGGGAAAATGGATGAGATTCCTCCTGATGCCACATCGTTCCTCACCGTAAGGGGAACCTGTTTAAAGTCCAGTACTCTGTGAACTGGGAGGATCCTTCACCTGCTGCGGTTGAGAATTTTATGAATCAGGCTAGGAAGCTGTACAGTTTAATGTCCCCTTTTGTGTCGAAGAATCCCAGAAGGGCCTTTTTGAATTATAGGGACATTGAGATTGGGGTTAACAACTTTGGTAACAATAGCTTTCAAGAAGGGGAGGTTTATGGGACCAAGTACGTCAATGGAAATTTTCAGAGGCTCGTCACGGTTAAGAATGCGGTTGATCCTGAAAACTTTTTCAGGAATGAACAGAGTATTCCTATAGGTCCGAGCAAAGCATAGTAGGCCTGAGCATAAAATATTAATCTGTCCAAAACCGAAATATCCGAGAGGTAAAATAGGCTTAAGGATGGATCGGTTCGGACAATGGGTATTTGCGAGTTGAAATAGTCGGTTAAAATGGTCAGATTCGGTTTCACTAAATTAAATCTCTCGGTGTCCAACCCAACCGAATATGTATATACAAGGGTAACAGCTAGCATGTGGCGTAGGTGCAGTGGTGCTTCAAAGTTCGACTTTTTTATAAAATTGTCACACTTTCCCTTCATTCATTGTGAGAATGCCACAGTTTTATTTTTATATGTCAAAGTGCCACACTTTTAAAATGCAATGGGAAATCGGTTGCAGGGAACCCGATTTCCCTGTTATAATTTTTCTTATTTTTAAAAAAGTTGTTGTGAGAAATCGGTTATTCAAAAATCAATTTCTCAACAGTTTTTTTTTAAATTCAAATTTTGATTTTTTCTTTTTTTAATATTTATTAAAAATTGTTTTAATAAATAATAATTAATATTTAATTAATAATTTCTTTTATGTTTTTAAATTGATGTTGAAAATGATTATTTAAAATACTTAGGATTTTTACCGATTTCTAAACAGGTTTTTTTTTAATTTTTGATTTTTCATTTTGTGGTTTTTTAACATTAGTTAAAAAATTATTCTAATGAATAATAATTAATATTTAATTAATAATTTATTTTATTTTTTCAATTGACGTTAAAAATGGTTATTTAAAAATACACAATTTTCTTTTTAAATTTTCGATTGAATTATTTAATGACAAATTAAAGTGAAAATATAGATGACGAAAAAATAAATACATGAATTTTTTTTATATATTGCTTAATTATCCAAACACAAATTACATTAAAAAAGAAATTATTGTTGTAGAAGTTGCGGGCAATTTTTTTTTGAATGTCCAACAGTTCGACAATGACCACATCTTTTTGGTTGGCCCTTTTCTTAGGTCCATCTCAATGTGTATGCGAGTTGATTTTGGGTGACCTTTGGAATTTCTTCGCATTTTTGGATAAGGACTCCATTCTTCTTCATCTTATTCTGACCAATCTTCTTCATCAGGTAGTAAGTTGAACGAACCATTGTACACGTTGAAAACATTTTTCAACTTGTACTGTGGAGCTATGTATGACCTGTGGTTGACGTGAACATGTGCACATGCAGCTATGGCATGCGAACAAGGCATGTGTATTGCCTGAAATTTACCACAGTCACACCTTTGTGCTTGCAAGAAAACCCTGAATCTTTTTGGTGGTCGTCCCCCCTCGCGTGGGTTTAGTGTTTCGGACACAACGAATGGTTGATATGCCGGTCAAATGTTTCGACTCAGTGAGAGGTAGATTTTGCAAATGCGTCATCCATGGCCTTTTTGACAATTTCTCCATAATGGTGATCGGCTGACAACATTGCATGAGCTTCCCTTCCTCGCCTAGCGAATAGGTTCAGTAACTTGAAATACGTTTCTTTGACCAACGATGTTATTGACAAATTTCATGTGCCCTTAAGTACTGAATTGATTGACTCTGCAAGGTTTGTCGTCATATGTCCCCATCGTCGACCTCCGTCAAATGCTTGAAGCCATTGTTCCTTAGGTATGCAGTCAAGCCAATTGGCAGCTTCTGCATTATTACACCGAAGATCGTTGTAATAGTGGTGGAATATTGCTCTCTGTCAATGCATATCCTGGGGAGTTGGACAATGTATAATGTCATATTTGTCAACATTAGCCAATGCAAGAAAAATTGTAATTTACATGTATTTGTTACCTACCCATTTTGACAACACATTTGCGTAGATCAGCTTTCTTGTATTTTTGCGTGAAATTCTGTGCAATGTGTCTAATGCAAAACACATGCACTGTTTGATC
Organism: Pueraria montana var. lobata; assembly: GCA_026413185.1. Classification (NCBI taxonomy): domain Eukaryota; kingdom Viridiplantae; phylum Streptophyta; class Magnoliopsida; order Fabales; family Fabaceae; genus Pueraria; species Pueraria montana. Next base: position 17,969,168 of record CM048656.1, read on the forward strand.
TCCCCTTGTCCATTGTCTTCTCGATTGTAAGCACTTTGATAGCTACGTGACTATCTAAGATCAAACAGAGTCAACTTTGGGGTGTGACATGTGTTTGTAATTTTTTCAGAAAGAAGAACCAAGCATCCGTTGTCTCACCTAAGACGATGGCAAAGGCTATTGTTAATATGTGGTTGTTCCCGTCTTGAGCTACAACCACCAATATAGTCCCGGCATATTTCCCGTACAACCAAATTCTATCAACTAGAACAATTGGTTTGCAGTATGCAAATCCGTCAATGCATGGTTTGAATGTCCAGAAAAGTCTATGGAATCTTCTTTTGCCATGAACCAAAACATCATTCTCTCGGATCGGGCGTGTTTGGTATTCAAGGATTGTTCCATGAACATTGGCTTTTAATGCTTTAAGGCATTTTGGCAACAACTTGTAGGATTCCTCCTAATTGCCAAATGCCTCTGCCAAATGCCTTTTGCTTAGCGTTCCATGCTTTTGTGTAGGAAATGGTGTACGCCAATTCTTTTCTGATTGATTCAATTAGCAGTGGCACTGAAATTGTTGGATCTTTTTCAACCAGTGGCCTGATGCGTTCAACAATATTCTTTGAATCTAACTTTGTATGATCTTGAGAAAGCGTTTGTGCTGCACATGTGTGAGGATGGGGTAGTGTTCGAATTTCACACATTTTTTACATTTTGCAAAAGTATGCCTTACAATACCAATTACATCCTTCTCTAGGACAGTAGGCAATTATTCTTTGTCAAATTTCTAAACTTTGTACTCAACATGTTGCTAATGTGGAATTATTTCATTGCATAATCTGTCGCTTTTTTATTTGGAAATTGTTGCCCAACAAAAAGAGTTCCCACCTCAGGTGGAATACTTTCTTATTGCAGGAAGTTTTTGTACTCTCCATCATCATCTATCTGATTGAGGTTCAAATGAACCATGTGTGGAGGAGGGTTGTATGCACGTGGAGCAGTTGACGGGCCTACAGCTTGTTCATTGTTGTGGTCGTCGTCATTGTCATTGTCGTCATCATCATTAGCATGACGCATAAGCTCGTCGTCTTCATGTTCACTAAAAGGACCAATGTATTCTTAGTGAGTGCCAGCCACTTCAGGTTGTTGTTGTTGTTGGACTGTTGGGGTGGTTGCCTCCCTGTCATGTTGACTGGCCTGATGCGACTGCAGCTGAGTTTCATGAAAATAAAATGACTGGGATGCCAAATGTTGGGTAGAATAATTTTTGGTCATTAGGAGTTGGGTATAGGAAGATGTAGCTTGTTCCCAATCAAAGGACTGGTTATTGGGTTCAGGCTCGGGGTAAGAGGGGGTAACCTCACAGTGTTGATCGGTGTAAGGAGAGTTTAAATCCAAAGGGTGGTAGGCTTTTGGTTGTGGTTCAGAGAATGTATTGTAAGATGAAAATTTTGGGTGAGAAGAATAATATCCATCAGAATAAAAGTTGGGTTGAGAAATCAGAGGCTCAGGAATATCCTCCAATGTTGCATATACCTCTACGCTTCCAAGACAATGGTAATTGTCTTTAGTAAAGAACATGGATTGGACATCCTCGTCGTCTTTAAGGAGTGTCAATCCGTAGTTAATGTAACCACCTCCAATGGATAAAGGGTGTCGGAAATACACATCGGCAACCCTTTGGTTTGGTGCAATTTGGATTCGTTGTTGAATCTTTTGTTTCAACTCTTGTAGCAACAAGCCCCGCCTCACTGTCATTCCCACTGGGTGAGGGCATCTATACAATGCCCCTACATTGTCATCAAAACTGATGTCGCCATTGTAATACAAGAATACATATTGTCTCCTAAAACTGGCCATAATTTTGAAATGTAAAGTTGAAGGTTGAGGGAATAAAGGTTGAGTGGGAGTATATTTGAAAAGTTGTTGTAAACAAAACATAAGACTACTAATATTTATAGCCAATTGAACAATTGCCATTTGGTACGTCGATTTATTCGGTACAATCAAGGCCGCTACTTTTTCTGCCACATAAGACAAAACTCTGTAAGATTCTTTGACGCATGAACAGTGTCATCGTTTGAATTGGAGCGATCTGGTGCATCAATTTGTTCGGTGCAATATGAGCCGCTACTTTTTCTGCCATATAAGATGAAACTCTATAAGATTCTCTGACGCATGAACAGTGTCATCATTTGAATTGGTGCAACCTGGTGCATTGATTTGTTCGATGCAATCTAGGCCACTACTTTTTCTGCCATATAAGACAAAACTTTGTAAGATTCTCTGATGCATGAACAGTGCCATCGTTTGAATTGGTGCGATCTAGTGTGTTGATTTGTTCGGTGCAATCTAAGCCGCTACTTTTTCTGCCATACAAGACGAAACTCTATAAGATTCTCTGACGCATGAACAATGTCATCGTTTGAATTGGTGCGATCTGGTGAGTCAATTTGTTCGATGCAATCTGAGCTGCTACTTTTTCTGCCACATAAGACGAAACTTTGTAAGATTCTCTTATGCATGAATAGTGTCATCGTTTGAATTAGTGCGGTCTGGTGCTTCAAATTGTTAGATGCAATTTGGGCCGCTACTTTTTCTGCCACATAAGACGAAACTCTATAAGATTTATTGATGCGTGAATAGTGTAATCATTTAAATTGGTGCAATCTAGTGTGTTGATTTGTTTGATGCAATCTTGGCCACTACTTTTTCTGCCAAAAAAAACAAAGCTCTGTAAGATTCTCTGACGCGTGAACAGTGCCACTGTTTGAATTGTGCGATCTGGTGCGTCGATTTGTTTGGTGCAATCCGAGTTGCTACTTTTTCTACCACAAGGACATAACTGATGAATCATTTACTGATGCCAACAAATATAGGTTATGCAGATATTAGTCTGCACACAACATCAAATCAACTATAAGTGGTGTAGTAAGTAGCCTGTACCTTGTTTTGCTACACCATGACTTCCTCCGTAACCCTTGCCTTTGTTTATTGCAATGGTCAAATAATTACTAATGAGCGCGTTTCAACATCATTTGTCAGCGATGACATAAGGTCAGTCTGCCTTCATCATGACATGACACTTGACGCCGTGAAAGAAGCCATCCAAAAAAAGGTTGTTGACGGCAAAGCAGTAACGAAGGTCTATTATCGATGTCCTATATCCACTGTTAGGAACTGTACACAATATAGGGCGTGGAAACTTGAAGATGACGAAGATGTACAAACGATGTTCTTTATGTTCATAGAACATCCTAACCTCATGTATGTTGAGTTGTACGCTAGTGTGGATAATACCCAACCACTACAATAAATCCAACTGCAATTTGAACCAAGTGATTGGGACGCTATGGAGAAATATCTTTATTTAGCAATGAAACTTGAATGACTTTATGTAGAGGTTGTATTGAAGTGTCGCCTATGAGGAATGGCCCCAATATTTATGTTCCAAGTTTATTTGTGTTCCTATTTATTATTATCATCAATGAATCTATCATAAATTAATTTTAATTATGCTAGTTATCAATGTATTATCTATTTGATTAATGTTCTACATTAATCAATGCTAAATTTTCCTTTTATGCATTCAAAAGAAAAACAATTTTGCAGGATTTCCTGACACGTAATTAATAAAAGCGTAATTAATAAAAACATTAACATTAACCTTAATCAACATGATTAAAATTTTCATTTAACACATTATTGGACCAATTCACTGTGAATAATTGTTCACGTAGCACGAGTCCTGCAAAGGTTTATTTTTTGTGGCTGAAAAAAGTAGCGGCTCTCATCCATTTTTTTCACTATATATACAACGCATGAAATGATCCTAAATACATACACAAACGGAGTTCATTTCGTTATCATATATCCTTCTTTGACATTTACATTACCTTATTAACATTTAACAACCATGGAACACCAAAATGCACCTTTGCTTTGGAAACAACATCTTCATAGATCTAGTCAAGTATCTAATACAGTAAGCCTTGTTAAATGTTTTTTACGTTATTCTTCAACGCATTTGTGAAAATATTGTATCTAATATCTTCATGTGGGTTTTAATTTTGCAGATAACGAATGATGATATTATTCAATCATATTATCATTCGATGCCAGCTCCAGATCATAGAATTGAATCATTGTTGGCTAAGCTGGATTTGTTGAAGCCACAAAAATTAGACATTTCAACATCGACGACACTTTGGTTACAACTTTGGTTGAGAGGTGGAGACTCGAATCACACACGTTTCATCTTCCAATTGGAGAATGCACAATAACTTTGGAAGATGTTGCTCTCCAAATGGGTTTACAGGTCAATGAAAAAGCAGTTACTGGCCCAACTTACTTTGATTGGGAAGAAATGTGCTCAGAATATTTGGGTATGCTTCCTCCAAAAGGGGATGCACTTATCGGCTCAACTCTAAAACTTAAATGGTTAAGAGAAAACATGTTGCCTCTACCGGGAGAACCAACGCAACACTAATTAGAATCCCACTGTAGAGCATACATTCTAGGTCTTATTGGCGGATGCCCGACAAGTCAGGAAACAGAGTTCACCTAATGTATCTACCTTTGTTGGTTGATTTGGAACGTGCTGGACACTATAGTTGGGGTTCTACTTGTTTAGCACATCTGTATAGAGAAATGTGCTGAGCAATTTATCCAAAATAAAAAAAAATATGGGTGGATGTGCATTGTTGTTGCAATCTTGGGCATGGTATCGCATGCCCTTCATTCAACCAAAGGTCGAGCGTCAACTATCATATCCACTTGCAATTAGGTAAATAAATATTTTAACAAGGGGAGGAGTGTTATTTCTCATTTAACAAAAAGCATTGGATCATTTTTTTGGAAATATTTTTTTTTAAATAGATGGAGTGGCAGAGGACTACGTTTTACTGGAATCCCTCGTGGTGATGTCATAGGCTACAAATTAAGATTCGATATCATGAATAATGATGAGGTGAGGTTATATTAACTAGTTATATTAATTACGATTGTTATATTAACTTGTTATATTAATTATTTAAACACCAGTTACACTATTATTGAAAATACTAACCTAATTAATTTTTTGCAGTTCTTGTGGATGCCATATAGAGGGTTTGAGTAATTTTTGCCAAGACATGCATACAAGGATTCCCAACTGTGGAGTGCTTGTGTCGTTTTAACTTCATTTGCAGTTGTAGTATGGCACCAAACCGACAGAGTCAAACTACAATTTGGACTATGGCAAGATATACCGAACCCACTGCATAATCTTGATAAACTGCATCAAACTGACATAAGAGGACACATCGACACAAACTGGCGAGAGGAGCACGCACATTGGATTGCAATTTGGAGGGAACGACGAAACTACATGCTAGTTGGCCAACCAATTCAAGGACATATTGAGCAAACCCAAGAATACATGGAATGGTTTCGTGCAAATTCAAAGATGTTCCTATCACTCCATCTACAAATGCAACAAATAAGAGTTTCACGAAACCTATGCATTGGCGAGATATCTCGTGCAACTCCATAAATGCCAACACAACAATGTTCAAGCCAGCCCAGTGTACCTCCCCCACAAAGCCCACAAGTTGATGAAAACTTGCAGCATGAAGACCTGGATCCACCTCCCCATTCATTTCAATTCACTCCATTACAATAACCACAACCTCAACCTCAACAACATCTTGGGTATAGTCCTCACACTTTTGGAGCTAGCGAAGATGAGTTCATGAGTAACCTCATGGGTACTGACCTTATAACACCAGAATCAGCTTATGCTTACATGCAGAGTATCTCCATTCCTTCGTTTGCATCTTTTGACCAAGCTGTTGCTGGAAGTTGTTCAACACCTGTTGTTGACAATTTTATAAATTACCAACTAACAACTCAAACAAATTTAAATGAAAATCCGAACGAGGTAATGCAAGACAATCAACCTGTTGTTCAGGAGGTGCAAGTTGAACCACAACAACATCCACGAATACGTCGAAATCCAAGACGAAACAGGCAAGCTCCAAGGTGTGGAACTGGTGGGCACAAGGGCCATTAAATATTGCATATGTGATTGTAATAACTATAATACTAATGTATGTGTTTCCCTTTTAGGACATTTATTAACGTATGTTTTTCGGTTTTAAGATTAGGCAGACTATTAACGTATGTATTTTGCATTTTAATATCTTATGACAAATAATGCTCCAACAATATGTTTGAGCAACACCCTCCCAAATTGTGTTTGTCTTTTGGAACTTCATGTGTAATCTTCTCTTTCTTGTTCAACAATAAAATTGTTCATTGCTAAATCTAAAAGTTTACTAAGTGCAAAAAGTAAATTTTACAATTTCCAGACACGATTTTCAACCTTTTCTAAACCAATTCAAGTCATGAAAGTTGTACCGTTGCATTCACCAACATGAAAACAATGTGAATGAATTATTGTTCGTGCCAAATAAGTTCATATTCCTAAGCAAAAGAATGCAAAAATTTACCATCAGGAAACTCTTAAAGTGCAAAAAGTGATTTTATTTAAGTTTCTGGGCACGATTTTGAAGTTTTTTTTTACCAATTCAAGTTGCGAAAGTTGTACCGTTGTATTCACCAACATGAAAACAATGTGAATGAATTATTGTTCGTACCAAATAAATTCATATTCCTAAGCAAAAGAATGCAAAAACTGACCAGTAGGAAACTCTTAAAGTGCAAAAAGTGATTTTTTTTAAGTTTCCGGGCACGGTTTTGAAGTTTTTTTTTACCGGTTCAAGTTGCGAAAGTTGTACCATTGCATTCACCAACATGAAAACAAAGCGAATGAACTATTGTTCGTACCAAGTAACTTCATATTCATAAGCAAAAGAAAGCAATAACTAACCCTCAACAAACTGTTAAAGTGCAAAAAGTCTTTTTTTTTCAATTTTCAGGCACGATTTTCAAGTTTTTTTTACCGATTAAAGTCGCCAAAGTTATACAATTAGATTCATCTACAAGGAAAGTATGACAATGCATTATTATTAAAAAAAAACTCATTCATAATAAAAAAAACCACAAGAACTTATCATAATGAAAACTTTTAAACACCTTCAAAATTCTATTTCACTCCAATTTAACAATTGAATTTTAAAAAAAAAGATAGAAAAGTAATTATTATTCATTAGAATAATTTTTAACAAATATTAATAAAAAAATATTAACAAAAAAGACAAAATGAAAATTCGAATTTTAAAAAAAAGCTGTTGAGAAATCGATTTTTGAACAACCGTTTTCTCACAGCAACTTTGTTAAAAAAAAATTATAACAGGGAAATTGGGTTCCCTGCAACCGATTTCCCATTGCATTTTAAAAGTTTGGCACTTTGACATATAAAAACAAAAGTGTGGCATTCTCACAATTAATGAAGGCAAAGTGTGGCAGTTTTATAAAAAAGTCTCAAAGTTCAAAGTTGTTCAGTGTCTCACTCCATAATTAACATTTCAGATATCAATGCATCAGTAACATAGTTGTAAAACCCGAACCAGTCATCGACCAGGTCGAGGTACCGGGTCACTGGGTCAGTGGTTGAACCGGTGGTTCGCTAGTTGAACCGCATGAACCGGTCTATGTAAGATAAATATTAGAATAAATGTAATAATGTGTGTGTGTGTGTGTGTGTGTGTGTTATATTTTGCGTTTATTTAACTAACAATTGGAATAGCTTAGTGATTGATAATATGTAAGTTGAGTGCAAGAACACTGGTTTGATCCTAAACAGGTGCATTTTTACTTATTATTTTCCTTAGTATTTTGTAAAGCTGAGTACGTGAATGATTTTCGCATAAGTTCTACAAAATTGTTTTCATGAGGAGGTGAGAATCTAATTTTTTTGAGTTGAAAAAATGTTTGACAGTAGTAAAAATACCACATTATTCTTATTTATATAATTTAATGTGGTAAATAAATAAGTTTTGTGAGAAAATTCTATTAAAAATAATCATGAAGATGTTTAATTTCTAAAACCATAAAATATTTTTAAAATATTTATGACCAAGCAAACATATTTTAATCATTCTTAAAAATCATGATTGTGGGAGTACGTGTTACTCAGAAATTTCCATTAAGCAACAAGAGCAAAAAAAGTGAACTAATTGCCAAGATTGCTTACATGGGAGTGCTTTATTATACTGCGCATATATATATATATATATATATATATATATATATATATATATATATATATATATATATATATATATATATGATGTAATAGGATACATTGCCAAAGGATCATTGGTTGCCCTTCAAGGTTAAAAGGCTTACAACTATGAGCTAACTAGTAGGACTAACATGAAGAGCACCCTTCTTCCTTTTGCTCCCTTGATGCCATCGTAGTTGATGATTGTAAACGCTGTCCCATGATCTGAACTTGAAATTCATATTGACCTGAGCTGGAAGAAAGTAGAGATAGCGCTAAATGCTTGCTGATGATGAGAGCAAACAGAAGGTGGCAATAATGGTGCTCAAGTGAGGGAAACATGTTGGTTTTGTTAGTGGCTTTTGTAGGTGAAAGGGAAGGTGGAGGAAAGGATCTTCCTGGCATATACCTTCACTCACTGTGCTTGTGTTTGCTTTTCGTTCCTTCTCATTTTTTTATATATATATCTTTTTCAAACATTATCTAATATGTGTATTTTTTAGGAGGGTTAGGAACACACTTTTTATAACACATTTTATTATTAGTTAAAATTTATTAAAAATTGAAAATTTATGAGAGAGAATTATTAAATGAGTAATGAAACCTACCAAAATTTATAATATTCAATCATTTTTAACAAATAATAAATAATGTATTTATTTAGAGGAGGGATCAATTTACACCGGTATAACTTGAACAACTATTACACCATTCAATAACTTTCAATTAAATAATATTTTCTTAAAACTCACTGTTGGATTGAAAATTCCTGTCACATAGATCAAGTATACAAAATTTCATATTAATCTAAAATTATTTACTACCTCATTCATATAAATTAAAATCGACATAATATAAACTTTTCAAAATATACTACAATATGGATCTTTTGATTACCCTCTTATTGTTGTTCAATTTTGACAAAATTTGGCACAGACAATCTTGGTAATATGTAGATATAATTCAACGGTTGGATCGATAAAAATCACATTCTATATCAAGTTATTGAATGGTGTAATAGTTATTTAAGTTATACCGGTGTAATTTGGTCCCTCCTCATTTAAAAAATATGTTATTAGCATTTTTTTTTTATGATTTTATGTGTTAGGGATGCCAATCGACCTAAATTCAGTAGCTATCTGTTGAAATTTTTCGTAATGGACTATCCAGGTTTAAATACAAATATAGTTGCCAAAATTTTGTAAATGTGAATGAGGTGCTGGATACTATAAAATCTCACTTATAAAATAAGACACATTAAAAAATTACTCTAATATTGTAACTAAAATAAGGAAAATGATATAATTATAAAGACTTAAATATGCTATCTTTTTCTACATAACTTAAAAGTTTAAATATATTTTTATCCTTGAAATTTTTTTAAATTTTATATTTAACTTTTAATAATTTTTTTCTTAACTTTCAGTCCCTACAAAAAAAAATTAATTTGTATTCCGTCCTTGTTATTATGTTGGTTTTGTTAAATGGTCCCTCAAATATTTTTGAATTTTTTTTGTCCCTAATTTTTTTATCTCACAACCACCAATATGTTTACTATCATACGTGTAAGTTAATAGAGTCAATGTAACGGATAGAAAGAAATACAAAATAAAATTTCAAGGAGCGAAAGTCAAGAAAAAAATTATTAAGATTGAATGCAAAATTCAAAACTTTTCAGAAACTAAAAACATATTTAAACAAAAAAGGATGATAACTTCTCAATCACTTCAATTTTAACACTTGTGCACAAGCTCACATCATATGCATAATATATGCTTACATTTTATTAATTTGCACATAACGTTTGCCTGAGTCAAACAATTCCAGTAACTGGATCGATTGAAGTTGCTTGGTAATTTCGTATGTCTATTTTTATTTTTATTTGTTTTTTATATACAAGACATAAGCAAGAAAAGCATATCAACGCAAATAAATTAAATCCTAGGGAAGCATATTCCCGTAGCATCAACCCACATACAATTGCTCATACAGGCTGGTGGCTCATGCATGTAGAACCACTATACTAATTGCTCCACCAACATGGCGCCTATTTTAGCTAAAACATCCCTTACATTAGTTCCCCTCCGGTCCATATCCAAATATCTACAAATAAGAGTAATCTCATAAAAATAAAGATGGTGTTGTTGAAAATAAGAGAAATCTCCTTCATAACCATATCAATTCTAGTGAGGGATTCCGAGAAACATGTAACTTTCCTGAACCCATACTCCCAACAATTCGAATCCCCTTAAGCAAGACCATGATCTCCACATATAAAATACTATTAGAGTCTCCGAACGTTGCCATAAAATTTAACAAGAATTTTCCACTCTAATCTCTGCATAGACCTCTAAAGCCCACAGTGTTTGGGTTTGTCAATGCGCTGCCATTTATAGCATTCAACGCAATGGTATCCCACTAAGGTTTATATATTCCAAGCAACTTATCTAAGGATGTAAGTCAGTGAATGGACTTTAGCATATGCATACAGTGAAATGGTAGTCTCCTCCAACTACCTAAAAAAGCATTATGTTTCTCACACACCAAAGATTCCACATGATGATCGGGACCACCCAAGGTTTTAAATCGCAGTCGCGGTCGCGTTAAGGTTTTCACGGTTACGATAATTGCAAATTCTGCGATACGGATTGCGGTCATCACGGCGTGAATGCTTCACAATTTCACACAAAACTATATTAAAATGTTTTGTATCATTATATAATTTATAATAACCTATAATTAATATTTTTTTTCATCCCAATGAGATATCCAAAGTAAAAAAACTAATTAAAGTATTATTTTAATGTGTATAATAATATTATTTAACCCCACCCTTTTATTTTGGTGCTAAAAAAATCAATTTTCACATTTTCTAATACAAAATATATGTTCTAATATGAATTTATAATTGAAAATTTGAACATTCATCTAAATTATATTTAAGATTCAAAACTAATTATATTAAAATAAAAGAACTTAATTATACAAAAGCAAATAGATCTCAGCCTTTCAAAAATTCATAACAAATAGATCTTAGCTTTCTAATAGACAATGAAGGAAATGGAGATGCAACACGGAAATGAAACCCCTCACGTTCCCAATCCCCTCCCCACGGACCCCACACATTCCCAATCCCCACACGTTCCCAATCCCCTCTCAGACTCACTCATGACTCACCCACCTGGTCCTTCCTTCTCCCAAACTTCATCTTTTTCTTTCTTCTCTCAAGCTCTCACTCATGGCTCATCCTCACATCTAACCCTCTCTTTAGAAATAGAAACTAAAACATTGAAACCCATGGCACTCGCACTTGGCTTTGAGCGTCTCCATTCTGGTTGGAATAGCAAATCCTCTTCGGCGCCACGATTGGAAGGTTCTGAAAGAGGAGCGGTTGGCCTCGTTCACCGCCATTCAGGTTGCAGAACCAGCTCCTTCTCGGTTACAGTTGGGCATCGCCATTCTGGTCACAGGTTCAGTTCCTTGGACGGTAGCGAAATTCCTCTTCTGGCAATACTGCTTTGTTGCCCTCCGCCACCGCCACCGGTTTCCATTACTGTAATGAATCAGTGATCTGTGGGGAGTACTCTTTCTTATGTTGATTTGATATGGTTTCTAAAATTTTTGTTCATTTCTTCTTTTTTATTGTACGATTTGTGTATGAGTGTGTGTTTTTTCTTCTTCTCTTGAATCTCCTATGTTTTTTGTCCGCGATTCTCGGAAAAGTACCGGATTCCAAACATTTTCAGAAACGGCGTTACGTTGCGTCCGGGTAACGTTCGTCGCGATCGAAACAGCATTACGTTGTGTCCGATACACGTGATTTTTGTTCTGTCCGTAATATCGGTGAGTAACGATAACGCCACGGTTCGATACCGAGATGTCGCGAACGATATTGCTGTTACGCACCAATTTTTAAAACCTTGGGACCACCCTTCCAAACTCTGTGATGATGTCATGAAGCCATTGTGAAAATTCCAAATCTATTTTTGGAACTTGAGGAAGACACACATCACCAAGTGTCCATTAATTAGCAACAAATTTACACAAAAATAGACTTTGACATATTGTCTTAGATGCAACATGGCATAAAGGGTAGGTTGCGAAATCCCCAATAAATTCCACCAAATAGCATGAACTGGTTTAGCATGATGGCACACTTACCAAAGAAAGAACTGAACATGAACCAACACTGAGTGGAAGGAGCAGATGAGAACATTCATTATCGAGGAGATGAGAGTTAGAGAGATAGAAAACACTGGGGGCTGAGAGGGTGAGGGGTGAATCTTCAAAGAACTGGAAGGATCATGAGGAAATAACAACGTTCTTCTTTGAGGTAGATGAAATATGGAGAATATTCCAGAGGTGGGGAAAGGTAAGAGAGGTATTCATAGCGAAAAAATGAAAGACATGGGGAAACAAATATGGATTCGTGAGATTCTCTGGCGTCAAAGACAAGTGGGACCTTGAGAAAAGGCTGGATACCATTAGAATTGGTAACATGAAGATGAATCTTAATATCCCTAAGTACAAAAGGGATAGTAACAAGGTGAACCCCAACAAAGTGGAGCCGCTCAACAAAGTGACGGAGGACTTAAAAGGGAAGAGGCCTGTAGGTGAGAAGACGCGAGGTAGCCAACACAACTATACTAATGAGACAACATCCTTTGATGAGGGTGGAAACAACAAATCATATGCACAGATTGTGAAGACTGGAACGAAGAATGAAAAGAAGGAATAGAGGATAAAACAGTGCAAACAGGAGGATAGTGACGACCACTCATGGCGAGGACAAAGTATCATAGTGGATGAAGATAACAGCTACTGGTTGGAGGATTGTTGGGTTGGAACACTGAAAAACCCAGCTATCTTTGATAGACTCCATGAGGTGTATTTAATATGTGGAGTTAAAGAGGTAAGGTTGCACTATCTTGGTGGAGAAATGGCTCTTATAAAAGGCATAGCGGGGGAGGATATACAGGAATATTTGGGCTCGGAGGAGGAGGGATTGGCATCTCTTTTCCATTCATTTCAGAAATGGAATAAGGATCTCCCTATTGGAAAAAGATTAGCATGGATATCGTGTTCTGGTGTTCCCTTGAACTTGTGGGGGAAAAAATGCGTCTCACAACTTGTTGGCTCTGTGGGAAAATTTATTGCTCTAGCTAAGGAAACATTAGAATTCGACAGGGTGGACACTGCGTGTATTTTGATCATGATAGACTCACCATCATTTGTTAATAGTTACAAAAGAATCAAGATTAATAGATATTTATATGAAGTTCGTTTGGTGGAGGAAATGAAACCCAGAATCAACCCTTGTTGTTGTTGTTTATGGAGAAGGGATGAAGCTGATTCGGAAGACATGTCTAGGGACAGTGATGTAGGTGTAGAATGTAACTCCTTTGTCTGTGAGTGCTCAGATGATATGAGCCTCTTCCCTGAAGATGAAAACGAAGATGCTAGGAACCTCCATGGAGATGGACAAAGAAGCTCTCTTGGCAAGGAGGAAGAATCAATTGTTTATCCGAAGGTCATTGACCAGTCAGAGAATGATACATAAGGGTCAAAGCAAATAGGGGACAAAATACTTTCTGACATAGTACCAGAGATGGGACAGAAGGAGGTGGGGACAATTCAAATTCAAAATGAAGAAGCTGGGAAACTGCCGCTGGAAGAAGTGGGCCATGACATGATGTCTATCCAAAAAGTGGACATGGGACCAAACAAGCTGAAATTGCGTTGCTATCTCAAAATGAAGAAGGAGATTTGGTGGGGACAAAGGACGTGTGCAATAAAGCAAGGGTCATAACCAAAAGTGAAGGGATCGCCTACGATACTAGTGGGCAATTTAAGATCTTGGAGGCCCAAAAGACTTATGGGCCAATTGATAACCTTGTCGACTCTCCTCACTGTAATGGCCCAAAAGGTATAATGAATGGTGTCTCGGTCTCGCGATACTTATGTGCTCTTTCCTATGATGTTGTTTGGTCTCTCCCAAGCATTTTGGGTAACGTGAATATTTCTAGTGATGAACCAAATGAAGGGGTTGTCAGAGGACTCGTTTGTCAAGGCTCTGTATCTCTAGTTATTGTTGTCTCTGAAGATTCGGATTCTCTTGTGCAAGGAATTTCAGAAGAGGAAAAAGCTAAACTAAAAGGAAGGGTTGAAAAAAGAGCGGTACAGTTAGAATTCAGCAATATTTTATCGGATAGTTGTATCAATAATTGCAACAAAATGTTCTGGTTAAAGGATGAGGTGATGGAAGCGAAAAAACTGTGGGAACTTGGGAAGACTATTGGTGTAACTTTTGAAGGGGATGAGGAGGAAATTATGGACAGATTGGTGGCTATGGAAAAAAGGGATCAAATAGAAGCAAAGAAGGCTGCAAGGGACTAGGGTGCCAGGAATGTTTTACCATGAAAATATTATCCCACAACGTGAGGGGATTGGGAGGGAGGATTAAGAGCAAATTTATTAGGAAACTGATTGCCAAAGAAAATGTACAGATGTTGTGCCTACAAGAAACAAAGAAACAAGAAGTCAATATGGAATTATGTCATGCTTTATGGGGGGATTGTAGTTTCAAGTGGATAATGATGCTATCCAATGGTATGTCTGGAGGACTACTATGCTTATGGGATATAGATTGTTTTGACCTCATTGATTCATTTCTTGGGGACGGATATATTGGCATGGAGGGGATTTGGAAGGAGACAAATTATGTTGTGGTTATTGTTAACGTATATTTACCTTGTGAAAGAGAAGGCAAATTAAGAATTTGGGAGGCTTTGAAGATAAAGCGGGGAAGCTGTAACGTTAAACCTTGGTGTATTTTGGGGGACTTTAATTGTGTTAGAAGAATGGAAGAGAGGGTGGGGATTGGTGGGAATGATTATGGTAGTAGAGAAAGAGAATATTTCAATCTTTTCATTGAAGAGATGGAACTATTTGATATTCCGATGATTGGAAGAAAGTTCACATGGTTTAGGCCTAATGGAAGAGCTAGAAGCCGGTTGGATAGAGTCTTGGTGTCTGGAGAGTGGTTGCACGTTTGGCCGGGGTGCTCACAGTATATTTTGGATAGAAATATCTCCGATCACTGTCCCATCCTTATCAAGAACACCTCTATTGATTGGGGCCTAAAGCCTTTCAAGGTTCTTGATTGTTGGTTTCTTGACAACCGATTTGAGGATTTTGTGAGAAATGCTTGGGCTGGTTCAGTGTTTCATGGGTGGGGAGCATATGTTCTCAAAGAAAAATTGAAGGCTTTGAAGTTACAATTAAAATGGTGGAATAAGGAGGTGTTTGGGAATTTGGAAACAAAACATGTTTCGATTGAAAAGGAGATCAATATGCTTGACAAAAAAGAGGAGCGTGGGGGTTTATGTGAAGAGGAAATTTTGAAAAGAAATAATCTTCAAGAAGAATTTTGGAAGGTGGCATTTTGTAGTGAATCCCTTTTGAGACAAAAGGCGGGAACTAAGTGGCTTATGGAGGGAGATCAAAATTCTAGATACTTTCATTGTATGGTCAATTGGAGGAGGAAGAAATCTATGTTGAGGGGTCTTAATATTGAAGGTAGGTGGGTGGAAGACCCTATCCGGGTCAAGGAGGAGGGTAAATCTTTCTTCTTTAAAAGGTTTAGTGATGAAACATGGACAAGACCAAAACTTGATGGAGTTATTTTTGGAAGTATCTCACAAGAAGACAACGGCATGTTAGAATCTCAATCAAGGAGGAGGAGGTTAAAAATGCAATTTGGGAATGTGGAAATCTAAAGAGCCCGGGGCCGGATGGTCTAAACTTTAACTTCATAAAAAAGTTTTGGGATGTGATGAAGGTGGATATCATGAGATTCTTAAATGAATTTCACACCAATGGTCTCTTTCCTAGAGGGAGCAATGCCTTGTTTTATCACTTTGGTCCCAAAAGTGGAAAATCCTCATGATCTTGGTGAATTTAGGCCTATTTCGTTGGTGAGATGCATGTACAAAATTGTGGCTAAGGTTCTTGCAAATAGATTGAAAAAGGTGCTCCCTAAGGTAATTGACCAAAGACAAAGCGCTTTTATTGGTGGAAGACATATGTTACATAGTATCTTGGTAGCTAATGAGGTGGTTGATGAAGCAAAAAGAAAGAAGAAGAAGTGCCTTATTTTGAAGGTTGACTATGAAAAGGCCTATGACTCGATCTCTTGGAGTTTTTTGGAGTATATGATAAGGAGATTGGGCTTTAATTATAAGTGGTTAATTTGGATTAAAGGTTGCCTTTCTTCTAGTACTACATCCGTACTAGTAAATGGTAGTCCTTCATCGGAATTCGTGGCCCAAAAGGGGACTTAGACAAGGAGATCCTCTTGCACCTTTCCTTTTCACTATTGTCTTGGAGGGTTTGTGTGGTCTTATGAGAGAAGCCGTTGGGAGGAACTTGTTCTCTAGCTTTAAGGTGGGAGATGAAAATGTTGAGGTCAACCTTCTCCAATATACAGATGACACTCTTTTCTTTGGGGAAGCAACTTTGAGTAACGTTGTCACTTTAAAAAGCATCCTCCATTGCTTTGAGCTCACTTCCGGGTTGAAAGTTAATTTCCACAAAAGCAATTTTGGGGCTATTGGAGTGGAGCCAATGATCATGGAAAGGTATACTGACCTCTTAAATTCTAAAGCTCTCTTTATGCCTTTTACATACCTTGGTATCCCTATTGGTGCGAACCTTAGGAGGGAAGATACATGGAAACCTATAATTGAGAAAATTTCAAAAAAGTTGTCTAAATGGAAGCATAAGATTCTTTCTTTTGCCGGTAGAGTTTGTCTCATAAACTCCGTTTTGAATTCCCTACCTTTATTCTTCATGTCGTTCTTCAAAATACCTAGTCGGGTGGTTAGGAAAATTGAGAGGATTCAAAGAGCTTTCTTGTGGGGAGTGTGGAAGAGAGTCAAAAAATATGTTGGGTCAAATGGGAAACTTTGTGTCAATCCAAAAACCAAGGTGGGTTAAATATTAAGAATCTTAATGTCTTTAATATGGCCCTTCTTGGGAAATGGAGGTGGGATTTGTTTCATAAAAAACAGTCTTTATGGTCTAGAATTTTAGAGTCTAAGTATGGGGGTTGGAGAGGTTTATTGCTTGAGGGAAGGAGGAACAATTCCTCTATTTGGTGGATAGACTTGTGTAAAACTTGTGGGGGCTTGGAGACTACAAATTGGTTCGGAAACCTTGTAGAATGGAAAATAGGGAATGACAAGGATACACTTTTTTGGCATGATTTTTGGTTAGGTGAAGAAAGTTTAGCATTTAAATTTCCTAGACTTTTTCTTAACTCTAATCAACAATCATATAAAGTTAGTGATATGGGATCTTGGGCGGGTCAAAGGTGGATATGGAACTTTGTGTGGCGTCGGGAATGGTTTTTGAGGGAGGAAAATTTGGTCGATTCTTTTCAACAAATGATTGATACTGTTGTGTTGAGATTTGATGTTCAAGACTACTGGTGGTGGAAGGCTGGAAACTCAGGATGCTTTTCTACACATTCGGCATATAGAGAAATACAAAGCGGAGGTTTGGTGGTTCAAAATGAAGACATTTTAAAACAGATTTGGAGCTTAGCTGTACCTCCAAAGGTGGCTTTTTTCATTTGGAGAGTGATGCGTAATAGGCTGCCTACACATGATAATTTGGTTCAGCGAAATATTCTTCTGCAATCAAATGAAGAGGCTTGTCCTTTCTGCAACCTACAAAAGGAATGTGCTCATCACATTTTGTTCTCATGTGGTCTATCAAAAGATATCAGGAAGGAGTGTTTTTCATGGCTGGGGATAATCTCTGTTATACCTCAAGATCCAATGATTAACATGCTGCAACATGACTTTATTTGTCTCACGAAAAAGGAATCTCAGAGGTGGTATGTCATTTGGGGAGAAGTGGTTTGGAACCTTTGGAGGTATAGAAATAAATGTATTTTTGAAGGTCTGTTGGTGACTAAATCGGATATCATGAAGGACATAGTGTTTCACTCTTGGGCTTGGCTTAAAGGACTCACAAAAGATTTTCCTCACTCTTTTGCTTCATGGCAATGTCATCCAAGTAACTGTATCCTACTTCGTTCCACTGACGGGTGATAGCTGGGGCTCCTATTCGGTGGTAAATTTCTGTTTGAGGCTTGCTGATGTTAATATGCCACTGCATGATTTATGGTCTTTACCACGCTGGAAGGGGGTAGGAGCTATTGTATTTAATGCATTTGATTTGATGTACAGGGTATACAATCCTTTGTATTTATTACTGGAAAATCTGTGCATGGTTACGTTGGTCAGGGAGTGAATTGGGATTATATTGTATTTGCTGCATTAATTGGTTATAATGCATTTATGATGATGTGTCTATAAATGCTGTATAACCAATTGGGGAAGTTTATTCTTTGGTGGTTGGTGGTGTTTTTTGTGATCTTTTGCATTTGTAACATGGTACCACTGGTACCCATTTATCATACTAAATATTTGTTTGCTGATCAAAAAAAAAAATCAATTGTAGGCATTCTTAGTTGAGTACAATCCAGAGACGTTGTATTTCCACACCCACAAATCTAGCATATCCTCTATTAGGAAAACAAACTAATATTAGAAATAGTCATTACTTCCGACGATAAATAATCCGTACCAATACCATGGTCAGCAAAAAAAAATATATATACAATGCACCTTGAGGGGTATATTAGTGAAAAACATGTGCAAACTTTCAACCATCAGCATGCCAATAATATATTTGAATAGTATATTTATTTATTATTTATATATTTGAATAGTATATATTTATTATTCATCAATTAACATTCAAATATATTAAATTGAAATTAATATAAATAATAAATATAAAAGAATAAGATAAATTGTGAAGTTCAATGAAGAAACATTAACGCCATTTTAGTTGGAGAAAAAAATGACTGTATTTGCTTAAAATTAGAAATATGATATGTGATGGTATTAAAGAACTACGAAATATTATTAAAAACTGTAGTACAGAATCTCATACAAGTTTGTTTGTTAAAGCCGCCTAACTAGGCAATATTCTTCACTGTTTGGTTCCCTATGCTTTGCTTGGACTAAAAGGAATACTCTGTTCATTCCTGAAAAAGTTATCCAGATCAACCGCAGTCTTAACCTTGACGAGCCTCTCAAAATTGTCATTGAAGTACTTGCTCCCATAAACCTCCCCTTCTTGAAAGCTATTATTCCCAAAGCTGTTAACCCCAATATCAAGGTCCCTATAATTCAAAAACGCACTTCTGGGATTCTTCGACACAAAAGGGGTCATGTAACTGTACAGCATCCTAGTCTGGTTCGTGAAATTCTGAGCCACACCAGGTGATGGATCTTTCCAGTTCACAGAGTACTGAATCTTAAACAGGTTCCCCTTACGGTGAGGAAACGGTGTCGCATCAGAAGGAATCTCAGCCATTTTCCCTCCATAAGGGTTGAAAACAAGCCCCGTTTTCCCCAACTCAATCATCCTCTTCCATATAAACTCCAACCCATCTCTGGGAATGGCTGTCTGAACATAATCAGATTTTCTTTTAAGAAAATTAGTAGAGTTGAGATGCCGATCCAATAGGGTTTTAGGTTTCGCACCATTTTTGAGACTCTCATCATCGTTCCACCAGAGAACAAAATCAATCCAACTCACCTCAGTGCAATTCTCTTTTCTCAACCCAAGACGAGGAAACTCCTTCTCCAAAATCGACACAACCTCATCAGCCCCTCCAAGGAACAAAACCACAACCGAGGCTCTAACGGTTTTCCCTACGGGCGCCAATAATAACCTCATGAAAAGCCTTTCATCAGTAGTTGGCGCCACCTGCTGCCACTGCAACATAAGATTAGTGGCATTCTGTTCCAAAGTCTTCTCAATGCGAAAAATGGTAACCGTTTCAGGCACAGAAACAAGTTTAATAGTAAATGACAATATGACACCAAAACTGGCTCCTCCACCTCCTCTAATAGCCCAGAAAAGATCTTCTCCCATTGTTTTTCTGTTTAGAAGATTTCCTTTCACATCAACAATTTGAGCATCAATAACATTATCAACAGATAAGCCATATTTTCTCAACATGTTATCGTACCCTCCTCCGCTGATATTGCCACCAACGCCAACAGTGGGACACACCGCTGCGGGGAAGCCATGAACCTTACTCTTCTCCCAGATCCTATAATAAACCTCCCCAATTAAGGCACCGGCTTGGACCACGGCAACCTCGTTTTTTATGTCGACGGTGATCTTGCGAAGGTTGAACAAGTCAAGGACGATAAAGGGTTTCTCGGAGATGTATGAGATACCCTCGTAATCATGGCCTCCACTCCTGATTTTGAGTTGAAGGTTGACGCTTTTGGCGCATATTACAGCACCTTGGACGTGCGATTCTTGGAGGGGAGTGATGATGAGTAAGGGCTTTGGCGTGGAGGAGGTGTTGAAACGCGCGTTTCGAATGTAGTTTTCGAGCACGGTGGAGAATTCGGGGTTGGTGTTGGCGAAGACTATGTTGGAGAGTTGGGTTGAGGTGTTTGTGTGTTGTGTGAGGCACTGAAGGAAAGTGTCATAGAGTGAGGGATTTGAGGATGGTGCTGGTGCTAACAACGAAGTGGAAACAGATAGAAGAACAAAAGTTGCAAAAAGATAGGCCAAACTAGGTTTCGCCATTGTCGTGCGTTACTGCTGGTGACTTGGTGGAGGGTGAGTGCGGATTGCGGCTGATTGACCCATCTGGGTTATTTTTAAAACTAAATTTCAAAATGGGTCTCTTTCAAAACATATTACCGGCATGGGTTTGTTTTGACCAAAGACCAGGTCAACAAAAAAATTTGACCAACAAATTAAATTCCACGTAATTTTTATTTAAAAAAAAATCCACATAAACCAGCCATTACGAATGGCTGTTTCAAGACTGACTATTTCGTTAAAATTCTTCGACACAATAATGAGCAAATGAGAGGAAACAGCCACGAAAAATAGCTGGTTCGGTAACGTGTTCAGAAGCAGCCATTACAAATGGCTGCACCTCCAAACTGCAGTTTTGTGTTGTCCCTTCATGCAGAGGCCCCCCTTCGCGCAGTTCCTTCATGCAGAGGCGTGCGTGGAATGTCAAATCGGTGTAGGTTGGTGCAGCCAATTCAAATGGCTGGTTCTCTTTGAGATAAAAAAAATAATTTTTCAAAGGCTTTAAAATAAACCAAGAGGTCCCCGCTGGTCCGCTTCATGCATTTTCTGAAGTTGTAACTTTCGGAGGTTGTAACTTTCTTAATGAGTGCTTGTGGGCTCCTTATAATAGTAAGTGAAGTTGTGTGCAAAATTTAGAAATAAGGTATATTTAAAGATATTTTATAGTTATTATTGTGTTGTACATCAGCTCCACCCCCTACAGCAAAGGTGGAAGCACCACAATTTAATTTGCCTGCTTCATATCGGGAGACTCGTGGGCTGGATCGAAGGAGGGCGAATGTCGGATCACAAGCATATAATGTTCCAAATTTTCCAGAACGTGAACATGGGATATATTACACACCATCACAATTTCATTATGCAGATATGCCTATGACATATTTTTATCCATCGCAGCTCCACCCACAAGTTGGTTCGTCGCAACTCGTATCCTTTGATCCACAGCACAACCCACACGTTAATTCGTCGGGACATGTACCCTTTGATCCATAACATGTTGTATTGGAACAAATTTTTGGATCGTTACCTGCGACTCCATCGCCACAACAACAACGGACACCAATCACTCCAGCTGCCCCACAATTTGATATACCATGGGATCCATATGCTGAGGCTATGCATAACATAGAAGGCATAGATTTGCCTGGGCAGTTTTCAGCTGAGGTGGATGACACACTAAATCTGAATATCGCACTTCAGGGTGAACCACAGTTAAGAATAAATCCACCAAGAAATGCTAGAAATTGGAGGCGACCTTGCGTTGCTAGTCCCCGTGATGATGATGACCATTGATTAGACATATGTAATTGTAGGTTGACTATGTTTATATTAGTTATTTGTTGTACCTTTTTTTTTGTAAAATATAGTTTCTATTTAAATCGTTTATTATTTTCCGCTTTTTTATTGTGAATATTTCTTTTTTATGAAAACACTTGTCTAACCTTTATGTCTTATAATACCATTTAAAAACTTAAAAAAATTAATTGCGTCCATGTATGAAATTGCACAACATTGCAACGATGGATAACAAGTTTTCATTGCTTTCTCTTGAAACTGCAGCTAATTGTCATCATGACTTTGTTGAGAGTCTCCTGTGTTTGACTGCAACGAACATAGGCGAATATTGTGTCCTTCCCTACGACATCGATGACATCTTTGTCTGGGTTGTGATTCTACCCAATCCATCTCATTTCTTAATCTTGTTGACTTAGGGCGTCCTTTTCCACGAACGGTCGTTGGATCTGGGACAATAATCCAATCTTCATCATTAGGTGGAATCAAATCCTCATTGCCAAGTGGCCACCATTCTGCTGAGTATGCATTCATTATGTACTCATTTGTATACACATCGTCGACATACTGGTTGCAATTGATACTCATGGCACCACACACGGCAATTACATGAGAACATGGATAATGCAAAGCTGTAATCGTCCACATTGACAATATCGTTCCTTCAAGTTGACAATCCGCTTTTGCCCACCTCGTTGATTTCTTGGATTAAATGCCTCCTCAACCTCAAACCTTATTCTTTCGATGTCATACAGACGTACAACATGAGAACACGCTTCTTGTTGATTTTTGCTCATTGCATCAACTAACTTTGCACGGTATCTTTTACCAACTGTGAATTCTACCCTTGCGTTTGCTCCTCGTTCAACAAAGTATTCCTTGCAACGAACATATGTAGACTTCACCAATGCACTTATTGGAATATTTCTACAATCCTTAAAAACTTTATTAACACATTCTGATAGATTTGTCGTCATATGACCGAATCTATGACCTTTCGCATCATATGCCATACTCCATTTTTCTTTTGATATTCCACTTATCCAACGAGCAACATCTGGACTTGATTCACAAAATTTGTCCAAATTTCGATCAAATATGTGTTTGCACGGAGTATACCCTGTAATAGAAAATATGACATATTAAAAAGTTTTACAGACCTTGTAATGTAGTATTTTAAATTATATTATGATTCATGTAGATGACATACCTAACTTCACCAACATCTTTTTTTGTTTGACATTTTTGAACCGATGGTTGAAGTTGCTTGCAATATGTCGGATGCAATACATATGATAAGCATGTGGAGGTTGCCAACCGAGTGCTTCATTTTGTACAGCAGCCTTAATACTACTATGGCGATCAGAGATGAGACATATTCCCTATTTATCTGTCACATGTAGACGTATATTCGACAAAAACCATGACCACGCTAATAATGTCTCACCTTCTACAACGGCAAAAGCAAGAGGAAGAACATTACTATTCCCATCTTGTGTGGTAGCAATTAATAAAGTACCACGATACTTGCCATATAAATGTGTGTCGTCCACTTGTATCAATGGCTTATAGAACCGAAAAGCATTAGCACACTGCTTAAATGTCCAAAAAACACGATGGAACTGATGATATCCTCGAATGACACGATTATTAAACACAATTTCATCATGACAAATCTGATAATAACAATCTGGCGCAAAAGCTTTGATGAATTTGAAATATCTAGGAAGCATGGCGTATGACTCATCCCAATCACCAAAAATACGAACTATTGCTTTTTGTTTGGCTTTCCACGCCTTCCTATAAGATATTTTGTATCCATATTGCCTGCAAATTGTGTCCTGAATCAACGCGATTTTTAACGATGGTTCTTTGTCCACCATTCCTAATACACAAAATAACAACGTAAATAAATGACATAAATCATGTTTCTAATATAATAAACTGATCAAACCACACATGAAGCTATATATACAAAATTTAAACATACCTACTATGCAATCGACAATTATGTCTGAAGTTAACTTGTTATGATCTTGTGAAAGTGTTGAATTCAAACATGTGTGTTTACCACCCCATTGAGTCACCTTCCAAGTATCAGTTTTCAATGACAAAATAACCCTCATATAGAATGGGCACCCATCTTGCATGTTAGGGCAACTGACAATGTATTTCTTTGATTTTGATTCAAGAACATCATATGTTTGGTGTATCTTCATGGAATATTGGACCAATGCATTTTTTAATGCCTCTTTACTCTCAAATTCCAATCCCTTGTATAATTCATCTCCAACATTCCACGAGTCATGCACATCTTCACCCAAAATATCTTCCTGATCAGGGTGACCCCAATTAATGTTGGTATAATGGGATGCATCATTCTAAGGTGGCCGCTGAATCCGTTCTAAAAGAGATTCATGGTCATGAAATGTAGAAATAAAATAAATAATGGCCAAATCACATATTAATAAATAGAACAAAACACTAAAATAAAAAAATAAAATAGATTCATTTAGAATTTGAAAAAATTATAATAAGAACTTAAGTAAACATTAGTTAATTATATATTGTATAATTTAAAATGTGATTCATATAAATAAATAATAAAATTCAATTAAGAATACAAAATTAAAATAAGTTAAAATAATTGACTAAAAAATACATCATACATGGTAAACAATGACAAACTAAAACCAATTTACCTCTTAAACACAAACACCCCATATGGGAGAATCGATCTACAATATTCCGTTGTAGCATCAATTCCTTCCCGATATATATGTTATGTCTCATGAACTTCTTATTTAAATTAATATGAAGTTCATGAGACATAACATACATATCGGGAAGGAATTGATGCCACAACGGAAAATTGCAATTCTATTATCCCACATGCGATGTATGTATATTGGTGGTAGATTGATTTTAGTATGACACTATTTATCATGTATGAGGTATTTTTTTTATCCAATTGTTTTTAACTTATTTTAAATTTGCATTATTAATTGAATTTTATAATTTATTTATTTGAATCAAATTTTAAATTATATAGTATATAATTAACTAATTTTGACTTAAGTTCTTATTATAATTTTTTCAAACCCTAAATCAATCTATTTTATTTATTTATTCTTAACACTATTAATTACCATGTTGTCTCACCAAAGCCCTTCTAAATTCAATTATTTATACAATGGTAATTTGAATTTTTTTGTTATGTTTATTCAATTATTTATATCATTTAATTGACTTATTTTATTGTTAAACTACAAAAAATAACAAAAAATATACCTTGAGGTTCACATATCGAAAGTGGTTGGAGAAGGTGACTTGCTTCAATAGACGTTGTTTCATCATTTGTGTCAGAAGAATCACCATCAGCTACATCTTCTTCATCAGATGTTTCCTCAACAAATGAGTTAGAAACAAAATAATCATCATCATCATCATCTGAAACCGCAACTCTTTGCATGGTCGTTAATGTCTGTCGATCATTGCATGACGAATTATGCCCACCTGACATGTGAGAACTAACTGCACCACCTTGTAATGGGATAGTAGAACAACTAACAATACCTACTTCAACATAAATTTCTATTACTGCCACGTCATTTTGTTGATCAAAAGCACTAATCATTATTTTTATGTCTTCATCATCATATATATGTAATGCAACGTATTTTCCACTAACTATAAATCTAGATATTATAGATGATATAACTTGATTTGCCTGTAGCTTTAATTTATCATGTATCTTCCTCTTTAATGCATCAAAACTGATACCACGTTTAATCTTAATTGCTCTCCTAGTGCCTTCAAATGTCAAACCCTCATCACCATCATACATCCTCCCATTGAAATACACACTACAAGAAAATATGGAGTTAACGGGGGTTATATTGGGCATTACCGACGGTTAAAACCCCCAGGCAAATGCATTTCCTGCGGTTGCTTTTTTCGTCGGGAAAGCATCCGTGGCAAGCGTTTTACCGGCGGTTTATATTAGCCCTCGGAAACGCATGGTTTACCTGCGGTTTCTTAACCCCAGTTAATGCCATAGTCAATACTTGCGGTTTAAAACCCCTGTAATTTACCAACGGCTTTAAACCCCCGTTAACCCGCTTTTTTTTAACCCTATTAATCTTCCAGCGGTTTTCTAACCTCATTAATGCCATAGTCAATAACCACGGTTTATGAACCCCTGTAATTTACCAGCGGCTCTCTAACCCTTGTCAATCTCAGTTGACATGTGAACATGTGGCACTTACCTGGGGTTTATTAACCCCTGTTAATTTTGAGCTTTACTGGTGGTTTTTATCCTTGTTAATCAAAATTTTTTTTTTTAAGAAAATCTTATTGTTTTTTTATTTACCTAATTTATTTTACTCGTGCATTATATTTTAATCACTATTAAAGTTGCATTTGAGGATTCTTGTGTACCAATTGAATCAAACTTTGTATGTTTGCGTCTATAAAATGCATGTTAGATAAATATTCCAAAAATAAAATAAAATAAAACAAGCAATCCTCAAATTTTATGAGTAAACAAATGTACTTAAACAAGTTATCCAATAAAATCACTAAGAACATCCATAGTTTAGTAACATCCAAAAGAACCCCTAATTAAGAAGTAACATCAATAGTTTAGTAACATCCAAAAGCACCCCTAAGAAGTAACATCCATAGTTTAGTAATATCCAAAAGAACTTCTAAGAAGTAACAAAACATATCCAACTGAATATTAATTTTCCTAAAATAAAAGAGTCAACATCTCTGGTTATCAAATGTAGTCCTATTCTTTGAGCTGAGAATCTGTTGGAGAATTGTTAGGGACATTAGTTGGTTGTGCACTTCCTTGGTCAGACACCTAAAATATAATGTAAAACATAGTTAGAAAAAAAATTATATTTTGAAATATTTATAAAATTAATTCAAATTTAAAATATTACCGGTGAAGCTTGAAACATAGCCAAATCAGGAAGCCCTTGACCTTGATAGTTCTGTGCAAAAAAACTCATCATTGTTTCAAATCTTTTATTTTGTTCCTCTATTTTCTTATTTTGTTCAACCATTTGTGATTTCAATTCAGTAACCTGTTTCAAAACACAAGTTTAATCAAATCAATATAAATAAATACATAAATAGAATGGAAAATCATACCAATATTCAACAACTCAATATAATAGTTTTCTTCAAAACTCAAATCCACAATAAGATCTTAATTATACAAACAGATGGCAACAAGCAAAAGGTCCAAGGGAATCACCAAAAGATGCCTAAAATTTTACAAACTCTGCTCAAATCGACTTCAAATTAGATCCACAATAAAATCCTTATTGTACAAATAGTACTTAGCATCCAATATTGCATTTTTGGGAATCCAAAGAAGCTAAAACAACAATCCAGAGAAGCTAAAACCTAACATTAAAATTGTAAAGGAAAATGCAGCAAACTACTGACCTCATTTTGTAACTCTCTATAAGAAGGCGAAGATAAGGATATCCCACTATACGAACGTACAGTGTGTCCAAACACCCAAGATGGGCAAGGTCCCAATCCTAACCCCCGAACACGTCCACAGTGTTCTTGACTTCCTAGAGCTTGAGCTAAGGAATCTTTACTTGATATGTCTTTTGAAATACTTCCACTTGATTCATATGCTTCAATTTTTTCCTACAAAGAACACAAAAAGAAACATGTTAAGCTAACCTCAAACAAAAATTGAGCATTATCGTCATTAATATAATTGAACTTACTCCAATTTCTTTAGCCTTATCATTCACAAATTCTCCATTACCATGCTTGTGTGTTGCTATCCATATTTCTCCCTACTAACTTTGCGACCACACTCTAATTCCTACAAAATCCAACAAGAATAAAAATTAATGTAAAAAGCAAAAGTATAATTTCATTATTAAAAAGTAAGAAGTATATAGGTTACCATCTTTTGCCTATTGCGTGCAATGCTCATGGATCCACTTGTGTGGGGAATTGTTTGCTTCTTTCTATTATCTTTATTTTTCTAGGCTTTTTCCTAATCATTGACATAGAAGAAATTTGTAAATCCAAGGAGATAAAAATCAAAGATGAATTAAAAATTAGTTTTACCTTAGTTTTTGAATCTAGACGATAGTCAACAAAAGATGCCCATTGATCCTTATTTAATCCTTCTGGGACCATTGCAATCAATTGATCTCTATTACAGGTGCCATCATCCCTTTGCTGCCACAATTCTTGTCGATGCTCTCTCCATTTTGTGTTAAGTGATTTGAAGACATAAGTTATGTGAAGAGCATGCTCAACTTCAAACTTAACCTTCAAATTATTGGACAATTAAAGTTAACAATAATTTGTAGTACAATTGAAATTATAGTGTAAATAAAACGCATACATCACTTACTTGAATAATGTCCTTAAGTACATTTAGCTTGTAATCTTTAGGAATTTTCTTCCAACTGGTATAACTAATAGGGAATACATCATAGTCTCTTGCAAGGCGACCCAAGAACCTATTTAACAATGCTCCACTATCTCCAGTTGATTGGTCTTCATCATTCCATTCTACAACAATCCTTTCAGTAGGAGATAAAGACCAAACATCATTCACTGTAAGTGGCTTTGTATTCTTTGTGCCTTGGTCATCTATCAAATTATCAAATATATTAGAAAAATAATAATTTAATTATATACAAGTACTAAGACCAAAAACACAGGTGTGTAAAGTTCACACTTCTAATGGAAGAGATTAAGAACTTCCAGTAAAATGAATCTGTACAGAAAACCATATGGCAGAAAATACAAATCCTTTTCAATAATAAACCAAATTTGACAGCAAAACAGAATTTGCATAAAGCCTGGAAAACATAAATTAAACAGAAAAAAGTTTAAAACATAAGAGATCTTATAGATATAAACACAACTTCTAATATACAAAATTGTACTCATAAATACAAGCACACCCAGAGGTAGAAAAAAGAACGGAAAATACAAAGTGTTTAGCAATGCCAAGAAACTACATAGCAAAACATTTAATACTATTGCCAAGAGAGAAGAGAACCCTGTGAATATTTTGAAGCCAAACTTTTGCAGTTAAACATACCCATTTTTTCATAAATAGTATCACACACACCCTCAATCCAAAACCATACAACAATCTTGTAAAGTGCTTACCAATCACATCAACAATCCAGGCTCTCTTATGAGCTGCAGGTTGTGATTGTTGCATTTCAATTTCTTCATTTTCTTCCTCTTCACTATCAAAGTCAAACTCTGGTTCAACAACAGGTGTAGGTTGAGAATGGGACTAAGATGCATGTATAGGCTGAGAATCAGATTGAGATGCATGTATAGGCTGAGAATCAGACTGAGATGCATGTATAGGCTGAGAATCAGATTGACATGCACGTGTAGGCTGAGAATCAGATTGAGATGCATGTGTAGGCCGAGTATGAGATTGAGATGCATTTGTAGGCTGAGAATCAAACTGAGATTCAAGAGGAGGTTGAAGATTCAGTTGAGGTGCAAAGTTAGTCTTGTTGGTGGAAAATAACCTCATCTTTAAGGTTTCTAGAAAGCAATAAGAACAATATAAGTTAATAAATATATTCCACGCAATTAATGCAATTGAATGTTGAGTACCAAATTAAAGTGTGACTTGAGATATCTTACTAGGTTGAGGTACAGGTGAAAGTAATGAACTAGACTGATGTGCAAGTGGGGGTGGAGGTGGAGGTTCAGTACTTGGCTGTGGATGATGAGCATGCACCAGAGGTGCTGAGTTTTTCTTCTTCATGGTTGAAGCCTTCTTCAAGGTTCCTAACAACCAATAAATATAGTAAACCGATTACTGAGGTGTTGTATTTAAATGTAATTTTAATTATTAATAATTAGTAAGGAGACCTACTAGGATGAGGTGGATTAGGTAAAGGTGGACGCATCGTACTATGATGAGCTGCATGTGCAAATGAAGGTTGAGAACTACTACTATTAGGAGTGGTTGAAACTTGGCTAAAAGAGCCACTCTTGGTCCTATGTGGTGCTGCACTAGTCTTCTTGGTGGAATGCTTCTTCATCTTCAAAGATCCTAAGAAACAATAACATTAGTACAAGTTAAACACCAATTTAATAAATAACAAAATACACACAGAATTAATAACGATGATAAATGACAATTATTAAATAAAATGACAATTAGTAAAGAAAATGACAATTAAAAACAAAACCTTGTTAAATGTATATTATCTTCCCCATGTGGAAATAATATTTCCAAATTTTGATGTTCAAATGGCTCACATTCATGGAAAATGACACCATCATCTTCACCCATGTTGTATAAGTCTCGTGGCTTTAGATGTATGGGTATGCTCCGATTTTTATCTAACTCGTCTTCTACATAATAAACCATTTGAGCTTCTGAAGCTTGGATGTATGGCTCATCATCGTCATTATCACCAGTGTGTATCAAGTGTGCAAAACTTACTGATGTAAATCCTAGATCATCGGTCACAATTCCTCTACGAGTAGTTGTATTGGCCCACATACATTTGAACAAAGTAACTGAGAATCGACCATGGTAGTTTAACTCAATTATGTCTACCAATTTCCCATAATAAGGCACACCACCAAACTGCATTTGATTGTCACTACTACTTGCATAACTCCTTGTCCCAAATGTACCAAATATTCCACTATTTTGTGTTTTAAGCCCTTGGTCTCGCTCCAATGTACGAAACTTGAGTCCATTAATATTGTATGCAGTATAGCGCTTTGCACAATTAATTGGGCCCATAGCTAAAAACTTTAAATCATCTGAATAGGATCCAGTTGAGTCATTTCTTATCTAAAAGAAAAAGAAAATAAACAGTCATAAAAGTTCTAAAATACAAAGGGTTCAAAGTTAAAAGGTATAAGTATACATACACGACGTGAAAACCATTCAACAAATTCCCTATGAACCCTCTTGTCTATCTCAGAGGATGACCGTGTGTTTCTTCTCAATTGTCTCCGTAGAATGTCTCTAAATTCCCTACGTGAAATATATAAAGTATATTTCTCAATTGTTCAAGTGAATACCAATTATAATAAATTATAAAGTTGGAGTACTTACCGAAGAAATGGGTCAACTTGTGTGCAATTAGTCAATACATGACGATGTGCTTGTAACTTTTCCCTTGTAGATAAAGTGAAGTAAGTAAAACCTCCAATTGGTTTTCCAACCGGTGGAAACAAAGTGCATACACTAGATGGCACAATGTCAGGTTCATCATCAACACGACCCAGTCGATTGAATTCAGTCTCAATTCCATCTAAATATCTAGAGCAAAAAGTTAAAACCTCTTGGGCTATGTAGCCTTCAGCTATTGAACCTTCTGGTTGAGCCCTATTACGCACATAAGACTTTAATTTTCCTAGGTACCTCTCAATAGGATACATCCACCGATATTGGACAGGTCCTCCAAGCTTGGCATCTTCAACTAAGTGCACCACCAAATGAACCATGATTGTAAAAAATGAAGGTGGAAATAACATTTCCATATGACATAATGTGAGGACAAATCTACTTTGTAGTTGGTCAAGTTCATCAATTTTTAGTACTTTACTACATAGTTGTCTAAAAAACAAGCACAAGTCAATCAGAACAGCACACACTTGCTTTGGGAGTGTCTTTCTCATTGCTAAAGGTAGAAGTTGCTCCATTAAGACATGTGAGTCATGACTTTTCAATCCTCCAAGCTTACGCTGTTTGACATCAATGCATCTACTAATGTTACTTGAGTAGCCATCTGGAACAGTAATGTTCTTCAAAGTTCTAAGAAAAATATCCTTATTCTCATTTGTCAATGTATATATAGCTGGAAGATATTTATTGTTTCCATCAGGCCAAAGATCAGGTCTAATACCCCATTCTTGCAAGTCTTTTCGTGCACTTAAATCATCTTTTGTTTTTCCAGTGTCATTCAGTAATGTGTATATCACATTATCACATACATTTTTTTCAATGTGCATGACATCAAGATTATGGTGCAATAAATTGTCAACCCAATAAGGAAGTTCAAAAAATATACTCTTTTTTCGCCATTGCAAAGGGTCTACCTTAGTACGACCAGCACCCCGTTTTTTTCTTGTTCGCACTTCAACTTCTGGTTCTTTCCCAAATACAACATTCAAATTTTGAACTTGTTGTAAGACAGTTGCACCTGTTACTCCCAAAGGTGGATTTCTTTTTTCCACATTTCCATCAAATCGTCTTCGAACTAATATAAATTTATGCCTTGGATCCAAAAATCGACGATGACTCATGAAACACCATTTTAGGCCATTATGAAGAAGATTGGGAGTTGCATCAAAATTGCATCTAGGACAAGCCAACCCAGTGTATATGTTCCATCCAGATAAGGTTCCAAGACCTGGAAAATCACTAATAGTCCATAATATAGCTGCATGCATGTTAAACATTTCACTGCTATATGAATCAAAAGTTCTAATGCCAGTATTCCATAACTCTTTCAACTCTTCTATTAATGGCTGCAAATATACATCAATGTCATTTCCTGGTGCTTTCTTACCAGGAATGATCATGGAAAGAATGAATGAACTCTGCTTCATACACATCCAAGGAGGAAGGTTGTAAGGTATGAGTACAATTGGCCAAATACTATGACTAGTGCCCAAGTTGCCAAATGGATTGAACCCATCAGTAGCCAAACCAAGCCTTACATTCCGAGTGTCTGAAGCAAATTGAGGATGCATTAAGTCAAATCTCTTCCATGCTTCAGAATCTCTTGGATGTCTCAACATGCCTTCATCTGTACTATCTGATGCATGCCATCGCATATGCTCAGCTATTTTAGAAGACATAAACATCCTTTGTAAACGTGGCTTCAGAGGAAAATACCTTAAAACTTTTGCAGGCACCTTTTTTCGTTTATTACCAATAGTACCACTAATTGTTCGCTTACTTTCTGGTTTCCATCTAGATGTATTACATTTCTTGCAAATATCTCTATCTTTGTCTTCCCCAAAGTATAACATGCAATCATTTCGGCAAGCATCAATTTTGGTGTAATGAAGGCCAAGCTTGGTAATGATTTTCTTGGCTTCATAGAATGAACGTGGAATTTTAGCATGTTCAAAGGCATCTGCTAACAACTCCAGTATCATTGACATTGCTTTGTCACTCATTCCGCATAGACATTTGATGTGATACAACTTGATTAAGAAGGAAAGTTTCGAATATTTATCACATCCTTCATACAAACTCTGTTGTCCATCACTCATTAACTCCAAAAGCTCTGTAATATCATCTGGCCCTGTTTGGCTTGCTGTTGGACACATTTCTTCGTCCTCCTCCTCTTCCATATCATTGTTATAAGGATGATGCCCAAATGCATCATTAACAATGTCACATATGGGATCATTAATAAGAATTCTATCTTCATTCCATTGTGGCATTGGAGGTGTTTCAACTGTAGTATGTGCAGTACTTGTCTCCCCATGTCTAAGCCAAACTTTATACCCTTTCGGAAAAGGTTTAAGAATCAAGTGGTCGTACGCTGCTTCCCGAGTTTTCCATTTGTTGAACTTGCATTTAGGACATGGGCATCTTATCTTACCATCAACACTTCGATTACCAAATGCAAAGTCCAAGAATTGATTCAGTCCTTCTATATATTGAGGAGTATTTCTAGGCATGTCAATCCAAGACTTGTCCATTGAAGACAATGTCTGTTCAGGTCAAGAGGATTGAACCAGTTATTTTAATGGAATGTCTTGTCAATTGAAAAAAAAAAAACAAAGAAGACAAAGAGAAAATTCAATGGTGATGAGGATAACATGTAAATGTGCATATAGTTGTAACAATAATAATACTTATAATGAAGACTAAATATCTCAAGACTCGAGTAAGAAACAGAGATATAAGATGCAAATCAATACTCACATCAGTCGTCCATGCCAATAACTTGAACGGTTAAGCCACACTAACATTTTGTACTGTGATACTATAATTCTCATAAGTTTAAGTCCTAATTTTCAAATAAGAATATTTTTAAGAGTTGATTTATTTATTTTATTAAGTCACATAATTCTTATTATATTTTATATTAATTCAGTTTTTTAGTTATAATATTTTTGTTCTTTTTAAACATTATTTTTAATTTCAATTTAATTTAAAATTTAACTTTTAAATCATGATATATACTAAATTAAATTTAAGATATTTGGATAAAATAAACGTTAAGATTATTGTAATATTCATTAATTTAAAATTAAATTAAATTAATTCATTGTCATTTATTTATTGTTTATTTTCTTTTCTATCTTATTTCAATTTATCTTACTTGTATCTTACATTCTTTAATTTCCGCACCGAAACAAAGTGTTAGCACTTAGCACCATTCAGTTGATAGTGCAAATGCCAAATGAAACCTCAATTATAGTACAAGCATGCATATTGATCTCACTCTTCCGTTACTTGTTGACATGTTTAAACCTTTTATAATGTTGGAATTAATTTAAAAAATATATCATATCTAAACCATGAACAAAATCTGTATGAAGGAGATAGATAAAAAAAAAAAGTAGGCAAATTAATTAATTAGATGATATGAAACCCATGCTCCTATGTTGCAGAAGAGTGCACAAGCACATACAGTGTGAAATAAATTAGAAAAATAAACTTCTATGAGACCTTAACCAGGGTTGGGTCAAGACTGAATAAATCCTGAAAAGGATCAGAATTGACATGTGCAACTGCTTTTTCTTTACAGAGCCCACTAGGCTTGATTTAAAAGACTTTACATAGGCTAGTATATTATATAAGAGAAAAAACAAGAGCATTCATGTTCCATTTTTTTATAAACAAGTACTTGATAATGACAGTAGTAATAATAACCCATAACCCATCACATAAGTTGATTGCTCAAATTTGAGGAGATAGAGACAAATTCTTCTAGATAGGAAAGTGATCACTTAGATAATAATAATATCATGATCAGAAATAGTAACTATCAAATAATATGTTATTGAAAAAAATATAAAATAACAAACTTTAAAGAGGGGCATGCTTAAGGCTCCATTCACCATTAAGAATCCATAGCTGTTTTTGCTCTGTGACTATAATATAACAGGCTTACACAGTCTAGTTATGGTACAAATTTCATAATTCTGCAAAGCTAGTCTTGAGCTGAATATAACACACGTGGATAACAGGAGCTGGACAGTAAACAATTTAAAACTTAATAGTGTATTTTGACATGATATATACTTGGGCACTTAGTGCCCAAGAAGTGAATTATCAATTTTGAAACGATTTCTAAATACTCTTCTCAACATTCATATTGAGGATAATAAAAAAACCACCATAATAACAGATCCAAAATCGCCCCCATACAAAAACATAACAAATTGATTCAGTTTTCAGGCCAAAAGTAAAATAATAAAATAGAACAGCATGGATAGAAAAGATAAAAAAAACAAAAATTAAATTAGAAATTGAACAATTATGTCATAGAGAACCATTAACCTAATTAATTTCTTTTAAATCGTTTCACAAGAGAGAATATCAGAACAATAAGCTTTTAGACAGAGCAGGGAAAGGGATAACAGAACTCACCAAAGGATGGAGTACTATCACAATGTGCAAAGACTAAAGCAAGATGATGACTTGCTCTACAAAGGTCTGTTAAAGTAGTTGCCACTAGTTAGTTTAGTCTTACAAGGTTATAAATTATAAAAACACCATGCTTATAAATTAGAAGAATAATAGAGGCATAATTGACAATTGCGAAAAAACTTCATAGAATAAAAACCATATGCCTTGTCTTGTACACAAAAGTTTAAAAAATGATTGAAATGGTGAAAGCAACATAGCAATCTTCAACTCTTACCTAGTAGGATGAGTTGGAGGACCCGCAAGTTCACCAAAACCAGCAACAGACTCAAGTATCTCTTGTCCTATTTTATCACTTGATCCTGAAAAACAATGATACAAAAGCAAACATTAACAAACTAGTTAGAACACATAATCCATAACAACCTGCAATCCTAAATACTTTACTAAAATTCCTTCCCTACACAAACAATCAAATAAATTTGCAAAAAGTCATAGTTTTCACATTAGCTTCCACTTCCGCACTTATCCTCTGCCACAACTTGCACATTAATTCCCTCCCACCTTCCACATCCCTCTCCCAAAGAAGCCTGTGGATTAAAACACTATAATTCACCAAATTAGAAATCACAACACTCTTAAGCATTTAATCAAACACTTTGTGCGCATCTATTGTGTGTGTAGTGGGGACCAAACTAATCCATCGAACAGTTTTAGTAGACCAAAGAGGGAACGAAACACACACATGGTGTGAGGGGCTCGAGAAGATGAAGACGTCACACGAAGGTGGAGAAAGTGCGACTGAAAGAGACTTGAGAAGAGAATGGCGCAATGAGATGAAGAGCAATTGGTAGGAATCAAAAATTGAAGGAGACATCGCATGGTGTGAAGACCCCCAACGGCGTCGTCGACTCATCCCCTTCCAAAACGGGGTTTGGGGAAAACCCCAATAGGAAGCTGGGAATAATAACATCGCAACAGGGAGAGCCCAAATGCCCCGTTATGGAACCTCACGGCGAAAAGGAAACGACGACGTGAAAGGAGTTCCCCTTGCGACTCATGGAAGGCAGTGATGATTCTCGTGAATGGGGATTTTCTCAGTAGTTTTTGAAGCACAAAAGCCATTGAATTGAATGGAATCGGAAGCAAGCAAGGTTGTTAGGGTTTTTCTTTGTAAAGACATGTATGAACAGTTATAGATGAAGTGAAAGCATAACAATGAAAGTGAAATAGAGCAAGTGAAAAAAAAAAGTTTACCAGAGAAGACTTTCACTGAATCAAGTCTCTTACTACAGAAAGGGGAACAGGAAAAAGTGAAAGCTAAAGGGGTAAAGGCAAAAGGTGAAAACAGGGTAAAGGAAGAGAGAGGTAAAGGCAATTCTAAAATTTCGTCAATTAGTGAATGCGGGAATGGAAAATTGAAACGCGCGCAGAGATTAAAAAAATTAACCATCGTTTAAACAAAAACGTGGGTAAGTACCTGCGGCTATAACAAAAATCGTTGGTAATTAACTACGGCTAGAGAAACCTCCTTTAATGTTACAACTTCCCTACATTTTATATAACCGTAGTTAAATTTTCCCCGTTAAATCCATGTTTTTTTGTAGTGACACAAACACTACAATTGGAGTGGTCATAATTGTTATCAATGTACCTACACAATAACACAATATTAATTCAATTTAATGAAACAATTATACATAATTTTAGCAAAAAAAAATAGAATCAGGCTTACAAATACATAATTACTAACACTTACCACAAATTAAAGTATACACTTGAAATAAAAAAAATATAAATACACAACAAAATTACAAGTAACAAAAAATATCCCATTTACATAATACTTTTAAGAAATACTTATGATGACAAATATAAATATTACATACAATGTATCAAAAATAAAAAATAAAACACTTTAAATCAAATTATTAAAAAAATTATCACATAAAACTCTGTAAAATAGATACAATAAAATGACAAAATGCATATATAACATATACATATAATATATATCTGGTAACATATAAAAAATAAAAAAATAGTGTGTAAGAAAATACTTAGATGTTTGATATCCGGTTAAGTGTGAAGAAGACGAGGAAGAAGGGATATTTATAGCCAGATTACTCACTTGAAGCAGCCATTCAAAATAGCTGTTTCATGTTTTCTCCCATTTTTTAATTGGACATGAGTTGCACGGGCTTAAAGTAGCTGTTCAGATTGGCTGCTTCAAGTTTTCTCCATTTTTTTATTCGGGAACGTTATGTACTTGAAGTAGCCATTTGAAATGGCTGCTTCATGTACTTGAAGTAACCACTCGCAATGGCTATTTCGCTTGTTCTCGGTCAACGTACTTGAAGTAGCCACTCACAATGGCTATTTCACTTTTTCTCGGTCAGCGTACTTGAAGTAGCCATTTTGAATGGCTACTTCAGGTACTTGAAGTAGCCACTCGTAATGGCTGCTTCATTTTTTCTCGGCTGGTACATGTACTTGAAGTAGCCACTCATAATGGCTGCTTCACTTTTTCTCGGTCCAGCTATCATGATTGGTTGTTTCCTTCAGTCTGTTGAACCAGCCATTCCGAGTAGTGAATTTTATACATTTTTTTTTGGTTCGTACCGACACAATTAAATTAGAAATGATTGATTGTCAGGATGAAACAGCTATTTTAAATAGTTGTTTCATCACGTGACTGACGTGGCATGCCACGTGGTCAATTTGAAAATTTGACTTCATATTTGGTCAAAACAGACCCATGCCGGTAATATGTTTTGAAAGAAACTCATTTTGAAATTTAGTTTTTAAAAAAAACCCAGATGGGTCAATCAGCCTGCGAACTGCACATTGGCGAGAGTGTTGACTCTTATAAAATGAATAATCAAACCCGGTCAATGTCCTAGAAGGTAAAAAATCCTTACCAATTTTCTTAAACTAGAAATTTGGAAATGTTTATGGAAGATAATAAAATAGAATTTTGACTTATCTTATATAAAAATCAGACTTTAATTTTCTTCTTTCCTTTAAACCAAAGATTTGTTTATTTTCTTTCCCTCTTTGTTCTGTTTCTCTCTCGATAATTTGTAATCCGTTACAAAAGAGCTTAAGTGCATACTTGATTCTTCTATATATATATATATATATATATATATATATATATATATATATATATATATATATATATATATATATATATATATATAAATTAGTATAAAATTGTGTAAAAATAATTGTGTATGTTGTTATTATATTACTAGTTAAGGTTAACTAGTGTAAAATTCCTTCCCTCGAGATTTTATGTATATGCATATATATTTTTAAATTAGTTAGTGTAAAATTAATTGTGTATGTTGTTATTATAATACTAGTTAAGGTAAACTAGTGTAAAATTATATAAAACTAGTTGTGTTTTTGTTGTTATTATGATAACGGTTAATGTTATTATCATTTAAAATAAAAATTAATTTGAATTTTACCTGTAAAAATAGTAAATAATTCTTAAAAATTATTATTTATTAAAAGTTAGAAATTTAAACAATTATAAAGGAAGGAAGAAAAAAAACCGAGCCCCTCCCCTCCTTTAATAGGTTTCTAGATCCGTCCCTGGTAACAAGTATTTTTCCTAATTTAATAATAGTAATTAGAGAATAAAAGGAAATGATTAAAAATATGACAAGCTTGTTTTTAAAGAGTTTGAACACATAAATTTTTTTTTGGTTTAAAGGATAAAGTTTGAAATTTAAGAGACAAAGAGATTTATGTAAGTGAAATTTAGGAAGATAATTATTATTTTTTTCTTTATTTTTGAAAGTGATATTAACTCCATTTTGACAAAAAAGATTAATGGACAAAATGTAGGGAAAAAAAATCATTTTTTAAGGAAGGCAAAAAAAACTTTATTTTTAGTTTATATAAAAAAAAATTAAGCATTAGTTAATGATTATCTTTTAAGTTTATCTAACATTAGTTATAATTAACAATAATATAAAGTTACATAAATTACACTCTTCTTCCTAAGAGATGCGAATATTACATTATTCTAACCTATTATAATAAAAAAAATATATTAAAAATACACTCCCTTCCCAAGACAAATTTGAATACATGACACTATACTCTCTTTTTTTTTTAAAAAAAAAATGTTAAATTTCCGTTATCTTTTGGTAGAAAAATAACAAAATATATTACCAAAACATCCTTTACACTATCAGCCTTTCAAATATGCAAGTATTACATGTACACCGCCCTTTCTACCTGTGTTAAAATACTAAGTCTTTTTTTTTTTTTTAATCAGCAAAAAAACATATTATAAATAAAGTGGTACAAGGGGTACCACAACCCAAATACAAATAGTACAGAGTAGTCTCACAACCCAATGGTTAAGATATATTTATACCAGCAATTAGTATAAATACAATTAACCAATAGGCATCAAAACCTTACCCAAACATTTTCCTCCATTGTTAAGACAATAAATAACATTTAAATCCCTCCCTCTAAAAACAACCACTACCCAATAATATTTATACTCACTCTTATTCCTTAACATATGTAAATATTTACATATAATATATATATATATATATATATATATATATATATATATATAATTTTACTTTTTATTATTGCTAAAAAAACACTAGTTTATAAAATTTATTAATTGTACATATTTTATTATATATTTTTTAAATATAACAATTTATCTCTTAATTTATAATTTTAATTATTATTTTAAATAAATTATTATGAATTTTACTAAATTTAATTATATATTTAAAAAATATTTATTTCTAGTTATTATTTTCAATAAACATAATTCAAAATAATCAAATTTTTTTATGTTTAAAATAATCAAATTAATATATATATATATATATATATATAATAAAATTAAACACAATTATTAAGGTAGTATTTAATTTTTGTTATTAATATGGTGTTTAAATAAACATTTAAAAATTAACTAGTATTTTTCTTCTAGTATTCTTTATTATATTTCTTACATATAAAATATAATTAATCAATGAGATCATTAAATATAGCTCATTCTTCTGGAGGTAGAACCAGAAACTTCAAACTATAATGTGTTGTTAAAATTTATATTTCTCATTCTCCATCTATTTGCAGTATACAAGCAGGAGAGAATTGGAGAAAAATTGATCAGCTGAGGTCAGTTTATTGATTCTACATTCATACAATATGTCCCTTCAAAATCAAAATGAAAATAACATATTGATGTACCAATTATGTTATGGTTTTGAAGCGGATGCAATTGGTGCAAGGAATGGAACTTTTACCTTAAGGTGGTTACATCCATGCCAGGCATTGACAATCACGATGCAAATGCAGTTGAAAGAACAAGTTAAATGAATTGAGTATGACCTACAACAATTTTGGGAAGCGGTGATGAGATGGTTGTACGATCAAATCAAATAGCTAAGGAAGATTCTAATAGTGAATGACATAGATTAACGCTTTTTCATGGGAATTAGAATACTATTTGTTTCCTTTTCTATAATGTGAAATACCTGCTACATATGCGAAAATTCCCTGTGAAACCATCGTATCATAACCCCTCTTGATCTATAATCAATGTGACAGATTCACCATCCATTTTTTTTTTATGGGTCAATCCTTGGATGATCTCTTCTATCGATAGGTCAACCTATTATGCTCGATATCTAATTAAATTTTCCATTGTTCAACTGGTTGAGTTGTGTTTTCCTAGAATCTCTATCAATGCTCACAGTAGTTACCTAATAATTTTATTAAGATTGATCGGATATTATAATTATTTTAATTAATGGGGCACATGACCTACATGTCAGCATGTAATATAATCCCAAGACAATGTTAAGTGCTAACTAATTTACATATTGCCTCTAGGTTCCACGCCTTGAACATAAGAAGGAGCAAAATGTTGAGAGAGAAAACCTAGTCAAGTTTCTCTCATACACACTCCTCATCCTCTTGCAAGAATGTTATAAAAATCGAATGAAATGCAAAATTAATCACCATACAGTGCTTAGTATAATTTTTGTAGTAAATTGAAGTTATTGGAGTGTTCTCCTCTCAAAATGAGTGGATTCCCGTGCTATGATCAAAAAGTGGATTCCCATCCCACAAAAAATTAATAAATGATAAAAAAAAATCTCAAATTTTACAGGGGAATAGATTTAGGGTTTGACCAATGATATCTCCATAGAAAAGAACAGAACAGATTTAGGTCATATCATTCCAATTTCTTCACATGGTTTCAGAGCCATAGAATTCTTTCCTAATTTCTAGTTCCTCCTCCCATCTGGCACAACCTTTGTTGTTGCCATTTCATACCAGTACAGGGAAGAGACAAATGCAGTTGCAATGAGAGAGCTTCAAATCAACCACCTCCGACGACTCAAGCTAAAAAAAGCTTCAAAAGTTGTGCATCAAGGGTTCACACTGGCACCGACTACGAATGCTTTTAGGTTCTATTTTTCATGAACTAGTTTTCCCTTTTTTTTCCTCTTTTAAATTATTTTTTCTTAAAAATAAAAATAACACTTACTCAATTAAAAAAACCACGTAGGCAAGTGTCTATCAAGGTATGTTACTGTTTGAGTGTGTGGGTATCATTATTCTTTTCCTTTCTTTGCAAAATGTTTTTTGGACATCTAAAATGCTATATGACACTTAGCTAGAGAGGGAAAAAAAAGAGAAAAAGTATAAGTATTATAAGGAGACATTTGTTTCACGGATTATTTCTGAATATTTTCTTCCGAGAATATAATAAAGGAATGTTATTTTCGAGTATTGCGAAGAAATGTGTGATATATCCGGCAATAATTGTTTTATTACCTCATAACAAACGTAGGAATAAATTTTCCCATCTCCATATTCCCAGAAATAAATAATCCGTGCAACAAATGTCACATAAAGAAATGTGTGATATATCCGACAATAATTGTTTTATTACCTCATAACAAACGTAGGAATAAATTTTTCCAACTTCATATTCCTCTGAATAAATAAATAATCCGTGAAACAAATGTCCCTAAGTAATATGATGTGGCAGAAGGAGAGAGATAGAAAAAAATGGTGAGTGTTGGTTAGGTATTTGAAAAAAATGGTGTCCAAATATAATTATCCCTTTTCTTTTTAATGTTTGGCTTCCGGTCAGCCATTTTCATCTACCACATAACATTGTTCATCTTCTAGTTGGCCGGACTATTTGTTCGGATATTACATGTGCTGAGTCTAATTAAAATTTTTATTTAATTAAAATTTGGTATATATTTAATTATTTATTATTTAAAAATTGACATTCAAATATATTAAATTGAAATGAAGCTGAATAATAAAATAAATTGCGGGCTTTATGGAGAAATTTCAATGAATTTTTTGGTTGAAGAAAAATTGATTAAGCTATATAAAAT
Source organism: Pueraria montana var. lobata (assembly GCA_026413185.1). Taxonomy (NCBI): domain Eukaryota; kingdom Viridiplantae; phylum Streptophyta; class Magnoliopsida; order Fabales; family Fabaceae; genus Pueraria; species Pueraria montana. Next base: position 18,012,339 of record CM048656.1, read on the forward strand.
TGAAATAACAAAATAATAATATTATAAAGAAGTATAAAATATTATTAAAAATATAATATAGAAACTCATACAAGTATGAAATATTATTTCACTGTTTGATTCTCTATGCTTTGCTCGGACCTACAGGAATACTCTGTTCGTTCCTGAAAAAGTTTTCTGGATCGACCGCAGTCTTAACATTGACGAGCCTCTGAAAATTGCCATTGAAGTACTTGGTCCCATAAACCTCCCCTTCTTGAAAGCTATTCTTACCAAAGTTGTTAACCCCAATATCAAGATCCCTATAATTCAAAAAGGCACTTCTGGGATTCTTGGACACAAAAGGGGTCATGTAACTGTACAGCTTCCTAGCCTGATTCAAAAAATTCTGAGCTGCAACAGGTGAAGCATCTTTCCAGTTCACAGAGAACTGGACTTTAAACAGGTTCCCCTTACGGTGTGGAAACGACGTCGCATCAGAAGGAATCTCAGCCATTTTCCCTCCATAAGGGTTAAAAACAAGCCCAATTTTCCCCAACTCAATCATCCTCTTCCATATAAACTCCAACCCTTCTCTTGGAATAGCTTGCTGAACATAATCAGATTTTCTTTTAAGGAAATCAGCAGAGTTGAGATGCCGATCCAATAGGGTTTCAGGTTTCGCACCATTTTTTAGACTCTTATCATCGTTCCACCAAAGAACCGAATCAATCCAACTCACCTCAGTGCAATTCTCCTTCTTTAACCCTAGAAGCAGAAATTGCTTCGCCAAAATCGGCACAACCTCATTAGCCCCTCCGAGAAACAAAGCCACAACCGAGGCTCTAACGGTTTTCCCTATGGGCGCCAATAGTAACCTCATGAAAAGCCTCTCATCAATGGTTGGTGCCACCTGCTGCCACTGCAACACAAGATCAGTGGCATTCTGTTCCAAAGTCTTCTCAACGCGAAAAACGGTAACCGTTTCAGGCACAGGAACTAGTTTAATAGTAAACGACAATATGACACCAAAACTGGCTCCTCCACCTCCTCTAATAGCCCAGAATAGATCTTCCCCCATTGTTTTTCTATTTAAAAGATTTCCTTTGACATCAACAATTTGAGCGTCAATGACATTATCAACAGCTAAGCCATATTTTCTCAACATGTTACCGTACCCTCCTCCACTGATATGGCCACCAACACCAACAGTGGGACACACCCCTGCTGGGAAGCCATGAACTTTACTCTTCTCCCAGATCCTATAATAAACCTCTCCCAACGTGGCACCAGCTTGGACCACGGCAACCTCGTTTTTTATGTCGACGGTGATTGCACGAAGGTTGAACATGTCGAGGACGATAAAGGGTTTCTCGGAGATGTACGAGATACCCTCGTAATCATGGCCACCGCTTCTGATTTTGAGTTGAACGTTGACGCTTTTGGCGCATACTACAGCGGCCTGGACGTGCGATTCTATCATGGGAGTGACGATGAGTAACGGCTTTAGCGTGGAGGATGTGTTGAAACGCGCGTTTCGGATGTAGTTTTGGAGCACGGAGGGGAATTTGGGGTTGGTGTTGGCGAAGACTATGTTGGAGAGTTGGGTTGAGGAGTTTGTGTGCTGTGTGAAACAGTGAAGGAAAGTGTCATAGAGTGAGGATTTTGGGGATGGTACTGACAACGAAGTGGAGACTGTTAGAAGAAGAAAAACGGCAAAAAGATAGGGCAAACATGGTTTCGCCATTGTCATGTTACTGTTGGTGTGTGACTTGGTGGAGGGTGAGTGCGGTTTAATTTATACACAAGGGTGACTGCAAACTGATGTTGTATCCCTTATCTCTTATACAAGTCTTGAAACTTAAAAGAATAATCAATGATGGTCAATGTCCTAGAAGGTAAAAAATCCTACTGAATTTTTCAAACTAGAAATATGGAAATAATGTTTATGGAAGTTAATGAAATTGATTTTTGACTTATCATATAAAAGTCTCTGACTTTTCTTCTTTCTTTTAAGGATAGATGACTAAATTTGTGTTTGAAAGTGTGAAATATTGTCAATTTAATGCTTAAAAGTAATTAAATGTTATTTTTTTAAAAAAAGTAATTAAATGATAAAAATATCCTTGAAAGTGTAATTTATCTCCCATTTTAGTCAAAAATTCAAAAAGTCTTGTGACTTTGTTAACATATTTTTAGAAACTAAAATGATAATAAGTATAGACTAAAGAAAAAACATAGGGGCTTTTAAAGATTTTTTTGTCATTTAATTATTTTTAAGAAATAAATTGACAGTGCCTCACACTTTTAGGAGCGAAATTGATCATTTACCCTTCCTTTAAACAAAGATTTGTGGATTTAATTTTTTCCTATTTCCTTTTTTTTTTAATTTACAATTTGTTATCCATTACAAAATAGTTCAAGTGCATACTTGATTCTTCTATTATATTTAACAAGTAATTTTAGATTTTTAGTATTTTTATACTTGTACTGTCTATGTACTTCGTCCATTTCACAATTATAAGAAAAAAAGACTAAACTCACACTTATATTAAAGAAATTAGTTAACTTCATTACATTGTGTCAATCTCAATTAAAAAATAATTTTTTTTCCTAAACTACCCTTCATTGGAACTTGACATCAACCATAAAAAATGTCTTTGGCCTTATTAAATAAGAAAAAATTAGTTGAGATTTGCTTATATTTGGAAAAAAAATTGGATTTTTTTTTTCCAAATACAACACTTATTTTTAGAATGAGGGAGTGATATTTATGTAAATATAATGATATTTTTTAAAATAAATATTTTATTTCTATTTTTATAGTCTTTATTATGGATATAATTGTATTCCCCCCTTATTTGAACAAAATATTTAGGTATCATTTTTTTTCAAGAGTATTTTTCTTTTATAATCTGTTGCTATTTAAAGATTATAAATGATTGCATTTGTAATCAAATGACTTTCTTAATTTTTTCTTTTTTTTTATTTCTTTATATTTTTTTTTTAAAATAAAGACTATTTATTATTAATCTTTGCAAGTGGGATAAACTTATGAAACATAACAATAAGTATTATTTTTTCTATTATTATTGTTTGTATATTTTGATGGTTTTCCTTCGTAATAATTGTTTTGTCAAGTTGTTATTAAATTGATTTTGCGCCCATTATTCAGCCTAAATTGAATAGCCTCCGGAGATATAATACACGATTCATGTATAAGTAAAAATAAGGACATGTGAGACTAGGACTAACAGATCTTAAGATTTAATTTCCAGATGTACTTATCTTTAATTTTATTCTTGAAACTTTAATTAGTTCATGTATAAAGTATGTATTCAGCCTAAATTGTTATTAAATTGATTTTGCGCCCATTATTCAGCCTAAATTGACTAGCCTCCTAAGATAATACACGACTCATGTATAAGTAAAAATAAGGACATGTGAGACTAGGATTAATAGATGTTAAGATTTTCCGGATGTAAATAATTTTAATTTTATTCTTGAAACTTTAATTAGTCCATGTATAAAGTATGTATTCAATTAAGTTTTAATTCAAGCCTTATCAGTAAAGTTTTAAATTTAATACAAGAGTTAAATATGATTTTGATCATCTATATTGGTTTTAGTCCTTCAAAAATGATTTCATTATATCTGGTCTCTGAAATTTTCAAAATTTTTCTTTTAAGTTTTTTTTTAACTCCGTTCAAATGTTTTATTAAATGTAAGCTACCTCTACTTATTGTAGACAATGTGACTGAAACTCAAATTGTTACAGTCAATGCACCTGTTGATGTAAATTGTTCCCAAAATGATACAAAACTACTTATGGATCGTCTTGAAAATAGGTAAAAGATCGAAAGATGAACTTGACCTTAACTGCGACCTTTCGGTAGAACCAAAGTTATCAAAGAAAGCGTGACCCTAACTGCAACCTGCCGACAGTAGAACCAACACTATAAAGTTCTTAACCCAAGAACAAAGGGAAACTCTCACAATAGAGAAACATTCAGTTTGATTGATTTGCAAATTCTGCTTTTGAAGCTTATAAAATATTCCTATTTATTGGTCAAAAACAACCCTTTAAATACAAGTAGTAAATTCCCACTAGGTATTAATTGCCCACAAGTAGAGTATCCCTGTACTTCATGGCAAAGCATAGGGAATAATACAGTGAACAATATTGCTTAGTTAGTGGTCCTGTCAGTTGTCACATTTTCTTTTGTTCGTATAGTTATGGTTGGCCTATAGGCTCATGATACTCTGTCCATTGATTTGATTTTGATTATTATATCATTGAATTTCAAAGTTTCGAGGTGTATGCTAGGCACTGCATACGGATTTTTATTTATTTTATTTGTTCTTTTCGTTCTTGTTTTTTTGCTCTTCATTTGCATTAATCATATGACTTGTGTTAGGGGCGGTTGGAAAATTGGTTAAATCCCAGTATGAATATAATATGAAAGAGTACTCGGTACTGTTTGAATTATCTAAACTATAGTTGTGTGACTAGTGGAGGTCTTACTTTTCATGCTGACCACATCTTGTGGTTCTTATTTTGTCCTGTCGTTTTTGTCTTTAAATTTTCTGGTCACGTTGTCCCCAGATTTTTTAATGCGTGATGTTCTGCAATGAATTTTTAACTTCTCAACTTTATTCTCTAATTTTTATAAGTCTGCCTGTTTTAGTTTGAACCAGACATACGAAATTACTAAGCAATTTCAGTGGAACCAGTCACGGGAATTGTTTGACAGACAAATGTTTTGTTTTTTTTTTTTTTACAGACAAATGTTGTCACGTGCAATTAATACTTATTCCGGTTCGTTTGGTAACATCCAAATAAGTAAAAGATAAGAATTAAGAAAATAATTAATTGAAAAAATATGTTTTTTGTCCCTCAACTTTTCTCAATTTTTGTTTTTAGTCCCTAAACAAATATTTGACCGGTCTTAGTCCCTGAACTTTTTTTCCGTCAATATTTTTAGTTCCTGCCTTCAAAAAAATCGTAAAATGATGATGTGGCAGTCACATTTTGCAGTGATTATTTTTCTGGCGGTTTATACCGCTAAAATTGCTTGACTTAATAAGTCATTTATCAAAGGTCGAGCAAAGTCGTAGACAAGTGGTACTGGTACTCCACCAACGTCATTCCGGAGGACGGTTTCAACTTCGAGTGTGTCCACTCCGTTAACGGCAAGATAGGACACACGGAAGTGAAGGCAAACTCCATGGAGTTGGTCATGCAGATGTCCATGGTGAAGCAATTTCTGGCGGTTTAAAATCGCCAAAAAATGTAAAATACCTACTAAACACTTAAGTCAACCAATTCTGACAATTTTAAATTGCCAAAAAACTAATCGCCGCAAAATGTGGCTGCCACATCATCATTTAACGGCTTTTTTGATGGTAGGGACTAAAAACATTGACGGAAAAAAAGTTCAGGGACTAAAACCGGTCAAATATTTATTTTGGGACTAAAAACAAAAATTGAGAAAAGTTGAGAGACTAAAAATATATTTTGTCCTTAATTTAATTAATAATATTAAATTTATTCTAATTTAATGTTTATTCTCGAGTCTGTACCATGCTTATCTATAATTTCATAGACTGTACTATGTACTATGTAGTGTCTTTTTTTTTTTTTGTTGACATAATGTACTATGTAGTGTTATTGTTTTGCTTGACTTCAAAATAAAATTACAATTTAATTGATATTAAGTGATCAACAAGTTGAGGGATCTTTAAATAGGCCTTTAAACAAATTTGTAGGTCAAACCATACTTTTAGATAGGTTAGCCAAGCCTTTAAAAGTTGATTAACATGTGAAAAGGCCAAGATTAAACCTTACATTTTTAATCAAAGTTAGGCTCAAGTCTAACAAAGCTTGACCTATTTCCACCTTAGTTTGGGGAGATTTTTATTAAATAAATTATAAGTAAAATAATTACGAAGGATATGTCTAAAATACCCCTAGTTTAGGTAAAAAAAATGTGCATAAACTTTCTTTCTTTATTATATAAAAGATTAAAATTTATTAATAAATAGATGAATGCACAAATTCAAATGTTTTTAATTAAAAAAATATTATTCTATTTTGAATTCACTCATTTTCAAAATTAAAATTAAAAATAGTGAAAAATATTTTTTATTTTATTTTTTGCATACGATATATTTTATTTAAACAAATTTCATAAATGTAATAAATGAGTACACAAATTCAAATACCCAATAATGAAATACTTAATTAAAATTCATTATCCTTTTCCTAATACTGAATAATGAAAAAAAAATATTTAATACTAATTTGTGCATTAAAAATCCACCATCTATTAAATACTCTAATAATTAATAATTTATTAAATAAATATAAAATAAAATAATCAAGAGGGAAATGTTTGAAGTGTCCTACCCCTCGTTTTTTTTTCTTTTAATGGTAAAAATATTATTTTATTATAATTTTAATCATTTTCAAAATTAAAGATAAAAATAGTAAAACAAAAATATATTTTTTTAATATGGCATTTTCAGTTGGAAAAATTAAAATTTATAAATATAATAAATGAATGCACAAATTCAAACACTTTTAAAAAATAATAATATTATTTATTTTATCTTTAATTAATTTCAAAATTAAAGATAATAAAAAGTGAAAAGAAAATATTTTTAATTATTTTTTCATATGATATTTTTATTTTAAAAATTAAAATTCATAAATATATTAAATAAATTCGTAATAGCCATTAGATGAATGCAAAATTCATTATCCTTCTCCAAATAGTTAATAAAGAGAAAATAAAAAATAAAAATTTTATAATGTGTGCATTAAAAACTCACTATCTAGAAGAAGAAGAATAATAATATTAAAATTGGAGTTTTGATATATGTAAATTGATGTAAATAGTAGACATTTGATTGGATGAACTCAACGACTTAAAAGTGATTGGGGTTAAAGATATAAAAATAGAGGAAGGAAATTAATCCCTCTTTTTTTTTTTTACTGCGAAATTAATCCCTCATCTAAAGATATAAAATGAGTGCGTGCAGTATTTATTTTAATCACGTATACATTGGAAGCGTACATTAATTACTTAACATGTCCATCAAATTCATCAATTGTTCCACCATCCGGTTCCCTGTATCACAACTCTAGCGTTGGGATACTCTGTTCACTTCTGAAATAGTTTTCGGGATCAACCTCGGTTTTAATCTTCGCCAACCTATAGAAGTTGCTGTCGAAGTACTTAATACTATGCAAAATATATAAGAAAAACAATCAGCAATAATAAAGATTCAGAGTTTAACACCCCCCCAAAAAAAGGCATGTTACTCAGAAATTTCCATTAAGCAACAAGAGCAAAAAAAGTGAACTAATTGCCAAGATTGCTTACATGGGAGTGCTTTATTATACTGCGCATATATATATATATATATATATAGGATACATTGCCAAAGGATCATTGGTTGCCCTTCAAGGTTAAAAGGCTTACAACTATGAGCTAACTAGTAGGACTAACATGAAGAGCACCCTTCTTCCTTTTGCTCCCTTGATGCCATCGTAGTTGATGATTGTAAACGCTGTCCCATGATCTGAACTTGGGATTCATATTGACCTGAGCTGGAAGAAAGTAGAGATAGCGCTAAATGCTTGCTGATGATGAGAGCAAACAGAAGGTGGCAATAATGGTGCTCAAGTGAGGGAAACATGTTGGTTTTGTTAGTGGCTTTTGTAGGTGAAAGGGAAGGTGGAGGAAAGGATCTTCCTGGCATATACCTTCACTCACTGTGCTTGTGTTTGCTTTTCGTTCCTTCTCATTTTTTTATATATATATCTTTTTCAAACATTATCTAATATGTGTATTTTTTAGGAGGGTTAGGAACACACTTTTTATAACACATTTTATTATTAGTTAAAATTTATTAAAAATTGAAAATTTATGAGAGAGAATTATTAAATGAGTAATGAAACCTACCAAAATTTATAATATTCAATCATTTTTAACAAATAATAAAGAGTGTATTTATTTAGAGGAGGGATCAATTTACACCGGTATAACTTAAACAACTATTACACCATTCAATAACTTTCAATTGGACAATATTTTCTTAAAACTCACTGTTGGATTGAAAATTTCTGTCACATAGATCAAGTATACAAAATTTCATATTAATCTAAAATTATTTACTACCTCATTCATATAAATTAAAATCGACATAATATAAACTTTTCAAAATATACTACAATATGGATCTTTTGATTACCCTCTTATTGTTATTCAATTTTGACAAAATTTGGCACAGACAATCTTGGTAATATGTAGATATAATTCAACGGTTGGATCGATAAAAATCACATTCTATATCAAGTTATTGAATGGTGTAATAGTTGTTTAAGTTACACCGGTGTAATTTGGTCCCTCCTCATTTAAAAAATATGTTATTAGCATTTTTTTTTTATGATTTTATGTGTTAGGGATGCCAATCGACCTAAATTCAGTAGCTATCTGCTGAAATTTTTCGTAATAGACTATCCAGGTTTAAATACAAATAGTTGCCAAAAAAATTTAAATGTGAATGAGGTGCTGGATACTATATAAAATCTCACTTATAAAATAAGACACGTTAAAAAATTACTCTAATATTGTAACTAAAATAAGGAAAATAATATAATTATAAAGACTTAAATATGCTATCTTTTTCTACATAACTTAAAAGTTTAAATATATTTTTATCCTTGGAATTTTTTTAAATTTTATATTTAACTTTTAATAATTTTTTTCTTCACTTTCAGTCCATACAAAAAAAAAATTTAATTTGTATTTCGTCCTTGTTATTATGTTGGTTTTGTTAAATGATCCCTCAAATATTTTTGAATTTTTTTTGTCCCTATTTTTTTTTTATAACAACAACCAATATGTTTTCTATCAGATTGTGACGTATAATTTAATAGAGTAAATGTAACGGATAGAAAGAAATACAAAATAAAATTTCAAGGAGCGAAAGTCAAGAAAAAAATTATTAAGACCGAATACAAAATTCAAAATTTTTCAGAAACTAAAAACATATTTAAACAAAAAAAGGATGATAACTTCTCAATCACTTCAATAACACTTGTGCACAAGCTCACATCATATGCATAATATATGCTTACATTTTATTAATTTGCACATAACTTAACGTTTGCCTTAGTCAAACAATTCCAGTAACTGGATCGATTGAAATTGCTTGGTAATTTCGTTTGTCTATTTTTATTTTTATTTGTTTTTTATATACAAGACATAAAGCAAGAAAAGCATATCAACGCAAATAAATTAAATCCTAGGGAAGCATATTCCCGTAGCATCCATGCACATACAATTGCTCATACAGGCTGGTGGCTCATGCATGTAGAACCACTATACTAATTGCTCCACTAACATGGCGCCTATTTTAGCTAAAACATCCCTTACATTAGTTCCCCTCCGGCCCATATCCAAATATCTACAAATAAGAGTAATCTCATAAAAATAAAGATGGTGTTGTTGAAAATAAGAGAAATCTCCTTCATAACCATATCAATTCTAGTGAGGGATTCCGAGAAACATGTAACTTTCCTAACCCATACTCCCAACAATTCGAATCCCCTTAAGCAAGACCATAATCTCTACATATAAAATACTATTAGAGTCTCCGACGTTGCCATAAAATTTAACAAGAATTTTCCACTCTAATCTCTGCATAGACCTCTAAAGCCCACAGTGTTTGGGTTTGTCAATGCGCTGCCATTAACATTCAACGCAATGGTATCCAACTAAGGTTTATAATTTTTTTTGAAAGGCAAAATATATTGATAAGCAGGTATAGATATACATATAATCTGCACAAGATGTACAGTGTACCACCAAAACAAACAAAAAGTTATGTATCATCCTGCTAAGAAGGAGCCTGTCTAATAGAATAACCAATGTATACTATTAGAGGAGGATCCGATCTGCACAAAGCTAGGAAAGTAGATGCTAGGAAATACAACCCAAAGGATTAATACACCAAGATGAAAAACATAGTCCTGGTTTAACCCCTCTTTTATAAGACAACCACTGCCACGAGATAGCTTTGATTTGTGCCAAAATGCCCATAAATTCTGCATTCCCATCACGAAAAATAATTCTATTGCGCATATTCCAGATGTACCAGCATGATGTGTGCCAAAACATATACTTCACCTTCCTAAACTCTGCCACGTAAACACCCCCCCCGCCCCCCATCTGTGTAATTTGTTGAGGTAGGACGAAATGGAAACCCAACCATTCCATAATTGCCTGCCACACTCTATTTGCAAACGGGCATTCTAGGAAGAGGTGATTGCTATTTTCCTGACTTGCCCTGCAAAAAACACAAGAATGAGAAAAATCCTGCACTTGAATACCCCGCCTATGAAGTTGGGCAACTGTTGCTAATCTATCTTGGATGAGTCTCCAAGAGAAAGTAAGGACTTTGGTTGGGACAATGCTACACCAAAAACTGTTGAAAATTTCATCATTAGAGTTTAATCCAAGATGCATCTGCCATTGCAAGGAGAGAATTTAGTACGCTGAAACCACTGAAAACTCCTTCGAAGCGTCTTCCCTCCAAACCCAAAGATCTGGGGTATTTTCCTGCATAGAGACATTATGTAAAGCTATTAACAAAACAGCCAACAATTTCTCTTCCCATTGAAACAAAGCCCGTCTCCAAGACCACTTCCATTCCCAGCCAGATATAGACCAGTCGCCTTTTTCTGAAATCTTGCACTCTTTATCTAGAGCTATTTGGAACAATATGGGATATGACTCAGCTAGACTTGTGTCCCCGATCCAGGTATCCTTCCAAAAGCTTGTTTTTGCCCCATCTCCAACTTTCCTGATAACATTGCCTGAGAACCATCTTTGATGACATTCTGAAAAGGATTCCGGAAGTATTATATCCCTCCACCACAGCGACAATCTAGAACTTGAAATTGTACTAGATAATGATTGAAGGTTCCCATATCTGAATTCCAGCAGGGGGTACCAAATGGCATTCTGATCTTGAAGAAATCTCCACTTCCATTTTGATAAAAGACTAATATTGAACAAATAGAGGTTCTTTACTGTTGCGATTTTGGCAAGTGTACCAAATCGTATCCACAGGGACTTGTACGATAATAGGGTAATTTTCGTAAATTAAGTAGACTACGAATATTGAGGAAATTAAAGTAACCAAATTTAAAGACAAGTGCATAAAAATTAAAGAGTAAAAGGGAAGAATTTTGGTTGAGAAATTTTATCGAACACTTTGTAAGTGTAGAAAACGAGGTTTATATCAATGGTGGGAATTGTCAGGGTTTGAGTTCATTGAATCAACCTAACATGCATTCCTAGTTATTCCTATTCAATTAGGCATATGTTATCATCAACCCACAATTTATTCTAACATTAATCCCTTAAGTGAGAGAACCTAAGCCCCTTAATCACACTATCAATCCCTTGAATTAGTGTAATTAATTGACTTGCATTAAGAACGAGGGTTTCAACGATGACCAATAACCTTTACCCTATCCTTAGGCATAAAGTTCGTTGGTTGGTCTCTTCAGTTCGCAAATCAATTGAATTTCCCAATTACAATCAATAAAAGAATCATGCACTCGGGTGATCAAGCCAAGAACAAGCAATAGGTGTAGAAGAGAAACAATAACTGAATTTAATTGAATAGAAAATAATGTAGGAATTACATGAAAGATGATCCAATTACATCAAACTCCAACAAAAGTGGATTTAGCTACGCATAGTCATGGGGGAAGAAGCAAAAGAGGGAAGATCAATGAGGGGTGAAGCCAAAAACGCATTAAACCCACGTCTCGGAGCTCTTGTCTCTTTTCACGTACAAAGTATCTGGGGTCCCGGACTAGGACAAAAAATCCCTATTTAAGACTATGGGCCAAAAAGAGTTGAAACCCAAAAGAAAACAAAATAGAAAAATAGAGGTTTTTCTCGCAACTGCTCGTGCACAGACTATGCAATTTTTACACACAGATTTGCACGGTTGTGCAAAGCTCTAACTTAAGAATTTCAGACTTTGCACAGGTGCACAGTTTGGTTGCACAAGCATGTTCCAAGGCTTCCAACAAGCTTCTTTTGCTCCTGCAACACCCTCAAGGCTCTCAACTTCAACCCAATTGATCCTTGACGCATCATTCCTCTCGGGACATCTCCAAACTTTCTCCAAACTTCAACAAAGTTCCTAAAAACACACTAAACAACCAAAAGATCAAGTGTAAAAGGGTAAAAATTAAGATTTCTAATTAAACCAAACGTTTATTCAAAACTCAACTAAATTGAGGATAAACAAAGCTCAAAAGCATGAAAGATGTCAAATAATTGCCCCTAAACTACTACAAAAAGTAGGAATATAAGGCAATTATCAACACCTCAAACTTAGAACTTTGCACGTCCTCGAGCAACAAAACAAGAACATAGAACAAAAAGTAACACAAATCCCTAATGCGATTAAAACATGAAAACAACCTAGACTCAATTCCTAATAAAAACGAACAAGACATGACTCAAGTATTCACAGACTCATCACCACTTAGCATGCTTTATTTCTCACAAGTTCAGTTTGTTAATTCCAATCCAAGACAAGTTGTGGTGACCACACAAAGCATCCATGAAATAGTTCATTAAGGGATCAACATGAATAACACAATTGCAATTAACAACCCACGTTCCTTGGTCCTCACAAACTGTATTTCTCATGCACACAAAGTATCCGGGGTGTCGGACTAGGACAGAAAATCCCTATTTAAGACTATGGGCCAAAAAGAGTTGAAGCCCAAAAGAAAACAAAATAGAAAAATAGAGGTTTTTCTCGCAGCTTTGTGCATAGGCTGTGCAATTTTTACACACTGATTTGCACGGTTGTGCAAAGCTCTAACTTCAGAATTTCAGACTTTGCACAGGTGCACAGTTTGGTTGCACAAGCATGTTCCAAGGCTTCCAACAAGCTTCTTTTGCTCCCGCAAGACCCTCATGGCTCTCAACTTCAACCCAATTGATCCTTGATGCATCATTCCTCTTGGGACATCTCTAAAGCTTTCTCCAAACTTCAACAAAGTTCCTAAAAACACACTAAACAACCAAAAGATCAAGTGTAAAAGGGTAAAAATTAAAATTTCTAATTAAACCAAACGTTTATTCAAAACTCAACTAAATTGAGGATAAACAAAGCTCAAAAGCATGAAAGATGTCAAATAATTGTCCCTAAACTACTAGAAAAAGTAGGAATATAAGGCAATTATCATTTACCCCTAAACCTCCTTTTGATTTTGGCATGCAAACACGGTTCCAGCTGACCCAACAAATTTTTGCAGACTCCTCCACCCCATAAGTATTTTTGTTGAATACCAATGAGAATTTTTATAACCTTTTTAGGTGCTTTAAAAAAGGAAAAATAAAACAGAGGGAGACTGTAAGAACAGAGTTGATAAGTACTACTCTGCCACCAATAGACAAGTGTCTTCCTTTCCAACTAGCTAGTCATTTTTGGAAGGAAGAAATGATTGGATTCCAAGTTTCTGTTCTCCTTGGATTAGTGCCAATAGGCAACCCCAGAAACTTAAATGGCAGAGAGGCTATACCACAGTGGAGGAACTCCTCTGCCGCCTGCAGGAAGGAATTGCTAGTATAAATTCCATAAATGTTACTTTTATGGAAGTTTACCTTCAAACCAGAGGCAAGTTCAAAACCCCATAGGATGGCTTTGATGGTCCATAAGTTCTCATAGCAAGCTTCCCCTAAGAATATGGAGTCATCTGCATACTGTAAAATGGAAAACTGCACTTTGTCTCCAAGCTTGAGGCTTCTATGCATACCAGACTCTACTGCATTCTTGAAAAGATCCGATAGCCCTTTTGCAATGATTAAGAAAAGAAATGGGGCGAGGGGATCCCTTTGCTTTAATCCATTCTGAGCCTCAAACTCCTTCGTTGGTGATCCATTGACAAGAATTGAGATATGATTTGGACAAACCAAAGTTCTTATCCATGATCTCCATTTATCATCAAATCCCAACCGAAATAGCATGTACTCTAAGAAGGCCCAATTGACTGAGTCATAGGCTTTTTCGAAATCTACTTTGAAGGCGAAACACTCCTACTAATACCTCCTAGCCCAATCTACAACTTCATTTATGACCAAAACTCCATCTAAAATATTCCTCCCCGAAATAAAGGCTGTTTGGCAGGGAGAAATTACATAACCCACAACTTTCTTAATACACTTAACCACTGGTTTAGAAATTATCTTGTGTAAGCTCCCTATCAGAGAAATAGGCCTGTAGTCTACTAAATCTTGGGGGTGGGCCTTCTTGGGAATTAAAGCAATGAAGGATAACAAAACAACTTTTGGAAAAGTTGCATTAGTGAAAAACTCCTGAACTGCTCCACAGACCTCCTCACCTATAATCTCCCAACAATGCTTGTAGAAATTTAGGTTGAAACCATCTGGCCCTAGGCTCTTGTTGCCATCACAGCTCCATACTGCTTCTCTAATCTCCTCTGAAGAGAAAGGGACTGACCTAAAATTCCTATCTGAAGTAGATAATTGCCTGAAAGACACACCCTCTAGAATGGGACGGAGATAAGATTGTTCTTTGTGATGATTCTGGAAGTGGTTCCTAACTGCTTCTTTGACCCCCTCAACATCTTCTATCCACCCTTGCTCTGTGTTGACAGCCAATAATTGGTTCTATCTTTGTCTGGAACGTAGACATGCGTGAAAATACCTAGAGTTTAAGTCCCCTTTCTTTCAGCCATCTTGCCTGTGATTTCTACAGAATAATGCTTTCCTTATATCTAATAAGTTTCCAAAAATCCTCCAATAGAGAGTCCCTCTGCTCCAGGTGCCCCACATCTCCATTTATCAGTCTCTCATCCAGTTCATTTAGATCATCAGCTATGTTATTGATACCCAACTTCGTAGCACTGAAAACCTCCCTACTCCAGCCCCTTAGCTTTTGTTTAAGATTCCTCAATTTCTCCTTCAAACAGAACAACTTCCAACCTACCATGCCTTGTTGATTCCAACTTTCCACTACACACCTTTTGAAATCAAAATGTTCCAACTAATAATTAAAAAACCTGAATGGTTTACCTCCCCAATTACAAGCCTCAACCTTCAAAAAGACTGAGCAGTGCTCTAAGATGTCTCTCTTTCCAATCCACTGCGCACTGATGTTCCAGATCTCCACCAACTCCTCAGACAGTAAAAAACGGTCAAGTCTACTCATAGAAAGACCATCACTACTAATCCATGAGAAGAGTTTGCCCAGTGCCAGTACATCTATTAGACCCATATCCCCTATGAATTCTTTAAAAAATTCCATTTATGCATGATTGTGGAAATCTGATCTCCCTCTTCTTTCCTCCCTATGCTTTACAGCGTTAAAATCTCCAGCAACGCACCAGAATACAGAGCCAAATCCCCTCCTGGAAATGACAAGATCCCTCCACAATGTTTTTTTCCCTCTAAAGAGCCGGGGGAATATACATTGACTACAATACACAGGACCCCAAGCTTTTTCCATTCCAAGGCTACTCGTAGAAATCCTGTCCCACAGAAATGGAATTTTAGAGTAAAAAGATCTAATCTCCAAACACTCAATAAATTGCCCGCTAGACCTACTGATGGCACATATGCCCACTCAAAATTCGATCCCCCCGTAATTCCTTCACTTCCCATTCTGCCAATTGAGTACACTTCGTCTCTTGTAGCAAACAGAAATCCACTTTGCTTTCTGCAATTAAATACCTCAGTTGACGTTTCTTCGCTTGGTCTCTCACCCCTCTAATATTCAACGATAGTAGCTTCATTGGGTAGGATATGACCTCCCTTTTCTCTGTTTCGCCTCTCTGTCCCTGTCCCTGTCCCCCATTTGCTTAATTAGCTGCACATATGAAACATCATTTTGTTGACCCCTGACTGCTAGAGCTTTTGCTAAATCCCAAACTTTGACAGCCACCTCGCTCTCAGACTTGGCCTTGTGTCTACCATTGCATCTGCAGATGTCAGAGTCAGTCTCTTCCATCAAAGAGTGGACCATGCTCCTATTTGAAAGTTCTCCATTAGTTGAGACTGATATTTGTGGCTGAGAATCTCGAACTATAGAGGCTCTCTTTGAAGCTTCTCCCTCAGTGCCGCTGACACTACAACTCTCTCCTATCTCCTTCTCTTGAAGATCTATATCAGTATTACCCGGTACCCTACTGGGTTGAGACCCCAACAGTATAGGCGTAACCCTTATTTTCGTCTGCCCACTAGGTCAACGGTCAAAGGAAGACCCAACAAGAAAAGGTTGTTGGCAACATTGAGAAATGCTTGGCCCAAATGAAGTCGCACCCATCTTACCATCCGAAGGCCCATTACTAAAAAAATCCCCAGCTACTCGATGCTCACATACTTGTGTTAGGCTTCTCGTGTCATCCAACCCAATATCAGAATTTCTGAAAAAAGAAGTGTCCTCCACCCGTCTCTCACCTCCACACGTGTCCATAGCCCGATTTGAATTTTGAAAATTCAAATTTGAATTTGAATTTGGGTTATCCGCCAACTGCACTTCCACGTCATCACCCTCCAACAAACCGTCGAACTCTGACCCATCGCAGTCCACTAAACTGACCGACGGCGCAATGTTTCTATTTCTACATAGAAGATAGTTAGAACAGTCCTCCATACCTTCTTCTTGTAACTTAATGGAGAAAACCCCCTCCCCTATCTTGACCTTAACTAAATAGTTGATGAAATCATGCACTTTGGTTTGGATTGCGAATCTCGCCACATCATATCTGACTCTGTTCTTGGTGGGTTCATCCTCATACTGGAAATCCCCGTAGCAGGAACCCAACAGTTTGAAGAAATTCTCTGACCAAGCATGAACCGGGATCCCATAGGACTTAATCCAAACAAGCCTTTCACTATCAATAATACTAGGATTCCAAGGGATAATCTCCGAGAACTACTTCTCCACCCACTTGATGCCCACATTGATGTAATCACTCACATCCTTGCTTTCCACTATTTCCAATAAGATCAGTGAAGCTCCTAACGGAGTTGCCCTCACACCAAATAAACCTTCCATATTGAGTTTTTGTTGCGTTAAATACGCATCTCCTTGGTGAGTAACCTTTCCAACAAACGCTTTGCTCAATCTCTCAGATACCTCTGGCTCCACCGAGAAGGAGAGATTAAACTCCTCTACTGGCTTAAACCGTCCTCCAAGGCCCCTTCTAGCAGCTTTATGAGAGTGGGGTTCCTTAACAACCTTGGCATAGGACCGACCAAAATCCCTTACCTGCCCATCTTTGTGAACCGCCTTCACCAAATGTACCCCTTTATCTGTTGGGGGTTCACCAATGTTAACCTTCCAAATTCCTACCAACAGTTTCAGATTGCCTATGAAAACTTTGTCTAGTATTAACGCCATTCTTCTAGCGTCAGTAACCTCCATGAAACGAACAAAGTCGAATCTTTCTCCGCGTTTGCCTCTCTTTCCCGGAATATAAACTTAAGATGCTTTGCCATACTTCTGGAAAAGGTGCCACATCTCCTTTGAGCCAAAAGAATCAAGGAAATTAGTGAAAAAGAGGGAAACATGGCCATCCCCTAAGTGCGGTCCACACGTCCTTCCTCCATAAATGTCCTGTTGACTAGCACCCTTGGAAAAAGATGCTCTTGAGTGAACCTTCTTATCCTTCCTTCTCACGATTCTCCACCCCTCCTTTTCTTCCATTCTATGCATATGTCTAGATATGGTTAATAGTTTCTTGAATGTCTGGTGGACACTGATATTTGGCCTCAAAGTTCTTTGGAGCTTCCCACTAAGGTTTATATATTCCAAGCAACTTATCTAAGGATTTTTTTTTATACTGAGCAACTTATCTAAGGATGTAAGTCAGTGAATGGACTTTAGCATATGCATACAGTGAAATGGTAGTCTCCTCCAACTACCTAAAAAAGCATTATGTTTATCACACACCAAAGATTCCACATGATGATCGGGACCACCATTCCAAACTCCGTGATGATGTCATGAAGCCATTGTGAAAATTCCAAATCTATTTTTGGAACTTGAGGAAGACACACATCACCAAGTGTCCATTAATTAGCAAATTTACACAAAAATAGACTTTGACATATTGTCTTAGATGCAACATGGCATAAAGGGTAGGTTGCGAAATCCCCAATAAATTCCACCAGAATAGCATGAACTAGTTTAGCATGATGGCACACTTACCAAAGAAAGAACTAAACATTTTACGGTAATCTAAGTCCCAGATCTAGGACGAACCTCCTAAAGGAGCCATCCTCCCTTGTACTTCCATTAATCAATTGTAGGCATTCTTAGTTGAGTATAATCCAGAGACGTTGTGTTTCCACACCCACAAATCTAGCATATCCTCTATTAGGCATGGACTAATATTAGAAATAGTCATTACTTCCGACGATGAATAATCTGTACTAATACCATGGTCAGCAAAAAAAATATATACGATGCACCTTAAGGATTATATTAGTGAAAAACATGTGCAAACTTTCAACCATCAGCATGCCAATAATATATTTGAACAGTATATTTATTTATTATTTATATATTTGAATAGTATATATTTATTATTCATCAATTAACATTCAAATATATTAAATTGAAATTAATATAAATAATAAATATAAAAGAATAAGATAAATTGTGAAGTTCAACGAAGAAACATTAACGCCATTTTAGTTGGAGAAAAAAGTTACTGTATTTGCTTAAAATTAGAAATATGATATGTGATAGTATTGAAGAACTATGAAATCAATATCTATATACTATACATTTCCCACTCACTTTTGGGGAAACTTTTGCCACATGTCAAATTCTGGTGTATTTTGTCACATCGACCTCTGATGCAATGCATTTCAAAGAACAATTTTAATTAATTAGCGTAATAATTAGCATAATAAAAAAGAATCTTACATCTTAAATTAAAAATTAATTGTCTTTTCATTCTTCAATTTTAAAATTAATTGTCTTTTCATTCTTCAATTTTAAAATTAATTGATTGTCCAATAAAATAATTTAAATCAACATTAATTGATTTAAGATATTATACTCAATATTATATATTTAAAAAGTTTCTAATTCTAGACAACTAAATTAAATATTAAATATTTTAAACAAATAGAGAAGGATAATTAATTGTTAATTTTTTAAACTAATTTAAATTATATCTATTACATTAATTATAGACAATTAAAAATATCCCACTCACTTTCGTGGAAACTTTAGCCACAAGTCAAATTCTGGTGTATTTTGCCACATGTCGACTTCTAATGCAATGCATTTCAAAGAACAATTTTAATTAATTAGCGTAATAATTAGCGTAATAAAATAGGAATCCTACATCTTAAATTAAAAATTAATTGTCTTTTCATTCTTCAATTTTAAAATTAATTGATTGTCCAATAAAATAGTTTAAATCAACATTAATTGATTTCAAATATTATACTGAATATTATATATTTAAAAAGTTTCTAATTCTAGACAACTAAATTAAATATTAAATATTTTAAACAAATAGAGAAGGATAATTAATTGTTCATTTTTAAACTAATTTAAATTATATCTATCACATTATATATAGATAATTAAAAATAATTAAAAAATATTTTGTCTTTTCATTCTTCAATTTGAAAATTAATTGATTATCCAGTAAAATAATTTAAATCAACATTTATATTCAAAAATTTAAAAACTAAATATTCAATTTAAAAACCAATATACCAATTTAAAAATTATACATGCCAATTTAATAACGTTAATAATTATACATTTAAAAATTTAAAAATTTTAAATCCATTTAATATTTATAGTAAGTATTAATAGTAATATAATATCACAATTTTTAGACGTTATATCCCTAGAAAATATCATGGAAAGTTGTTCTCATTCACGGAAAGTTATTAGAAAAATATAGAAATAGAAAATAGAAAAATATACTCTCGATAGCCAATATTATTATTATTATTATTATTATTATTATTATTATTATTATTATTATTATTATTATTATTATTATAAAGATTATTATTATTATTGTTATTATTATTATTATTATTATTATTATTATAAAGATATAAATTTCAGAGAAAAAAAATATACTCTCGATACGATTAATAGACGTTATATATAGTAACTATGAATCATTCTCTTAATTCATCACGGTTGACTCCTTTTAAATAGTAAGTTGTTTCATTGTTTTACTTCGTTGTAATTCCATCAATTTGTGTTTTGCTCTTTGTTTCAAACACAATGGCAAAGGCTGTGACATATGATCCAATTTCTTCTTTGACTTCTGATAGGGAAAACTGGACCATCAAAGCAAAATTGGTGCGGCTTTGGACTGTTCTTGAATATATAGCGAGTTAACCAAGCCGCTCAACAGAGATGGTTCTGATGGAAGCAGAAGTATAAAGCGATTTATATTAAAATTTCTATTGTTTATTTTGATTTTATTTTTATTTTTTATTTTTATTTAATTTGCATGGAAATAGAATTCAAGCTTTTATTCGTAAAGCTATCAATAAATAATGATGATTGGTGGTATTTGGCATGTCATTGCGGTTGTTCTGTGATTCCAGATGCAAAGAGGTATTATTGTGAAAATTGTAACAAGCATGTTGCGAAGTTTTTTCATAGGTATTGTTTGAAGATTCGAGTAAAGGATGATACTGATTCAACAACATTTGTTATCTTTGATTGAGAAGCTTCATTGTTGTTCAACAAATCTTGTGCTGAGATGCTTGAGGAATTAGAAAAGGTACTTTAAATTTTAATTTATGGTTTTGTTGTTTGTATTTTTTTACTCTTTTAACTGTGTTCCTTTTTTGTAGAGTGGATCTGAAACCTTCCCAAAACAGTTGTATGATATTGTTCATAAACAATGATTGTTTAAGGTTGACTTTCAAAAAGTCAAAAATCCAAAATTCCAACAAAACTTATGTGTGAAGAAGGTGTGCACTGATGCTATTATTATTGCCAAATACAAGGATCTGTATTTAAAAAATGGGGTAATGGTTCAATTATTCTCTTTTTTAAATTTTGGATTCGAATAAAATAGTTCTTAATACTTGGGAATTTCCTTTATTTTATTCCCAAATTTCTGTTATAGAAAGCTCAAGTTCTTTTACCAACAAAATTCTTTCATCCGATGATTTTGTGTGTCAGGTGAAACTTTTAAACTTTTGATATAAATTGCAAACTTAGCCTTTTTTTCTCTTTTATTGTATGCTTTTGAAAATAATCTCATCTAATTATTTGTTGGTTGAAACAGGACTTCATGTCCGAATTTTGGGATATTCTTGAAAATGATTCCAACTCTCAAGAGGTGGAAGCAATTGATTTATCTACAAATTCTTCAGAGTTCGACAATTTGAAGATAAGTCTTTCTCAAGTAGATGAAAAGGAAGAAACTGAAGTGAAAAAGCTGGAAAAAACAAATCAAAGTGGAAAAAGATTAACTTCATATTTGTTATTTGCTTAGTTTGATTTCATGTTATCTAGTGTTAAAGTTATTTTATATATTTGCCCCAAACTTCATCAATAAAGTTAAATAAAATTTGAATTTCAAATTTGTTCAATTGTTATTATTTTATGACAGCTTTAAGTTATTTATGCAAATACCTTGGGATTATAATATTTATTTATATTGATTGATTGTTTATAAAAATTTGACACACATATTTATTTATTTATTCTGTGATACAAAACAAACTAAACATTTTAAAAATAAAAGTTCATTTGAATTATAAAAAAGTAAATAATTTTAACTTAATGAATTTGGCCTTGCACCATGTTTATAATATGCCCGTATAAATATATAGTTAAATTAATTATTTAATTTGTAATACATACATAATTTGTTGCATTTGTGAGTGTGGTTTCCCTGTACAAAAAAGTTAATTAATTAATTCATTGATATTTAAAAATATTTAAATTCTATAACACAATTATATTTTACAAATTTATAATGTTATCATTAGTGAAATAAAATTAATTAATATTAACTTATATACTTAAATCAAAAATTGTAAAAGAACTATCCAACAGATTAACATGTTTTTTTAATTGAATTATATTTTTTATTTTTTATTTATATATAAAAAGTTTTATCGAAAAAAGATATATAAAACTTATGTTAATGATCTTTACGCCTATTAGTCTTTAGTTATTATAATCGGGTAAGAGATACCCATGATACGCATAAGAAAAGGAAATTTTTATTTGGTAAGATTTTTTTTAAAATAATATAATGAAAATGAAATTATTAAAAGCTTGAAAACACAAAATTAATTAATTAGAATGAAAATTAATTAAGTAATGTTGGAACATTATTATATAGGTATCGTTATGCAGGAGTGAATAACATTCCGTCAAATCCGTATATTATATATAAAAAATTAACATGTAAATATTCCACTTCTACAAATAATATTAATGTTAATATTAATTCATAAATAACCACAATATTTAGTTTTAAAAAATTATACAAATAAATCATGTGAAATCCGTATAACACTCCAGCATAAAAATCTTTTACTTCTACAAATAATGTTAATTAATATTAATTTGTATAAATAACCACACTATTTTTTAAATATTCTACAAATAAATCATGATCTTTTTGTTAAAAATGATCATAGTCTAATTTTTTAGACAAATCCAATGATTCTGCTTATATTTATTGCTAGATATCTATATTTATTTTAATTATGTCAAATCTGTATTATATATTCTAAAAATTAAACATATAATGAAAATTATCGTATAAATATTTTATTTTTGCAAATAATATTAATATTAATAATACAAATAAATATTTTTTTTTATGAATATTATCTATATCTATATCTATATCTATCTATATTTATTTTAATTATGTAAAATCTGTATTATATATTCTAAAAATTAAAATATAATGAAAATTATCATATAAATATTTTATTTTTACAAATAATATTAATATTAATTCTTATAAAATTTGAAATTTAGTGATAAAAATAATTTATATATTGGATTCCCTAACAACATTTGTGAATAAGACAATTGCATTATGCTTGGGTATAGGAGTAAAAAAGTTAAGACGTGATATAGGTACAACTGCATTTCCAGCAAATAATACTGAAATATGGACTGATCTTTAAAACATGATATTAAAATATGGACTAATCTATATTGATTTACCTTAAATTATAATATGTTTAAAATATATTCTAAACAAAAAAATTTACAATTATTAAGTTATTCAATATATATATAAATTATTGCATATATTAAAATAAATTATATTATATATTAAAAACTATTTTATCTTATATAATTGAATATTTAAATTAATAAATACTAATGATTAAAACAATCAACCCGTGCATGGCATGGGTCACCAAACTAGTATATAAAATTTACGAATCCAAAAATAGTTTCGGAAAATACGTGGCGAAACAAGGTTGCTTCTCTAGCATTTGATGACACGTGTCATCATTTCATGCGTCGGAATTGTTTGGTTTAGTTACGAACCAAATTCAAATTCAAATACATTTAAGTCTCATTAATTTATTAGGAACAAAAATTAATTTAAAATTAATTTGAAAATTCTAATAAATTATTACCTTTTTGCTCTTGATTTTGCTCTTAATTTTGCACTTGATTTTGCTCTTAATTAAAGTAATTGCTCTTGATTTTGGTGAAACTTTAAACTAGAGAGTTTGGTGTTGTCTATATATAGATGATGGGTTAAATGCTTGCCTCATACTCTCTTTAGTATGTGGCTTGCAGATGTCATAGGAACAATCTTTATTAGGCATTTGTAGTTTTTTTTTTCCTTTTGCCTTTTATTTTCTGCTGCATTTAAAGGAAGAAGAAGAAGAAGCAAGAATGATGGGTAGTTGGATGGAAGGCAAACGGATTTGTGTATGTTCTTTATTCGTTCTTGATCCACGGGTATTCTGCTAATATATAGTGATGTATATATGTCAGTGAATGATGGGTTAGTGTAGAGGCGGTGCATGTTGTGGTAAAATTAGTTGTTGAATTCCAACCATCAGTGTATGTTCATACTTGAATCATTTTGTTTTCATTATTGGATTTTTTTCTTCTTTTTTTTAGGTTGATTGATACATAGTGATTTTTGCCCTTAATTACTCTTTTCATCAAATTTAAATTTCAAAATAATTAAAAGTCATAAATTATAATTATAGACATAATTTTGAAGTGGTGATTTTTGTCTTTCGGTTGTTCAATGGTGAAGGACTAAAACCAAAATGGCAATTCCAACAACACTATCGACTTTTTGTTTCCTTCAACCTTTATTCCACTCTTTTACTCCTTCTTAAAGAAAAAAAAAGCACCATAAAAAATCAGAAGGTATAATTTAAGGTAATCTTCAAAAATAAAAATAAAAATAAAAAGATTAAGGCAATGACATGTTATTATTACATATAATTTAGTAAATGTAATTATTGAATGTTGCTAAAAAAAATTATGTTTTTATTGATGAAAGATATATAAATATATTAATTATGGTAATTACAACTTTTATATATAAGTTTTATTCAATACATTTACGATTAATACGTATTCTTAATTGAAATAACTAAAGTAATTATGATAAAAAAAATATTATAATAATTATTATATATATAATTTAATTTGATAACAAATATTTCTTTAATGTAAGTAATTAAAATAATAAGTATATATACATAGGAATAAACAACAAGTCTAACATTGTTTTAATATCAAATGTCATGAAGAATATATAAAATTTCACTTTATAAATAAAATTTAAAAGACTTTTAGATTTCTTTGATATTGTTAGTTTGTTACACTTTCAAATGCTATTTTTGTTTAGTGAAGTTGATGCTATTCGATCCTATAATCGAGCCATTCCTTTATAAGTTATTCTTGCTCAAAAGAATATTTAAAAGAAAGTGATAATAATTATTCAATATTAATCATGCTATAAAACTTATTTAACATTATGAGCTACTTTAATTTAAAATAATACTAATTAGTATTTTATTCTAATTTCTATGCATGTAAAAGATAAATATTTTATATAATTACAATTTATAATAAAAAATACTTATAAATATTAATATTATAATTTAAATTTACAACAAATATTTTAAATTGTGCAATACGATTAATTATTTTTAACTATTAAATTATTTATGTTAGGGATATAATTATTTTTAACGGTTGAATTTCTTATTGCTGAATAATTTTACTACTTATTTACCATTTCATGTATATGATTTTCTTACTTTATTTAAATATCCGATATGTATGTTCATTCAAGTGCTCAAAATTATTACAATATCATCATATCAAACTATCAAAGGATTATTGATTAAATCAATTTTTAATATTAAGAATCAATTTAATGTTTATATACTAAAATATTGACAACTAAATAATAGTTCGGAAATAAATGTATGTTTTGTGAAAGATCTTTAAATAAGATTTTAACTTTTGGGATGCTTTATGATTATGATTATATTTTCTAAAAAATCTTTAAATGAGATTTTAATTTAATAACTATTGTATTTTTAATTAGTATTGTTTATTTATCAAATTTTATATTAATTAAAGTACATGTAACATATACAGATATGAACATTTAGGTACCCAATTGAAAATGACATGGGTATTAAAGTTCTATCCACATCGGTATGAATCCAGATATGACAATTTTTTTAAAGTGCAAATATAGACAACAATATTTATATGAATATTATACTTTAATAGTAAATAGTTCTTAATGTTAGGAATTTTATAATTCCTAATTAATTAATATGGGCTACATATTATATTATAACATTTATATTAGTTATTTACATTTAGATGGGTTCAATATAAAGTGATCTAATTCAGTAAGCCCATTAGACTGCCAACAGAAAAATTGATATGGGCTTAATGAGCGGAAACCAGTTTGGCCCATTAGGGGATAATGAGAACCCTAATAGGTTAAAACCTAAGGCATGGTTATGGTCCCCAATACACCAAATCAAGAAACAGTTTCTCCTCTCCCCATCTGAAGAGAAAACGAAGGTCCCATAAGGAAGAAGGTGATTTGGTTGAGGAAGGTCATTAAACCAATTGTTCGTGACCGCTGTAAGATTCCGCTGCGTGTTGATCAAGCTCTATGGATCCAGGTATTCCTTAAAACCTCTTGATAATGTGACGTAATGTGTTTTGGTGCTCATTTGGTATTTTATAAGGTTTATTAAAAATTCCAACAATTCCAACAAGTGGTATCAGAGCCACCATTACTGTTAGATTATTGGGATTTAAAGTTGTTTGATCATTAGGATTTCGACTTTCCGATTATTTGATCACTAAGCTTTTCTTGATACAACATCGTCTTCCTTGTACCCCTGGTACTGTAGCACGATAGCGTGAAGGTTTCCGAAACAAAAGAAAAAGGTTTTAAAAGTTTTTTTTAACATTCGAAATAAGGATATATACATGGTTCGAATGTTCTATGGCTTATGGCTTTTCACATGGTCAACGTATTGGTTTGGCATTGGTGTTCACGTATTATAATGGAAAATTAAAACTATTGTTTTACCTTGAAAATTAAGGTTACGTTATTATAAAGAATTAGTGATTTTTTTTTCTCGATTAATGAATCACTGAATAAAGGAAATTGGATAATGATTTGTGATAGTACCGTGGTATGTTCGTTTCGGATGCGTAATCAGTTTACCCTGATGATGTTTTCAAATATTTACTGCTATCATAATTGGGTGCAAATTTAACCATTACGGATCCTTTTCATTTATTTGCGTGTCCGGTAATTTTAATTAAATTGATTGAACCATTATGTTGCCAAAGTAACCTCTATTGTGTAAATTGATTTAATTAAATTGCATGGATGTTAGTATGGAATTATTTATGCGAATTGTGCTCGGCCCAAAGGAAGACACAATTTGGCCAAATAATAACATACCTGCGATGATAAATATGTGACAATTATAAAGTATTTTTTTTTTTCATGTGAATAATAGTCGGTCCAAAGAAAGGCTATTATTTGACAGAACTAATTGTCAATATTTGATCATTGCGTTGAGAGTACCAATTACAAATTAATTTCTCTGTCCAAAGACTAGAATTAATGTTGTGCTGGGTATCTTGTGATGGATCTGTTATGGGAAATATTTGCATGTCTTGTTATATATAATTTATATGACTTGCTTGATTATTTGTGAACATGTTATTAATTTTTGTTCTCTCTTTAGTTAATATTGCTAGTGCTGCAAATGTTACTGCCCAAGTGAATTCTATCCCAATGCTGAATGGGACAAATTTTAAGGTCTGGAAGGAAGCCGTAGAAATTGTTCTTGGCTGTATGGATTTGGACTTGGCACTGAGGACGGAACGACCCATTTCCACTCCGGAAACCTCTAATGAGGTGAAAATTGAGAAGTGGGATCGGTCCAACCGAATGTGCCTTATGATCATGAAGCGCTCTATTCCAGAGGCGTTTCGGGGCTCTATTTCTGAGGGTCAAAGTGCAAAGAAATTCCTTGAGGAAATTGAGCAATACTTTGCCAAAAATGAAAAAGCGGAGACGAGTAACCTTTTGGCTAAACTCATCTCCATGAAGTATAAAGGCAAAGGGAACATAAGGGAGTACATTATGGAGATGTCCAATCTCGCATCGAAACTCAAGTCACTTAAGTTAGAGCTTGGTGAAGACCTGCTCGTGCACTTGGTTTTGATCTCGCTTCCTGCACACTTTGGGCAATTCAAAGTGAGCTATAACACTCAGAAGGACAAATGGTCCCTCAATGAGCTTATATCTCACTGTGTGCAAGAGGAGGAGAGGCTGCAGAGAGATAGGACTGAAAGTGCTCACTTGACTTCGACCTCTCAGAATAAGAAAAGGAAGAAGACTAAGGGTGCTGCGGAAGGGACTTCTCAGCAAAAGAAACAAAAGAAGGATGAGGAATTTACCTGTTACTTCTGCAAGAAGTCGGGACACATGAAGAAAGAGTGTCCCAAGTATGCCGCATGGCGTGTGAAGAAAGGTAAATTTCTTACTCTAGTTTGTTCTGAAGTTAATTTGGCTTTTGTACCTAAAGATACTTGGTGGGTAGATTCTGGTGCTACTACTCACATAAGTATGACTATGCAGGGTTGCCTGTGGAGCCGATCGCCAAGTGATGATGAAAGATTCATCTTTGTGGGTGATGGCAAGAAGGTTGCAGTGGAAGCTATTGGAACTTTTAGATTACAGTTAAAAACTGGATTTTATTTGGATTTATTTGAGACTTTTGTTGTACCGTCTTTTAGACGGAATTTGATTTCTATTTCTAGTTTGGACAAATTTGGATTTTCTTGTTCATTTGGAAATAATAAAGTTAGTCTCTACCAAAATTCAAATATGGTTGGTTCTGGTTCTTTAATTGATAATCTTTACATGCTTGATGTTGTTAGTTCCTATAATGAAATACTGCAAATAAGTTCACGTGGTACAAAACGAAAGTTGAATGAGAATTCAACCACCTTATGGCATAAGCGTTTAGGCCATATCTCTAAACAGAGAATTCAGAGACTTGTGTTGGATGAAATTCTTGACCCTTTGGATTTATCGGACTTTGAGGTCTGTGTTGAATGCATAAAGGGAAAACGAACAAACATAAGGAAATTAGGTGCCGAAAGAGCTAAAGACGTCTTAGAACTAGTGCATACAGACATTTGTGGTCCTTTTCCTACAACTTCTTGGAATGGACAACAATATTTCATTACGTTCATAGATGACTACTCTAGATACGGTTACCTATATTTGATACATGAGAAGTCCCAATCCCTAGACGTTTTTAAGACTTTCAAGGCTGAGGTTGAACTTCAACTTGGAAAGAAAATTAAGGCTATCAAATCTGACCGTGGTGGTGAGTACTATGGCAGATATGATGGATCAGGAGAACAACGTCCAGGACCTTTTGCGCTTTTCCTCAAAGAGTGTGGAATTGTTCCGCAATACACTATGCCGGGCAAACCTAGCATGAATGGTGTAGCAGAACGAAGAAACCGAACTCTTAAGGATATGGTGAGAAGTATGATTAGTCATTCTTCTTTGCCAGAGTCACTTTGGGGAGAAGCCTTAAAAACCGCAGTTTACATCCTTAATAGGGTGCCAAGTAAAGCAGTTAACAAAACCCCTTATGAACTTTGGACTGGTAAAAGGCCAAGCATTAAACATTTGCACATTTGGGGTTGTCCAGCTGAGGCACGACCTTATAGGCCACATGAAAGAAAGCTGGACTCAAGAACAATTAGCTGCTATTTTGTTGGCTATGCTGAACGCTCTCGGGGCTATAAATTTTACAATCCCACCTTAAGATCCTTTTTCGAGACGAGAAATGCGAGATTTCTTGAGGAAGTTGAGTTTGGGAAGGAAGAGAACATAAGGAATGTTGTCTTTGAGGAAGAACCTATTATTTACAGTGATCAAGTCCTCGTACCTATTACTGTTCAAGACACAACTCCAGTAATAGAAGACAATGTTCAAACTATTGACATTGTTCCAGAACAAGACAACAATGAGGTTCTCCCTCAAATACCTTTAGAGCAACCTCAACAACCTCAAGAAGTGCCATTAAGGAGATCCATTAGAGAGAGGAGAAGTGCAATCTCAAATGATTATATTATATTTCTCCAAGAACATGAGGATGGCGTTGGTTTAACAGAGGATGATCCAATCAACTTCTGTCAAGCTATGCGCAGTTCTAACTCTCAAAAATGGATTGACGCCATGAAGGATGAGATGAAGTCTATGAAAGACAATGAAGTTTGGGATCTAGTCGAAGTGCCTGAAGGTGTGAAACCTATTGGTTGTAAATGGATATTTAAAACCAAGAAGGATTCAAAGGGTAATATCGAGAGATATAAGGCTCGTCTAGTTGCTAAAGGCTTTACTCAGAAGGAAGGCATTGACTATAAAGAAACCTTTTCTCCAGTATCTTCAAAGGATTCTTTTAGAACTATAATGGCACTGGTAGCTCATTTTGACTTAGAGCTACATCAGATGGATGTCAAGACTGCGTTTCTAAATGGTGACATTGAAGAAACGATTTATATGGTGCAACCAGAAAACTTTGTGTTAGGTGACTCAAAGTCCATGGTATGCAAACTAAAGAAATCCATCTATGGTCTCAAACAGGCTTCCCGTCAATGGTATTACAAGTTCCATCAAGTCATTACCTCATATGGTTTCGAGGCAAATGTAGTTGATGATTGTGTATATCATAAGTTCAGTGGGAGTAAATACATATTCTTGCTATTATATGTCGATGATATACTGCTTGCTAGCAGAGATATAGGCTTCTTACAGGAGACCAAGAGATTTCTAGCGAAAAATTTCGAAATGAAAGATCTTGGGGAAGCTTCTTTTGTGTTAGGTATTAAGATACTACGAGATCGCTCTCAAGGTATCCTAAGGTTGTCACAAGAGAGCTATATCGATAAAGTACTTGATAGATTCGGCATGAAAGATAGTAAACCAGGAGATACCCTAATAGCTAAAGGAGACAAATTCAGTCTCGAACAATGCCCCAATAATGACCTTGAAAGAACTGAGATGCAGAAGATTCCCTATGCGTCAGCAGTAGGAAGTCTGATGTATGCTCAAGTTTGTACTCGTCCCGACATAGCGTTTGTCGTAGGAGTTCTGGGCAGATACTTGAGTAATCCTGGATTGCAGCATTGGAAGGCAGTGAAACGCGTAATGCGTTACTTGAAGAGAACAAAAGGCTACATGCTCACTTATCAGAAGTCTGACAATTTGGAGATCATCGGGTACTCAGACTCTGATTTTGCTGGATGTCAAGACAGCAAACGCTCCACTTCTGGATACATATATATGTTGGCTGGAGGAGCTATCTCTTGGAAGTCTGCTAAACAGACTCTTGTAGCTTCTTCAACCATGGCTGCGGAGTTCATTGCTTGTTTTGAGGCATCTAATCACGGGATATGGCTGCGAAACTTTGTCACTAGTTTACGTGTGGTCGATGGCATTGAAAGACCATTGAAAATTTATTGTGACAATAACTCTGCAGTTCTTTACTCCAACAACAATAGGAGTACAACCAAGTCAAAATTCATTGACATCAAGTTTCTGGTTGTGAAGGAAAGAGTTCAGAATAGGCAGATTTCCATAGAACATATAGGGACTGATTCCATGCTGGCTGACCCACTTACTAAAGGTTTGGTACCTAGAGTTTTTCATGAGCACACTGCTCATATGGGTGTAGTTCCCAACAGTACCTTGGTTTAGTGGGAGTCCCATTTATGTTTTATATCTTATGTTTTCCAGATATTTGTCTTGTTTGGATTTTATGCAGAAATAAAGTTGATGTTTATCATTCTATTCTGAGCTTGTTTTGTGTGCAATATTTGTATTGCATTTTGGATTGATCTCTACAAAGAATAAAGTTTGGACTAGTTGGAAATAAACATGATTAAGATCACATTGTATGTAATTTCCATGCCGCTTATCCATATTTGATCTATGTCATCGAGTATGAGTAACAGTGGTGATCATTGTGGCATAGTCACGCTGAATTGTGATGAAAACTGCAGTGGTTTCCTGTTGCTATATGAGATGGACCAGATTGTATAAAAGGAGTCTAAAAGTAAATAACGTACGGTTGCGCGCCTAAAGAATTTTGTGATATAAATGTCTAAGGTTAATATGAAGCCCAAGTGGGAGATTGTTAGGAATTTTATAATTCCTAATTAATTAATATGGGCTACATATTATATTATAACATTTATATTAGTTATTTACATTTAGATGGGTTCAATATAAAGTGATCTAATTCAGTGAGCCCATTAGATTGCCAACAGAAAAATTGATATGGGCTTAATGAGCGGAAACCAGTTTGGCCCATTAGGGGATAATGGGAACCCTAATAGGTTAAAACCTAAGGCATGGTTATGGTCCCCAATACACCAAATCAAGAAACAGTTTCTCCTCTCCCCATCTGAAGAGAAAACGAAGGTCCCATAAGGAAGAAGGTGATTTGGTTGAGGAAGGTCATTAAACCAATTGTTCGTGACCGCTGTAAGATTCCGCTGCGTGTTGATCAAGCTCTATGGATCCAGGTATTCCTTAAAACCTCTTGATAATCTGACGTAATGTGTTTTGTTGCTCATTTGGTATTTTATAAGGTTTATTAAAAATTCCAACAATTCCAACACTTAATACAAATTTTAAAAAATATTTATATATTTAAAATATTTAATAAAAATATTCATAAAAAATATTTAACTCATGAATGGCACAGGTCATACATTCTAGTATTATTAAAAATTGTAGTACAGAATCTCATACAAGTTTGTTTGTTAAAGCCGCCTAACTACGCAATGAGAAATTAAGTCGACCGAAAAGAGGAGTCCGAAACATCGGACTACCTATTAAGAATTTGACATCTGTCCAAGATTTTACTGTAAAACATTAATTTAATTTAATATTTTATAATTTAATATCTTTCTAA
Source organism: Pueraria montana var. lobata (assembly GCA_026413185.1). Classification (NCBI taxonomy): domain Eukaryota; kingdom Viridiplantae; phylum Streptophyta; class Magnoliopsida; order Fabales; family Fabaceae; genus Pueraria; species Pueraria montana. The sequence goes on from CM048656.1 coordinate 18,044,888, forward strand.
AATTACCCTTCCGGCTTTCACACACAATCACTCTACCACACGCCCTCTTTGTTCCACGCGTTCTCACGCACATGTTTGGGGACAGGTAGAAGACGACGATGTCCTTTGCAATGTCGACACCGGCGAAGCCCAGAATCTCCGGCAAAGTGCAGGCCTTGTAAAAACATTAAATAATAAAAATATTCAGTTTCAATCCCTCACCTCAAACAGTGGTCTCATGGTCCTCCTTCCCTGCTGACTTGCTTCTTCCCCACCTCACCTAATCTATAAATAATTGTTTTTAAGTTTGAAATTTAATTTAATTACTTATTGATATTTCATAAATTCTAAATAGGTATATATACAATACGTATTTAATATTTGAGATTTGATTAGATTTATATATCTTTTAATTTCTTATTTTCTATTTGAGACAGTTTATTCTAAATTAAATATTTGTCAGACCAATTAGTTTTGTGTTCCGATTGCTTTTTAGATTTGTTTAGATTTATATACCTCTATTTCAATTATAGATGTATTTTAAATTATTCATTAAAATGATACCAAGATTAAAAAAATGAATGAAAATCTATATAACCTTATAAATAAAACATATATAAATAATTATATAACTTTTTTCTATGTTTGGTGTAAATATATTTTAATTTCACGTCGCAATGGCCACAATCCGCAACACAGTAGCCGCAATGACTGCAACCGCAACCGCAACCGCAATTTAAAACCATGAGTGAAGGAAAGTGCCATAGAGTGAGGAATTTGGGGATGGTGCTGACAACGAAGTGGAGACTGTTAGAAGAAGAAAAACGGCAAAAAGATAGGGCAAACATGGTTTTTCCATTGTCATGTTACTGTTGGTGTGTGACTTGGTGGAGGGTGAGTGCGGTTTAATTTATACACAAGGGTGAGTGCTAACTGATGTTGTATCCCTTATCTCTTATACAAGTATTGAAACTTAAAAGAATAATCAATCATGGTCAATGTCCTAGAAGGTAAAAAATCCTAATGAATTTTTCAAACTAGAAATATGGAAATAATGTTTATGGAAGTTAATGAAATAGATTTTTGACTTACCATATAAAAGTCTCTGACTTTTCTTCTTTCTTTTAAGGATAGATGACTAAATTTGTCTTTGAAAGTGTGAGATATTGTCAATTTAATCCTTAAAAGTAATTAAATGATATTTTTTAAAACAAGTAATTAAATGATAAAAATATCCTTGAAAGTGTAATCTATCTCGCATTTTAGTCTAAAATTCAAAAAGTCTTGTGACTTTGTTTAACATATTTTTAGAAACTAAAATGATAATAAGTATGGACTAAAGAAAGAGCATAGGAACTTTTACAGATTTTTTTGCCATTTAATTATTTTTAAGAACTAAATTGACAGTGCCTCACACTTTTAGGAGTGAAATTGATCATTTACCCTTCCTTTAAACAAAGATTTGTGGATTTAATTTTTCCTATTTCCTATATTTTTTTTTAATTTACAATTTTTAATCCATTACAAAATAGCTCAAGTGCATACTTGATTCTTCTATTATATTTAACAAGTAATTTTAGATTTTTAGTATTTTTATACTTGTACTGTCTATGTACTTCCTCCGTTTCTCAATTATAAGAAAAAAAGAATAAACTCATACTTATATTAAAGAAATTAGTTAACTTCATTAAATTGTGTCAATCTCAATTAAAAAATAATTTTTTTCCTAAACTACCCTTCATTGGAACTTGATATCAACCATAAAAAATGTCTTTGGCCTTATTAAATGAAGACTATTTTTGAAGATAATCTCATTAAATAAGAAAAAAATTAGTTGAGATTTGCTTATATTTGAAAAAAAAAATAATAATGGATGTTGGGACAATTTTTTTTTTCAAATACAACACTTATTTTGAGAATGAGGGAGTGATATTTATGTAAATATAATGACATTTTTTAAAATAAATATTTTATTTCTATTTTTATAGTCTTTATTATGGATATAATTGTATCCCCCCCCCCCCCTTTTTCGAGTATTTTTCTTTTATAATCTGTTGCTATTTTAAAGATTATAAATGATTGCATTTGTAATTAAATGACTTTATTAATTTTTTCTTTATTTTGATTTCTTTATATTTTTTTTAAAATAAAGACTATTTATTATTAATCTTTGCAAGTGGGATAAACTCATGAAACATAACAATAAGTATTATTTTTTCTATTATTATTCTTTGTATATTTTGATGGTTTTCCTTCGTAATAATTATTTTGTCAAGTTGTTATTAAATTGATTTTGCGCCCATTATTCAGCCTAAATTGAATAGCCTCCGGAGATATAATACACGATTCATGTATAAGTAAAAATAAGGACATGTGAGACTAGGATTAATAGATGTTAAGATTTAATTTCCAGATGTACTTATCTTTAATTTTATTCTTGAAACTTTAATTAGTTCATGTATAAAGTATGTATTCAGCCTAAATTGTTATTAAATTGATTTTGCGCCCATTATTCAGCCTAAATTGACTAGCCTCCTGAGATAATACACGACTCATGTATAAGTAAAAATAAGGATATGTGAGACTAGGATTAATAGATGTTAAGATTTTCTGGATATAACTAATTTTAATTTTATTCTTGAAACTTTAATTAGTTCATGTATAAAGTATGTATTCAATTAAGTTTTAATTCAAGCCTTATAAGTAAAGTTTTAAATTTAATACAAGAGTTAAATATGATTTTGATCCTCTAAATATTATTATCTATATTGGTTTTAGTCCTTCAAAAATGATTTCATTATATTTGGTCTCTGAAATTTTCAAAAATTTTCTTTTAAGTTTTTTTTAACTCCGTTCAAATGTTTTATTAAATGTAAGCTACCTCTACTTGTTGTAGACAATATGACTGAAACTCAAATTGTTACAGTCAATGCACCTGTTGATGTAAATTGTTCCCAAAATGATACGAATCTACTTATGGATTGTCTTGAAAACAGGTAAAAGATCGAAAGAGGAACTTGACCTTACCTGTGACCTGCCGGTAGAACCAAAGTTATCAAAGAAAGCGTGACCCTAACTGTGACCTGCTGGCGGTAGAACCAACACTATAAAGTTCTTAACCCAAGAACAAAGGGGAAGCTCTCACAATAGAGAAACACTTACTTTAATTGATTTGCAAATTTTGCTTTTAAAGCTTGCAAGAGATTCCTATTTATAGGCTGAACTAAGTAACACTTGAAATACAAGTAGTGAATTCCCACTAGGCATTAATTGCCCACTAACCATTTATTTCCCACTAAACTTCCCACTATACATTTATTTCCCCACTAAGCTTTTACTTTCCACTAAGCATTAATATCCCACTAACTTCTTGTCTTGTGAATTTGGGCATTTTCATGTTGTCTTCATGTTGGGCTCAAATCTTGGTCAACTTGTAGAAAAGTGACCCACTTTGGAGTAGCCTCTAATCCACTTTGAGTTGAACTTTCCTTGATCTCCATTATTAGGCCTTGCAATGCTTGCTTCATCCTTTTACTCTTGGACTTAGTCATGGGACCTCCAATGCCATACAAAGTGTCTTTAGGTTGGTTTGTTGGATCTCTATCATCCTGATATGTGTAATCATGTAGTTTCACATCTTATTAAACAATTATAATATAATTATAGTAGCATAAGAATTTTTCATGCATGTCTTGTAACATTATTGGCTGGGTCAAGACTTCGGAAATCAAACCACTTTTGCTCCGTGTCAGTTGTTCAAAGAATAGAAGAAAGAGAAATGCTAGCAACACTCTTTTTGATACTCTCTTTACTTTTGGCTAAAATTTATTGATAATCACAAATTTTGGTGGGTCCTGCATCTAAATCAATAGAGATACTCATTAAATGAGAAGTGAAATCCAACAAAATTTGTGATTTCCAATAAATTCCAACAAATAGTAGAGAGAGTGTTAGAAAAAGAGTGTCAGAGATGATGTCATTAGCATTTCTCATAGGAGAAATCATGGTTTTCTCTGTATTCCTCTCTTAGTATATTTTGTGGTTATGAATGGTTACACTAAAGGAACCACCACTGTTCCCAACAAAGACCAATTTCGGGTTTGCATTGGAAAAATTGATTTCATGCGTAAAACATATTAACATAATATTTCCTCTTGACCGTAAACAGATATTGTTCCTGTAGCTAGTTCGTGCCTAAGGAAATAGGAGACCTAGCCCAGAAGCATTCAAAAGTGTATCGTAACCTACCTGCCTCAGCTCCCTCCCCGGTTATATATATCAAGTCCCCTCTTATCGTGTTGTCCCTTCGATCTCCTAGTAGCGGTCTCCAGTATCGAGATCTAAACGTCCTTCAGGTATTCTCGGGGTGCCTCTTTGAGTGGTTGCGATACTGTGTAGCATGCTGTCCTGGGACCAAGAGGAAACCAGATGATAGTCGGAATCTGAACGGGGACATGGTCGGCAATCTTCAATAACGAGATTGGTCGGTGAATGACCGATAGGGGTGCACAGTCCCTCAGTCTAGAGCGCATAAGCGCGAAGAGACTAAGTGTCAACAACGAGATCGGTCGGCAGATGACCGATAGGGGTACACAGTCCCTCAGTCTTGAACGTGTAAGTGCGAAGAGACTAAGTGTCAACAACGAGATCGGTCGGTCAATGACCAATAGGGGTACAGATACAAACCAATAAAAATTAATAAAGGAACACAATTGTTAATCACAAAAAGACTTTGATGCATGTATATGGGGAACACTCACTTCGACAGTTTTGGTATGGTGCTCAATGTTGGACCCACAACAATGACTCTGAAGAATGTCAACAAATAAGTTGGAATGGTGAGTTAGGAAGGTGATATATATGTTGCAAACATACACAACTCAGAGTATAAACGAGGGTCAAGCAAGGGTTCTAGACTCAACTTGCAATGGAGAACAAACCATGTGAACTAAAGTGTTCCACGTTCAAATGACAACATTACTTCGGAAAAGAAATCAAGTCGGGTTGTGTCTTCAAATCAGTCAACTTTGTATGAGAGAGAAAATATGGGATTCAAGATACTTAGCATCCAATCCTTAAAAGGTTGGTGGGAGAAAGTTGAATGCAAGAAGGATGGAAGAATTAAATACCAGGTAGCCCTTGCCACTGCACAATATCGAAAAATACTATCAGAAATCTCAACATCCGCCCCCACACTGTTGGCAAGAAGAATCATGGGAGAGATATCCTATTCTCGTAGACTATATGAACAAAAATAAAGTAGCAACTAACAAGAATACTAAACTTGTATGATATTTAGATTTCCTTAAAATTAATTTTGCAACTTATTTTTGGGGCTAAATTAGGTTTAAAGTAGAAGCAATAAATGAGCTGCCTTTCAAACCTTAGTTTTTAGTTGGTAGCATTTATAAGAAATATTAAAAGCCAACTTCTTTTTTTTAGTCAACTTCATTTCAACAATTATAAACTTCATTCCCTTTCAAGTAATTACACATTTAAAAGTAATTTTGATTAATATTATCTAAATAATTTTTGTTTCATCAAATGTACTTTTCAACAAAGAAATATCCGAACATACATTAGTTTTTATAAACTCTTTCTTTACCGATCTTAATTTCCAACATACTTTTGATTCTTAGTTAGGTTCATAACATGCACTAGGCAATATTCTTCTCTGTATGATTCTCTACACTTTCTCTTAGAATAACCTTTTTTTTTTGTAAAAGACGAGGAAGCCATTGAGAGAGAGAAAGAGAACGCGATGAAGAGGAATAGGAAAGAGGATTGATTGCTTTGTTTGGGGTATTGATTTTGAGCTTAATGACTTCAATGTCTGAATAAGAGATTATGGGATGGAAGATGCACTCATGTTTTTATTTATTTCTTCTTTATATATTTTGACAGTTTAAAACTGTCAAAAATTATGTTTAAAAATCAAAATTTAAAACCAAATTTTTTGACCGTCACAAATTGCAACGTCGTTTGTCATGTATACATCACCTCTAACGGTGTCTACGGTGAGAGACTAAAAATAGTATTTTTCAAGTTGTAGCATTAAAAATTAAAATTTAAGAGAATAAAAATTAAAGTAATTCAAATTTGAGATGCCAAAAACATATTTAAGCTATTATTAATTATTACTCAAGTTAGATAAATTTTCACTAACTAATGCTTATTTTTTATATTAACTAAAAATAAAGAAAAAATATTTTTTTTTTGCCTACATTTTGTCCATTAATTTTTTTAATTTTTTAAGTCAAAATGAAGTTAATATATATCACTTTCATAAATAAAGAAAAAATAAATATGTTCCTAAATTTCACTTTCATTATTCTCTTTGCCTCTTAAATTTCAAACTTTATCTTTTAAACCAAAAATATATTAATTAAGTGTGCAAACTCCTTCAAAAAAAGCATATCATATTTTTAATCATTTCCTTAATTACTGTATTAAATTAGGAAAATACTTGTTAGATAACCAAAGGAACAACAAAGCAAACTGAGCCACTAAACAAAAAAGGAAAACCATTGCCAGACAGAGGACACCTGAAAGTAGCACCAACCACGTGCAAGGGTGAGACAACATGACCCACCAAAAGGCAATTCAATCCCACACCGCAAGTACCAATGATCACACATTATTGAACCGTACTCACCCTTAGCACTCACCCTTGTGTATAAATTAAACCGTACTCACCGGCCTCTACCATGCAACTCACCAACAATAACACGACAATGGCGAAAACTTGTTTGCCCTATCTTTCTGCCACCTTTCTTCTTTTAACTGTCTCCACTTTGGTGTCAGCAAATGCCCCAGATTCCTCACTCCATGACACTTTCCTTCAGTGCTTCACACAACACACAAAAAAATCCTCAACCCAACTCTCCGACATAGTCTTAGCCAATACCAACCCCAAATTCCCCAGCGTGCTCCAAAACAACATCCGAAACGCGGCTTTCAACACCTCCTCCACGCTAAAGCCGTTACTCATCGTCACTCCCATGGAAGAATCGCACGTCCAGGCCACTGTAATATGCGCCAAAAGTGTCAACCATCAACTCAGAATCAGGAGTGCAGGCCATGATTACGATGGTCTCTCATACATCTCCAAGGATCCCTTTATCCTCCTCGACATGTTCAACCTTCACACAGTCACGGTGGACATAAAAAACGAGGTTGCCGTGGCCCAAGCCGGTGCAACGCTTGGGGAGGTTTATTTTAGGATATGGGAAAAGAGTAAAGTTCATGGCTTCCCCGCATCGGTGTGTCCCAATGTTGGTGTGGGTGGCCATATCAGCGGAGGAGGGTACGGTAACATGTTGAGAAAATATGGCTTATCTGTTGATAACGTCATTGATGCACAAATTGTTGATGTGAAAGGAAATCTTCTAAACAGAAAAACAATGGGAGAAGATCTATTCTGGGCTATTAGAGGAGGTGGAGGAGCGAGCTTTGGTGTCATATTGTCGTTTACTATTAAACTTGTTCCTGTGCCTGAAATGGTTACCGTTTTTCGCGTTGATAGGACTTTTGAGGAGAATGCCACTGATCTTGTGGTGCAGTGGCAGCAGGTGGCGCCAGCCACTGATGACAGGCTTTTCATGAGGTTGTTATTGCAGCCCACGAGTTCCAAGGTTGTGAAGGGAGGGAACAGCTGAGAGCCTCGGTTGTGGCTTTGTTCCTCGGAGGGGCTAACGAGGTTGTGTCGATTTTGGAGAAGGAGTTTCCGCTTCTAGGGTTAAAGAAGGAGAATTGCACTGAGGTGAGTTGGATTGATTCGGTTCTATGGTGGGACGATGAGGAGAGTCTAAAAAATGGTGCCAAACCTGAAACCCTATTGGATCGGCATCTCAACTTTGCTACTTTTCTTGAAAGAAAATCTGATTACGTTGAGCAAGCTATTTCAAGAGAAGGGTTGGATAGTATATTTAAGATGATTAAGTTGGAGAAAACGGGACTTGTTTTCAACCCTTATGGAGGGAAAATGGATGAGATTCCTCCTGATGCGACACCGTTTCCTCACCGTAAGGGGAACCTGTTTAAAGTCCAGTACTCTGTGAACTGGGAAGATCCTTCACCTACTGCGGCTAAGAATTTTATGAATCAGGCTAGGAAGCTGTACAGTTTAATGACCCCTTTTGTGTCGAAGAATCCCAGAAGGGCCTTTTTGAATTATAGGGACATTGAGATTGGGATTAACAGCTTTGGTAACAATAGCTTTCAAGAAGGGGAGGTTTACGGGACCAAGTACTTCAATGGCAATTTTCAGAGGCTTGTCACGGTTAAGACTGTGGTTGATCCTGAAAACTTTTTCAGGAACGAACAGAGTATTCCTGTAGGTCCAAGCAAAGCATAGTAGGCCTGAGCAGAAAATATTAATCTGTCCGAAATCGAAATATCCGAGAGGTAAAATAGGCTTAAGGACGGATCGGTTCGGATAGTGGGTATTTGCGAGTTGAAATAGTCGGTTAAAATGGTTGGATTCGGTTTCACTAAATTAAATGCGTCGGTGTCCAACCCAACCGAATATGTATATACAAGGGTAACAACTAGCATGCGGAGTAGGTGCAGTGGTGCTTCAAAGTTCAAAGTTGTTCAGTGTCTCACTCCATAATTAACATTTCGGATATCAATGCATCAGTAACATAGTTGTAAAATCCGGACCATTCATCGATTGGGTCGAGATACCGGGTCACTGGGTCAGTGATTGAATCGTTGGGTCGCTAGTTAAACTGCATGAACCGGTCTATGTAAGATAAATGTTAACAATTGGAATAGCTTAGTGATTGATACTACCTCTGGTCCTAATTATAAGCAACAAAGTTACTTTTTCTTTGGTCCTAATTATAAACAACAATCACCAGTTTTTAAAGTAAATTTTTTTTGTACCTTTACTTTATTGTTTACTCTATTCCTTATGCACTATCACAATCACTTAAAGCAAATGGTGTTTTTGGAATAAAAATTAAATTTTTGGCAGAATTAATTAAAAAAAGCTGTAATAATTACCTTTTTTGGTATTGATGATTTGTCTTATGTTACTTATAATTAGAACCAGAGGTAGTACTATGTAAGCTGAGTTCAAGAACACTGGTTCGATCCTAAATAGGTGCATTTTTACTTATTATTTTCCTTAGTATCTTGTAAAGCTGAGTACAGGCTGAACTAGCACCATGTTTCATGGTTAAACCCTGGTTTGATGACATAATATCCAGGTGGAATGCACAACCGATCCAATAGCCAGCTCGGACCGCTTATATCACTGGTAGATTGATTGACACAAACATAATTTTGAATTTCAAAAATAAAAAAATAAGAAAGAGGGAAGCCAGAGGCCCAAGCCAAATGCTAAAACAAAAACCCTTTGCTCTCTTTCAACGTTTTACTTTCTTTTTTCCTTATCCTCTCCTCTCTCTTTCTGGTTACTGATTCTATTTCTTACATTTTTTTTTTCATTTTTGAAAATTCAGTGTGTTACACTTGCATGTTCGCCTTGTCTTCTTTATTTGTTGGATGATTTGCGAAGTCAGCACTGTGAAGGACCCTCCGACATCCTTTGAAATTTTCGTTCAGTTTATCTGTGAAGGATCACCGTGAAGCATGGGCCATCGACAACCACTATGGAGCCTCTTCCTCAGCATACCCTTTCAGCATCTTCTTCCCTTTTCAATCTTTTTTTTTTTTTGGTTTATTTGATAGTCTAAAACCGATACAACCCACCCGCAACACCCGTCATCCGCTTAATCCCAACCCGACAAAACCGAGTGTCTAAATGTGTTCGTTACGGTTTAATATTTTTGGTCGTCGGTTTTCATTGGTTTGAGCTTTTGAGGCCCGAAACCGACCATTACCGACTGATGCTCAGGCCTAAAGCATAGGGAATCAAACTGTGAAGAAAATATTGCCTACTTATGCATCTCTAACAAACAAAATTGTATGACATTCTATATACTACATTTTTTATAATATTTAATACTTCTTCATAACATGATATCATCTTTTTTTATTTTAAGTTATTTAATCTATTTTTTCTCTAAAAAATTCATTAAAGTTTCTCATCGAACTTCACAATTTGTCTTATTCTTTTTATATTTTATTATTTATATTAATTTCAATTTAATATATCTGAATGGTAATTGATAAATAATAAATATATGCTATGTTTTAATAAAATAAAAAGTTTACTTTAAAATTTTAATTAAACTCAACACATATAATATGTAAACAAATTATAGTTGGCCAATTACAAGATGAATAGTGCCTGTATCTATGTGGTAGATGTAATTATGTAAATGCCAAAGTAGAAGCAAGTGTTAATTAAAGAAAACGTTAAACAAATTGTCGGGCCAACCGAAAGAGAAGCGTTTAAAAAAAAACATTAATTAACAATTTAAGAATGAGTGGCTGAAAGCAAAGCCTTTTAATATAATCTAACGTTAAAAAAATGCAATTTAACATAAAAATAAATTAGAGAGCAACGGTCATTTCCATATCTTTTTTATATTACTAATATCTGAGACATGGCTTACTTAAATGAGAAAGAACTAGTTACTAGGAGAACCAATGCAATAGTTAAATGAGTCTCAATGAATAATTTTTTTTTTCCAAAAGTATAAATCAGGAGTGTTTGTTAAAGGGGAACTTTTTAGCGGTTCTAGGAATTTGAAGTTAGGAATGTTTATTTGTCATTTTTCATTTATTATTTAAAAAAGAACATTCTCAAAAAAGATTGTTTCTCGTTAATGATTTTCACATAAGTTCTACAAAATTGTTTTCATGAGGAGGTGATAATCTAATTTTTTTGAGCTGAAAAAATGTTTGATAGTAGTAAAAATACCACATTATTCTTATTTATATAATTTAATGTGGTAAATAAATAAGTTTTGTGAGAAAATTCTATTAAAAATAATCGTGAAGATGTTTAATTTCCAAAAACATAAAATATTTTTAAAATATTTATGACCAAGCAAACATATTTTAATCATTCTTAAAAATCATGATTGCGGGAGTACTTGATTAATCAAGTTTAGTGAGATCTCTTCTTCCAACCACATTTTTTCCATCTGTAATGTTTGAATTTAAGACACTTTACTTAAAAAGACCGAACTCAGTTCTACACGAACCAACAACTTGCTAGTAAAATATTGTTTGAACACAAATTTGAAATAGCAAAAAGTTATTTCTTTAATTTTAGAATGTATTTTTGAGATGTGTGGATAAAAAAATTAAAAAGTAATAAGTGATAGAAATAATTATATATACGATGTTATATACAATTATAATTGTTTTTTATGTTCAAATAATATAATATTGAAATCACAATATTTTTAGCTTGAATGCTTATGAACTAACTAACATCATTTACAAATTAAAAGGCTCCCATATTCTTCCAATAATCTTGATCCACCAACTTTTGCTTTTTAAGCTAGAGAATACTTCTTGTATTAAATTGAATTAATAGACCATATGTTTGAAAATTTGCTTAGCAGAATAGTCAAACTAAACATGTGAGTACAATATTGTACTTACAATGATATATTTGATCAAGATTTTAAATTGCTATTGTAGTCTCGGTTTTGTCATAATTTTTGATATTGAGAGAAATTACATATAAATGCAACTGATGTGGTTGCAATTGTAATTACGATATGGTCACAAAGATCAAACAAATATAGACGTTATGTCTGAAATTACAGTTAATTAAGGACCATTTTTTGAAACCTTGTATATTATATATTTACTTTATTTATAAGAGAACAACACGTACGGAAGAGTTTAACATGCAGAACTTCTCAACATTAATAGTAGAGTGTTTATATTTGGACACCCTCAAATTTCAAACACCCCATCAACGCCTCAAATTTCTCTCTATCTCTTTCTTCCTATCACATTACATCACCAATCAATTCAATCACTTATCTCTCCTATCTCTATCTCTCTCAAGGTGTTGGACACCCAAGGGTGTCCAACAATCATTTTCCTTAATAGTAACTCAGGCCCAAGCTACCCGAATAAAAACATGTTATATACTCAAAAACATCCATTGAGTAATAAACATAAGAGCAAAAAGATTCATAATATGTGTTGTAACACTGTGATTTTCTTAATTACATGATTAAGTGACTTTAATTAGATTGCAAAAATAATTAAATTTATTTTATGTTGTTGAAAAATATAAATCAAGTAGATGATGTTTGATGTTGTTTGTGAGAGGTGGGTTGAGTTATGTTGGGCTTTGGCTTAGGTTGGGCTTTAGTGAGAGGGGGCCCATTTCCTTCTTTCTCCCCTCTGAGTAGTCAATACCCCAGAGAATCCCTCTCATTTTCTCTCAAACCCTAAGTGCTTTATTCCTTTCTTCTCTCAAGAACTTTCTTCTCTCTCATATTCCCCTCTACCCACAAGGGGATTTCTCAAGAATGGGACTTGGTCTCCCTTAAAGACAAGATGTTCTTCCCTTCTCCTTGAGTTTGTGACTCCATTGTTAGATGGTGAGCTCTCTTTCTATCCCCTTTCTCATTTCCTTGAGTTAACCCATAATGGGTATTTGTGCAAACCATCATTTATGTTGTTTTTGGGTGGTATTTTTCCTGGGTTTCGATGAGATGGTGTTGTTCTTGATGGAATCCTTCTTTGATGAGATGGTGTTGTTGAGCTCAAGGCTTTCTCAAGACTCAAGCTTCGATCTTCAAGAGGTAAGGGAAGCTCAACCACTTTTCTTGTTTTATGATGATTTTGAGTTTTGCCGATAAAAAAAATGATGATTTTGAGTTGTTTGGCTTGAATCTTGGGTTCTTTTGTTGGGGGTTTAGTGTTTAGAAGCTTAAGGGTTGATTATTGATGTGTTTATTGTGAGTTTGGATGCTTGGGTAGCCATTAATGGGGTCAAAAGCTTAGATTTTCAAAGAAATTTTGCTGCAGAATTCACAATTTTAGCTTAAGCTAAAATTTTTAGCTCAAGCTAAATTTCAACGGAATTGGGTCTGCGCGAATTTAGCTGAAGCTAAAATTTTTAGCTAAATTTCGATGGAATTAAGACTGCATAAATTTAGCTCAAGCTAAAATTTTTAGCTTAAGGTAACATTTTGGCTTAAGCTAAATTTTCTAGCTTAAGCTAAATTAAGGTAGAATGTTTTATTTTACCCTTAATACTTTCTTGAGGGTTTCCAAAATAATTCCAAGTGCATATAAAGTGATGTTATGAGTTTTTATAATTATGTTAAAGTTGATTATAAGTTGATATCATGTAATTCATATTAATATGTGATTTTTGTGAGGTGATTATAAGAATTCAAGGTGTGGAAGGTCTTACTTTGCTTAGGGAACTGGAGATGGGTTCATAAATGTGATGAGTACATGAATAGTGAATTAATGATATGATGGGTGTTATGTGATTGTTTGAAATATGATTATCGAAAGAGGAATGTAGATATTATTAATCTTATAAATGTTTAAGCAAATGTAGTAAGTTTATCTTTGAGAGAATGTCTTTATTGTTGAGATTATCCTGTTATTGATTGATATACATATATATTTTGATAAGATGATGATGATGAATGATATTCTTGTATTGTAAATGTCCCTATATGTTGGAGGGTTAACTATGTCCTTTGGGAAGGTTTTTATTGGAAAATGGTATACTTGGGAGGGTGAGTTCATGTCAAAACTCCAACCCACTAAAGCGACCCGGAGGTCTCGCCTAGTGGGATATCTTCCCAAGTATCACTCCTATGCTTTGACTCCGAATGACGTGTCAGAGAGTTAAGAACTACTTTCCAAGAGGTTTAGTGACTCTTTTAGTGTATAGGAAATGGATTTTTGTTGTGGATTGTTGTTAGTGGTGAAACTTGGTTCCTTGAGACAGTCCATGAGTGAGATAGTAAGTACGGAGGTGTCGTATCTCAAACCTCAAGGAATCCAAGTTTAGTTGTTTTGTTTGTGAGTAGGCACGTAAGTTGAGGGTGCTTGGTGGGCCCTCAACCTAATGCTGGAGGTTTTCGTGATGGCTAACGTTGAATGGGCCTATAAAATAGATGGGTGGGCGAATCCCTATAGAGGTTAAGGTCTTTGCAAGCCTTACTGAGGTAAGTCATTACCCACACTCATCTATTTTCGATAAAACCACACTTCCTCAGTAGGATTAATCTAGGTCTCCCCGAATGGTCAGAGAGGCGACTATGTTAAGGGATGTACTTATGTTAATCGCTCATGTGGTGTAAATCTCCATGGAGTAGAGTCTGTCTTTGGTGTATATGATGGTGATTGATAGACTCATGATGATAATGGTTGATGGTTGATTCATGATATTGATTCTTGATCTTGATTCATCATTATTCAAAATGAGATGCCCTGTTTATGTGAAATGAATGTTAGTATTTTATTTACTTTCAAATGCCATGATTTAAAGGTGATATAACTTATATAGTTGTTATTTGTTGAGATTTTGAATTGTTGTAAGTATGTCTATTATTGGTAAGCTTACCCATGCATTGTGGCACATGTGATTGTGACTGTGATGATCTCGAACTTCGTGTTCGTGGGAGTAGATGGCTAGGAGGTGGATCTTTTCCTTGAAGACATCGTTGATGGACATGCATGGACGTGAAGATGTGGTCTCCTTGTTTTTGCCTTTGATTAGTTTTATGTAGTGTGGACTAGCTTATTGTTTAGGGAGTTTATCTTTTATAATACTATATATGTGTATATCGATGTGCGTAGGTTTGCTATGATGTTGTATCTTTTGATAACATGTTGAAGTGCCATAAGGCACATGGTTTTATTCAGTTGATCATTTTCATAAGGTGTTATATCTTGAAGGTGCAAGTTTAGCTTTTGGCTTTCAAAACGCGAAAAGTTCACAAGTATTTTCATAAATAAGTTAAATGAAGAGTTTGAAATAAATTAAAATAAAGTCTTCCGCTTTGTTAGTTATCTAGTTATTATGTAGCAGCAACAGGTTGTTACATGTGTAATTTTCCCCACCACACGTGGAATATTAATTAAAAAATTGTGTTTGGAATACTTTTCCTACACCCCTAACATAAGTAGTATGTTTTTTATGTTTGTACAATGGTCGTACTGAGATTTGAACCGATGACCTCATGCATTCTATCCCAATCCCTAACCACTAGGCCAACCCTAATGAGTTAACACAAGTCGTATGACTATCCAAGTGAAAGAGCAAAAGGAAACAAGAAAGAAAAGAGCAAAGAAAATAAATGACAATTCATACGCAGATGCCTAACTTATACCTCCAAACTTTCAAATTAAATGCTATAATAACCAAATCAATGGGCAAAGTATGACGGGCCTATAGCAACTATTCCTCATAGACTATACGAACAAAAATAAATAACAACTAACAAAAGCACTAATAAACTTGTGTGATATTTGTATTTCATTAAAATTAATTTTGCTACCTATGTTTTGGGTTAAATTGGGTTTAGAGAAGAAGTAACAAATGAATTGCTTTTCAAATCTTAATTTTCAGTTGAAAACATTTATGAGAAATATTAAAAGACAACTTTTTATTTTAGCCAACTCTTCATTTCAACAATTATAAACTATATTCCCTTTTCAATAATTATAAATTTAAAAGTACTTTGATTAGTATTATCAAATTAAATTTCATTTCATCAAACATACTTTTTAACAAAGAAATGTCCAAACATAAATTAGTTTATATAAATTCATTTTTATCAAACTTAATTTTCAACATATTCTTTATTCAAACTTAGGTTGATAACATACACAAACTAGGCAATATTCTTCACTTTATGATTCTTTATTCAAACTTTAGGTTGATAACATGCACATATTAAATAACTAGGCAATATTCTTCACTGTATGATTCCCTATGCTTTGCCAGGAAGTACAGGGACACTTTGTTCATTCCTGAAAAAGTTTTTCGGATCAACCTTTGTCTTAATCTTCACAAGCCTCTGAAAATTGTCATTGAAGTACTTTGCCCCATAAACCTCCCCTTCCTGAAAGCTATTCTTACCAAAGCTATTGACCCCAATATCAAGATCCCTATAATTCAGGAAGGCACTTTTGGGATTCTTGGACACAAAAGGGGTCATGAAACTGTACAGCCTCTTAGCCTAGGGGTGTGCAAAAACCGGTTCGGTAAAAAAACCGAACCGAATTGTTTTATTAGGTTTAGTTCTCAAATCCAATTTTTCGGACTGTTTTCCCAAACCGGTTCGGAATCGAACTGTTTTTAAAAACTGGTTCTGAATTGAACTGGTTCTAAACCGGTTTTGAACTGGTTTAAGAACCGAACCTGTTCCGAACTGGTTCTGAATTAGTTTTGAACCGATTTCGAACCGGTTTAAAAAATGAAAAAAAAATGAAAAAAAAAAGACAACAAACTTCATGAATGACTTAACCAAATAGAGGTATATCTAATCTGAACCTACAATAAATTAAGAAAACTACAAGTCTGAACCTACAAGCTTAATTTTATCTTTAACAATTGATACATGATACTTTTTAGCATATGTTATTTTATAATTTACTAATACAATCATATATCATATATATTTACTGAAATCATGAATGAGATCACAAAGGGTCAATGGGTCTTCTAAGGTTTGAACTTTGAACATATACTTGCTGAAAAAAGTGCACACAGGGATAACATTTTCAAAATCATGTGCCTAAGAAGAGGGTAAACTCATGAATGAGTTCACAAAGGGTCAATGGTCTTGTAAGGTTTGAACTCTAAACACAGACTTGCTGAAAAATGGAAATACTTGTCTGTTATAAAACACACAGAATGATGTGGACTATGTAATTATAATCATTTAATATATTATAATCATTTAATATATGTAGTTCAACCAATGCACTAACCATAACCTTAAGTGCTCAATGAAAATCTGAGATTGCTGCACATGTTGCATTAAATTAAGTATAATCATGTGTGATTGATGACTTTTGTCTGATATTAGAGGTCTACTGCTAGTAATAATAATCATTTAAGGAGTTATGTAATTGAGTCAGTTTCTGTGGACATGAAAGACAAGAAATTGACCTTAACAGGGGACATTGATCTAATACAAGCAAACTACATATGAGGGAAATGAAGCAAACTAACACTAACAGAGCCATATCCCAGGTTAGTCAGCAACAACAACAACATGATCTGTTCATCATCAAGAGTAAAAAAAAGGCAATAATCACAGCAAGAGCTAGACACCAGCAAACCCAGAAAACAAACAATCAAAACCAACAGACATAATATGACTGAATAATGTAAAATAAAGCATAATCATGAGACTTAAGTCATATGTGATATAGATAACTAGTCAAATCCTAACAGAAACTTCTAATAGATCAACTGGGGGCAAATATAAAAGTATACATAAGAAGAATTTAGAAAGTGTGGAAAAAGAGATTAAAGAGTACCTCTATACACTTGAACTTCACCTATTTTATGCTGATAACGTGGAGAAGTAAGAAGTTTATGCTCTTTCTGCAATAAGCAAGCGAATAGAAAGAATTAAAAAACCCCATCACACTCTATGACCATCTATGTCATCCAACAATAGAAAAACACAAAATCACAAGAAGAAGAAAAATGAAAAAAAGGGTCTTCGAAAACTGACTTCTTGTGAAGTGAGTAACTCTGCAGATATTGACCCAGTCGCACGAGCTCGGTCAAAACTCAAAGGCAAAATTTGGGATTTAGGGTTCGATAATGTGAATCTGCGACATTGCGATTTGAAGAGACGACTCAGATGAGAGTGATTTGATATTGTGAATTGCGATTTAGGGTTGGCTCCTTGAGTCATTGGGATTTAGGGTTCGATTTGAAGAGAGAGAGAGTCGAGAGTGAGAGTCACAACTCACAGTGACACAATGAGAGTGGAGAGTCGAGACTCAGAGAATTACAACATCGTAATTTTTTTTTCCAAACTGGTTCGGTTATAAGTGAACCGAACTTCTTTTGTACAACCAATTCGGTTCGAACCGAATATGATTTTAAACAAATGCAGTTCTTTTTTTCAAACTGATTCGGGTGCAAAACGGTTTGGTTTCGGTTCGGTTGCAAACTGATTCGGACGCGAACCGGTTATTTTGCACACCTCTATCTTAGCCTAATTTGTGAAATTCTGAGCCACACAAGGTGACAGATCATCCCAGTTCAGAGAGTACTGAATCTTGAACAGGTTCCCCTTACGGTGAGGAAACGGCGTCACATCACAAGGAATCTCAACCATTTTCCCTCCATAAGGGTTGAAAACATGCCCTATTTTCCCCAACTCAATCATCCTCTTAAATATACACTCCAACCCTTCTCTTGAAATAGCTTTATGAACATAATTAGATTTTCTTTTAAGAAAACCAGCAGAGTTTAAATTCCGATCCAATAGGGTTTCAGGTTTGGCACCATTTTTTAAACTCTCGTCATCATTCCACCAGAGAACAGAATCAATCCAACACACCTCAGTGCAACTCTCTTTCCTTAACCCAAGAAGCGGAAACTCCTTATCCAAAATCGACACAACCTCATTAGCCCCTCAGAGGAACAAAGCCACAACCGAGGCTCTAATGGTTTTCCCTCCCTTCACAACCTTGAAACTCACGGGATGCAATAACAGCCTCATGAAAAGCCTGTTATCAGTATTTGGCGCCACCTGATGCCACTGCACCACAAGGTCAGTGGCAGTGACATTCGTTTCCAAAGTCTTCTCAACGCGAAAAATGGTAACCGTTTCTGGCACAGGAACAAGTTTAATAGTAAACGACAATATGACACCAAAACTTGCTCCTCCACCTCCTCTAATAGCCCAAAAGAGATCTTCCCCCATTGTTTTTCTGCTGAGAAGATTTCCTTTCACATCAACAATTTGAGCGTCAATGATGTTATCAACAGATAAGCCATATTTCCTCATCACGTTACCGTACCCTCCTTCACTGATATGGCCACCAACACCAACAGTGGGACACACCCCTGCGGGAAAGCCATGAACTTTACTCTTCTCCCAGATTTTGTAATAAACTTCCCCAAGCGTTGCACCAGCTTGGACCATGGCAACCTCATTTTTTACGTCCACGGTGATTGTGCGAAGGTTGAACATATCGAGGAGGATAAAGGGTTTCTTGGAGATGTAGGAGATACCCTCATAATCATGGCCACCACTCCTAATTTTGAGTTGAAGGTTGACGCTTTTGGTGCAGATTACAGCGGCTTGGACGTGCGATTCTTTGATGGGAGTGACGATGAGTAAGGGCTTTGGCGTGGAGGAGATGTTGAAACATGCATTTCGGATGTAGTTTTGGAGCACGGTGGGGAATTTGGGGCTGGTATTGTCGAAGACTACGTTGGAGAGCTGGGTTGAGCTTGCACAGTTTTTTGTGTGTTTGGTGAGACAGTGAAGGAAAGTGTGGTGGAGTGAGGAATCTGGGGCTTGTGCTGACACCAAAGTGGAGACAGTTAGAAGAAGAAAAGCCGCAGAGAGAAAAGCCAAACAAGGTTTTGCCATTGTCCGTTGTGAAAGCGTGACAAGTGTTGGTGACTTTGGGGAAGGTGAGTGCGGTTTTATATAGAATGTGAGGGTTCATACGAAAGGAAGTGTTTGGGACGTGAGAATTGTCATAAACGAAAATTTCTTTTTATTGGAAGGGCATTTGGTGGAAATGTGGAATCTTCTTGAGATTTAATTGCCTTTGTTCTGATTATCAGTTATGACTTGTTCACATTTCAGAAGGAAAAGTTAAAAAAAAAATGACTTTATTCGTTTTGGTATAATGAATTATGAATCAATTTAAATGATTTCCATATTTTTGGATAAACGCATTAAAGTCCATGTTGAATTATCCGATAAATAGATTGGATAGAGAGCTACCTATGCTGTGCGTTAATGCATTTTTTTGTCCTGGATCAGAGACCACGGGGTGTCCCCCAACCCACTTGGTCAGAGACTGATTCCGCTTGCGGTGCGTGACTGCTATTGGCCCAAGAAAATTTTGCACACTGAGAGAATCGAACACGGATTCTCCCGCTAAAAAGATCGTTCCCTCTCATATGAATGCAGTAGAGTCTTACATCACTGCACCAACCCTTTGGGTTTCTGTGCGTTAATGCATTGTGATGAGATAGGTACTTTTATATAGGTATTGCTAGTTAAAGAATTCAAAATAGAAAGCTTTTAATTGAAATTTACTTAGGAATATATTAAAAATCACATTAAAAGTTTATGACATTATTTTATAAAAATTTTATTTTAAATTTTTTTACTAATACTCTTATATAATATTTGGTTCAAGGGAAATGAAGGCGAGGAGAGAGATTTTTCTAAATTATGATTGTTTGGTTTAATTTTTAGGAGGGGAATGAAGAGAAGCAAAATTCCTTTGGAGTGGAGGGAAAAAAAGATTTAAAACATTTTAATTGAAATGACTAAAATATCTTTACTTATGTAAATTTATTTTTCAAATCCCTCCCCCTTGTGAAACAAACAAGAAAATGGTTAATTTCCCCTCCTCTCTATTAAAGTTTCTTCCCTCCCCTCCTCTTAATCAAACATAATATATAATCGAAAAATCTCTCCTCCTTTCTCTTTCTCTTCCATCCCCTCCCTTAAACCAAACAATTCATTAAGGCATCGATTAACATTTATTTATTTATTTTATATAAAGTCACTCTGACTTATCATTAATGAGTTAAAAAAAATTAAAGTGTAGAAATATATATACTAGATATTTGCTTGTTAAGTGCTAGGGATGAGAATAGGTCAGGCCAGAAACAGGGACCTATGGCCTGGCCTGGCTTGTCCTATTTAATAAAAAGGTTAGGCTTGGCTTTTAAAGAAGCCTATTTAGTTAAACAAGTTAGGTTTGAGCTTATAAAAAAATCTATTAAGCCTGATAGGCCAGCCTATTTATTTATTTAAATTTAATAAAAAATTATGTATATATTATATATATTTAAATTTAGTTAATAAGTTAGTAATTTCATATCATAAGTAAAATAAATTTTTGAGATAAAAAACAGGCCCTATGTACCATAACTTCACACGTAGATATAGCTAGGTACGCAGGTTATATTTATTAAAATATATTTTATGGTCGCAATGGTTGTTTGAAACAAAAAAGCATGTAATGTTGCAGTGATACATATATAAATTGGATGCATTTTTAGAAACATATTACGATGTGCAGTTCATCTCATGTTATACATATATATGTTTCTTATAACTCCACCTTCATCACATGATTCACATCCATCTTTTCATCAGTATTAAACCACTATTTGGACGAAAATATTATTTGGGGGAGTGTGAAAACAACACAACACCTATATATTAAAAATTTGCATGTTGATATATTTGTACGCCTTAACATAAAATAGGTTTTTAAATAGGTTAATAGGTCAGACTACACTATTAAAAAGGTCAGGTCAGATATAAAAAAAAGTCTTTGATAAATAACAGGGCAGGCTTAGGCCTTAATTTTATAAAACAGGTCAGACCTATTTACGCAAAGCCTGGCCTGGTCTATTCTCATCCATAGTAAGTGCATTACTGATTAACCCCTCTCTCCTCCCAAGAAATTAGAAATAAACTAGATATTTGTTTGATAAGTGCATTATTGATTACCCCCTCTCAAGAAATTAGAAATAAGTAATTTTAAATCCTTCTACTAAATTTTCTTATTAATCATCCTACTTTCTCTGTATAGTAATTATTAAATATGTTTACATTTTTAAAATAATAAATATATTTACTTTTTATTTGATGTTGTTATAAAATAAAAAACGAGGGTTTAGCACTTTAGCTTATATGTGCATGTATGCACATGCTTTAGCCTTAAAATTAAGACAAAAATAATAAAATTTCTAAACTAGCGAGTGTAATAAAACTCCTAAGACAAAAACTAATTTGATCTTTTTTAATTTTAATTTTAAAAAAAATCTCTTTCATCATATTTAATTCTCCAATTATCTCTCTATAATTATCTTCTATTTTTTTTCAAGAAAAAAACTCATCCTTTGTCACCATTATTGTCGCCACTAATGACTTCAATATAATATTTATTAATTTATAAATTTATTATTCACTGGTTCATGCGGTTCAACTAATAACCTACTGGTTCAATCAATGAATCAATTATTCAGTACCCTGACCGAATTGATCACCAATCCAATTTTGATAACATTGGTCTAAATATTATAAATTTTAATTTTATATATTATGATAATTAATTTATTAAATCTATTGAAATAATTTTTATAATTACGGTATCCAAGTGATAAAAATAATAAATAAAGTAAGTTATATAATTGATTATACTATATTTAAAATGTTAAACTCGTACAATTAATTACAAAATTAAAACATTAAAAATATGTGCATGTTACATTTTTTCAAAAGGATGTGATATAATATATAACTTTAGGAAAAAAAAATCAAGTTTACGTTTATTTTTTCTTTTTTATATTCTTAATACCTCTTATTCATTATTTTTTTTAATAATACATATGTATTAAAATTGCACCATTTACAAATTAAATTTAATTATTTCATAATATTATAAATATAAGTATTACCCATTACACACATATGTTAAGGTTATTAAGAATTTTTAATTTATAAAAATACATGATAAAATAATTTTCAAATAAATTAATTAACATACTTTTGATTGTCCATAAGCAAATTTTTTATGTATTAAAAAATTACATTTTATTTTGTATATTTATGACTTTGTAATTATATTTTAAATTTTATATATTTTTAAAAAAGTTATAAAGATAACATTGTACATTTATAATTTTTATAACAATTATCTTATGTTTTTATTCATCTTTAATTTTTTATTTTAACTTGTAAGTTAAATTTATAATTAATAATAGTCATTTCTTCTCTTTATAATGGAAAGGAAAATTAATAATACAAAATATAATATAAAATACTTTTTATTATTAATATTTCTAATTAAAATTATGTATAAATTTATATTATATATATACAGATGGAATTTTTCTTTGAAGATAATAGTTTTTTAAAATAAGTATTTATATAAATTAAAATAATCGATATAAGATGACATATGTGAGTATAAAATTGTTTGAATATATATATCTCAGAGTAAAGCATAAAAAGCAAATAAAAACACAAGGTATAATCAACACCTCATATTCTTGTTCCAGCTGATTAGTCACACCAGTTCCACTCGATGTTGTTCATCAACCAAAGTGGTAATCTCCAGAAAACGAACTTGTGGTATGACTGGCCCAATGATCAACTTAGTGTGCTCAAGTACGACCTTGAGTGGGACAACGACACCTCCTTTTACTAACACTCTTGAACCTTTCGAAAAAACCTGTAAAGTCGTCCATTTCGATGTTGGCATTCTCCACCCTAACAACCTTGACGACACTAACTACTTAGGCCAAGAATATGTCGATAATTTTCTCTGCAACAATAGGGAGAAAGTTAACAAAGCACAATTACCTTGTTCTCAATGTGGACGACATTCCCAAAATTGTTAACAAAGCGTTTTTCTTAGGCACTTCATGTGTTAATAGACATTACGAGAATCACCTTTGTTCCCTAAAAAAATGAGGAAGCCATTGAGAGAGAGAAAGAGAAAGGGATGAAGAGGGAGAGGAAAGAAGATTGGTTGCTCTGCTTGGGAGATTTTTATTTTTTTTATATATAAGAATCGAATAATTAAATTATAATAGAAGAATAAATTATATGCACTTAAAGCTATTTTGTAATGGATAACAATTTAAAATAAAAAAGAGAGAAAAAAAATACACAAATCTTTGTTTAATGGAAAGAAGAAAAGTTAGATTTTTTTTTTTTTTTTGATAACAGAAAAATCAGATTTTTATATGATCAATCATAATTCTATTTTATTAACTTCCTCTATAAACATTTCCTTGATTCTAGTTTACGAAAATTCTTATGTTTCGAGACTTGTATAAGAGTCAACACTCGCTAACGTGCAGTTAATAAGTCCACGAAGATAACTGATGCAGCATCAATATCATTAAAAAACCCTTAGCTTAGCAGTTATTACTCACCCTTGTGTATAAATTAAACCGTACTCACCCTCTACCATGCAAGTCACCAACAATAACATGACAAAGGCGAAACCTTATTTGGCCTATATTTCAGCCACTTTTCTTCTTGTAACGGTCTCCACTTTGGTGTCAGCACATGCCCCAACAGATTCCTCACTCTATGACACTTTCCTTCAGTGCCTCACACAACACACAAATAACTCCTCAACCCAACTCTCCGACATAGTCTTCGCCAATACCAACCCCAATTCCCAACGGTGCTCCAAAACTACATCCGAAACGCACGTTTCAACACCTCCTCCACGCCAAAGCCCTTACTCATCGTCACTCCCCTCCAAGAATCGCACGTCCAGGCCGCTGTAATATGCGCCAAAAGCGTCAACGTTTAAATCAAAATCAGGAGTGGTGGCCATGATTACGAGGGTATCTCGTACATCTCCAAGAAACCCCTTATCGTCCTCGACATGTTCAACCTTCGCGCAATCACGGTGGACATAAAAAACGAGGTTGCCTTGGTCCAAGCTGGTGCCACACTTGGGGAGGTTTATTATAGGATATGGGAAAAGAGTAAAGTTCATGGCTTCTCCGCAGCGGTGTGTCCCACTGTTGGTGTGGGTGGCCATATCAGTGGAGGAGGGTACGGTAACATGTTGAGAAAATATGGCTTATCTGTTGACAATGTTATTGACGCTCAAATTGTTGATGTGAAAGGAAATCTTCTAAACAGAAAAACAATGGGATAAGATCTATTCTGGGCTATTAGAGGAGGTGGAGGAGCCAGTTTTGGTGTCATATTGTCGTTTACTATTAAGCTACTTCCTGTGCCTAAAACGGTTACCATTTTTCGCGTTGATAGGACTTTAGAAGATGATTAAGTTGGGGAAAACGGGACTTGCTTTGAACCCTTATGGAGGGAAAATGGCTGAGATTCCTTCTGATGCAACGCCGTTTCCTCACCGTAAGGAGAACCTGTTCAAGATTCAGTACTCTCTGAACTGGTTTGATCCGTCACGTGGTGCGGCTAAGAATTTTACGAATCAGGCTAGGAAGCTGTACAAATACATGACCCCTTTTGTGTCAAAGAATCCCAGAAGTGCGTTTTTGAATTATAGGGACCTTGATATTGGGGTTAACAGCTTTGGTAAAAATAGCTTTCAAGAAGGGGAGGTTTATGGGACAAAGTATTTCAATGACAATTTTGAGAGGCTAGTGAAGATTAAGACCAAGGTTGATCCGGAAAACTTTTTCAGGAATGAACAGAGTGTTCCTGTATGTCCGAGCAAAGAATAGGAAATCAAACAGTGAAGAAAGTATTGCCAACTTATGCATCTCTAACTAACAAACTTGTCTTTAAAAAAAAAAAAAGTAACAAACTTGTGTGACATATATATACTACATTTTTTTATAATATTTAGGTTTAATTATCAAATTGGTTCTCAAATTATTTAAAATACTTCAATTTGGTATCCAAATTTTAAAATGCACCAATTTGGTCCCCAAATTTTTAAAAATGCATCAATTTGGTCATTTCCGTCCAATTGGAGTTGACGCTGTTAATAATTTGGGACCAAATTGGCAAAGCTTGTGTAATCTTCTTGCTTACTGAGATAATTTAGCCTTCAACGGCATTAATTTGGTCCCAAATTATTAACGCTGTCAATTCCAATTGGACGGAATAGACCAAATTGATGCATTTTTAAAAATTTGGAAACCAAATTGACGCGTTTTAAAATTTGGAGACCAAAATGAAGTATTTTAAATAATTTGAGGACCAATTTGATAAT
This sequence comes from Pueraria montana var. lobata, assembly GCA_026413185.1. NCBI lineage: Eukaryota > Viridiplantae > Streptophyta > Magnoliopsida > Fabales > Fabaceae > Pueraria > Pueraria montana. Next base: position 18,070,691 of record CM048656.1, read on the forward strand.
TAAGCCTAATATTTAATAGTTCTTCATAACATGATATCATCTTTTTTATTTTATTTTAAGTAATTTAATCAATTTTTTCTCTAAAAAATTCATTAAAGTTTCTCATCGAACTTCAAAATTTATCTTATTCTTTTATATTTTATTATTTTTATATTAATTTCAATTTAATATATTTGAATGGTAATTGATAAATAATAAATATATGCTATGTTTTAATTAAATAAAAAGTTTACTTTAAAATTTTAATTAAACTCAACACATATAATATGTAAACAAATAGTTGGCCAATTGCAATATGAATAGTGCCTGTATCTATATGGTAGATGTAAATGACCAAGTAGAAGCGAAGTGTTAATTAAAGAAAGCGTTAAACAAATAGTCGGGCCAACCGAAAGAGAAGCGTTAAAAAAAAAAAACATTAATTAACAATTTAACAGTGAGTGCCTGAAAGCAAAGCTTTTTAATATAATCTAACGTTAAAAAAATGCAATTTAACATAAAAATAAATTAGAGAGCTGGGTCATTTCCATATCTTTTTTACATGGCTTACTTAAAATGAGAAAGAACCAGTTATTGGGAGAAACAGTGCAATATTTAAATGAGTCTCAATCAATAATTTTTTTTCTTTCCAAAAGTATTAATTAGGAGTGCTTGTTATAGGGGAAGTTTTTAGCAGTTTTATTAATTTGAATTATTATTTAAAAAATAACATTCTCAAAAAAATTTGTTTCTCAGAAATGATTTTCACCTAGGTTCCACAAAATTGTTTTCATGAGAAAATGAGAATTTAACTTTTTTGAGTTGAAAAAATGTTTTACATTAATAAAAATACCACTTATTTCTATCCTGTTTTTATTTCTATCACTTATTATTACTGTAAAATATTGTTTTACAGCAGTAATAAGTGATAGAAATAATTATATATACGATGTTATATACAGTTATAATTGTTTTATTATGTTCAAATAATATAATTGATCCATATGCATAATATGCTTCAGAGTCCGATGTTTTTATTAAAATCGCAATATTTTTAGCTTGAATGCTTTATGAACATAAACTAGGCTTCCATATTCTTCCAATATTGTACTTAAAAGGCTTCCATTCGAGATTATTAAAAAGGCTTGAATCGCAATATTTTTAACTAACATCATTTACAAATTAAAAAGGCTTCCATATTCTTCCAATAATCTCGATCCACCAACCACTTTTGCTTTTTAAGCTAGAGAATACTTCTTGTATTAAATTGAATGAATAGAGCATATGTTAGAAAATTTGCTTCGCAGAATAGTCAAACTAAACATGTGAATACAATATTGTGTACTTACGGTGATATGTTTGATCAAGATTTGAAATTGCTGTTGTAGTCTCGGTTTTATCATGATTTTTGATATTGAGAGAAATGACATATAAATGCAACTGATGTGGTTGTAATTGTAATTACGTTACGGTCAAAAAGATCAAACAAATCTTGAGGGTATGTCTGAAATTACAGTTTTTATTTTTGACGGTATGTCTGAAATTACAGTTAAGGACCATTTTTTGAAACCTCGTATATTATATATTTACTTTATTTATAGGAGAACAACACGTACGGAAGAGTTTAACATGCAGAACTTCTCAACATTAATAGTAACTCAGGGCCCAGGCTACCCGAATAAAAACATGTTACTCAGAAACATCCATTGAGTAATAAACACAAGAGCAAAAAAAGTAAACTAATTACCATGATTGATTATTATACTAAGCATATATATATATAGTAGGATACATTGCCAAAGGATCATTGGTTGCCCTTCAAGGTTAAGGCTTACAACTATGACCTAACTAGTAGGACTAACATGAAGAGCACTCTTCTTCCTTTTGTTCCCTTGATGATTGCAAACGCTGTCCCATGATCTGAACTTGAGATTCATATTCACCTTGGCTGGAAGAAAGAAGAGTTAGTGCCTATAAACGCTTGCTGATGAGAGCAAAGAGAAGGTGACAATAATTAATGGTGCTGAAGTGAGGAAAGCATGTTGGTTTTGTAAGTGGCTTTTGTAGGTGAAAGGGAAAGTGAAGGAAAGGATCTTCCTGGCATATGCCTTACTCACTGCGCTTTGTGTTTGCTTTTCTGTCATTCACTTTTTTTATATATCTTTTTCTAACATAATCTGACATCTGCATTTTAGTTTAGGAATCTACCAAAAATATTCTCCCTAGAGACATTTATGTGTTACGAATCTACCCAAAAAAAAATACACATTTATTGATTTTTATAATAACTACTAGTACTTTAAAAGTAATACGAATAATAATTTTGATTGATTAATAATACAAAAACTTATATATTGACAATACATTTTTATTAAACTTTATATGCAATCTTATAATTAAGTTAACATTTATTGTATTTTATAATTAGAATTAAAAAAATAATCTATTTTTAATTGAATATTAGATGTTATATATTAAAAATATTCTTTTATTAATTTTATAATTTATTTTAATGTTAAAATAATATATATTTTTTATCTTATTAGCTTATAAAAGAAAAAACACATTAAAATATTACTTGTAATATTTTAACTAAAGTAATGATAAATGGTCTAACTATAAATATATAAACGCCCATTAATATAAGTACCGACACTAAAATTATCACTGGTTCTTTTACGGTCTAAATTATATGAGCCTTTTTTTATGAAATGAATATAAATATAAATATGTTATGATTACTTCTAGGTCAACAGATAAGTTCAGGTGCTTCTTAATTTTCTTATTTTAGACTCGATAAATTTTTTTGGTCTGCTATTTTCGGACACTAGTAAATCGGCCCAGAACAAACAACCAAGAAGGCCCACTGCAACACTATGGAGCTGGCCCAATAGACAGTTGCTCAGCAAACAAGGGACACATCACGCTGGCAAGGAAAATAGACAGTTGCTTCCTACACAATAGTCAACAGCCACCGATCCTAGTGGTGCATTTGACTGTTTGGGTCCACCCTAAGCACCTTCTTTTGTTTTTGTATCAGGACCTAACCAATTCATTCACGGCAATTGAATTACTCCAATGTCCAATCATATATGACTTAGAAGCAATGTCTAAATATGTCTCTATAATTAGTCATTGACATTCATGTAATATTGTGCATATACTTTTCCATATGCATTTAGTCAAATGCAACAACTAGTCAATTATGCCTCTCTATTTTGGCCGAGCTCGTTGGACTGGTCAACTGAAGTATTTAACTAGAAAATTTCTTCGTCTCCTCTAGAACAAATTAAAAGTTAACCCTTTTGAAATGAGAGATCCCAAATGCTTCCTAGACGGGTGGTTTGAAATAGAATGCAGAGAAGGTGAAAAACCTTACTTGAAGTCTTTTAATCTGGAGGTGACATCCTTTTACGTGATCCAAGGCCTGGTTTTCTTGATGAATCCAATTTTCCATTGGAACAGCGGAAGCACAAAAGGCAAGCCAGCTGTAATAAACATGATCCCAGGAGAGGAACAGATTCGTAGCCGTTGGTTGCAACAAGCTTGCTTTCTTGCACTCAAACGGGACCGCCGTTGGCGGTTGCGTGTCCATTTGTGACCACAATGAAGAAGTTAGCAGCATGAAATCCAACTTGGGAACCGACGATGATGGTTGCCATGGAAGGTACTGCTGCGAGACTTCACTGCCCAGCTATCTTTCAGAATATAACGCAACACTGCAAGGCTTAAAGAACGAAACCAGTAACTGTAGTTCTGCGTCAATTGTAGAAAAGTACTGGCCTCAGAACTCTTATACGGCTGAAGGCTGCGTTGGTACGATCTCTATGCATGCAGTAACTTTTTTTTTTTACCATATTATTATATTATATTATATGTGGGATGTATTTAGTATGAAAATCCGTATTCGATTTCTCTATGTGTAAAATTCTCTTGGACCAGCGACAGTCATGCACCATGAATGGGATTAGTCTCTGACTTAGTGAATTAAAAAATACCGTGATCTCTGACCTAAGACAAAAAAAATCGTATGAATGATTAATTTTTGTCAAAAAATTTAGCTAAACATCTTTAGTGAAATTTAATTTTTTAATCATGTTTTTCTCATATACAATAGTCATGTTTTTTTATTTTATTTTTTTTCTAGCTCTGAGAGATTTGTAGTACTAATTAAATTAAGTGGAAATCGAATTTCAGCTTCCCTTTTGATTCGATTTTTTTTTTCTTATTGAAAAGCTTTTCTGTAATGTCCGGTATGTACAATTTACAACCCTCATTTAACTATTATGTTTTGCTCATATATACTTCTTTATATCAATAATTATGCTATACGGTAGAAAGGTGTATCGTTATTGGAAGAAAAAAAAAACTAAAAGCTCAATATTGAATTAGATATTCCACATATGAACTAAATATATCTTTTAAAATTAAATTAATTCTATCCAGTCTCATATACCCCCTTTCAATTCAATTTCACCTCAAGTAATATACACATGTTGGTTAAAACCTATAATCTAACTTAGTCTTGATGTTTCAGCCATACCGGGGTTCTTTGACAAGAATAATCGAGTGAAGAAGTGGGCTATAGTAGGTACGTATAAATTTTATAAAGGCAGTTATGCAGAATAACAAATATAGATTTATTGTTTTTTGTACTTCACTGGATTTTTTATTTTTTTTTACAATAGTCACTTAAGGTTAGAATGTATGACGTTATGCATATTACTTAAATCCCTGAATAGTAAACTAGAGCCTTTTGAATTTAGCTACTGATTAATATTAGTGCATGCACATCAATTTTTGTAGTGGACAGATTATAATGTCCTAATTTATTGTGATAAATTATGTGTAGGAGTTTTGTCAGAACTCGGATCTATCATCTTCCTCCTTGGTCTATGGATGTTGTATAAAGTGGTAAGGAAGAGAGTGATAAAGAAACGCAAACAAAAATTCTTCAAAAAGAATGGTGGTTTGTTGTTACAAAAAAGAATGTCATCTGGTGAAGTTAATGTTGAAAAAGCTATTCTCTTCAGCTTAAAGGATTTAGAGAAAGCCACTGACCACTTTAACATGAACAGAATTCTTGGAAAGGGAGGCCAAGGTACTGTTTACAAAGGCATGCTAGTAGATGGTAGAATTGTTGCAGTGAAAAAGTTTAAGGTGGAAGGAAATGTTGAAGAATTCATCAATGAGTTTGTCATTCTTTCACAATTTAACAATAGAAATGTGGTCAAGCTGTTAGGATGTTGTTTGGAGACAGAAATTCCATTGCTTGTTTACGAATTCATTCCTAATGGTAATCTTTTCCAATATTTACATGACCAAAATGAGGACTTACCAATGACATGGGACATGCGTTTGAGAATTGCCACTGAAATTGCAGGAGCTCTATTTTACTTGCACTCAGTTGCATCTCAACCCATTTATCACAGAGACATCAAATCCACAAATATACTATTGGATGAAAAGTATAGGGCTAAAATTGCAGACTTTGGAGCATCCAGAATAATTTCCATTGAAGCTACTCATCTTACCACTGTTGTTCAAGGTACTTTTGGGTACTTTTCACACTAGTCAATTTACAGAAAAAAGTGATGTCTACAGTTTTGGAGTAGTTCTTGCTGAACTTTTAACAGGTGAAAAGCCAATATCCTCAGTAAGATCTGCAGAATCCAAGAGTTTAGCTTCGTATTTTGTTCAGTGTATGGAGGAGGATGATCCTTTTGACATTATTGACAAAAGAGTTGTGAAAGAAGCAGAGAAAGGGCAAATCATTGCAGTTGCTAATCTTGCAAATAGATGCTTAGAGTTGAATGGAAAGAAACGTCCAACTTTGAAAGAAGTTACATTCGAATAGAAAGGATCTAGAGATTGGATAAGAAATCCAATGCAGAGCAAAACCATGAAGAAATTGAGCTTGCTAGAATTGAAGATTACCAACCTTGGGTTGGATATTCTGCATCAAATTCATTGCCAACTCTAAGCAGTGAAACAATCTCATCAGACTCGGAGGTTATGTTACCTTATAATAATTGGTGAATTTTCTTAATTTGTTCTCCATGAGGAATCGATGGATAATCATTTTGGTAATTGGAGACATGTAAGCTAACCTCAAAGTGTAATTGTTGAGAGTTATTTATAATAAACATGGCACAGGACTTATCAATTCTGCATGAGGGTTTATTTGGTCGTTCTCATACCCTGAAGCTGGCATAGTACTGCCTTCTTGTTATTGTTTTTCTTCTTCTTTGTATTGATTATTGAAGCATACATTTTATACGAGAATTGGAATAGGTTATGTGGGAATCAAAAAGGGATTCTTGGCATATACCTTGACGAGCATATCTTGTTAAATTCTCCTAGTGGACGTTTGGTACAGTACAGTGTCTAGTGTTCATTCCTTCTACAAACTATATTCATGTTCGGTTTCGAGTTTTACTTTCTCCAATATGCCTTGTAGCAGAAGCTACAATTGGTAACTTTTGCATTAATTCTCTTTATTGATGTGGTTATTTGATGCAATGCGAATAATTTAGTATGTGTTTGGAACACATCACAAACGCAAATACTCACACCATCAATCTAAACACTATTAAGTGCATGTTTGGAACCAATTTTGAAATGTAGATCCACACTCTCTCTCAACGTCCCAAGTGAATGTGGTTTTTCACATTTGTGATGAGTTTTCAAACACACTAAGTGTTGCTTCTGAGTCCAAGTGATCATAACGTGGTGTTGGAATGAGGATTCAAACTGTTACAAGAAATGTCACAAATTTGTAGAAGTTACAAGAAAAGAAAATCCTAGAAACTACCCACCGAACAAGAAAAAGCATGTAAGTAATAGATAACTCTAGAATTTAGAAACCAATTCCCTTGTAAGAACTAGAGTCTAGAAGTAGTAAATATATTTGATAGTCCACCGACACATGTAGAAGGCTATGGAGTGATGCCTATAAATAGGCAATGCTGCACAGTGTTTTAAGAATCGGACCGGTCATTGAACCGGTCGAGGTACTGGGTTAATGGGTCATTGGTCGAACCGGTGGGTCACTGGTCGGACCGGTTTGACTCGATATAAATTAAAAAATTAAAAAAATATAATATAACTAACATAATTTAATCATTTAACACTTCAAATTTTAAATTATTGTCATTATAAAGTACCTAATATTCCAAATAAGAAATAACAACCAATAATCATGACAATACAAGTCCATAAATAAGTTTCATACACAAAAAAAATAAAAAATAAATTGAAACACATCATTTCAGCACTTTTTTTTCAAAAAAAAAAAAATCATATCACAACCCGGTTCAACCCGGTTCAACCCGAGTCACCAATTTTTTGGAAAAAACCGGCCGGTTCAACCCGGGTCGTACCGGGTCAGATACATATCCGATCCTATCGTCGAACCGAACCGGTTATACCACCAGGTTCCGGTCGGACCGGCCGGTCCGGTCAGGTTTTTAAAACAATGATGCTGCACTGTTGTAATATGTACTTGAAAAATCAATACCACTTTTATTGTTTAAGAGCTACACGGTCATGTACATAAATTTCATTCACTAAGTCACTTACTAACTTCTCTTGAACCCATGTGTCATTCACCATTCAACAACTAATACATTTTCTATTCCTCTAAAATACTAACAATGACATAAGAACTACATTCAGTCATCTATTGGATGTAGATATATCATCCAACTACTTAAAAAAAATCCTACAAAGTTCTAAACTCCTAAAATTGTTTTCCTTAAACCATGGCCAATACTTCATAAGCCTCATCTATTCATGTCCTTATTTTTACAGGAAAAAATTATGATTTTTGGAGCATTAAAATGAAGACATTTTTTTGCTCTCAAGATTTATATAACAAAATAATTGATGTGATAGGAAAAAAAATAATGTTTTAGAAAGTGTGATAAAAAAATTGCATAAATAATATAACTCTTCACAAAGAGAATTATATTTGTACAATTTCGTTGTTTGAAATTTGTACAACATAGAGAAAAGATAAAGAGAAAAAAAAGAAAAGAAAAGGTTGATAAAAAATATCGATGTAATAAAAAAGTCATATTTAAAAATATTTTAAAATTATTATTATATAAAGAGTAAATTATAGCAGCACCCCCTGAGGTTTCATGTAATTACACATAACCTCACTCTTTTTTATTTTCCTACACTAACACCCCTTTAAGTTTGAAAACATTACACTAACACCCCCTGATATGTTTGTAAACATTACAGTGACACCCCCTCAAACCTTACACTAACACTCCCTACAGGGGTGTCAAAGTAATGGTTAAAAAAGCAGGGGGTGCATGTGTAATTACACGAAACCTCAGGGGGTGTTGATGTAATTTACTCTTATATAAATAAGATAACTATGTACCGAATCCTAAAAGTTTCATATTGAAAAAGTTTTGTTGTCGTGTGTGAACAAACGACAAAAAAGAGTTTGTATGTTGAAAGTTGGTGTTTTTACATGTCTGCCATTGTAACTTTATAAGATTCCCGTAAATTATTTTGTACATGTAATTCAACAGTGCTCAGACGACGTACCTTTCCGGCTAAAAGACAAAACCAGACCAAAAAAAAAAAAGTAATTACCAAAAAAGTGTGAAAAAAAAAATAATTTACCTGTAGGAGTTATTTTTGACACGTTGCACAAGAAGGTACCAACTGAGTTAGCATCTCCTGAATTTTTTTTTGTCTCCATGCAGAAGACGCCATTTCAAACTACTCTTTCCATGCCTATCCCCTAGCTGAACGCGGTGTCAGACGGTACAGGTCAGGTGGCACCAATTGAAATGGCTGCTCCCGTGGGTGGCGCCAACTGAGAGTGCTCCTCCCGTGCAATCACATGCAATGGTTTTTTTTACACTTTTTTCACACTTTTTTCATACTCTTGTGAAATAATCCATGCAGGTAAATTGTTTTTTTTTCACACTTTTTTGGTAATTACTTTTTTTTTTTGCCTGGTTTTGTCTTTTAGCCTGTTCCGGCTAGCAAAAATAAAATTAATATTATGATGGTTAAAAACTGTTATTATGTTTAGTTAATTAATTTAAAATGCAAACTATTACTAGTGTTAGTTTCAAACTAACAGCAGGACAAAATTGCTCCTTTTTAAAAATTAAAAGACTAAAACGAAAATATTTTAATAATCTCCACCTTTCACTGTATATACCCCTAAAAGGTTCACTATTTTTCAGATAGTATCATGTGAAAGTCCTCTCCAGAACGTCGTCGTTTTCTAATAATTGTCTATTCCAGTACTGTGGCGAGTCTGGCGACGAACATGACCTTCAATAATCTATCGTGGCCACCTCATCAATCCCTCTAAGTCAGTCAAATTTGGATAACTTTTAAAAAAGAACAAAACATTGATATCTCAAATACTTATTAAAAAGAATGGTTGAGATGGGAGTGGAAAGGAGATATGTTAATAGATTTAATTCATGTCATCAATCCGTCAAATTGGGATCACTTTATAAAAAGAACTAGCCTCGGGGCCCTTTAATGGATAAAAAAAACTTTTTAAAAAGAACAAATTATTGACCTTCTTACTTTAAATATTGTTCTTACTTTTCAATTCATAAATTTACTTTAAACATTTTACTTTTTTGAAAAATATAATTGACTTAAATGCTTATAATTTAGTTTTAATATATTATTTTTTATATCTTTTTTATATTTGAATTCATCAATTTTGACTGTTTATAATACAACTTATTTTTAATATATGACAAACAGTGATTTTGTCTCAAATGACAAATATTGTACTTTTCTTTTTTAAAATAATAATAATAATAATAATAATAATAATATATCACAAGTTGTGATTTTGTCTCCAAAGATAAATATTATACTTTTTAATAATAATAATAATAATTCAAAATCCATGACTCAACAGATTTATAGTGAAATCCATTTACAAAATATTTATTAAAATAAAGTTATTTTTAAATAAATTACTAGTATAAGGCTATTTTTGACTCATGGTTTATGTTGAATGGTTGACCATTCAACGTAGATAAAATAATAAAAAAAGATTAAGAGGATAATATAAGCAGACATAAAAGTATTGTAATTAATCTAATTAGCATTTAAGGACTAATTAGTCCCAATCAAAGAAGGGTTCTACTCACACATAAATCTGGTAGAACTCAAAAAAAAAAAAAAAAGAAATCAAACCGAGAAAGAATCGAAAGATTAAAAGGGATAAGCTTCAATCCTAAGCGTTATGAGTAATGATATTCGTACATCCGGAAAACGTACACTCAGCGTTCATCTAAAGAATTGGTAAATCGTATATATAAATATGGTTAATTTTGTTTCACAAGTGGTTAACTTCTATTAGACATTTTAATAACTTCTAAACACGATTAACCACTTGTGAAATAAAATTAACCACTATTAAACATTTCAATAATCTTGTGATATTATTAACTATATATCGATAATTGATACAATCATGTTTATTTACTTTTAACCAATTATGAGGTAAAATTAACTATATTTACATATGCAGTTAACTGTATGTAATAATTAATAATTTTATAACACTTTTAACCACTTATGAAACAAAGATAACTATATTTACACATATAGTTAATCACGTGAAATAGTTAATAACTTTATGTCATTGTTAACCATTTAAAAAACAAAATTAACCATATTTATACATATAGTTAACCACGTATAATCAAAATTAACCACACTAATAATTTTATTCAATCATATTTATTTATTATTAACCATTTATAAATTAAAATTAATCATTTTTTTACACTTAATTAACCATATGTCTAGGTGGACGCTGGATGTACAAAACCCAGCAGTACGTTTAGCTTTTTCCAAGCGTTATTATCCAAAACAAGTTCAGAAAGATTATGGAAATTTATGCTCAGATGCATTACACACACAATCAAAACAACTTATCAGCTAAAGGTTGGCTAACGATGTTGCAAGATCCAAAAAGTTGCATCATAAACAAACTTTTTCAACTACACAATAATTCAAAGTTGTTTTCTGCACTATAGTCCCCGATTCATTCTTTAAATAATGAACAACTAACAGAAGTAACGATTGAATAATAAGTAAAATTGAACACCATAAATACTATGACTAATATTCAACATACCTAAAAGATCTTTTTTATCTAGTGTTATCTAATTGAATATTCCAATGGACAAATATTTGTAAGGTAAGGATTGTCTTCCATTTATATACATTGTTTAATCATATCACTAGTTGATATGGATCTCCAATACACCCCCTTACATCGAGGATTAAACATCTTTGTACGTGAAATTTGCAGGACTTGACATCTATGAGTGGTTCGATAACGACTTGATAAGGGATAGTCTGATAGGCCTAACAACAATCGTTAAAATATATTTTAATACCATATTAGAATTTGAGTTTCGACTTAACTTAACATTAAAAAATCAACTTGTAAGGTAAAGATTATCATCCACTTATATATACTATTTTGATCGTATAATTAATCGACGTGAAATCTACAATACTATTCCAACACGGCTGCATGAGGACATATTTCCTTCAATAATTTATTGTAGTATTGCAGGTGTCTTTGCTTTTGGTCTACACCTTGTCCCCGTCTACATCAGCCATTACTTTTTATGGAATTATTGTCTAACTATCGATCTGCTAGCAATGGTGATCATTATTCACACGTGTGGAACAAGTTGACTCAGACGAGTGATGTTTGGCAATACAAGATGGGAGCATAAATAGCCATCCTCTAACCTGTAAATCAGACACACCCTCTTCAAAAATTAGGATCACTCCTTTAGCTAGCCAGAAATGGTTCTGAAACTTGTTTATATCATCATTTTCATGATATGGCGCATGTATCCATTAGCATCTGCAGCGTATGAGAGTCATACCATAACATCTGCACAGTATGAGAATCAGACTATAACACGACCCAATTGTGATTCGAAATGTGGAAATGTTTCCATTTGTTTTCCCTTCGGAATGCACGATCCCAGATGCTATGCAAGCAAGCCGTTTGAAATAGAATGCAGATACAATAACAATGCTTCGAAACCCGTACCTTACCTCAAGTACATAAATTTGGAGGTAATGTACATTGATGTTCTCTACGGTACGGTTGGGATCAAGAATCCGATTTTCCATCCTGGCTGCGACAATACTATTACAGGCATAAATCTGGAAGGAGGTCCTTTCGTGTATTCCCAGGATTACAACTCATTGGTGGCCGTAGGTTGCCAAAACGCTGCTTCCTTGGAGTCAAACGAAACAGTGCTTACTGCCTGTGTGTCCATGTGTTACGACGACCCAAAAAATGGCAAAGAGATCGACATTTCAAGTTGTCTTGGCAAGTACTGCTGCGAGACTTCACTGCCGCCGTATCTTTCAGCATATAACATCTCAGTTCAAACTGTAGATGTGAAAAGTCAGATCAAAGCAGAGTGCTCTTACGTTCTGATTAGAGCAGATTATAATAAGTTCGACTACGTGTACGAGGAGTTCAATTACAGTTACTGGTATCCGACTCTTGGGGACCTAAATAATTCAAATGATGTTCCTGCGGTGCTTCAATGGGAAGTTCCGATTGACACGCTCAACAGTTCCTTCAACGGTTCCTTCCCCGATTTCCGTGAAGATGAAGATGCCAGCTACAACTGCAGTTACACTAATGTTACATCGTCTGCACAATCACACTCGGGTTGGAGATGTACATGCAAACATCGCTTCCAGGGAAATCCCTACATTCAGGGAGGCTGTAAAGGTACGTATGATCCTGTGTACGTACAACCATCCTTCAGATTAATTTAGTTAAATTTAATTCTGATTAATCACTTAGTAACTTAAAACACTAGCTTATAGCTTATAGCTTTTTATATTTATTCCCTTTTTGTTCTTGAAAATTTATTAGATTTCTTTTTTAATCTTTTCTATATAAGGTAAGATTTTATTATATTTTTTCTCTTCTTCCATTCACAAGGTAAGATTTTATTATTTTTACCAAATTTTCAATTAGGTTCCTGAACTTTTTTTTTTAATTGTGTTTTTAAATTTTATTTTTTTTCAATTGGATCCCTTGTCTAATTATTGTTATGAAAATTAACGCAAAAACCTAATTAGAAGTATAGACAATGGACAGTGGCGGCAACGAGAAAGTGGTGTGACGGGAACGTAAAGGAAGAAGGGGAAAGAGAGTTGATTTGGTGGAAAATATCTATGATAAAATTGTAGACCTTATATACATCTAAGGGCTCACAAAACTAGACCAAGGTGAACCACATGATTAAGAGCATGTTTAGATCCTCGTTGGAAACCCGTTCAACGTAAAAATCACAATTTCTTAGGCACAAACACAGAAGCAACACACTTGTTGCTTTTAACAAAACGTGGGTTACATTTTTCCAAATCGTAACCCAAACACATGCTAAGTGGTCCACACTTGAATTGGTCTACCAAATTAGTCTAGGAATTGTTTTCCACCTTTGGCTATGACCTACGGTGTATTTTAGAAGAAAGAAAAGATTGCTCATCATACATAAATCCTGATCTCTTCCAATTCAAAACCACCATCACTGAACACCAAATTAAATCTCCACCATGGCCAAGAAGCAACCCAACAAACCCCTCGATTAGAAGAGAGGATTTTTTCAGTTAGAGTCCCCATCATTTTATCAGCTCTAACTTCTTTGTTCCTGCGCTGCCCGGCCAAACAACTACAACCAAAAGCCTCTCCCCAACTCCTTCCAGACACATTTTAGGGGGCGTTTGTTTCATGGAATATATTTTCATTGGATTCTCGCAATGTGAAGATGAGAATATATATTTCCATGTTTGTTAGAAGGTAATAAAAAAATATTCTCAAGCATAATTCATACCCAGGAATCCATATTACACATGTTTCTCCATCTTTCTATTTCCGTTTAAAAGGGTGGGAATCAGATATTCCCATGGAAATGTTTAAAATAATTTCTCACTTGCATCTTATTCTACCTCATTTATTTATTTATTTAATATTTTTGTTTTTAAATTAAAATAAATTAAAAATATTCCTAGGAATTAAAAATATTTACCAAACACCTTTGATGAGAATAACGTTTCCAGTATAGCATTCCTAGGAATAGTATTCCTGATAATATAATTAAATCCGTGAAACAAACTGTCCTTAGTTCACAAAGAAAAGCAAATTTACCCTTTTATCGGTTAATTGTTGACTTTGATTTTCATATGGGGTACCGTAAATATTTTTATACATTCAACCAATAAAAAATTATGTTAGATATAATCAGAATTCATCTTAAATATAATTAATAGAAAAATCATCTTAGATATAATATGTAAAGTGGTTATTATGAAAATAAATAAACTTGCCATAATATGTATTTGGATTATAAATAGTGTAAAAGTTTATATTGTAAATACATTATAATTAATTATTTTTCTAGTTTTGAATTTTTTTTAACTATTATCGTTTTTTACTTTTAGATTTTTTTTTTATCAATTTTGTACTACATAAATAACTGTTATAGAATTTATTTGAACTTGATTCTTGACATTTCAGCTGTGAGGGATTCGGAGTCTTCAGACAAAAAGAAAACTCGAGCAAAGTGGGCCATAATAGGTACGCATGAAGTGACAAATATACTTTCCTTTATCATCAGAAACATTTATTTTTTATATATATTAAATTAAAATTTGTTCTGTTCATCGTATCATCAGAAATAATCTTGAACACTACATTTATCAATTGATTTTTAAATTGTATAAAATTTTGTAGAGTTCATTTACTTAATGAGAACGTTAAACCTAACTTTTAGATTAATAAACTTTCGATTTTATAAGTATTAAATGTGTCAATTTTTCAAAAAATTTACGTCAAGTATTAGTTGGTCTTTCACACACACACATAGAAACATATCTAGTGAGACCGTAAGAGATAAAATGTGTAAATTTTGAACATACAATTCATCTATGGATAGTCAAGATTGTTTTAATAAATTATAATAACCATCGAGTTTATTTATCTTGTATTCTCATCTTCACCTTATACGCTTCCCGTGTGTGGGTATGTTTATGTAAAGTGTTCTAATCTCTAATTGTGTGTCAATTTAACCCTAACTGTAAGATGTAAATGTGTAGGAGTTTCTTCAAGCCTCGGAACCATCATTTTACTCCTTGGTTTGTGGTGGTTGCACAAAGTTGTAAGGAAAAATATAGCAAAGAAACGCAAGGAAAAATTCTTCAAACAAAATGGAGGATTGTTGTTAAAACAAAGACTCTCTTCAGGTGAAGTTAATGTTGACAAAATTAAACTCTTTAGCCTAAAGGACTTAGAAAAGGCCACTGATCACTTTAATATAAATAGAGTACTTGGGAAGGGAGGCCAAGGTACCGTTTACAAAGGGATGCTAGTAGATGGAAATATTGTTGCAGTGAAAAAATTTAAGGTCAATGGAAAGGTTGAAGAATTCATCAATGAATTTGTCATTCTTTCACAAATTAATCATAGAAATGTGGTTAAGTTGTTAGGATGTTGTTTGGAGACTGAAATTCCTTTGCTTGTTTATGAATTCATTCCTAATGGTAACCTTTTTGAATATTTACATGGACAAAATGAGGAATTACCAATGTCATGGGATATGCGTTTGAGAATTGCCACTGAAGTTGCCGGAGCCCTATTTTACTTGCATTCAGCTGCTTCTCAGCCCATTTATCACAGAGACATTAAGTCAAGAAATATATTATTGGATGGGAAGTATAAGGCAAAAGTAGCAGACTTTGGTGCATCAAGAATGGTTTCCATTGAAGCTACTCACCTCACTACCACAGTTCAAGGAACTTTTGGATACTTGGATCCTGAATACTTCCATACTAGTCAATTAACAGATAAGAGTGATGTCTACAGCTTTGGAGTGGTTCTTGTTGAACTTTTAACAGGGCAACAACCAATATCCTCTGCAAAACAACAAGAACTTAAAAGTTTAGCTTCATATTTTCTTCTCTGTATGGAGGAAAATCGTTTGTTTGATATTGTAGATGAAAGAGTCATGAAGGAAGGGGAGAAAGAACACATCGTTGTAGTTGCCAGTCTTGCAAGAAGATGCTTAGAGTTGAATGGGAAAAGACGACCAACTATGAAAGAAGTCACATTAGAATTGGAAAGCATCCAAAAATCAAAAAAACAGTCTGCTGCACAAGAACACCATGAAGAACTTGAGCATGCTGGAATTGATGACTGCCAATTTTGGGCTTCGCGTTCTACAACTTCAAATTTGGGAGAAACTTCAGATAGCAAAGCATCAACTTTGTAGATTATGCCTACTCTTATCAAATAATTGAAGAATTCTCTTATCTTGTTTTTATTGTGTGTAAAATAAAAACCGATTTGGTTAGACACATGGAAGAATGTACCTTTCAAAAGCATAATTGTTGAGAGGATAATCATGGTATAACAGAACTTTGTCCTTGTGTTGTGAAGTACTTGTATTGAGTATGACTATCTACTTAATATTGTGTGTAGGGACACTAAGATAAAATATGGTATTCTTGAGGTCATCCAAGAGTGCGTTGTAACCATCCTTGGTTCTCGTTTCTGTGAGCAAACCAAACTCCTCCATGAAAGATGATGTTTCCAGCTACATCAAATATAAACCATTAAGCTATAGAGAACATTAGGTTGCTGAGAACTTGAAGCAAAGCACACATCTGGTATTGCCTCGTCATCAGATAAATAGAAACATCAGAACTTACCGTAATTGTTCTTCTTTTCTTTCCTTTTTTCGATGAATGATCACCATGAAGTTTTAGCCACCCGGAACAATAATGATCAATTCGTTCCAAGCTAGAGCCAAAAGTCTGTAGGAAAAAAGATATCAGCGTCACCATAGATAAACACATAAGCTTAGTTAGCACAATCATGTGTTTCAAGAAGTTCAGGAAGAAATTGTTCTATGACATGATCATCACTTAGATAAGACAGCATGCATAACTAGTTTTGTATCCCTGTGAAGTAACTACATATGATGATTGAGCTTAAATATTTCTTGTTGCAAGTGAATGCAATCCAGAAGTAATTAATGACAAAATAATTAACCAAGATGCTTAACCATTATTACTCTGAACTTTTTAATCACTTGTGATTCGTAAGAGACAGGCAATCATATCAATCTCGCATGGGGATAACGTTAAAACATCAGTGCATCTTGCAGGATAAAAGTTTTATGAAAACTGGATTTTGTTTTTTAAAATTTTAAAACTTAAAACCAAAAACCATATATACCGAACAGGGCCTAAAGAAAATTATTAATGGATTGCAATTTAAATTATGTAAAGCCATTTATGCTCCCAATGCATCAGGCTCTCTGTTATACTACCAAGGGATTCAACAGCCTCTTAAGTTTATTCTAAGGAAATATATGTTCATAATTTAGATCGTTCCTGATCACTTGTAAATTAATTTTCAGGATTTGCTTGACAAAAAGGCTAGCTGTGAGTATTAATATATATCGATAAATTACACTAACATGCAAATTTAACCTATGAAAATGGATTCCTTTAGAGTAGAGCAACAATGTATAAAAGCAGTTCCTAGATTGTTTGAAGGGAATTTCTCTCAGTGATAAATAAATAGAGATCTCAGTATTAGTCAGGGCTTTCGGCTGAAGGATACCCTGGTTCATAAAAAAAAATTCGATTAAGCAGCTGAGTTGTTCCTCTTAGCCACTATGGCTTGCTGTTATATAATCTCTTATCCTCCGTAGGATGTACGTTCGTCTCTAATATCTTTTTTTTTTATTAGAAAGCACCCAAAAAAGGAAAAGTCCTAGGTCATACTGTCTGTATTATCAAACAAATGTCAAAATAATCATGCCATACAAATTTATTGAATAAAATTATTAAATTTAAAACTTTTCTGGTAAGTTCAAATTGCCAATGTTCATCAAGCCATATATTACAGTTACCAAATCATGAATGCTTTAGCATTATTTACTAATTAATAATTTACCGCCAAAAGTTCTGCAAGGAGTGGATCTCCATCTCCACAATGGCACGAGACACCTCCCAACCACTCCCGGATAGATCACGAATAAGGCCACCAATGTTCAACTGTTGTTAACTAAAAGAATTTTTTATGTGGCTTAACCTAGGCTTCAACTTACATGAAACAACACCATTAATTCTTAAAAAGTTTCAATAAAATCCTATTTTAATTTTAGAAAATAAATAAAATATTAAAACCTAAAATATTTTTTAATACACAAAAAATAAAAAAGGTAAGACGACAAATGAAGATTATGGAAACATATGCTCGAATGCTCTGCCTCTACACACGCAAACAAAGCAATTTAGTAACCAACGGCAGGCTAACGATGTTGCGAGATCCAGATAGTTGCATCATAAACAAACTTGGCAACCACACAATAATTCTAAGTTGTTTTCTGTACTATAGTCCCGGACTCATCCTTCAAATATTGAACAACTAAAGGGTTTATCATTGGATTTGGAGGGTGTCAAACAATTTAGTTGATTTATCATTGGGGTATTCCTTGTAGGCTTGTACCCACATTTAATATATTTTATTTTGGCTGACAAAAAAAATGTATATATGTATCGGAGTTTTTTTCCTCCAGTGTTCAAAATGATAAACAACTAAGAGTTGCAGGTTGGAGTTAAGTAAATTGCATTTATAGATAAAGGATCAGAGACCAACTATTGTATTAGACAATTGTTGCATTTCCTATATTTATTCAGGATTTAGTTTTACAACAATGCCATGAGGAATACCTTTGGTTAAAGACCCAAACTTTTCTATTTGATTATATATAGCTACATTTTGCAAATACAAATGGTATTTAAAGAGTGAAAAAGTATATTAATTGATCTCTTCCCTCTATCTTCATAGTTTTTTATTTGGAATACGTTAGCAAGTTACACTATCAATGTATTTTAAGGTAATATCTAGTTATAACTTGTTAATGTACTCTAACTAAAAACCAAGTGAGCGTAAACAAGTGAGCGTATGTTAGTAACTAAAACAAAGGAGTTCATTGATTTTTTTGTCCAAATTCAAACTCAGAATCAACAAAACCTTAACATCACTGGAAGACATGTCAACTTGATTATGTAAATACCATTTTTACTACAAAACTTTGAATCAGTTATGCAAGTGGAAACATGATTTAATGGTCAATTAGAAGCTAGAAGGTGAAAGGAAACATCTACAAGTAGATCCAATTTGCTCTTCTATGTATGAGTTTGGTAGGGGTGTTTAAAAATGCTGAATGAAATTAAACAATATTCTAAGAACTAAATTGAACTAGAAAAAATATTCGGACAAACCAAACTGAACTGGAAAACAGTTGAGATGAACTGAACCAAACTATGTTTTGGTTCAATGAATTGCATTCTAAAAGTTCAAACTGACCGTGCTTTAAACAAAACTAAACTATTTTATTGTTCTGAATTGAACTGTTATAGATTCATGAACTGTTTTTTTTTTTTCCCTTCTAATTTGGTTTTGCAACCAGCTTTAAAAAACCAAACTTTATTACGGGCTTGTTTGATTCAATACCAAAATTAATTTCATGTCAGTTTAATAGATATTGTAGAAAACTGATGTTCAATTTTATAACAATTAACCGAACCACTCAATGTAATAGTTCATTTTATAAAACTGAACTTAAAATAAAGTTTTTTTTATCCATAAGAATCAAGGACAAATACCAAGAATTTATAATAATTCACGTATCTTTCAATCAACTGTGCTAGACTTTCTCGATACTTAAAATAAAGTTTAGTCCAATTTTCATAAAAGTAGGTCAGTTTTTTATAGTAGTAGTTTAATTCAGTGTAGTTTTCAAATAACTCAGTTCGATTTAGTTTTTTTTTAACACACCTATGAGTTGGAGATGCTTTCTATGCCAACAATACAAAGTTGGAAACTTCTTTTGAGGCAACAATTGCAATAGTTTACAAATCCCATTCGTTTGCATCTAATATTCAAATAGCAGTCCACAATGTGTTCATACATCTTTTTCTTCTTTTCATATTAGTTTATATATTATTAATTGTGCACTACCAAATCAAATATTAATATATTGGTTATAAATTAATGTCGTGTGACTTTTTTATTTTCCAAAGACTTGAAAAGCTAGTGAATACTAGCTATATTGATTCTCATTTCCACTATTTTTTTATTTATTAATTGTTCACTACCAAACTAAATATTAATATATTGATTATAATTAAGGACACGTGACTTTTATTTTTCAAAGACTTGAAAAGCATAGTGAATACTAGCTCTCATTTCCACTACGTGATCCTTAATTTCATTCTGATTAATGGAATGGACAATATATAGTTGCCATATGGAAAAGGTAAGAGTCATACTTTTCTTCTCGACTATTTGATTTAGCTTTTTTAAAAAGTAATTTATTATTTATTCTTATTAATATCTAGAGAAAAAAAAAAGTATTTTTACCTTAAACACTCTACCCAAACATACACTAAATGGAAGCAGCTAATGTTGGAGATGGATAAAAGAAGCCGCATTTTACCGCTCTTGTTTAATCACCTAAAGAACTTGCTGCAATTTAACAGTGACACATAGAATAAAGGGAATTAGAGTCACAAATCAAGCAAAAATATATTTCTTCCAAGTTCACAGGGTTGTTTTTGTACAATAGCATATTTGGTTTTCAATTTTGAAGCAAAGTATCTCTGATTTTAGGATGGAAGAAAAAGTGTCTGTTAGACAAGGGAATTATTCTAATTAAGGAATCAAATTTTACACGCCTAAATATTGAGAAAAAGTGTTTAAAATATATAATTTAATTTCTTTAACTTAATATTATTAAAGTAAATTATACTTTTTTTTTCTCTTAAGAGATTTAAGTATTATATTATTCTCTCATTTTATATTAAAAGGGTCTAGCTAACATGTGCATACATTAGATTACGTGTACGAGGAGTACAATTACAGTTACTGGAATCCGACTCTTGGGGACCTAAAGAATGTAAAAGATGTTCCTGCGGTGCTTGAATGGGAGATTCCGATTGACAGGCCCAACAATTCCTTCCCCGATTTCCGTGCAGATGCAGATGCATATGCCAGCTACAACTGCACTTACACTAATGTTACAATAAATAGAGACTAAATTTAATTTGACCAAATCTTGAAGAATATAAAACACATTTTACCTTTATTTTAATTAATTTTAATATTAACCTCCTATATGTGCATGTGATAAGCATTTATTGAAACAGTTTGTATGCCTAAAATTGAGAAAAATTAATAGTAGTCATTACATTTTATTATGAATAGTTAAAATTAAAATATATAAATCATTTAAGAAATTATGTGAGTTTAAAAAAAAAACTTAAAATATGTTTTTAGTTTCTTAAATTTAGGTCAATTTTTTTGTTCTCATACTTTAAAAAATAGGTATTTTAATTCCTATTTGGTCCCTCAATCGTCAGTTTGCTGGAACTAAATCTACGTACCTATCTTTTAAAGTATATAGGAACCAAATTGATCATCTTAAAATTATAGGATAAAAACCAAGTTTAACCAAAATTTTATCTTTACAAAATTGGTGTACGAACTTTTCCACCTTTGGATACCACCTAAAAAATTACACCACCATATATAAATCCTCTCTTCCAATCGATAGCCACCACCACAGAACAGTGGTCAGTGGAAGACCAAATGGCCAAGAAGCAACCCAACAAACCCCATCATTTTATCAGCTCCAACTTCTCTGTTCTCGGCACTACTCTTCCTGCCCTGCCCGACCAAACAACTACAACCAAAAGCCTCCCCCCAACTCCTTCCTGTCACATTAATTTTAGTTCACAAAGGAAAACAAATTTACCCTTTATCTGTTAATTGTGGACTTTGATGGGATAAATAATTGTATACATTCAACCAATAAAAAATCATGTTAGATATGACTAATCAGAATTCATCTTAAATATAATTAATAGAAAATCATCTTAGATATAATATGTAAAGTGGTTATTATAAAAATAAATAAACTTGCCATAATTTGTATTTGGATTATATGTAGTGTAAAAGTTTATATTGTAAATACATTCTAATTAATATTTTATATTTTTAGTTTTGATTTTTTTTAACTATTATTGTTTTTTTACTTCTTTTTTTTTTTTTTTGTCTTGGCACGGGTATTTCCAGTCTTTTTATTTTTACATTTCTTTATCAGTTTTGTACTACATAAATAACTGTTATAAAATTTATTTGAACTTGATTCATGACATTTTGTAGCTATGAAGGATTCTTCTTTTTTTTTTTTTAATCAAAAGGGGTGCGGGCAAGGAGTAGGGGTTGAAACGATCCCAACTAGGTTGGCACCCTTTCAACCACCCAACCCAAGCAGCGCACCAAGAATATATAAAAAAGAAGAAGCAAGATCACAAAACCATAGAGGGACATAAACCAAACCCAATGGAACAAAAGAAACAGAGAAGGTTTACTTAAATCTAAAACAAGGTAAAGCATGTCTATCATTTACAAAAAGATTTTGAAGAAAAGATGGTGTGGAGTTCCACTAACAAAACCCATCTATGTTACTACCATGAGAGGCCAAGGTATCAGCATAAGCTATGAAGGATTCTTCAGACAAAAGGAAAACTCGAGCAAAGTGGGTCATAATAGGTACGCATGAAATGATAAATATACTTTTCTTTATCATCAAAAACAATTATTAATTTTATATATTAAATTAAAATTTGTTCTGTTTATCGTGATTAAAAACTGGCCTTTCTCATATGAATATATTTAAATTATTAACGAGCAAAATTTCATGTATTAGATGAATATTTTTTAAAATTAACAAATTATAAATAAAAATAATTTATAAAGAATAGTAGATATTTTCATTATTAATAATAAATATTTTATTATATGAAATATATAAAAATGAAAGAAAAAATATTTTTAAAATTAATAAAGAAATTATAAAAATAAACTATTAAAATTTAGGCAAACAATTGTGAGAGGTTTATGAAAGAATATCTGGGTTGAATTGACCTGCAAAGGTTGAAACTCTGCAGAAATCTCTCACAATTAATTCAATTATGCTTACAACACATTCTAGAAGCACCAATTCACTATCTGTACGTCTAATTATGTGTTTACTGTTAATTCTTCACAACAACAATTAGACAGGAGGATTCAATTGAAAAAAAGTTGAGGACCCAATTATAAGAAAAAAATAGTTCAGGGACCTAATTGAAAATTTGTTAAAAGTATGGAGATCCGCGGGTCAATTT
Source organism: Pueraria montana var. lobata (assembly GCA_026413185.1). Classification (NCBI taxonomy): domain Eukaryota; kingdom Viridiplantae; phylum Streptophyta; class Magnoliopsida; order Fabales; family Fabaceae; genus Pueraria; species Pueraria montana. The sequence continues at coordinate 18,093,980 of CM048656.1, forward strand.
AACCTACATTATATTTCAAAATACAATGGGTTTGCAACTTCTACAAGCATTTAGTAAATTTTGTGGTTTCTAGACTGAAGTTGGACACCAACATCCAATTAATTGTGTCTTAGAGGGCCTTATTTTATTTGTTAAGAGTATGATTTATTTGTTTAGGATTATTTTAGGATTTGAAGATAGATAAAAGTGAAAATAATTTAGCAAGAAAAAACATTAAGAAATGCTACTATTTTTTTTTATCAGTCAATATTAGTTGTTAGTTTATTGTTAGAATGTTAGTGGAGGGATTTGAACCTACGACCTTCCCCCTCCTCCCTTAAACCCCCCTTACTATTTATATTTTGGTGAACCTTATTCTGGCCTTTTTTTTTTTTAAGAAAGTTGAGATTTTTTTATGCGTAATTGAAGTGTTAATTGAACAAGTTGTTGATCTAAGTGGTACTGAACTTGGACCCCTTAAGCAAGGTCTCAGGTTTGAATCTTGTGGATGGAAAAAATGTAGTTCGGAGGGAAGACCCCACTAAAGGTAACCAGCCAGGTTCTCTGATGGAGATTATTTATCAGCAAAATTGGTGAATACTCCACACCAATGTCATGGTGACCCCAAAATAAAAATGTTAATTGAGATTGATAAAAAAAAAAAAAGTGTTCAATGAGCTTACAACACATATAAATTTTAAACTTAACCATGCATCGGGTTTAATTATATCATTGAGATTCATTCATTTCATTCTCTCGTATTCACCTTATACGATTCTTTTATATACACACAAATATATTTATTTGTGTGTGTGAAGTGTTCTAATATCTATCTGCGTGTCAACTTAACCCCAAGTACAAGATGTAAATGTGTAGGAGTTTCTTCAAGCCTCGGAACCATCATTTTACTCCTTGGTTTGTGGTGGTTGCATAAAGTTGTAAAGAAAAAGATAGCAAAGAAACGCAGAGAAAAGTTCTTCAAACAAAATGGAGGATTGTTGTTAGAACAAAGACTTTCTATTGGTGAAGTTAATGTTGACAAAATTAAACTCTTCAGCTTAAAGGACGAAAAGGCCACCAATCACTTCAATATAAATAGAGTACTTGGAAAAGGAGGCCAAGGCACTGTTTACAAAGGGATGCTAGTAGATGGAAAGATTGTTGCAGTGAAAAAATTTAAGGTCAACGGAAATGTTGAAGAATTCATCAATGAATTTGTCATTCTTTCACAAATTAACCACAGAAATGTGGTTAAGTTGTTAGGATGTTGTTTGGAGACAGAAGTCCCTTTGCTTGTTTATGAATTCATTCCCAATGGTAACCTTTTCAAATATTTACATGGACAAAATGAGGACTTACCAATGACATGGGATATGCATTTGAGAATTGCCACTGAAGTTGCTGGAGACCTGTTTTACTTACACTCAAGTGCAGCTCATCCCATTTATCACAGAGACATCAAGTCAACAAATATATTATTGGGTGGGAAGTATAAGGCAAAAATAGCAGACTTTGGTGCATCAAGAATGGTTTCCATTGAAGCTACTCATCTCACTACTGCAGTTCAAGGAACTTTTGGATACTTGGATCCTGAATATTTCCATACTGGTCAACTGACAGAGAAGAGTGATGTCTACAGCTTTGGAGTGGTTTTTGTTGAACTTTTAACAAGGAAAAAGCCAATATCCTTAGCAAAACAACAAGAACCTAAAAGTTTAGCTTCATATTTTCTTCTTTGTATGGAGGAAAATCGTTTGTTTGATATCATTAATGAAAGAATCATGCAGGACGGAGAGAAAGAACACATCATTGTAGTTGCCAATCTTGCAAGAAGATGCTTAGAGATGAATGGGAAAAGATGACCAACTATGAAAGAAGTCACATTAGAATTGGAAAGTATCCAAAAATCGGAAAAACAGTCTAATGCACAAGGATACCATGAAGAACTTGAGCTTGCTGGAATTGAGGACTGTCAATTTTGGGCTACATATTCTACAACTTCAAATTCAGAGCAAACTTCAGATAGCATAGCATCAACCTTAGAGATTATGCCTATTCTTGTCAAATAGTTGATGAATTTTTTTCACTTCTTAATTTTATCGTGTGTAAAATAATTACAAAAACCGTTTTGGTTAGACACATGGAAGAATGTAACTTTCAAAAGCATAATTGTTGAGAGCATAATCGTGGTATGATAGAACCTTGATCCCAAGGAGGTAGCTTAAAACTATGAAAATAGCCAATTTTGAGTTTTGAAAACTGACTTTTAGTCACTCTTTTTATCATAACTGAAAAAATCCTCTGATGAGTTTTCATTTTTTAACTTGTTTCATATGAAAATAAACTCAAAGAACTTTCTAACAATTATTCATTTTCTTAAAACAAATCTTAAAACAAATAAAAATGAAGTCATGACTCTTTGGAAGTCAGTTTCCCAAAATCATGTTGCTAACCAATTAACACATCTAATTACTAATTGATTTTTTTTTAAAAAAAAAAATACCTAGTCGATTAAAGCAATTTTCTAATGAATTAAAATGTTCTTGATTTTCCCAAAAGATATTTGATGGGTTCCTAGTGGACCAGGACTTGGATCAAATCGATTAAAAACATGCCCTATAATAGCTTTATCTACTTATAAACGACTAATTTTCATTAAAAAAAATAAAACACCTTGAACAACTATTTTAAAACTTAACACTTGGGCTCTCCTCTATATAAGCTAACATTAGGTCTTTCAGCATGTTTGTTACTCTGTTTGTTCAAACATTAGTTGGGTTCCATAGTTTTCATGTAAGTAAATTTAATGAAACAAGTTTTACGTATTTAATTAGTAAAAAAAAAAAAGTTCAAAGTCGTATCCCAAAATCGAAAATGATCATTGTTTCAAAAGGACTAAATTGGCTTAAATTTAAAAGATATAAGACCAAAATAATTTTTTTGAAAGATAAAGGAATAAAATAAATCTTAAAAACAAGATAAAGGTGCCAAAAGTATAATGTAGCCCATAAGCAAATCATATCTTGTTGGTGCACCAAATAATTTATTACAATAAGATATGATAGTTATCTTATCATATCATATCCTTGCACCAAACGTACCTTTAAATATAGAGCTTACCACACATGATCCATTCTTTATATATCCTATATTATTTCTATTTTATTTAGGTAAAACATAATTTTAAACTTTCATCTCAATTCTAATATTATAAATTTATAAATTTTATTTTTAAGACAAGAGAGTGAGGCGAAGGAATTGACCTGAAAAAAAAATTAAGGAGACAACTCATAATACACCACCCTTAAAACTGGATAGTCTATTTAATTTGCGTTAAGTAGATGCATTTTAGAAGATAAGTTGTGTATATTCTAACTATTAATTCATAACAATAAATGGTTCAAATCATAACAACTAATTTAAATTTGCTACATCATATTTGAATTTAAAAAAAAATAAAATATATCACATATCACCTTCACTATCGTTGCCTCCATCATCACCACTGTCACCATCACCACTACCATTATCATTGTCGTCGCCGCCACCACCACTACCACTGGGTAATGATGTATATTCTAATCATTTTAGAATTGATCTCCATTAAAGTAGATGCTTTTTAGAGGATAAAGTATGTATATTCTAACCATTCATAACAATAAACGGTTCAAATTATTACAACTAATTCAAATTTGCTACATCAAATTTGAGTTTTTAAAAAAATAAAAATATATCACATATCACCATTATTGTCACCGCCTCCACTATCACCATTGTCACCACTACCAAAACTGCCACCACTATTACCATCATTGTCACTGTTGCCGCTATCACCACTGCTAGCACTATTACTACCACCACCTCCATCATCACTAAGTCTGCCACCACGTGGCAGTTGTGATGGTATTGATGGTGGTGGCAACGACAATGACAGTGGTGACTACAATAGTGGCGATGGTGGTGGTCATGATCATAGTTGTAAAATCCAGCTCGGTCGGCCGGTCGAATCGAGAACCGGGTACATAATGTACCAAATCGAGTGACTTTTTGGATTTGTCATGTATTTAACCCGGTTGTGATGTCATTAAACCAGTGTCAAACCAGTAAAACTCGGTGCTAATCGAACTAGGCGGACCAGTTTATTTTTTGGTGATTAATACTGCGCAACCTAAGGTGGAAAACAGATGCACATCTGTTGTACACACAGTCTCCAAGGCATCAGTCTGCTACTGTGCATGAGGTCTCCAAGGCATGTGGCCATGTGCATTGTGCAGTCTCTTCAAGTTCAAGGTGTGTTCATTGTTGCTTGTTTAAAATTAAAATATCAAAATATGGACCACAAAGGATCAAACATGTGCACATGGAGTCACCTTCAAAGTGACTTACCATTTGAGCTACCACAACTTCTTGTAATATATGTGCGAAATATGTATATATACATATATTTAGATTTTTATGTTACTTGCAATCGGTTCATGCGATTCAATTAGTGACCCACCGGTTTGATCACTAACCCAGTAACCCAATATTTCGACCAGTTCGATGACCGATTCGATTTGTAAAACATTGGTCATGATAGATGATATATTTTTATTTTTTTAAAAGATATATCTGATGTGGAAAATTTGAATTAGTTATGATGATTTGAACCCATTATTCTTAGGAGTGGTTAGGATATGCACACTTTATCCTATAAAGTGCAACATGCACTTTAAAGGAGCTAAGTGCATGTTTGAATGAACATTAGCAAAATTAATTTTGAATAGAATTGATTTCCCAAAATTGATTTTAGTTAAAATTGATTTTGAAGTGATGTGATTTATGTTTGGATGTTTTTCTTATAAAATCAAGTTAGGAGTAAAATTCATTACAAACTTTTGGATCTAACACAAAAACTACTCAAAGTTGCTTCTATTCATAATCAATTATAGACTCATAATCAATTCTGAACTCTTATCGAACGTGGAACCAAACATGTCAAAATTTATCCAAAATGAATTATGGACTGAGAATCAATTCTCCAACATAAAACCAAACACGCACTAAGTCCTTATTTAAATGTGATTTTTTTTTAATATGGTTTGCATAATATATGAGTTTAACGGGTTTGGTTTGTAGATTAGCAGGTCGATCATGAACCATTTTTTTTATTTTTGACAGCAAGAACCATTATTATTTTTTATTAATTATTTATTGTATGTTTTATTAATATATTTATCATTTTATGAAATTTTATTGATCATTAACAAGTATCAATTCATATAAGAAAATAAAAATAAAAATCACAATTATTTAACTTTTTACGTAATTTTTTGTTTTTTTTTTCTATTTTAATTTTTTTTTTACCTTTGGTCTGTGTTTTGTAGGACAGACACCGATTAAAAAAAAAAAAAAACCTATTTTCATTGTGAACCGGCTCAACTTGACCCATTAAATTTTTAAGTCAATGCAAACCGCGCCAAAATAGATCAAATTAATACAAGCTGGATGATTTAGTAGTTTTGATGGTTGTGGAGAAGGAAGGAGTCAAGTCCAACATTTTAAGAATGTTAAATGGATCAAATTAGTCGATATATTCATCTCTCTATCCATACCCAGAGCCATGTCAATATCAGTAAACTTCTCTAGCTACAATAATATTCAGCATAAGTTAAATATGATTTTGATATCTATAAATAGAGAAGTATTCGTTTTTAGTCCTTCAAACTAATTAAAATCATCTTATTTTAATCTCTTATTTTTAAAATGTATGGCGTGTAAAGTTCCTATTTATTTTTTTAAAAAAAAAAGAGAGACTAAACAAGACGATTTTTTTGTGAAAGGTAAAATTCACGCCTAATACACTTCTAAACAAAAACCTTAAAGAAACGATTTTCGTAACAAAAGTGAACACTTTCATATTTATCAGTAATAAAAATATAATTAAACCATAATTATTTGGATATGTAATGAGGAAATTAATTGCGTTGAATCTGTTTGGAGTCTTCTGCCCGTCCAAATCAATGTCATTTGTCTTCGTAGAATGCTTTTTATGCTATTTCTATTATGATGTAGATTTTTCTCTAGTAAGTACTAAGCAGACAACTAGCAGTGGCCAATTATTCAGATGTGTCCATTTATGATTTAACGGGACAAGTTGCCAGCGTACTAATAAAGTTGTAGCTGCAAAAGGATAAAATGCTAAGAATATTATTGGGGGTTCATTATTGCATGTGTCCAATTGTTCATTTCTATTTAAAATGTTGACCTTGACCCTAGTTTTTTGTATTTAGCTATGGAAAAAATTTAAGAGTTTTACAAAGTTTTTGTGGACTAAACTCAAACAGACCCTTGTAGTGTGACTCTTGTAACTGTGGTGAACACTAGTACTCTATCAATATGTCCAAGTGTTGCTAACCTATACTAACAGAAATTTTTATGTGGCTTAAACCTAACCTTCAACTTAAATAAAACAACACCATTCTTAAAAAAATTCAATAAAATACTATTTTAAATTTTAGAAAATAAAAAATATTAAAACCTAAAATCTTTTTAATACAAAAAAAAAGTAAGACGATGAATGAAGATTATGGAAACATCCTTTATCCTTTATTACTTAAAGGAATATACACTGTCCATTTTAGTAATTTCAAATTTTCCCCCAAAACTTTAAGGGTCATTCTAGGAATTTCAATTATTATTTATTTATATTAATATTACTATTAATAAAACAGTTGTCAGATAGAAAAAGTAACTTTTTTGCCTAAAATCCTTTATTACTTAAAGGAATATATACTGTCCATTTTAGTAATTTCAATTTTTTTCCCAAAACTTTAAGGGTCATTCTAGGAATTTCAATTATTATTTATTTATATTAATATTACTATTAATAAAATAGTTGTCAGATAAAAAAAGTAACTTTTTTGCCTAAAATAAGACTTATGAATTCGAAAGGGAGAGCCATGCATTGCTACAGGCTATGAAATAGGTTACTCAATTACCTTCTCAGAGGGTTATCTTTGAAACTGATTGTTTTGGTTGATCAATCGCATAGGCCACATAATGACGACATTATTGAAGGTTATCATACAACATGTCAGTTATTTGCTAAAGATACACAAGGGATTTCAAGTTGCTTTTGTGAGTAGAAAGCCTAATATGGTGGCACATACTTTAGCTAGAACATCAATAGAGAATTTGCAAGAATTTAAATTCGTTTACCATTTAAATAAATACTATTTATCACTGTAAATACCATTTAATTTAAATTAATGTAATGATTTTTTAAGTATTGTTTTTTTTTCTTTATAAATTTTAGGATGTTACAAATATGTTTTAGGTTTTTTTATTTTTTTTATGGAATATGATTTAATTTTTAGAAAATTATCATTGTGTACATATTTAAATTTTAATGTAAATTTACAATGTTTTTTGTTTAGTTATTCTGTGAATGCAGATAAAAAAATATTAAAAATTAAATTTCAATAACGCCATAATCTATCTGTTTTAAAAAATTATGGCCTAATATATTATAAAAATACTGAATGATAACTATTATTATGGCATGTAGTTATTAAATATTAAAATATAACTAATTAACACTTGACAAATAAATATAAAATAAGTCTAATTCAATTATTTTAAAATTAAACAAAAATTAAGAATACATTAAATATAATTTTATAAGGCTAAAAAATTAGTAAAGATTAAAATGTCAACTTATGAATATAATATTATTAGATTAAAAAAATTAATTTAACAAATAAAAATAATTTTATGATGATTGAGTTTTGAATGTAATTAAATTATTAAATTTAAACATTAAGAAAATCCGAATATAATATAACTAATATAAATTTAAACATTTAAAAAAAGTCAACACATAATTAAAATGAATTAAATGCTAAGAAAAAACTTTAAATTTGAATTCTATTATAATTTAAATAAATACCATTTATCGCCGTAAATAAATATGTTACTATGGTAATCTACGGCTAATTAGTCATTTTAATTATGCATTTAATTTGTACCCTTCTAATATAGAGACTTTAATATAAAGATTGTCATATATTAAATATAATGCTAATAATGCTAATTAAATTAAGTCAAAATTAATGTTAATTAACATGCATAATTAAGTCAAAATTAAAATTCTAATAAAGTCATAATTAAATATAATGCTAACTAATTCTCCCAATTATTTCTCCCAATTAACTAAAGTTACAAAATTTTTGTTTCAAATTTCTAACTAATGTAAAAAATTGTGATGTTAAATTTGTTTAGGTATTAATTTCGTAAAATCACGAAAATTCATTTTGTGTTGTACCCACAATATATATGACAATGACCATGATCATTTAGAATTAAATATTTTATTTTTGTATTCTTTCATAATTGCCAAAATATTAGATTTTTTATAAGCAAATAATTATATTTCCCTTTTTTGAGTTATAATAAATTTTCATTTGGCTAAAATAACAACAGTAGAAAATTATAATAAATTTTATACTATTTTTTTTACAGCATAAATTTTATACTTTTATTACTTTTGATAATTTTAATTTTGAATTATTGAATTATTTTTTAGATTAATTCATTATTATTAAAAATATAAAACATTTAATAAAGAGATTAAAAATCAAATTACACCACCAATCATTGAATTATATTAATCATTGTTTAAAACTAATTGAATAAATTTTGATTAGAATTTGTCCAATTATACCACCAATCATATAATTATAATTGGCAAAAATGAATGGTAATTTATCATAATTACAAAGGTAATTACTACCAATTATAATTCAATTTGTCATTTTTAAACCTTTTTTTTGGAATTTTAAACTTTTAAAAAATGTTATAAATATTTTTAAACTAAGAAAATTGGGGATAATTAAGTAATTTTGAATATAAAAATTTTAATTATTTAAAATTATTGAAAATGCTTTTTGAAACTTTAAACTTTTCAAAAATGTTAAAAATGCTTTATTGTAACTAAATAATTGAGATTAAAAAATTAAATTCAAATTTCTTGATTTTAATAACTTGAAAATTGCTAAAATGCTTTTTCAAAATTTTAAACTTTTAAAGAACATTACAAATGCTTTTATTGAAACTGGTAATTGTTGAAATTAAATAGTTAAATTTAAACTTGATAACTTTAATTATTTAAAAGTTCTTAGTATAATTTTTTAAAAATTCTAAACTTTAAAAATGTTATAAATGCTTTATTGAAATTATGAATATTTGAATTAAATAACTAAACTCAAATGTATTAATTTTAATTATTTGAAATTGTTAGAAATGTTTTCTTGATATTTTAAACAATTCAAAAGAAATTATAAATGATTTTTTTTTTGTTAAATGAATAATTTCAAATTTATTAATTTTATACTTAAAAAACTCATTATAAATGCATTCTTAAAAGTTTAAAAAATGTTATAAATGCTTTTTTGAAACTAATAATTGTTGGGATTAAGTAATTAAATTCATATTTACTAATTTTAATTATTTAATTTTTTTTATAAAATTATTTTAAAAAATTTATAACTGATTTCTTGAAATTTCAAACTTTAAAATTATTATAAATATATTTTGAAGCTGAAAATAGTTGAAGTTAAATTAATTTATATAAAATCTTATTATTAAAAAATAATTCCTTAAAATATGACTCATATTAAATATTTTTAAATTGGATATATAAATTTGTTTATATATTTTTACAAATAATTTTAAAAAATAAATCCACCACTCAAAATAAATAAATAAATAAATCATCAGGACATGCATCCCAAGGGATACACGCACAAAGAAAGCAATTTATTAGCCAATTAAAGGCAGGCTAACATGATGCAAGATCCAGATTCCAATAAAGTTGTTTTCTGCACTATGGTCCCTGATTCATCCTTTGAATAATGACAGAAAGCATCGGTTGAATGATAAGTAAAATTAAACACCACAAATACGAGGACCAATTAATATTCAGCATGCAGAAAAGATCTTTTGTTCAACATGGCCATGAGAAATTTCGTATGTGGGACAAGTTGACTTAAGCCTTCCTACCAATAGTTTTGAGTCTTCGTAGAAGAAAATGCCAAGAAATTGCATAGACGTGACGAGTGATGTTGGCAATATAAGACTTACGGGAGCATAAATATCCGTCCTCTAACGCTAACCTGGAAACTAAACACACCCTCTTCAAAAATTAGGATCACTCCTTTAGCTAGCCAGAAATGGTTCTGAAATTAGTTTATATCATCACTTTGATGATATGGTGCATATATCCATTAACATGTGCACAAAATCATCAGAATCAAACTATAACATCTGCTCAAAATCAGAGTGAGACTATTATAGCAAAAGCCGGTTGTGATTCGGAATGTGGAAATGTTTCCATTCCTTTCCCTTTCGGAATGCACGATACCAAATGCTTTGCAAGCGAGTGGTTTGAAATAGATTGCAGAAACACTGCTTCTCAAGGCGAGAAACCTTACCTCAGGCTTATAGATTTGGAGGTAATATTCATTGATCTTTCCGGAAAGGTTTGGATCATGAATCCGATTATTAAGTATTGCCAAGAGAATTTCAGGTATTTGAATATGATGAGAACAGTGAAACAACTGGGAGGAGGTCCTTTCGTGTATTCCAAGGATGACAACTCATTGGTGGCCGTAGGTTGCCAAAACTCTGCTTATTTGTTTTCAAACGACTCTATAGTTAGTGGTTGTGTGACCATGTGCGACGACGACCAAAAACAGGGCTTATCATCCGACGTTGCAAGTTGTCGTGGCACGTACTGCTGCGAGACTTCGCTGTCGTCGTCTCTTTCAGAATATACCGTCCGAATAGGAACTCTGGGTCTGGTTAATATGAAACCACTGTTCGAAGGGTGCTCTTACGCGCTGATTAGAGCAGATTATAAGAGGTTCCCAAACAAATTCAGTAAGAGAAAATGGGTTCCGACTATTGGCGACCTAGAAAAGAATTTAACTGAGATTCCTGCGGAGCTTGAGTGGGAGATTCTGAATGACACGCTCAACAATCCCTTCCCTGCAAATCAATATGGCCGCTACTGCTATCCCACTAGTGTTACATCTCCACCACAATCAAAATACACACACTCAGGTTGGAGATGCAGGTGCCAACATCAACACTCCGAGGGAAATCCCTACATCGAAGGAAGCTGTAAAGGTACGAGTACGACCCTTGTGTAACTAAGAGAAGATAATACAACTATCCTTAACATTATTTAGTTAAATTTAATTTTAATAATTTTGTCAAAATTTATTTCTCTTGTATTTTTAGAAAAACTCGCTTCACTCGCTTCACTTGTGTTATAATCATTATTCATATTTATTTTTCTCACAATCAAATAAAAGAAATTTTCTCACTAAATACATCTTTAGAGATCGAATGTATCTGTAGTAAGAAAGCCAATTTTATATTTTTGATTAGTACGAAGCAATTTTTTTTCAGTAAAGCCAATTTTATATAACAATATGAAGAATAAATCTTGATCATACAACTATAAATGAATAGTCAACATTTAAAGTCATATGATCACTTAAAAAAATTACATAATTTTTTAAAAATCTCACACTCATATGTCTTAATTTTGACTATTTATAATAAGATTTTATGTGATCAATATTTATTTTTCTCCCTATATACAAGGAGCATATCTAATAAGAGTGTTAGAGGTGAAATGAGTAAATTTTGACCTTACAATCATTCGTGAATAATCAATATTTAATATATATATATATATATATATATATATATATATATATATATATATATATATATATATATATATATATATATATATATATATATAAAAGTAAAAGACGCTTGAATATATTATAACCATCGATCAAAACCTAAATTTCACAATAACCATTGGACCTAATCAAATTTAATGGACTTAACTACATTTAACAACAACTAGTTTTTTCTTACCAAAAATAAGTTTTGAAAGGAAAATATATTTAATGTTTATTATTTTATTTTATTAAAATGTTAAATATATTTTAGATGTAATAATAATAATAATAATAATTCATTTTCATTCATAACTTCAATTATAATTTTTTCATGTTTGTAAGTCAAATATCAAATAAATTTTTATTAATATTTTATTAAAAATTTGAATAGACTTAATCATCAGGATTAAAAACATGAAGTAGGTTTAACACTAAACGAACTTAATTATTTTAAAAATGACATTTTGGTTTAATACATTAATTGCAAAATATTCATTAGTAAAAGACATAAAAATAATTAATTATTTTGATGAAAAAATTACGCCTAGATCATACAGGTTTATAAAGTAGATGATATTTAGAGATCCGAGATTTACTTTTAATAAAGAAAAAAATTGATTACATTAATGATAAATATTACACAATTTTGATAATTGTAAGTAATTAATAATATATTAATAATCATAAACAAAGTCTTTCGAATTCATAAGGGTCAATTTTAACATTATATACTCGTTCTTGTCCTTTTTATAAGACACTTTGGACAAAATCACACTGACCAATAAAAGTAATTAATTCAGTTGATTTTCTTGATTTTTTAAAAAAATGTTACTAATGTATCAATTTTACCTTTATTAATAATCATTATTTTGTTATGGATGATGTGAAAATATTGAAGTCTAAGAGTATTATGCATTACTATCAATAAAAAGTACAAATATTTAGAGTATTTAATAAGGACAACTAGTGGGAAAAAATTAAATACTTCATAAGAATTGTAAAATGCTTTATAAAAAGGACCATCAATCCCTTCTAAATTGTGCCTTATAAAAAGAACTAGAGAGAGTAGTTATTCTTATAAATTATAGACAAATCTCTTTGGCACTAATAAGAAGCATTCAATTTATGTTAGTATGAGGTTAACTAATTCAAAATTTTAACAATATCACATAATTAAAATTAATATCTTCAAAATGATTAAAAATATCATTTTCATATAATTACCAACTATTTCCAATTAATAAAAAAAAACTATTTTAACAAATTTAAAATAAATTTTAATTTGTATAACAAATACATTTAAAAATTATTAATTATAAGCATACAAAAATCAAGTACACATAATATTTACAATAATAATAAGCACTCAAATTGAGATAATTATATATTATATATTAGATATTCATATATATTATATTTACATTATTTTTCAATTTATAATTTTCATATAAATATTGCATTACTATTATTATATGGAGTAAGAACAAATCATAAAAAAATTCAACGCACTTAATATTTTTTAAGACAGGATTTATTCAATTAAAAATGTAATTAATCATCTTCTTCAATTTTAATGTAATAATATTAATATAATTCTAAATGATTTGAAAATTAATAACTTTATTTATGTACATATATTTTAAAAATATAGTAAAAACAAATATAAAAATATTTGATTTAAACAAACCCATGCAACACACAGGTTTAAAATCTAGTGTGTTAGTAAGAGATCCTTTTATATGAAATTGAGAAGAATAAATAATGACAATTAAATAAATATTAATATATCGTTGGTATGATTTAAATTGAGCTTGAATCTGTTACGGTCTCGTGTTCAAGACTTATGGATGAAAATTAAAAACATGGCTGAGAATGGATACTCTATTAAAGGTGATCAACTAATTAAATTTCTTAACGAAGATTAGTCATTGACAAAATCGATAAATTAGACTTATCATGGTGATCCAACAAAAAATCTTATCATAAATAGTCAATATTAAAACAAAAATCATTTAAGTAATAATTTTAAAAAATTAACCTTTATGATTGTAAAGCTTAAATTTGGTTATCGTGTAAAAATGTCTTTTCACAAAATACATTACACAATAAAAAAAATGAGTAATTATAAACCTACACATTATATACCAAAAAAAAAAAAACCTACACATCATTTTTTGGTGATTGAGTTTAGAAGAGAGATATAAAGAAGAAAAAGGAGAAAAGAGAAAATAATAAAAAAGATAAATGATATGTGTTGAAAATCCCATATGGACTAGTTTTTTTTTTTTTTTTATCAGCAAAAAAAAAAAGATTTCATTAATTACATGAGTAGCTACAGGGTACAAGTGATACCAGCTGCCCATACAGATTACATAGTTTTCAGTACAATTTATAGAACTTCTATATTGTATAGGTGGTTACTAGGTATTAAATGAGGTAGATTCATTTAATAACCAATAACCAGAATACAACATTAACCAAAATGCACCAATAACCAGTAGCCCGAATACACACCCTCCATCCCTCTAAACACTTCATCTTGTGTTATTTAAATTATCCCTCCTTTGCAAAAAACTATGCACCGTCCAAAATAAAGTCCACCAACCATCAAAGTGCGCACCTTACATTTTGTTTTTAGCAACCCGACTTAATGCATGCTTCTGTATTCGCTATCCACTGTGAGAAAGAATAATTAAAATCTCCATGCAGGGCTGCTAACCATGACCAGGCTGAAAACAAAACCATTTGCCATAGCTTCTCCGAATCAAAATTTTCACTGTTAAAAATACATTGATTTCTAACCTTCCATATTGACCACACACAAGCACACTAGTATGTTTCCCATCTACTTCTTTCAGCCTTCCCTCTTAGACATGATGGAATTTGTTGGAAGTGGTGAGACACAGAACCAGTTGGAGCTGATTGATAATTCCACCACGTAAGGCTTTTCCTCCATATAAAGTCGGCCTCCTTACAACTTATAAACAAGTGATCAATGCTTTCCTCTTGTATTCCACAGAGCACACATTTCACATCTGAGAGCAGAGGAATATTTCTTTTTAGCAGATTGTCCCTGGTTGGAAGTCTGTTAAGAAATAATCTCCATATAAAAAAGTGTACCTTCGGAGGTATATTCAATTTCCAAATATTTTCCAGCAATTGCTCATTGTTTTCTCCTCTTCACAGATTATGTAAGGCATTATAAGTAGAACTCACTGTGAAGTTTCTTGATTTATTGGATAACCACCTCCACTCGTCAGAAGCTCCACTCACCATATTACAATTTTCCACCAGATTTTGCAGCACCTCCACTTGGGGTAATTCCCATTCAAACCACCCTCTCCTCCATGCAAATGACCATTTCCACACTTGACCCTCCCACGTACCCATCTCGTTTAAGTGTACTCCTTGTTGTAGTGAATTTGAGAACAACCTAGGAAATGAGGTAGCCAGGGGCACCTCCCCCGCCCAACAGTCCTCCCAAAATCTTATCAACCCACCATCACCTATCTTCCACTTCTTCATTTTACCAAACCAGTCCTCACTGTTCGCTTCTCCGCATACAGTTTTCAAATCCTTCCACCAAGTAGATTCCGAATTATCCCCTCCCTCACTAAGAGCTCTCCATCCCCCATATTTGGACACCACAATTTTTTTCCATAAGGACTCATCATTCTTAAATAACAACCATTTCCACTTGGCAAGGAGTGCCAGGTTAAACAACCTTAAGTTCTTTATACCAAGTCCGCCCTTCTTCTTTGGAGTACATATTTTATCCCATGCCACCCAACTAATTTTCCTACTACCTTCCTCACATCCCCACAAAAAATCTCTTTGAATTTTTATCAATTCTTTCTCAATGGACAAAGGCATTTTAAAAAAAGATAGATAAAAAAGAGGAAGAGGGGATAATACCGATTTGATGAGGCATACCCTCCCGGCAAAAGATAGAACCTTGTGTTTCCAAGTTGATAGCTTCCTCTTGAACTTGTTAACAATTGGTCTCCACATTTTTTCTTTTCTCGGATTATCCCCCACCGGTAGGCCCAAATAAGTAAAAGGAATGTCCATCACTCTACAATTAAGCATTTCCGCAAACCTTTCAAGGGTATTTCTTCCCACACCAATAGCTCCAAATGAACTTTTAAAAAAATTAACTTTAAGGCCCGAGATTAATTCAAAGCACCTTAACATCCCTTTTATTACCTCCACATTCCTCTCCGTAGCCTTCCCAAAGAAAAGTGTATCATTCGCATATTGTAGAATGTCTACTACCACTCCATTTTTCCCAATAGGAAAGCCTTCAAAAATTTTCTTCGAAGATGCCTCCGTCATCATGCCACTCAACCCCTCCGCCACAATGGTGAAAAGAAACGGTGCAAGTGGATCACCTTGTCTTAATCCCCTTTGTGGAACAAACTCCTCCGTTGGACTCCCATTTACAAGCACCGAAATGTGGGTGGAAATAAGACATTGCTTTATCCATTGAATCCATTTATCCCCAAACCCAAGTCTCCGAAGCATGTAGAACAAGAACTTCCAAGACACAGAATCATACGCTTTTTCGTAGTCCACCTTGAAAACTAGACACTTTTTCTTCCTTCTCTTGGCCTCCTCCACCGCCTCATTTGCAACCAACACACTATGTAAAATATTTCTACCTTCCAAGAAAGCACTTTGTTTGGGATCAATCACTCTTGGTAGGACTTTTTTCAATCTTCTTGCAAGTATCTTTGACAATATTTTATACAAACACCCTACTAATGAAATAGGGCGGTATTCCCCAAGGCTTTGTGGGTCCTCCACCTTTGGTATCAAGGATATGAAGGAAGAATTACATCTCTTTGGAAATATCCCATTGCAATGAAAATCCTCAAGAAATCTCCTAATATCATCTTTCATAGTTCCCCGAAATGACTTAATAAACTTGAAATTAAATCCATCCAGTCCCGGGCATTTTGAGCTTCCACACTCCCATATAGCCTCTCTTATCTCCTCTTCCTCAAAAACACTCACTAACACCCCCATTCTCTTCATGTGAAATTTGCAAAAAATTGATCCCCTCCAACGTAGGCCTTTCCCAATCATTTTCTTCAAATGTTTTCTTGAAGAAATTTTTTACCTCTTCTTTTACCTTTTTAGGCTCCTCTTCCCATATTCCTTCTATCATTAGCCCCTTTAACAAATTCTTCTTTCTCCTCCAATTAATACAAGAATGGAAGTATTTTGTATTACTATCCCCCTCTCTCAACCACTTCATGCTTGTTTTTTGTTTTAAAAGAGATTCCCTTTTTCTAGCTACTTCCCAAAATTCCTCTTGTAGCTTGACTCTCATCACTTTCTCCTCTTCACTTAGCGCCATTACTTCCTCCTTTTTGTCCAATCCATTCAACTTCTCAACAATACTTCTATGCGCCTCATGTACATTACCAAAAAGTGTGACATTCCACACCTTAAGTCTTCTTTTTAGCTCCTTCAACTTTTCCTTAAGGACAAATCCTCCCCACCCATGGATATCCATTTGTTGCCAAGTTGTATTTACAAACTCCACAAATTTTTTATCATGAAACTAACAATCAAGAGATCTAAAAGGTTTTGGGCCCCAATCTATTTTAGAAAGTCTAAGAATAATAGGACAATGGTCCGATATGTTCCTTTCTAAAATTAATTGGGAGCATCCCGGCCACCTTTGACACCATTCCTTTGAAACCAAAAAGCGATCAAGTCTACTTTTAGACTTACCGTTTGGTCTAAACCACGTAAAGCTTCCACCAACTCTTGGCACATCTTCAAGTTCCAACTTCAAAATAAATTGATTGAACAAGCTTGTCTCGCCTCTTCTAGCTTTAAGTCTTCCATCCCCAATTCTTTCCGAATTATTTCTAGTAGCATTGAAATCTCCCATAATGCACCAAAGCTCAATGTTACTTCTCTCTTTTTTTTTCTTCAACTCTTCCCATTGTCTTTTCTTTTTATCAAAGTCACACGAAGTGTATATATTGACAATTACCACTTCACATCCTTCCTCCCTCCAAACCCCTTCAATCCCGATATAGTCGTCCCCCATAAAATGACTTCTAACTTCTAATTCTTCTTTGTTCCACAAACATAATAACCCTCCTGCTGTATGTACCGCTGGGTTCACCAACCATTCAACATCTCCACCCCCCCCCCCCACAATGCTTGACACAATTGCTTACTCACCCTCTCTTTTTTTGTTTCTTGCACACACAACACTTGTATATTTTCCTTTATAACTAACTCCCTCACAAACCTCCATTTCATTCTATCCCCCAATCCCCTAACATTGTAGGATAACATCTTCATAATAATACTTCATTCACCCCTTCTCTATATTTCTTCTTCACCTCTTCGATATTCTTTTTATCTCTTTTTTCCATGCATACTAATTTTTCCAAAATCTGATTATCATTCCCCCCTGTCACCCCCATCTCCTTCCCTACATCCCATACCTTTTTTGCCTCCTCCATTTGATTTAGTTCCCAAAAGTTTTTGTTGCAATTCTGGATGATATCATCATTCAAGGCTAAGCTTTGGTTGAAAGACGTTTCCCTTAGGTCCCTGCGATATCTAGCAGTTGAAGTCTTCCGATTCTTAGATAGAGTTGATTCAGACACCATCGATCTTGATCTTCTCAAAACGTCATATCTACCTCGTATCCTTCCTCTAACCACCCTATTCAATTGCACATTGGACTGACTAGAAGACGTCGTCCCTTCCGCTACTGCTTCTTGCTTTCCCCTATTCATTGATATCACTTTTTTTCCTTTTTCTTTGTTGTGCTCTTTCTCCACCTCCTCTGCGTTTGATTTCTCCACTGGCCTAAATGTCTGATCCTTCTTACGACACTTTATCTCTTTCAAGGGAAGTTCCTCCTTATTCGTTCCTTGGCCCACTTCAGTATAAATGGTATTACCCACCTCTTCAATTACGTCGACTTTGTGTAGCAAATTGGGCTTATTCAACTTTTCCTTCGTAGATACCTAACAAGTCCTAGTTGGGCTCTCCAATAACTCCAGCAGGCCCATACTACCTCCTCCACTTTCCTCCCCCTGTTCAAATTTGAAAATGACCATTGTGCACTCCAAGTACGGTTAGGTGTATTATCCTCCCTCATGTGAACTTCTTTCAAGACCTTCTGCATACTTCTTTCTGCTGTCCTTTCATGTCTTCCCTCCTCCATCCAAAGTTCTACATGTGTCTTCTCCTTCATCTATGTATTACCCGTTAGCTCCTCCACCATATTCCCCTCTGGATCTACTTTTCTTTCCACACCAGACATTTGGAGTGTCTCAGCGCCCTCTTCCCTCCACCTTCCATAGACTTCCGACGAGCACTTCGATTTAGATGAAGCCATGTCCATTCCATAGTTGCTTGGTGTGGTTGATGCTTCTTCAATAGATCGATCCTCCCTCCATCTCCAGCAGCTGCAGTTCTTTATTAAAGGACTCATTTCCTCGGTGATTTTTATCAAATGGACGTTTCCATTAATCCTTATATTGCTACAATAATCAATCTATTTTGCCAGAGGTGTGCTTACTAATATGCGTGCTGAGTCCACTTTCTGTAACATCTCGGTTTCAACATCCATCTTAACATATGATCCAAAGAACCCAGTTATTGTTTTGAAACATGTCTCACCCCACACATTTAGTGGGATGCCATAGCATCGTAACCAGGTGAATCTTTTCCCACTTAACACCATTGGGGACCATTTCTGTACTGAGTTAAAGAAGGAAAGGAAAGATTCCTCTCCCTTTTCTATTTTTTTCATTCACCATTTTCTCATCTACTCCAGAAATAAGGACTAAATCATCCCCAAGATACCTCAGTTTTATATCTCCCATCTCCTCAGAGCACACCATCTCTTGGATCCTATCAAACATCGTAGGATCTCTCAGCCACCCCACAAAGCATTTGTTAACCCAAGCCATGTCTGTTTCTTCAATTTTTAAGTCTGTCCCGACCCAACCTTCCTTTCTCTCCTTCGTTGTCCCGTTTTGCTTCGCCTGCCACCTTGGGTTTTGTCTTGTTGGTTGTTCTTTTATCACTTGTGCATAAGTCTTGTTAGATACCATCATCGTGTTTGTTCTTTGTCCTCCATCACCTGTCTTCTTTATCACTCTTACCACCGATTTATCTCTTCTATATTCTTTTGTATTATATCCCACCCTTCTATCTTCTTTTCTGTATTTAGGGATATTCACAAACATCTTCACCTCCCCAATGTGTATCTGATCTAGCTGTTGTTCGAGCCTTTTCACGTCTTGTACACCCAGAAATCGTACAAAGCCGTATCTACTCCCCCCTCATTCCTCCTTTTTGCAATGAAGACCGTCCACACTTTTCCCCATTTTATGAAGATTTTCCAAAGGTCAAATTCAATATACTCCTCTGGAAATCTTGAAAAGAAGAATGTTGTCAAATCCTTCCAATCGTCATCACTCCTCCTTGAAGCTTCTCCTCTTTGGTAGTTTCGATTTCCCCACCTCTCACGGTCTTTCTCAGCCTCACTCACTCTCCCTCTCTCTCTTGTTCTCTCTCTACCTCTCATTCTCTCACTAATTCCCATATGGACTAGTGGTATGACCAAATTAAAGTATATAAATGAGAGGTAACCCTCACATTATATGTCAGTTTTGTAGGGTTGAGTTAGGTCTTAACCGAAATTATAAGATGGTATCAAAGTCCATCCTAAAATCCATTAACTGGTTATTGCCTCTTTATATGTGTGCACGTTAACAAGTAAGCAGAGGTGTATGCTATCAGTGAATTCTAAGGTGCACCTTTGGTGCAAATATGCACCTTACAAAGTCACTTACAACATCCAATTTTCAACTGTTCCAGTATAGGATTCTTCCGTTAGGGTTAGAGGTTACTTACCCAAAGCATTCAAGTACGTGTGTTTCCTGTTTTTCATATTTGAGGGGGATTTAAACTCGAGCTAATGGGTCAAGGTCTCAAGATGCTTTGAAAAATGAGCCTAATGTTTAGTGATAAGTCAGTTTATGACCGCAAGTCTAACTGTATATGCCTCAACCTAAAATTGAAAGGTGCATTCCGTGGGTCTAACACATATATGGCTCGACCTAAAATCGAGAGAGTATACAACCTCCAACCTTGAGTCGAAGAGTCAAATGAGACTTAAAAACCATATAAGAAGAACATGTTTGACATATGACTCAGCTAAAAACAGAGAGAGTACATCAACTATTTATAAAATTGGGCCAGAAACTGTACGTTTGCGACCTTTGTCTACGATCGAGGTTTAGAGAAAAAAAAGAAAGTAAAACTAACTTTCTTTAAGGTTTCATCAAATTCTCTTTGATATTCTTCTTTTCTGCTCCGCTATCTTAGCCCACCTCCCCCATCTTGCTCCGCCCTACACAACCGAACAACTACAACCAAAAGGCACCCCAACTCCTTCCCGATCCCATTTTAGTTTACAAAGGAAAAAAAAATTTACACTTTATCATTTAATTGTTGACTTTGATTTTCATACTAAATAAATAATTTTACATTTTTAATTAATTAGAAATCATTTCATATGATTAATTAGAAATTATCTACATAATTTTAAAGTAATTATTATAAAAATAAACAAATTTAATATAATTTGGATTATAGTGTAAAAGTTTAGATTTTGAATACATTCTAATTAAATTTTTAATTTTTAACTGTTGTCGTTTTTTACCTTTGGATTTTTTTTTATCAGTTTGGTACTACATAAATAACTGTTATATATATCTTTAACATGATTCTTGACATTTCAGCTAAGCCATTTGACCCTCCGGAGCCCCCAATCATCAAAAAGAAAAATGGAGCAAAGTGGGCCATAATAGGTACGCATGAAATGATAAATATACTTTTCTTTGTCATTAGAAACAATTATTATATTTATATATTAACTAATACTCCCTCCGATCCTTTATATAAGAAACAAAAGGACATTTTTTTTGTCCTAATTATAAGAAATATAGACCCACTTTAAGATGTATTAATTGCTAGTTTTCTTTTTTACCCTTCATCTTGTAAAATCCATTAATGAGACACATACTCATTTCTTATGCATTTATTGGTCTATTAACAATATAAGTTACACTTATTGGTGGAGGTGTAGTGTCATTAATGTAACCACTACTTAAACCAATGAATTTAAGGGGTATTTTTGAAATAAAATTAAAATTTATGACATTATTAATTGTAACTAACTAACTTAACTATTTTTATTGGTCTTGACGATTTAATTATTTGTTTCTTATATAAAAGGATCAGAGGGAGTACTTTAGCACGTGCAAAGCATAGAATAAATATTTATTTTATATAATTAAAATTAATAATTTATAATAAATAAATATTTTTTAATATATAAATTATATTATAATTAAAATATGTAATGAATAATTTTTTAACATATAAATTATATTTTAAATTTATAATAAATAATTTATGTTGTAATATATTGTTATTTTTAATTATTGATAATTTTTTTAAAAAAAATTCAAATTCAAGTTAGAAAACTAAAGATGTGAAACATGATAAATTGAAAGAGATAAGAAGTTAAGTTAAATCATTTAGTTGATATTAAAAGTATAAGAAGATATATCGGATGTATGTTGGGAACATGAGTAATGATATTCATACAACAAGTTTTTCCAACAAATTGTACAACAATAGTCAGGTTAGCAAAAAAATCAAATTTTAATGAGAAAAAAAATCCCAGTTCAAAAAAAACAAATCAAATCTTAATAAAAAAGAAAACAAATCCAGAAAAAAAATCAAATTTGATAAATAAAGATAAAAAAAATCTCGTCCCCTTTCGCTATGTTTTCGTTTTCATTCAAAAAATCAGAGTTGAATAAAATCGTAGTGTGAATCTTCAATGTCATCAAAACAATAAGTTAAAGTCAATAACCATTGTTATTCAGTTAATTTCACTTATACTAGTACATATTTTATTGCAAATAAAAAAAATGATATAGCATGAACCTGAAAATGCCAAGTGAAGATGACTACTTTTATGTCACTGAGTGATGGGATTTATTTATTTATTTTTATCAAATTTGATCTTTTTTTCTGGATTTGTTTTCTTTCTTTATTAAGATTTGATTTGTTTTGTTTTTTTTTTTTTGAACTGGAATTTTGTTTTTTTCATTAAAATTTGAATTTTTTGTTTAACTGGCTATTGTTGTACAATTTGTTGTAAAAACTTATTGCATGAATATCATTACTCTAGGAACATGTTTGAATTTTGAGGATAATATATATATATATATATATATATATATATATATATATATATATAGAGGATTGCTAACATACTCTCACCTCTTTTTTAGTTGGAATATGTTAACAACCTACACAAAAAATTTAGGACAAAAAAACCCACACATCTCTTTCATTTTAGTTATTTATATCAGGGACATAATAGTAATTAATGGTTTAATTTTGAAAAAAATTAAAAGCTCAATTCTCTCTCCTCGACCCCACTCATTCTCCTTCCAGATTCTCTTCTTTTTCCCTATTTGTCAACAACAATTTCGTTTGCATCTTCTCCCAATTATCTTCTCTAATAAGGATACAAGGATTTTAAGATTCAAATATTGTTTTGCTGGATTTATAAAGAACACGCATGCGACATGTGAGCAATCTTTCTTAGAAAAAAAAAAGACAAAAGAAAACACATGCAGATTTCTTAACAAGTTGTTCCACTTCCGTACCAAATCAAATGAGAAAAAATAAAGATTGCCTATGAAGACTTACCAAAATCTTATTAAATCTGTTATATTTATGGGTTTTCATTCATTTTGGTTTAAGGGGGGTGCCATGGGGACATTTTGGACTCGCAGGATAGGGGCAAGGATGATGGTGCCCGTTCAGTTTGGATCCGGTGGGGTCGTGGCGACGCTTCGATGCAGTAGAATGTAGATGGAAGTGGCACCAGCAGAGAAAAGGGAGAAGAAAACATAATCTGGAAAGAGAATGAGTGCGATCAAGGAGAGAGAAAGATTTTAATTTTTTTTCAAAACTAAACCATAAATTACTATTATGTCCCTGATATAAATAACTAAAATAAAAGATATGTGTGGGTTTTTTGTCCTTAATTTTTGGTGTAGGTTGCTAACCTACTCCAACTAAAAAAAAGGTGAGAGTATGTTAGCAAACCCCATATATATATAAGATCTGTAATGTACACCCATTTGTTTTTTAGAAGGATTATGTTAGCAAGCTAGAACTATAATTTTTTTTAAAATACATCTAAGATGTAATTTGCTAACATACTCCTTTTGAAAATCAAGTGGGTGTACATGCGCACGTGTCTGCATGTGTAAATTAGTTATTTTCTGGATGGTTGACATGGGCCTAGTATAGGTGGGTTCCAAAATGACCCAAATTTGAACTAAGTTCTGTAATAGGCTAAAGATTTGATGCATGGGTAGTTATTGTATAGGAAAAACAATTGATGCATATTTCTTATTAAATAAGAGATTTCACGATGTAATGAAAGGACCTGACCAATTCAATCAATTTTATTATTTTCTAGCAACTTACTTTCTTTACAACTTCATTTATAGCTTTTATTACAACTTTCTTTACCGCACTTCCTTAAGAGTACTGTAGTTTAGTCGACTTCAGTTCAATTGCTAGAAAGCTCTTTGAAGTGGAATAAGAACCTAATAAAGAAACATAGTCCCTTTCTGAGTCTCTCACTTTAAGGGTAATTGTTTCGTTGGTTATTATTCGTTTTCAAACGGGTAATTAGTTGAGTTTGGAACTAACAAAATTTTGGCATGCCTGGTGGGACATCAGTCATCTTAAACTGAAGTTCCCTTCACCATCCCATGATCAAGATTTTCGTATGCAATTGTGATATAGGTGAAGTATATCAAAGATGGAATCGACTCTAACAACGTGAGGGACTTCTAGTGGTTGAGTTAAGACATAATCGAGCACGATTGCAACTGCTATAGTTATACCCCCCCGATTGTCAACACATAGATTAGTCCAACAACTGCCACCATTTCTAGACCTCGTCACCCCCATAAGGCTTCATCGTCATCAATAAGTCTGCAGGTGACATGGGACATAATCCTGCAGTTATTCCCACAATAATTGTTGTTGTTCCTCCACCTTCGCAACACTTTACAAGTGATCAAGAACCTTATCTTATTATTGCCCTTCCTATATTCGCTAATAGATGGAGGGGCTACATGATATCATGTATCAAATCTCCAAACAGTTGGGAGACATTATCAAACCCATGGTGCAGAATGAGATTCAAAAGGTTAGAGAAGAAGAGCAACGACAAGGCTACCATCGTGAAGCTTGGGCTACTTCAATTTAGAGTTACTAGCCGAATTCATTTGCAACAACACTAGTTCTTGCTCAATCAACAGTGGAGGCTGCCTGGTCCCCATCGTTCCAATTTGGAATACTGCAGATGGCTAGGCAACCTCCACATGCCACAAGGGTTATTAGATTGCCTTCTCACTTTAGGCCATTAGAACTAATCTTAGAGGCCAAAACCTGCATTGTGTGGCCACCCCAAATCAGCCGTATGGGTATTGTTAGCAATCAACTTGGGGGTAATAAGTGTACAAGCCTTATGGGTTCCCATATCTTGTTTAAGGATAAGGAAGATAATCATTTGTCACAGCTACCCCTAGGAATCCTCAGCCGACATGGATAGATGAAAGAACCTCTATTAAACCATTGATCGATCTTAACATGATAATTGAGGCTATTAGGAAGCATTTTAGGGTTTAGCTAAAGCCCATTAATAATCATTTATAGGAAAGCTTATCTGGAGTGTATATAAGGTTGCACCGTTGCTAAAGGGTTATAAAGTCCACAATTTTGCAACTTTCTCAAGCAAAGATGAGAAATTGACTATGGAGAACATTAGCCATTTTATGGACCAATGTAGAGAGGCTAATCAAAATGACTATTACATATTACAATTGTTTCCTTTTTCTATTATGGACACAACCTTTACATGGTACTCAAGACTTCCATCCAATTCTAACTACAATTTGGTTTATATAGGTGCTTCCGAGATAGATTATATTTTCCTCAACTTGATGTGTTTATGGCTAATTTGATGAACACAAACAATAAGCAAATGAGTCAATTGCTAAATACCTAGAGAGGTTTATGGCCACGAGGAGAAAGTGCAATGTGCAATTCCCAGAAGTTGAATACGCCAATAAAGTTGTTGGGAACATGTATCCCAAGCTAAAGGAAAAGTTGATAATGCAAGAGTGTGTAGAACTTTCCCAGTTCACGTCTAAGGCAACTAGGGTGGAGTAATTCATTCTTGAGCTAGAATAGAGAAAATATCCTAGAGAGGGGTGAGAAACATGTAGGTGGTATCTATGATACTCGATGAGCATGGAGAGTCATCAAATGAAGAAATGATAGTTGAAAATTCTAAAAGGAAAGCCATATTCCTGTCCATCCTTAAGGCCTTCAAATGGTAAAAAGGCAGAGGCTAAGGAACATTACCTTTTCTATATTTCCAGGGCTGATTAAGTCTTCAATTATCTATTGAAGGACAATAGCAAATAAAGCTACCACAAGGGCGAAATATTTTTGAGGAGTTAACAAATAAAAGGTATTGTAAATGACATAATGCTTATAGTCATTCTACTTCAGATTGTCTTGTTTTCATGAATACTTACCAAAAGGCTTCGAAAGAAGGACAACTTAGGTTAGGCAACAAAGGAATGGAAATAAAGATTGACACTAATCCATTTTTATGTGAACATGGTGCCAACTGCCAAGTAGAAGCAGAAAATGACTCCCAAACCTAGTGGGCAATCAAAGTACCAATGGAGGCCCAAAGGAAGCATAAAAGAAGCAACAACCAACAAGAATCCACTTGCCAAGAAGGTGGAGAAACTACAGAGATACCTTAAGTTAACAGATGGACAATAAAAGTAGTCGTTGCATAGTAGGTGTGTAATAAGGTGACTATGCAACATGGGATAACCACACTACAAATTTCCTTAATGAACAATGATGATTTGAGGAAAGCCAAAATCAAAGGTGGAGAAGGAACATTGATTCCTTAATAAATATATGGAGAATGGACGAGCCTAATTGATGATACACCTTTTAATCTTGAGGTGACAAGGCTGCACAAGCCAATAAATGAGATGAAAAAACACTTAAAGCCTATTTATGTGAGGGCAACCATTGACGACATACCATGTATTAGGGTGTTTGTAGACAACAGAGCCTTTCTAAATGTGATCAATCATGGAAACAACTACAATGGAAGACCTCTTCACACATCGACTATGTGTGAGTTCACCTCACAAGGTATTAGGCTAAAAAGACAAGCTAATGCACAACCTATATGCACTATCGAAGAAATAACTAATGAAGGTGATTGAAGATTTGATTTGAAGATTAAACCAACATTTCCCAATTAAGAGGAGCAACCATTGAAATATTAGGGGAAATACCTGGGGCAAAATGACTCTTGGGATCCTAGATAACTTCAGCCGATACAGAGGGTGCTACCTTCATTTAAGGTGCAAAACCCTTTACTAGAAGTTAATATGGCGATAGTTGGATAACCCCATAATGACCAAAGTAAGTGGTACGCTTGATAAAGAAAAGCTATCCAATAAGCTGCAATAGGGATTGCTTCATCTAGGATTACCATGAAATGCTCGGATTAGGAAGGTCATTAGTAGAGCATTGACTCACTTTCAAAGAGGGATTCAAGCTGCATAATTAGTTGCTAAGACACTTTAATTTATAACTTATATCAAAGAATAAGGAAGAAATTGAGTGGTTGTTAGCAACAAGTTTCATAATAATAGTTAAGTTCATAGGTTGTTTGTCCAATATTGTATTTTCCACAAAGAAGAATGGGCAAGTAAGAGTCTATATTGATTTTCGTAACTTGAATTTAGCCACTCCAAAAGTTGACTATGCCATGTTAGTCGCATATATGCTAGTGGATGCTGACCAATAATGGAATGCTCACTTTTTTGAACGACTATTCTGGATATAACTAGATATAATTAGTCGAGAAGGATGTTCACAAAAAATCTTTAGGTTCCCTAGAGCCAACGACATTTTTGAGTAGTAATGCCATTTTGACTCAAGAATGTTGATCGTTAAATTGAAAGTTTATTTCACATAATTCACATTTACAAAATTTTATATTAATTAAAAACTATTTGATACCCCGTTTATGTACATCAAAATTTACATAATTTATACTTATAAAATATATGCAAATATGAACCATTTGATTACTTTTTTATGGTTTAATTTTTGACAGATTTTGACACAAACAATCAAGGTAATATAAAGTTATAATTTAATGATGGATTGATATAAATCATATTCTATATAAAGTTATCGATGGTGTAATAATTAATTTGATCCCTCCTCATATATGTGTGTGTTAAGTATTATAATCTCCATTCGTGTGTCAGCATAACCCTGACTACAAGATGTAAATGTGTAGGAGTTTCTTCAAGCCTCGGAACCATCATTTTATTCCTTGGCTTGTGGTGGTTGCATAAAGTTGTAAGGGAAATGATAGCAAAAAAACGCAAAGAAAAGTTCTTCAAACAAAATGGAGGATTGTTGTTAGAACAAAGACTATATTCTGGTGAAGTTAATGTTGACAAAATTAAACTCTTCAACTTAAAGGACTTAGAGAAGGCCACCGATCACTTCAACATAAATAGAGTACTTGGAAAAGGAGGCCAAGGCACTGTTTACAAAGGGATGCTAGTAGATGGAAAAATTGTTGCAGTGAAAAAATTTAAGGTCAAAGGAAATATTGAAGAATTCATCAATGAATTTGTCATCCTTTCACAAATTAACCATAGAAATGTGGTTAAGTTGTTAGGATGTTGTTTGGAGACTGAAATTCCTTTGCTTGTTTATGAATTCATTCCTAATGGTAACCTTTCTGAATATTTACATGGACAAAATGAGGACTTACCAATGACATGGGATATGCGTTGGAGAATTGCCACTGAAGTTGCCGGAGCTCTATTTTACTTACACTCTGTTGCTTCTCAGCCCATTTATCACAGAGATGTCAAGCCAACAAATATATTATTGGATGAGAAGTATAGGGCAAAAGTAGCAGACTTTGGTGCATCAAGAATGGTTTCCATTGAAGCTACTCACCTCACTACTGCAGTTCAAGGAACTTTTGGATACTTGGATCCTGAATATTTCCATACTGGTCAATTGACAGAGAAGAGTGATGTCTATAGCTTTGGAGTGGTTCTTGTTGAACTTTTAACAGGGCAAAAGCCAATATCCTCTGTGAAAGAACAAGAACTTAAAAGTTTGGCTTCATATTTTGTTCTGTGTGTGGAGGAAAATCGTTTGTTTGATATTATTGATGAAAGAATCACGAAGGAAGGTGAGAAAGAACACATAATTGTAGTTGCCAAACTTGCAAGAAGATGCTTACTGTTGAATGGGAAAAAGCGACCAACCATGAAAGAAGTCACATTAGAATTGGAAAGTATCCAAAAACGGGAAAAACAATCTGATGCACAAGAGCACCACGAAGAACTTGAGTTTGCTGGAATTGAAGACAGCCAATTTTGGGCAGCGTATTCGACAACTTCAAATTCAGGGCAAACTTCAGATAGCAAAGCATTAACCTTGGAGATTATGCCTATTCTTATCAAATAATTGATGAATTTTCTTAACTTGTTTTTATCGTGTGTAAAAAAAAAAACCATACATTTTGGTTAGACACGTGGAAGATTGTAACTGTCAAAACCATAATTATCGAGAGTTAGTGACCGATTCAAGGGGGGGCAAGCAGGGGCCTTGCCCCCTCCCTTAGGATCCTTTATGTATGTATAAGAAAAGAATCAAAATAAAAATTAAAAAAAGAATAAAAAAATAGATTTTTAAATTAATATTTACTTAATTCCCTTTTATTAGTGGATTTTATATCTAGTTTTACACATCAATTTAATAATAAATATTTTTGTTAAACTTATTATTTATTAAATAATTATTTATTAGAAGTTAGATATTTAACTAATTATGTAAAAAAAATTCTTGCCCCCACCCCTTTTGATACACTCTGGATCCATCTTTGTTGAGAGTATGATTATTGTATGATAGAACCGTGTTCCTTGTAAGCTAGCCAATGTGGTAGCTTAAAACTATTAAAAATAGCCAATCTTGAGTTTTGAAAACTGGCTTTTAGTCACTTTTTTTATAAATCATAACCTAAAAAGATCCTCGAATGAATTTGATTTTTTAACTTGTTTCATATGAAAATAGACTTAACAAATTTTCCAACAAGTATTCATTTGCTTAAAACAAATAAAAAATGAACTAGTCAGTTTCCCAAAATCAAGTAAATTAACACATCTAACAATGTACCAAAAAAAAAATTAACACAACTAACTAATTGATTAAAATAAAAACAGAAAGCTCCTAGTCAATTAAAATGTTCTTGATTTGCCCCTAAACATTTTTGAAGGTTCCTAGTCGATTTGGACTTGGATCAAATCGATTATGCCCTGTAAATCTGTAATAGCTATAACTTAATATAAACGACTAATTTTCATTTAAAAATCATTTTAAAACACCTGCAACAACTATTTTAACACTTAACATTGAAGCATTTGCGACTCCTAAAACTTTAAATTTCATCATTTAATCATCAAAATCATATTTTTAAGCTCTCATTTACAAAGTCATTCTATCATTTTATTCTTCAACTTGTATTATCTACCCTGAGTAAATCTTTTTTTCTCCACTTGTAATTCTTGTGAGAGGGTGAGGTATCATTTAAACCTTGTATATAAAGAGTGAAGTATTCCTTGAGGGTATAGATATCCTTTATAGTGAAAAAGATGGGGTATCCTCTAAGAGATTAAAGCTTAAACACTTGGGTGAAGCATTCTAAAAATTGAAAAATGCTCTGATTTTGTAAAGATTTTCGGGCACTTATTGAAACTCAGCATATATAAGGGGAAAATCTCGGGCATATAAAGGGACTGGATGTAGGTTACAAATACTAGTAGCTGAATTAGGATAAATCTTTATTTTAATTTTTTCTTCTCTGCACCCTTTAATTTCTACGTTTGCTGCACAATACTTATGGACTATTTCCTACTAACTTGTTGTTTTTATTGTATGCATTGTTGTTTGATTTAGCTTGCTTCTTTCCTATATTCTTTCAAGTCATGTTGTAATCATCTACAATATTTGCATCCTTTTTAGACTTATATTGTTGATTTATTATTTGAGTGCAGCAAAATGCATAATTTTTCAAAGTTATTTGAAAATATGGAATGGTTGTATTTACCCTCTTTTTGAATGATGGTAGCCATTGCTAACACCATAGTTTTATTAACCGGACTGAACCGGCCGGTCGGACCGGGAACCGGTGAATTAATTGGTTCGGTCCAGTCATCGGATCGGATATGTCATCCGCTCGTTGAGACCCGGTGTGAGTTGGGCGGGTCTCTGATCGAACCAGTGAATCGTGGGCAACAACCCGGACCGGTTCACCCGTACAACTGCCGCAGCCTTCACCTTTTAAGGAAAATAAAAAAACTGCAACACAAATGTCACAAGCCGGATAGTTTTATTAACCGGACTGAACCGGCCGGTCGGACCGGGAACCGGTGAATTAATTGGTTCGGTCCAGTCATCGGATCGGATATGTCATCCGCTCGTTGAGACCCGGTGTGACTTGGGCGGGTCTCTGATCGAACCAGTGAATCGTGGGCAACAACCCGGACCGGTTCACCCGTACAACTGCCGCAGCCTTCACCTTTTAAGGAAAATAAAAAAACTGCAACACAAATGTCACAAGCCGGATTCAAACTCTAGTCTTTAGAGTCTGCTGAAAACAGAATTGCCATCTGAGCTACAATAGTTGTTTGAAAATAAAGTGCGAAAAGTAGTATATATATTATACGTAGTGAGCAGTCAAATACAATTAAAATACACTAAATTACAAAAATTATATAAACTGGATTTGAACCCAATACCCTATGAATTTTTAGAGAATGTGTCACCACTAAGCCAACATAAGTAGTTGTTAAACGTTTGCCAAATTTAATATATATATCATACAAAATTATTTATAGTATTAATTTAATATATCATACAAATTATATACTATTAAACTAAATATTATCAGTAATAATAAAATGTTATATTAATTTGTGAAATTATAATATTATTAATTTGTGATGTAATTTTTTTTTGGTTTTTTTTAAGGCAGGATATAAAATTTTCAATTTTTTTTAATAAAGACCGGGTCATGCGGTTCAATAAGTGACCCATTGGTTCGACCATTGACCTAGTAATCCCGTGCCTTTACTGGGTCGATCACCGATTGGGTTTTTAAAACTATGGGTAACACTACTCCCTCATGAGTCATTCTTTAACAATAGTCCGTTCCTAAAAGAAAAAAAAAAAAAAGAAACTATGGTCATACATTCTTTATTAGTTAAAGGAATATACAACAAGCAAAAAATTTCCCCCCCAAAATTTTCAAGACAACAAAGTAATTTTAAATGCAACAGAAAAGGTAACAAAAATTTAAAATTTTAAATATAATTCAAGTAACAAAAATTTAAAATTCAAAATATAATTAAATGATTAATTTGAATCATTTATGTAATTGGGACAAATCAGTAAATTTAGAAACGTTATATAATTAAATTAAATTAATAAATAGTATATTTAAGGCATTAATTAGCTAATTAAATTTAAATTTCAAATATTTTATGCATTAATTAATAAAATTGTGCATTAATTTAATTTGCCCAAATTGATCTCATGATTCAAATTCTGCTTAATATATAATCAACATTTAGTTTCTCCTTCTCACCCTCTAATTTTTTAACACACTTTCTCTTCCTCTCCTCTATGATGTTTTTTCCTCTCTCCCATGCTTCACATAAAAAAATGAGGTCTTAAAGCTTTGGAAACTCTTTTTCTTTTTTTTTTTTTTCTGAAAAAATTGTCACTTCTTTTCCTTCCGAAAACTCAAAGCTTTAACATTTAAAGTAAGTTTTTTTTTCTCTTTTAAACTTTTTATTTAAAAACTATTTTTTAAGTCCTGAAGATAACATTTTGTATATTTGTTTTTAGATAATGAATTCAAGGAATGTGTTTTTTTATGTTGTTGCTACACTTGCATTAGGGAGAAGGGAAGAAGTTGTCCATTCTATGATGTGACAATCCACAAAGACCAAATGATATAATAATCGGAGTAGTCTACTTTTAGCGTCTTCTTCTTCTTCAATTTTTTTTTTTATCAATTTTGAAAAGCATGAAATAATTATTTTGATGTTAATATTTGTGTTTTAGTCCTCAAAGATTCTTATGTAATGTAAAAATATATTAATGGTTGAAATAACTAAACTACTTTAATTACTTAGACTATTTTTTCTCTTTTTACTCCTATTCTGGTAGTTTGATTTTTTAGCATGCATGATAGTGAAAAGAAGTTAAACAATAAAGGATTGAAAAATCTGGTCATTTGAAGGCGCATGAAGTGCCAAGGGAAGAAAGATAAAGTGGTGTGCAATCAAAATCTCACACAAACAATGTTTTAAATAAGCCATCCTCAAGGTAAAAAAAAAAAAAACTTCTCTAGAAACAAAGGGGAAAGATGCTGACAAGGCGGGAAAGCTTCAAAAAATGAAGAGAGAAAGGAAGAAGAAAAGACAAAAGGAATAATGTGAATTTTGATGATCCTTCACACATGTAGAAGAGAACAAAATATTTATATCTTGATGACTGGAAGTGCCTACAGATGTTTTATACAAAAAAAATTACACTTTTTCTGACTTTTTTTTTTATAGTTTTTTTATCATCTTTTTAGCTGTCACATATCAAGTTCATATAGCATTTCAATTCACATTCTTCAATTGTATGAAAGGAATAAAATTTCTTTGGATAATTTTGTAATGATAGGATTCAATTGTAAGAAATGAGGTTATTAACTCCAACATTAGAGGTATAGGATACATATCTTTGATTCTTCCACCACTACCAAATTATATGTTAATTTTTCTCTTTTATTTTTTGTGGTTTTAGTTTAGTATATAATTTCTGTTATTGTAATTTTAATTTTTAAAAATAACAACAAATGATGTAAAATATGGATGGAAAGATATTTTTGTTAAATCATTAAACTCGAAAATATTTATTATTTCCTTATTAATTAATTATATTAATTAATTAATATAATATTTATATTATATTTAAGAATTCAATTTATATATATATCAGGATAATTGATTTTGAAAATGCTATTAACATCATTTTTTAAAAATTAATTGATATTATTGGCAATTAATTTTTGTGAGTAACGTATTTGCATGGGGTTATAATTTCTATTCCATTCATAAATAAATGATTATAAGTTAAAATTTAAAATAATATACATAACTGCATTTTCACGGAATAAAATTTATATCGTAATAATTAATAACTAAATTATATTTGAATTTGAACCCATAACAAAAATATATTTAATAAATTAATAACATAATAAAGTTAAAGATCCTTGCCATATTTTTTTTAAATAATTCATAATTGATTTGAAAAAAAAATTGATCTTGAAAATATTTGTTATATTCTTATTAATTAATTATATTAATTAATATAATGTTTGTATTATATTTAAGATTTTTGTTACTCTTTTATATATAAAAAGATAATTGATTTTCAAAATTATTTCAATCAGTATTATAATTAATCTCAACATTAATTTAATCTCAAAAATAGATGTTAATTTCCCTATTAATATAATTTAAAATATAAGGACATTTTTCCTTTAAATAATTTTATTTCAGTCTCTAATATAATTAATCTCCAAATTGTTTTACAAATTTCATTTAATAAACTTAATTGATTTCTAATTAATAAATTTTATCAAACTAAATTTAGTATACTAATTACTATATTAAATTTTATCTACTAAATTAAAAAATAAATTTAGATTATGTTTTTTTTTATTTGTTAAGATAGAAAATTCGTTTAAAGCATTTAAAAATATTTTTTAACATATGTGTCACATATTTAATCAATTAGTATTTAATTAGAATTTAATATATTCGTCAATTATATGAGTCAAATAATTTCAAAATATCAATGGACGAAATAATGTTGCAACTTTAATGTAAATAAAATATGTGCTTAATATTTCCACAATATCAATTCATCAATTAACATTTAATTCTATAATATTATTTTGTATTACTGACTTTTCTCCTATTCTAACGCTACAAGAGCTATCTCTATTTTACCTTTCATTTTTTTTCTTTCTTTTTTTTTTTTCTTTGCAAACATTGCTCATCAATAATCTGAAGCTGCAGGTATAAACATCATATTTTCTTCTCTGTCTATTTTGAAGATCTATCTAAGGATCTGAATGGTAGTTTTAATATTCGTACCTTAATTTGTGAAATTTGGGGTAATCATTTAGTAGCTAAGAAACTTTCTAAGTCTTCATCGAGGCTTTCAAGTGAAATTTGTGAGTAGAAAAGCCAATAAGGTGGCTCATTTACTGGCTAGACACTCTTTTGAGAATCCTGATATTTATATTTTCCATTGTAATCCTCTATGTATTCAACATATTATTGAAATGGAAAAGCAATGATTCTCTTCTGTCAAAAAAAAATATCCATACCTTAATTTTGGATTAGTGTTTGTACCTTAATTATTTAAAATCAATATATATACTATTAAAATAAAAAAAAATTATTCAAGGTAAGAAATTGAATATTTTTCTCAATTAACATGCAATCTTTAATGGATTGATTGAAAATTTTAAATAATTATTGAAATTATTTTAAATTATAATGATTAATTTTAATTATTTAAAATTTTCTATAACTGAGTTCTTGAAATGTTGAACTTTAAAATTATTATAAATACTTTTTGAAACTAAAAATAGTTGAACTTAAATTAATTAGTAATTATAAAATCTTGTTATCAATAAATATTTTTTTAAAATATGATTCATATATCAAATATTTTTAAATTGAATATATAAATTTGTTTATATATTGTGTATAAATTAAAAAATTTACTTTGTCTCTCATAAAAACTTCATCCCGTGTTGATCAAACAATTTTCATCCCTAATGTTCACGAATGAAAATACACAATTTATGTAAAAGATCTTTACTAATTCACACATGTTTAACACTTTTTCTAGGATTTGTTTTTGTAAGAAGGGATATATTTTAAAAGGTAAATATAAAATTATAACTATTAACTTAAAAATTAACAATTAAGATTTTAACTATTTTATTGTTTATTATGCATGTTTTGTTAAAATTTCAACTATTAATTTCTAATCAATAATTATAATTGACATTATAATTTTTAAAGTACATTATTTACTGCCAACAAAGGTTGGTCCAGTTGGTAAGGATCGGATTCATCTCCCACAAGGACATGGGTTCAAATCCCGCTGCCGATGTGACGACCTTGTTAGTGGGCGATCTGTAAGTACCTCAATAGCACTCAGTGAGCCTTTTTTTGGAAGAGGCAATGGGTAGATTGAGATCCCAATCATGTTGGCACCTCAAAGCCTAACCATCACAGCAAGCCCAAATTAGATTAGCAGAAAAAAGAAAAACATGAACAAGCCACGGGGGGACCGAACCAAACCCATGAAGAACAGGATTTAACAAAATCTGTAAGAGGGTAAACCTATTCTATCATTACCCTCCCTATAGATATGAGAAACTCCAAAATCAATTTGGTGAACCAGAACAAGACAATTTCTCCACCTCTTGATAAGAGTGATAGGTACACCTTTTGAAGAGAGAAACACATTCACAACCAATTAAGAATCACTCTCTAACCAAAGCTTCTTCCAACCTCTCTTAATCGCCAACTCAATTGCAATCATAGCATCAACAAATTCAGCATATAAACAGTTGGCTATGCCTAAGTACTCAGAAAAACCAGCCATAAAGTTCCCTCTGTGGTCTCTGAAAAGACCACCACAAGCTGCATGACCTGGATTGCCTCTTGCAGCTCCGTCAGAATTACACTTAAGCCAACCGGGCAAAGGAGGATACCAAGAAGCCTGCTTGATGTTAGGGGACTTGCGCGGGTGAAAACTTATTTTGAAAAAATTAAGAATGTTGAATTCTTCCATCGAAGACTTGGATTGACCAGGGGAAAATGATCCGGTAAGGTTGATAGCAGCATAGTGAGCCTTGAGGCATGCCCTGACCCTGGTAAATCCCCGGGACTCAACTCACCTAAACTTTAACTCATAAAAAAAAAAAGTACATTACTCACGAAGAGTCAAATTTCTTCCATGCTTGTTTAATAATAAAAAGTATTCTCCAAATAAGTGTAAAATGCAACTTAACGTTAAAGATATTAAAAAATGCATTAATATCATCCCTCAACATTTTTTATTTTAGATTTTTTTTTTTGGAAAGGTATGCTAAAGAATGGCAATAAGGTAGGACATCCCAACTATGTTGGCACCCCCTACCAAACCCATCATAAGCACACCTGAAAAAGATATATTAAAAATATGAAAGAAACAAAAAACATGGGGGGACTTGAGCCAAAACCCATGAAGAAAACAGCATCATCTAAACCTGTAGATAGGAAGTCCAAGCCTATTTCTGTAGAAGGCTTCTTTACAAAAAGAGGGAAGAATATCAGACCCAAAAAAACTATTTTGGCAATGGAAATGGCTATTAGGAAAGGATGGACTCACATTTGGCTGGAGACAGATTCGGTATTGGTGGTTGCTGCTTTTAAAAACACTTCTCTCATTCCTTGGAAAATCATTAACAGATGGCAAAATTGTGTTCATAATTTTTTGGACAGTCACTTCAGGGTGTCCCATATTCTTAGAGAAGGAAATGAGTGCGCGGATCTCCTAGCGTCTCATGGCACTAACTTAGATAGTTTTTTTTTATTTTTTTTATTTTAGATTTGCTTGAGAATTTGAATACAATAAGTGGGAATGACAATAGATATGAGTAAACTACAATAATACATGTCCTTGCATTTTTTTCAGTTGTTTGTCGCCTCTTTTTTCCCTTTTAAATGCACATTTTTTTATATAGCATATTCAGGGAGCCTAACTAAATGGTAAATCCTGGTTACCGTATCCCATTCCCTCTCTTTGGCTAATTTTTCTCAACACTTCAAAGTTTATTATTTGATAGAAACAACTTGCAGTGTACAGTACAAAGTACTAACAAATACGACACAACAAAAATTAAGATCTTTACAACTCATGTTATTCTAAAATCTACGTAAAATGCCTATCTTACAATTAAATCAAACAATTTCTGGGGCTTCACAGAGGAGGGCCGCATGTCCATGGCAAAATTGCCCATCGACAATATATGACCACGTTATATTTTTTAAACTCATATATGCTCATAGACCATAAATAACGGTACATACGTTACATATATAATCTCAATAAAACTCCTGTGGCACGTCCTTGTGAACGCAAGTACTTGTATTGAGCATGACTATCTACTTAATATTGTGTGTAGGGACACTAGGATAAAATTTGGTTTTCTTGAAGTCATCCAAGAGTGGGTTGTATCCATCCTTGGTTCTTGTTTTTGTGGGCAAACCAAACTCCTCCATGAAAGATGATGTTTCCAGCTACATCAAATATAAACCATTAAGCTAGAGAACATTAAGTTGCCAAGAATTTGAAGCAAAACACATTTGATATTGTCTCATCAGATAAATAGGAACGATAGAACTCACCGCAATAGTTCTCCTTTTCTTTCCTTTTTTCGATGAATGATCACCATGAAGTTTTAGCCACCCAGAACAATAATGATCAATTTGTTCCAAGAGCCAAAAGTCTGTAGGAAAAAAGATATCAGCTTCACCCTGCAAAAGATAAACACATGCTTTAGTACAACCATGTACTTTTAGAAGTTCAGGAAGAAATTGTTCTATGACAAGATCATCACTTATAGACAGCAAGCATAATTAGTTTTTTTACTCCTTTGAAGTAACTACAAATGATGATTGAGCTTAAATAGTTTCTTGTTGAAAGTGAATGCAACAAAATGATCCGGAAATAATTACTAACAAAATAATTAACCAAGATGCTTAACCATTATTAAGCTGAACTTTTGGATATCAGATCTTTCTATTATACTACCATGGGATTCAACAACTTTTTAAGATTATTCTAAGGAAATATATGTTTGTAATTTGGATCACTTCTAATCACTTGTAAGTTAATCTTTAGGATTTGCTTGACAAAAAGGCTGTGAGATTAATACCAATAAATTACTCTTAACATGCAAATTTAACTAATGAAAATTGATTCCTTGAGTAAAGCAACAATGTATAAAAGCAGTTCCTAGATTGTTTCAAGGGAATTTCTATCAGTGATAAATAAATGGATTAAGCAGCTTAGTTGTTCTCCTAAGCCACTTTGGCTTGCTGTTATATAATTTCTTATCCTCCCTCGGATTTAGTTTTGCCTCTAGCATCTGTTTAACACATTACTCTTTTTTTTATTTATCAAAAACACCCAAAAAAGGAAAGTTCCTAGGTCATACAGTCCGTACTATTAAACAATGTTAAAAGAATCATGCCAGACGAATTTATTGAATAAAATTATGAAATTTAAAATTTCTGGTAAGTTCAAATTGCCAATGTTCAACAGCTTTTGTAGCCATTACATTTAGCAAATCATGAATGCTTCAGCATAATTTACTAAATAACTCTTCAATCATTGTATTAAATTTAAGCAAGATTGTCTCAAGCTACAAATGGAGTATCCTCTAATCATGTTAAGCACCAGACGAAGTAAATGAGTGAGAATAAGGAAAATATGTTGAAAAGGAAAGAAGCTAGTGGTA
The DNA here is from genome assembly GCA_026413185.1 of Pueraria montana var. lobata. NCBI lineage: Eukaryota > Viridiplantae > Streptophyta > Magnoliopsida > Fabales > Fabaceae > Pueraria > Pueraria montana. Next base: position 18,133,592 of record CM048656.1, read on the forward strand.
AACTGAACCTTTGCCTCCATATAATTATCATAATTTGAGCTGCTCCCATCTTTCTGCATTCATAAGAAAAAACCATTTAATTAAACTTCTCTCTAAAGTTTACAAGAGTAACAAGATGCGAAAACAGACAACTGCAGTTTTGTTTAAAGTATAACAAGAATATACTTTAGTTGAAACCAAGGGAGCTCTTTCACCAGGTATCTTCACATCTGGCAGGTAGCTGAAATCAGAAGCAATCAAAGACATCTTTGGTAGCACCTCATGGAGAACCTCAAGTAATTTCTGGAAAAGTGAAGGGATAATAAATGCAATAATCAATTTATACATCAGAGACTTAGGGAAGATTTAAGAGATTCTTACCCAAGCAACCAGTCGGCAGCCAACATCTACGCGGTTTTGGGTAACCTTAGACCAAATGCTTTTCAGAGTAGATGCTGCAGTGCTGTGAGTTGTTTTGGTTTTATCCAAGTCCATGATCTCAACACATCGTGTAATTAGCGAGTCTTGCAACGACTTGTATAACTCACTGAATGTTTCTCTATTATAGGTAGAAAATGGTTGGTGTTCCTGTCTGAGGATGTTGGGGAGATCTCCTATCCCTTACTTCAAAGTCTTCTGTAGATGTCCGAATTCTTATACACGAAAGGTGGGGGGTACTTGCAAAAGACACTCCAACGCTCAAGCCAGGTTTCGGCTCAAAGCATTTAATGTGAGTAATAAACGAGGGTCGAGAGTCCTTTACCTTGAGGGGTGCATCCCCTTTTATACTTATCTTACTGGGCCTGGACCTCTGATGGGCTTTGACATTTCGTTGATGACTAATCTGTACTAATTAAGGTTGCTTAATCATATCCTAATCTTCAGTTTACCTTTGCAATAGCCTCTTAATGGGATCTGCCTTGTCCGAATACTAGCACTTAGCATTTGGCTGTAATGATGCCGAACACACCTGTGATAGTACTCGGCGATATAACTAGTTGATAGTAAATAGCAAGTGTTCGGCCAGTTTTAGGCCGAACACCTTCCTGTTCGTGGGGGTGTATTCGGGTGCTTGTGTTGGGGGTATTCGGCTATTCATATAGCCGAATACCCCACCGGTATATATGCCCCCCAGCCTTGAGTATCAAGCCGAGACGAAGAGGCTTTGGTTCAAAAAGCGCGCCTTATTGTGTCGTTTCAAATTCTACAATCATGGCTTGGAAAAAGAAACCGTTGAAGTGAAGGGATCGAAGCGTTGGCACTTCTGGACCGTTAGATCAAGATTGATCTAACGGCTGCCAGCTTTTGGACCATTGTGGGCTTGGGCCCTATAAATAGGGTGGGGGATGTCGTCTTCGCATCCCTTATTTACAATCTCAGTTTTTTCTTACTTTGCTCTCGGCCGAATACTCTTGTCTTGCTTCGTCTCTCTTGTCTTAACCAAGGTACGAGAGTTTGGTTTTTGCTTTTTTCTTTTTCCAGCATTATGAGTTCGTCTGGCCGTAAGCTTTTTGGGGAAACCGAGGTGGTTGAGATTGGGTCATCCGCCTCGGCTAATGGGGAGTCTTGTGAAGAGTCTTCGACTTCTTCGTCTTTGTCTTCTATTTTTTCATCTTCTTCCCATCTGACATCTCCCTCCCCACCCCCTGCTCGAGAGGGGGTGGGCGAAAACACGGTGTCCCTTTCGGCTAAAAGTGACCTTTCCAACCAAAAGCCGAGGCGTAAGCGACGGGTTACCCAGGGAAAGAGAGTGTTCTCGCCGATTACCCTGGACGGGTACACGTGGGTAAATGGGGAGGTTGGATCCTACTGGTCTCGGTACGATGATAAGCGTAGTGTAGCCAATTTTGTCAATTATGTAGATGTGTCTAGTACATTTGAGGATGAGTTTTGCCCGATAGCGTTGCAATGCTATCGGCATGAGACAAATGCCGAATTCATTTTTATGGGTAAGGGTGAGTCTGAAAGGGACTTCTTTTACATGTACGATTGTGTATTCCGTGATTTACATGTAACGGTTCCCTTCGACGACTTTACTATGGGAGTGCTTCGGATTTTGAACGTGGCACCCTCCCAACTGCATCTGAATGGATGGGCCGCAATCCAGGCCTTCCGTGCCTTTTGTTTTTTTTTATTTTATAGAGTCTTCGGTGAGCGTGTTCTTGCACTATTTTTGTACTCGACCTAAGAGTGGATTGTGGGTATCCCTAATAAGGAGACCGAAGAGGCCCATTTTCCAATCTTTTACTTCCTCCTATAAAAATTTCAAAACCGGCTTCTTTAAAGTAATAATTAGGCCGAATAAGGGGGCTAACCATTTCTATGATGGTGATGGGAAGCCCCTATTTCCTTTTTATTGGGAGCGAAACCCTCGTTATGACGAATTTTCGAAGTCTATGATGACCAAAAGGGAACGCGAGGACCTCCTCTTTCTTGAGTCTCTTCCCCGAAAGCTTCCTGCTAGACAGCTCGTGGCTTTATTTAATTCTTCGACTATTGTGGCCGATATGTGTGGTACGGCTTCGATTCTTTCTTTCCTGTTTTTCATGTGTTTGGTTCTTATGAATGACCAAGTGTTTTATGAGGTGTAGGTATTATGGCGGATGCCAGTGGCGATGTTCTTTCCTTTCGGAATGCCCGAAAGAACAGGGCTCAAGTTGTTGGGAACACTTCGGGTGTTGCCTCGGTGGCCCCTGTGGTGAAGCAGCCGACCCCCAGGCCACTCCCAAAGGACACCGCACCCCCTCCGGCCGGTGAGAAGAAAAACAGAGATAAAGATAAGAAAAGATACCGAAGTCGGGAGGCCTCAGAGGAGGAAAAGGGGAAAAAGATGAAGCAACAAACGTTGGATTTTGCAGCTTCTGGCTCTTTAGCCTCCATATCTGCCCTGAAGGCCGAGGGGTTTTTCTCAAAGGATTTTCGGCCAAAGAAGATGGTTACTTCCAGTGATATTTCAGAGACTGGAAAGAACATTTTAAATACGGTCTATGCTGCCTCTAACTGGTCTGCCTATTGTGAGTTTCAGGCCAGGGCTTCGGCCATTGCTTACCACATGATTACAAACCCGCTGAAGGAGGCCGAGAAGCTGAAGAAGAACTTGAAGGAATCATGGGCTTCTACCCAACAGGCACTAGATGCCAATGTAGCCGTGGCGACTGAGAACGCTAGTCTTAAAGAAGAGGTGGGGCACCTTTCGGCTAGTCTTAACGAGGTGAATGCTAAGGTTGTGATGGCCGAGAAGGACGCTAAACTTCAATCTGATAAGATCGAGTGTCTGAAGATGTTGTTGGCACAGGCCGAAGAAGAGAGGGACACCAAGCGTGCTTTAAGGGAAAGCTTTGTTTCTTCTGCTTAAGGCAAGATTTATGCCAAACATGAAGTGGGGTTTCTGCATGCTGTTCGGCAAATGTTGCATTTTTACGACATCCAGAATCCTACCATTTTTGATATGGACAAGGATGTCTACCAAGGCCAAATGGTTTCCCTTGACGACATTCCGGAGGATACGATTCTTCAGAATCCTCTTCAGCCAACGGCTCAGGATGGTGATGGAGGCATCGATGATGATGAGGGAGTTAGAGAGGAAGAGGAGGAGGCCGTGGCCATAGAGGACCCAGCCAAATGAAATACTTGTATCTTGGGTCGTTAGAGCCCTTTTTTGGTTTTTTGAGAGAAGTATTGTACATCAATTTTGTGATTAATGAAAATGGTATTTACCTTTTGGCATTCGTTTCTTATTTTATACTTAGAATAAATTTACACACTTATTTATACTTGATGCCTTTGCAAGAATTGCTTCCTTCTTCTTATTAGCCACTGATCCTTTTGGAGAAATTGACACTTTTAAAAGTGGTTTTCGAATAGTGTATCTATTTCGAGTGTGGGGTACTCGGAAGGGAACCCATTTGCGAAGAAATTTTGGATGGTACATCCTTTAACCGAGTAGGAGTACTCGGGAGGGAAATAAATTGCAAGAAAATCCGAATGGTACGTCCTTAGCCGAGTAGGAGTACTCGGGAGGGAAACCAATTGCAAGAAAATCCAAATGGTACGTCCTTAGCCGAGTATGAGTACCGGGAGGGAAACGAATTGCAAGAAAATCCGAATGGTGCGTCCTTAGCCGAGTAGGAGTACTCGGGAGGGAAACCAATTGCAAGAAAATCTGAATGGTGCGTCCTTAGCCGAGTAGGAGTACTCGGGAGGGAAACCAATTGCAAGAAAATCTGAATGGTACATCCTTAGCCGAGTAGGAGTACTCGGGAGGGAAACCAATTGCAAAAAGATCGGAATGGGTATGAAAAAACAAACCTAGTAGGTAGGGAAGATAAGTTTCATTGATTTAATTGAAAAAAGGTGAGCCTCGTTAAAACCTCCTCGGTAAAAACCCTTTCACATTTTTTAGGGATAAAAAACCAAGTGAGGAAAAAAAGTACAACATCCGGTTACATAATCAACTAAAATAATACTTAAGGTGTGTCGAGTTCCACGTTCTTGGCACCACCTTTCCTGAAAGCTCTTCCAACTTGTAAGCGTCGTTGTTGAGGGTTTGCCGAATTCTGAATGGGCCATCCTAATTGGCCGCTAACTTCCCTTCTCGGGTATCTCTTCGTGCCTCACCTTGCATTCTTAGGACCAAGTCTCCTTCTTTAAAATCCCTCAGCTTTAGTTTTGAGTTGAACCTTCTGGTCATTCTTTGCTTGCATGCTTCGGCATTGAGGCATGCTTGGTTACGTACCTCCTCAACCAGGTCGAGTTCACGTCTTAAAGAGTCTTTATTCTCGACTGCTTCAAAGTGTTGCTTCCGGAGTGAGGGTTCCCCTACTTCTACTGGAATCATGGCTTCAGTTCCATACACCATTCTGAATGGTGTTTCTTTGATTGTTGTTTATGGGGTGCACCGGTAAGCCCACAGAATTTTTGGTATCTCTTCTGCCCACGTGCCTTTGGCCGCACCCAACCTCTTTAATTCTCCCAAGATGACCTTGTTGGCAGATTCCGCTTGCCCGTTTGTTTGTGGGTGCTCGACCGAGGTCACCCTGTGTTTTATTCCCAGGCCTTCCAAGAAGGTATTCAATTTCTTGTTTGTAAACTGCAAGCCGTTATCGGTGATGATCACGCAAGGAATGCCGAAACGTGTGATTATGTTCTTCCATAAGAACTTCTGTACATTTTGGGCCGTAATGGTTGCTAGCGGTTCGGCTTCTATCCACTTCGTGAAGTAATCGACGTCTACTATCAGGAACTTACACTACCCCTTAGCTACAGGAAAAGGTCCCAAGATATCGGTTCCCCATATAGCGAAAGGCCAGGGTGACGAAATAGCGTGTAGTTTGTCGGCCGGCTAGTGAATGAGGTTACCATGCTTTTGGCACTGGTCGCACTTTTTTACATAGTCGGCACAGTCAGTCTTGAGGGTCGGCCAATAATATCTTGCTCTGAGTACTCGTGTGACCATTGTTCGGCCACCCGAATGCATTCTGCATATACCCTCGTGCAGTTCTCTTATGACATATTCAGCCTGGTCCTCATCGAGGCATTTGAGTAATGGTGTGGAAAACCCTCTTCTGTGCAGCTCTCCGGCAACCAGGACGTATCTTGCTGCCGCGGTTCGCAACTTCTTGGCCTGGCCTTTGTCTTCCGGAAGGGTGCCTTTAGACATATATTGTTGGATGTCGGCTATCCAATTATCTTTAGATGCCGAGATTTGTAGGCACTCTTCAGCGGTCACACTTGGTTCTGGTAACGTCTCCTGAATGACTGTCCTTAGCTGTTCGGGCTTCTGAGTACTGGCCAATTTGGCAAGTTGATACGCTCGGTCGTTGTGTTCTCGAGCCAAATGCCTTACTTGGACCTCGTCGAACTCTAGCTTTAGTTGCATGAAGGTGTGTTAATACTTCAGCAACTGTGGGTCTTTGACCTGGAATGCACCATTAATCTATTCGGCTGCAATTTGGGAATCGCTCCAACACTCTACTTTTCGAGCTCCCATATCCCTTGCTAGTCTGAGTCCGGCCAATAAGGCCTCATACTCGGCTTGATTATTGGACACTTTAAATCCGAACCTCACAAACTGCTCGAGTCGTATCTTGTTTGGTCCTTCTATCATGATGCTTGCTCCGCTTCCCTTTCGATTGGATGATCCATCGACGTGCACTACCCACCACTCGTCTTCGAAGCTCTCGGTTTGGTGTAGCTCATTGACAAAATCTACCAAAAATTGTGCTTTGATGGGGCCTCTTGGCTCGTATTTGATGTCGAATTATGATAAATCTACGGACCACGCCATCATCCTTCCGGCTAGTTCAGGCTTTTTTAGCACTTTCGCAATGGGACAATCGGTTCTGACAATCACCTGGTGCCCTTGGAAATACTGCCTTAGGGTCTTGCGGCATTGACTAGTGCTAAAGCCGCTTTCTCTATTGTTTGATATCTGGTCTTGGTCTCTTGTAGCACTCGGCTGATAAAATATATGGGAGCCTGTCCTTGCTCATGTTCTTGTACCATCACTACGCTAATGGCTTCTTGGGATACTGAAATGTATAGTATCAGATTTTTCTGGGGATCCGATTTTTTGAGTATGGGTGGTGCCGAGAGGGTTTTCTTTAGTTCTTGGAAGGCCTCTTCACATTATGGGTTCCATGAGAAATTCTTGTTTACCTTCAATAGTTGCATGATGGGTCTAGCCTTCTCAGCTATCCTAGGTAGGAATCGCGATAGGGAGACGATTCGTCCAGCCAGCCTCTGGACCTCCTTTGGTGTTTTCGGGCTTCTCATTGAAATGACAGCCTGACACTTATCAGGGTTTGCTTCTATGCCTCTGCATGTTAACATAAAACCCAGAAATTTCCCTCCTCGTACGCCGAAAACACATTTTTCGGGATTCAAACGCATATTATGCTTTCTGATTTCGGCAAAGATTTCTTCTAGGTCACTTGTGTGCATCTCGAACTTTGCAGATTTGATCACCATATCATCAACGTATACTTCCAGGTTTCGTCCGAGTTGTTTTTGGAAAATCTTATCCATCAGCCTTTGGTCTTTGGTATGTGGCTCCAACATTTTTTAATCCGAAAGGCATGACTTTGTAGCAGTAGTTGGCTAATTCGGTTATGAAGGCTGTTTTGTCCTCATCTTGCGGGTACATTCAGATATGATTGTATCCTAAATATGTGTCCAAGAAACTGAGGCAGGAGTGCTCGGCTGCCCCTTCAACTAATTGATCGATGTTTGGTAATGGGTATGCATCCTTTGGACAGGCTTTGTTCAGATCCATGTAGTCTGTTCACATTCTCCATTTGCCGTTCGCCTTTTTTACCATAACCACATTGGCTAACCAAGTGGTGTATTTGACTTCTCGGATGAAGTGGGTTGTTATCAACTTAGCTACCTCTTCTTCTATAGCTTTTCGTCTTTCTTCGCCCATTTTTCTTTTCTTCTGAGCGATAGGCCTGGCTTCTCGGCATATTGCTAGTTTGTGGCAGTGAAATCTTGGGTCTATACCCGGCATGTCCGAGGCTCTCCAGGCAAATAGGTCAGCATTTTTCTTTACAACATTTTGGATCCGAACTTTGTCTTTTTCTGGCAAGTTGCTGCCGTGGTATGTGATCTGGGTCGGTGTTTTCCCAATCTGAAACTCACCGATCTCTTCGTTTGGTTCGACCCGCTTGCCTTCATCGGCTCGGGGATCCAAGTCCAGGGTCAGAGCTGAAGGTTCGGCTGCCGAGATCAAATGTATCATCCTATACTGTTCTTCTTTCAGCTGGGTAACTTTGAGACTGGCCAGATAGCATTCCCGGGCCACTTTTTGGTCTGCATGAATTGTGATGACCGTGCCTCGGCACGAAGGAAATTTCATGGTAAGGTGTGGAGTGGAGACTATAGCTCCGAGAGCGTTCAGAGATGGACATTCAAGCAGTACATTGTACGAGGTGTTAGCGTGCACTACTATATACTTTACCCTTATAGTTTTGCATTCCTTCTCCCTTAACTGAAAGTTGTGTCCAACTCTATACACCCCCTGATGTTAACCCTTTCTCCTACGAATCCGACTAGGGGCTCGTCATAGGTCATAAGTTTCCCTTCCGGAATATCCAGCTGCTTGAAGGTATTCCAGTACAAGATGTCGGCTGAACTCCCTTGATCTACCAGAGTTTTCCGGACTGTGCAGTCTGCTATGTCTATAATGATGACCATTGGATCATCCTGTATAGGATCGGACCCTTGAAAGTCCGCGTCTGTGGACATGATGGGCGACATTTTGAGCTTGTTTATGGCCGATGTCATGTTGACTGATTGAACTAAACAGAGATGCTTTTTCCTGGCCGATGATGTGTTTCCTCCTCCTACGAATCCTCCCGCAATTGTATTTTTGACCTTTCGGGGTTTGGATGGTTTTGTTTCGTGCCACTCCCGGGACCTGCTTCTTGGTCTTTCGGTTCTTTGGTCGTGTTCTTGGTTGTAACTAAAGTCCCTCCTATAAGTTCTGTCATCGCCTTTGTACTGCGAGAACTGTGGCCTTTCGGTTCTAGGATCGTGGAGGAAATTTTTGAGATGCTCCATCTTAATGAGGTCCTCGATCTTGTCTTTGAGTGCTGCGCACTCTTCGGTCGAGTGACCTCTATTACGGTGGTATCGGCACTGCTTGCTGTAGTCGGCTTTTGGGGGGGGTGTTGGCTCTCTTTGGCACCGCCAATATCTCCGTTGCCAGGGCTTGCTCGAGTATCTGGGAGCGGCTAGTGTTGAGGGGGGTATAGGCCATGTGCCGGGAGCCACGGTACTCCTGTTCCTTGTGAAACTTGTCCTTACCCTTCCCCTAATTGTCTTTTTGATGCTCCTTCCTTTCTGTGTTGGCTTCCATTCGGACCTGGTTCTAGTACTCTGACAGTTCTTCCATCTGCATGTATTTTGCTGCTCTTCGGCGGAGGTCATCCATGTCCAGCGTCGATTTTTTACAGAGACTATTGACGAAAGCCCCCGACTTAAGGGCCGTCACGAGATGATGCATGGCTACTACTGGATCAAGGTTTCGAATGTTCAGGGCAACTTGGCCGAACCTTTCCATGAATATTCTAAGGGATTCCCTCTTTTCTTGCCAAATGTTCACCAGTGCGACTGAAGTCAAGTGATGAGGTCTGCTTGTTGCGAATTGATTGTCGAATCTAGTTGCAAGTGTCTCAAAACTGTCGATGGAATTGGGTGGGAGCTGTGTGAACCAATTTAGAGCTTGTCCTTTCAGGGATGTGGGGAATACTCTACATAGGATGGCGTCTTCGGCGGTGTAGAGGCTAACTTGGGTGACATATACATCTATGTGCTCATCCGGGTCAGAGCTACCGTCGTACCGGTCTAGGCCGAGACTTTTCCAGTTTGGGGGAAGATGGGTTTCCATGATCTCGGAAATGAAAGGATGTCGGCAGGGGTGTAACTGAGTATTGGTGATAAAGGTTGAAGGCCGATTGGTTGCCCCATGGATGCTAAGATTGGCCGCAGACTCACCCTCATGTTGTTTGTCTGGTGCTTGATCCTCGGGTTTCCAAGATCGGTTCAAATTTCTCAGTTCAACGTTCTCTTGTTGGAGGGCCGATATCTCTAGTGCATGCTGCCTTCTCATTGCCGATACATCGGCTCTTAGCTGTCTTAATTCCGATGACAAATTCACTTGATCTTCTACGTGTTCCATGTTCTCGCCGACGAGGTGCTGTTCTTGTACGTGTTGTTGCCTAGCTTGTGCTGATTGTTCAGGTATGTCCATGTGTGCGTGACTTCAGGTAGTAACCATTCCTTGAGGGACCACAGGTAAGTTTTACAGGGCCCCACGGTGGGCGCCAAAATGTTCTTGTCTGATGATGCTGGGGAGATCTCCTACTCCTTACTTCAAAGTCTTCTGTAGATGTCCGAATTCTTATACGGGAAAGGTGGGGGGGTACCTGCAAAAGGCACTCCAACGCTCAAGTCAGGTTTTGGCTCAGAGCATTTAATGTGAGTAATAAATGAGGGTCAAGAGTCCTTTACCTTGAGGGGTGCATCCCCTTTTATACTTATCTTACTGGGCCTGGACCTCTGATGGGCCTTGACATTTCCTTGATGACTAATCCGTACTAATTAAGGTTGCTTAATCATCTCCTAATCTTCGGTTTACCTTTGCAATAGCCTTTTAATGGGATCTGCCTTGTCCGAATACTAGCACTTAGCATTCGCCTGTAGTGATGCCGAACACACCTGTGATAGTACTCGGCGATATATCTAGTTGATAGTAAATAGCATATGTTCGGCCCGAACACCTTCCTATTCGTGGGGGTGTATTCGGGTGCTTGTGTTGGGGGTATTCGGCTATTCATATAGCCGAATACCCCACCGGTATAGTTGGTGATGTGTAATCTCATTTAGGTTGTATAAAAGAGTCCACGTAATGATGTTATGATTTAATAATCACTTAAATGATAAAATGAAAATATCTTTCTTCTTTTTTATTTTGTGGATGCTACTGTTGAAAGAGAGAAAAATAGATGCAAAAGATGTTGAAACTGTGTCTTAACTACATAACAGAGTCCGTTATATAGACTTAATGCAATAAGTACAAATAAATATAGGAGATAATATTCCTATTTACATGATATGATAGGCCTATAATTACAAAGATCCTAATTAAATAAGGAAATATATCATAAAATAGAAAATAAAAATAAAAAATAAATCCTAACAGATCATCTAGGATACTCTAAAATATTCTAAGATATAAAAAAAATATCAGCAGATGTTTCTGAGATTTTCTAACAGCTACTACCTAATGAAGCACTAGAATGTGTTAAGGGGTGCACCAGTATGATCAACATCCACACATAAAGCTGGGACTTACTGGTCATGTTGCCTCTCAACCCAAACTCCCATCCATGAGGATATCTGATTCTCTGCATAGATTAGATCATGTGGAAGATTATCAAGTACCTACACAAAGTAAATTAATTGTGAAATATCCAAATAATAATAAATAAATAAAAACATCATTAATGAGAGAAAACAGGGGCAGAAGATCATTTCTAGTCTGCAACATTTAATACCTAGATTCTTAGCAAAGCACACACAATTGATTCAAATTTTTTACGATGCATTTGTATTGACAATGGCAGATAGCCAAATGCCAGATCTTCGCTTCTAAAGGAGAACTACCAGCACAAGTGTTTAATGCCAAAAATTGTCAAATGGCACCTGCTTGAACTTTGAGAACAGGCTAGTCAGCACTCAACATAGTTCCCAATATTGGCCATTATCATACATGTGATGTGTGAAGTGAAACAGCTTTTGGCAACACCTGAGTGGCTGAATGCTTTTGGCAAACCATTTCACTAATAGCAGTTCAGACTTCAGAGTGCTGTAATAGTAGCTAACAACCACTATATTACAGGCAGCCCAATTCCCTAACCTTGCTAAAACCCAACATCATACATTGGGCAGCACCAAATTAGGGGCTTTTAGGTTCATCACACAAACTAATTTAGGCATTTGAAATCTCATTGAAAGTCAAGCATCATACAAAGCATCACAGAAGCTTGCTCTGTTGAAACCATAGTAGTCAATAGTGCCCTATAGCAACACTATAGCATAATAGCAGAGCAAAGCGGCCATGGACAGCTATGGGATTCAAATAGTAGAGGGTTCCATAGTGGCCACTGCGATCAAAATAGTGGTTTTTTGTTCGCTATAGTGACACTACCATGATATAGGCTTCAAAATCCCATTTATAGCCCCTAAAACATTATTGTTTAGGGGTTTTAGGGGGACAAAATGTGATCCCCCCCTCCCCCCCATTTTGTAATGCATTATTTGCTTCAGAAACATAATAGGATTTGAAACTCTTCTCCCGTGACCATTCCACAAAAAAGTTACCATTGTTTTGACCTTTGTTGCTTCACACTTTATAGAACTTTTTTCCTTTGTTCTATTCTTTCTTCTTCCTTCAGACTTCCCAGTTCACATTCTACTAATATTTATCTTCTTTTTCTATTAATTACACCATCAATCACCTTTCATTTTTTATTACTTCATTACAATGTTCTTATTACTCCTATATTAATGATGCTTTCATGTAAATTGTGACTTATTATTTATCATGAATTTCTTTAATTCAATTTTTTCTTTTGAGTATTTGTATGTGTAGTATAAACTATTAGTTTGTATTATAATATTTAACATAATGGACATCCTGCATCCCGCACTATCCCACTAACCCTTAGCATTCACCCTTGTGTATAAATTAAACCATACTCACCGGCCTCTACCATGCAACTCACCAACAATAACACGACAATGGCGAAAACTTGTTTGGCCTATCTTTCTGCCAACTTTCTTCTTTTAACCGTCTCCACTTTGGTGTCAGCAAATGCCCCAGATTCCTCACTCCATGACACTTTCCTTCAGTGCTTCACACAACACACAAAAAAATCCTCAACCCAACTGTCCGACATAGTCTTAGCCAATACCAACCCTAAATTCCCCACTATGCTCCAAAACAACATCCGAAACGCGGCTTTCAACACCTCCTCCACGCTAAAGCCGTTACTCATCGTCACTCCCATGGAAGAATCGCACGTCCAGGCCGCTGTAATATGCACCAAAAGTGATAAGATAGGCCTGAAAATGTCCAATTAGGTGATTTAAATATTATATGACATAGTTATTATCTTTTAATATTAGTTTTATTTTACTTTCCTAAAATACTAGATGATGACACATGTATGATTGTCATCCATTAGAGTTATTATTTAATGTAAGATTTGCACTCTATTGAGGAATTAATTAAGAAATATTTGAATCTTTATTTTATTCTCTTAGCTTTTATATGTAGCTTTACTGGTAGATTTTAGAAATAGTGTAGAACAGTCCCTTTGAGCCTATCAAATGGTGATTCAAATATTTTTTCATTGATTCCTCAATAGAGTGCAAATCTTACATTAAATAATAACCCTAATGGATGATAATCATACATGTGTCCTCATCTAGTATTTTAGGAAAGTAAAATAAAATTAATATTAAAAGATAATATCTATGTCATATAATATTTAAATCACCTAATTGGACCTTTTAGGCCCATCCTATCAAAAAGTGTCAACCATCAACTCAAAATCAGGAGTGCAGGCCATGATTACGATGGCCTCTCATACATCTTTATCCTCCTCGACATGTTCAACCTTCACATAGTCACGGTGGACATAAAAAATGAGGTTGCCGTGGCCCAAGCCAGTGCAACGCTTGGGGAGGTTTATTTTAGGATCTGGGAAAATAGTAAAGTTCATGGCTTCCCTTCATCGGTGTGTCCCAATGTTGGTGTGGGTGGCCATATCAGCGGAGGAGGGTACGGTAACATGTTGAGAAAATAAGGCTTATCTGTTGATAACGTTATTGATGCACAAATTGTTGATGTGAAAGGAAATCTTCTAAACAGAAAAACAATGGGAGAAGATCTACTCTGGGCTATTAGAGGAGGTGGAGGAGCGAGCTTTGGTGCCATATTGTCGTTTACTATTAAACTTGTTCCTATGCTTGAAATGGTTACCTTTTTTGCGTTGATAGGACTTTTGAGGAGAATGCCACTGATCTTGTGGTGCAGTGGCAGCAGCTAGCGCCAACCACTGATGACAAGCTTTTCATGAGGTTGTTATTGCAGCCCACAAGTTCCAAGGTTGTGAAGGGAGCGAACAACATGAGAGCCTCGGTTGTGGCTTTGTTCCTCGAAGGGGCTAACGAGGTTATGTTGATTTTGGAGAAGGAGTTTCTGCTTCTAGGGTTAAAGAAGGAGAATTGCACTGAGGTGAGTTGGATTGATTCGATTCTATGATGGGACGATGAGGAGAGTCTAAAAAATGGTGCCAAACCTGAAACCCTATTGGATCGGCATCTCAACTTTGCTACTTTTCTTGAAAGAAAATCTGATTACGTTGAGCAAGCTATTTCAAGAGAAGGGTTGGATAGTATATTTAAGATGATTAAGCTGGGGAAAATGGGACTTGTTTTCAACCCTTATGGAGGGAAAATGGATGAGATTCCTCCACTTTGTACAGGTACACATAATATACTAAACTATTAACTATGCAAATTTATTTACTAAGTTAACCTTACTAGTTTAATTTTCATTGATTAGCTATTTTTACAAGATGATTGTCCCCTGCCTCCTATTGCACCTCAATAGAGAACATACTACACTGTTCAAGCTCGATCATGGCCAAAATCGTACATGCAACGCATGCAAGAATTCAACTCAATACCATTTCATTCAACTAGAGGATCTCAATATGTAGTAGACATTACTAGGGATTCATTTTAGGTAATTAATCTTCTATTAATAATTGTTATTAGAGGACTTTATTTGTGTAATGTTTTGGTTGTTGAATATTTTTTATAAAACTGTATTGTATTATGACTAATTGATGGTATTTTAAACATATATTAGGCACCAATACAAAATTTAACCAGGATTGTACCCTTGTACAGCGTAATCACGATTCCGTTGTACAGTGTACAACGGAATTGTGATACAACGGAATCGTGATTATGTTGTGCAAGGGGGTGAAACAAATTTGTACAACGGAATCGCGATTCCGTTGTACCCTTTTTTTCATCTCTTGTACAACGGAATCACGATTCCGTTGTACACTTTTCAATGGAATCGTGATTCTGCTGTATAGTGTACAATGGAATCATGATTCCATTGTATAAGTGTACAACAGAATCGTTATTTTGTTGTACAAGGGTATTTTGGGAATTCAAGAAAAAACCACCCAAGTGGGTGGTGAGAATAGCAAATTGGGGGTGAGAATAGTAATTCCCCTCCGCAAACTAGGTTAGGGACAAATCCCTAGGTGCAAAGCTGATTTGGGTATCGTTACACGGGCTATTGCTTCCCGCACCTCCCGTTTTGCTTCTTGAACCCCATAAAAAACATAAGTTGACACAAATACCCTCATGAACCCTAGTGCACCTCCCTCCCTCCTTCCTCCTCAACGCCGCCACCTCCTTCCTCCTCACCACCGCACCTCCTTAATCTCTTCTCCTAAACAAAACCTGCAATAAATCCAACCAAAACACAAAAAGCAACAAAGAAGCCATACACACTTCATCACCACCCAACCTAAGCCACCTGTGATCCCTCCGCACGTGTTTCTGTGAGGCTGGGTTCCCCACTGTGTCCCCCTCCAATGACCACTCCCAGGTGCACATGCAGTACCTCACCTTCCAATTCCGCTTTGGGTGCTTCGAGCCTCGCTTCCTCAACGTCGTCAACATCGACAGCCCCACTTTCCACGGCCATTCCGACAGCTTCGCCTGCAATTCCAAGACCCCACGCTTGACTGCAGGGCCCGCGGCTCCCCCATGAGCCATGACGATGAGAGGCTAGGAAGAATGAAACAGGCCTCGAAGGACCAAAGGGAGCTCGACAGGTGCGCGAAGGGGTTTAAGGTGGGGAAGCTTAGCAGAATGATGGGGTCTGAGGCTAGGAGCTACACCGAGGGTGCGCCGAGGAGTTGAAATGCTGGTGAAAATTGAGAACTTGACTGCCATCCTATTCAGGAATGGCTATTTCAGAATATGATTTTCATATTCTGGAATAGGTATTCCAGATTACTTATCCCTCAGCGCATTTTTACATTTCTCAATTCGTAAAACATACAATGTATTATGGATTGCTCAATCCGTAATACATTGTATGTATTATGGATTGAACAATCAGTAATACATACAAATGTGTTACGGATTGCTCAATCTGTAACATATTTGTATGCATTATGGATTCTTCAATCCGTAATACATACAAAACATATTTGTATGTATTATGGATTGTTCAATCCGTAATACATACAAATATATTACGGATTGAGCAATCTGTAATATATTTGTATTATGGATTGAGCAATCCGTAATTATGAAACGGTAACTCTATATCTCGAATTCAAAGGGTGAGGAGGTTGGGTCGGTGATGCAAACGCACGAGGGAAAGGATTAGTGGTGGTAGCGAGAAGGTATGATGCGGTGAAGAGGAAGATGGAGAGAAGAAGAGAATGAATGAGGTAAGAAGGATAAGATGGGAACTTTATAAGTTTTGGGGGTGCACCAAGTAAAAAATGGGGTGCATAAAGAAATTGCCTGTTACATGTACTCTTTATTTGCATTATGAGTTGGAACCAATAGAGCTTCTCTGTATCAAGTATCCAGTCCACCTACCTTTTGAGGGTTTTAAGGTCCTCTAGAGAATTTGGTGGCATTCATAGGTGGACTGTCCCCTCTCAATAATGATTTTTTCCATACACACTAGTCAAGATTCGAACCTCTGATCATGTGCTTAAGGAGTCCAAGCCCCAGCCACTTGAACTAACCATTGTTGGTTTTGTTAGAATTTGGATTGTACATAAAATAAAGGAACCAATATTGTAAAATTCAATTAAGTAAAATGGGTTATACATGAATATATATTATATTAATATTATATAAAGCATTAGTTGAAAGATTAATATATAAAACAATCTAAATAAATCAAGATAAAGGTTTAAATTAATATATTTACCAAAAAAAAAAGTTTAAATCAATATAAATGAACCATGTTATCTGTCTTGTAAAATGTTAAATCAATATAAACGAGCCATGTTAAATTAATATATTTACCCAAAAAAAATGTTGTAGAAGCATGCAATATGACATCGTGTGTCCATATCATTCCAAAAGATGAAGCAATTTCCTTACTTGATACAAATGCCCTAATAGAAGATGTCAATGAACATTTCATTTGTTGATCAATTCATCAATGATAATGAATATAGTGAAAATGATGAGTTTTTAGATGAAGATGAGGAATTAAATGATTCAAATTCAAATAGTGATAAGAGAAATAGTTTATCAATACGTATGCTGAATGTAGCTTTGTAGAGAGTGTATATAGTTAGTAATCGTGCCTTTAATTTGTAATTACACAAACAATTATCAGTTCATTTGTTATTGCTATAACTTTTAGATATATGTCTTTTCTTTATCATATCTAATTTACAATACTAAATGAGTACTACTGTTCAAACAATGGTGATTTGTTAAATATTAATAAAAATAAGACAATGTTATGTGTAGATATCTTAACATAACAATTTGAGACAGAGGAGCAACATGTGGTTGAGGGAGAAGTTGCACTACTGGTCCACCACAACCTTCTCAATTCTGCACTACTCTGCCGCCACCACCATATACTTTGCTTCCCATGTATTTGTTTATTTTTGCTGGTATGTTCGGTTTCCCTAAATTAGATAGAAATTAAATTACCTACAAAATAAATTCAAATTGGATAGATTTTATCAGCTATAAATTACCTATTGTACTACTCGAACTCGGCACTTCACCGAGTAGCTGACCTAGCCGAGTAGAATGATCTTACTTGGACCAAGGGAGTTATAACGGAAAGTATATCTTACTATAAGATAAGATATAGGAAGATCAAGGCACAAGATCATGATAGAGATAAGACTATCTCTATCATGAGTTACGAGATTTGAGGAGATTTGATAGGAAAATAACCCTATCAAATCTATCTCTTTATACTCTATAAATACAACAATACTCAATCGAATCAAGGTACGAAACTCTACTCCCAATTGTGATACCTGCCTCCTACCTTTGCACCTCTAACTTGAGCATCGGAGTGTCTTTGCAGGTACACCCCCCATCATTCACGGAGAAGAACCCAACTGAGTCACCGCATCAAAATACTTACCAAATCCGGTAAGAACATTTGGCACCCATCGTGGGGCTTGGTGAAACTTTTCCCAGCCACACCGATCAGTGTTAAACGATCACAATGGCAGCAAACCAAGGCAAAACAGCAAACCACAGAAAGTGACCATAGGAGTTGGAAACCCTAACTAAGGGAACACCGGCACTGGGGGATACCCAAGAAGGTAACCCTAATAATGTGGCGCCCATCCCACGTCAGGTGCTTGAGAATCACCCGTTGATCCAAGCCCTACAAAGGGAGGTGAACACGCTGAAACAAAATAGCACGAAGAAGATAGAGGATCTTCGTAGAGAGAAAGCTACCCTTCGAGAACAATATCAGAAACTACAAGAGGACCGAAACGTACACTCAGCTGCACACGTGACCACCCAAGAACAACCCGATCGAATAGAACGGGACGACACCACCTAGAGCGAGGCAGACCGAACAACAACCTACATGGAATCCAGGCCAATGTCTGCCTCGCGCACGGTCCCAAGATGTAACATAATGCCAAAGACAATAAGACGACACTCATTCGTAGATGGCATTATGGAAACGCCATTACCGGTCGGGTGGAAACCCCTGTCTATGGACCGTTATGACGGCCTTATGGACCTAGACGAACACATTGACGTGTTCGTCACGCAGATCAACCTCTACACAAACGATAACGCCATCATGTACCGCGTCTTCCCGACCACATTGAAGGAGGCAGCTTTGAACTGGTACACGTGGCTCCCACCACACTCGATTGATTCCTTCGCCACCCTAGTCGCTCTCTTCGGCACCCAATACGCCACGAGTCGACCTCACCATTTAACAGCAGTGGCATTAGCCAACATCCGGCAAGAGGGAAATGAGCCACTTAGGGACTTCATGGAGAGATTTGCTGAAGTCTCAGTAAAAATCCAAGACCTGAATCCTCAAGTAGCGCTAATCGCCATGCTGATGGCATTGAAATCCGGACCCTTCTTGGACAGCCTCTGCAAGAACCCGTGTATGACATGGACGAACTCAGGGCAAGAGCGATATGCTACATTCAGATGGAAGAGATGACAAAGTTTCGAGAACGCGTCAGAGGCGAATCCCATAAGAAACATGAGGAACGCAACAAAATAGGAACAAGCCGAGAACGGACTTCTAACGGCAAATCCAGGGCCGAGAAGCCGCCTCGTGCAAGATTTACTCACTATACTCCCCTAATAGAAAGCAGAAGTTGGGTCCTGGAAGAAGCCTGTAGTGCCGAACTGATCAGTTTGCCTACACGGAACCAGTTCCCAGAAAAAGCGAACAGGGCCAAGTTCTGTCGATACCATTGAGCACACGGATATACCACCGAATACTGCATCACTTTAAAAGATAAGATTGAAAAACTTATACAAGAAGGTAAACTAGGACATTTTATTAGAGATGACAGCCGAAAGTCTGAGTGAGAACAAACCCGAGATAAGGGAAAAGATCGCGACAGAAAATCCCGGCGAACCGAAGAGACCTGCTAAGAGCAACCGACTAACCCTCCTAAGAAGCGGCTTCAAGGCGTTATCAACACGATAGAAGACGGATTCGCCAGGGGAGGAAGCTTGAGCTCGACGAGGAAAAGACACCTACATTGCATCTAGTCAATTAACTCGGCTTCTATAAGACCAAGAGCACCAAGAAGCATGCCACCCATAACGTTCACTGATGCAGACTTCGAAGACATAAAACCCAACCACAACGACCCAGTTGTCATTAAGGTTGAGGTCGCTAATTTCCTAGTATGCAAGGTCTTGGTAGACCAAGGCAGCTTAGCGGACATCCTATACTGGTCCACTTTCTAATAGTTAGACATCCCCGAGAGCAAGATATAGATGTACACCGAACAACTAATCAATTTTTCAGGTAAAAAGTGGATACTAGAGGCTACATTGACCTCCTCACCACCTTCAGGGATGAAGAAAAAGGATCTAAGACCATTATAGTCAGGTACCTCCTAGTCAACAGCCTCACTTCATATAACATTCTTATAGGCAGACTTGCACTCAAAGAGTCAGGAGCAGTGATCTCGACTCCTCACCTGGAGATGAAGTTCCCCAACTCAGAAGGAGAAATAGTGACAATAAAAGTTGATTAAGAAACAGCCCGCAAATGCTACTTAGAAAGACTAAGGATAGCCAGCGACAAAAAGGTTCCAGAACTAAGGGTGAAGCATGTAGCATGCATCTCGCTCATGGTACAACCAATGGAGGAGGTCGATCTCGACCCCAGGGAGGGTGAGCCGAGAGCAGAACCCACAGAGGAGGTAAAATCCTTGCAGTTAGGAAGAGGAAAGCAATACACAAAGCTGGGGACTTAGCTAACTCATGAAACCGAGATTGCAATTGCCCAAGTTTTGTTAAAAAATGCTGACCTGTTCGCATGGTCAGCCGCCGACATGCCTGGAATCGACCCAAGCTTCCACTGTCACAAACTTACCATCTGTCAAGAGGCCAAGCCAATCTCCCAAAAGAAGAGAATGGTTGGGGCCGAGAGAGGAAAGACAGTCAAAGGAGAAACTGAAAAGCTACTTAGCACTGGTTTCATAAGAGAAGTACATTATACCACATGGCTTGCGAATGTCGTGATGGTAAAGAAAGCAAACGACAAGTGGATGATGTGCACTGACTACACAGACCTTAATAAAGCATGCCCCAAAGACTCATACCCACTATCGAGTATTGACAGATTGGTGGACAGAGCATCCGGCTATCCCATCCTGAGTTTCTTGGACGCGTATTCTGGTCACAACCAGATACCCATGTTCCCAACAGATGAGGAGAAAACAACATTCATAACCGATACGGCTAACTACTAATACATGGTAATGCCATTCGGATTAAAGAACGCAGGCACAACATTCTAGCGTTTAATGGACAAGATTTTCGCAGATCAACTCGGACAAAATTTAGAAGTCTACGTAGATGACATGGTAGTTAAAAGCCGAGACCCGAACTCGTATTCAGGAGAACACAATATGAGGCTGAACCTAGAAAAGTGCGTATTCGGAGTACAAGACGAAAAATTCTTAGGCTTCATGCTCACACATAGAGGCATAGAAGCTAACCCGAAGAAATGTACAGCTATCATAAACATGAGAAGCCCGAGTAATACGAAGGAAGTACAAAGGTTAATTGGAAGGCTGGCATCCCTATCCCGTTTATTGTCGAAAGTAGCGGAAGTATCTAAACCCTTTTTTCAACTCCTCAAGAAGCAACAAATATTTGAATAGAGTGAAAAGTGTGAAGCGAATTTTCTAAAATTGAAAACACTACTCACCTCACCACCAATTCTAACATAACTTGAACCAGGCAAAGAATTAGTACTATACCTAGCAGTCTCAGGGGACACGATCAGCTCAGTCATTATCCAAGAAGAAAATTAGGCACAAACACCAGTCTACTACGTAAGCTGAGTGCTGAAAGATGCTGAAACAAGGTACCAGATGATCGAAAAGTTAGCACTAGCCCTGGTCACTTCAGCACGATGGCTATGACCATACTTTTAGAGCCACCAAGTGGTGGTACGAACATACCACCCAATACGACAAGTGTTGAGGAAGCCGAAACTCGCTGGAAGAATGATAGCCTGGTCAATCGAACTATCAGAATTCGGCATCAAGTATGAGCCAAGAGGACCATCAAAGCCCAATGCCTAGCCAACTTCATCGCAGAACTAACACCAGTAGAAGAGGCACCCTCTCCATGGTGGACCCTTTACCTGGATGGTTCCTCGAACGTCAAGGGCAGTAGAGCAGGCGTTATAATCGAAAGTCCCAAAGGGATTATTTTAGAACAATCACTCATATTCGACTTCGATGCATCTAACAACCAAGCCAAGTATGAAGCCTTGTTAGTTAGACTAAAGCTCGCTAAAGAAGTTGGGGGCAAAGCACCTTAGATGCTAGAGCGACTCAAAATTGGTCACAAGGCAAATGAACGGATCCTATCAAACAAAGGACCCCCAAATGACAAGGTACTACCACCTGGCTTCCCAATTGAAGAACGGATTCAGTAAGGTCGAACTCAACCATATCCTAAGAGAGCAGAACGAAAGAGCCGACCTGCTATCAAAATTAGCAAGTACAAAGAAGAAAGGACAACACCGAACTGTCATAAAGGAGACGATATACGCTCCAAGTATTGACAAACAAGTTTCTAATATCAACCCGACAGACCGAGAGTGGATGACGGAGGTATGGAACTTCCTGAAAGGAGGAACCCTCCTTAAAAATCGAGAGGAAGCCAGAAAGATCAGAAGAAGGGAAAGTTACTATGTGATAGAAGGAGAAGACCTTTACAGAAGAGGCTTCCCCGCACCACTACTAAAATGCATTACGAAGACACAGGCCGAATACGTGGTAAATGAGATGTATAAAGGAATATGTAGAAAGCACTCAGGAGGAAAAGCCATAGCCGCCCGAGTCTTACAAGCCGGATACTACTGGCCGACAATGCGCCACGACTGCGTCGAGTACGTAAGAAAATGTGAAGAGTGCAAGAGACATGACAACATATCTCACTTACCAGCAGAAGAACTGCACAACGTCACGGCACCATGGCCCTTCGCCATGTGGAGAGTGGATATCTTAGGACCATTCCCACTTGCTAAAGGACAAGTCAAATTCCTCCTAGTTGGAATCGACTACTTATCGAAATGGATCGAAGCCGAACCCTTGGCACCATCACAGCCAACAATGTACAAAAATTCATATGGAAAAACATCATATGCCGATTTGGCATCCCCCACTCAATAGTATTTGACAACGGAAGATAGTTCATCGAAAAGAACCTAGAAGAGTTCTTTAAGAACCTTGGGATTCGGCACCGGGTAACTTCAGTAGAGCACCCCCAGACTAATGGGAAAACTAAAGCAGCCAACAAAGTTATGCTGGGGGAGCTAAAAAAGTGAGTTGGTGACACCAAAGGAAGTTGGGCCAAGGAGCTTCTTGCAATCCTTTGGGCATATCATTGCACGTAGCAATCCACAACTGGGGAAACACCTTTTTGACTCTCATATGGATCAGATGCCATGATACGAGTAGAAGTCAGAGAACCCTATTTGCGAGAGCAAACTTTACTCAAGAGAACAATGACCTGTCACTAAGGCATGCACTTGACATGACCGAAGAAACCCTCAACGAGGTCCAAATCAGAGCAGAGGCCTGCAAAAGAAGAGTCGAGAGGAGATACAATAGCAAGGTCAAGCCAAGAAGCTTTGAAGTCGGAGATCTGGTTTGGAGAAAATGCGGAGAAGCAAGAAAGGCAATTGGAGAGGGCAAGTTGGCAACCAACTGGGAAGGCCCCTTCAGAGTAATCGAGTCACTGGGAAATGGAGCCTATCGACTAAAGTATCCATCCGACGAAGCCATTCCTCATACTTGGAATGCCACTCATCTAAAGTTTTATTACAGCTAGAAAATTGTAAGTGGTGATGTACTCTTTTTCCTACTTTGACATTTTTTCCCAAGAGATTTTTTGTCAAAGAGGTTTTAATGAGGTACACCCGACTTTCATTATTAATAAAAGTTCCTTTTTCCATTACATTATCTTAATTTTCATAAGACCGAGTAGACCAATCGGATACCTGACACAAAAAGCCACTTAAAGTGAGCGACACTTAGCATCCCGAAAGAAGAATGACCGAACTCCGATAACTAGTTCTCAAAAGACTAAGTTACGAAAATAAGCTGACCATGTAGACCTCTAACAGGATACAAACGAGTTAAGCTAAAAAAATGCATATGCCTCTAATAGGATACGAAAGAGTTAAGCTAAAAAACCACATAGACCTCCAACAGGATACGAAAAATGAGCTAAATCAATAACGAAGACCTTAATTAGCTACGAGTAACAAATATCATGCACACGAAAAATAAAGGGGCAATACTTAAGAGAAAATCAAATTTCATTAAGATAAAAGCACCCTATTAGATAGGCTGGGTGCGAGCCTTTATAAAAAGAAAAATAGATAAAAACTCCAAAGAGCTAAGCAGTAGGCTGCACCGAGTCATCAGGAGCCTCTTTGCCCGGGATGGTAGACTCGTCCACCAACTCCCCCTCCTTGTTGATATCCTTATCAATATTAAAAAGAGAGGTATCAACATCCTTCAAAAAGAACCGAACTTAGCGAATTGCCTTCCTAAACTCGACCTCATGAGTGGTGATGATCTCATCCATGGCCTCGGCCAAATCGGCCTTCAGCTTGGTCTCAGAGGCAGAGGCACCCAACTTGACCTGCTCCAGCTCTTGATGAAGATGCTCCACCTTAGCTTAAAGGTCTTTCGCGGAGCTTTCGATCATAGTCAAAGAGAGCTTCAGAGCATCCTCTCGGGCTTCAGCTTCCTTTAACTTGGCCTCCGTTGCCTCTAAAGACTTACGAGACTCCTCAGCAGACTGAAGGAGAGTCTCTTTGGCACAGGTAGCATCCAGCAAGGCCTGGTCGAAATTTGAATCATTCTCCTTAGCCATCGAAAGCTCGCGGTACTCGTGATCAAACTCCTTGGCCTAGTATTGGGCAATAGTCCAAGAACGAGCCTGGAAATGAGGTATGGCTTCCATAGAAACTAAGGGGCCAACCTCCCTCAACATATCCCGATCTGCCTGACCAAGATTCTCAGCACTAATAAGAGCTTGGGGATTGAAGTCCCGTCCCCAAAACAAAGTCCGCCCATCCTTCATATAGAGGAAAGTAGGATGCCTTTCAACAGGAGAAGCGACAGGTTGAATAAGAGGCAGACTCGGTTTGTTTTTCTTCAAGACACCATCCTCCCCTTGAACAACTTGTCTCTTCCTCTTTGCAGGAGGAGGAGGAGGAGGAAAAGGGGGAGTAGGAGAAGCCACCGGGATCTCTTCACCCCTAACTTCCTTTTTCTTTAGCTTCTCGAGCCGGAGACACTTGGCAGTCTGATAGTCGAATTTCCCCATCACATCTACAAAAAAAGGGAGAAAGAAATAATTAGCAAAAATAGACAAGTACAAGAATGGAATAGTTGAGTAAAAAGCACTCACGATCCCAATTGGCTCTCGGAGTCTTTGACAAGGGAATCTCAACTAGTACCCTACACCTAAGCAAATGAGGAAGCTTGCAAAGGTCAACCATATCATCTTGGTCCTCGAGAGACATATCCATTATCTTGCAAGATAGCTTCTTATTTGGAGACCGGGTCCAATATAAAGGGAATCTGGACCTCCCCCACTTATCAAAAAAGTTTGACATCCCATCCTTCCCAGGCCGGACTCGGAAAAACCCTTCCTTGAAGTTTTTCCAAGAGGACGTATAGGGGCCGAGTATAGACCTACTCGGTACACCGGTCAAAGAAACGCAACCCCCTTCTTGCTTTCCTTCACCGTATAGTGGAAGAGAAACTTAGGAGCAGTAGGAGTAATGAAAAACTCACTACAAAGAACCCTAAAGGCACACATGGATGCCCAAGCATTCGGATGCAGTTGAGTAGGGGCGACATTCAACTCTTTTAAGACATCACACTCAAATTTATCAAAAGGGACTGTGATGCCGAGAGAAGAAAACAGAGCCTCATACACATAAGTGTAATGAGACTCACAAGGAAAGGGTCGAAGAAAGACACGCTCACTCGGCCTGCAAGGATCAGCATGAATGATACCTGGCAGTTCCGAGTGGCACAAACCTATTTCCTCTAAGAGAGAAATAATGGACTCGTGGGTCTGATACCGAGAGACATAACTACCCACCTCCCCGTGTACCTAAGAATAACCTGGAAGTGTAACAGGTAAGAAGACTCTCTTAGAAGGTTTTGAACCACTAGGCCTAGGAGAGGGAGAAGGAGGAGTGGGCTGAACACGATGAGGAACCAAAGGCACCTCCTCGGTAGCCTCCGAGAACCACAACCCCGATCGGGGCAGTGGCCAAAGGCATTTCCGATTGCTCGGTGGAGGGATGAACCACGCCGGCATGGACAACGGCGGCGCCTGCCGCTGATGCGCCGTCACTAACTTCGAATGGTGCAAAGAAAGATCTTCATCGGAACCATCTCCGATAAGGTGAACCTCCGGTAATAGCATACGACCACCGCCGAAAAGCCCTAATTCCTGGAAAAAAGAAGACATTTATGAGAAAAAAGGGCAGTGAAGGAGGAAGAAGGGCGTACCTGAGTTAACAAAGATAAACAAGAAGGAGAAGGAATAAATGGTAGAGAAGACGAAGGTCGTTAGAGAAGGAAACTTGAGGAAGAAGGAGAAGTGAGCGAAAAGCACACAGTGACCCTTATATAGAGGTCCAACAACTTCGAATTCGAAAGGACGAAACAACTCGAACCGTTAGATCGAGACTCTCCGCCAAACGAATCAATGACTAGGGAGGCTTGAAACCTTTGAGTATCTCGAGGACATTTTCAAAATTAAAAAATAATCATTGCTGCCTCCCTCGGGAAACATTATGAGTTAATGGGTCCTAAACGACGTGACCACTCGAAAATGAAATAACGTGACCATTACAAAGCTAAACGACGAAGCTGAATCCGACAGAAAAGAGTAAAACACAACACCGGCTTGGCCGAATGGAAACTCGAATTCAGCGAGACCATCACTTAAGCTCTTCCATATTTTCAGAGCTTGGGGGCATGTGTACTACTCAAACTCGGCACTCCACCGAGTAGCTGTCATAGCCGAGTAAAATGATTTTACTTGGACCAAGGGAGTTATAACGGAAAATATATCTTACTATAAGATAAGATATAGGAAGATCAAGGCACAAGATCATTATAGAAGATAAGACTATCTCTATCATGAGTTACGAGATTTGAGGAGATTTGATAGGAAAATAACTCTATCAAATCTATCTTTTTATACTCTATAAATACAACAATACTCAATTGAATCAAGGTACAAAATTCTACTCCCAATTGTGATACCTGTCTGCTACCTATGCGCCTCTAACTTGAGCATCAGAGTGTCTTTGCAAGTGCACCCCCTATCATTCACGGAGGAGAACCCAATGGAGCCACCACATCAGAATACTTACCAAATCCGGTAAGAACACCTATAAAGTAGCTTTGGAATTGAACAATTTAGGTACTGCAAATTAGCTAAAATCATTAACAAGATTTAACTTGAAAATATTTGTAAAAATATTATAGATATATGATAATTTTAGTTATATATATCTACTATCTAGCTACAAAATTACTCTGAAAATATTCTAGTTTTTTAGCTAGGAAAAAAAAAATAACAATTACTATAACTTTTTTCTTTTTACAGTAACAATTACTATAACTTATCTATCAAATAACTAAAAAAATTTAAATATTGGCTACGAATTAGCTAAGATTATTATTATTTTAATTAATTTGATACTCATTTCATTTTATGACGACGACCAATTTTGTAATTATTCCGTAACTATTTTGTTTGCTAAAAACTAACTACGAATTAACTATTAATTTTGTCATAACAAATTCCACAATTCCTGTTCCTACCTATGGGTAGCGAGGCAATCTTCTACTGACATCTTTACTTCAAGATCTTTTATAGATGTCTGAATCCTTTAAAATGAATGACGTGGGGGGGGGGGTACCTGCAAAAGGCACTCCAACGCTCAAGTCAGGTTTCAGCTCAGAGCATTTAATGTGAGTAATAAATGATGGTCAAAAGTCCTTTATCTTGAGGGGTGCACTCCCTTTTATACTTATCTTATTGGGCCTGGACCCTTATAGGCCCTGACCTTTCCTTAATAACCGGTCTATACTAATTAAAGTTGCTTAATTATCTCCTAATCTTTGGTTTACCTTGATAATAGCCTCTTAATAGGATCTACCTTATCTGAATACTATCCTTAGTATTCGGCCGTAGTGATGTTGAATACTCCTGCAATGGTATTTGGTGATATAGCTAGTTGAACGTAAGGAGCAAGAGTGCTCGGCCAGATTTAGGCCGAACACCTTCCTGTTCTTGAGGTGTATTTGGATGCTTGTGGTGGGGGATATTCAGCTGTTCATATAGCCGAATACCCCACCGGTATACATGCCCCCTAGCCTCGAGTAATCAATTGTGACAAAGAGGCTTTGATTCGAGATGTGCGCCTCGTTGTGTCATTTCAAATCCTGTCATTATGACTGAAAAAAGCTGTTGAGGTGAAGGGATCGAAGCGTTGCTTATTTCTGGACCGTTAGATCTAGATTGATCTAACGGTTGGCAGTGCTTGGAACCATTTGGACCGTTGTGGGCCTGGGCCCTATAAATAGGGTTAGGGATGTCGTCTTTGCACCCCTTATTTACATTCTATCAATTTTTTTCTTACTTTGCTCTCGGCCGAATACTCTTTTCTAGCTTCATCTTTTTCATCTTAACCAAGGTACTAGAGTTCGACTTTTGCTTTTTCTTTTTCCATTATCATGAGTTCGTCTGGTCGTAAGCTTTCTTGGGAAACCGAGGTGGTTGATATTCAATCATCCTCCTCGGCTAGTGGGGAGTCTAATGAGGAGTCTTCGGCTTCTTCATCTTTGTCCTTTTCTTTTTCATCTTCTTCCCATTCGGCATCCGCCTCTTTGTCCTCTGCTCGAGAGGGGGTGGGTGAAAATGTGGTGTCTGATTCAGTTGGAAAGATACTTCCAGCCAAAACCTGAAGCATAAGCCACGGGTTACACAAGGGAAAATAGTGTTCCCGCCGATTACCCTGGACAGGTACACATGGGTAAACGGGGAGGTCGTGTCCTACTGGTCTTGGTATGATTATAAGCGTAGTGTGTCCAATTTTGTAAACTATGTAGATGTATCTGCCATCCTTGAGGAAGAGCTTTGTCTGATAGCTTTACAATGTTGTCGGAGTGAAACTAATGCTGAATTCATTTTCATGGGAAAGGGTGAGTCTAAAAGGGACTTCTTTTACATGTACGATTGCGTATTCTGTGACTTACATGTAACGATTCCCTTTGATGACTTTACAATGGGGGTGCTTTAGATTTTGAACGTGGCACCCTCTCAATTGCATCCAAACGGGTGGGCCGCGATCCAGGCCTATCGTGCCCTTTGCCTTTTCAATTTTATAGAGCCTTCGGTGAGTGTATTTTTGTACTTGGCCCAAGAGTGGTTTGTGGGTGTCCCTAATAAGGAAACCGAAGAGGCCCTTATTTCAATCTTTTACTTCTTCTTACAAAAACTTCAAAATCGGCTTCCTTAAAGTGGTAGTCAGGCCGAATATAGGGGCTAACCACTTCTATGATAGTGGTGGGCAGCCCTTATTTCCTTTTTATTGGGAGAAAACCCCTCGGCGTTATGACAAATTTTTGAAGTCTATGATGATCGAAAGGGAACACGAGGACCTCCTCTTTCTTGAGTCCCTCCCCCGAAAGCTTCCAGCTAGGCAGCTCGTGGCCTTATTTAATTCTTCAACTGTTTTAGCCGATATGTGTGGTAAGGCTTCGGTTCTTTCTTTTCTGTTGTTTTTATACTTAGTTCTTGTGAATGACTAAGTGATTTGTGGAGTGTAGGTAATATGGTCGATGTTGGTGGCAACGTCCTTTCATTCCGGAATGCTCAAAAGAACTGGGCTCAAGCTGTTGGGAACACTTCGGGTGTTGCTTCCGTGCCTCCTGTTGTGAAGCAACCGACCCCGAGACCATCTCCAGTGGATACCCTACCCCCTTTGGCAGGAGAAAAGGAAAACAAGGATAAGGATCACAAGAAAAGGTATCAAAGCCGTGAGGCCTCGGAAGAGGAAAAGGCCAAGAAGCTGAAACAATAGGCTTTGGACTTTTCGGCTTCGGGGTCTTTGGCTTCCATCAGTGCCATGATTGCCGAGGGCTTTTTTTCGAAGGATTTTTGGCCAAAAAAATGGTTAGTTCCAGTTACATATCTAAGACTGGAAGGAACATCTTGAATAAGGTTTATGCCGCCTCCAACTGGTCGGCCTATTGTGAGTTTCAGGCAAGGGCTTTGGCCATTGCTTATTACATGTTCACGAATCCGTTTAAGGAGGCCGAGAAGCTGAAGAAAATCCTGAAGGAGTCACATGCTTCTAATAAATAGGCTTTGGACACCAACATAGTATTGGTGGATGACAATGCTCGTCTAAAGGACAAGGTGAAGCACCTATCAGCTGATGTTAACAATTTGAATACTAAAGTCATGATGACCGAAAAGGATGCTAAACTTTAGGCTGACGAGATAGAGTGTCTGAAGATGTTGTTGGCCCAGGCCGAAGAGGAGAGGGATGCTGAACATGCCGCCAAGGAAAGTATTATTTCTTCAGCACAGGACAAAATTTATGCCGAGCACAAGGCCGGTTTCATTCATACTGTTCGGCAGATGATGCATGTGTATGAAGTTTGCAACCCTTCTATTTTTGACATGGAGAAGGATGTCTACCAAGGCTGTTTGCTTCCTCTTGATGATATTCCTAAGGATACGGTTCTTGAGAATCCTCTCCATCCGTCGGCTCCGGAGGGTACTGAGGATGCAGGGGATAATGGGGAGGCTCATGTGGAGGATAGGGAAGATGTTGATGAGGCCCTGGTGCAAGAGGATCCGGCTGAGTGAACTCTTTGTATTTTGGGCCGTTAATGCCTTTTTGTTGTCGGCAACAAATTTTGTAAATGTTTCTTTTTGTGGCTAATGAAACATGTTCTTTTTTCTCTTCGTCATCTGCTTGTCAATTTATACTTA
Organism: Pueraria montana var. lobata; assembly: GCA_026413185.1. Lineage (NCBI taxonomy): Eukaryota > Viridiplantae > Streptophyta > Magnoliopsida > Fabales > Fabaceae > Pueraria > Pueraria montana. Next base: position 18,163,970 of record CM048656.1, read on the forward strand.
GGATAATTTCATAAATTATTCATGGCCGAACACTTTGTAAGAATTATTTCTTCTTAAAAAAGGTTAGTGTACGACTCTTAGGGAAACCACTAAGTAGTGTCGTGAGTTCAAATGTATTTGTATTCTAACCAAGATATGGTTGCATGTATTCGGCTTGAATGTGATCTCATCCGATACCTTGTTTTTATTGGTGGTGGATTATTTTGAAGAAATCAACACTTGAGTTTTTTGTAAAGAAATTCCGAATGGTGCATCCTTGGCTGAGTGGTAGTACTCGGGAGGGAAACCATTTGTAGAGAAATCCGAATGGTGTGTCCTTAGCCGAGTAGGAGTACTCGGGAGGGAAACCATTTGTAAAGAAATCTGAATGGTACGTCCTTAGCCAGGTAGTAGTACTCGGGAGGGAAGCCATTTGTAAAGAAATCTGAATGGTACGTCCTTAGCCAGGTAGTAGTACTCAGGAGGGAAACCATTTGTAGAGAAATCCAAATGGTGCGTCCTTGGTCGAGTAGGATTACTCGGGAGGGAAACCATTTGTAAAGAAGTCAGAATGGTGCATCCTTAGCCAAGTAGTAGTGCTCGGGAGGGAAACCAATTGTAAAGAAATCTGAATGGTACGTCCTTAGCCGAGTAGTAGTACTTGGGAGGAAAACCATTTGTAGAGAAATTCGAATGGTGCGTCCTTGGCCGAGTAGGAGTAACCGGGAGGGAAACCATTTGCAAAGAAATCTGAATGGTACGTCCTTGGCCGAGTAGGAGTACTCGGGAGGGAAACCATTTGTAAAGAAATCCAAATGGTACGTCCTTAGTCGAGTAGTAGTGCTCGGGAAGGAAACCATTTATAGAGAAATTCGAATGGTGCGTCCTTGGCCGAGTAGGAGTACTTGGGAGGGAAACCATTTGTAAAGAAATCCGAATGGTATGTCCTTGGCCGAGTAGAAGTACTCGGGAGGGAAACCATTTGTAAAGAAATCCGAATGGCGCTGAAAAACAATCATATTATAGGTAGGAAAGATATGTTTCATTGATTTAATTGGAAATGTGTGCCTCGTTAAAACCTTCTCAGTAAAAACCCTTTCACGTTCTTTTAGGGATCAAAAGCCGAGTAAGGAAAAAGAGTACAACACCCATTTACATAATCAACTAAAATAATACTTAAGGTGGGTTGAATTCCATGTTCTCGGCACCACCTTTCCTGAAAGCTCTTCCAACTTGTATGCTCCGTTGTTGAGGGTTTGCCTGATCCTAAACTGGCCATCCTAATTAGCTGCTAGCTTCCCTTCCCGTGTATCTCTTCGTGCCTCTCCTTGCATCCTTAGGACTAGATCTCCTTCTTTGAACTCTCGACTTCAGTTTTGAGTTGAACCTCCTGGTCATTCTTTGTCTGCATGCTTTGGCGTTGAGGCGTGCTCGGTCGCGTACCTCTTTGATCAAGTCAAGTTCACATCTCATGGAGTTTTCATTTTCGGACACTTCAAAGTTTCATCTTCGGAAGAAAGGTTCTCCCACTTCTATCGGAATCATAGCTTCCGTTCCATACACCATTCTGAAGGGCGTTTCTTTGATTGTTGATTGTGGAGTGCATCTGTATGCCCACAGAATTTCAGGTATCTCTTCGGCCCATGCTCCTTTGGCTGCACCCAATCTCTTCTTTAACTCGCCCAATATGACTTTGTTGGCAGACTCTGCCTGTCTGTTCATTTGTGGGTGTTCGGCTGAGGTCACCCTGTGTTTTATTCCCAGGTCTTCCAAAAAAGTATTCAACTTTTTGTTCGTAAACTATAGGTCGTTGTCAGTAACGATTACATACAGAATGCCGAATCGAATGATGATATTTTTCCACAAAAACTTTTGTACGTTTTGAGTCGAAATGGTTGCCAAGGGCTCGACCTCTATCCTATTTGTGAGGTAGTCAACAGCTACTATCACAAACATGCACTGCCCTTTAGCTATAGGAAAGGGTCCCAAGATGTCGGTCCCCCAGATAGCTAAGGGCCAGGGTGACGAGATAGCATGTAGCTCGTCGGTGGCTGGTGGATAAGGTTACCATGTTTTTGGCATTGGCTGTATTTCTTAACATATTCAGTACAATCGATCTTGAGGGTCGGCCAATAATACCCTGCCCTTAGTACACGAGTTGCCATCGTTCAACCGCCTGAGTGCATGCCACAGATTCCCTCGTGTAGCTCTTTCGTGATGTATTCGGCTTGATCCTTATTAAGGCATTTAAGTAGAGGTGTGGAAAACCCCCTTCTGTATAACTCCCCAGCAATTAGGACGTACCTTGCGGCACTGATTCGAAACTTTTTGGCCTTGTCCTTATCCTCCATAAGGGTGCCTTGTGACAAATATTGTTGGATTTTGGTTATCCAAGTGTCTTTAGATACCGAAACCTGCATGCAATCTTCGATAGTTACACTTGGTTCTGGTAACATCTCCTGAATAAATGTTCCCAGTTGCCTTAGTTTCTGCATACTAGCTAATTTAGCAAGCTGATATGCTCTGTCGTTGTGCTCTCGAGCTAAGTGCTTTACTTGGACCTCATCGAATTCTTGCTTCAGCTACATGAAAGTGTTATAATACTTCAGTAACAGTGGGTCTTTGACCTGGAATACACCATTGATCTATTTGGCTGCTACTTGGGAATCGCTCCAACATTGTACTTTCCAGGCTCCCATTTCCCTTGCCAACCTGAGTCCGGCCAATAAGGCTTCATACTCGGCCTGGTTGTTGGATGCTTTAAAACCGAATTGCACAAATTGTTCTAGTCATATTCGATTTGGTCCTCCAGTATAACACTTGCTCTGCTTCCCCTTTGGTTGGAGGAACCATCCACATGCACAACCCATCATTCGTCCTCAAAGTTCTCGACAGGGTGCAGCTCATTGACGAAGTCTGATAAACATTGTGCCTTGATAGGACCTCTCAGCTCATACCTTATATCAAATTCTAACAGTTCTATTGACCAAGCCATCATCCGTCCGGCCAGCTTCGATTTCTTCAATACCTTTGCAATGGGACAATTGGTTTTGACAACCACTCGGTGTCCTTGAAAGTATTATCTCAGGCGCCTTACAGCGTTGACTAATGCTAAAGCTGCCTTCTCTATCATTTGGTATCAGGTCTTAGACTCCTGCAGTACTCGGCTGATGAAATATACAAGTGCCTGACCCTCTTCAAGTTCTTGGGCTAACATCGCACTTATGGCTTCTTGGGAGACCGAGATGTATATAGCACTAGATCTTTTTAAGGGTCCAATTTCTTGAGTATAGGCGGGGCCGAAAGGGTATTCTTCAGCTCCTGAAAGGCTTCTTCACATTGTTGGTTCCATGAAAATTTCTTAGCAACCTTCAACAATTGCATGATGGGTTTCGCCTTTTCGGCTATCCTTGCTAGAAATCGCGATAGAGAGGCAATTCTCCCTGTCAGTCTCTGGACTTCCTTTGGGGTTTTCGGGCTTCTCATACAAATAACAACCTGACATTTTTCAAGATTCACCTCTATGCCTCGGCATGTTAACATGAAACCCAAAAATTTTCCTCCTTGAACACCGAAAACACATTTTTCGGGGTTCAGGTGCATATTGCGCTTTCTGAGTTCGGCAAATATTTCTTCCAGGTCCCTTGTGTGCATGTCAGCCTTGGAAGATTTGATGACCATATCATCAATGTATACCTCCAGGTTTCGTCCAAGTTGTCTTTGAAAGACTTTGTCCATTAGCCTTTGGTAGGTGGCTCCAACGTTCTTCAGGCCGAAAGGCATAACTCTGTAGCAGTAGTTAGCTGACTCAGTTATGAAAGCAGTCTTGCCTTCGTCATGAGGGTACATTCAGATTTGATTATACCCTGAGTATGCATCCAAGAAACTAAGGCAAGAGTGCCTGGCTGCCCCATTAACTAGTCAGTCAATGTTTGGTAGCGAATACGCATCCTTCGGGCATGCTTTGTTCAAGTCTGTATAATCTATGCACATCCTCCATTTTCCATTCGCCTTCTTTGCCATAACCACATTGGCTAACCAAGTGGTGTATTTGACCTCTCGGATGAAGTTGGTCATCATCAACTTAGATACTTCCTCTTCTACAACTTTCCGCCTCTCTTCTCCCATCTTTCTCTTCTTTTGAGCAATCGGCCTTACTTCTCGGCATATTGCCAATTTGTGATAGTGGAATTTTAAGTCGATGCCCGACATGTCCAAGGCTTTCCGAGCGAACAAGCCAGCGTTCTTCCTTACGACACACTGCTACAAAAAGGCATTTTTACATCGCTGGATCAACATCGGTTGATCAAAAAATGATGTCGATGGAAACGCAGTGGCATTTTTGAAATTATAAGCAATATGTTGACATCGGTTATGTGTTAAACTATGTTGAAATCGCTTCTCAACATTGGTTTTCTAGTGAAACGATGCTGATAGGAGATGCTCAACATCGATTTTGTAGTGAAACGATGTTGATAGGAGATGCTCAACATCGATTATTGAAGAAACGATGTTGGTTAGGCTTATAAAGCAATAGGTTTTCACATTATCATTCTCGCGCCCTCTACTTCCCTGTCTGTGAAACACTATTTTCATTGCCGTCTCCTTCCACCGCGCTGCCGTCTCTGCCAGTCCTTTCATTGCCGGCGATGCCATATTGTCACTCGTTCTCGGTGAAACATTGTCCCTTTCGCCATTGTCACACACATAATCGAGCGATTGGAAGCCTCTGACCCTATCTTGGAACGCCCCAAATCTCTGTAAATTGTATTTACTCTTTTCTCAATATAAGAAAACTATTCCTTATTCTTAGGGTTTTTGATTGTTGATTATGATTCAATTAATTTTTTCTCTGCAGACACCGCCCATATTGACCTCACCCCTTACAAAGGGTACTTTAACTGATATTTTAGTGAGGAAGCCTTCATCATCCTCGCTTTCAGGTGATATTCTCTTACGGCTCAATGATTTTGTTATTCTGGTGCTGCTCCTTTTAGTGGAAATTACTTTTCCTAGAATGACTATGCCAATGTAAATGCCATTGCCCTGCCTGGCTCATAACATGTTTACTTAGCAATCAAATGTTTGTTGATGTGGTTATTTTTAAATAAAAATGAAAATGCAGAGTTGTATCTTGTTGCAGTTTTTGCTTTTATTGGTTGTGATTTCAACACATGCTAGATAGCTTATGTTGCAATTGATTAGTTCTTAAAAGTAGATTACCTTGTTGGCTCATGAACCTTGCCTCTTGCTTGGGGTAATGTATGACTCCAGAAAAAGGTTTCAGATTTTAAACTAAATTGGTTTTGCTTGTAATAACTCTTCTCCATCTTCTTGTCCCTTTCAATCTTATCCCTTTTGCCACTGTCCCTATTCACTCATTTTGACACGTTTCTCTCCCAGGTCCCCAAAAGCCTGTTTATGGACCATCTCTATTTTTAAAATTATAATTTTTAAAATAAAAAATTAAATATTGTGATAATTTATTTTATTTCTCACATTTAAAAAAATAATAATCCAAAAGCCTGTTTTCTTCCAAAGTCTTCCATTTAACCATCTCAATTATGGACCAGCATGAAACAAACATACAAAAGCTTCTTTCAATAGCTAGAACCAAAATATCTGCTGAAAAAATATAAGGTGTTGAGGAATGTGAATCTAACAACCGTCTTTCATTAATTAATTTGAGATCAGCACTGTCTATTCACCTAATAGTCTAATACAATGTTTCATTAATTTAGACAAATAAATCAAATTCCCAAGTGTTAGTATGAAATTTGATAATGTTACACTTAAATAGGAAGAGGACAATGACTATTTTGTTTATACTTTGGGTCACTTTAATTCCAGTAGAAAGCAGGACTAGAGAATCTTAAGATTCAGACCATTATCATCATTCATCTTTGGCTTCACACACACACTAGAAGAAAAATGAAGAGTGAATTCCATTATTATCACCAAGAGTAATTCACTGTAGTCTTATTTTCTTATCCCCCACCAGAGGGACCAAATCTTGATTCATCCATTGCAGTACAACAGTTGTCCTTATGGAATGAGACTGGTTAGGCCTCCTTAACAGACAAAAACTTTTTGGAGACATGGTGCTCAGGCCCCTGGGGATTGTCCCCTTGCCATCAAATCACCCCAACTACCCTCGGAGGCTGCATTGGAAGCTACAAACCATATACACATGCATCATTGCAATGCATATACTATTTCACATAGAAATTTTTTTTTTCCATGTCCTATTATTTTGTTTGAGAAACTTCTTTCTTGCTGCTAGTGCTTGCATTATGTTTCTCGAGAACATATATTATATCTCAGAGTGTGACCAACTAATACTACAACTTAAGTATAGGCAATACAAGGTTGACACTTAATAATAGAAACAAATCCCCAAAATGAAATGGTAATCTGGAGGGAAACTATCTTTGGTGGTTATTATATGTTGTAGATTGTTTGTTGAGAATTAATTATTAACCAACTTCTAATTTGCAATTTGTAAGCCCATCTAAGATCTTAGTAATTAGTATCTTCAGCCAGTTTGTTTCTCTGTTGCATCTATTAATGATTTATAGTTTTGTTGCTAATTTAAGCAAATGACTGACATAGATAGACACTTTGTATTTTGAAGCGCCTGCTACGGTATGCAGAAGCATGTGAGCATCATGAATTCCTATTAATCCTCCACCACATCACATTAATTAATTGGTCTCTTCTTCAGAAGAAAGAAAACAGAGGTCTTACTTAATATTGGACACAGCGAATTTTTAGGTATATTCTTGTTATTAAAATAATTATTTTTACTTAATATTTGAGAGATGTTTGCATCCTATGAAGAGAGTTGGCTCACGGATTGTAATTCTTCTGCTGGAATTCATATCTATTTACTGTATCATGAGTTTATATTTCAGTTATGTAGAAAAAACTAAACTGAACTAAATTGAACTAAAATAATTCAGGGATATTTTTCATTAGACTACACCAGTACCCCTGCCCACTGTGTGTTGCCAATTTGACTAGATAGAAGCCTCAAATCTGCAGTGTTGGGATGCCAAAATTCATGTAAATAAGATTTTTTTTTTCACTTAAAAAAAGTTCATGTTATAATATATATTTAATTAGACATTAGTATCATATTAATTTGGAACATGATTAACATAAAATAAGTAAAAGATAATCATAACTAAGTTCAACCAATGAATATCATTAAAATCTTTACACTTACTTAAACCTACGCATGAACAAAAAGATTTCACACTAATTGCATATGGTGTTGGAAGAAATCTAGATTCTATGGATTTTTATAATTTTTATTTTTCATATAAATATATAAAAAGATACAAGACAAAAAGTTTGCACACACTGATTTTTATGACAGAACACATTTGCTGTCCTGCACTTTTTATTGCTGTTAAAATCATGACATTAACAATGGTAAGTGATGTATTTGGTGTTACAAAGGTTATTGCATAACTCATTAGATTAATGGTGACCAAATCATGCATGAAAGCTATGCTTAAGACATTGAATCATTCAGTTTTTACTGCATAATTTCAACTACTGTTCTGCTGCACAATTTTCGTGTAAATCATATTTTAAGTGTGCCCAATGATATAAATAAAGTCTGTCATGGATAGTATATGAAGCCCTTATTGTTTGGTGACCAAAAGAGGACAAAATCACTTGTTTTGATGCTTGAATTTGTGGTCTATGCAATAAAAACGTGAATTATGTGCTGCACCTGTATTTGCTCTTATTTTAATTTTGTCTTGAATTTGAAAATAACATGTTACTCTGAGCATTGAAATTTCTAGAAATGATGATCAATTTGATAATTTTTGTAATAACTTAACCTACAGGCAGTGAGCATTAAGTAGCTGTGTTGGTGTTGTTCTTGTCCTTCAGAGATTGTGTCGTGTCCACCGTCATCACCGCATTCTTTCTTATTGTTAGTGAGCATCTTTTCAGGTACGTATCTCATTCTAACACTTCAGTGCTTGTTACAATTATAATAATGTTGTATAAGTTGTTTGTGTAATTAATGAGTATTATTTTATATGCAAGTTAAGCATTATGAGTGAACCTTAGTTTCCCGTTTGAGCTTCAATACAATGATTAATACGGAAAGTTTGGATTAATCTTGAATTGTCCATTTGGATAGTTTGGGAAGAGGCATTTTTTTATACTTGATTCATACGTAGAGGTTGAGTCTCATTTGTTAAATTTGACAAAATTTCGGTTTAGTGCATTTTGTTTTGTTCTCCAAGTGCATACTTGATTGTGGTGGAATTGATGGCACTGCTTTCATGTCGTGTACTTGGAGATCAATGCGAAATGCTACCGAAATTTCGTCAAATTTAACAAAAGAGACTTAACCTCTAGGTACAAATTAAGTATAAAAAAATGTCTTCCTGAATGGGATAGGGCCACACCTTTATGAAAAAGTGAGATCGTCATGCATGATATAACTTTGTGAGTATCACAGAAAAGGAAAGATGGATCGAAGTTGGATGAAAGCTATTCGCATCACTGAGGAGTACGAGAATGGGGTTGAAAAGTTTTTGGAATTTGCTCAAAAAAATTCACCAAATATGGGGGGAAAATATTATTGTCCTTGTGTTAACTGTTTGAATAGGAGACGACATGTCGTGGACGACATAAGGACACATCTTCTCTGTGACAGGATTCTTCAAACATATACAAGATGGATATGGCATGGTGAATTCATAGACATGCCGACGGTGTCCCAAACTGAGTATGTTGTTGATGTTGAAATGGGAGATTGATTAGAGGATATGATCCGAGATGTTGGACAAGAGTCTTTTCATCAAGCACATGCCCCCTTTGTATGATGCATTGGAAAGTGATTCGAAGAAGCCTTTGTATCTAGGGTGCAACAACTTCACAAGGTTGTCGGTGGTGTTAAGTTTGGTCAATTTGAAGGCAAGATATGGGTGGAGTGATAAAAAGCTTCACTGATTTGCTTGAGGTGTTGAAAACGATGCTTCCAAAAAAGAACACGTTGCCGAAAAATAACTATGAGGCAAAGAAGATACTGTGTCTGGTGGGTATGGAGTATCAGAAAATACATGCATGCCCTAATGATTGCATATTGTACAGAAATGAGTTTGAACACATGCATAAATGCCCCATGTGTGGGGTGTCACGGTACAAATTGAAGGATGACGCGTGTGATAGTGATGAAAGCACAAAGAAAGAGTCCCCAGCAAAGGTGTGTTGGTATCTTCCAATAATTCTAAGGTTTAAACGATTGTTTGCTAATGGAGATGACGCAAAAAACCTGACATGGCATACTGATAGTCAAAAATGTGATGGATTGCTCCGGCATCCGGTTGATTCTCCCCAGTGGGACAATATTAATCATTTGTTTCCAGATTTCGGGGAAGAGTCAAGAAACCTTAGGCTTGGACTTGCTACTGATGGAATGAATCCTTTTGGTAACTTAAGTACTAACCACAGTTCATGGCCTATTTTGCTAGTAATTTACAACCTGCCTCCTTGGTTGTGCATGAAGCGAAAATACATTATGTTGTCTATGATGATTTCGGGTCCAAGACAGCCAGGAAATGACATTGATGTTTATCTAAGTCCGTTGATTGAAGACTTGAGAAAGTTGTGGGACGAAGGGGTTGATGTCTTTGAAGGGAATCGCAAGGAAACCTTTAAGTTGCGTGCAATGGTATTTTGTACCATTAATGACTTTCCAGCATATGGGAATTTGAGTGGATATAGTGTTAAGGGGCATCACGCATGTCCTATCTATGAAGAAAACACAAGCTACGTGCAACTCAAGCATGGAAGAAAGACAGTCTACACTAGGCATCAGAGATTTCTCAAACCATATCACCCGTATCGGCGATTGAAAAAAGCTTTCAATGGAAGACAAGAGGATGTAAGTGCACCGATACCTTTGACTGGAAAGCAGGTTTATGAGCGGGTGGAGGACATCCAAAATATCTTTGGGAAGACCCAACAGAAGGATGCAAGTGAGAAAAGAATATGGAAGAAGAGGTCGATATTCTTTGATCTTCCATACTGGTCTGATCTAGATGTTAGACATTGTATAGATGCATGTGGAGAAAAATGTGTGTGATAGTTTAATCGGCACGCTTCTTAACATTAAAGGCAAGACAAAGGATGGTTTGAATGCTCGACAAGATCTGGTTGAGATGGGTATACGTGAGCAGTTACATCCAAGGTTAGAAGGTAAACGAACATATTTGCCCCAAGCATGTCATACTTTGTCAAGACAAGAGAGAAAAACTTTTTGTCAGTGTCTGCAGGATGTTAAGGTGCCACAGGGATACTCTTTAAATGTAAGGAGTCTTGTATCGATGAAGGATCTCAAATTAGTTGGCTTAAAGTCTCATGATTGCCACGTCTTGATGCAACAACTTCTAGCCGTGGCGATACGAAACATCTTGCCTAACAAAGTCAGGGTTGCCATAACTCGCTTGTGCTTATTCTTCAATGCAATATGTAGCAAAGTAATTGACCCTGTAAAGTTGGATGACTTGGAAAATAAGGCTGCTATTATCTTGTGTCAGTTGGAGATGTATTTTCCTCCTTCATTTTTGACATCATGGTTCACTTAATTGTTCATCTAGTCAGGGAGATTAGATTATGTGGACCCGTTTATTTAAGGTGGATGTACCCAATTGAGCGATACATGAAGATCTTAAAAGGGTATACCAAGAATCAATACCGTCCTGAGGCATCCATTGTTGAAAGGTACATTGCAGAATAAGCTATTGAGTTTTGTTCAGAGTACATGGAGAAGACGAAACCTGTTGGGGTTCCTCAGTCTCGTCACAAGAACAGAGTGAGAGGTAAGGGTACACGAGGGTTAATTGTTGTAACCATGGGTCTCAAGGCACTGAATGAAGCACATTTGTATATATTGAATAATACCGATGAGGTGACCCTATACATAAATGCACACAAAGAATTTGTGAAGGCAAGTAACCCAAAAATGAACAAGAATCGGGTGTTGATTGAGCATAACAAAACTTTCTTAAACTGGTTTAAAGACAGAATCTTTGCTCTTGATGATCCTTCTGAAACGTTAAAGTGGTTAGCAAATGGGCCTAAGCTAAATGTTCCAACTTGGAAGGCATATGATATCAATAAGTATTCGTTCTACACGAAGTCACAGGATGACAAGAGTACAGTTCAAAATAGTGGGGTTAGTCTTTGGGCTGAAGCAGAACACTTTTCTAGTGCAAAAGATAACAACCCCAAATTGGGGTCCATGTCTTACTTTGGAGTGATTGAAGAAATCTGGGAGGTTGATTATACTATTTTCAAAGTGCCTATTTTTAAGTGTAAGTGGGTTGATAGCAACACCGGTGTGCAGACTGATGATTTGGGATTCACTTTTGTAGACCTTACAAAGGTTGCTTATAAGGACGAGCCTTTCATCATGGCAGAACAAGCAAAATAAGTGTTTTATGTAGAAGATCCCTGTAATGCAAGGTGGTCAGTGGTTCTACAAGGAAGAACCAGCGGTGTTATTCATGAAAATGATGATTCAAAACTTGATATTTGTGAGTCTCCCTCTTCCTACACACGCATGCCTACCATCATTGAAGAAAATGAGGAGGACGGCGTACACGTAAATCGTCATGATCATGATGAAGGCTTATGGGAGAACATTCCTACAAAACCATGTTATATATAAGTAATGTCTATGTTATTGTATACTTTAATAATTTTGTCAACTTATTTTTTATCTCCATTTACAATTTATAAACTTTGTACAATTGCAAATAACACGTAATTTTTTGTTTGTTTGAACAGGCACATGGGTACACCACCAGGTTCCCCTCGTCCTGAGTCATCAGCTCCTTCTGAGTCTACGTCCAGGAGGACTAGACAATCCACACGACTCAAAAAATTCACTGCTAAACACTTGTCTGGGGAGAAGCCACGAGTTTATGTCGATCCTGCAACTAGGAAAGCTTCAAGTCCAAATAGATCACATTTCAGGACCTATTTGGGGATTGCTGCCCGAGACAGGGTTGATATTACATATCAAGATTGGCACCATGTGTCAGAAAATAAGAAGAACATGATTTGGGAGGACATTCTGGTATTTTCAATAAACTCTTTATGTTATAGTAATTCTATGTATTTAACTTGCATATTATTGTCATTGACTGTTACATATGATTCTCAAATGAAGGAACAATTTGATATTCCAGAAGTGTCCAAGGCTAGGAGGAAAATTATTTCCCATGTGGGAACAAGATGGAGACAGTTTAAGGTAGACCTTACAAGGAAATATGCAATTAAAGAAAAGAAGGGTGATGAGGAGGAAGAGGTACATGAGGATGATGATGACATTCCTTGTGCAAAATTTGGCATTGAGAAGGACATGTGGAGGGAATTTAAAGACAGCCGCAATACTTCTGCTTGGCAGGTAAGTTGTGGGCAATGTTTTTTAATTTGTCTATATCGAAATTTGATTAATTATTTTGCTGAAAGTATGTCTTATTATTCACAAAAAATCAGAAAGAAGGCTCAAGAAATCCAGAAACATAACAACATGCCACATGTGATGTCTCGTGGGGGTTATGAATGGCTTGAGGAAAACATGATGGCCGAGAAGATGAAGAAAAAATAGGTTGAATCTGCTGAATCTGGGAGTACAAGTGTAGTTGATCCTCCAACTCCTATTAAACGACATGTGAAGTGGAAGAAGGCCCGTACAAAATGTTCTAGGCAAATGACATCTGAGGCAGCACAACAAGCTGCTGATAGGATTGTAAGTTATTATGCAGCTTAAAATGTAATTAAATATAGTAACAACACAAGTTGACTCCTTTATCTTTTTTTGCTTGTAGGATTCCCTAGAGGAGCAATGCACACAGGGTACCTTTGTTCCCCATGGACGTCAGGATATACTGACGACTGCTATTGGTCGACTGGAGCACCTTGGTCATGTCCGTGCTGCTGGAGTTGGTGTGACCATTAACCATTACTATGGACCATTATCACGTGGCTCACATACTTCTTCATCCATCACCGCAGAGCTTGTGGCTTCGTTGAAAGAGAGCTTGAAAGAGAGCTTCAGAGAGGAGTTTAAAGAGCAGTTAAAAGAGGAGTTTAAAGATAAGCTAAAGAAAGAATTGTTAATGGAGTTGAGCCAGATGACCTCGCAGCAGCCTCCTGAGCATGTTGACCCATATGTAGCTCCTTCCGGTGCCCGTGTTAGCACAAAGGGGAGTTGTGCTGGTACTGACACAATAGCTTATCAGTGTGGCTTCTATGTTGATGAGCAGCCTCCCCGCTTGGTGGCCATTGGGAGAGTTTATCATAGGGCTTCAATCATACACCACACGTGTTTGACGGATGATATGGTCAAGGTGGGGGTTGAAGAGGTTCTAGATGCTACTGCTCGAGTCCCTTTACAGACTAATGAGGTTCAATTAGTGGGGGATGCCCTAAACACCTTTATTGCATGGCCGAGTCATCTTGTGAAGCCTGTTTCACGGGAGGTAGCACGGGAGGTAGCTTCTTTAACTGATTTTATTTTTTGGTATAATCAATACAATTGAATAGAATAAATTGTTGACTATAAGTAACTTGTATTTATTAATTGTGTAGGATAAACAGAGACCAAAGGAACCAGTTGAACCTCATGATAGGTCGGTCCCTGATGATGATCCATTATTAAATTTGGTACAGGTTAGCCTGTTACTTTTCAGACATCCTTTCCAGGTGTTGTGGGATGCGACATTGTTTGGGGTGCATAATGAACAGTTCCCCATCTACATAAATCATAGTGATGTTAGGGAGATATTGAGTGGTAATCAATATCTTAATATCAGTGTTATACAGTTGTGGATGACGTAAGTACATTTTAATTTTAGATCAATTACCTATTTAATTGTAAGTGATTAATCATTTACATTTATTTGAACAAAAATAGGTTTTTGAATGACTTATGTATGGAATTCGAGCATGGTTCTGTCTATGGATTCCTTGAGCCTCAGAGCATACAGGGATCAGGGAATACACGAGATCATGCTCAAAATTACATTCAAAGATGGATACATGAATCACAAAAAGAAGTCTACCTAGGAGCTTACTTAAATAAGTAAGTAAAATTTCATTAATAAATGCATTTAAATAATGATTGCATTGTTACTAATAACTATTTTCCAATGCAGCCAACATTGGCAACTCCTGGTTATTTGTCCTAGGTCCAATGTTGTTGTCTGGTTTTGTTCCCTGCACAAGAAGCCCGATGTAGACATCAAAGCCACAGTTATAAGGTACGTTTAAATTTGTAACAAATTGATTGTATCGAACCTATTATACATGAATATCTTGGTCTTACAAATATATTTGCATGTTTCTTTTAACCAGTGCTTTAAAGGGCTTGCAAGGTAACCAACCAAGTAAATCGAAGAAAATTGATTGGATAAATGTAAATGTAAGTAATTTAACCAATGTTTGAATATCCAAAATGTTTACTTAGTTTTTTTTTTTTACAATAATTTGTCTTAAACACTATTAAATTTCATATTCAATTTAGTGTAATCTACAAAGCGGAGGCACTGAGTGTGGCTATTATGTCATGCATTGGATGTGGACCATCATCCATGGGGGATTCAGAGATAACTGGGAAACGGTAATATATTTGTTTACTTTAACAGGTTTCATTTATTATAACTATTAATATTCGATGTGATTAACTAACATTTGTTTATATATGATGTAGACATTTAGCGATTCTCAACCATTGGAGGCAACGACAATTGAAGATATTCGCATTCAGTGGGCACGACACTTTTTGAGAGTTAGAAATGAAGCACTGAACAAATTAGTAGACATTTAGCTTATTAATGGATTCTATTGTAAACATTTATATATTGGGTTATTTTTTTATCCGTAGAATTTATATATTGGATATTGCTTAATGTTTGTTTATACATTAATTAGTATTTTATTTATAATAATATAAAGCATAGATCATTGATTATTAATTATATAAATTGCCTGGGTCTGGATTTTTATTTGAAATTACAGGTTTGGTTCAATCTAAAATAGAACGCTAATAAAAAAAAACTGCATAAACAACATCGGTTATGGCAAAAACCGATGTTGTTAGGTGACAAACAACATCGGTTGTCCCAGAACCGATGTTGTTTGCGCACAAACAACATCGGTTGTTCCAAAACCGATGTTGTAAGTGCATAAACAACATCGGTTCTGGGACAACCGATGTTGTTTGTCCCCTAACAACATCGGTTTTTTCCGTAACCGATGTTGATTTCAACACATAATTTTGACTATTTGGCGCAAACAACATCGATTCTGGGACAACCAATGTTGTTTGTCACCTAACAACATCGGTTTTAACCATAACCGATGTTGTATGTGTACAAACAACATCGGTTCTGGGACAACCGATGTTGTTTGTCACCTAACAACATCGGTTTTTGCCATAACCGATGTTGTTTTCAACACATAATTTTGACTATGTGGGCATCCTTTGACATCGGTTGTGCTCCGAACCAATGTTGTATTGTATTTTAACATCGGTTCAACAGCCGATGTTGAAAGTTGTCCACTTTCAACATCGTTCGATACAACATCGGTTAATAACCGATGTTAAAAGCCTAAAATAACCGATGTTAAATGCCTTTTTTGTAGTAGTGACACTTTGGATTTGAAGTCTGTCTTTTTCTGATAGGTTGCTGCCAAGACACGTAATTTGAGTCTTTGTTTTCCCAATTTGGAATGCACAGATTTCTTCGTTTGGTTTGACTCGCTCGCCTTCTTCGGTCCGGGGATCAAGATCCAAAGATTGGGCTAGAGGTTCGGCCGCCGAGACCATGTATACTGACTTGTACTCCTCTTCTATTAATTGAGTAACTTTGAGACCCCTAGCCACCTTTTAGTCGGCATGAATTGTAATTACTGTGCCACGGCTTGTCGGGAACTTCATGGCGAGGTGCGGAGTGGACACTATAGCTCCAAGAGTGTTCAAGGATGGTCATCCGAGCAGTATATTGTACGAAGTGTTAGTGTGCACTACTATATATCTAACTTTTATAGTTTTGCACTCCTTTCTCCCGTACCCAAAGGTTGTGTCCAGCTTGATACACCCTCTGGTGTTAACCCTTTCGCCTGAAAATCTGACCAGGGGTTCATCGTAGGGCATGAGCTTCCTTTCTAGAATATCCAACTGCTTGAAGGTACTCCAATACAGGATGCCAGCCGAACTTCCTTGATCTATCAGAGTTTTCCAGACTGTGCAGTCTACTACGTCTACACTGATGACCATTAGATCATCTTGTACGGGATTGGACCCTTGAAAGTCCGCGTTGGTGAATGTAATGGGCAGAATTTTTAGCTTACTCACAGCCGATGTCATGTTGACTGATCAGACTAATCATAGATGCTTCTTCCTGGCCGAAGATGTACTTCCTCCTCTTGCGAATCCTCCTGCAATTATATTTATGACCTTTCGGGGGTTAGATGGTTTTGTCTCACGTCGCTCCCGGGACCTGCTTCTTGGTCTTTCGACCCTTCAGTCATGTTCTCAATCATAATTGAAGTCCCTCCTGTAAGTTCTGTCATCGTCTTTGTACTTTGAGAACTAGGGCCTTTCAGTTCTAGGATCGCTGACAAAATCTTTGAGATGGCCCATCTTAATGAGGTCCTTGATCTTGTCTTTGAGTGTTGCGTACTCTTCGGTGGAATGACCTCTATTACGGTGGTATCGGCATTGCTTGTTGTAGTTGGCTTTTGGGGGGGGCTGTTGGCTCTCTTTGGCACCCCTAATATCTCGATTGCCAGGGCCTGTTCGAGTATCCGGGAGCAGCTAGTGTTGAGGGGAGTGTAGGCCATGTACCGGGAGCCATGGTACTCCCGTTCCTTGTGAAACTTGTCCTTGCCTTTTCCCTTATTATCTTTTTCATGTTCCTTCCTTCCTGTGTTGGCTTCCGCTCGGACTTGGTTCCGGTACTCGGACAACTCTTCCATCTGCATGTATTTTGCTGCTCTTCGACGGAGGTCATCCATGTCAAGTGCCAGTTTTTTGCAGAGACTATTGACGAAAGCCCCCAGCTTAAGGGCCGTCACGAGATGATGCATGGCTACTGCTGGATCAAGGTTTTGGATGTTTAAGGCAACTTTGCCAAACCACGTTCTAAGGGTTTCCCTCTTTTCTTGCCGAATATTCACCAGTGCGACTGAAGTCAAGTGATGAGGTCTGCTTGCCGTGAACTGATTGCCGAATCTAGTTGCAAGTGTTTCAAAACTGTCGATGGAACTGGGTGGGAGCCGCGTCAACCAGTTTAGAGCTTGTCCCTTTAGGGACGTGGGAAATACTCTGCATAGGATGGCATCTTTGGCCGTGTAAAGGCTAACTTGGGTGACTTAGACGTCTATGTGCTCATCCTGGTCAGTGCTACCATCATATCGATCCAGGCTGAGGCTTTTCCAATTTGGGGGAAGAGGGGTTTCCATGATTCCGGAAATGAAAGGATGCCTGCAAGGATGTGACTGAGTGTTGGCGGTAAAGGTTGAGGGCCGATTAGTTGCCCCATGTATGCTAAGATTGGCTGTAGACTCACCCTCATGTTGCTTGTCTGGTGTCTGATCCTAGGGTTTCCAAGATCGATTCAGATTTCTCAGTTCAGCGTTCTCCTGTCGAAGGGCCGATATCTCCTGTGCTTGCTGCCTTCTCATCGCCAATATATCGGCTCTCAGCTGTCTTAACTCCGACGAAAATTTTTTTTGATCTTCCACATGCTCTATGTTTTCGCCGACGAGGTGCTGCCCTTGTACTTGTTGCTGCCTGGCTAGTGCCAATGGTTCAGGTATATCCATGTGTGCGTGACTTCGGGTAGTAACCATTCCTTAAGGGGCTACGGGGTAAGTTTTATCGGGCCCCACGGTGGGCGTCAAAATGTTCCTGCTTGTGGGTAGCGAGGTAATCTTCTATTGACGTCTTTACTCCAAGATCTTCTGTAGATGTCTGAATCCTTCTATACGAATGACGTGGGGGAGGGGGGGTACCTGCAAAAGGCACTTCAATGCTCAAGTCAGGTTTTGCTTAAAGCATTTAATGTGAGTAATAAATGAGGGTCAAAAGTCCTTTATCTTGAGGGGTGCACCCCCTTTTATACTTATCTTATTGGGCCTGGACCCTTATGGGCCCTAACCATTCCTTAATAATTGGTATATACTAATTAAGGTTGCTTAATTATCTCCTAATCTTCGGTTTACCTTGATAATAACCTCTTAATAGGATCTACCTTATCCGAATACTATCCTTAGTATTCGGCAATAGTGATGCCGAATACTCCTGCGATGGTATTTGGTGATATAGCTAGTTGAGCGTAAGGAGCAAGAGTGCTCGGCCAGATTTAGGCTGAACGCCTTCCTATTCGTGAGGTGTATTTGAATGCTTGTGGTGGGGGGGTATTCGGCTATTCATATAGCCGAATACCCCACTGGTATAATTCTTATAATGTTATCATTTTTTCTTTCAGTTTTTTGTATATTCGGCTTCATTGATGTAGTTTAAACAGACACTATCTTATACACTTCTTTTTCTTCAAAAAATAAATCTTATACACTTCTTCCTTCTCTAACTTATATAGTTGAATATATTGTTTTAGTTATATATATATATATATATATATATATATATATATATATATATATATATATTAATAAGCAAAGATAATTATATTAATATATAAACTGTACAACACAAGAAGTGCCATAATACAACAAAGACTTCTAAAAGAGCCTTTCACCACCTACTTGCCTTTCCAATATTCCAGTTTACAATGCAAAAGCCACAACGAGTGGAATTTTGGAATTCCATACTACCCTTAAACCTCTATGAATCTTAGTATATACATAGGTTACATGCATAGAAGAAGATTCCTGAAGTAGGACAGTATGTTCAACCAATAATCTTTGGCATTCCACCAATTTTGCATTAAATCCACCGTAAAATGGATTCAATTAATGCCGTGAGTGCACCCATCCAAACCATTTAAGCAATAAATGCGCTCTACCCATGTTTCAATTCAACCAATCAGATACCAACACTCCACACCAAATCTGGTCTTATGGTGGAACTTCCACACAACCCAAACTTAATGATGCCCCTGTTAAAGAACCCACGTACCCCCCAACACAACAATCACCCCCTCCCACCAGTCAAATGAGACAAAGAATATACTCCAGATCATAACTAAAATTATTCAGCACACAAGCAAGTCCCAGGGCATGCAAACCATTGCATGAAAGAGTAATTAAAATATTAGTCACCTGATTTAAGCCATGACCAGCTTTGATAGAGGATATCATGAATGATTTTGTCTTCATGAAAAGTGACACCTCTGAAAACTACACTATTTCTCCAGTTCCATATTACCCAAGTAGTAGCACTCCATAATACTCGCCATCTCCTGTTGGATTCTGCTGATGCCCTGGGGATAACATGTTGCCAAAAATGTTGTGAAGCTGTTTGTGGCATAACAATGGAGATGTTTATCCACGAATAGCAAATATCCCAGACTTTCTTCACCTTCACACACCAAAACAACACATGTACAAGAGATTCATCCATGACCCCACAAAATGGACATTTAAAATCATAATTTGGCAACATAATGTTCCTTTTCTGTATGTTGTCGCCTGTGGGCAAGATATTCCTCATCACCCTCCACAGAAAAGTGTTAATTTTAGGTGGTGTTTTCATTATCCAAATGTGACAAAAAATTTCCTCCTGATAGCTTCCAACCTGCTCCTTATGTATAGCTACATATGCAAACTTAACAATGTAATTCCCATCATTGTCACTCTTCCATATCCACCTATCTACCTCGCCCTTATGCATCCTTGCATTCCTCACCAAATTCATGAAGTCCTCCACCATGTTTGTCTCCCAAGCAAACCACCCTCTCCGCCATAAGAAACTCCATCTCCACAACTCCCCCTCCCATGACCCCATGTCAATAATATTATTATCCTTTAAATTACTGTTCAAGAACACCCTAGGGTATTGATGTACTAAAGGCTGTTGGCCTCCCCACCCATCATGCCAAAAGCTCACTCTACCCCCATCCCCTAACTTCCACTCTACACATTTCTCAAACAAATTCTTATATCTTTTACCACCACAAACCTTACACGAGTCCCTCCACCACAAGGATGATTTTTTGTACACCTCCTCCTTAAATAGGCCCCTCCACCCCCCATATTTAGATACCAAAATCTCACTCCACAACTCCCCACTTCCCTTAAAAAGTTCCCATCTCCATTTTTCAAGAGTGCCTCATTAAACAAACCAATGTTTTTTATCCCCAAACCCCCGTCATTTTTTGGCATGCAAATTTTTTCCCAACACACCCAAGCCACTTTTTTTTTCCTTCTTCACACCCACACAAAAAGTCTCTTTGTATGGCTACAATTTTCTTAAGCAAAATGGTAGGCATTTTGAAGAAAGACATAAAGAAAAGAGGTAATGAAGACAAAACGGAGTTGATAAGGCACACCCTCCCCACAAAAGAAAGCATTTTATGTTTCCACCCACCCAACTTTCTTTTGAACTTATTTATAATATGATGCCAAGTACTCACCCTTCTCGGATTTGCTCCAATAGGCATACCTAAGTAGACAAAAGGAAAATGAAATAATTTACAATTCAAAATATTTGCAAAGCTCATCAATAGCTCCTCGGTCACCCCAATGGCACCAAAACTACTCTTGTAAAAGTTGACCTTAAGACCGATACCAACTCAAAGCATCTTAAAATGCTTTTAATGGTGACCACGTTCTTCCATGATGCCTCCCCAATGAAGATGGTGTCATTCGCATGCTGAAGTAAATTGACTGGGATCCTCTTGGTTCCAACCAAAAAGCTAGTAAAAAGATTCAAGTCAATTGCTTCCCTCATCAATCCACTCAAACCTTCCGCCACCACGTCAAACAAAAAAGGGGCTAATGGATCTCCTTGTCTAAGCCCTTTAGATACTTTGAACTCACTTGTTGGGCCCTCATTCACCAAAACGGACACACGACTACTCTCCAAGCAAGCTTTAATCCATATGATCCATTTAGCATTAAATCCCAACCTTTTTAGCACGTACAACAAAAAGCTCCAACTTACTGAATCATAAGCTTTCTCATAGTCTACCTTGAACAACAAGCAATTCTTCCCTTTTCTTTTGGCCTCCTCCACTACTTCATTTGCAACTACAACACTATGCAATAGAGATCTTCCACCCAAAAAAGCACTTTGTCTATAATCCACAACGCCATTCAAAAATTTCTTCAACCTATTTGATAGGACTTTGGCTAAAATTTTGTACATGCATCCTACAAGTGAAATAGGCCTAAAGTCCCCCAAATTATGTGATCCTTTCACCTTTGGAATGAGAGAAATAAACGATGAGTTGCATCCTCTTGGGAAAATGCCATTCGTATGAAAATCATCAATAAATTTCACCAAGTCATCCTTTAGGATCTCCCAAAATGCTTTGATAAATTTGAAGTTGTACCCATCCGGGCCCGGGCACTTTGAACTTCCACATTGCCATACCGCCTCCCTAACCTCAACCACTTCAAACTTGGCAAAGAGAAGCAAATTGTCTTCCTCTGAAATTTCTTTGAATCTCACCCCCTCCAAAATAGGTCTATCCTCCTCACCTTCTGTAAATCTCAACTCAAAGAATTTTTTTACTTCCTCCTTCACCCTTCTTGGCTCTTCCACCCATTCCCCCTCCAAAGAAAGCCCTCTTAACATATTTTTCCTTCTCCTCCAATTCACCATAGTGTGAAGAATCTAGAATTTTTATCTCCCTCGTATAACCACTTATCTCTTGATTTTTGCCTCAACAAAGATTCATTACATTTCACAACCCTCCAAAACTCTTCTTGCAATTCCTTTTTCCTATCACTCTCTCTTTCACTTAAAGGGCAAAGATCCCCCTTTTCCTCCAATTCATTCAATTCTAAGCTAATCTTCTTGTGATTTTTTCCACATTGCCGAATTGATCTTCATTCCATCTCTTCAAGCTACATTTCAATGCTTTTAGCTTCTCCTTAACAACAAAAGCGCCCCAACCTTCAATCTTCAGACCCCTCCATACCTCATTTACAAAATCTTCAAATTTTGTGTCCAAAAACCAACAATCCAAAACCCTAAATGGTTTAGGTCCCCAATTAATATTAGAGTTCTTCACCACTATAGGGCAATGGTCTGAGATGTTTCTCTCACAAACATGTTGTGCGCTTCCAGGCCATGTATTAATCCATTCCTTTGAAACTAAAACTCTGTCAATCCTACTTCTAGCTTTTCCACTTGGTCTATACCAAGTAAATCTCCTTCCCACCATTGGTATGTCTTCTAATTCCATATCTTCAATAAACTTATTAAATTCCCTTGCTTCCCCCACACCCCCTACCAACCCTTCATCACTAACCCTTTCTTCAATTCTCCTAACACTATTAAAATCTCCAAGCATGCACCACTTATCAATATTGCTAGAAGCCTTTCTTGCCCGTAGTTCATTCCATAGTAACCTTTTATTCCTCAATTCATAAGGTGAATATATATTAACAATAACCACTTCCTTTCCTTTCTCCTTTGAAATCCCCCATCAATCCAATATAACCACCTCCCAATAAATGACTATTTATTTGGAAATATTTCGTATCCCAAATACATAGTAATCCCCCAGAAACACCTACTAACGATGATCCAACCCAGTCCATCTCCGGTTCCCCCCACAGAGAAAGACACAACATTTTATCAACAACTTGTTTCTTTGTTTCCTGTATACATAGAAGCTGCACTTCCTCCTTCCGTATAATTTCTTTGATGAATTTCCCTTTCACCCTCCCTCCCAATCCCCTTACATTGTAGGATAGCATCTTCATATCACATTTCTTTTATCCCCCTCCACACACTCTCTCTGTATATCTTCCAGTCCTCTTTTATCTCTCTTCTCCATATTTACCAGCTTCTCCACTGTAGTTGTTTCGTCCCCCCTAAATACCACCCCCAATTTCCTCCCCATTTCCATAGTCCTTAAGGCTTTGGCTGTATCATCCCTCCTCAAAAAAATCCTGTATCATCTCCTTTTCCATTGTTCTGTCTACCTTCCTTCATACTACCTTGAGGGATCTTACTGTTCTTCACAAACCTTGGGATATTGATGCGCAACTTGGCCTTCCCAATATATATTCTGTCCAACTCCTCCTCCAACTCCTTTTCATTTTCACATCCAGAAATCTCACAAGACCATATCTTTTGCCCCATTTATCTCTTCTTGGTGTGAAAAATATTTCCCATACCTTACCCCACCTTTGGAATACTTTCCACATATTCTCCAAATTGAAATTCTCTGGAAATCTTGAGAAGAAGAATGTAGAAACTCTACCATTTTCCTTGAACTCTCCCCGGTGTTTCGCTCTCTCACCCGCTCTCTCTACCCATTCTATTCTCTCTTTGATGCTCAGAGAATTTACTTACAGTGGGTTGTTAGGTCTAGTGTTATTAATGGTATTATATATATATATATATATATATATATATATATATATATATATATATATATATAAGTTTAATCATTTATTTAGTTCTTTCCATAAAGAATAAAATAAAATAAAACTCAAGTGTTTAGTCGCTCCACCTCCACTTTTTAAGTAATTCAAACGTTGGCATGTTTGATGATTTTACATGTAATAATATTCCTTGATAATGATAATATACAATATAGTTTTGACCCTAAACAGATGGCTTCCTCAGTGGCGTATGTGTCCATATCCATGGCCATGTCAAAACCGGTAAATTTTTCTTGCTACAATATCATTTAGCATATAAAACTCTTGGATGTCGTTAGCTAATTCACTATTTCCACAGGTGATGATGAGGAAATTTCGTTCAATTTGTTAAGAGATCCATCAGTCATGCCTTCGTAGCAGACTACTAGCAATGGCGAATTATTCAAATGTGTCCAATTGTCCATTTAACGGGACACGTCGTCAAATGAGCTGCCATAGGAGCAAATGCTAAGAAATTACTTATTGATGAATGTTTCCCCTAAATTATTGGGAGTTCATTGCGTACATTCATTTAAATATTTAAAATGTTGACTTATCCTAATTTGTTGTACCTAGCTATCAACCCTATTAGTTTGACTTGTTATAAATAAGATTAAATATGTTTTTAGTTTTTTAAATTTAGAGCATGTACCAATTTTTTTTTTTTATATGTACCAAAAAAGATTTAGAGCATTTTTAATTTTTAATTTTGATTTTTCAATTAAAAATCTATTCCTTTTGGTCCGACTGAAAGGCTGACCCACCAAAATATAAAAAAAAAAAAAGAATATTTTTAAAAATTATAGAAACCAAAAGGTTTATTAAAGAAAATAATGTTAGGTTTTTTTGCTAGTTACTATGCCTTTCACACCTTCACTTGATAGTTTTAAATGACATCATTTCATCTAACTAATCTAACTCCTCTAATTGTTTTGTCTCTAACACTAACAGCAAGCGATAAAAAATTATCAGAGACACATCTCATTGATAATATTTGAATGCAAAATCTTTGGTTTTATTTCCAAACACAACACAACTTTCGTACCAAAATGAAACAAAAAAAAAAAAAAATTATACACTATTTTTTGTTGTCTTTTACCTAATTAAAAAA
Source organism: Pueraria montana var. lobata (assembly GCA_026413185.1). Lineage (NCBI taxonomy): Eukaryota > Viridiplantae > Streptophyta > Magnoliopsida > Fabales > Fabaceae > Pueraria > Pueraria montana. The sequence continues at coordinate 18,188,670 of CM048656.1, forward strand.
GTATTGAACTAATAGAGTAATAGTGCCCTGCCTTGTTGCAATCTCGTTTTTGGCAGGTTAAAATAGGGCACAGGAAATGAGTTGATGGGTTAGATTTTTTTGGGGTTAAATTCATTTTTTATTTGTATAATCTTTTTATAATTATATGTATTTTATTCTACTCTCCTTTTCACTCATCTAAATAATCTGTTTTAGTTCAATCAAACGTCTCACCCAAACTATTAGGATCGGCCTAGTAGTTGGAGGTTGGAGTCTTATGTATAATATCATAGGTTCGAACCTTAGTGTAATCATTGTATAAAAAAAAAAAAAATCAAACATCTCACCCTTTTTATTTTATATCCCTCTTATTTTTCTTTCTTCTTATATCTTTCTTCCTTATTTCATTTCTCCTCTAAATAAAATACCATGTATTCAAGCCTTGAAGTCATAACTTTAGGAAAGACCGACTAAGGGTTATAGTCTTGCGACTGTGCCGATCGACAGAGATAGATACAATATTTTCAATATAATTTAACATTTATTAAGATAATATTTTTTTGACAGAATTTATTAAGATAATATTATAAAATACTTTTCCGAATAATATATCAGATCACTGTTGTTTCTTGTTACAAATTAATAGATTAGTTTATTGTTGACACTTTCTTCTAGAAAAAACCAATTACGATTGATCAATTAAAAAATTACTTTTTTGGGCACGACCTACATAGTAAGCACAATTTTGAATACAACCTACATAGTAAGCACAATTTTGAATATATCCTTTATTCTTAAGAGAAGCCATAATTTCATACTTTGATTCATAGGTTTTATACCTCTATAGTGAGCACAATTTTGAATATATCCTTTATTCTTAAATATTGGAACCAAAGTGTTTTTGCTCTACTCATCCATCATTTTCTTAGAACTCAAAATCTCACCGAAAAATTTAGTGAGCCAAATGAAACTGTCATGAATATCCATTTTTGGTATAATGGCTAATTTTATGTTGACTGTTGAGAGCGTAACACAACCCTCCTCCTTAACCCAAGCTTGGAACCAGTTATGAAAATCCCAAGCAAGTAAACATTTTACTTAAGTACATTCATCTTGTTGAGAGTATGTGTCAAAAATAACACTTTTTATAGCATAATCTTTAGCCTATATAATATATAAAAGTTTAATGTATTTTTTTTATTGGATAATTAGGAAATTCGTTCAATTTTTACCTTTATTTGCAATATTTGTTTAAGGGTTTGTTTGGATAAACCTTTCCAGAAGCACTTCTAGGGGAAAAAAATAAGAAGAAAAAAAATAAAATAAACTTCTCCATAAACTAATTTGTAGAAACCTTTATATATAATTTTTCTAAAAGATAAATTTATACATAAGCTAAAATTAACTTATGGAGAAGCTCATTTCCTATTTTTTTTTCTTTTTTTTCTTTTCTTAAAAGTACTTCTATAAAGGCTTATCAAATTTAGCATTCTAGAAAATAGGAGTTATGGTAGCGTGACAATTTAGAGCATGTTTGGATTTCCGGTGGGAGGATCCAAAAGTACGTTTGAAAGTAAAATCATTTTGAGGTTATGTTTGGTTACCCCCCAAAAGTATGTTTGAGAATAAACTTTTTTCTTGAAACTAAGTTTGAGAGAAGTAATACTTAAGATACCTTTGTAAACTCAACTTAAGTTTATCCCAAACTTAAGTTTGCAAACTTTAATCCAAACACACACTTACATGGTTAAGACACCACAAGCCTACTTACTACAAGTGATCGAAGTTTGACTTCCTCTAGATCAAATAAAATACTTGAAAATTCATTAAGCAGTTATCTTAAGTTGAGCATAAATATGCATCTTCCAATTAACCAATATAGATAATTAGATACAAACCCACTTCAATATCGGAATGCTATTTAGCCAGAATGATTCTGCAACTAGCATTTGGTAGTACCATTTTGATAATATGGCCTATACATTCTCTGGCATCTGCACAAGACCGGATCATAGCAAAACCTGGTTGTAAATCAACATGTGGAGGTGTTTCCATTCCTTACCCTTTTGGAATGAAAGATCCCAAATGCTACTTAGACGGGTGGTTTGAAATAGAATGCAGAGATACTTCTCAAGGTCAAAAACCTTATCTGAAACCTTTAAATCTGGAGGTGAAATCCATTAATGAGGTCCTAGGCTTGGTTAATATCATGAATCCAATTTACCGTTGGAACTGCCCAAACAAAAGAGCCAAGCCAGCAATAATAAACCTAAGAGGAAGCCCTTTCGTGTATTCCCAGGAGAGGAACAAATTTGTGGCCGTTGGTTGCAACAACCTTGCTTTTTTGCAGTCCAATGGGGTAACTGTGGGTTGTTGTGTGTCCATTTGTGACCACAATGAAGAAGTCGACGATGACTCCAACTTCGCAAGATATGACGGTTGCCATGGCAGGTACTGCTGCGAGACTTCACTGCCCAACTATCTTTCGGAATATAACGCAACACTACAAGATTTTAACAACGACAACAGTAGTACTGTGAGTCAACAGTGTAGTTCTGCGTTTATTGTAAATCAATATTGGTCCCAGTATTATGTGTCTCATTTATACAATATGGATTATGTTCATGCGGTGTTTGAGTGGGAGATTTTGAACAAAGCGCTTGTCAATTCTACCCTTCAACTCCTTTCAGAATCAGATCATGTCAAGTGTCATGGCTCTAATGTAACATCTTCGCTAAACAGAACCTCGGGTTGGAGATGTAACTGCTCTCAAGGTATGATCTCTATGCAGTAACTTTAATTTACACTATTCTATTACAGTTTTTTTTTTTAATTCTATTACAGTTCTGTTATATAAAATAATTGATATTGCATTTTAACATTGCACTTATTATTTTTTTTTTATCTTTTTTATATACATACATCTTTAAAATATTTTCTAAAATCTAACCGTACAACTTTTGTTATCTTTTTTATTTTTTTAAAAAAAATATCTGTATATATAATCAATTATACCGTATGTTATCAAATTAATTCCATGCAGTCTCATCATACGCCCTTTCAATTCAATTTTACCTCAAGAAATTAGTATATACATGTGAGTTAAAACCTATAATCAAACTTGGTTCCTGATGTTTCAGCCTTACCACGTGACAATAATAGTCAAGCGAAGAAGTGGGCTATAGTAGGTACGTATAAATTTATAAAGGCATTTATGAAGAATAATAAATATAGATTTAGGTCTTATATGAATAAACTTAAGTACATTTAATAAGAGAAGAAAATATAAAAAATTCTTTTCCTTATAAACTAAAATTAGCTATTCATAAATTAAAATAAGCTTTTAGATAAACTAATATAAGAGAACTTTTACGAATTGTCTTATGCATAAGCTTATTTTTGTCCTTTAAAAAAAATTAATTTATGGAAGAAATTTATTTTATTTTTACAGTTTATCTTTTTTTCTTTAAGTACTTATGGAAAAGTTTGTCCAAATATAGTCTTATATTCTCAGGATCGTTAACTAGAGCCTTGTGAATTTGCATTTAGTTAGTACTTATTAGGCTTAAATATCAATTTGTTCCCTTTATTTATTTAGAATGTTCAATTAGATCCTTCTACTTTTTAAAAGTTTCAATCAAGTCCTTTATTTCTTAAAATACTTCAATGTGATCCTTTAATGCCTAAATGTGGTTCTTTATTTTTTTTAAAATGCCTTAATGTGATCCTTTCGGTTGGAATTTGCAACTCAACATCTTCAGCTTCAATAGAACAGAAATGATGGCATTGAGACATTTAAAAAAAATAAAGGACTACATTGAAACATTTTAAAAAATAAAAGACTGGATTGAAATTTTCATAAATAAAAGGACCTAATAATTTATTGAATATTCAAAATAAATAAAATGAATAAATTGATAATTAAGACTACTTATTAATATAGGTGCATGCGCATCAATTTTTGTAGTCGGCAAATTATAATCCCGAAATTTATTGTGACAAATTGTGTAGGAGTTTCGTCAAGTCTCGGATCTATTATTTTTCTCCTTGGTCTATGGTTGTTGTATAAAGCTGTAAGGAAGAGAGTGATAAAGAGACGCAAACAAAAATTCTTCAAAAAGAATGGTGGTTTGTTGTTACAACAAAGAATGCCATCTAATGAAGTTAATGTGGACAAAGCTATTCTCTTCAGCTTAGATGATTTAGAGAAAGCCACTGACCACTTTAACATGAACAGCGTTCTTGGAAAGGGAGGCCAAGGTACTGTTTACAAAGGCATGCTAGTAGATGGTAGAATTGTTGCAGTGAAAAAGTTTAAGGTGGAAGGAAACGTTGAAGAATTCATCAATGAGTTCGTCGTTCTTTCACAAATTAACAATAGAAATGTGGTCAAGTTGTTAGGGTGTTGTTTGGAGACAGAAATTCCCTTACTTGTTTATGAATTCATTCCAAAAGGTAACCTTTTTGAGTATTTGCATGACCAGAACGAGGAGTTACCAATGACATGGGATATACGTTTGAGAATTGCCACTGAGATTGCAGGAGCTCTATTTTACTTGCTCTCGGTTGCATCTCAACCGATTTATCATAGAGACATCAAATCCACAAATATACTATTGGATGAAAAGTATAAGGCAAAAATTGCAGACTTCGGAGCATCTAGAATAATTTCTATTGAAGCTACTTGATAATTGCCTCATATTCTTACATTGTGTAGTAATTTTTGGGCAATTAGTGATATTTTCCATGTTTTTGAGCTTTGTTTGTCTTCAATTTAGTTGAGTTTTAATAAAAGTTCAATTTAGTTAGGAATTTCTAGTTTCTACCCTTTTATGCTTAATCTTGGTTTTTTTTCTTGTGTTTTTAGGAACTTTGTTGAATCTTGGAGTAAGCAATGAGGATGTTCCAAGAGAAATTTGATGTGTTGAAGATCATTTGGGTTGAAGTTTAGAGTTTTAGAAGCTTTGTGGAGGCAAAAGACTACTTTTGGAAGTCCTGAGAGCTTTGCACACCTGTGCAAATCAAATCAAGTGCCTGTGTAAGTTTTTGTTCAGTCAGAGAGTTTGCACACCTGTGCAATCTGAGCGCACACCTGTGCAACGACCCCTGCAGAAATAAACCATATTTTTTTATTTTGTTCTCTTTTGGGCTTAAACCCTTGTTGGCCCATAGCTTTAATTAGGGATTTTCTGTCCTATTCCAGGGTCACGATACTACGTACGCAAAAAGAGACGAGAGCTCCGGGACATGGGTTTAATGCGTTTGGCTTCACCCCTCATTGATTTTCCATCTTTTGCTTCTTCCCCTATGGCTATGCGTAGCTAAATCCACTTTTGCTGGGGTTTTATGTAATTGGATCATCTTTCATGTAATTCCTACTTTATTTCTATTCAATTAAATTCAGTTATTGCTTCTCTTCTACACTTATTGCTTGTTCTTGGCTTGATCACCCGAGTGCATGATTCTTTTAATTGATTGTAATTGGGAAATTCAATTGATTTGCGAACTGAAGGGAACACCCAATAATTTTTATGCCTAGGGATAGGGTAAAAAGGATTGGGCATCGTTAAATCCTCATTCTTAATGCAAGTGCTTTGATTACACTAATTCAAGGAATTGATAGTGGAATCAAAGGACTTAGGTTCTCTCGCTTAAGGGATTAAGGTTAGAATAAATTGTGGATTGATGATAACATTTGTATAATTGAATAGGAATAATTAGGAATGCATGTCAGGTTGATTTAATTAAGTCAAACCCCGACAATTTCCACCATTGATATAAACCTTGTTTTCTGCACGCACAAAGTGTTTGATAAAATTTCTCAACAAAATTTCTTCTCTTTTACTCTTTAATTTTTCTGCAATTGTCTTTAAATTTAATTACTTAAATTTCCTCAATTTTCACAGTCCATTTAATTTTGCTATTATTTACCCAATTATCATACAAGTCCCTGTGGATACGATACTTTACTTACCCTTTGTTACTTGAACGATTTGGTACACTTGCCAAAAATCGCAACAAGTTTCTGGTGCCGTTGCCGAGGACTTGTGTCTCAGTAATTGGGCAAATTTTTAGTATTTTTTTGTGGACTTTAAACATTCTTTTATTCTTTCACTTTTTAATTTTATTTGTGTTTTCTTCTACTTTAACTCTTCTTTTTCTCATTCGGTGTTAACTTGCTTGATCTAGTTGCTTGTGATTCTGTTTATGTTAGATACTATAGGTACTAGGAGCAAAACTAATTCTGAAGAGCTCCTTTTCATTCCGGAGATTGAGAAGACCGCTAGGCTGATTAGCGGTCAATCAAGAAGAGCAAAGCAACAAGCACAACAGGTGACATTGGAGGAGAGTTCCTCTATCCCACCTTCAGAAGAGCCCTACAACCATTTGACCACTTTTTATGATCTATGCGGCACAGCAAGGGTAGCCCAGAATGAATAGGAAAGCCTATATATGAGGGTGTTTCATTTCTCCCTCATAGGAAATGCATTGAAGTGGCTCACCAACCTCCCATCTCAGAGTCTTGCCACTTGGACTGAAATGGAAAGAAAGTTCTTGGATCGAATTTTCCCTAAAGTGAAGAAAAGCCAAGCAAAGATTGATATATTGGGCTTCTGCCAAAGGAATGATGAGTCACTCCATAAAACTTGGGAGAGATACAAGACTCTCTTGATGAAGTGTCCCAACCACGGGATTGGATAGGTTGATCAACTTTACATCTTCCTTGGGGGTCTGAAGGGGCAAACAAAGGTGATGCTTGATGTTGCAGCAGGTGGAGGAGTGATTAAAAATAAGTCACTGGAGGAAGCCATAGAATTGATTGAAAACATGGCAGCCAGTGATTTTGAAGCTCAACATGATAGAGCTCCACACAGAGGAGTAATGGAGCTCAACACTCAAGATGCTATTCTAGCCCAGGTGGAAGCACTCAAGGTGCAAGTGTCCAATCTTCCTCAACAGTTAATGAAGGCTGCCTCTTCTTAGTCACATCATCGAGTGCTTGGTTGTGAAATTTGCGGGGGTGATCATCATGTAGAGCACTGTCCTTATACTTCCAACACACAAGAGGAAGAGGTGAATTATATGGGGAGACAGAACAACTATGGTCAAGGGAAGCAGAATTTCTACGGTAACAATTCTAACCTTAGTGGCTTTCAGACTCATCCTATTTTTGATAAAGGAGCTGGTGAAAGATCTTTTCAACAGAAGCCTAATCTCTATGACCGCCAAACAAAGCTGGAAGATACTCTCACTAAATTCATCCAACTCTCCACTTCCAACCAGAAGAGGACTGATGCATCTTTCAAGAATTTGGAGACTCAGGTGGGTCAGTTGGCTAAGCAAGTAGTAGATATGACGGAGCAAACCAGGAGTGGTTTTTCAGCCAATACTCAAACCAATCCTAAAGGTAATTGTAGTGCTATCTGTACTAGGAGTGGTGGCGAGTATGAGAGTGTAAGTGAAAAGAAAAAGAAAGTTAAGAAGGTGGTGAGATTCAAGGAGGATGAGGAGAAAAATAATGAAAAAGAAAAAGAGAGTGAGGGTGAAGAACAAGTAGTAGTTGAGGGTGTTGGAGTGAGAAAGGCTAAAGACATGAGTACCAAGGAAGAGAAGTTGAAAGCCAAGACCTCCATTACTAAAGAGCTTCCCTACCCAAAGAGTCCGACCAAGAAGGATAAGGAGCGACAGTTTGCTCGTTTCCTTGAAATTTTCAAGAGGCTGCAAATTAATATTCCATTCTCAGAGGCTCTGGAACAGATGCCTACATATGCTAAATTTTTGAAGGAGCTCCTTACGAAGAAGATGAGGTACATTGAGAAGGATAATATTGAGCTTGAGGCAGGTTGTAGTGCAATTATTAAGAAGATGTTGCCTGCCAAACACAAGGATCCGGGTAGTTTCACCATTCCTATTACTATTGGGAATCTCTCTATTGGCCGAGCATTGCTGGATTTGGGGGCGAGTATCAATTTGATGCCCCTATGCATGTTGGAGAGAGTTAGCGATGTTGAAGTGAAGCCAACCCACATGACACTGCAGCTTGTGGATCGTTCCATCAAACACCCCTATGGTGTGGTTGAGAACATGCTAGTTAAAGTTGACAAATTTATTTTTCCTGTAGATTTTGTCATTATGGACATGGAGGAAGATGATAACATTCCCATCATTTTGGGAAGACCCTTCATGTTGACGGCCAAGGCCATAATTGATGTTGGCAATAAAGAATTCAGGCTCTCGGTTCAGGATGAGGTGATCAAATTTAATATTTTTGATGCTATGACTCACCCAAATGACAATGGTGCTTGCTTTCGGGTAGATGTTCTTGATGAGATACAACAAGATGTTCCTGCTCATCTAATTTCTCACTCTCCCATTGAGCAAGTCTTACTCAATCATCATGATGAGCTCAATGAGGAAGTTGAGGAATGTGCAAGAAGCTTGGGGGTATTAAAGGAGATTCCACCAAAAGAAGCAAAGTTTGAAGAGCTGAAAAAGGATAGTATACTTGAGAAGCCCAAGCTGGAATTGAAGATGCTTCCATCCCATCTCAAGTATGTTTTCCTTGAGGATAATGATAGGAAGCTAGTAATCATCAACAGTTCTTTGTCTGCTTTAGAGGAGGAGAAGTTGATTGAAGTTCCGAGGTTGCATAAGGAAGCTCTAGGGTGGCATATTTCTGATCTTAAAGGTATCGATCCTTCTTATTGTATGCATGACATCCACCTAGAGAATAATTTCAAGCCAGTTGCTCAACCTCAGAGGCGACTTAATCCTATCATGAAGGAAGAGGTGAGGAAGGAGGTATTGAAGCTTTTGGAAGCCGGGATGATCTATCCCATTTCTGACAGTGCTTGGGTGAGTCTAGTTCATGTGGTGCCAAAGAAGGGAGGTATGACTGTTGTGAGGAATGACAAGAATGAGCTTGTTCCCACAAGGACAGTCACTGGTTGGCGGATGGTTATTGATTACAGAAGACTCAACCAAGCTACTCGAAAGGACCACTTCCCACTCCCTTTCATGGATCAGATGATGGAAAGGCTTGCAGGGCAAGCCTACTATTGCTTTCTAGATGGATACTCCGGGTACAACCAAATTGTGATTAATCCAGCTGATCAGGAGAAAATTGCGTTCACTTGTCCTTTTGGGATATATGCCTATAGGAGGATGCCGTTTAGCTTGTGTAATGCACCTGCCACATTCTAGAGGTGCATGTTAGCTATATTTGCATATTTGGTGGAGAAGTGCATCGAGGTATTCATGGATGATTTCTTAGTTTTTGGCACTTCCTATGACTTGTGCCTTACCAACTTGGAGCTCGTATTGAAGAGGTGTGTGGAAGCCAACCTGATTCTGAATTGGGAGAAATGCCACTTCATGGTTCAAGAAGGCATAGTTCTTGGTCACAAGATTTCTGCTTGTGGCATAGAGGTGGACAAAGCAAAGATTGACGTCATTGAGAAGCTTCCTCCACCCATTAATGAAAAAGGTATTCGAGTTTCTTGGGGCATGCAGAATTCTACAGGAGGTTCTTCAAAGACTTCTCTAAAATAGCCAAGCCCCTCAGCAATTTACTGGTCAAAGATACTCCCTTTGTGTTTAATGTTGAATGTCACAAGGCGTTCAATACTTTGAAAGAGAAGTTGATTTTTGCTCCTATTATCATAGCTCCAGATTGGAAGCAAGAGTTTGAGCTTATGTGTGATGCTAGCAATTATGCAGTTGGTGTAGTATTGGGACAAAGGAGAAACAAGGTGTTTCATGCTATATTCTATGCTAGCAAGGTGCTGGGCGAAGCTCAACTCAATTATGCTACCACAGAGAATGATATGCTTGCCATTGTCTATGCCTTGGAGAAATTCCGCTCCTACTTGATTGGTGCCAAGGTAATTATCTACACTGACCACTCTGCCATCAAATATCTTCTCACTAAGGCTGATTCTAAGCCTAGGTTGATAAGATGGGTCCTCTTATTGCAAGAGTTTGACATTGAGAATCGAGATAAGAAGGGGAGTGAGAATGTAGTTGTTGACCATCTCTCAAGGTTAGTAAATGAGGAAGTGACTGTGAAGGAGAAGGAGATTAGGGATGAATTCCCTGATGAGGCCTTATTCTATATTAAGGAGAGACCATGGTTTGCGGACATGACCAATTTTAAGGCAGGGGGTGATATGCCTGATGAATTGAACTGGCACCAAAAGAAGAAGTTCCTTAGAGATGCTAAATACTATGTCTGGGATGACCCATATTTGTTTAAAGTGGGTGCTGATAATCTTCTCAGGAGGTGTGTGACCCAAACTGAGGCAAGAGATATCTTGTGGCATTGCCACAACTCTCCCTATGGTGGTCATTATAATGGGGAGAGAACTGCTACTAAAGTTCTCCAGTTAGGCTTCTATTGGCCCACTTTGTTCAAGGATGCACATTATCATGCCAAGAGTTGTGATAACCGCCAAAGGACTGGGAACATTTCCAGAAGACATGAGATGCCACTACAGAATATGATTGAGGTTGAGGTATTTGACTGTTGGGGGATTGACTTTGTTGGTCCCTTCCCTTCTTCTTTTTCTAATGAATATATTCTTGTTGCAGTGGACTATGTGTCCAAATGGGTGGAAGCAGTGGCTACACATAAGGATGATGCCAAAACTGTTATTAAGTTCTTGAAAAAGAATATTTTCTCTAGATATGGTGTGCCACCAGTGCTAATCAGTGATGGGGGTACTCATTTCTGCAATGCACATTTGAAGAAGGTGCTTAAGCACTACAATGTGAAGCATAAGGTGGCATCTCCATACCATCCTCAGACAAATGGTCAAACAGAAGTCTCTAATCGCGAGATCAAGAAGATTTTGGAGAAAACAGTCGCTTCTTCCAGGAAGGATTGGTCCATTAAGTTAGATGATGCATTGTGGGCCTACAGGACAACCTTCAAGACTCCTATAGGGCTGTCCCCTTATCAGATGTGTATGGCAAGGCTTGCCATTTACCGGTGGAGATGGAGCACAAGGCTTTTTGGGCTCTCAAGTTTCTGAATTTTGATCCTTCTCTATCTAGGGACAAGAGAAAGCAACAGCTGCATGAGTTGGAGGAGATGAGGCTTAATGCCTATGAGTCATCCAGAATCTACAAACAGAAAGCCAAGGCTTGGCATGACAGGAAGATCTTAAAGAGAGAATGTAAGCCGGGACAACAAGTCCTTTTGTACAACTCCCGGCTGAAACTATTTGCAGGGAAGCTTAAATCCAAGTGGAGTGGTCCTTTCACAGTCAAGGAAGTGAGGCCTTATGGTGCATTAGTGGTTGGAGACCCTTCTTCTCAAAGGAGTTGGGTTGTTAATAGTCAAAGGCTAAAGCACTACCTTGGGGGTGAGGTTGAGCGCCTTACCACAGTGATTCATCTCAGTGACCCTTGAGGTCATTCACCCGTCAAGCTAGTGACGTTAAAGAAGCGCTTACTGGAAGGCAACCTAGTTTTCTCCCTCTTTACTCTCTTAATTTCATTTTTATTTTCCTTGTTCTCGCTTGTTCTATTTTACATTTGGGTGTTTCTTTTGTGTTGTTTTAGGTTGCTTTACATAGGATGAAAATATTGGAAAAGCCTAAAAAAAAAAATTTGACGCGAGTTGCACAACCGTGCAACCAGAGCGCACACCTATGCATCTTGTGCTGGTGGAGGATCAATTTTCTTACGCAAGTTGCACAACTGTGCAATCCGAGTGCAAACCCCGTGCATCTTGCACCGATGGAAATACAAGAAAATGACGCAAGTTGCACAGCCATGCAACCAAAGCGCACACCTGTGCATCTTGCGCTGATGGAGGATCTATTTCTCGACGAAAGTTGCACACTTGTGCAATCCGAGTGCACCCTCGTGCATCTTGCGTCGATGAAGACTTGAAAGGAAACTCAATTTAGCAAAAATTGCACAACCGTGCACCCCTTTTGCACACCCTGTGAAATCCTATCTCTATTGGGCCCTGAACAAATGTGCACAACCTGTGCAAACCATTGCACATTCTCTTCATCTTCTTCTTCCCTTACCTTTCTCCTCCTCCAAACACCATAGCCACCACCACAAAATACCATAACCACCACCACATATCACCATAGCCTTCAACGTCATCCACTACAAAACAAACTCCCATATCCGCACAAGCCCTCTGCGAGCTGCACCTCTGCACGGACCCTACGCGCACCATCATCTCCGCTTGCGCATGTACCCCATATGCGCGCACTCCTTCAGCATGCCCTCTCCCTTCTTCGCGCGCGCCTCCGAGCCATCCTGCACAAGTGCCCGCGCGCATCGCCGCCACCCAGATCCTCGCGCGTCCTGAGCAAGTCGTCACCGTGCATCTCGCGCGCGTCACCATTGCGCCCGCGGGTGCCGCGCCTTTGCGTGCTAGTCCCCAGCCCACGCCACCGCATGCCGTGCCCCTGTGAGCGCTGTCTCTGCGTGACCCATTACGCTCAGCCACCACGCACCACTCTGTGGTCTAGAAACATGCTCGATCTTCACCTCAACGGCACCACTTTGAAACTTAGAAGACCAGATCTGAGCCACCAAGTCCAGATCCACATCATCCAGGCTAGATCCATCTTCCATCTTACATCTTCAGATCTTCTTATTTTGGTTTTCATTGCTTAGATCCGGGGTTTTTGTATTAAATTGGTCAACATCCACCATGTCTGCGAGCAACAAGCATCGGAAGAAATGCTCTGAAGCTTCTTCTTCTTCATTGAGAAATCTTCGTACCGCTCCACCACCGCTTACTCTTCTTGAGCCGCACCACCAAGAGCGGTATGATACTTTGTATAAACGTCCTATCAGCCCGATGCGATACTTGAATTTTGATGTCATTAAAACTCTGGGTTTGTTTGATGATTTCAAATTTATGTTGAATAATGTCGGATGGTGGAAATTCACTTCTAAACCACAGAAGGTTTACCCAAGATTGGTGAGGGAATTTTTTAGCACTGTCACGGTCTCCTTTAGACCCAATTTTCCCGATGATCCCGAGAAGCTCACCTTCAACTTGTTCAATGAAGAACGTGCAATGGAGTTAGCAGAATTTAATTCTATTTTTGGATTTCCTGCCGGTGATCACAAGAGGGAACCCCCTATGATCTTTAAAGCATCAGATGTTTGGAGTTCATTGACCGACAAACGATGGTCAGCATCCCGATCAAGCTCCACCGCCTTGCTTCACCCTACAACCTGCATCATGCATAGGTTCATTACATCCTCCATGTTGGGAAAGCACGAGTCCGATACTAAAGTGTCCACCACATATCTCTTGTATTTATGGGCTATGTTGGAACCAACGACGCCGATTGACAGTGGAGCTTTCCTTGCCAAGCGGTTGTTCACTATTGCCAAGAGTGAGAAGGGTCCTATCACTTGTGGAGGTTTCATTACTTGGATCGCCAAACACTACGGTCATTCCAAGTGGTTGACCCAATTGGAAGTGTTGGATGAAACGTTGAAATCCATGGGATACATTCAGGTGTTACTTAAGGAAGCTGACTACATGCAGGATGAATTCTACTTTTTGGTTCCTAAAATCGGATTTCATCACAGGCTCCACGATCCTCACTCTTCCATTAGAGTTAAGGATAATTGGAAACTTCCAATGAGGGGTCGCACTTCACAGCAAGACGAAACTAAAGAAATAGTCCCAGAAGATCCTCCGAAGCCAGCAACGATTAATAATGCTCAACTTTTGGCTGCTGTTCAGGCACTCACTGATGATGTTCATGCATTGAGAGAACAACAATCTTATTACAACCACCTGACAGAGCAAATGTACAACCTTCAGGTTCATGGCCACTCTGGGGGCCAACCCCCTCCACAATGACGCTTTCTCTGACCTATGTGGATTGGCCATTCACAGTTGGAGACTAGCAATTCTTGGCCAGGGGGTGATGATGGGCCTCTGATGACAAGGAGATGGGGGAGGACTAGTCATAGTCCTCCCAAGGTTGGTATTTCTTTTCTTTTACTTTTATTTCTCTTGCTTTCTGTTCTGGAATAAATATTAGGTTCAGCTTTGTGATTTGGCCAGTGGTGATTGCTTACTTGTCTTATTAAAAGCATAAAAAAAATGTTTTGGTCCTATGTATGATTGTGGTTGCACTCTTGGAATTTTTGTGACTTTCTGATTGTGGTTAATATGTGTGACATGTTGCTTTGATACCTTTGTTTCCTTGATGAGACCTACCTTGGTGAGGAATTTACTGTGATATATGCTTAATGATACCATTGATTTTGTGCATATGATTTTGCTTAAGTCTCTTGAGTCCTTTATTTTGCATGCAAGCTTGGAAAGGATCAAGGCCTTGTTTGTTATTTTAAGCCATGGGCCAAAAAGCTTCTTCCTTTTTAAAAAAAAAATCGCTTGCGCCCTTTTTTAGCATAATAGAAAATTTCTTGATGCATGACCCTTAGCTTTAAAAGAAAAACAACTGTTGTCCCTTCTTAAGAATAGGAGAGCAAACTGAGGAATAGGGCTGTACATTAAGTTTGGGGTGTTTTACTAAACACCCAAAAGAGATAAAATAAGGGTACCCCAAGGGAATTATAGTGTCAACAATTAGTATAACTGTCAAAAAAAAAAAAGAAGAGAAGAAAATGCTTGTGGCTCACCTTTGTCCTACAATATCAATTGTCAAAAAAAAAAAAGAAGAGAAAAAGATAAAAGGAAAATAAATAAAGTGTTGTGGGACATAGGTGAGGTTAAATAATATGGTTTTGGTTGTTGAATGAACTGGGGGTCCAATTGAGTGATCGTTATTCTTGAAATTAAGTTAGAGAATTTTTCTCTTTTTGCTCTCATATTCTTAGATGTTTTGAATCCCTGAAAAACCAAGATTTTGTTGTAGCCCAGCCACATTACAAGCCAAGAAAGTCCTTAGTGATCCTTGCTTGCATGTTTGATAATTGTGAATTGTTGAGAGACGAAAAGAAAAATTAATATGTGTGGTTTCAATGTGTGCTTGAAAGATACACTCACCTTTGTTGTGTGATTGAGTGATACACTTTGTGAGGACCAAGGAACATTGGTGGTTCATTACATTCTTTGTCATCCATATTAATCTCTTGATGAATTGCCACTTGACTCTTTTGTGTGGGCACCACATTATGTTTGGACTGAGTTGTTTTGGAATTTGTTTGATAGCATGCTTGATGATGATGAGTTGGGAAATTATTGCAGGCCATGTCCTTATGTGTTTTTAGTGTTTCTTAGGATCTGTCTTGCTTATCTCTTGTTTTGTTGCTCGAGGACGAGCAAAGTTCTAAGTTTGGGGTGTTGATAATTGCCTCATATTCTTACATTTTGTAGTAATTTTTGGGCAATTAGTGATATTTTCCATGTTTTTGAGCTTTGTTTGTCTTCAATTTAGTTGAGTTTTAATAAAAGTTCAGTTTAGTTAGGAATTTCTAGTTTCTACCCTTTTATGCTTGATCTTGGTTTTTTTTCTTGTGTTTTTAGGAACTTTGTTGAAACTTGGAGTAAGCAATGAGGATGTTCCAAGAGAGATTTGATGTGTTGAAGATCATTTGGGTTGAAGTTTAGAGTTTCAGAAGCTTTGTGGAGGCAAAAGAGCACTTTTGGAAGTCCTGAGAGCTTTGCACACATGTGCAAATCAAATCAAGTGCCTGTGCAAGTTTTTGTTCAGTCAGAGAGTTTGCACACCTGTGCAATCTGAGTGCACACCTGTGCAACGATCCCTGCAGAAATAAATCATATTTTCTGATTTTGTTCTCTTTTGGGCTTAAACCCTTGTTGGCCCATAGCTTTAATTAGGGATTTTCTGCCCTATTCCGAGATCACGATACTACGTACGAGAAAAGAGACGAGAGCTCCGGGACGTGGGTTTAATGCGTTTGGCTTCACCCCTCATTGATTTTCCATCTTTTGCTTCTTCCCCCATGGCTATGCGTAGCTAAATCCACTTTTGTTGGGGTTTGATGTAATTGGATCATCTTTCATGTAATTCCTACTTTATTTCTATTCAATTAAATTCAGTTATTGTTTCTCTTCTACACTTATTGCTTGTTTTTGGCTTGATCACCCGAGTGCATGATTCTTTTAATTGATTGTAATTGGGAAATTCAATTGATTTGCAAACTAAAGGGAACACCCAATAATTTTTATGCCTAGGGATAGGGTAAAAAGGATTGGGCATCGTTAAACCCTCATTCTTAATGCAAGTGCTTTGATTACACTAATTCAAGGAATTGATAGTGGAATCAAAGGACTTAGGTTCTCTCGCTTAAGGGATTAAGGTTAGAATAAATTGTGGGTTGATGATAACATTTGTATAATTGAATAGGAATAATTACGAATGCATGTTAGGTTGATTTAATGAAGTCAAACTCCGACAATTTCCACCATTGATATAAACCTTGTTTTCTACACGAACAAAGTGTTTGATAAAATTTCTCAACAAAATTTCTCCTCTTTTACTCTTTAATTTTTCTACAATTGTCTTTAAATTTAATTACTTAAATTTCCTCAATTTTCGCAATCCATTTAATTTTGCTATTATTTACCCAATTATCGTACAAGTCCCTGTGGATACGATACTTTACTTTCCCTTTGTTACTTGAACGATTTGGTACACTTGCCAAAAATCGCAACAATACTCATCTTACCACAGTCGTTCAAGGTACCTTTGGATATTTGGATCCTGAATATTTTCACACTAGTCAATTTACAGAAAAAAGTGATGTCTACAGTTTCGGAGTAGTTCTTGCTGAACTTTTAACAGGCCAAAAGCCAATATCATCAGTAAGATCTGGGGAATTCAAGAGTTTAGCTTCATATTTTGTTCAGTGTATGGAGGAGGATAATCTGTTTGACATTATTGACGAAAGAGTCATGAAGGAAGCAGAGAAGGGGCATATCAATCCAGTTGCTAACATTGCAAATAGATGCTTAGAGTTGAATGGGAGAAAACGCCCCACTACGAAAGAAATCACATTTGAATTAGAAAGGATTCATAGATTGGTTAAGTCTAATGCAGAGCAAAACCGTGAAGAAATTGAGCCTGCTCGAATTGAAGACCACCAACCTTTGGCAAGAAATTCTACATCAAATTCATTGGACTCGGAGGTTATACCCATCGGCACATTAACATAATTGGTGAGTTTTCTTAATTTTGTTGTCTTCACGTGGATTATATAGTCATTTGGTAATTAGAGACATATAACCTAACCACCAAGAGTGTAATTGTTGAATATGACTCTTTTTCAGCTGTTCATCTTCTGATTCATGGTTGTGACAAAACTCATCCTTGTTCCTCTCTCATTCAGCTCATCTGGTCCTTCTCCAATAAGGGAGCTACTATCAGTTTTAATCATTTCCTCGGGGGGCCAACCAACCAGCAGATATCATGGCCAAGTGTGGTTTCAGCATTCCATCTCATTTTCAAGTTTATGGTGTTGTTCCGGACTTTTTGTCTTAGTTTTGATTACTAGCTGATGTTAGTTCTGTAACTTTATCTAGGGGTTTGTAATTCCTTTGGGCTTTTACCCCCCTTAATTCAGAAAAAAAAAATTAGTGTAATTGTTGAGAATTATTTATAATAAAACATATGTAGCACAATGCATGAGGGTGTGTATCATCGCTCTCATACCTCACAGGACTCATCAATCGTGCATGAGGGTCTGTGTGGTCGCTCTCATACCCTGAAGCTGGCATACTGCCTTGTTGTTATTGTTCTTCTTCTTCTTTGTATTGTTTATTGAAGCATAAATATATTTTGTAGGAGAGAATTGGAATAGGTTCTGGGAATCGGAAAGGGACTAAAAGTTCACTGGAGTTTAATTTCCTGTCTTTTCCATCATGTTTAAAGGGGGCATTGTTCATTCATTAGCAATGTTTGTATCCCAAGATACCTTGACTAGCATTTCTTGATAAATTGTCCTAGTGCACATTTGGTACAGTGTCTAGCGTTCATTTCTTTGTTACATACTATATGCATGTTCGATTTCGAGTTTTACTATCTCCAATATGCATTGCAGCAGAAGCTACAATTTGTAACTTTGCATTATCTATTTATTGATGTGGTTATGTCATGTAATGCGAATAATTTAGTATGTGTTTGGAACGCATCACAAACGTAAATACTCACATCAATCTAAACACTATTAAATGCATGTTTGGAACCAATTTTGAAATGCAGAGCACTCTCTCTCCATGTCCAAAGACAAAAAATCGTGAAAGCTATTTCAGTTTGCTTCAAGTGAATGTGATTTTTCACATTTGTGATGAGTTTTCAAACACACTGTAAGTGTTGCTTCTGTGTCCAAGTGATCATAACGTGGTGTTGGAATGTGGATCCAAACACGTGGTTAGTGCGTGTTTGCTTAGGCATCACATGAGGATCTGCATCTTTCAAAAGCAAGTGATAGTAACTTTATCATACAGGAACTACATAAACCCGTAGTATTTTTATGTATAGAGACTAAAACAAAAAAATTGACGTAAATACAGAGACTAAATAATTAATTAAATCAAAGGAAATTAATACATAGTCACACTATCATCATTGATGCCCCCATCACACTACCACCAGCAGTAACCAGACCAGGTAATAGCAGATAAAAGATGCAGTACTGTCTAAACATGGTACTGTTGCGAGACTTCACTGCCCAACTATCTTTCAGAATATAACGCAACAATTCAAGATTTTAACAACAACAACAACAGTAATGTGAGTCAACGGTGTAGTTCTGCGTTTATTGTATATCAGTACTTGTCGCAGGAGTATTATATGTCTAATTTAAACAGTATGGATTATGTTCGTGCGCCGCTTGAGTGGGAGATTTTGAACAAAACGCTTGTCAATTCTACCCTTCAACTCCTTTCAGAATCAGATCATGTAAGTGTTATGGCTCTAATGTTACATCTTCGCTAAACAGAACCTCAGGTTGGAGATGTAAGAGCCTCGAAGGCTTCTATGGCAATCCTTACGTTGCGGGAAGCTGCACCGGTATGATCTTTATCTAATTCTCTATGCAGTAACTTGAATTTACATTATTCTTTTACAGTTCTGTTATATAAAATAATTGATAGTATAATACTTACTCGGTCATATATATATAAAAGAAATAAATTACTTTATTTATTTTCCTAATTATAAGAAATATATGATCACTTTCATTTGCTAAATGTTAATTTCTTTTTGACAAATATTAAATAAGTAAAAAAAAGAAAGGTTTTTATTTGGAAGCGTAAAAATGCACTCTTCTATGACTTTCAAATGCACTCGCATATAATTTCTAATAAAATCTTAATATTTTTAATTCCTTAACAGCCAGTACAACCTTTCTTTTTATACCTTTGATTTATTGTAGAGTTTATGGATGAGATATCACTCATTTCTTGTAACTTGATTTATTGTAGAGTGAATGCATTTATTGAGATATCACTCATATATTGTTAATAGCGCTATTAACAACATAATTCATTCTTTGGGTTGAAAAAAATATTTCTTGGATTATTAGTAGTGTCATTATATCTAACCATCATTTAAATCAAATAATTCTGTAGGTATTTTTGGAATAAAATTTAAATTTTTGATAATATTAATTAAAATTAACTAATTTAACTACTTTTCTTGAACTTGATGAATTTGATATATGTTTTTTTATATATATAAGACAAGAGGTAGTATTTAACATCATATATAATTACTTACATGTTGTTGGTCCAAGTGGAAATGAACTCAGATTCCTTAAGCAACATCTAGATTCGAACCTTGTGGATGGAAAAAAAAAATGTTATTGAAGGGGAGACTGCACTAAAGGTGGCCGACTAGGTTTTCTAGTAGAGATAACCACCAATAAAGAGTGTTTACATTGTCAACCAACCAAAAATTATTAGGGGTAGCTTTTAATATAATAATCATTGTTAAAGTCAACAAAATTACCTTATCATACATGACAATTTCTCATTATTTAATAGTGGAAAATGTGCATATACTATTTACTCCATAAATAAAAAGGATAAAAAATACTCTCTCCGTCTCTATTTATAAGATCCCTTCAACCAATTTCACACCCCTTAATAAAAGTAGTTAATTTAATTAATCGCATTAAATTTGTCAATAATGTGTACTGTTATTCTAAAAATACCTTTAACTTTTTTTGAAAATAAACATCTCTCTACTTAATTTAAGGTACCCTCAAATACAACTGATACCATATTCTGCAAGCATACCAGAATTGTGCATAATCACAGAGTATATTAGAGATATAGAATATTAGTACTATTAGAATTGGCTATATAAGTCACAATGTACTCCTATAAACTTGATTTTTCTCATTTGAATAAATCCACTTTTCACTTTTATCCCTTTCTCTCTTTTCTCCCATCTAAACCATGATTTCTAACATGATATCAGAGCAATACTATCCATCATAGATGTTTTTCCGTTGCTTCTTTTTTCTTCTTCTTCTTTTATCTTTCATTTACTTCTTTTTCATTTTCCTGAGAAAATTAAAACCCAAAGCTTTTTCTCTTTTTTCTTCTTTTGTGATTTTGATCAGTTTTTCCCCAATTTCTCGAGACCAGAAAACCCTCGCTCGGTTTCTCAACACTCTAATCTTGCATCAGTTTCTCAGTTTGACTTCTCACTTCCATTTTTCATTCATGACTCAATTTTTTTTTCTTTCGCGTATTTGCGTTCATCAAATTTGGTTATGCTCACAACATAGCAATTCTTCATTCCTGCAATTGGTGACTCAGTTCTTGCAATTTGTGATTTCGTTCCATCAGTTTGTGAATTGCAAATCAGTTTCCTCTTTATTCCATCATTGTCACGTGAATCGCATTCAACACATTCTTTGTTTTGGCTGTGGTTTTCGATTCTCGATTTCTATGGTTTTCTCACTAAAGGGGTTTTGAAGTCGCATTCAGTTTGAACCTTGCTCAGTGTTGTTGATTCCAGGTTTGGCATTTTATGGTCATTGTTTTTTGTTTCATCTTACAAAGACAAGGAGCTTTTTCTTCTGTTGAATCTGTTTGGTTTGATGAAGAGGTGCTTTCGGTGTTTCTTGACTGTTGAGATCTTGATCGTTGCTCTTTGTTGGTACTGATGCTCGAAAGATGTTTGATAAAATGTGTGTGAAAGTTTTGAAGTAAGATTGACCAATGATGCTACTATTTTGAAGTTTTCTTTTGGTTTGGTGACCAGACAATTGTGCCTACAAGGTGTTCGTGAAAAGTTATCTTTTAATACAGATTTAGACTGTTATGGTTTATTGCCATTTTCTTACTGTAAGCTTCTATCCATGGTGGTTAAGCAATGTTTTGAGCTTCTACCATGGATGGTTAAGCATTTTGGTTTGTGCTTCTGTCTTGAGTGGTTAAGTGTTGTTCTAGCTTTTGCCCTTGATGGTTAAGCTTTGTTGCTTCTGCCAAGTGGTTAAACTTTGAGGTATAGTTTCTGCTTGGTGGTTAAGCCCCTTTGATGATTTCAGCTTCTGCCTTGTATGGTGGTTAAGCTTTTGATATTTTTTTTAGTCATTTTCTATCTTTTGCCAATGTATTTCTGGCACATTTTAATGTATTTCGCTTTGATATGATACTTGCATTGTCATCCCAAGTTGGAAGTGTTGTATACACCTTCCAACTTGTGGGGGGATATTAGAGATATAGGATATTAGTACTATTAGAATTGGCTATATAAGTCACAATGTACTCATGTAAACTTGATTTTTCTCATTTGAGTAAATCCACTTTTCACTTTTATCACTTTCTCTCTTTTCTCCCCCTTTGAACCATGATTTCTAACAAAGTAAAATGCTATATTAATTCCCCCAACACTATATCTCTGATTGCCACAAATTCCATCCCAAGCAAAAAGTATATATACCAGAATTGTGCATAATCATCTCTCTACTTAATTCCTTTTCATCTAATTAATTAATTTTTGAAGAAAAAATAATTAATTAAGAATACTTTAGAAAAAAAATTAATGCATTTAGAAATTAGAAAATGTTCTTACCGAGTTTTGATAAGCTCTCAGGTGCGGTGGCTCCGTTGGGATCTCCTCCGTGACTAATAGGGGGTGTACCTGCAAAGATACTCCGACACTCAAGTTAGAGGCACAGAGGTAGGTGACAGGTATCACAATGGGATTAGAATTTCGTTACCTTGGTGGGTTGGATGGTTGTTGTATTTATAGGAGGTAAATGGGAGATTAGATAAGGTTATTTTCCTATCAAATCTCCTCAATTCTCGTGATTTATGATAGAGATTGTTCTATCTTCTATCATTATCTTATAACTTAATCTTTCTTTATCTTATCTTATTGTAAGATATGCTTTCCGTTATTACTTTCCTGGTCCGAGTAAGAGGTATCTATTCGGCCATATTGGCTACCCGGTGAAGTCCAAGTACGAGTAGTAGACATGCCCCCCAAGCTATGAAGTCATGTAGGAGCTTAAGTGGTGTTTTTACCCAATGCAGATCTTTATTTGGCCGAGCCGAGTTTTCCTTGTCTCGCCTAGCTGGATCTGAGTTTGGTTCTCGAAGCATCTTGCCATTAGGTGATGGCGTCACTTCAGACCTATTAAAGTTTTAATGTTTCCCAAGGGTAGCGATAATGATTGTTTTTGAATTTTGAAACATTCTAAGGATACCCAAAGGTCTCAAGCCCCCCTGACCGTTGATTTGGTTTGGCGAAGGTTCTTGATCCAACGGTTCAGACCATTTCGCCTCTTCGTCTTCAAAATGCTTGGGACCCTATATAAGGGTCACTATTCTCGTCAAATTTTCACTTTCTTCTTACGAGTTTCATTTCTCTGGCGACTTTTTCCTTCTTTCTGCCATTTCTTTCTCCTTCTCCTTGCCTTTTCTTCTTTTTTCTTCGTCCAGGTACGCCCTTCTCCTTTTCGATCTTGTTTTGTTGCTCTAAAATGTCTTCCTTTTCTGGGGATTCGGGGCGTTTTGGCAGAGGTCACATGCTTCCGCCGAAGGTTCACCTCATCGGAGAAGGCTCCGATGATGGTTCTCCCTTGCGCCGCCCTAATTCTAGTGGAGTTAGTGATGGTGCTTCGGCGGCGAATGTCGTTGTCGCGGATGTTGAGGTGGTTCGCCCATCTGTCGACCCCTCACAAGTGCCTCTGGCCGTTCCTGCCAGGAAGGTAGTAGTCTTGGACGATTCTGAGGCTACTGAGGATCATCCTCTTGAGACTCGGTGTGCTCGGCCTCTTCTCCCCCCTTCTATTCTCTCTCAACCCATAGAGTCTATGGGTTCGAGGAAGGTTTATCCTCTTGTTACCGCTCCTGGTTATTCCTGGGTAGCTGGTGAGGTGGGTGCTTATTCCTCTCGGTATCAGACCGAGGAGGCTTTGTCTTTCCTTCTTCAAGAAATTGATTTGTGCCACTCAGAAAGGCCAGGTATGGTCTATGCCGAACCCTATGGGCCAGATGAGCGTGTCTTCCTCTTTGCTGTTCCCGGTCAGTCTCATTTTACTTACGTATATGAGGCTTTGTTTTCGATTCTCGGCATCATGGTGCCGTTTGACCAATTTGAAGCCGATGTTCTTCGGGAGTTGAACGTCGCTCCTGCTCAGTTGCATCCAAATGCCTAGGCTTCGCTTCAGGCTTTCCGAGTGCTTTGCAGTAAACTTTTCATCACTCCAACTGCTCCTAAGTTTTTGTACCATTATAAAGTTAAGGAGAGTCAGAAGGGTGGTTAGGTCTCCTTGACCGGGATCCCTGGCCAATCTATTCTTGGTCCTTATACCTCCTTTTGGAAGAATTTCAAGAGTGGTTTCTTTCATGTTCGGCCAGGTTCAAAAGGGGAGATCGACTTTTTTGATAGTCGTGGGAGACCAAGGTTCCTTCTTTATTGGACCCATTCTCCGAATAAGCGATCGTCTTGGTAGGTCGTGAACATGTCTCCTGAGGATCAGGATGATATGGTTACCCTGTGCAAGTTGCCGCATTGCCTACATTGCAAGACGATTGTGGGGATTCCTGCTTCTCGGATTTCGAGAGAGGATTGGGATTGTGAGTATCTTCTTTTATTTGGCCTTCTTTTTCCTTTACTTTGTTGTTACTAATGTTTGTTTCTTCTGCAGTTGTAATGGGGAAATTTGATTACAAAAGGCCAAGAAGCAGAGGCTTGAGAAATTGAAGAACAAGGATCCTGCCACTGAGGTGGTTCGAGATGCTTCTCATATTCCTTCTACTTCTGCTCCTCCACCTCCGCCTCTTCCTTTGCCAAAAGGAAGCAAGAGGTTGTCCAAGGGGGGATGGTCCCTCTAAGAAGTCGAAACCGAGTTCGCCCGGTGCTCAGGCTCCAAGTTCCTCCATTGAGAGGCACCCAGCCTTTTTATCTATGAAAGATGGGTGAACTTCGCTCTGGGGGAAGGACTTTAACCCCCATGCCCTCATCTGTGCCAACAATCTTGGTCAAGCTGATCGGGATAGGTTGAGGGATGCCAGGCCGTTGCTTTAGATGGAGGCTATATGTCGCTTCCAAGCTTGCTCACAGGCTATTGCCCAATACTAGGCTGAGGAGTTCGAGCGTGGCCACCGAGAGTTAGGCTTAGTGAAGGAAGCCACGACTAAAGCTGAGAAGGCCCTAGTTGAGACTACTCGGGCCAACGAGACTCTACTTCAATTTGCTGAGGAGTCTCATAGGTCCTTCGAGAAAATGGAGGCCAAGTTAAAGGAGGCTGAAAGGCGGGAGGAAAATTTGAAGCTCTCCTTAACTGCGTCTGAAAACTCGGCGCAGGGGCTGCAAGCCTAGGTGGAGCGCCTCACTCTCGAACTTGCGCTGGTGAAGATAGAGGCTGCTAATTCTAAGGCCAAACTTAAAGACGATTTGGGCGAGGCTTTAGATGAGGTCATTTCGACCCACAAGGCCGGGTTCAAAAAGGCGATTCGCCAAGTTTGTTATTTTCTCAAGGATGCCGACACCTCTCTTTTTGATGTTGATAAGGATATCAACAAGGAGGGGCAGTTGGTGGATGAGTCTACCCTTAAGGGTGAAGATGCTCCTGGCGACTCCACTCAACCTGCCGCTTAGTTTTAGGAGTTTTTGTCTTTTATTGTAAAGGTCGTGCCAGGCCTATTGAATAGGGTGCTTATCTTAATGAAATTCATTTTTTTCTTAAGTATTGCCCTTTTTATTTTCTTCGTATTTTGTGGCCGATTAGGGCTCATTTTTGTATCCTTTATAGGACTATTCGGTTTCGTATCTTAACTCGCTTTTTGTATCCTTTTTTAGGTCGTTAGTTGCTGTTATTACTTACTTTTCAAGTAGGTTTTAAGGCAATTATCTATCTTTTTCTCTTATTTGGAGTGTTTTTTTACTCAATTTATGTTAATTTCATTGTTTAGTTAGAATTTCTTTAATTTTCTAGTTTTATGGTTATATCTTAGTGGTTTGCCCCACTTTTTGTAGGAAAAGGAGATTGAATTTGAAGAACACATTTTAAGCTGCATTCTGATGTTTTGGAAGCATTGAAGGGTCATTTGCAGTAGCATTCTGATGCGGTAGCAGAATTTGCCAATCAGCAAAGCAAGATTTCTTGGCTGGGCAATTTGTCACTTGAAGAAATTCTGCACATGTATATAAAGGGCTGACCCTCATGTACAACAGTAGTCTTAAGACTCACTCCCATTCTGTTCTATAATTTTGTTTTGTACTGTTCTATGGGAGAGAAAAGCTCTCTCCTTTGTTCTTAATGTTCTTCTTCATCTCTTTCCCCTCCATATGTATTTTACAGCTGCTCATGTCCATGAGTGGCTGAGTTCTTCAGTTGTAAGGGGTTAGATGTAAACATACTCATACTCTCTTGTATCTTTTGATATTTTTACATATATATTCTGCATATTTGTGTTTAATGTTAGTATTTTGCTTCTTTACTTAAAGCTTGTTATGGAATGGCCACCCATAGCATGATCTTTGGACACGATTGTTGTTGGGAAACACTTTTATTGTCTAGATCTGAAGCAATATACCTCATGAACTTTGTGTTTAGGAATGGAGCTTAGTTCATTAGTTATCTTGTGTCACTAGGCTTAAAGCTAGTTTCTTCGTTAAGTTGTTGAGGGATCAAGGCTTAGGGAAGGAACTAAGACTCTCTGCACCTAAGGGATTAGGGCAGAGAACATTTTTATTAGCTGATTTTAACATCTAAATGCAAATGGAATATGTATTATGCATTAATGCAAGAAGAGAGTAGAGTTTGGTGAGATCTAACCCCTACAACATTGTTATATATATGTGTTTAACCTCTGTTTACCGTTGTGTTCTGTTATAAAACCATAAAAATGTCATTTTATTTTTTGTTATGCATTAGATCTGCTTTAAAGTTCCACAAAACCAACTAAAGGTTGTGTTTTTACTGCTTTCTTGTGAAATCTGTTTGGCTTACCTAATATTTGTGTGAACATTGCCTATATTATGTGAGCCCTTTGGGAAAACGATACTTGGACTTATCCATTTTACTAGTTGTGCAATTTGGTACGCTTGCCAATCCGTTAACAAGTTTTTGGCACCGTTGCCAGGGACTTGCGCCTCAATATTAGGCAATTTCACGCTTTTATTATGTTAAGCTTTGTTCTTTTATCTTTTCGTTTGTTATGTTTTTTATTTTGTTAAGTTTATTATGTTGTGCTCACCTATACTTCTAGTTCTTTGAGTTTCTTTTGCAATAGTACAGCAAGGAAGAGGAAGAAATTAGAAGAGTATGAAAGTCAAGAGGCAACTTTGTCCACAACTCTTTTGCCAACTATCCAAAAAGAAGAAGAAATCATGGCAAAAGAGGAAGAAATTCATCAACCAAGGAGGACTCTTAGTGATTATACTGCTGGCACACATCCGAGGTATTTCACTACCATTGCAAGACCTGAAGTGCAAGCTAACAATGTGTAGATAAATCCAGCTCTTATTCACTTGGTGCAAAACAACCAATTTTTAGGACTTGATGAAGACCCCTATGCTCACTTGACCACTTTTGTGGAAATTTGCAACACGGTGAAGATTTATCAAGTGCATGATGATGTCATCCGAATTGGCCTCTTTCCATTTTCTCTTAATGGGAGGGCCAAAGATTGGTTCTGATCATTTCCTCCTAATAGTGACATGAGTTGGGATGAGCTAGTAGACAAGTTTTTGAATCGATTCTTCCCTCAATCAAAGATCAATCAAAGGAAGGTGGCAATTTCTACCTTTGTGCAAGGATGGGATAAGCCATTGTGTGAAGCCTGGGAAAGGTTCAATAGCTTGTTGAAATAATGTCCACCTCATGGTCTTGATAAAGAAGCACAAATCAATACTTTCTTGGTGGGGTTAAGGCCTCACACTAAGCTCTTTCTTAATGTTGCAGCTGGTAGCAAGATTATGGGGAAGACACCGGATGAAGCTAGAGAGATCATTGAAAATATGGCTTCAAATGATTATGAAGTCCAACATAATAGAGCTCTAATGCAGAGAAGAGGTGTCCTAGAGATGAATTCCCAAGATGTACTCTTTGCTCAAAACAAGCTCCTAACTCAACAATTAGAAGCACTCACCAAGCAAATCTCAAGGATTCCATGACAACTTCAAAGCTAGCAAGCCATTTCATCAAGACCGCAACAAGTCTTAAGTTGTGAGTTATGTGGCGATGGTCATCAAAGTGGTCAATGCATCATGCCATCGGGTTCCCAAGAAGATATAAATTATATGGGGAATCAAAACTGGCAAGGAAATTATGGCAGTATTCTCAAATTGAATTCTTTCAATCAAGGGTGGAGGAACAATAACAATTTCGGATGGGAACAAGATGTCGGTTCTTCAAGTGGATCACCTCACCAAAACCAACAACATCAACCTCTTCATCAAGACCATACTTCTATGTTGGAAGAGACTCTCAATCAATTCATGCAAGTCTCTATCACTAACCAAAAGAACACCAATGCTTCAAACAAGAACCTTGAGGTACGAGTGGGACAATTGGAGGAGCAACAAAGTGGATCATTTGTAGCCAACACGAAAACTAGTCCCATGGATCACGTTAATGCCATCATTGCAACGGGTGAAGTGAGTAAAGGGAAAAATGAGAGTGAAAATGTTATTGATGAGAGAAAATATGAGAATAATAACATTGATAAAAATATTGAGAGATGAGAAAAGTGAAAAGAAAAATGGTGGTAAGTGTGAGAAGTTGGTAGTGAAAAATAGAGAAGAACCGAAGAAAACTAAGAGCCAAATTGCAAGAGAAGAGAAGAAAGCCTTAAGGAGCCCTCCATCAAGAACCTTCCTTATCCTCTTGCTCCAACAAGTAAGGACAAGGAGAGGCAACTTACAAGGTTCCTAGAGACATTCAAGCAGTTGCAAATCAATGTTCCTTTCTCTGAAACTGCTGAACAAATGCCATCTTATGATGATAAAAATATGTGTTTTCAATTGAATGTGCTTGATGAAGATTTTGTGGACAGTAGGAAACAGTTGCATATCTCCTCTTCCCTTGAAAAGCCTCTTAATGATGTAATTGAAGCCCTCAATGAGGAGGAAGAAAAGGAAATTGAAGAAATTGTCCAAAATCCCGATGCTCTAAAGGAGGTCCCTCTACATGAAGTTAAAATTAAAGACTTGAAGAAGGAGGAGAAGGCAGAGGAAATGAAGCCAAATGATACTTCATGGACTCACCGGACTGCATTCAAAGCACCAATTGACTTATCTTCCTTCCAAATGGTTTATGGAGAGAAAAGGCGTCAACAGTTGCATGAGTTAGAGAAAATAGGGATTGATGCATATGAGTACTCCAAGTATCATAAGCAGAAGGCAAGCTGAAGTTCAAATGGTCAGGTCCTTTCATCATCAAGGAAGTCAAATCCTATGGTGTTATTAACTTGGAGGACCCTTCATCAAGAAGCTGAACTGTCAATGGACAGAGATTTAAGACCTATTTGAGGGGTGAAATTAAGAGGCTGGCCAAAATCCTTCATCTAAGGGACCCTTGAGGTCATCAAATGTCAAGCTAATGACATTAAAAAAATGCTTTTGGGAGGCAACCCAATTTTCTTTCCTTTTTATTGCTACACTTTGCATTTTTAGATTGTTAGATTTAGTTAGTTATTTGTTTTGATTAATTTGAGTTCATTTGTTTGATCTTGGTTTGAATTTTGTGTGCTGTTATTATTTGTTATGTTTTTATGTGTTATGATCAATTGGAAGCATTGTTGGTAGTTGTACATGTTCCATATGTTTGTTATGTTGCAGCAATTAGGCTCAATTCTACATATTCTGCATAATGGTTATGTCTATGAATAATTGCTCTCGGGTTGACCTTTGGCTTAAGCCACCTACAATGGTTGAGCCAAAGTCCACTTTTGGGATCCTTCCCAAATTCGTGCTTTTTGCCAAGCCATGCATGGTGGCCAAGCCGCTTTCCACTTTTTCAAACCCTTAGATCTTTTTCAAATTTTTCAACTTCCCTAGATTTTTGTCGTTTTCCAATAGCGTGTCAGACTGTTTCCTATCACCTTTAGCCGTCTCATTTCCCTATAACCTCCACTGTTCCGTTTTACCACATCATTTTTCCACCAATCAGAATCTTTTCACCTTTTCCACCCCTAATTTTCCTCCAATCAGAATCTTTTTTTTCCCTTTTCCCATTACTTTACGTTTTCCCTATGCTGCCACCACCCCTACTCCCCACTCCTTTTTACTTTTCCTTACCCATCATCATCCTGACTACTGCTTTCTTCATCTGTCAACTCATCCACAATCACCAGGAATGTGACCCTTATCTCTCAGTCTACTTGCCCTCTCCACTTCGATCTCAACTTGTTTTTGTCCATACGTGAGTGTCTTTTCTGTTCTTCCATCTTATTCTCTATTTTTATTTTTTATTTTTTTCCTTTTTCTTCAATGGTCAAAAGATTAAAGGTTCAAGGAATTTTGTTTCTGTTTTGAGTTTCAAGAAATTAGAGATTTGGGTATTTTCTATTATGAGATTGGAAACAGTTTTTAGGGTGTGTTCATATGCATTTCTGTTTTGTCATTTTCGTTATTGCATTTTCATTTTTGTTTAAGTTTTGGTGCATTTGCATGTTTATTTTTCTGTGTTCTTGTTAGTTTTTAGTGTTGTGATGTTAAATCCTTGACTTTTGTTGAGTGGGTTGTCATTTTCTACCCCTTTCTTTGACAAAGTTTCAATCTTTGTTAGTTTTCTCTTTTGTTTTTATTGTTTTGTGTTATTTCCCTGTTGGGTGTGTGTATGTGTCCGTTCCCCCTTTCCTTTTTTTTCGTTTTTGCTCATCTTTTGGGGAACCCTCTTTTGCTTCATGTGTTATTTTCTGTAGTTATTTTATTTTTACTTTTCTGCCTGTTCCTTTTGTCTTTTCCTACGTTTTTGGGACCACTGATGGTTCAAGATCTGTTTTTTCTGAATATTCTTAGGAAGTTTCTTTTGCTTTTGTGCTTTTGGGACCACTTTTGGGTCCCTGTGCTTTGTGGGTTTGTTTATATTTTTTTGCATATTGTTGTTAGTATCTGGGATGCACATGGGTCCTGTTGTGAGTGTTCTGTATTTAAAAAAAAAAACTTGTGTCCTCTTTCTTTCCTTTTCACATGTGTTCCCTTAACTAAGAACTTAGACCACACTTTTTTTAATACTCACGAAGTCACCCACACTTGTTGGAACCACCTCTTTTGAAAAATTGTGAACTGCATGTGCATCAGTTTTAGTAAAGCCACATATGGAAGCTAAGCCAAAATCATTGCACTTCTATTCTTCTGCAAGTGTTGGTGGCGAAGTACCATATCTGTTTTGTGTTTTCTCAGTTGTTCCCTTTATTTAATTTTAGTTTCCTTTTCTGTTTTTCTTCTCTTCTCTTAGGTGTTATATTTCATTTCTGTTTTGAGACTTATGTTTCCAATTGTTCTCTATTTTTGCTTTTTCTTATTGTTTACTGACTTCTTTATTTTTTTGTGTTTTTGTGCCTTTTGTTTATGTTATTTTATTTTTGTAGCATGGCACCCCCTAAGCAAAAACAAGTTGTTGAACTCACTACTCCCTCTGCCAAGAAGCAGTGAGTCACTTTTCAATTTCCTGAATCCCGCGGCACCTAGAGCACCTGGACCTTTTCATTGGCCAACTCCCTTAGAGTTTGACGTTGTAGCTGTTTGGCCTGGGGACCAGCCTTTCTTTTTGGGGGGTGCTGGTGGCCCAAGTGTTGCTGCTAATGCTAGGAATCATAGAGCAAGGCTCGAAAGTAGGAATTGAGGAAGAAGAGGAGGAGTTCAGCAGCTTTGAGGCCGAGGAGGATGTTGATGATATTTAGGGGGATTTTTGTGTTTTATCCCGCATGTTATCAGGACAATTTAATTTTCTACAATTTATAGTTTTTAGTATTTTAATTTTCATTTCAGTTTGCATGTTTATTTTAGTATATGTTGGTTTGCTTTTGAACTTAGTTTGTTGTTAGTTAGTTTGTTAGTTTGGTGATATTGACCCATGACTCAACCATGTTTTTGAGCTTAGTACCTTGTTGGTGTTTGCAAGTTTAAATTATTATGTTGTGTTTCATGGTCATAGAAAAATTTCATCGTGCATTATCTTAGCATGCTTCTCGCACTTTTGTGAAAATTGCATTTACGAAACCGTGATATGAATGGTTGTTTGTGGTTGTGCATTTCGTTAGCATAACTTGGATGCATGTGTGATTTTGAGAAAAGTTTCAACCATGACATGATTTTGAGGACAGATTTAAGAATGTTTGAGAAATAATTTTTGTGAGTTATGTGATGTTTGAAACAATGATGAGTGCCACCTTTGGCACCACACTTGGTTTTGAACAATTCTCTTGTGATGATTTTTGCATGTTGATAAGGAAATGATCAAGGCAAATTTTGTTTGATGATTGTGGAGCCTAGAGCCAAAAAGCCTTCCTTTGTTACTGTTATCCCTTGTGTGCAGCCTCTTTGAGCCTTAATTGATTAAATTTCTTCATTATAACCCAAAGAGTCTAAATGAAAAACAATTCACTTTCCTTACCATTGGATAGGAGACAATTGCATGTGTTGGGTTTAGAATAAGTTTGGGGGAATTATTGCATGTAAAGAACAACTTGGGAACAATTGTGGGTCACTTTCATTGAATTAAAAGAAGTGTCACAGCTGTGTTTGTCTATTGTTCTGTAAATTCCAAGTTAAAAAAAATCCAAGAAAAGAAAAGAAAAAGAAGATCAAGGAAAACAAAAAGAAATAAAAGTTGTGATACTTGTTGTGATTATAGTGGCATATTTGTGTGCTTAAATTTGAGAAATGTAAGGATTTGGTATCTTTGTCGTTGTGAGAAAATAAGAGGGATTGGGTAAAATATGAAAAAATGCATTGGTTGCTCTCTTTATCTCATGGTGTTTGTTTATCTAGAAAAACCAATTTCCTTTCAAGCCTAGCCACATTTTAGACCTTGATCAAGTCCTTGTGATCTTAATTCATGTGCATAATTTCGTTGCATTTAGAAGGAAAGCAAAACTGATTTGTGGTTTCCATTGTGTATTGACTGTGAGAGAATTCAGCACCTAAATCAATTGGTGCTTGAGTGAGACACTTGAGTGAAAAGAATCAAACATTCTTGGATTTTGTCAAATTTTGATTGTTATGCTTGATTCATTTCTTGAGAAATTAGGTACTTGTATCCTTGTTATGGTCTCGGTTTAAGGCACCATGTTTGAAATTCGAATCATTGGTTTGGTCCTTTTCAATTCTTAGTTGGAAGCATGTTTTGGATTTGTTAGGATGGGATTGATCTTGGTCCATGATTTATGTTTCAATGTTAGTTATTTTCAGTTTAGTTAGTTTATTAGTTGTTGTTTTATCTTTTGCTTGAGGACAAGCAAAACTCCAAGTTTGGGCGAGTTATTAGTTGCTGTTATTACTTACTTTTCAAGTGGTTTTTAAGGCAATTATCTATCTTTTTCTCTTATTTGGAGTGTTTTTTTACTCAATTTCTGTTAATTTCATTGTTTAGTTAGAATTTCTTTAATTTTCTAGTTTTATGGTTATATCTTAGTGATTTGCCCCACTTTTTATAGGAAAAGGAGATTGAAGTTGAAGAACACATTTTGGAGCTGCATTCTAATGTTCAGTCTGCCTCGCTCCAGGTAGTGTTGTCTTGCTCTGTTCTATCAGGACGTCCGTTGACGGTTGCGTGGGCGGCCGAGACTCCGTTGGCGGTTGCGTTGGCCCCCGAGTGCTCATTTTGGTCCTCTTGTAGTTTCTGGTACTGCTCTCGAAGTGTGGCGTTCTCCTTGCGGAGATCCTCTATCTCTTTTACGATGTTCTGCTTTAGCGTGTTGGCTTCCCTTTGCAGGGCTTGGATCAGCGGGTGATTCTCAAGCGCCTGACGTGGGAAGGGTGCCACATTATTGGGGTTACCTCCCTGAGTATCCCCTGGAGGCAGTGTGCCCTGGGTTTGGGTGTCTGCCCCCTGTGGTCACTTTTCGTAATTCGCTATTTTGCCTTGGGTTGTTGCCATTGCGATTGCGTCGTATTGATCGGTGTGGCTGGGAATAGTTTCACCGAGCCCCACGGTGGGCACCAAATGTTCTTACTGAGTTTTTATAAGCTCTCAAGTGCGGTGGCTTCGCTAGGATCTCCTCTGTGACTGATGGGAGGTGTACCTGCAAAGACACTCCGATGCTCAAGTTAGAGGCGCAGAGGTAGGAGACAGGTATCACAATGGGATTAGAATTTCGTTACCTTGGTGGGTTGGATGGTTACTGTATTTATAGGAGGTAAATGGGAGATTAGATAAGGTTATTTTCCTATCAAATCTCTCCTCAAATCTCGTGATTTATGATAGAGATTGTAAGAGGTATTTTTATGACGAGTAAGAGGTATCTATTCGGCCATATTGGCTAGTCGGTGAAGTCCGAGTACGAGTAGTACAGAAAATTTTTATACAAAGGAACAAACAATTTTTTAAAAAGAGACTTATAAATAGAAACGGATGAAGTATATGATATGATACTGTATGTTATAAAATCAAATTATTTCCAACCTGTCTCATCGTTCCCCCTTTCAATTCAATTTTACCTCAAGAAATATATACATGTGAATTAAAATCTATAATCTAACTTGGTTTTTGATGTTTCAGGAATACAAGGGTTCTTTGACAAGGAAAGTCGAGTGAAGAAGTGGGCTATAGTAGGTACGTATAAATTTATAAAGGCACTTATGAAGAATAATAAATATGGATTTATTGTTTTGTACTTCGCCGGATAGTAAACTAGAGCCTTGTGAATTTGCATTTAGCTACAGATTAATATAAGTGCAAGCACATCAATTTTTGTAGTGGACAGATTATAATCCACCAATTTATTGTTACAAATTGTGTAGGAGTTTCGTCAAGTCTCGGATCTATCATTTTTCTCCTTGGTCTATGGTTGTTGTACAAAGCTGTAAGGAAGAGAGTGATGAAGAAACGCAAACAAAAATTCTTCAAAAAGAATGGTGGTTTGTTGTTACAAAAAAGAATGTCATCTGGTGAAGTTAATGTTGAAAATGCGATTCTCTTCAGCTTAAAGGATTTAGAGAAAGCCACTGATCACTTTAACATGGACAGAATTCTTGGGAAGGGAGGCCAAGGTACTGTTTACAAAGGCATGCTAGTAGATGGTAGGATTGTTGCAGTGAAAAAGTTTAAGGTGGAAGGAAATGTTGAAGAATTCATCAATCAGTTTGTCATTCTTTCACAAATTAACAATAGAAATGTGGTCAAGCTGTTAGGATGTTGTTTGGAGACAGAAATTCCATTGCTTGTTTACGAATTCATTCCTAATGGTAATCTTTCCAAATATTTACATGACCAAAATGAGGACTTACCAATGACATGGGATATGCGTTTGAGAATTGCCACTGAAATTGCAGGAGCTCTATTTTACTTGCACTCAGTTGCATCTCAACCCATTTATCACAGAGACATCAAATCCACAAATATACTATTGGATGAAAAGTATAGGGATAAAATTGCAGACTTTGGAGCATCCAGAATAATTTCCATTGAAGCTACTCATCTTACCACTGTTGTTCAAGGTGCTTTTGGGTACTTGGATCCTGAATATTTTCACACTAGTCAATTTACAGAAAAAATTGATGTCTACAGTTTTGGAGTAGTTCTTGCTGAACTTTTAACAGGTGAAAAGCCAATATCCTCAGTAAGACCTGCAGAATCCAAGAGTTTAGCTTCGTATTTTGTTCAGTGTATGGAGGAGGATGATCCTTTTGACATTATTGTCAAAAGAGTTGTGAAAGAAGCAGAGAAAGGGCAAATCATTGCAGTAGCTAATCTTGCAAACAGATGCTTAGAGTTGAATGGAAAGAAACATCCAACCATGAAAGAAGTTACATTCGAATTAGAAAGGATCCAGAGATTGGATAAGAAGTCCAATGCAGAGCAAAACCATGAAGAAATTGAACTTGCTAGAATTGAAGATTACCAACCTTGGGTTGGATATTCTGCATCAAATTCATTGCCAACTCCAAGCAGTGAAACAATCTCATCAGACTCGAGGTTATTATACCTATTGTTACCTTATAATAATTGGTGAATTTTCTTAATTTGCTCTCCATGCGGAATCGATCGAAAATCATTTTGGTAATTGGAGACATGTAACCTAACCTCAAAGTGTAATTGTTGAGAGTTATTTATAATAAACATGGCACAGGACTTATCAATTCTGCATGAGGGTTTATGTGGTCGTTCTCATACCCTGAAGCTGGCATAGTACTGCCTTCTTGTTATTGTTTTTCTTCTCCTTTGTATTGATTATTGAAGCATATATTTTATACGAGAATTGGAATAGGTTATGTGGGAATCAAAAAGGGATTCTTGGCATATACCTTGACGAGCATATCTTGTTAAATTCTCCTAGTGGACGTTTGGTACAGTACAGTGTCTAGATTTCATTCCTTTGCTACAAACTATACTCATGTTCCGTTTCGAGTTTTACTTTCTCCAATATGCCTTGTAGCAGAAGCTACAATTGGTAACTTTTGCATTAATTCTTTTTATTGATGTGGTTATTTCATGCAATGCGAATAATTTAGTATGTGTTTGGAACACATCACAAACGCAAATACTCACATCATCAATCTAAACACTATTAAGTGCATGTTTGGAACCAATTTTGAAATGTAGATCCACACTCTCTCTCAACGTCCAAAGACAAAAAAAAAAAAAAAAAACGTGGAAGCTACTTCAGTTTGCTTCAAGTGAATGTTGTTTTTCACATTTGTGATGAGTTTTCAAACACACTAAGTGTTGCTTCTGAGTCCAAGTGATCATAACGTGGTGCTGGAATGAGGATCCAAACTGTTACAAGAAATGTCACAAATTTGTAGAAGTTACAAGAAAAGAAAATCCTAGAAACTACCCACCGAGCAAGAAAAGCATGTAAGTAATAGATAACTCTAGAATTTAGAAACCAATTCCCTTGTAAGAACTAGAAGTAGTAAATATATTTGATAGTCCATCGACACATGTAGAAGGTTGTGGAGTGATGCCTATAAATAGGCAATGCTGCACTGTTGTAATATGTACTTGAAATATCAATACCACTTCTTTTATTGTTTAAGAGCTACACGGCCACATACATAAATTCCATTCACTAAGTCACTTACTAACTTCTCTTAAATCCACGTGTCATTCACCATTCAACAACTAATCCATTTTCTATTCTTCTAAAATACTAACAGTGACATCAGGACTACGTTCAGTCATCTATTGGATGTAAATATATTATCCAACTACTTTAAAAAAAATCCCACAATATTCTAAACTCCTAAAATTGTTTTCCTTAAACCATGGTCAATACTTCCTAAGTCTCATCTATTCTTGTCCTTATTTTTACATGAGAAAATTATGATTTTTGGAGCATTAAAATAAAGACATTTTTTTCTCTCAAGATTTATATAACAAAATAATTGATGTGATAGCTAAAATAATAATATTTTAGAAAGTGTGATAAAAAAGTTACATAAATAATATAACTCTTCACAAAGAGAATTATATTTGTACAATTTCTTTGTTTGAAATTTGTACACCATAGAGAAAAGATAAAGAGAAAAAAGAAAAAGAAAAGGTTGATAAAAATTATTGATGTAATAAAAAAGTCATATTTAAAAATATTTGAACATTATTATTATATAAATAAGATAACTATTTTACGAATCATAAAAGTTTCATATTGAAAAAGTTTTGTTGTCGTGTGTGAACAAACGACAAAAAAGAGTTTGTATGTTGAAAGTTGGTGTTTTTACATGTCTGCCATTGTAACTTTATAAGATTCCCGTAAATTATTTTGTACGTGTAATTCAACAGTGCTCAGACGAAGTACCTTTCGGGCTACCAAAAATAAAATTAAAATTGTGGTTGTTAAAAACTGTTATCATGTTTGGTTAATTAATTTAAAATGTAAAATATTACTAGTGTTAGTTTCAAACTAACAGGAGGACAAAATTGCTCCTTTTTAAAAATTAAAAGACTAAAACGAAAATATTTTAATAATCTCTATCTTTCACCGTATATACCCCCTAAAAGGTTCACTATTTTCCAGATAGTATCATGTGAAAGTCCTTTCCAGTACGTCATCGTTTTCTAATTGTCTATTCCAGTATTGTAACGAGTCTGGCGACGAACATGACCTTCAATAATCTATCGTGGCCACCTCATCAATCCCTCTAACTCAGTCAAATTTGGATAACTTTTAAAAAAGAACAAAACATTGATATGTCAAATACTTACTAAAAACAATGGTTGAGATGGGAGTGGAAAGGAGACATGATACTCTTAATAGATTTAGTTCATGTCATCAATCCGTCAAATTGGGATCACTTTATAAAAAGAATTAGCCTCTGGGCCCTTTAATGGATAAAAAAAAAACTTTTTAAAAAGAACAAATTATTGACCTTCTTACTTTAAATATTGTTCTTACTTTTCAATTCACAAATTTACTTTAAACATTTTACTTTTTTGAAAAATATAATTTACTTAAATGCTTATAATTTAGTTTTAAGATATTACTTTTGATATCTTTTTTATATTTGAATTCATCAATTTTGACTGTTTATAATACAACTTATTTTTTAATATATGACAGACAGTGATTTTGTCTCAAATGACAAATATTGTACTTTTCTTTTTTAAAATAATAATAATAATAATATATCACAAGTTGTCTCCAGAGATAAATATTGTACTTTTTAATAATAATAATAATAATAATATATCACAAGTTGTAAAATCCGGCTCGACCCGAACTGTCGAACCGGGAACCAGGTACATAATGTACTGAATCAAGTCACTTTTTGGATCGGTCATGTACTTAACCCAGTTGTGACGTCATTAAATTGGTGTTAAACCGAGTCTAACCAGTAAAACTCTCCAAGGCATCAGTCGGCTGCTATGCACGCGGTCTCCAAGGCATGTGGCCATGTGCATTGTGTAGTCTCTTCAAGTTCAAGGCATGTTCATTGTTGCTTGTTTAAAATTAAAATATCAAAATATGGACCGCCAAGGATCAAACATGTGCACATGGAGTCACCTTCAAAGTGACTTATAATTTGAGCTACCACGACTTCTTGTAATATATGTGGGAAATATGTATATATACATATATTTAGATTTTTATGTTACTTGCAACCGGTTCATGCGGTTTAATTAGTGATCCACCGATTCGACCATCAATTCAGTCCAATGCTTCGACCAGTTCGATGATCGATCCGATTTTTAAAACATTGGTCATGATAGATGATATATTTTTTATTTTTAAGGGTAAAATATGTTTTTGGTCCCTCATTTTATCTTGATTTTTGTTTTTAGTCTCTCATAAATTTTTTCTCTGTTTTTAGTCCCTCATAAATTGTTCTGTTATGTTTTTAGTCCCTCGTAAATTGTTTTGTTCTGTTTTTAGTCTCTGACATTAATTTCAACTGTTAAATGATGACATGGAGGACACAAAATGTGTGTGTGAAAATTTTCTTATTAAGTTTCTAGTAACTTTTAACCTCTACAAATTTTTTGGCGGTCAGACATGTTTACTTTTGTAACATTTCTTGTGATTTCAGAAAATCTGGTGATCGAGATTTTGATTTTTTTTTATTTTTTTTTTAACATTTCTAATGGCTTTAGTTTGCTAGAAAATTTACAGGAGTTAAAAATTGCTAGAAACTTAAACAGAAATTTTTCAAGCGCATAAATTCTGCTCATCACGACATAACTTAACAGTTGAAATTAATGTTAGGGACTAAAAATAAAATGAAACAATTTTTTAGGAACTAAAAACAAAGGAAAATTTTATGAGGGACTAAAAATAGAAATCAAGATAAAATGGGAGACCAAAAACATATTTTACCCTTTTTTTAAAGATAAATCTGATGTGGAAAATTTGAACTAGTTATAATGATTTGAACCCATTATTCCTAGGACTGGTTAGGATATGCATTATGCACACTTTATCCTATAACGTGCATGTTGCACTTTAAAGGAGATAAGTCCTTATTTAAATGTGAGTTTTTTTTTTTTAACTAGCACGATACCCCGTGACTCCGCATGGGTCACTCAATTGCTTTTACACATTTTATAGACAAGTAAATAATATAATATGTATTCAATTTATTAAGGTCATTGTTGTTAAAGGAATCAATGTTCATGTGATGAGGTTTACAAAAGTCTAAACTATATTTTTTGTGGTTAGTAAAAACATAATAATAAGATGAAAATCTTTGGGTAGGAACAAATAGATGTGAATTATATATTAAAAAACGTGAAACTATGCAAACTAGGAGTAGCCATATATGGAGTTCAAATTTAGTATATTATAAGCAACAACAAAAAGATAAATAGGATAAACTTTTTTTTTTTTTTGCTGAATGACAAATAGGATAATATAATGTTATATGATAAATTGATCTAATAAAGACATGTGAATGGATCAAAGTAATATTATTTTTTAATTTAGAAAAAAAAATTAAATAAAAAATAAAATAATTAAAAGACTAAAAGGTATTTTAATCTTATCCAAATCTGTAATTAATTAAAACAAAAAAAAATGTATAAGTGATGATTGTGAATAGGCATGGCAACGGGGCTAGGCGGGGACAGAATATGTTGCTCCCCATCCCCACTTCCGTCTCCGTCCCTGATGTCTATGTAATTAATTAAAACAAAAAAATGTATAAGTAATGATTGTGAATAGGCATGGCAACGGGGCAAGGCGGGGACACATATGTTATTCCCCATCCCCACTTCCATCCCCGTCCTTGATGTCTATC
Organism: Pueraria montana var. lobata; assembly: GCA_026413185.1. Taxonomy (NCBI): domain Eukaryota; kingdom Viridiplantae; phylum Streptophyta; class Magnoliopsida; order Fabales; family Fabaceae; genus Pueraria; species Pueraria montana. The sequence continues at coordinate 18,228,947 of CM048656.1, forward strand.
AGGGATAAAATTTTGTACCCACTCCCGTCCCTGTTTAGGGTTGGGCATATCCACCCCATCTCCGTCCTTATCCACTAAAAATGACTACTACTTTAAAATAAAATATTTGTAGATATTTTTTTTTTGTCTAATTTAAAATTTAAAACTAATTTTAGATGTCATTAAATTGAATAAGCTGTAAAAATACAATTATTCATAACATAAACTCAATCCATTACAATAAAAAATTGTCAAGTCTCATAAAAAGATTAAATATATTTTGAGAAAACATAATTAATTGTTTAAACTTTTCAAAAATGCAGAAAGAGTAAGAGTATTCAAACAGAGAAAATATATTTTATTATAGACGCACAATTATTTCTTATTTTATTTAAAATATTTATAAAATGGTATGAGAAATTGATGTTTAAAAATTAAAAAAGGATTTGACTTATGTTAAATTTAAATATTTTTGTTATTTTCAAATGTGAAATAATAAAAGCATTCAATTATTTTAAAAATTATACTTTAAAAGAAAGTTATTAATTTTTGTAATATTTATAGTTTATAAACTATAATTTAAATTAAAATTAATTTAATTTATGATATTATTCAGTAAGTAATTATTTAAAACTAATTTTTTATCAAAAATATATTTAATAAATTAATTCTAACATATTTTTTATATATATTTATGAAAAAATTAACATCATTATATAAATATTAATCGATAAAATTTTTGTATATGGAGTTCTTAAACATAGAGACAAAATATTATTTTGTAATAATTATTTTAATTGATTAGATTTAAATTATTTTTTAGTATAAAAATTTGAACCTCATAATATGAATATTATTCAAGAAAATATTTATTTATGAAATTATTTAAAATAATTTTATACAATTTATAAGTAAAAATGATTGTGTTAAATACTCAGAGAAAAAAAGTTTTGTTGTCTACAATGATCTTGAGTAGGATTACCTCCCGTGAATGATATTTGTGGTCTTTACCATAAAAAAAATTTTAATTTATAATATTATTGAGTCTTTAGCATGCACTTTTGTGAAATACTCGAAGAGAGTGCTTTGTCACCCATAATGGTCTCGAGCAGAATTGTCTTCCTGAATGATATTTGTGATTTCTACCATATAATTAAAACTAATTTAAATTGTGAAATTATTGATAAAGTAATTTAAAATTATTTCATAATAAAAATATATTTAATAAATTAATTCTAAACATAGAGTCAAATTTATATAAAACATTAATTAGATTTAAATTAATTTTTAGCATAAAAATCTCAATCTTATAATATAAATATTAATCATCAACAAATTTTTTATTTATGAAATTATTTAAATTTATTTTATACAATTTTTAAGTAAAAATAATTTTATAGAGATTTGAAGTAAAAATAAATATAGTTAATTAAATTATAATTAATTTTAGTAAGTAATAAGTAATTATACAACTTTATCATTCAATTAATATAATAGTAACATATTTTTATTTAATATTGAGCATATTATTACATTAAATATTTAAAAATAAATTAAATATAATTTTAATAAAATCGTAGTAATTTTTTATTTTTATGATTATACATGATAATTTAAATTATTGAATATAATTTTTTATAAAACAGTAATGTAATATAAATAAATGAGTAGTTGTTATACAAAATTGTGTAAGTATAAAATAATAATAGTAAAAGAAATGAAAAAAAAGACATATTTAATATAGTTCATAAATAATAATAATAATAATAATAATAATAATAATAATAATAATAATAATAATAATAATAATAATAGACATTTTTGGCTAATAGAATGGTAGAGATTTTTTGTCTGATAAGTATAAATATAAAAGATGAAAAAAGGTAAAAGAAAAAAATTAAAAAGGAAGAAAGAGAAAGGCTAGAGAGAAAAAAGTTTTGAAGGGGGAAAAATGGGAGAGAGTGATATGTGTTCTATGAAGGACCAAATTTTCTTATATATATAATAGATATATAATAGATATAATAGTATAAATTATAAATCATAAATATATTATTACATAATAATAATAATAGAGATTTTTGGCTAATAGAATAATAAATATTTTTTGTCTTATAAGTATAAATATGAAAGAGGAAAAAAGATAAAAATAAAAAAATAAAAAAGGAAGGGAGAGAAAAGTTAGAAAGAAAGAGAAGTTTTGGAGAGAAAATTTTTAAGGAGAAGTTGACATGTGTCCCAAAGGAACATTGTTTTAGTAAGAGTAACCAAAGGAACATTGTTTTAATAAGAGTAATAGATATGGTTTGCATAATATATGAGTTTAACGGGTTTGATTTGTAGATTAGCAGGTCGTTCATGAACACTTTTTTTTACAGCAAGAACCATTATTTTTTTATTAATTATTTATTGTATGCTTTATTATTATGTTTATCATTTTATGACATTTTATCAATCATAAACAAGTATCAATTCAAACAAGAAAATAAAAATAAAAATCACAATTATTTAACCTTTTACCTAATTTTTTTGTTCTTTTTTTCTATTTTAAGTTCTTTTTTTTTTTTTTTTACCTTTGGTTTGTGAGTTTTATAGGACAGACACAGATTAAAAAAAAAAAAACTTTTTTCATTGTGAATCGGCTCAACTTGACCCATTAAATTTTTAAGTCAATGCAAATCGTGCCAAAATAGATCAAATTAACACAAGCCGAATGATTTAGTAATTTTGATGGTTGTGGAGAAGGAAGGAGTCAAGAGTTTAAACTCCACCTCCAACATTTTAAGAATGCTAAATGGATCAAAGTAGTCGATATATTTGTCTCTATCCATACCCATAGCCATGTCAATATCAGTAAACTTCTCTGGCTATAATAGTTTTTTTTTTTTTATCGGCAAAACAAAAGAATTTTATTAAAGAAAGGACAAGGTACCAGATACAATAAAGTAAGGTCAAATATCATGTATGAGGCCAAAGGTTACAAAATATTAATATCCAAACTAATTAAAATCATCTTATTTTTAAATGTATGGCGTGTAGAGTTCCTATTTATTTAAAAAAAAAAATGTGAGACTAAACAAGATGATTTTTCGTGAAAGGTAATATTCACGCCTAATACATTTCTAAAAAAGAAAAAACTTACAGAAGCGATTTTCATAATAAAAGTGAACATTTTCATATTTATCAGTGATAAAAATATAATTAAACCATAATGATTGTTTGGATATCTAATGAGGAAATTGCGTTCAATCTGTTTGGAGTCTTCTGCCTGTCCAAATCAATGTCATTCGTCTTCGTAGAATGCTTTTATTGCTTTTTCTTTTATGATGTAGATTTTTCTCTACTAAGCAGCACTAAGCAGACCACTAGCAGTGGCCAATTATTCAAATGTGTCCATTTATGATTTAACGGGACAAGTCGCCAGCACTAATAAAGTTTTAGCTGCAACAGGAGAAAATGCTAAGAAATACCTAGACGAATGACGAATGTTTTCACTAAATTATTAGGGGTTCATTATTGCATGTGTCCAATTGTTCATTTCTATTTAAAATGTTGAACTTGACTCTAGTTTTTTGTATTTAGCTATGGAAAAAATTTAAGAGTTTTACAAAGTTTTTGTGGACTAAACTCAAACAGACCCTTGTAGCGTGCTTCTTGCATGACTGTGGTGAACACTAGTACTCTATCAGTATGTCCAAGTGTTGCTAACCTATACTAACAGAAATTTTTATGTGGCTTAAACCTAATCTTCAACTTAAATAAAACAACACCATTCTTAAAAAAATTCAATAAAATCCTATTTTAAAATTTGGAAAATAAAAAAAATATTAAAACCTAAAATCTTTTTAATACAAAAAAAAAAAATAAGACGATGGATGAAGATTATGGAAACATATACATATACTCGAACGCTCTGCCTCTACACACACAAACAAAGCAATTTATTAGCCAAAGGCAGGCTAACATGTTGCAAGATCCAGATAGTTGCATCAAAAACAAACTTGGCATCCGCACGTAATAATTCCAATTAAGTGTTGTTTTCTTCACTATGGTCCCTGATTCATCCTTTAATTTGAATAATGACAGAAAGCATCAGTTGAATGATAAGTAATTGAACACCACAAATACCAGGATTAATATTCAGCATACAGAAAAGATCTTTTGTTCAATAGGGCCATCAGAAGTTTCGTTCAATAATTTATTGTTGTATTGTACGTACGTATCATTGGTTTTTGTCTCCACTCTCCACCTTGTCCCCGTCCACATCAGTCCTTACTTTTTTTGTTTAAATACATTTTTAATCTTTATAATTTAGTATTTTTTTATTTTTTGTCCTTGTCAAAAAAAATTTTAATTTTTCTTAAAACAATTTAGATAGCATTTTTTTACTGTTCAAAATAATTTTTTTTACTGTTCAAAGCGCTATCTAAAACACTTTAAAGATGAAAAATAAAACAAACATAATTTATAAGAACTAAAATAAAAAAATAAAAATTTGCAAGAAAGAAAAATAAAAAAATGCTAAATTATAAATATTAAAAAGGTATTTAAGCTTTATTTTTTTTTTAGAATTTTGTCTAGCTATCAAACTACTTGCAATAATTAATTATATTCCAACGTATGTGGGACAAGTTGACTTAAGTCTTCCTACCAATAGTTTTGAGTTCTCGTAGAAAAAAATGCCAAGAAATTACATAGACGTGATGAGTGATGTTGGCAATTAGAGCTATCAAATGGACCGGTCCTAACCTAGTCCATATGGGTTAGGGCCAAATGGCCCACATAATAAATGGCCCATAGGGCCAAAAAGCCCTTAGGGCTAGGGCAACCCATGGGCCAACCAACTTCTAGAAATTAAAATTTCAAAAGTTAAGAGAATTTTTCTTGTGAGCTAACACTAGCCGAAGTCGGCTGACAATTGGCTTGCTCGAGGTCGGTCGAAAATTGTCACGGCAAATGTTGGCCGAAAATTGCAGCAGTCGACGACGATTGAAAAATATTTTTGACCGAGGTAGGCCTAAAATTGTCCCACTTGACGTTAATAAAAAACTCCCTCAACCAACATCAGTCGAAAAAGAGCCCTGGCCGAGGTCGGCTGAAAACTGTCATGGTCGATTTCGACCAAAAACTACCATGGTCGATGTCGGATGAAAAACAACCCTGGCAGAGGTCGGCCTAAAACTGCCCCGGCTAACATCGCCCAAAAACTCCCTCAGCCGATGTCAGCCAAAAAACAACCCTAGTCAAGGTTGGCTAAAAACTGTCCTGGTTGAGGTCGGCCGAAAACTGCCTCAGCCGACACCACCCAAAAACTCCCCCAGCCGATTTTGACCAAAAAACAGCCTTGGTCGAGGTCAGCCAAAAACTGTCCCGGTCGAGGTCGTCAAAAAACTGTTGTGATTGATGTCATTTTAAAAGCAGCCCTAGTTGAGGTTGGCCAAAAACTACCCTAGTTGAGGTCGGCCGAAAATTGCCTCGGTCGACACCACCCAAAAACTGCCACAGCCGACTTTGGCCGAAAACAACCCTAGTCGAGGTCGGCCGAAAACTACTCTGGTCTAGGTTATCCAAAAACTGTTGTGATTGATGTTGGTCGAAAAACAACACTAGTTGAGGTCGGCCGAAATATGCCCTAGTTGAGGTTGGATGAAAACTGCCTCGACCGACACCACCCAAAAACTCCCCCAACAGACTTTGGCCGAAAAACAACCCTAGTCGAGGTCTGCTGAAAAATGCCTTAGTCGAGGTCGATTAAAAATTGCTGCAGTTGATGTCGACAGAAAAATAGCCCTGACCGAGGTCGGCTGAAAACAACCTCGACCGATGTCACCCAAAAACTCCCCCAACAAATGTTGGCCAAAAAACGGCTTTGGTCAAGGTCGACTGAAAAAATTTCTGGTTGAGGTCAGCTAAAAATTGCCCTGGTTGATGTCAATCCAAAAATAGACTTGGCCGACGTCGATCGAAAATTGTCTCGACCGTCAGCTGAAAATTGCCCTATTCTAGGTCAGCCAAAAACTGTCCTAACCAAGGCTGGCTGAAAGAAGCACTAACTGAGGCTAGCTGAAAGAAATCCAGGCCGAAAAATACCCTAGCCGAGACTAGCCAAACAATGCCCTATCTAAGGCAAGCCGAAAGATGCCTTGGTTGAAGTCGGCCAAAAATACCCTAGGATTGGACAACTGAAAAAATATTTTTGAAATTATTATAATTTGTGGGCTGGCCTTTCAAAACCCTAGCCCTGGCCCTTTACAAAGTGGGGCTTTGTTGAAGTCGGCCAAAAATACCCTAGAATTGGCCAACTGAAAAATTATTTTTGAAATTATTATAATTTGTGGGCTGGCCCTTCAAAACCCTAGTCCTGGCCCTTTACAAAGTGGGGCTTTGTGGGTTAGGGCTTTTTTTTTTTGCCCTTTCATTAAATGGGTTAGAAAACTTAGGGCCATTATAGTGGGCCAAGTGGTCTGGCTATAGGGCATAGGGCCAAATTGACAGCTCTATTGCAATAAATGGCGGGAGCATAAATATCCATCCTCTAACCTGAAATTACCCTTATTGAAGTCACTTCAAATAATTAATTTTATTATGGACTTGTTAAAAGTGTACACAAAGCTAATTTTATGACTATTTAGTGACTTAATTTTAGATTATTTACAGTTTTGTATGAGTTGATCAAATCTCTTTCTTTTAACGGTTGATTATTTTGAGTCTAGGTTTGACTTTAGGAATTGACCATTAATTAGTCATAACTAAGTGTTGTGAACCTAACATTTCCTTATCAATTTCACTAATCCTTAATTTTACCATCTCCGTTCCTTAACTCTCGATATTTTAACCTTTTTTTTTCAAAACTTTTGATGTTTTACAAATTTCTAGTCTCATTAATTATTTTCTTCCACATATGCCCTTATTTAACATGATCTAGATTTTCACAACTACTTACATAATAGATATTAAATGAGGGTATTTTAGACTAAATTTATTTGTTTGTGAGTAGTATTAAATATTTCTTAAGCTATGTGCATTAACCTTAAACATCAAGAGTTAAGGAACAGAGGTAGTATTAATTTAGGAATTGATTATCCATAATATGTAATTAATTCACTATTAAACGAACTATTATACTATATATTAATTACTATTATTTCCTAGTATTAAAAATTTGGGTGTTACACTAGGAAAGTATTAGATGACAAATTATTCCGTGTGTGTTTGGTTTCACAGTGGACATGATCAAAATAGATTTTAATTCTAGGTCAACGTAATTTTGGTAAAAATAAAATCCATATGTTTTGTTATTGTTAGGTAAAATCAGTGATGGATCTAGAAAATTTTAATTGTGGGGGCAATACTTACATATAATTTAGTGGGGGGAATACTTATATTATACATTTTTTTGGCTTAAATATGTTTTGAGTCCCTCATAAATTAGCGAATTTTGTTATGGATCCTTAATAAATTTTTTCTTCACTATGAGTCACTAATAAAATAAAAAATTCGTTTTGAGTCCTCGTTATTTTATCTTAGTCCTTCTAATATATCTATTTTTTATTTGAGTCCTTATAATATTTTGTTCATTCTGTATTAGTCCCTTTGAAAATTATTTGATAGGGTCTAATAACAAATTATCTACATATTTTAGGGACTGAAACGAAAAAATTGATATATTAGAAGGACTAAGAAAAATGAACAAGAATCCAAAACAAATTTTTTGTTTTATTAGGGACTAAACACAAAGTAAAATTTTATTAGGTACTCAAAACAAAATTTGTTAATTTATGAGGGATCTAAAACATATTTTAGCTTTTTTTTAATTACATTTCAAATTATGGAAGTAATTTATAACTATACATACATGTTATATTAAGAAAAATTAAAAATTGTGAGGGCAACTGCCCAAAGCGACTAAAGTGGATCTGTCCCCGGGTAAAATTGATTTTGCCTTGAAAACTCAGTTTGACTAGAAATGATAAAACACAGCTTTGCATTGAGTTGGAGAGTGTGTTTGGTTTCATGGTGGGAATCAATTGATTTTGATTCCAATCAAACTTTATTTTATAAAAATACAGATGCTTGGTTATTGATATATAAAGTTGATTTTGTCTCAAGACCTTGGTTTGACTATAAGTGATAAAAAGTAGCTTTGAAAGTTTTACACGAAGTTTTATGGAAAACTTGCTTTCAAGATAAAAACATTTAAACATAAATCGCTTCACTTGAAAGTCAATTTTAATCAAAATCAATTTCATTCAAAATTAATTTTACAAAACGTTGATCCAAACACAAACGAAAAATTTAGGTCCTATTTGGGAGTGATTGCGAGTTTTTGGTTTTCAAATGCAATTTTAAAAACAAAACGTGTTTGAAAAAAATGGAGCTAAAATGATTTTTGACTTTTATTTTGAAACACTTTTACATTCATTTTCAAAACCAAAATAAATAAAAAAAATGATTTGTGAATTTGATTTTTAGTTTTAAAAAAGTACATTTTCCTTATATTTAACAATCACTCTTCTCCCTGCCATTACCACTACCACCATCGGCACCATCACCGCTGACACCACCATCACCATCCCTAACGCTACCATCATCAGCAAGCCACCACCACCACCACCAACAGCGTTGTTGCCACCACTATCACCATTGGTATCGCCACATCCACCATGTTCGTTGCCAGCCACCATTACTGACAGTAGCACCACCACCATCGATATTGCCACCATTATTGTTGCCGTTACCATCACACAAAGACACCATTAAACTAATTTTAATAGGATAGAAAACTTTTAAAATGAATTTATTTTGAAACTAAAAATTAGACTAATAGCCTGTTTGAAAATTTGTTGGTCCACCTCAAAAGTACGTTTGTTTAACAAAATAACAAAGGAGCTTGTTGCTTCAATGGATATTCATCGTACGTTCAGTACTAATTCAAAACGGTGATCCAAACAAGTATTAAATTTTACATCAAACTTTTGCTTTCTCGATAAAATCATTCAATCATAATAATTTTATTTCAAAATTAAATTTAACCAAAATCAATATTAGAAAGACTCATCCAAACACTAGTCTACCTACCACTAGTCCTTGTCCCAATAGTAGTAGCCGAGGTATCCCTACCATTAATCTTTAATTCATGTCGTGTCGCAATAGTAGCCCATTTGGAATGATTGAATGACTTTGTCGGCGCTAGTTTCCCCCGTAGATCAAATAGGCCATTAGCCCTGTACTGGCTTCCGGGATTAGGTAAAAAAAAAAAAAAAAAAAACGAAGACGTGAGCATAAATATCCGTCTTCTAACCTGGAAACTAAACACACCCTCTTCAAACTTCCTTGACTCCTTTAGCCAGAAATGGTTCTGAAATTTGTTTATATCATCATTTCGAATTTGATGATATGGCGCATATATCCAATAACATGTGCACTATATCAGAATCAGACTATCGCACAACCCGGTTGTATTTCGGAATGTGGGAATGTTTCCATTCCTTACCCTTTCGGAATGCACCATCCCAAATGCTTTTTAAACGAGTGGTTTGAAATAGAATGCAGAAACCGTACTTCTGGAGGTGGCAAACCTTACCTCAGGTATAAAAACTTGGAGGTAATATTCATTCATCTCTCCGGTGTGGTTGGGATCAAGAATCCGATTTGCCGTAGTCGTGGGATAAGGAGCTGCAAAAATGTCATACAACTGGGAGGAAGCCCTTTCGTGTATTCCCAGGATCACAACTCATTTGTGGCCGTAGGTTGCCAAAAATTTGCTGTCTTGAATTCAAACGGCTCTTCGATTGGTGGTTGTCTGTCCATGTGTGACCCCAAGAAAACGATAAATTTCAATAACAGCCGCATTGCAGAATGTCGTGGCTCGTACTGCTGCGATACTTCACTACCGTCGTATCTTTCAGAATATAATGTCACAATTGGACCTGCACATAATGTGGCTAAAAATGGTATCAAAGGGCCGCAGCCTTCCGCGCTGATTATAGCAGATTATAGTCGGCTCCGGCTCCGGCTCCCCATTGAGAACAATCAGAGCAATTGGGTTCAGACTATTGGGGAGCTAAACCAGTTAAATGATGTTCCTGCGGTGCTTCAATGGGAGATTCTGAATAATACGATCAACAATTCCTTCCTCGCAGATGCACCTGGCCGCCTCTGCAATCACTCCGATGTTACATCTCCACAATCGCAATACGAACACTCAGGTTGGACATGTTCCTGCATATATGGCTTCGAGGGAAATCCCTACATTGCGGCAGGCTGCAAAGGTACGACAATGCATGCAACCATGATTCTTTAAGTAATTATCTGAATTTTCTCATAAAAACAAAAGTAATTATATGAATTTAAATTTGTTAAAACATACATATTTTTTTAGTTCCTATAAAATGAACTTTTTTTTTTATTTTGGTCTCTATAAAAAAAATTTCTTTGTTTTCCATCCCTCTAAAATTTAAAATTATTGATTTTAATCCCTATAAAATGAACAAATTTTGGTTTTGATTTCTGTAAAATATTTTTCTTTGGTCCTTATAACATTTATTTTAGGGATTTAAAAAATATTTTGAAGGTATCACATGTTAACATTATACCATAAACACTAGCGTGTGTTACTTGGGATGGTCACTTAACCTTCCGCTAAAGTCTCACATAATAATAAGACTAAGAACATATATATATACATATATATATATATATATAGAGAGAGAGAGAGAGAGAGAGAGAGAGAGAGAGAGAGAGAGAGAGAGAGAGAGAGAGAGAGAGAGAGAGAGAGAGAGGTTTGCTAATGTACACACACTTATATTTTAATATGAGTGCGTTAACAAGTTATAACTAGATATTATCTTAAAATACACCAATGGTACAGCTTGTTAATGCACTCATACTAAAAAATAAGTATATGTACGTTAGCAAATGTTTTTAGGCTTTGCTAATGTACACACATTAGCAAGTTATAACTAGATATTCTCTTAAAATACATCAATGGTGTAGCTTGCTAACGCATGTGTGTGTGTGCGTGGCAAACCCATATATATATATATATATATATATATATATATATATATATATATATATATATATATATATAGGAGGAATCCACTTATTCTAAGAGTAACTCTAAGAGAGTTACTCCTCATCTTGACCATTCATTTTCTTGAAATCTAATGGTTAAGATTAGTTACTTATTACAACCATTAGGTTTCAAAAAAATGAATGGTCAAGATGAGGAGTAACTCTCTTAGAGTTACTCTTGGAGTAAGTGAATCCCTCTTCATATATATATATATATATATATATATATATATATATATGGATAAAGTTACTCCAATAGTAACTTTAAAAGACATACTCTTCATTTTTACTATTCACTTTCTTAAAATCTAACGGTTATGATTAATTATACATTAGAACCCTCATATTTCAAGAAAATGAATGGTTAGGATGAGGAGTAGCTCTTTTAGAATTACTCTTGGAGTAACTTGATTTCTCTTCGTATATATGTTGGGTGATGTAGTCTTTTGTTTGGATTAACCTTTTTTATAAATACTTATATGAGAAGAAAATAAGAAGAAAAAATAAAAAGAAACTTTTCCCGTAAGCTAAAATTAGTTTATAAATAAGTTAAAATTAACTTTTTGGAGAAGCTAAATGCTCTTAAAAGTTGATTTTCCATAAGCTAATTTTAGTTTTAGGAGAAACTTTTTTTTTTCATTTTTCTTCTTTATTTTATTCTCCCATAAGTTCATATGGAAAAACTTATTCAAATAGGGCCTTATTGTAAAAAAAATAAAAAAGAAAAAAAGAGATAAACAGGGAGAAACAATAGGTTTTAATGTTTAATATTTAAGAGTGTCTACATACAGAGACGGATCTATAGCCATGCCAGTGGGAGCAATTGCCCCCACTAAAATTTTATCCTTTCTTATTATTAATATACGTACAGTTATATTTTAATAAATAAAAAAACTGTTATATTTTAATTGCCCTTGTTATATCTAATATTATTATATATTAGTATTTTTATTCATACTCATTTTGTTTTACTGGACAGTCCCCTACTTTTTAACAAAATTACCTTTAAATCATTCTATTATAATATACTACATTTTTGTACTAAGATAGTATAATTTAGTTTATTAAAAGAAGTTTTTATTTTGAGTTTTTATGCGTTTTTATTTTGATTTTTGGTTTCTTTTGATCTTGTATGTTATAGTATGTGTTTGCATGTCTATTATGTTTAACTTAACGTTAATCCAACCATTTCATTCCTTTTACATTTTGCATTGAAATATGGAAAAGGTCCATTCAACGCGAGTAAATTAAAATAGGTTTCCAAACACATCCATAATTGTTTATGCATTTGTTTTCATATTATTATTTTATATTTTAGTTCCAAATTGTTAAATTAATTGTTATATATCTTCAAATGTAAAATAATAAAAAAATAATAATTAGACCACATTAAGAAAATATAGTTACGAAACTGCATGGTCTATGCTTCACTTTTGTTGTTCAATATCTTTATGAAAGTTTTTTTTTTATGCTATGAATATTATCAAGAATTTGATGTGAAACCGTGATGAAAATATTAAACTTGCAAGCAATAATTGTGATATATGTTTGTACTCTACCAATTTATATGTATATATTGTCGCCCACACAACTTAAAATTTTTAGATCCGTCACTGTTTACATATAACTATTCTTTAGTAGAACAAGTATATGGGTCAGTTCGATTTGCATTTGCCCACATGTAAACATGTAAAGTCAAGTTGGTCAGCAAAATAAATGAGCTAGTGTAGTAGCTAAGGATGACAATGGGGTCGGACGGCTATCGGTAGTAGTTCCCCCCGCTCTCCATTCTCCTATATATGCACAGGTACCTGTTAAGCAAGTATCCACGAAATTATATATATCTGCAAGTATTCATGAGCATATGTGAATATGTGTCAAAATATAAAATTTTAAACAAAAATTGAAACATAAAATAAAAATAAAACAAATTATTTTTTAAACATTTATTTATATTAAAAATGATTTTTTAACATATATTCATACTAAAAAAATAATTTTAAAAAATATATTTATACTAGAAATAAATTAGAGAAATTTACTTTGTATATAATTTAGAGTATTTAAATAATTTCCAAGTGTGGGTATTTGCAAGTATAGGTACCTAACTGCCCACCCTCGCACCATTAATAAGTGGGTATCCACTTAATTATCCATTGTTAATCTATAATGAGTTGTATCCATGGTATCTATGAGTATGATTGTTTTTGTCATCCCTAGATGTAGATAGTGACCCCTCGTCACCCGCCTATATATGCACAAGTATCCATTAAGCAAGGATATATAAGGGTATTTGTGGATATTTATTAAAATATAAAATTTTAAAGAAGAAATAAAAAATAAAATGAAATTAAAAATAAACAATTTTGAAACACGTATTTATTACTAAAAATAAAAAATTTGAAACATTTTTTTAAACTTATATTTAAAGTAAAAGTAAATAATTTTAAATATACATTTATACTAATTAAAAATAAATTCATGTATTTTTATATATAATAATGACATTTAAGTAATTTCAAATTGCGAGTACCCACGTGTAAATATCTTACCATTTGCCCCACTTTGTTAGTAAACGAGTACCCATTAAATTATCTATTATTTATTTTCAGAATAATTCTAAATCCTCATTCAAATCCTCCTACTACCTTTTGTGGTAAGTTTTAAATGTGTTTTATACTTTCAAAACATTAAATATTTTTATTTTTCATTCAATACTTACCATAAAAAGGTAGTAGGAGGATGAAGTAAGAGGATATAACATTACTTGTAATTAGGTATGATGGTGAGGGTAACATGACAAGAGAGTTTATATTTTTGTTTTTATTTGTTAATGTATGTTTTTTTTTTACTGTTTTTATATTAAACGTTAATTGAAGTGAAAAAATATATTTTATAGTTTAGTTGTTATACACTTTTAGTGTAAATATTTTTACACTGTCAACTAATCATAATATATGGTATGTGTGATTTTTAAGGTAATTAGGGATGAGACTCAAACTTTTTAAAGATATGACATTTTGTGATTGCTTGATGGTGTAAATCCAAAAATAAATTTACCCTTTATCGATTAATTATTGACTTTGATTTTCATACAAGATAAACAATTTGTATATATAAATTAATATTTTAGTTCATATATTATATATGATAAATAATAAATTTTTATTTTTATATAATTATAATTTAAATAATAACTAAATAATTTTTAGTATTTAAATTATATTATAATTAAAATTCATAATGAATATTTGGGAAAAATGTATTTTTGGTTCTTGAACTTTTAGTCAAACTTGATTTTGGTCCTTACATTTTTAAATTGACGAATTTAGTCTTCTAATTTTTTAAAATATGTGAATTTAATCCTTTATCACATTTTAACTTTAACATTTAGTGGCGGTTTTTTATCGTCACAAAGTTGAAAGAGAGAGTAAATTAGCATATTTTTAAGTTGGAGGACTAAATTAATCAATTCAAAAGTATAAGAATCAAAACTAAGTTTGACTGAAAGTTCAAGGACCAAAAATATATTTTCTCCTAAATAAATATATTTAAATGTATAAATTAAATTTTTGATTTACAATGAACAAGTTAAATTTTGACATGAGATTATTTTTAACAATTAATATTTTTTTTAAAAATAAGGAAATTCAATTTAAAAATAGAAATAAAAGAGAGTAAATTGAAAGTGTTAGACAATTAAAAAAATTTAAGTATACAAATAAATTTTAAAGAAACATAGTTTGAAATGGTTAAGATAAAAAAATTAGTTAGTTGCATGATAATGTGTGAAATGTACATCCAAAGAAAAGAAGATAAGAAATATTGAAAATATTTAATTAAAAAAGTGAAAATAGTGAAACTAGAAAAAAGTAGATTTGTGAGGGTAATACTCATTGTAATTTTTTTTACTCAATTTTAAATTATATCGAAAATTTATAATTATATTTGTATATTATAATTACAAATGTTAAAAAGTTAGTGGTAACACTTCCCCCAATAGTGTAATATATTACAAACGTTAGAAAGTTAGTGGGAACAACTACCCCAATGGTGTAATGTGTAGATCCATCATTAGGGATAAATATTTTTATACCATTAGCTAATAAAAAGTTATTTTACATATAACTAAGAACTTAATATTCATTCACTGACTGTAAACACTGTCAACAATTAGAAATAATTGTTAGTATGACTTTTAAGATAATTATTATAAAAGTCGTCAAACTTACTCCCTCTGCCCAAAATGATTGAAGTTTAAAGTTTTTTTTTTCACACTGATTAAGAAAACTAGGTATTCCAAGAGAATAGTAGTATTTATTAGAGGACAATTTTATTAAAATATCCCTATTCTCTTTCTTAATTTCAATATATTATATATTATTAAGTATTTAAAGACAATAATATTTATTAGAGGACAAAATTGAAATGAATGTTTGAATATCTCATTGAAAACTGAGAACATTAGTCAATTTGGATTTTTTTTCAAAGACTAAAACTACAGTCATTTTGGAATTGAGGGAGTATCATACATGATAGTTTGTGATTAGGTAGTAATGTAAAGCTACTTTACACATTCGATGCATAGTTTATTTTCTCAATAACTAATCAAAATTTGTGAATATGTAAAGTATTTATTATTGAAAGTAATTATTATGAAAATAAATAACCTAGTCATAATTTGTAGATTATAGTGTAAAAGTTTATATTTTTTGTACATAAATAAATATATTTAAATGTATAAAGTTTACACTATATATAATACAAATACAAAATTGTGAATACATTCTAATCAATATTTTATTTTATTTTTAATTTTGAGATTTTATCTGTTATCATTTTTTACTTTTAGATTTTTTTAATCAATTTTGCACTACATAAATAACTGCTGTTTAATCAAAAACAAAAAATAACTGCTATTAAATATATTTGAACTTGATTCTTGACATTTCAGAAATCAAAAAGAAAACTCGAGCAAAGTGGGCCATAATAGGTACGCATGAAATGATAAATATGCTTTTCTTTATCATTGTTCCACTCACCTTCACATTTATTCACTTGAATACTTTTCTCTTCTCATGAAATGGTGTATTTTACTCTGCTAACATGCATATGATATAGTATTTTATATCTCAACCAAATATATCTCCTTATGCTTTTAATATAAACTATACCGTTTAATAAGCTGTAACTGAATATTATTATATCTCCTAGTTACAGGTTCACTTAGTCTTCATTATGGGTTAGGTGTTTGTCCCCCCATGAAGTTGTATGTTCTCTCTTCTTTTATTAATATATGTAGGCGTGCTGCCTTTTGATAAAAAAAAAAAAGTTTAATAAGCTGTAACTGAATATTAAAACTAATTTTAAATATATATTTTACATACAAAATTCAAACACACTTCTAATATGTATTTGATATGTTCTCGTATACTTTTAATATCAACTGAATTATTTAAATTAACATTTTATCTTTTTTTTTTCAATCTATCATTTTTAATATCTTCAGTTTTAACTTGAATTTCAATATTTTTAAAAGAAATTATCAATAGTTATAAATAATAATATATCACAATATAAATTATTTATCATAAATCTAAAATATAATTTATAAGTACAAATATATTTATTAATTAATTACATATTTTAAATATAATATATTTATATATTTAGAAATATTTTTTACTATAAATTTTAGTTAAACATTTAGCATGTGCAATGCACGGGCTAAAATACTAATTAAATTAAATTTTCTTCTTTTTATCATGATCAAAAAATTATGTGTGTCAGTTTTTACTTCGTTTTCAAATTTTAAATTTAAACTTTAATTTATTCTATGTGTTTTTAAATTTTAAATTATTCTTTCACCTCTCAAAAAAATCTATTTATATTCCTATTAAATAATTTTCATTTTAGTCTCTCATTTTATTATTTCAGTTTTTATAAAATTTTATTTTTTATATAAGTCCCTCTTATATTGAAATGTTGTTATTTTACTCTTTGTTATTTAGGAAACATCACTATGTAAACAAAAAAATTTATAACCTAAAGATACACAAAGGGTATTTATGACTTAAAGATAATAAAATATTGTTAGATATAGAAAAAAAAAACACTTTGATAAATCATTATTCTAATCAAATATAAAATTATAATTAAAAATAAAATCCCTAAAAATAATAAATTAAAGATCTCTTACTTAGATAAGAAAAAAGCTTTAAAATTAGTTATTTTAAATATTAATATGCAATATCAAATTAAAAATAACTTTTTAGATAAAGTAAACTTTAAAATTATTATTATTTTAATGAATTTGATTTTTTTTAAATTCTTATACACTATATCGATAAAAAAATGTGTCATAATTTTAATAATTTATTTCTCAATTTTAAAAATATTATTTCTTTAGTTTATTTCTATTTAATATAATAAAATGTTCATTGTTAATGATGAAAATGTTTACCATTCTCTTAACATAATTTTATTTATAAATTTTATTTAGATTTTAAAATTCCCATATAATACATGAAAATTTACTCATTAATATAATTTTAAAGTTTTTTTATCATAATTAATAATCAATATATTATTATATTATATTAAATAGAAATCAACTGAAGAAATAAGATTTTTAAAATTGAGAAATAAATTATAAAATAAATCATTAAAATGATGACAAATTATTTTTATTGATATAGTGTGCAAAAATTTAAAAATTAAATTCAAATTCATTAAAATATTAATAACTTTAAAGTTTAGATTATCTAAACAGATATTTTTAATTGATATAGCATATTAATATTTAAAATTTAAATCAAATTGATAATTGAGATTAAATTTAAGAAATATTATTTAAAATAAATAAAAATTAAATATTTGATGTAGAAAAGTCACATAACTTAGACAAAACTAACTTTTAAAAATGCTGTCACTCAATAATGAAATGTCATATTGATAATATAAAGGTAAATACAATTCTTCAATATGCTTATCCATTTTTCATCATTAAATGAAGTAACTTTCCTGAGAGTTAGTAACTTGATCATCACCTTATACATGTATGTGTTTGTTATCATCACCCTACATCCATATGTGTGTGTGCACATGTGTGCATCTGCGTGTGTTTATATGAAGTGTTCTAATATCTATTTGTGTGTCAACTTAACCCTAACCACAAGATGAAAGTATGTAGGAGTTTTTTCAAGCCTCGGAACCATTATTTTACTCCTTGGTTTGTGGTGGTTGCATAAAGTTGGGAAGAAAAGAATAGCAAAGAAGCGCAGAGAAAAGTTTTTCAAAAAAAATGGAGGATTGTTGTTAGTGCAAAGACTATCTTGTGGTGATGTTAATGCTCACAAAATTAAACTCTTCAGCTTAAAGGACTTAGAGAATGCCACTGCTAAATTTAATATAAATAGAGTACTTGGAAAAGGAGGCCAGGGTACTGTTTACAAAGGGATGCTAGAAGATGGAAAAGATGTTGTTGCAGTGAAAAAGTTTAAGGTCGAAGGAAATACTGAAGAATTCATCAATGAATTTGTCATTCTTTCACAAATTAACCATAGAAATGTGGTTAAGTTGTTAGGATGTTGTTTGGAGACTGAAATTCCTTTGCTTGTTTATGAATTCATTCCTAATGGTAACCTTTTTGAATATTTACATGCACAAAATGAGGACTTACCAATGACATGGGATATGCGTTTGAGAATTGCCATTGAAGTTGCTGGAGCTCTATTTTACTTACACTCACGTGCTTCTCGGCCCATTTATCACAGAGACATCAAGTCAACAAATATATTATTGGATGGGAAGTATAGGGCAAAAGTAGCAGACTTTGGTGCATCAAGAATGGTTTCCACTGAAGCTACTCACCTCACTACTGCAGTTCAAGGAACATATGGATACTTGGACCCTGAATATCACCAGACTGGTCAATTGACAGAGAAGAGTGATGTCTACAGCTTCGGAGTGGTTCTTGTTGAACTTTTAACAGGGCAAAAGCCAACATTCTCTGTGACACAACAACGTAAAACTTTATCTGGATATTTTCTTCTCTCTATAGAGGAAAATCGCTTGCTTGATATTGTAGATGAAAGAGTCATGAAGGAAGGGGAGACAGAACACATCCTTATAGTTGCCAATCTTGCAAGAAGATGCTTAGATATGAATGGGAAAAATCGACCAACTATGAAAGAAGTTACATTAGAATTGGAAAGTATCCAAAAATCGAAAAAACAGTCTGCTGTACAAGATGAAGAAGTTGAGCTTGCTGGAATTGAAGACTGACAATTTGGGGCTACATATTCTACAACTTCAAATCCAGGGCAAAATTCAGGCAACAAAGTGTCAACCTTGGAGATTTTGCCTAGTCTTGTCAAATAATTGATGAATCTTCTTAACTTGTTTTATTGTGTATAAAATAAAAACCGGTTTGGTCAGACACATGGAAGAATGTAACTTTCATAAGCATAATAATTGATAGCATAATCATGGTATGATAGAACCTTGTTCCTTGTAAGCTAGACAAGGAGGTAGCTTAAAACTATGAAAAATAGCCAATCTTGAGTTTTGAAAACTGACTTTTAGTCCTTTTTTTTTTATCATCATAACTTCAAAAATCCTCCGATGAGTTTTCATCTTTTAACTTGTTTCATATGAAAATAGACTCAAACAAATTTCCAACAAGTATTCATTTGCTTAAAACAAATAAAAAAAATGGAGAAGTCATGACTCTTTGAAGTCATATTCCCAAAATCAAGTTGTTAACCAATTAACACATCTAACTAATGGATTAAAATAAAAACACAGCTCCTAGTCTATTAAAATAATTTTCTAATCAATTAAAGTGTTCTTGATTTGTCCCAAAACATATTTGAAGGTTCCTAGTAGTCGATTAGGACTTGGATCAAATCGATTAAAACATTCCCTGTAATAGCTATAAATTAATATAAACTACTAATTTTCATTTGAAAATCATTTTAAAACACCTTCAACAACTATTTTAACACTTGGGCTTTATATATAAGCTAACATTGAAGCATTTTAAGACTCCTAAACACTTAAATTTCATCCTTTAATCATCAAAATCATATTTTTAAGCTTTCATTTACGAAGTCATTATATCATTTTATTCTTCAACTTGTATTATCTACCTGAGTAAATCTTTTTTTCCCCATCTTGTAATTCTTGTGAGAGGGTGAGGTATCACTCAAACCTTGTATATAAAGGGTGAAGTATTCCATGAGGGTAAGACTGGGTAAGATATCCTTTTATAGTGGAAAGGATGAGGTATCCTTTAATTAGAGATTAAAGCTTAAAGACTTGGGTGAAGTATTCTAAAAATTGAAAAATGCTCTGATTTTGTAAAGATTTTCGGGCACTTATTGAAACTTGGCATATATAAGGGGAAAATCTCATGCATATAAAGGGACTAGACGTAGGTTACAAATAGCTAGTAGCTGAATTAGGATAAATCTTTATTTTGATTTTCTATTCTCTACCTACACTCTTTAATTTCTTCATTTGCTGCACAATACTTATGGAATATTTCTTACGAACTTGCTATTTTTATTGTATGAATTGTTGTTTGATTTAGCTTGCTTCTTTCCTAAATTCTTTCAAGTCATTTTTTAATCATCTACAATATTTGCATCCTTTTTAGACTTAAAGAGTATGTATGGGACAACTGAAACCTAGAGATTTCAACTATTTTTTAGAAATAAAAAAAGAAAATTGTTTTCAAAATAAGTTAGATGTTTGAGATCTTAGCTTAAATTTAGAAAAAAGTTTTTTTCTAAAAAAAAGTTGTTTTTTTATGAAGTTATAAATTTGTAGTTTATGATTATTTTTCAACAATTTTTTTCCTTTAAGCTATTTTTATACTTTTTTACTATGTAAAAACTGATTTTTTTGTTGTATCTAAATGAAATTAAAATCAACTTTTATATAGTAAAAGAGTATGAAAATAGTTGAAAAAGAAAAAAAAACTGTTGAAAAGTAATCATAAGCTACAAAATTTCATATTCATAAAAATAACTTATTTTTTCATAAAAAAGAATTTTTTACAAATTTAAGATATGGTCCCAAACATACAATTTATTTTGCAAACAATTTTTTTTGCAACAAAAATAGCTGAAATCTTGGGAAATAATATTTCCCAACACAACTTATTTTGTTGATTTATTATTTGAGTGCAGCAAAATGCATCATTTTCCAAAGTTATTTGAAAATATGGAATGGTTCCATTGCTAACACCACTCCCTCGTTATTTAACTATGGAGTATGGACTTATGGCCCATTCCTTAAAACAAAAACAAACAAACAAAAACTATGGTCATACATTCTATTAAATCGATTCAACAATTTTCGTCCCTAATGCTCATCAATGTAAATACTAAATACACGATTTATGTAAAAGATCTTTACTAATTCACACATGTTTAACACTTTTTCTAGGATTTGTTTTTGTAAGGGATATATTTTCAAAGGTAAATATAACATTATAACTATTAACTTAAAATTAACAATTAAGATTTTAACAATTTTATTGTTTATTATGTAAATGTTTTACTAAAATTTCAACCATTAATTTCTAATCGATAATTATAATAATTCGACATTTTAATTTTTAAAGTACATTATTCACGAAGAGTCAAATTTGAAATTTCTTCCATGCTTGTTTAATAATAAAAACTAGAGCAAATTACACTCATCTCCCATGTATTTAGGACTTATTACACGTACACTCCCTCGTTATTTTACCCCTATAGAAAACCCCCTAATTGTTGCAACTTTATTACACATGCACCCCCTACACTATAACAAACTTGTTTCCATTAACCCCAAATGGTCATGTGCCATGCACATGTATGTTTAAAAAAAGATCCAGACAAAATTATCCTTGCCTTCTTCATGGGCACACTTGAATACTGAAACATGATGAACCACAAATAAAACACATCCAGAATTTCAAAATCCACATAAACCAGCTACAAATTTCAGACAGTTTGAACACAATTGTGGTTTAGGCAAACTTCAATTTACACAAACTTCAAGCAAAAATTAGGCAAAAGAAAAATCTTGGCATGAAAAGCACGTACATCATAGAAACAAATTCTGCACCATTTTACATTTGTATATCAATAAACCAAATTTAGTTGCATCTATTTATGTTACATTCAAAAGAGTATCACAATGTCCAAAAGAAGAATGAAAAATTCAAAACTATAGTAAAAAGAAAAGCATATGAAAATATATGAGAAGATCTTGTGGTAATCAGAAGTTGGCAGATCTGAAAAAACATGAAAGAGACAAAACATTCATGGCGGCTTTCTCTTTTGAGTTCCCTCCTCTCTCAAGGCAGCGGCGAAGGAGGACTCACCGGCACCAACAACACAGCGACTGCTCCGACACCAAAACCCTCCCTGACGCCACCATTCAATAAATTGCCGACAAGCTCTGCAGCCTCGGCATCACCAACCAACTCTCCACCGCCACTCCTGCTCCCCATCCTTCCTCAGATGCCAGTGAAATCTTTGTGCAACTGTTGCAGCACCTCCTGAAGCGGCGTGTGGGGCACACAATCGACCCTAGTTGGGTGAGAGGATAAGGTTCCAGTGCTGGCAGAGCTGAGCCTGCCAGATGCGGAGATTCACGAACTATGGGGTTACAGATTCATAAACGGTGGAGAACTTTGATTTGGTGGTGTGTTTAGGAAGGAGTTTGTCAATTTAGGAACAACAATGGTTGAGATTTAGCGATGTTTGTGAATTTAGGAAGGAGTGGATCGTGGTGCGTGAGGTGGTGGAAGGAGTTTGGTTAGGGATTAGGGTCAAGGGTGGAAAGCAGTTTTTTTAACATTTCACTTAAAACTAACACTGTCACTTAACAGTGTTGGCTAAGGGGGCAAAAGTAATGCATTTTAATGGAGGGGGTGCGAGTATAATAAGCCCTAAACACAAGAGAGGTGGATGTAATTTATTGTAAAAACTATTCTCCAAAATAAGTGTAAAATGTAACTTAATGTTAAAGATATTAAAAAATGCATTAATATCATCCCTCAACATTTTTTAGATTTTGCATGATAATTTAAATACAATAATTGGGAATTTAAATGCAATAATACCCATCCATTGAAAACATTTAGAGGTTATGAGCGAAAGCTGTGCTAGGGTTTTGCAAGAAGGTGAAGGTGACACGATCTCTTCATAAGAAGAAAATCTGTTACAACGTAGTACAAAGAAGATCAAAGAGGGAGAAACACATAAGGATTTAGAGGGAGAAACACGTAAGGTTTTAGAAAGGGTGTTAAATGCATTTCTTTATAAGGAAAAGATTTTGAAACCTATTGGCGGTATGGAAGATGAAGGGATGAAGACTGATGGGCACGACTTGGTCATGTTGGAAAATCTTTCCCTGAATGTTGTCAACAGGATTCATAAGGGAACTAATGGAATTGAAATTCCAATTTCTGATGAAGAATTGACATCATGGTCAAACCTGTGGAGGAACACTCTCGTTGTCAAAGTTTTGGGAACAAGAGTGAACTTTCGTGTGCTTGAAGCAAAACTTCATCGAAGCTGGAATAAAAATAGCCCTATCCAGATTATTGATATGCATGACGGGTTTTACCAAGTGGTTTTTAGTCATGAAGAAGATTACAAATTTGCTCTGTATGAAGGGCCATGGATGGTCGCAAATCATTATTTGATTGTTCAATGCTGGAGGCCGTTCTTCTTGATGCATGCAAAGGAGTCTAAGAAAGTAGCAATGTGGATTTGTATGCCTCGTTTACCAATCGAGCTATATAATGATGTGTTTCTTAGAAGGGTTGGTATGTCCCTAGGGAATTTTGTTAAGATTGATAGACTTACGTCTATTCATTCTAGAGGGAAGTTTGCACTATCTGAGTTGAAATGGACTTGGAAAAGCCTTTGATTACACATATTGTGTAGTTAAGGGATTTCCACTTTTTTCTAGAATATGAAGGCTTGCATTCTATCTGCTTCAAGTGTGGACGTTTCAGACATAAACAGGATGGATGTCCTGAGCTAGTATTGGATTCCAATGTGAGAAGTGTTGGAAAGACAACAACCGAGGCTACAGGAGAGTTTGGTGCTACCAGTTCCAAGCAAGATGGTGATGACGTCAACCCTAAGGAGGTTAAAGATAACTTTAATGATGGGTCGTGTGAGATAATTCTGGAGCCGAATGAGGGGAGATATGGGCCGTGGATGTTGGTATCACGTCCCAAAAGGAGTAAAACTGGTAAGGCAATTTCGAATGATAAATTGAATGCGATACAGAAGAAGCGAATTGATGGAAATTTGGTGGGCCCGGTGAAAGTTACGAAAGTAATGGAGCAAAAAGGGGAGATGATTAATGGAAATAATTCCAATGGATCTCGTTTTGCAACGTTAAAAGGTAATGATAGCAAAATAATTGCTGAGGAGGTGGTTACGAAAGTTACGAGAAAAAAAAAGGAACCTCTATTGGAGATTAATTCGGGTGGGAAAATAACTCCGAAAATGATGGAACAAGGAGGGAAATTATGGAGTGATAAAGGTAACAATAACCAAGGGGAACCAAGTGGAACTAATACAAATGGAGAAAAAGTGTTTTTGTGTTTCACTACTCGCTTATCATTGTTACATGACCAAAGATTTATACATCTCAAGAATAACAAACTAATAACAAAACAAAAGATAACATGATATGATAATAACAATGGATAACTAGATAACAATCTAATATTCAAATATTTGAATATTTAAATATCAGATTATGCAGATCATCAAATGTAACTGACTTCTATCATGTATAACTAACTTCCATCATCTTATTACTCCCCCTCAAGTTGGCGTGTGACCATTGTGAACACCCAACTTGCCCATTAACTCTTGAAACTGTCGAGTGCCTAGTGCCTTTGTAAGAATATCTGCTGGTTGTTGCTTTGTACGTAGGAACATGAGCCGTAGCTATGTGACCCAGCTGCAAGTGCTCACGAACAAAGTGGCAATCCACTTCAATATGCTTCGTTCTTTCATGAAAAACTGGATTGGCAGCTAGGTGAAGTGCAGCTTCATTATCACAATAAAGAACAGTAGGACTTTCACATGTAATCTGCAGGGATGAGAGCAAACTGCGAAGCCAGATGATTTCACTGGTTGCATGTGCCATGGAACGGTATTCTGCTTCACAGGAAGATCGAGACACTGTTGTTTGTTTCTTGGCTTTCCAAGATATAGGTGTTGCTCCCAATTTCATCAAATAACCTGAAATAGATTTTCTAGTTAGTGGGCAAGCTGCCCAATCAGAATCACAGTACGCTATTAGTTTCAAGTCATTGTCCTTAGGAATGATTATTCCTTGACCCGGTGATGACTTCAAATAGCGCAACACACGCATAGCTGCATCCCAGTGCTTCTGTCTTGGAGATTTCATGAATTGACTCAAAATGTGCACCGAGTATGTGAGTTCAGGCCTAGTAATGGTAAGATAGATCAACCTCCTCACCATCCTTCTATACTGTAGTGGGTAATGATAATGTTCTCCTGAGTTTGAGGACAACTGATGATGTTGCTCCATGGGAAAACTGCTAGGTTTGCATCCCAACATTCCACATTCACTTAAAATGTCAAGTGCATACTTTCGCTGGCACATGAACAATCCATATGAGCCACGAGCTAACTCCAAGCCAAGGAAATATTTGAGAGGGCCAAGATCTTTCATGCGAAAGCAATCAGCTAGGTATTTTTTGAAGTGATCACAAGCCTTCATGTTACTCCCTGCTACTACTAAGTCATCCACATATATGAGGACAACCAAAAATATGGAGTCTTGTGTATATGTGTACAGGCTATGGTCTGCATGAGATTGCTGAAAACCATATTGTGTCAACGCCTGTGATAGCTTTGCATACCAATTTCGAGAGGCTTGTTTCAATTCATACAAAGATTTTCTTAATCGGCACACAAGCCCTTCACGTGGAGCCTGATAACCTTGAGGTACCTCCATGTAAACCTCTTCTTTGAGGTCCCCATGAAGGAAGGCGTTGCTAACATCCATCTGGTGTAACTCCCATTCTTTTACCACAACCACTGCAAGTAAGCACCGAACAGTTGTCATCTTTGCCACTGGGGCGAAGGTTTCAGTATAATCTTCCCCTTCAACCTGAGTGTAACCTTTTGCGACTAGCCTAGCTTTGTATTTCTCTATCTCACCAGTTGCCTTGTATTTGATTTTATATACCCACTTGCAACTTACAACCTTCTTGCCTTCAGGGAGCGACTCAAGTGACCATGTACCATTTTCTTCCAAAGCTTGGATTTCCTGTGCCATAGCATCTCGCCATTGAGGGAGCTTAACAGCCTGAAAATATGACTTTGGCTCATCATGATATGTGATGGCCACTAAGTAAGCTTGGTGTTTAGTAGAGAATTGACCATAACCAAGATATTGTGAGATGGGATAAGCCTTACCGGAAGAAGGTGATGTATTCGATGTCATGCATGAGGGGGTTTGTTTTGCAAAATAACAGTAGAAATCCTTTAAGTTACTTGATGGTTGCCTGCTGCGTGACGGTTGCCTACTACATGGCGCCTGAATCATGGGGTTTGTTGTTGAGCTAGACTCCCCCTCATTATCTACACCATTCTGGTCAGTAGGTGCATTCTCCTCTATCACATTGGGATCCCCTTCTACTTTGGGTAATTCCTCTAATGATTGATTGTTTTCCTCTGCATCATGTTTACTTGGATCCTTCTCCTCTCTAAACACACAAGTTGTGCCAGGAAATACCTTTGTTGTGGTAGGTAACTGTACTGTTTTGAGCACTTCCTGTGTTACATAGGGATAGACATTCTCATAGAAGATTACATCTCTGCTGATGAAGAACTCTTGTGTCTTCAAGTTATACACTCTCCACCCTTTTTGGCCTTGAGGATATCCTATAAACAGCAACGTTCTGCTCTTGCATCAAATTTGTCTCGCTGCTTGGTTGGGTTCTTCACATAGCACAAACACCCAAAGGCTCTTAGATGATTATAATTTGGTGGTTTCCCAAAGAGCTTTTCATATGGAGTTGTCCCTTCATGAATCGTTGTTGGTGTCTGATTGATGATATGAGTGGCTGCCAAGATGCATTCACCCCAAAAAGATATTGGCAGGTTCGCTTGAAATCTTAGGGCTCTTGCAACATTGAGGATGTGATGATGCTTCCGCTCCACTCGTCCGTTTTGTTGGGGGGTTCCAACATAAGAAGTCTCATGTAAGATTCCTTCTTGGCGGAAGAAGCTTTGAACCATGGAATTAGTGAACTCGGTACCATTATCGCTACGGACCCTTTTTACTTTCAAATCAAACTGTGTTTGCACCATCTTGCAAAAATTGAAGAGGTGATTACTGGTTTCAGCCTTATCCTTCAATAAACACACCCATGTTGCTCGTGTGTGATCGTTTACTATGGTGAGAAAATAATGCGACCCATTGTGTGGCGATGTGTGATACTTCCCCCACAAATCACAATGGATTAAAGCAAAAGGCTTTTCAGCATTATTATTACTCAAAGGGTAAGGTAACCTGCATTGTTTGGATCTATGGCATACATCACAACAATCCACCTTATTCTCATCAAATTTTAAAATTCAGAAAACTAGAAAGTTTCCGCATCACTTGGGTTGATGGGTGTCCCATTCTCACATGCCAGAGCGTGCCATTGTCATTTTGTGTTGCAGCTAGAGAGGATCCATGCCTTGTCATCCTGAGTATATAAACCCCATCACGCAGATCACCGAATCCAATCATCTTCTTCGTTGTTTGGCCCTGTATTACACAAGAAGTAGCATGGTAAGTCACAGTGCAGTTCAAATCTGTGATCAGCTTGTGAATCGAAATTAGATTACAACTAAATTCAAGCACATAAAGAACATTGTGCAACTTAATGTTGCCGTTGAGTTTAATGGTTCCCATTTTCTCCACCAATACCAAGTTTCCCGTTGGCACAATGATATGAAATGGTTTGTCAAGGAAATGTACTTCCTCAAAGAGATGGTATAAAGGAGTCATGTGGTGAGATGCACCACTGTCTAAGACCCAATTTTCTTTCTTGTTTGCCTGACATAGAGTCATATTGATCAACACCTTGCTTCATGTGTGATATGTGTCCACTCTCAACTCTCTTAGCATTCTTCTTTTCTTGCTCAGACCCCATAACCTGGGGCTCTGATACCATAATACAAATGGAGAAAAAGTATTTTTGTATTTCACTACTCGCTTATCATTGTTACATGACCAAAGATTTATACATCTCAAGAATAACAAACTAATAACAAAACAAAAGATAACATGATATGATAATAACAATGGATAACTAGATAACAATCTAATATTCAAATATTTGAATATTTAAATATCAGATTATGCAGATCATCAAATGTAACTGACTTCTATCATGTATAACTAACTTCCATCATCTTATTAGGAATGAAGTCAGTCCCACAGCAGGTGGTGTCAAGGATAAGGAATACATACGGCGGAAAGAATCCACAGCAAAGATATAAGATTTCACAAGATAGAAATATTAAGAAAATCGGTAGTGGGAAACCAAGCTTGTAGAAACAAGGCGTTTCGGAAGAGGAAGCACAGAAGGAAGTGGCCTGTAATAAACATATTACCAGTAAAGCCCCTCCATTGCTTAACCATATGAAGGGTATTATGGATTGGAAAGGACAAGGATTGGAAATGTTACCAGTGATTGAGACTTATGTGGACAGGGACGCTATTGATTTTGTGCAACAAATCAAGCATCACCAGAGGCTAGAGGAAAGTAATAGTGCAAAGAAATCCTGTGATGAAATAGAGGTTGAGAAAGTCAATGTAAGAAACACTAAGACTGATGTGGGTATTGGTACTGATGGTTGTCCTCTTACGGTGCAACAAGGTGGAGATGACGGGTCAGTTGTGGCCTCTTCAAATAATAATATCCAATGAATTTGATGTGTTGGAATTGTAGAGAAATTGGAAGCAAGGGTTTCTCTGAACTCGTTAATGATATTATGTAGGGATGTCAATTGTCCTTATGTTTTTTGTTAGAGACGCATGCCTCAGAAAAAAAGGCAGTAGTGATAATTAAGAGGATGGGGTTTGATTCTCACTATGTTGTTGGCTCTAATGGTCAGTCAAGTGGATTATGGTGTTTGTGGCAATCCAAAGTTTGGAATATTAATTAGCGTTGTCGAAGTGGATACTCAATTTATCCACTTAAAGGTCTGGAATGGATTGGAAGAACCTTGGTTCATTATTGTTTTATATGGGAGTCCTATTCCAGCTTATAGGAATTCGTTATGGGATTTTCTAAAGAGATGCAATGACACTATGAGAGCTCCTTGGGTGGTGATGGGAGATTTTAATGCTATTTTGTTGGATAGTAAAAGACAAGGTGGAGCGGCTCGTCCTAATACGACAGGGATGAGAGCTTTTAGGGAGACAATTGACTGGTGTCGATTCATTGATGCTAGGTATGAAGGTCCAAAGTTCACTTGGAAGAGGGGTGATCTGCAGGTGAGATTGGACGGCGTTCTGGTGAATCAAGAATAGAGACTAAAATTTCCTAGAGCTAAAATTACGCAACTCTTTTTCTATAAATCTGACCATAGGCTACTTCACATTAATCTTGATGTGGGGAGACCTATTAATAGAAAGAGGCGTCCCTTTAGATTCCAGGCAACTTGGTTGACTCATGAAGACTTTGATTCCTTGGTTAAAGATAATTGGAGATCAGACAAGGGATGGTGTGAAGGATTGAGAGAGTTTGCTATGGTGCTAAGGGATTGGAACAAGAATGTTTTTGGGGACGTTGTCCAACGGAAGAAGGAGATTCATAGGCAATTAAGGGGTATTGAAAAGTCCCTTAATGTTGCACCTAGTGATTTCCTTTATAAGCTTCAGGGTGAGTTATGGAGGGAATTGGAGGATATTTTATTCCAAGAGGAGTTCATGTGGTTCCAAAAATCTAGATGCAAGTGGCTAAAATTTGGAGATAGGAATTCAAAATATTTCCACTGCACTACTATTGTGAAGCGGCAAAGGAATTTTGTTGATAGGTTGATGGATGAGACGGATGAGTGGATCACGGATAAAGATAAGATTGAGGATATGGTGACAAACTTCTTTAGTGGTTTAATTCAAGAGGAGGGTGATCTTGAGGAGTTTTGTCTTAAAGGAAAATTTCCTAGCCTGGATGTCTTGGAGTTGGGAATGATGGAGAAGGAAATTATGGATGAAGAGATCAAGCGAGCTATCTTTAGTATGGGAAGCTTTAAAGCACTAGGTGAGGATGGCTATCAGGCTCTATTCTATCAGAGTCAATCGGATGTGGTGGGGTCTTCTTTATGTTCTCTCATTAAAGGCTTATTCTCTAACCCATCAGAAATTAAAGGTCTGAATAAGACTTAGGTGTGTTTGATCCCTAAAGTGGATGAGGCTTGTCGTTTACACCAATTTAGGCCTATAAGCTTATGTAATGTATCTTATAAAGCCTTTACAAAGGTGTTGGCCTCAAGACTTAGAGTGGTGATGGATAAAATTGTAAGCCTTGCTTAGAGCAGCTTTGTACCTCATAGACTGAGCCGTGATAATATTATTATTACTCAAGAGATCATTCACTCTATGAAAAGGAAGAAAGGGAAGGTAGGTTGGAAGGCTATAAAGATAGATTTGGAGAAGGCCTATGATAGGCTCAATTGGAACTATATAATTGATACTTTGAGGGACATTGGTTTGCCATCTTGTTTTATTGATACGGTCTATCATTGTATATCATCTCCTTCGATCCAGATGCTATGGAAAGGAGAGGCTTTGCAGGCTTTTACTCCATCAAGAGGCATTAGGCAAGGGAATCCCTTGTCTTCTTACTTATTTGTCTTATGCATGGAGCGATTGAGCCAAATGATTTCTGTTGCTGTAGATAGCAAGCTTTGGAAGCCGATCCAAGTGGGAAGGAGAGGACAAAAGTTATCACATCTGGCTTTTGCAGATGACCTCATTATGTTTGCAGAGGCTTCCTTGGATCAAGTGGAGGTAATTTCAGCTTGTCTTGATTTTTTTTGTAATAGTTCTGGGGAGAAAGTTAGTGATGAGAAAACTAGAATTTTCTTTTCTCATAATGTTCACTGGAGGGTGAGAGAGGAGATTAGTGAAGCTATTGGGTTTCAAAGAACAGATGACCTTGGGAAATATTTGGTGTTCTTACCAGATTTTGGTAAGCCTTCTGGTGCGGTGGCTCCGCCGGGATCACCTCCGTGACTGGTGGGGGGTGTACCTGCAAGGACACTCCGACGCTCAAGTTAGAGGCGCAGAGGGAGAGACAGGTATCACAAGGTGGAATTAGAATTTCGTACCTCGATTGAGATGTATCGCTCTGTATTTATAGGGTGTAAAGAGATAGATTTGATAGGGTTATTTTCCTATCAAATCTCCTCAAATCTCGTGATAAAGATAGAGATAATTCTATCTTCTATCTTTATCTTATGGCCTGATCTTTCTATATCTTATGACATGCCAAGATATATTCTTTCCGTTATTATCATCCGAGTCCAAGTGATAAGTTTTACTCGGTCTACTCGACTAGTCGGTGGAGTGCCGAGTCCGAGTAGTACACATGCCCCCCAAGCTCTGAAGTAATGTAGGAGCTTAAGTATACTAATTTCGGATTTATTTGGCCGAGACGCGTGCAGTTCTCTAAGCGTCGCGTCGTTTTAGTGAAGACGTCGTTTCAGACATATTGATGTCGTAACGGTTCCCAAGGGCGGCGCCAGTGATTGCTTTTTTGAAATTTGAAATGGCTTGGGGATTCCCAAAGGTCTCAAGCCTTCCTAGCCGCTGATTGGCCTAGTGAGGGGTCTTGATCAAACGGTTCTGACCGTTTCGCTCTTTCGTATTCGCGATGTTTGAGGTTCTATATAAAGGGGCACTGTTGACGTTGGTGCTCACTTTCATTTCTGTTTTGTCTTCCCGCAAGCTTTTTTCTCCCTTGCGCCATCTTGTTCTACCTTCTAGGTTTTTTCTTTGTCCTTTGTTCAGGTACGCCCTATCTCCTTCCCATTTCTTTTTCTGTCTCTATAATGTCTTCTTTTTCTGGGGATTCTGGGCGCTCCGGCGGGGGTCGTATGCTTACGCCGGAGGTTCGCCCCATCGGAGAGGGTTCCGATGGTGGTTCTTCTTCTCATCGCCGTGGTTCTGATAGGGTTAGCGATGGTGCGTCGGCGGCAAACGTTGCTGCAACGGGTGTCGGGGTGGTTCGTCCCTCCGTCGACCCTGCGCAAATACCCTTGGTTGTTCCGGTTAGGGGGGTAGTGGTGCTAGACGATTCCGAGGCGACTGAGGATCATCCTCTTGAGACTCGGCGTGCTCGCCTTCTACCTCCTCTTCCCCAGCCTGTTGATCCCAGGGGTAGAAAGGTCTATCCTCCTGTTGCTACTTCCGGCTATTCCTGGGTGGCTGGGGAGGTAGGTGCCTACGCTTCTCGGTATCAGACCGAGGAAGCTTTGGCTTCTTTTCTTGCAACCATCGACTTGTGTCATTCGGAACGCTTGGGTATGGTCTATGCCGAACCATGTGGGCCCGATGACCGAGTTTTTGTGTCGGCTGGTTCGCGCCTTCCACACTTCACTTTTGTTTATGACGCCTTGTTCTCGGTTCTCGGCATTACTGTGCCGTTTGACCAGTTTGAGGCCGATGTTCTTCGGGCGCTGAATGTTGCCCCCACGCAGTTGCATCCGAACTCCTGGGCTTCTCTTCAGGCTTTCCGGGTGCTCTGTAGTAAATTCTTTATTACCCCTACTGCTCCTAAATTCTTGTATCACTATAAGGTAAAGGAGAGTCAGAAGGGGGGTTGGGTCTCCTTGACCGGGATTCCTGGTCGGTCCATTCTTAGTCCTTTCACCTCCTCTTGGAAAAATTTCAAGAGTGGTTTCTTTCGTGTCCGACCAGGTCCGGAAGGAGAGGTCGAATTTTTTGATGGCCGTGGGGAGCCGAGGTTCCCTCTCTATTGGACCCGCTCCCCGAACAAATGGCTGTCTTGGCAAGTCGTGGACATGTGTCCTGAGGATCAGGATGACATGATCACGTTGTGTAAGTTGCCGCGTTCCTTATCCTGTAAAACACTTGTCGGAATTCCTTCTTCTCGGACACCGAGAGAGGATTGGGCTGGTGAGTACCTTTTATTTACTCAGTTTTTCTTCTTCTACTTTGCCTTTTACTGATGTTGACTTTTTTGCAGCCGTGATGGGAAAATTCGACTATAGGACGGCCAAAAAGCAGAGGTTGGAGAAATTGAAAGGCAAGGAAGCCTCTGCTGAGGCGGCTCGAGTTCCCCCTCCTCCTCCTCCTCCTCCTCCTCCTCCTCCTTCTCCGAAGAGGGGTCAGGGAGAGATCGTTCAAGGAGTGGATGGTCCCTCGAAAAGGTCGAAGCCGAGTCCGCCTGGCGCTGGGGCTTCGGGATCTGCTGCTGAGAGGCATCCGGCTTTTCTTTCTATGAAAGAAGGTCGGACCTCGCTTTGGGGTAAAGATTTCAATCCCGGGGCCCTTATTTCTGCCGACAGTCTCGGTCAAGCTGATCGGGATATGTTAAGGGATGCTGGGCCACTGCTTTCCATGGAGGCTGTTTGCCGCTTCCAGGCTCGGTCGTGGGCTATTGCTCAGTATTGGGCTGAAGAGTTCGACCACGGCCACCGGGAATTAGCTATGGTGAAGGAGAATGCAGCAAAGGCCGAGCAGGCTCTCTTGGAGGCTACCCGGGCCAACGAGACTCTTCTCCAATCCGCTGAAGAATCTCGGCGGTCTCAAGAGGGAGTGGAGGTTAAGTTGAGGGAAGTTGAAAGTCGTGAAGAGGACTTGAAACTTTCCTTAGCTGCTTCTGAAGACTCGGCTCGGTAATTACGAGCTGAGGTGGATAGGCTCGTTTCCGGGCTTGCTCAGGTGAGGGCTGAGGCTGCCGAGTCTGAGGCTAAGTTGCAGACCGATCTGGGTGAGGCTTTGGATGAGATCGTGAAGACCCATGAGGCCGGGTTCAGCAAGGCGCTTCGCCAAGTTCGGTATTTCTTCAAGGATGCCGACACCTCTCTTTTTGACGTGGACAAGGATGTCAATAAGGAGGGGGAGTTGGTTGAGGAGGCGGCGCTCGGTGAGGATGGCGCCGGGGACAACATCCAGGGGGAGGGAGATGTTCCTTTTTAGTTTTCTTTTTGTAAGGCTCGTACCCGGCCTATCGAATAGGGTACTTAATGAAATTTATATTCATGGTTAGCACTCGGCCTTTTGAGTAGGGTGTCAAATGGCTTCTTTATTGGTATGGTTTTTTGGTAACTCGTATTAAAGGTCTACGTGGTTTAATTTTAACTCGCTTTTTGTATCCTTTAGTCGGTTAGGTCTAACTCGTTTTTACGTATCCTTGTAAAGGTCTACGCGGTTTAGTTGTAACTCGTCTTCGTATCATTGTAAGGGTCTACGCGGTTAAATGTAACTCGCCTTTTGTATCCTTTACTTGTCTTTTTTAACTCGCTTTTTGTATCCTTATAAAGGTCTACGCGGTTAATTGTGACGCCTTCGTGTTTTTGTAAAGGTCTACGCGGTTTAATTGTAACTCGCTTTTTGTATCCTTTACTCGGTTATGATTAACTCGCTTTTTGTATCCTTGTGAAGGTCTACGCGGTTAAATCTAACTCTGAATGGATAATTTGAAAAGAGGAGTTTCATTAATGATAGAAATTGGGTGTGCCTCGTTAAAACCTCTTTGACAAAAAACCTCTTGGGAAAAAATGTCAAAGTAGGAAAAAGAGTACATCACCACTTACAACTTTTCTAACTGTAGTAAAACTTCAGGTGTGTCGCGTTCCAAGTTCGGGGGATGGTTTTGCCGGATGGGTACTCCAGTCGGTAAGCTCCATTTCCCAGCGACTCGGTTATTCTGAAGGGGCCTTCCCAATTGGCTGCCAATTTACCCTCTCCTGTAGCTTTTCTGGCTTCCCCGCATTTTCTCCAAACCAGGTCTCCAGCTTCAAAGTTCCTTGGTTTGACCTTGGTGTTATATCTCCTCTCGGCTCTTCTTTTACAGGCCTCGATTCTGACTTGGACCTCGTTGAGCGTCTCTTCGGTCATGTCGAGTGCATGCCTGAGTGATTGATCGTTGTTTTCCTGGATGAAATTTGTTCTTCGCAGGGAGGGCTCTCCGACTTCTACTGGTATCATAGCGTCTGAACCGTATGAGAGTCTGAAAGGGGTTTCCCCTGTCGTTGACTGTGGTGTGCAACGATATGCCCATAAGATCGCGGGAAGTTCTTCTGCCCAACTTCCTTTAGCGTCTCCTACTCGCTTCTTCAGTTCTCCGAGTATCACTTTATTTGCGGCTTCCGTTTGTCCGTTAGTTTGCGGATGTTCCACTGAGGTCACTCGGTGCCGAATCCCTAGGTTTTTTAAAAACTCTTCAAGGTTCTTTTCGGTGAACTGTCTACCGTTGTCAGAAATCACCGAGTGGGGGATGCCGAAACGGCATATGATATTTTTCCATATGAATTTTTGCACGTTGTGGGCGGTGATAGTTGCCAAGGGTTCGGCCTCGATCCACTTTGTGAAGTAGTCAATTCCGACGAGGAGGAACTTCACTTGTCCTTTAGCGAGTGGGAAAGGGCCTAATATATCAACTCCCCATAGGGCGAAGGGCCAGGGGGCTGTGATATTGTGCAATTCTTCTGCTGGTATATGGGATAAGTTGCCATACTTTTGGCATTCTTCGCATTTTTTGACGTACTCGGCGCAGTCGCGGCGCATCGTTGGCCAGTAATATCCGGCTCTTAGAGTTCGGGAGGCCATAGCTTTTCCGCCTGAGTGCATTCCACATATCCCTTTGTGCATCTCATTTACCACATATTCGGCCTGAGCCTTCGTGATACATTTCAGTAGTGGTGCTGTGAAGCCTCTTCTGTAAAGGTCTTCTCCTTCTATGACATAGTAGCTGGCCCTTCTTCTGATCTTTTTGGCTTCTTCCCGGCTCTCTGGGAGGGTTCCTTCCTTCAAGAAGTTCCATATCTCGGTCATCCATTCTCTGTCAGCCGAGTTGATGTTGGAAACAATTTTCTCGACGCTCGGCGTGGATATTGTTTCCTGTATGACAGTTCTGTGCTGGCCTTTATTCTTCGTACTTGCCAATTTTTACAGCAGGTCGGCTCTTTCATTTTGTTCTCTCGCGATGTGTTCGAGCTCGAAACTGGTGAATTCGTTCTTCAACTGGGAGGCCAAGTGGTAATATCTTGTCATCTGGGGGTCCTTCGTTTGATAGGATCCATTTATTTGCCCAGTAACTAGTTTTGAGTCGCTCCAGCATCTAAGGTGTTTCGCTCCTACTTCCTTGGCGAGTTTTAGCCCTGCTAGGAGGGCTTCATACTCGGCTTGGTTGTTGGATGCGCTAAAGTCGAATCTGAGTGACTGTTCTAGGATAATCCCTTCAGGGCTTTCAATTATGACTCCTGCTCCACTGCCTTTTTCATTCGAGGAGCCATCTACATAAAGGGTCCAGAATGGGAGGGGTGCTTCTGCCACCGGAGCTAGTTCAGCGATAAAGTCGGCTAGGCACTGTGCTTTAATAGGCCCTCTCGGTTCGTATTTGATGTCAAACTCGGATAGTTCTACCGACCATGCTATCATCCGTCCGGCTAACTCTGGTTTCCTCAGTATCTGTCGTATCGGGTGGTCTGTCCGTACCACTATTGGGTGGCTTTGAAAATATGGACGTAGCCGTCGTGCTGAGGTGACTAAGGCTAGAGCTAGCTTTTCTATCTTTTGATATCTGGTTTCGGCATCTTTCAATACTCGGCTTATGTAGTAGACTGGTTTTTGCGTCTGATTTTCCTCCTGGATGATGACCGAACTGATCGCGTCTCCCGAGACGGCTAAGTATAATATTAAGTCCTTGCCGGGTTCAGGTCTTGTTAGAATTGGTGGTGATGAAAGTAGTGTTTTTATCTTTAGGAAGTTTTCTTCACACTTTTCATCCCATCCGAAGCCTTGCTATTTCTTGAGTAGTTGAAAAAAGGGTCTGGCTATTTCTGCTGCTTTTGGCAGGAAACGGGATAGGGACGCCAGTCTTCCAGTTAGCCGTTGTACCTCTTTTATGTTACCCGGACTTCTCATGCCTATGATAGCTGCACATTTTTCCGGGTTGGCTTCTATGCCCCTGTGGGTGAGCATGAATCCTAAAAATTTTCCGCCATGCACCCCGAAAACGCATTTCTCAGGGTTTAGCCTCATATTATGTTTTCTGATCTCGTCAAAAATTTTGGTCAGGTCCCCTGGATGTGACTCTGGTTCTCTGCTTTTAACCACCATGTCGTCGACATAGACTTCCAGGTTTCTGCCGAGTTGTTTTGTAAAGATTTTGTCCATTAGACGCTGGTATGTTGCTCCTGCGTTCTTCAGTCCAAATGGCATTACCGTGTAGCAATAATTTGCCGTGTCGGTTATGAATGCCGTTTTTTCCTCATCCGGTGGGTACATGGGTATCTGGTTGTACCCGGAGTATGCATCCAGAAAGCTCAGGATCAGGTAGCCGGCTGCTCCGTCTACTAGCTTGTCTATGCTTGGCAGCGGGTATGAGTCTTTTGGGCATGCTTTGTTAAGGTCCGTGTAGTCGGTACACATTCTCCATCTCCCATTCGCCTTTTTAACCATCACCACATTTGCGAGCCATGTTGTGTATTGAACTTCCCTGATGAAGCCGGCGCCGAGTAACTTTTCAGTTTCTTCTTTTACCGCTTTTCCTCTTTCGGCCCCGAGTTTCCTCTTCTTTTGGGAGATCGGTTTGGCTTCCGGGCAAATGGCAAGCTTGTGGCTATGGAAGCTTGGGTCTATACCGGGCATGTCGGCGGCTGACCATGCGAACAAGTCGGCGTTGTCTAACAGGACTTTGGCAATGGCTCCTTCGGTCTCGCTTTCTAGCTGAGTCCCGAGTTTCGTGCATTGTCCTGACTCTCTTCCTATTTGGAAAGATTTCACCTGTTCCGTGGGTTTTGCTCTCGGCTCGGTCTCCCTGGGATCTAGGTCGGTCTCCTCTGTTGGCGTTGTAAGAGAAGTGCATGCTACGTGTTTTATCGTCAGTTCTGGGGTCTTTTTGCCGCTGGCTATCTTTAGGCTTTCTAGGTAGCACTCGCGGGCTGCCTCCTGATCAGCCTTGACTATTACTATTTTCCCTTCCGAATTTGGGAACTTCATTGCCAGATGTGGAGTCGAAATTATTGCCCCTAATTTGTTGAGTGCAGGCCTGCCTATAAGAATATTGTATGAAGTGAGGGCGTTGACTAGGAGGTACCTGACCGTGATGGTCTTGGACCCCTTCTCATCTCCAAAAGTCGTGAGGAGGTCAATATAGCCTCTGGTATCAACCTTCTCGCCTGCGAATCCGACTAGCTGTTCGGTGTATGGTTGTACCTTATTTTCAGGGATGTCTAGCTGTTTGAAAGTGGACCAATACAGGATATCTACCGAGCTGCCTTGGTCGACTAGGACTTTGCACACCAACCAGTTTGCGACTTCAATCTTGACCACCATCGGGTCATCATGATTGGGCTCTATGCCTTCGAAGTCTGCATCTGTGAAGGTTATAGGTGGCATTTTCTTGTGTACTGGAGGGTGAGAGAGGAGATTAGTGAAGCTATTGGGTTTCAAAGAACAGATGACCTTGGGAAATATTTGGGAATCAAGCTTCATCATACCAAAGTGTCTAGGAATTCTTATAACCATATTCTTGAGAGGGTTCAATAGAGGTTGAATGCTTGGAAGGCTAAAACCCTTTCTTTTGCAGGGAGATTGACACTCACAAAATCAGTATTGTGTGCTTTATCTATGTATAACATGCATGCAATCTGAATTTCTTTCTAGATATGTTTGTGATAAGCTTGATCAAGTTTGTAGGAATTTTCTATGGGGTGATACAAATTCTTGTAAAAAGGTCCATTGGAAGGCTTGGAATTCCTTGTGTAAGCCAAAGGATAAAGGAGGCTTGGGGTTGAGACAAGCAAGGCATATAAATGATTCTTTCATGATGAAGATTGCTTGGGAGTTGTGCACAAGACCGGATAGCTATGGATGTGGAGACAGTACTTTGCCTTTAGTGGAGAAGAGAAAGATAGGTTCTAATCTATGGTCTGGAATTAAATATATTTGGGATTCCTTCCTAAATAATTGTGACGTGGTGAGGCCAAATGTTGTTAGATGGAAGGGTGGTACAGATGGAAGTTTCCAAGTTAAAAATGCTTATGCTTATATTTCTAATAAGGATTCTTTTCCGAATATCCCTTTATTTCAAATCATTTGTAAGTGGAATGGGACAAAGAGAACTCTGTGCTCATATGTGGAAGATAGCAAGTAATGCTTTAGCTACAAATGAAGCAAGATGGGAGAGAGGTTTTACTGAAGACTGGACTTGTCTAGATGTGGAGAAGGAAAGGAGACAATTCTTCATTGTTTGAGGGATTGTAGATATGTGGTGGAGCTGTGGAGGAGGGTGCATCCTTTTTTATCTAACCATTTTTTTCTTGCAGGTACTACAAAGGATTGGATGTTGTTAAAATTGAGAGGTGGGCCTGCAATTCCTGAGAACAGGTCTCTCATCTTTGGCATGTTGTTGGACTTAATTTGGCAGAGTAGGAATGCTACAATTTTCCAGGACTTGACGTGGAACGAGGATGATATCATAGTTCGTTTACCCAAAATGGAACTTGCTTGGAAAGCAGCGTCGAATCTCACTGCTGGATATGCCACGAAGATTAAGAATAGAGCTCAAGCTAATATTCCAGTGAAGCTGTTAACTTACTTTTGGCCGGTTGTAATGATCAACATGAAGATTTTCAGATTGTCCGTGCTATAAAGGATTGTTTCCGTCATCCGATGCAAGTCTCTTGTAAGCACGTGTTAAGAGAATGCAATGCAGTAGCTGATGCTTTGGCAAAGTATGGTCTCTCAATGGAACAAGGTCTTATCTCTTTTCTTGTACCTCCGGATTTTGTTTCTCAATTGATTCTTGCTGATAGAGCAGGCATAGGTTCTGTGTAGTTTTTGTTTGGGCTTTAGCCCCTTTCAGTCAGCAAAAAAAAAAAAAAAAATCCTGGTTACCGCATCCCATTCACTCTCTTCGGCTAATTTCTCTCAACACTTCAAAGCTTATTATTTGATAGAGACAACTTGCATGTGTACAGTACAAAGTACTATCAAATACGACACAACAAAAATTAAGATCTTTACAACTCGTGTTATTCTAAAACCTACGTAAAATGTCTATCTTACAATTAAATCAAACAATTTCTGGGGCTTCAGAGAGGAGGGCTACAAGTCCAAGGCAAAATTGCCCATCGACAATATATGACCTCGTTATAGTTTTAAAATTCATTTATGATCATAGACCATAAAATGATGGTATCACAAGTGACTCACGTTTCTCCATTAAATCCCGTTAAGGTAAAATCCAAACGTGGAACCAAACATGCTCATAATCTCAATAAAACTCCCATGTCATGTTCTTGAGAACGCAAGTACTTCTATTGAGCATTACTATCTACTTAATAATGTGTGTAGGGACGCTAAGATAAAATTTGGTATTCTTGAAGTCATCCGAGAGTGGGTTGTATCCATCCTTGGTTCTCGTTTTTGTTGGCAAACCAAACTTCTACATGAAGGATGATGTTTCCAGCTGCTACATCAAATATAAACCATTAAGCTAGAGAACATTAAGTTGCCAAGAATTTGAAGCAAAGCTGTAGCACATTTGATATTGTCTCATCAGATAAGTAGAAACGATAGAACTTATCGTAATTGTTCTCCCTCTTCTTTCCTTTTTTTTTTTTTTTTTTTATGAATATTGATCACCATGAAGTTTCAGCCACCCAGAACAATAATGATCAATTTGTTCCAAGTGCCAAAAGTCTGTTGGAAAAAAGATATCAGCGTCACCCTGCAAAGATAAACACATAAGCTTCAGTAATTAGTACAATCATGTGTTTCTAGAAGTTCAGGAAGAAATTGTTCTATGACATGATCATCACTTAGATAAGACAGCATGCATAAGCATACTATTTTTGTACTTCTGTGAAGTAACTACAAATGTTGATTGAGCTTAAATAGTTTCTTGTTGCAAGTCAATGCAATCCAGAAGTAATTAATAACAAAACAATTAACCAAGATGCTAAACCATTATTACTCTGAACTTTTTAATCACTTGTGATTAGTAAGAGACAGGCCAATCATATCAATCATGAGAGGATAATGTTAAAACATCAGTGCATATATCTTGCAGGACAAAAATTTTATGAAAACAATAAATCCAGTAATCTAAAGAGAATTATTAATGGATTGCAATTTAAATTAAATCAGACCATTTATGCTCCCAATGCATCAGGCTCTTTCTATTATTAAACTACCAAGGGATTGAACAGCCTCTTAAGTTTATTTCTAAGGAAATATATGTTTGTAATTTAGATCGTTCCTGATCACTTGTAAATTAATTTTCAGGATTTGCTTGACAAAAAAGGCTGAGTATCAATATCGATAAATTACTCTAACATGCAAATTTAACTAATGAAAATTGATTCCTTCATAGTAGAGCAACAATGTAGAAAAGCAGTTTCTAGATTGTTTGAATTACCTTTACCTTCATTTTTTTTTTTAAAAAAAAAACTTTGTGAATTTGGTTTTTAGTTAAAAAAAAACACATCTTCCCTACTTTTGACAATAACCCTTCTCGTTGCCACCACAGCTAGTACCGTCACCACCACCACCACCAATACCATTGTCATTGGCATTGGCACCAC
Source organism: Pueraria montana var. lobata (assembly GCA_026413185.1). Taxonomy (NCBI): domain Eukaryota; kingdom Viridiplantae; phylum Streptophyta; class Magnoliopsida; order Fabales; family Fabaceae; genus Pueraria; species Pueraria montana. Next base: position 18,270,850 of record CM048656.1, read on the forward strand.
CACCACCACCAACACCATTGTCATTAGCATATGCACCACCACCACCACCACCACCACCACCACTAGCATTGATCTCGTTGTCGTTGCCACCACCGACATTACCACCACCATCACTGTCACCGGCACTGACATCACCACTGTCACTGCCGCTGCCGCCGCCGCCGCCATTGACATTACACCACCATCGCCACCACCGACACTAGCATCATCGTCGCAGCTATCACCATTGACACCACCATCACTAATACTGCTATCACCACCATCACCACCATCACCACCATTACCAACACCATCGGTATTGGTATCGTCACAACTATCACCTCCACCAACACCGCTATTACCACCACTAGCATCACATTGTTGTTGTTGTTGTCATCATCACCACAAAAACACACATTTAAATTAATTTTAATACAATTGAAACTTTTAAAATAGGTTCATCTTGAAATGAAAAATTAGAGAAAAAAACTAAAACTAAATTTTAAAAATTGATTTTAAATTTTTTGAAACTTACAGCTAAAAATCACTCCAAAAACATCTAAAGAAATGATTTTTCGTAATAAAAGTGAACATAATTTTCATATTTATCAGTAGTAAAAATATATTTAAACCATAATGCATGATTATTTGGATATGTAATGAGGAAATTGCGTTCAATCTGTTTAGAGTCTTCTGCCGTCCAAATCAATCTCATTTTCTTTGTAGAATTTTTTTTTTATGCTTATTCTTTTATGATGTAGAATTTTCTCTAGTAATTAAGCATACTACTAGTGTAGCAGTGGCCAATTATTCAAATGTGTCCATTTATGATTTAACAGGACAAGTCGCCACATGTCTTCCAACTACTAGCACTAATAAAGTCGTAGTTGCAACAGGAGAAAATGCTAAGAGATTACTTAGACGATTGACAAATGTTTTAACTAAATTATTGGGGTTCATTGCATGTGTTCAATTGTTCATTTCTATTTAAAATGTTGACTTTGACCCTTTTTTTTTATTATTATTTAGCTGTGAAATCGTTAGTTTTTATTTTTATTTTTTGAGATTATTTTTTAATTCTAAAATAAAATAATAAAAAATTATTTGGTAATAATAGTTTTTAAAAACTATTTTCAAAGTTAACATCTTTTTTTAGACCTGTCTGGGTGATCTTTAGTTTTACGTTTCTATTTTTTTTTTTTTGAAAGGACGTTTCTAAAATTAAAAAAATCAAAATTAATTTCCAGTTTTAATTTATAGTTTCAGTTTTTTTATTTTTATGTGTTTCCTTCTTTAAAAATTTGTTGTTAAGCTTATAAATTTTCTTTTAAGACTATGTTTGGTAGAGTAGATATTAAGAAGAGGAGACTTATCTATACTATTTCTCACCTATTTGCTTGAATAATCTGCTTCTACACACAAACAAAGCAATTTATTAGCCAAAGCAGGCTAACGATGTTCCAAGATCCAAATAGTTGCAGAAAAAACAAACTTTGCAACCACAAGCAATAATTCTAAGTTGTTTTCTGCAATATATTCCCCTATTCATCCTTTAAATTAATATTGAACAGCTAAAGCTATGAATGGATTATTGTTGGAAATCTGTTGGAGAGTGGCAAACGTAGTTTTAGTGAAGGAACTCTAATGTATTTTTTATTCTCAACATACTTCTAGAAACCCCAAACATGCTCAACGGTTGAATGACAAGTTATATTATTGAAAACAACAAGTACCAGAAATAATATTCTGCATGCAGAAAAGATATTGTTCTGTGTCGTTATCTAATCGGCTATTTAAACAGGGAGATGAGGAAATTTTGTCCAATAATGTATTGTAGTATTGCACGTGTCTTTGTTTTCGGTCTCCACATTGTCCCCGTCTACATCTGTCATTAGTTTTTGTAGAAATTTGTCTAGCTAGCTATAAAACTACTATAGCAATGGTGAATTGTTCAAACGTGTGGGACAAGTTGACTTAAGTCTTCCTACCACTAGTTTTGAGTTCTCTTTGAAGACAAATGCCAAGAAATTACTTGAATAATGTTTTTAGACATCTTAAATGCTAATTTACACCTAAAAAAAAGATAAAAAGTATAAATATGATAGGTGATATGATGTGATAGAAAGAGAGAGATAGAAAAAAATAAGAGATGTTAATGAGATGTTAAAAAATTGGAATATCAAAATATAACTACTCAAATTACTTAGACGAGTGGCGTTGGCAATATAAGTCGGGAGCATAAATATCCGTTCTATAACCTGGAAACTAAACACCCTCTACAAAACTGGCTAGGATCACTTCCTTTAGCCAGAAATGGATTTGTGTATATCATCATTTTGATGATATGGAGCATATATCCTTTAACATCTGCACAATATCAGAATCAGACTATAACATCTGCAAATAGTCAGAATCAGACTATAGCAAGACCCGATTGTGTTTCGAAATGTGAAAATGTTCCCATTCCTTTCCCTTTCGGAATGCACGATCCCAGATGCTATGCAAGCGAGGCGTTGAAATAGAATGCAGATACAATAACAATACTTGGAAACCCGTACCTTACCTGAAGTATATAAATTTGGAGGTAATGTACATTGATATTCAGTACGGTACGGTTGGGATCAAGAATCCGATTTTTAGTCCTGGCTGCGGAAAGAATGGTACAGGCATAAATCTGGAAGGAGGTCTTTCGTGTATTCCCACGAATACAACTCATTTGTGGCCGTAGGTTGCCAAAACACTGCTTTCTTGTTGTCGTCAAACGACACAGTGCTTACTGCCTGTGTGTCCATGTGTTACGACGACCCAAAAAATGGCAAAAGAGATCGACATTGCAAGTTGTCTTGGCAAGTACTGCTGCGAGACTTCACTGCCGCCGTATCTTTCAGCATATTGCATCTCATTTGACACTGTAGAAGTGCAAGGTAACATCAAAGCAAAGTGCTCTTACGCGCTGATTAGAGCAGAATATAGTAGCTTCAAGTACGTGTACGATGAGTACAATTCCAGTTACTGGAATCCGACTCTTGGAGACGTAAACAATGTAAAAGATGTTCCTGCGGTGCTTCAATGGGAGATTCCGATTCACACGCCCAACAATTCTTTCCCCGATTTCCGTGCCGATGCATATGCCTATAACTGCAGTTACACTAATGTTACATCTCTACAATTACGCTCGGGTTGGAGATGTACATGCAAAGATGGCTTCTACGGAAATCCCAACATTCACGGAGCCTGTAAATTAGGTATGACCCCTATTTACGTACAACCATCCTTCACATTAAATTTAATTTTGATTAATCATTTAGGAACTTTTTTTCAAAGGAGGTGAAGGGAGGGGAGGAGAAAGGAAGGGAGAGATTTTGATTATACATTTTGTTTGGTTAAGAGGAGGGAAAAAGAGAGATTTTAATGGAGGGAAGGAGAGGTAAGTCTTTTCTTGTTTTAAAATGTTTTAAATCCCCTTTCCTTTCCCTCCAAATCTCCCAAATATCGGAGGAAAGCTAAAATTGGATGAGGAAAGATTTTGTTTCCCTCCATTCCCCTCCCCTCCTCTCCCCTCCTAAAAATTAAACCAGACAACAAAACTTTTTTTAAATCCCTCTCTTCCCCTCCCCTCCTCTTCATTTTCCCCCAACCAAACACTATGTTAGTTTTTTTTTTTTCTAGCATTGATTAATCATTCAGATTTACTGTGCATGCCAAATTCTATTTGGTATATTAAAAATGTGAACATATTCTCTTACACATTTTTTCACTAGTTAAAATTTATTGAAAATCACAAAATTTAACATATCTTACATCTTATTTAATAAATTCTCCTGATTTTATAGATTATAATAAATTTTAATCAATAAAAAATAGTGTGTTAGAGGATGTGTTCTTAACACATCTCTTTAGTGCATACATGCATCTTTCAAATTCTCTTAGTATTTCAACTATTTATAAGTAAAAATGATTTGTGAACACCTTAACTTATTTAATATCTAGTGAGAGATAAAGATAAAAAAAAAAGATAGAAGTATAAATATAAAAAACTAATATGATAAAATAGGAAGAGATATAAAAAGAGAAATGATAAGTGTTAATAAAATATATAGAAAAAATAAGTCTTCACATATCATTAATCATTAATAGTAATTTACAAAATTGGTCTACGAATTATTTACCACACCTTTGGCTACGGCCTACAAAAAATTGCACCACCATATACAAATCCTTTCTTCATATTGAATCTCCACCATGGCCAAGAAGCAACCCAACAAACCCCTCAATTAGAAGAGAGGATTTTTTCAGTTGGAGTCCCCATCATTTTATCAGCTCCAACTTCTCTGTTCTCGGCACTACTCTTCCTGCCATGCTCGGCCAAACAACTACAACCCAAAGCCTCTCCCCAACTCCTTCCTCTCATATTTTAGTTCACAATGGAAAACAAATTTTCCCTTTATCGGTTAATTGTTTACTTTGATTTTTGTATGGGATAAATATTTTTATACATTCAACCAATAAAAAATCATTTATTTCATTTGTAAGAATTGAAGACAAGTACTAGGAATTTACAACAATACATACGTTATTCAACCAATTGAACTAGACTATATTAATAAATAAAAAGTCACATTAGATATGACTAATAAGAATTCTTCTTAAACATAATTAATAAAAAATCATCTTACATATAATATGTAAAGTGGTTATTATAAAATACATAAACTTGCCATAATTTGTATTTGGATTATATAGTGTAAAAGTTTATATTGTAAATACATTCTAATTAATATTTTATCTTTTTAGTTTTGATGTTTTTAACTATTATCGTTTTTTACTTTTAGATTTTTTTTATCAGTTTTGTACTACATATATAAATTTAATAACTGTTATAAAATTTATTCGAACTTGATTCTTGACATTTCAGCTATGGGGGATGGGAAGCCTTCAGACAAAATGAAAACTCGAGCAAAGTGGGCCATAGGTACACATGAAATTTCTTTATTATCAGAAACAATTATTATTTTCATATATTAAATTAAATTTTATTTTTCTGTTTATCGTGATTAAAAACTGACCTTTCTCATAAATATTTTTAAATTATTGACGAGAAAAATTTAGTGTGTTAGATGAATATTTTTTAAAATTAACAAATTATAAATAAAAATAATTTATAGAGAATAGTAAATATTTTCATTATTATTAATAAATATTTTATTATATATATGAAATAGATCAAAATGAAAGAAATAATATATTTAAAATGATTGAAATTTAGGCAAATCGTTTTTATTGATATATATATATATATATATATATATATATATATATATATATATATAGTAAATAAAAATTTAAAAATTAAAGACTTAAATAACTTTTTGGTCCCTATAAAATAGAGAGTTTTTTTTTTTTCATTCTAATCCTTTATTTTTTTTATTTAGTCACTATAAAATAGTAGTTTTTATTTTTATTTTTAGTCCTCCTAGACTATGTTTTCCTACAAAATATATTAATTTTCTCTTGGCACATCTTGTGCATAAACTAAGTGTCTTTTATAAAAGTTTCTTTTTAGCCTTTCAAAAAATAACAATAACATTAATTTTCTTGTGCAATATATTTTGAGAATGGAATTTTAATGAAAATTATTAAAAATCGATAAACACTACATTTTCTTCAACATTTAGCTTTTGTAAAAAGTTATTAAATGTGCCAATTTTTCAAAATTTGACGCCAAGTATTAATTGGTCATTCACACACAGGTATATAGACACATCTAGTGAGACCATAAGAGATAACTTGAGTAAATCTTGAAATATATGGATAATCAAGATTGTTTTTATAAAGTTTATTCTTAACCATCGTGTTTAATTACATCGTTGAGATTTATTCATCTTATACTCTCATCTTCACCTTGCACTCTTCTTGTTTTTTTTTTTTAATCAGCAAAAAAAAAAAAAAAAAAAAAAAAAAAAATATATATATATATATATATATATATATATATATATATATATATATATATATATATTATGTAAATAACATGGTTCCAGTGGTACCTACAAAATCATCCCAAAACCCACATAGATACAAAGCCAATACAGTTCTCAACTCAGAATTCAGGTGATGGTTATATAGTATTTAAGACCAATGAAAGTCATAAATACATAATAACCAAACCGAAACAGAGGAGTCAATTCCAGACCCACCATCCACCTATCACCCATTCCACAACCAACAGGTACACATACCACATTTTATGGCACCCCCTTTTTAGTATCTACGTCCTCACACCTCCAACATTACACTGTCAATGATCATTTTAAAGCACGTACCATCAGAAAAACGTGGTCAACTTTTATACATCACACCATATCTGTACATTAACTGTGAGCCCATGATCCCATAAGCTTCGACGCCCCCAACAATGCATGCACCAGGATCCACACTCCATTGGACAAACGAGTATCCAAATGATGGAACAAAAGTCTTTAGCCAGGACCAAGAATGAAACAAAATATCATGCATGATGCTATCCCTGTGAAATTTTTTACCTCTAAAGATGATGTTGTTTCTATTGTTCCATAGGACCCAGACAGTAGCACACCATATATACCTCCAAATGTTATTAATCGCTGAATTTGCATGTTGTAAATAATGTTGCCAGAAGTGTTGATCCGCAGCAGTAGGAAACACCCAATCAATTTTTAACCAAGCATAGCAGGCTTTCCATATACTATCAGTGTAACAGCATGAGAACAAAGTGTGCGCTGCTGATTCCTCACAAGACTTACAAAAAGCGCAGAGAATCCCATTCTGTATCTGAATGTTTCTTCTTCTCAAATTATTTGCGGTTGGAAGCCTATTTCTCAGCAGCCTCCACATGAAAATGTTGATTTTATGTGGAACTTTAATTCTCCAAGTCATAGAAAATAGATCATCATGCTGGCACCCAGTGCGGCTGCAATATAGATAAGAATACGCAGACTTCACGTTAAAAACACCGGATTGGTGCTGAGCCCAAATCCAAGTATCAGAATTATTTTTTGCAACTGAATTCCCCCCAGTTTTGTCTCTAAGTTAATCACCAATTGTCTTTCCCACTCAAACCATTCCCTCCGCCATACAAGATTCCATTTCCACACCACCCCATCCCAATACCCCATGTTTCCAAGAATATCCACCTTTTGAAGAGAGTTCAAATACAGCCTCGGATATACACTTCTCAGAGGTTGCTTCCCCAACCAAGCATCATCCCAAAATCTAATTTTATTTCGTTCTCCTACTTTCCACTCCAACATAGCATCAAACCATTTATCATCATTCAAACCTCCGCAAGTTGTGTTTAGATCCCGCCACCAAAAAGAAGAATTGTTTAATATCTCTTCTCCCATAAGCCCCCTCCACGCACCGTATTTTGATATCAATACCTCACTCCATAATGCACCCTTCTCAAAAAAAAGTTCCCACCTCCATTTAGCCAAGAGGGCATCATTAAAAGAGAAAATATGTTTTATTCCCAACCCACCATGATTCTTTGGTTGACACACCTTATCCCAAGACTCCCATGGAATTTTTCTCTTCCCATCCTCACCACCCCACAAGAAGTTCCTTTGAATTTTAATAATCTCTCTACCCACTTTTTTAGGAACTTTAAAGAAAGAAAAAAAGAACAAGGGCAAGGATGACAATACCGAATTTATAAGACACACTCTCCCTCCCATGGACAAAACCTTGTGTTTCCATCCGGAAAGTTTTTTTGAAAATTTACAAATAATAGGTTTCCATGTTTCCTCTAACCTAGGGTTTGCACCAATAAGGATACCAAGATACACAAAAGCAATATGTAGGATCTTACAATTGAAAAAGTGAGCATACCTTTCTGTGGTTCCCCTATCAACCCCTAGGCCACCAAAGCTTCTCTCGAAGAAATTTACTTTAAGCCCAGAAACCAACTCAAAGCATCTAAGAATGCTTTTGATGGTGACCACATTTTTCCAAGAAGCCTCCCCAAGAAAAATAGTGTCGTCGGCATATTGGAGAAGATTAACTTGAATATTTTTCTCACCCACTTTGAACTTAGAGAATAAGTCTTTATCAATCGCTTCTCTCATCAACCCACAAAGCCCTTCCGCAACAATATTAAACAAAAAAGGTGCCAATGGATCTCCTTGTCTCAACCCCTTTGTCACGAAAAATTCATTAGTGGGGCTTCCGTTCACCAACACCGACACCCTACTACTCACCAAGCACCCTTTAATCCACTTTATCCATCTCTCATTAAATCCCAACCTATGCAACATGTACAATAAAAATTCCCAATTAACCGAATCATAGGCTTTTTCATAGTCCACTTTAAAGATAAGACATTTTTTCCCACACCTCTTAGCCTCCTCAACCACCTCATTTGCTACCAAAGCACTATGTCGAAGATACCTTCCTCCCAAAAAGGCACTTTGCCTTTGATCAATAACATCATTCAATACCTTCTTTAACGTATTTGAGAGAATCTTGGCCATAATTTTGTACATGCATCCAACAAGTGAAATTGGTTTAAATTCTCCCAAACTTTAAGGGACCTCCGCTTTCAAGATAAGGGATATGAAGGAAGAATTACAACCCCTTGGGAAAATTCCATTCTCATGGAACTCATTGAGGAATCTCATCACATCTTGTTTTAATAGGCTCCAAAACTCCTTAATAAATTTAAAGTTGTAACCATCCGGTCCCAGGCTCTTCCTACTTCCACATTCCCAAACCGCCTCCTTCACTTCTACTTCTTCAAAGTTAGCCTCTATTAGCCGATTGTCTTCATTTGATATCTTCAAAAATTTAACCCCTTCCAACTTTGGTGACGCGCCATTTGTTTCCTTAAATCTCAATTCAAAAAACTTTTTCACTTCCAACTTAATTCTACTAGGGTCCTCCACCCACACCCCATCAATATATAAATCTCTCAACATATTCTTCCTCCTCCTCCAATTCACAACCGCATGAAAATAGCTAGAGCTTCGATCACCCTCCAATAGCCATTTAGCTCTAGATTTTTGTCTCACTAGAGATTCATTGCAAGTAGCAACTCTCCAAAACTCCTCTTGCAACTCCTTTCTCCTACCGAGCTCATCCTCACTAAGCTCCACATCATCTTCTTTTTTCTCAATCTCATTCATTTCATCTTCAATTTGTCGTTGCCTTTTTTCCAAGATGCCAAAGTGTTGTAGGTTCCACTCCTTCAACCTTTTCTTCAACTCCTTTAATTTCTCCTTGAGAACGAAAGCACCCCATCCTTCAAAGTTTACATTCCTGCATACTCCTTCTACAAATTTAACAAACTCATTGTCCAAGAACCAACAATCAAGGACCTTGAAAGGTTTAGGTCCCCAATCAACAATAACATTCTTAACTAGGATAGGACAATGGTCCGAGATGTTCCTATCAAGAATGTATTGTGTGCATCCCGACCAAATGTTTGACCACTCACAAGATACCAAGACTCTATCAATGTGGCTTCTAGCTCTTCCATTTGGTCTATACCATGTGTATTTTCTTCCCACAATTGGTATGTCTTCCACTAACATGTCTTGGATAAAATCATTAAATTCTCTTCTTTCCCCACCCCCACCATTATCACCCGCAATACCCACCCTCTCACATGCCCTTCTAATGCAATTAAAATCACCAAGGATACACCATGCACTAACGGAGCTATTATCCTTCTTCTCCTTCAAATCATCCCAAAGCCTTCTTCTTTGTGCCCTATCACAAGGTGCATAAATATTTACTATAACAATATGTTTCCCATTCTCTTTCCAAATCCCTTCCACTCCCACAAATCCTTGACCAACAAAGTGATCACAAAGCTGAAAATGCTTGATGTCCCAAATGCAAAATAGACCCCCAGAAGCACCAATTGTCGGTGAAGCTACCCATTTCATATTCCCATCACCCCATAAATGAGAACAAAACAAATCATCTATAGCTTCCTTCTTTGTTTCTTGCAAGCAAATGAATTGAACTTCCTCTTTTTGAATCACCCTTCTCACAACAGTCCTCTTAATCTTCTCCCCAAGACCCCTAACATTATAAGTGAGCAACTTCATGGACAAACCTCTCTTACTCCCTCCAAGTGCTCTCTCTGCACTTCCAATAATTTAGCTTGGTCTTTGTCCTCCATACGCTTCAGCTTCTCAAGCATTTCATTTTCATTCCCTTCATAGGTTACCCCTAACTGTTTTCCTATTTCCCAAATCTTTGCCGCCTCTGACTTTCCACTTTTGCTCAAGACAATACGGTTGCAGTTTTGAATACAGTTTCAAAGAGATCATTGCTGAAGTTGAATTCTTTTACCCTCTGTTCTTTCCTACCTTCCCTTCTAGAATCTTTATGAGTTTGACAACCTCCGTTAGGTTCGCCTAAATTTGACCCCTCTTCCAGTATAGAAATTCCTCTGGCCTCTCCACGCATGACCCCATCCTCCCTTGAGGCAGAATTACCAACTTTGTTTTCAGAACTTCTTCATTTTCCCTAATTTCGCAAATCTGTTTTGACCAGGCTCTTAAACAGTACCCCTCTTTCCTTGGTCTTTACGATTCACATGCCTTCCTTCCACGACTTAGTTCGTTTTGTTGGATGGGCCCACGTGTATCTCATTGTCTTCTTAGGGATAGTCTTGGAAGCCTTTTGGGAATTCTCAATTTGTTGGCCCAATGCCGCATCATCATTTATACCCTCAGAAATAATAATTTTAGATTGGGCCAAAGAGTCATTCTAGACCACGATTTGGCTCACCTTTTCACCACCGTATTCATACCCTTCTTCTCCCCTCTCATCAATACGTTCCTCCACATGTAGCGATCCTGTATGGCCATTGATCTCTTCAAGGGCCTCGTCCCACTGCTTTGCCTTTTCAACAACATCTCTATCTCCAGAACCTTGTAAATCGTGCATCTCTCATTTTCCCTTACTGCTTTTCCCACTTGTCAGCTATATTTCCTCGACGCCAGTATCATCAACATAACCTTTGCTTTGTCCGCTATCCAGATTCATTACCTGATGGTCAAAGTCTTTCAGGTCCCCCCCCACACACACATGATTGTCAACACAGATTAGTCCAACAACTGCCACCATTTCTAGACCTCGTCACCCCCCATAAGGCTTCATCGTCATCAATAAGTCTGCAGGTGACATGGGACATAATCCTGCAGTTATTCCCACAATAATTGTTGTTGTTCCTCCACCTTCGCAACACTTTACAGCCCTTATTATATTCTCTAATAGATGGAGATGGGGCTACATGATATCATGTATCAAATCTCTAAACAGTTGGGAGACATTATCAAACCAGGCCATGGTGTAGAATGAGATTCAAAAGGTTAGAGAAGAAGAGCAACGACAAGGCTACCATTGTGAAGCTTGGGCTACATCAATTTAGAGTTACTAGCCAAATTAGTGTTGTTGCTCAATAAATAGTGGAGGTTGCCTGGTCCCCATCGTTCCAATTTGGAATACTGCAGATGGCTAGGCAACCCCCACATGCCACAAGGGTTATTAGATTACCTTCTCACTTTAGGCCATTAGAACTAATCTTAGAGGCCAAAACCTGCATTGTGTGGCCACCCCAAATCAGCCGTATGGGTATTGTTAGCAATCAACTTGGGGGCAATAAGTGTACAAGCCTTATGGGTTCCCATATCTTGTTTAAGGATAAGGAAGATAGTCATTTGTCACAGCTACCCCTAGGATTCCTCAGCCGACATGGATAGATGAAAGAACCTCTATTAAACCATTGATCGATCTTAACATGATAATTGAGGCTATAAGGAAGCCTTTTAGCGTTTAGCTAAAGCCCATTAATAATCATTTATAGGAAAGCTTATCTGGAGTGTATATATAAGGTTGCACCGTTGCTAAAGGGCTATAAAGTCACAATTTTGCAACTTTCTCAAGCAAAGATGAGAAATTGACTATGGAAAACATTAGCCATTTTATGGACCAATGTGGAGAGGCTAGTCAAAATGACTATTACATATTACAATTGTTTCCCTTTTCTATTATGGACACAACCTTTACATGGTACTCAAGACTTCCATCCAATCCTAACTACAATTTGGTTTATATAGGTGCTTTCAAGATAGATTATATTTTCCTCAACTTGAAGTGTTTATGGCTAATTTGATGAACACAAACAATAAGCAAATGAGTCAATTGCTAAATACCTGTAGAGGTTTATGGCCACAAGGAGAAAGTGCAATGTGCAATTCCCGGAAGTCGAATACGTTAATGTAGTTGTTGGGAACATGTATCCCAAGCTACAAGAAAAGTTGATAATGCAAGAGTGTGTAGAACTTTCCCAGTTCACGTCTAAGGCAACTAGGGTGGAGTAATTCATTCTTAAGCTAGAATAGAGAAAATATCCTAGAGAGGGGTGAGAAACGTGTAGGTGGTATCTATGATACTCGATGAGCATAGAGAGTCATCAAATGAAGAAATGATAGTTGAAAATTCTGAAAGGAAAGCCATATTCCTGTCCATCCTTAAGGCCTTCAAATGGTAAAAAGGCAGAGGCTAAGTAACATTACCTTTTCTATATTTCCAGGGCTAATTAAGTCTTCAATTATCTATTGAAGGACTATAGTAAATAAAGCTACCACAAGGGCAAAAGATTCCACCCTTTGAGGAGTTAACAAATAAAAGTATTGTAAATGACATAATGCTTATAGTCATTCTATTTCAAATTGTCTTGCTTTCGTGAATACTTACCAAAAGGCTTTGAAAGAAGGACAACTTAGGTTAGGCAACAAAGGAATGGAAATAAAGATTGACACTAATCCATTTTTATGTGAACATGGTGCCAACTGCCAAGTAGAAGCAGAAAATGACTCCCAAACCTAGTAGGCAATCAAAGTATCAATGGAGGCCCAAATGAAGCATAAAAGAAGCAACAACCAACAAGAATCCGCTTGCCAAGAAGGTGGAGAAACTACAGAGATACCTTAAGTTAACAGATGGACAATATAAGTAGTCGTTGCATAGTAGGTGTGTAACTAAGGTGACTATGCAACATGGGATAACCACACTACAAATTTCCTTAATGAACAATGATGATTTGAGGAAAGCCAAAATCGAAGGTGGAGAAGGAACATTGATTCCTTAATAAATATGTGGAAAATGGACAAGCCTAATTGATGATACACCTTTTAATCTTGAGGTGACAAGGCTGCACAAGCCAATAAATGAGATGCAAAAACACTTAAAGCCTATTTATATGAGGGCAATCATTGACGACATACCATGTATTAGGGTGTTTGTAGACAACGAAGTCTTTCTAAATGTGATGCCATACTCAATAGTGAAGAAGCTAGGCAAATCCAAGGTAGATTTGCTATAAACCAACACGAGGATGACAACTTTCATTAGGGATGTCTGTGGGCATTTAATAGCTAAAGTGACAGTGGGCCTTAAGACTAGTACTTTTGCCTTCTTTGTCCTTCATCTCAAACCATCATATACAACGTTATTGGGAAAGGATTGATTACACTACAACATGTGTATACTTTTCACTTTGCACCAAATGATAATCTTCTGGATAGATGATAAGGTTAAGATTATCCCTACTTATTAGAGTCCTTTTTTACAAACATCTCAGTCGCAGAGGTTGCCTTTTGCTCACCGTATAGTGCTACCAATCATGGAAACAACTACAATGGAAGACCTCTTCACACATTGACTATGTGTGAGTTCACCTCACAAGGTTTTAGGCTAAAAAGACAGGCTAATGCACAACCTAGATGCACTATCGAAGAAATAACTTTTGAAGGTGATTGAAGATTTGATTTGAAGATTAAACCAACATTTCCCAATTAAGAGGAGCAACCATTGAAATATTAGGGGAAATACCTGGGGGCAAAGTGACTCTTGGGATCCTAGATAACTTCAGCCGATACAGAGGTTGCTACCTTCATTTAAGGCGCAAAACCCTCTACTAGAAGTTAATATGGCGATAGTTGGATAACCCCATAATGACCAAAGTAAGTGGTAGGCTTGATAAAGAAAAGCTATCCAATAAGCTGCAATAGGGATTGCTTCATCTAGGATTACCATGAAATGCTCGGATTAGGAAGGTCATTAGTATAGTATTGACTCACTTTCAAAGAGATATTCAAGCTGCATAATTAGTTGCTAAGACACTTTAATTTATAACTTATAACAAAGATTAAGGAAGAAATTGAGTGGTTGTTAGCAACAAGTTTCATAATAATAGTTAAGTACATAGATTGTTTGTCCAATATTGTATTTTCCATAAAGAAGAATGGGCAAGTAAGAGTCTATATTGATTTTTGTAACTTGAATTTAGCCACTCCAAAAGTTGACTATGCCATGTTAGTCGCATGTATGCTAGTCGAGAAGGATGTTCACAAAAAATCTTTAGGTTCCCTAGAGCCAACGACATTTTTGAGTAGTAATGCCATTTTGGCTCAAGAATGCCAGACCGTTAAATTGAAAGTTTATTTCACATAAATCACATTTACAAAATTTTATATTAACTAAAACTATTTGATACCTCATTTATGTACATCAAAATTTACATAATTTTTACTTATAAAATATATGCAAATATGAACCATTTGATTACTTTTTTATGGTTTAATTTTTGACAGATTTTGACACAAACAATCAAGGTAATATAAAGTTATAATTTAATGGATGGATTGATATAAATCATATTCTATATAAAGTTATCGATGGTGTAATAATTAATTTGATCTCTCCTCATATATGTGTGTGTTGAGTATTATAATCTCCATTCGTGTGTCAGCAAAACCCTGACTACAAGATGTAAATGTGTAGGAGTTTCTTCAAGCCTCGGAACCATCATTTTATTCCTTGGCTTGTGGTGGTTGCATAAAGTTGTAAGGGAAAAGATAGCAAAAAAAATGCAAAGAAATGTTCTTCAAACAAAATGGAGGATTGTTGTTAGAACAAAGACTATATTCTGGTGAAGTTAATGTTGACAAAATTAAACTCTTCAACTTAAAGGACTTAGAGAAGGCCACCGATCACTTCAACATAAATAGAGTACTTGGAAAAGGAGGCCAAGGCACTGTTTACAAAGGGATGCTAGTAGATGGAAAAATTGTTGCAGTGAAAAAATTTAAGGTAAAAGGAAATACTAAAGAATTCATCAATGAATTTGTCATCCTTTCACAAATTAACCATAGAAATGTGGTTAAGTTGTTAGGATGTTGTTTGGAGACTGAAATTCCTTTGCTTGTTTATGAATTCATTCCTAATGGTAACCTTTTTGAATATTTACATGGACAAAATGAGGACTTACCAATGACATGGGATATGCATTTGAGAATTGCCACTGAAGTTGCCGGAGCTCTATTTTACTTACACTCTGTTGCTTCCCAGCCCATTTATCACAGAGATGTCAAGCCAACAAATATATTATTGGATGAGAAGTATAGGGCAAAAGTAGCAGACTTTGGTGCATCAAGAATGGCTTCCATTGAAGCTACTCACCTCACTACTGCAGTTCAAGGAACTTTTGGATACTTGGATCCTGAATATTTCCATACTGGTCAATTGACAGAGAAGAGTGATGTCTACAGCTTTGGAGTGGTTCTTGTTGAACTTATAACAAGGCAAAAGCCAATATCCTCTGTGAAAGAACAAGAACTTAAAAGTTTGGCTTCATATTTTGTTCTCTGTGTGGAGGAAAATCGTTTGTTTGATATTATTGATGAAAGAATCATGAAGGAAGGTGAGAAAGAACACATAATTGTAGTTGCCAATCTTGCAAGAAGATGCTTACAGTTGAACGGGAAAAAGCGACCAACCATGAAAGAAGTCACATTAGAATTGGAAAGTATCCAAAAACCGGAAAAAAATCTAATGTACAAGAGCACCACGAAGAACTTGGTTTGCTGGAATTGAAGACAGCCAATTTTGGGCAGCGTATTCGACAACTTCAAATTCAGGGCAAACTTCAGATAGCAAAGCATCAACCTTGGAGATTATGCCTATTCTTATCAAATAATTGATGAATTTTCTTAATTTGTTTTTATCGTGTGTAAAATAAAATAAAAACAATACGTTTTGGTTCGACACGTGGAAGACTGTAACTTTCAAGTTAGTGACGGATCCACGGGGCGGGGGGGCTGGCTTGCCCTCCCTTTCTCCCTTAGGATCCTTTATGTATGTATAAGAAAAGAATAAAAATTAAAATTAAAAAATACTAATAAAAAAATAGATTTTTAAAGTAATATTTACTTAATTCCCTTTTATTAGTGGATTTTATATCTAGTTTTACACATCAAATTGATAATAAATATTTTTGTTAAACTTATTATTTATTAAATAATTATTTATTAGAAGTTAGATGTTTAAATAATTATGTAAAAAAATTTCTTGGCCCCCCTTTGATACACTCTGGATCCGTCTCTATCGAGAGTATGATTACTGTATGATAGAACTTTGTTCCTTGTAAGCTAGCCAATGTGGTAGCTTAAAACTATGAAAAATAGCCAATCTTGAGTTTTGAAAACTGGCTTTTAGTCACTTTTTTTTAAATCATAACCTTAAAAGATCCTCAATGAATTTGATTTTTTAACTTGTTTCATATGAAAATAGACTCAAAAAATTTCCCAAAATCAAGTAAATTAACACATCTAACAATGTACCCAAAAAAAATAAAAATTAACACATCTAACTAATTGATTAAAATAAACAGAAAGCTCCTAGTCAATTAAAATGTTCTTGATTTGCCCCTAAACATTTTTGAAGGTTCCTAGTCGATTTGGACTTGGATCAAATCGATTATGCCCTGTAAATTTGTAATATCTATAACTTAATACAAAACGACTAATTTTCATTTAAAAATCATTTTAAAACACCTGAAACAACTATTTTAACACTTGGGCTCTATATATAAGCTAACATTGAAGCATTTGCGACTCCTAAAACTTTAAATTTCATCATTTAATCATCAAAATCATATTTTTAAGCTCTCATTTACAAAGTCATTCTATCATTTTATTCTTCAACTTGTATTATCTACCCTGAGTAAATCTTTTTTTCTCCACACTTGTAATTCTTGTGAGAAGGTGAGGTATCCTTCAAACCTTGTATATAAAGAGTGAAGTATTCCTTGAGGGTATAGATATCCTTTATAGTGAAAAAGATGGGGTATCCTCTAAGAGATTAAAGCTTAAACACTTGGGTGAAGCATTCTAAAAATTGAAAAATGCTCTGATTTTGTAAAGATTTTCGGGCACTTATTGAAACTCAGCATATATAAGGGGAAAATCTCAGGCATATAAAGGGACTGGATGTAGGTTACAAATAGCTAGTAGCTGAATTAGGATAAATCTTTATTTTAATTTTTCTTCTCTGCACCCTTTAATTTCTACATTTGCTGCACAATACTTATGGACTATTTCCTACTAACTTGTTGTTTTTATTGTATGCATTGTTGTTTGATTTAGCTTGCTTCTTTCCTATATTCTTTCAAGTCATGTTGTAATCATCTACAATATTTGCATCCTTTTTAGACTTATATTGTCAATTTATTATTTAAGTGCAGCAAAATGCATAATTTTTCAAAGTTATTTGAAAATATGGAATGGTTGTATTTACCCTCTTTTTGAATGATGGAAGCCATTGCTAACACCATAGTTTTAAAAACCGGACCGAACCGGCCTGTCAGACCGATCTGACTAGGAACCGGTGGATTAACCGGTTCGGTCCTGTCATCAGATCGGATATGTCATCTGCCCGTTGAGACCCGGTGTGACCCGGGCGGGTCTCTGGTCGAACCAGAGAACCGTGGGCAACAACCTAGACCGGTTCACCCGTACAACTGCCACAGCCTTCACCTTTTAAGGAAAATAAAAAATCTGCAACACAAAATAGAATTGCCATATGAGCTACAACAGTTGTTTGAAAACAAAGTGCGAAAAGTAGTATATATAGATTATACGTAGGGAGCAGTCAAATACAATTAAAATACACTCAATTACAAAAATTATATAAACTGGATTTGAACCCAATACCCTATGAATTTTTAGAGAAGCCAACATAAGTAGTTGTTATACGTTTTGCCAAATTTAATATATATATATATATATATATATATATATATATATATATATATATATATTAGTTGCTATAATTACTTACTTTTCAAGTAGTTTTAAGGCAATTATCTATCTTTTTCTCTCATTTGGAGTGTTGTTTTACTCAATTTCTGTTAATTTTGCAATGTAGTTAGAATTCCTTTAGTTTCTCTAGTTTTATGGTTATATCTAAGTGTTTTGCCCCACTTTTTGTAGGAATTGAAGATTGAAGTTAAAGAACACGTTTTGGAGCTGCTTTCTGAGCTTTGGAAGCAGTGGAAGGTCCTTTGCAAGAGAAATCTGTTGAAGTGCAAAAATTTCAATTCAGCCAAGCCAAAATTCCAGGCTGAGCCAAATGTCACTTAAGAGCAATTCTGCACATGTATTTAAAGGACTGACTTTCAGAAGTTCAGGGGGCTTGGACATTTTTTAGGACTTATTCTCTGTAGCTCATTTATACTGTTGTAGTGGAGAGAAAAGCTCTCTCTTTAGTTCTTAGTTTTCTCTTCATCTCCTTCCCCCTCCATGTGTAATTTCCAGCTGCTCACACCCATGAGTGGCTGAGTTCTGTAGTTGTTAGGGGTTAGATGTAACCATTCTCAAAACTCTCTTGTATCTCTTGATATTATCTATATATATTATGCATATTTGTGTTTAAAGTTAGTATTTTGCTTCTTTTCTTAAAGCTTGTTGTGGCTTGATCACCCATAGCATGATCCTTGGACATGACTGTTGTTGGGAAACACTTTCGTTGTCTAGAACTGAAGCAATATACCTCATGAACTTCGTGTCTAGGAATGGAGCTTAGTTCATGGGTTATCTTGTAGTCTCTAGACTTAAAGCTAGCTGCTTCGTTAAGTTGTTGAGGAATCAAGGCTTGGGGGAGTAATCTAAGACTCTCTGCACCTAAGGAATTAGGCTGAGAATGTTTTTATTGACTGATTTTAACTTTTAAATGCAAATAGAATGTATATTGTGTGCATGCAAGAAGAGAGTAGAGAATGGTGAGATCTAACCCCTGCAGCATCTTCATCTATCTGTTTTAACCTCTGTCTACTGCTGTGCTTGTCTTAAAAACCACAAAAATCTCTTCTTTAATTTCTGTTCTGCATTAGTTCTGTTATATCTCTCACAAAACCAACCAAAGTTCACGTTTTTATAGCTTTCTTGTGAAAACCAGTTCAGTCTAGCTAATATTTTTGTGAACATTGCCTATATCAAGCAAATCCCTTGGGAAAATGATACTTGGACTTATCCATTTACTACTTGTGCGACTGGTGCGCTTGCCAATCCGTCTAACAAGTTTTTGGCGCCGTTGCCGGGGATTTGCATCTGAATATTAGGCAACTTCACATTCATATTATCTTAGGCTTTATTCTTTATTATTTTATTCTTTGCAATTTTATTTCTGTTGTGGTTGTTGTTTTCTTGTGCTAGCTTTCTGTTCTAGTGTTCTGTTCTTTTTCTCTGTTTATGCACACAAGAAGTTCAGCTGATCCTTTGTATTTTGACCCGGAGATAGAGAGGACAGTAAGACTTACCAACAGCTGGACAAAGAAGAGGAAGGCTCTAGAAAGACTTGCTAGTCAAGAACCACTTTCTCCTCCTTCACCAGATCTGTCTTTGACATCCATCCCTGAAGAAGAAGAATTTATAATGGCAGAAGAAGGGGAAGCGAATCAACCAAGGCGTACTTTGAATGATTATTGTGCCAACACAGGGCCAAGATTCTTCAACACCATAGCCAGACCAGAGGTGCAGGCTCACAATGTTGAAATGAAGGCATCTCTCATCCACTTGATTCAGCAAAACAAGTTCCATGGTCTTGACCATGAAGACCCTTATGCTCATTTGACTACTTTTGTTGATATCTGCAACATTGTGAAGCTACATCAAGTTAATGATGATTATATCCGGATTAGTCTCTTTCCGTTCTCTCTTGATGGAAAGGCAAATGATTGGTACAGAGCCATTCCTCCTAACACTCCCTTGACTTGGGACGAGCTGGTTGACAGATTTTTGAACCGTTTCTTTCCTCAATCTAAGATCAACCAGAGGAAGACATCTATCTCCACTTTCACTCAAGGAGCTGATGAACCCTTGTGTGAAGCATGGGAGAGATTCAATGGCTTGTTAAGGAAATGTCCAGCACATGGTTTCAATGAGGCAGCTCAAATCAACACCTTCTTAGCTGGACTTAGACCTCAAACCAAGCTTATGCTTGATGCTTCAGCTGGAAGCAAAATCATGTACAAGACACCGGATGAGGCTAAGGAAATTATTGAAAATATGGCCTCCAATGACTATGAGGTGCAGCATGACAGAACTCTCGTGCAAATGCAGAAGAGAGGAGTTCTGGAAATAAATTCTCAGGATGCCCTCCTAGCTCAAAATAAGCTTTTCACGCAGCAACTTGATGCACTCACCAAGCAACTTGCTAAGATGCCTCAACAACTCCAAGGCTTACAAGCTATTCAGTCCAACACTCAACAAGTTCTTTGCTGTGAACTTTGTGGAGGTGGTCATTCAAGTGGACAATGCATCATGCCAACTAGTTCCCAAGAAGAAATTAATTATATGGGGAACCAAAACCGGCAAGGCAATTCTTATGCTCAACCTTTCAATCAAGGTTGGAGAAACAACAATGCTGGTTGGAAGCAAGAAGTTGGTCCTTCGAACAGACCTCCTTACCAAGGTCATCAACAATACCAACCTCTTCATCAAGACCGTGTTTCTAAGTTGGAGGACACTCTCAATCAATTCATGCAAGTCTCTCTAACCAACCAAAAGAACACGGATTCTTCTATCAAAAATATTGAAGTGCAGATGGGACAATTTGCTAAAGATTTGGCAGAACTTAAAAGTGGAGCATTTACAGCCAACACTCAAGCAAATCCCAAGGAGCAATGCAAGGCTATAACAACAAGGAGAGGTACAATTGTGGGAGATTTGAGTAGAGAGAAAAGGGAGCAAAAGGTAGTTGTGGAGGATGTAAAAGATGATGAGGAAGAGAAAAATGAGTTGAGTGAAAAAGAATTGAGTGAGGGTGAGAAAATCAGTGAGAAAAATGCAGAAAAAAATGAAATCAGTGAGGCGGCTGAGCCAAAAATGACTAAACACCAGAGGGTGCGAGAAGAGAAGAAGATGAAGGAGTCAAATTCTGTTCCTCCACAAGGATTACCCTATCCTCATGTGCCAACAAGGAAGGACAAAGAAAAGCAGTTTGCACGTTTCTTAGACATCTTCAAGAGATTGCAAATCAATTTACCTTTCTCGGATGCACTTGAGCAAATTCCAACTTATGCCAAGTTCATGAAGGAACTCCTCACCAAGAAGAAAAAGTACATTGAGAAAGATACAATTGAATTAGAAGCTGGATGCAGTGCTATAATTCAAAAGCCATTGCCTTTCAAGCACAAAGATCCTGGTAGCTTTACCATTCCCTGCACCATTGGAAATCTGTCCATTGGAAAAGCTTTGTTGGATTTGGGAGCAAGCATCAATCTTATGCCACTGTCCATGCTTAGCAAAGTGGGGGATGTAGAAATCAAACCTACAAGGATGACACTTCAACTAGCAGACCGTACCATTAAGCTTCCATATGGAGTTGTTGAAGATTTGCTAGTAAAGGTGGACAAATTTATATTCCCAGCTGACTTTGTAATTATGGATATGGAAGAGGATGCTGAAGTTCCTCTCATTTTGGGGAGGCCATTCATGATGACAGCCCGTGCCTTGATTGATGTCAGTGATGGAAAATTCAAGATAAGGGTGCAAGATGAAGAAGTCACTTTCAATGTGTTTGAAGCTATGCAGCACCCTAGTGAAGATAAATCATGCTTTAGAGTGGATGTTCTTGATGAAATCTATACCACCTCTAGAAAGCAAGTACCTAGTTCCTCTCCTCTTGAGAAAGCTTTAATTGATGCATTTGAGTTACTTAATGAGGAGGAAGAAAAGGAAATTGAGGAATGCTTGAAAAGCCTTGATACTTTGAAGGAAATTCCTCCAAATGAAGAAATTGTTGAAAATTTAAAGAAAGATGAGAAGGTGGAGGAAACCAAGCCTGAATTGAAGGTGCTGCCTCCACATTTAAAGTATGTGTTCCTTGAAGAAAATGGTGGCAAACCAGTCATCATTAGCAATTCCTTATCTACTACAGAGGAAGAAAAATTGATTGAGGTTTTGAAAGCTAACAAAGGAGCCATTGGATGGTCTATCTCGGATCTCAAGGGGATAAGTCCTTCGTATTGCATGCATAGGATCTTCATGGAGGATGATTTTAAACCAGTGGCTCAACCTCAAAGAAGACTTAATCCTGTGATGAAGGAAGAAGTGAGAAAGGAAGTCCTAAAGCTCTTGGAAGCTGGATTGATCTACCCTATATCCGACAGTGCATAGGTGAGCCCTGTGCAAGTTGTTCCTAAAAAGGGTGGCATGACAGTGATCCGCAATGAGAAGAATGAATTAATTCCTACAAGAACTGTCACGGGATGGAGGATGTGCATAGATTATAGAAAGCTCAACAAAGCAACAAGGAAGGATCATTTCCCCCTTCCTTTCATGGATCAAATGTTGGAGAGACTGGCTGGTCAAGCTTTCTATTGCTTTTTGGATGGTTACTCAGGCTATAATCAAATTGCTGTGGATCCTCAAGACCAAGAGAAGACAGCATTCACTTGTCCTTTTGGAGTTTTCGCATATAGGAAGATGCCATTTGGGCTATGCAATGCACCTGCCACTTTCCAAAGGTGTATGCTAGCTATTTTCTCGGATTTGGTGGAGAAATGCATAGAAGTCTTCATGGATGACTTTTCTGTTTTTGGTGGATCATTTGAATTGTGTTTGTCCAACTTGGAAACTGTTTTGAAGAGGTGTGCTGAGACAAATCTCATTCTTAATTGGGAGAAATGCCATTTTATGGTGACTGAGGGAATTGTTCTTGGCCACAAAATTTCAGCAAGAGGAATTGAAGTTGACAAAGCCAAAGTAGATGTCATTGAAAAGCTTCCACCACCAGCAAATGTGAAAGGAATTCGAAGCTTCCTCGGGCATGCTGGATTGTACAGGCGCTTCATCAAAGATTTCTCCAAAATTGCCAAACCATTGAGCAATCTACTGAACAAGGACACACAATTTAATTTTGATGCTGAATGTTTAAATGCCTTTAAATCTTTGAAGTCTAGTTTAGTCTCTGCTCCTATACTCACTGCACCTAATTGGAAAATTGATTTTGAACTCATGTGTGATGCTAGTGATTATGCAGTAGGGGCTGTCCTAGGCCAGAGAAAGAACAGAATTTTCCATCCCATACATTATGCTAGCAAGGTGCTCAATGAACACCAAGTGAATTATGCAACAACTGAAAAAGAGTTGCTAGCAATAGTGTATGCCTTGGAAAAATTTTGTTCTTATTTAATTGGTTCCAAAGTAGTTGTGTACACTGATCATGCTGCAATTAAATACTTGCTGTCCAAACCCGATTCCAAGCCTAGACTCATTCGTTGGGTTTTGTTGCTGCAGGAATTTGATCTTGAAATTAGGGACAAGAAAGGAAGTGAAAACCAAGTTGCTGATCACTTGTCACGACTTGTGAATGATGAGGTGACCACTCTTGAGAAAGAAATTCTGGATGAGTTCCCTGATGAGAAATTGCTTGTGGTGCAAGAAAGGCCATGGTTTGCGGATATGGCTAACTATAAAGCTGGTGGAATCATTCCAGCAGATATGAATTGGCACCAAAGAAAGAAATTTTTCAAGGATTCTCGATTTTATGTGTGGGATGATCCTCATTTATTTAAAATTGGAGCTGACAATTTACTTAGAAGGTGTGTTGCTAAGGAGGAAGCAAGGAACATCCTGTGGTACTGCCACAATTCACCTTATGGAGGGCACTACAGTGGAGAGAGGACTGCTGCAAAGGTCCTCCAGGCTGGATTCTATTGGCCTACAATTTTTAAAGATGCTCATAAGCATGTGCAAAGCTGTGATAAATGCCAAAGAACCGGAGGGATATCAAGAAGGAATGAGATGCCACTTCAAAACATTCTTGAAGTGGAGGTCTTTGATTGCTGGGGTATAGATTTTGTTGGCCCCTTACCTTCATCCTTCTCCAATGAATATATTTTGGTGGCTGTTGACTATGTTTCAAAGTGGGTAGAAGCTGTTGCTTGCCCCAAAAGTGACTCCAAAACAGTCATTAAATTTCTCAAGAAGAATATCTTCTCTCGGTTTGGTGTTCCTAGAGTTTTAATCAGTGATGGAGGCTCCCATTTTTGCAATGCACAATTGAAGAAAGTCTTGGAGCATTATGGAGTCAAACATAAAGTAGCTTCTCCTTACCATCCTCAAACCAATGGTCAAGCTGAGGTTTCTAATAGAGAAATCAAGAGGATCCTTGAGAAGATAGTTGCTTCTTCAAGAAAGGATTGGGCTGTAAAGCTTGATGATGCTCTATAGGCATATAGGACTGCATTCAAGACTCCAATTGGCCTATCTCCATTCCAAATGGTCTATGGAAAAGCTTGTCATCTCCCTGTGGAATTGGAGCACAAAGCTTATTGGGCTCTTAGGTTCCTTAATTTTGATCAGTCCTTGGCTGGTGAGAAGAGGAAGATCCAACTTCATGAGTTAGAGGAGATGAGAATCAATGCATATGATTCTTCAAGGCACTACAAACAGAAAGTCAAGGCCTATCATGACAAAAAGCTTGTGAAGAGAAACTTGCAGCCTAATCAAAAAGTTCTGTTGTTCAATTCAAGGCTGAAATTATTTCCAGGCAAGCTTAAGTCCAAATGCTCTGGCCCTTTCATCATTAAGGAGGTGAAGCCTCATGGTGCTGTTATTTTGGAGGATCCTTCAACAGGAAGAGAGTGGACAGTCAATGGTCAGAGATTAAAGCCCTATTTGGGGGGTGAAATTGAAAGGCTGACCATAATTCTGCATCTAAGTGACCCTTGAGGTCACCAAATGTCAAGCTAATGACAGTAAAAGAGCGCTACCTGGGAGGCAACCCAGTTTTCTTACCATTTTATAGCTGCATTCTGCATTTTGAATTGTTAAATTTAGTTGGTTGTGTGTTTTGATTATTTGGGGTTCATGTGTTTGTTCCTTGTGTGAATGTTGTGTGTAGTTTGTGGTAATTTTGTTTCTTTGCAATGTGAACATTCAGAAGCGTCATTATGTAGTTGCATATGTCCCAATTAGCTGTTACATTGCAGTGTTTAGGTTTAGTTCTGCATAATTCGCATTCTGGTCATCTCTATGCAAGAATTATTGCTCTTAAGTGACTTTTAGCTCAAGCCACTGATACTGGCTCCAAGCCAAAACCACTGGAAGCAATAAATTCAATTCCATGCATTTTTTAGGCTAGCCACGCTCCATGGTTAAGCCAAAATCCACTTTGTGACCCCTGTCCAAATTCGAGCTTTCTGCCAAGCCATGCCTCAGGGCCAAGTGGTTTTCCACTTATGCAGACCCTCTGATCTTTTTCAAAAATTTTTTCCCACGTTCCAAGACCCTCAACTTACCCCATAACGTCTCCACCACTGCCAATCACGTTTCCCTATACCCACTACTGTTTCATTTCCCTATTCACCTCTCTTCTCCTCCAATCACGTTGCCTCACCATCTTTTCCCTCCAATCAGAATTTTCTGACACAATTAATTACAGCTACCTACCTTCTCCAATCAGATTCACTTTTCCTACTCTTTCCCCAAACCCTCACGTCTGCCCCTACACTCCCAACCCTTCAACCCTTCAACCTTCCCATCATACCTCTAAGCCTGCAACTAAACCTGCAACCTGCTTCATCCCTCAACTCAGCATCCATCACTAGGACTGTGACGCCTCCCTCTCGGTCTACTTTCCATTCCCATCTCGAGCACTACCATTGCTGTCCAAGCGTGAGTTTTCTTCCGCGATTTCTGCTCCCTTCTCTACTGTCATTTTCATCTCTTTTCTAGAAAAGATCCTAGGGTCCTTTGTTTCTCATGATTATGCAGTTCTGTTATTTTCTTTTTATTTTTCCTCTGTTGCAACTTTTGGAAGCATATGCATTGTTTGGTTCGGTTTGTGTTTCATGATAAAACTTGTACCTTTTGTGTGTGAGTTCTCTGTTCTCTTCCCTTTTCGTTGACAAAGGTCAAAGCTTTTGCTATAACCTTCTTTTCTATCTTTTGTTTTGAAGTTTCCCTTGAGTAATATGTCTTTTCCGATTTCTGGTTGTTGAAAAAGAACAATCTTTTTGTGTGTTCTCTGTTGCTTGTGCCTTTTTGGGATAACTTTCCTTCTTGAGGTAGTCATATGTTTGTTCTTTTTTTTTTCCCCGTTTGTGTTGCTGTTCACATTTTGGGAAATCTGCTGTTGTTCCCTTTCTGTTTTTTGTTTCCTTTCAGTCTGTTCTTGTTTTTAATGTTTGAATATGTGTAGATCTTATCCTTGTCATTATTTTCGGGACCACTGATGGTTCAAGTGCTGGTTTTCTGTATATTCTTCGCAGGTTTTTATTTTCTCTGTATTTTGGGACCACCTTTGGGTCCCTATGCTGTTGTATCTTATTCTTTATTCTTCTGTTTACTGCTGCTTCTGTGTGCAAAAAAGGGAGCACATGACCCTTTGTGAATTCTCTATTTTTACCCAAAAAAGCTCCCCTTTGTCTTTTTCTCTTTTTCTTTTTGTGTTTCTTCTTGTTTACACGTGTGTTTTTCACTACCTAAGAACTGGGACCACTGTGTCTTTCTTTGGATTTGTCAACGCACCAGTGCTGGAACTACATCTCCCTGCATAATTGTAAAAATTTCAGATTAAGTGGAATTTGGCTAAGCCATCCTGTGGATGCTAAGCCAAATTCTCTGCACATTGCTGTGTCCATTTTCTGTTCCTGCACTTGCATGTGACAAAATGTCCTTGCTGTTTTGTGGATTCTCAGTTCTATATTTAGCTTTTCATCAATTCCTTTTTCTGTTTTTCTTTTATTCGTATTGTGTTTCAATTATGTTGTGATTTCTATTTTTCTGTTCTTGTGATTTCCATTTTTTTCTGTTTCTTGTTTCTCATTTGTGTCATTAACTGATTTAATTTCTTGTGCCTTCTGTTCTATTCTGTTTTGTTTCTGTTCTGTTGTGTAGCATGGCTCCTAAGCACAAGCAACCTGCTGCTGACTCCACTTCCTCTGCCAAGAGGCAAAGAGTCACAAGGAGGGGCTCTTCTTCCCGTGCTCCTCCTCAAGCCTCACGAGAAGATGATGAAGTGCAGGAGATTCCACCCCCACCACCGCAGCCCCAAACTCCTCGTGAGCCCCTTCAGAAGAACCGCTTCCTTGCTCCTCCTAACCAAGAGCGTTTCAAGAACAATGCCAATAGAGGTTTGATCAAGGAGCGAGAAGTGCAACTACTAGCTGGAGATTTCCAGGAGATTCAAGATGAAATCGTTCGAAGGAAGTGGCAGAAACTTACCAAATTCCCCCTCAAGATCAATGAGGAAATGGTGCGCGAATTCTACGCGAATGCTATTCCCAGGCGCACCAGCGATCCTACCCGTAGGTCTTGGGTGAGGGGTTGCTTTGTCTACTATGATGCTCCTTCCATCAACCGGTTTCTGGCCAATGACTTCACCGACCCCAACAACCAAGACTGCGGCTTTTTCTTGATGTCTACTAGGAGAACCCCTGTCACCAACACTGCTGTGAGCAACAGCCTCTGCATTCCAGGCCACTCGTTTGTTGAAAATGACGTGGGGAAGGCCCTACGCTTCAAGAGGCCAGCTTTGAAAACCATATCTCAGATTTGGGCCTCATTCCTCTTCTCTAACATTACACCTACCACCCATACTTCAGAGCTCAGCATGTCACGAGCCTTCATGGTGTACTGCATCATGAATGACATTGACATCAACATTGGGAGGATAATATCAAGAGAAATCCATAAATTTGTGACTGCCAAAGCTCCTACCTCTCCACCAAGGCCTCTCGGGTTTCCAGCCCTTATCACTGCATTATGTGAGAGCCAAGGAGTGAATGTCCGCCGTCCTCCCCTCCTCAACCTCCGGGAGCCAATCAACATGCATTTCATTGACCAGCATTGCCGCAACCCTGCGGAAGTGGATGCTCCTCAACCTCCCATTCCTCCTGCAGTGGAGCCCTTTAACAGATCCCAAATGGCAACTGCTTTTGTAACCCCCTCTTTCTTATAAAACATAATTTAACTATTTAATTTATTTTATATATTTATTTCAAAGTTCTGATACGTTATCTTACAATCCAAAATATGTTCTATAATTTACATCATTAAAATTTATATAAACACTGCTACAAAATAATTCTAACTACTACAAATTATTGTCTACCCAAAATAGTCCCATCCTATATGCTCTGGAATTTCTGCATCTTCATCATTTAACTATATCTTCAAGCACCTGCAATTCACACTCCCCTAGAATCTGGGGACAGCATTACAGGATCAGGCATTTAATTTCTCATAGAATAAAACAATTTCAAACAATTACACATCATAACAATTTAATTAATTACACACATAATTAAATGCAATATGATTTATGCAAATGCAATTTTTGACTCAAATTCAGTTTTGACCCTGCTCCATGGAGACTTCCCCTTTGAGTGTTTAGTAAGTAACTGGCCTACCATTACGTACAGCAATTCAGCCATCAGCCCCTACTAAACGCGAATAAACTAAACAGAATTAGGAGATCAGGATATCCAGGAAGGCCACCACGGCAGCATCTCTGTCCAGATTACAGCCACATATGGAATTGCCAATATCCTTATCCCCACAGACTATATAATCACTGATTATACGGTCCTGTTTAACAAATTCTACTCACCCCAAAAATCCTTTCTCAATCATTTTCATTTCACATGACTACCGCAGTCCCGGTTAGTCAACAATTCATTTCTCAATCAGTTTCATTTCACATGACTACCGCAGTCCCGGTCAGTCAACAATTCATTTCTCAATCAGTTTCATTTCACATGACTACCGCAGTCCCGGTCAGTCAACAAAAGTCATTACTCATAAATCAACTCAATTCTCATGACTACCACAGTCCTGGTTAGTCAACATAATTCTTTCTCATTTGATACTTTTATAAATCCCCCAAAAAGACTCATGCTAATGGATTTTGTTCATGATCACAATCAAACAAATAATTTGTACACCTTAACATACAAGGATACAAAATTTTAAGCAATTTACATTATAACCTTAGTATTTTTAATAATTTCCGAAAATGCCCTCAATCTTTTTCCAAAATACCCAATGTGTCCCTACATGTAAAATGACCATTTTGCCCTTGGTTTTATAAAAATTTCCACATAATATCCCTTGCAATTAGGGCTGCCCGAATGGTCTCACTACCATTCTCAACATATTTTCCAAAGCAACAAACTCCAATTTCAACCAAAATTCAACCAAATCTCAATTCAATTAAATTCAAGCAACTCAAATTTCAACCATCACAACACATTAAAAATTCAATCACACATCATTCCAATCCATGAATTACAATCACAAGCATCAAAAACACAAAACCCCTAAATCAATTTCAAGTTTTCATGATTCTAGGTCACAAATTTAATCTAACCCTACAACATGTTTTCTTCTAATTCCAAGGGTTCTAATTGAAATTAAATGCCTAGATCCTTACCTTAGACTCTTTAATTGAAGAAAAAGCCTTGAATTCCTTTCTCCCTCACTCCTTGGTCTTGTAGGAATTTTTGAGATTTCCTCCAATTTCTTTTCCTTTTTGCCGATTAGCTTAGGGTTTAGGGAGTTTGGATGGTTTGGTTTCTTAATTTGAGATGAGATGATGAAGTTAAGATGAAATTGAAATGAAAACTGCAGCTGCTGGGTTTGGAGACTCATGGTTCTGTTTTTGAGTTTTTGGTGATTTTTTTCTCCTTTTACTTAAGTTAAATGCTTCTAAAAAATTTTATTAACCAAATTGGACTTTGCCTTCAAGTCCAGCTGCTGCCTGCACGTCCAGCAGCTCAATTGGACCAAGGGAAGTCCACTTGCCAAGCCTTTCCAGCCCACTTGGACAGCCAAGGAGTTCCAAGTCACTTGCCTACCCCAAAAGTCAACATTTCAAGCACTTTGTAGAAAATTCTAGAAGGTAATTAGGGCTGCTAATTATTTTACAATGTGATTAGAATTTGAAGAAAATAACATCACCAATGGATTCCTCACTATCAAAAACCTTGGGGTAGTGTCTTACTTATCTCTTAATCCAAGCCTATTTAGCTTAATTTAGTGATCTTAGAAAAGCCTAAGTTGTCACTTTTTGATTGGTTAAGGTTCTAATTTAAATTTTTCTTGGTTAAACATTTTTAATAATTATTCTAAGTATATTACAATTATTAGATAATTCTATAGATATCCTATGAATTTTCTCTAAATTTTCTGTCTTAGAATTTTACCGTAATAATTCCTCAAAGTTCTAACTTTCAGAAAATCCTAACAATTCTGAATAAGCATTTTAATTCTTTATCTGTATATATTTTTAATCTATATTCTATTACCTTTCTTTTAAGTTATAAATGAGTTCAAAATTCTATACTTGAAAATTTACCCTGGACAGCTGTCTGACATAGCAGTCCAGTCAACTATCAATTTCGGCAAAAATAAAGACATTTGGAAATTCAGAAAATTCTTCTGAGTAGAACTGTATTAATTTCATTAAGAGAATATGTACATAAGGTTTCTATAAAATATAGTGCATAAATGTTAATAATATACATATATAAATGCGTACAATTAATAAAATGAGGATGTTACAGCTTTCATGTTCCTTTTCCAGCAACTGGCAGCAGTTCATCACGGCCAACAAACTTTAAATTCTTCCATTTATTATTATCTGAACCCTGCAGCACCACGACCTCATGGTCGCCTCCATTGGCCTTCACCTTTTGAGTTTGAAGCTATCATCGCATGGCCTGGGGACAGACCTCCTTTTTTGGGGGGTGCTGGAGCTGTTGATGCCCCAGATGGTGCTGCTGCTGGAAATGATGCAGCTACTGCTGACCAAGGAGCAGAGGAGGAGGCTATAGCAGAGGAGGAGGAAACTGAAGTGGAGGAAGAAGGAACAGAAGAGGAGGATGAAGAATTTGGCAGTTCGGAGGCCGAAGAAGATGATGATGTTTGATGGGGGATTTGCTGATTTAATTCCCATGGCAACAGGACAAATTATTTCTTTTCTATTTTTACATTTCAGTATTTTAATTTCAGTGCATGGTTAGTACTTTGTGTAGTTTAGTTGTTAATTTGGTGATGTTGGCCAAGGCCTTGTTGTTTGCTGAACTTGGTACTTATGTTGTGTTTGCATGTTTTAATGTTTATGTTGTGGTTGTTCATGGTTTTAGAAAAATTCCATCGTGCGTCATCTTTGTTGCTCCCCGCGCTTTTTAAAGAAAAATACGTTTGCGAAACCATGATTTGAATGATTTTTGTGGCTGCGCGTTTCGTTAGCATAGCTTGGATGCATGTATGTTTTTGAGAAAAGTTTCAAGCATGATTTGATTGTGAGGACAGATTTGAGAATGTTTGAGAAATGATTCTTGTGAGTTGTGTGCTGTCTCAAATGATTATGAGTGCCACCTTTGGCACCACTGTTGGTTTTGAATAATTCTCTTGTGATAATTCTTGCACGTTAGTAAAGAAATGATCAAGGCAAATTTTGTTTGATGATTGTATAGCCTAGAGCTAAAAAGCCTTCCCTGTTTCTGTCATCCTTTTTGTGCAGCCCCTTTGAGCCTTAATTGAAATAAATTTCTGTCATGATAACCCATGAGCCTAATTGAAAAACAATTCACTTTCCTTACCATTGGATAGGAGAGCAATTGCATGTGTTGGGTTTAGAATAAGTTTGGGGGAAATCTTGCATGAAATGAAGAACTTGGAAAAAAAATTATGGGTCACTATCATTGAACTTAAAGAAGTGTCACAGCTGTGCTTATCTATTTTTGTGTTTAAAAAAAAAATCTGAAAAAAAAGAAAAAAAAAAGAAAAAGAAAATCAAAATCAAGGAAAACAAAAAGAAATAAAAGTTGTGATACTTTTTGTAATTATAGTGGCATTTTTGTGAGCTTAAAGTTGAGAAATGCAAGGAGTTGGTATCTTTACCATTGTGAGTAAATAAGAGGGATTGGGAAAATCTGAAAAATTCATTGATTGCTCTCTTTATCTCATGGTGTTTTGTCTATCTAGAAAAACCAATTTCTTTTCAAGCCTAGCCACATTTCAACCCTTGATCAAGTCCTTGTGATCTTAATTTGTGTGCATAATTTTGTTGCATTGAGAAGGAAGGCAAAACTGATTTTGTGGTTTCCATTGTGTGTTGACTGTGAGAGAATTCAGCACCTAAACCAATTGGTGCTTGAGTGAGACACTTGAGTGAAAAGAATCAAACATTCTTGGATTTTGTCAAATTGTGATTGTTATGCTTGGTTCATTTCTTGAGAAATTAGGTACTTGCATCCTTGTTATGGTTTCGACTTAAGGCCCCATGCTTGAAATTCGAATAATTGGTTTGGTCTTTTTCAATTCTTAGAAGGAAGCATGTTTTGGATTTGTTAGGATGGGATTAATCTTGATCCATGATTTCTGTTTTAGTGGTAGCTATTTTCAGCTTTATTAGTTCCTTAATTGTTGTCTTTATCTTTTGCTTGAGGACAAGCAAAACTCCATGTTTGGGGGAGTTGTTAGTTGCTATAATTACTTACTTTTCAAGTAGTTTTAAGGCAATTATCTATCTTTTTCTCTCATTTGGAGTGTTGTTTTACTCAATTTCTGTTAATTTTGCAATGTAGTTAGAATTCCTTTAGTTTCTCTAGTTTCATGGTTATATCTAAGTGTTTTGCCCCACTTTTTGTAGGAATTGAAGATTGAAGTTAAAGAACACGTTTTGGAGCTGCTTTCTGAGCTTTGGAAGCAGTGGAAGGTCCTTTGCAAGAGAAATCTGTTGAAGTGCAGAAATTTCAATTCAGCCAAGCCAAAATTCCAGGCTGAGCCAAATGTCACTTAAGAGCAATTCTGCACATGTATTTAAAGGACTGACTTTCAGAAGTTCAGGGGGCTTGGACATTTTTTAGGACTCATTCTCTGTAGCTCGTTTGTACTGTTGTAGTGGAGAGAAAAGCTCTCTCTTTAGTTCTTAGTTTTCTCTTCATCTCCTTCCCCCTCCATGTGTAATTTCCAGCTGCTCACACCCATGAGTGGCTGAGTTCTGTAGTTGTTAGGGGTTAGATGTAACCATTCTCAAAACTCTCTTGTATCTCTTGATATTATGTATATATATTCTGCATATTTGTGTTTAAAGTTAGTATTTTGCTTCTTTTCTTAAAGCTTGTTGTGGCTTGATCACCCATAGCATGATCCTTGGACATGACTGTTGTTGGGAAACACTTTCGTTGTCTAGAACTGAAGCAATATACCTCATGAACTTTGTGTCTAGGAATGGAGCTTAGTTCATGGGTTATCTTGTAGTCTCTAGACTTAAAGCTAGCTGCTTCGTTAAGTTGTTGAGGAATCAAGGCTTGGGGGAGTAATCTAAGACTCTCTGCACCTAAGGAATTAGGCTGAGAATGTTTTTATTGACTGATTTTAACTTTTAAATGCAAATAGAATGTATATTGTGTGCATGCAAGAAGAGAGTAGAGAATGGTGAGATCTAACCCCTGCAGCATCTTCATCTATCTGTTTTAACCTCTGCCTACTGCTGTGCTTGTCTTAAAAACCACAAAAATCTCTTCTTTAATTTCTGTTCTGCATTAGTTCTGTTATATCTCTCACAAAACCAACCAAAGTTCACGTTTTTATAGCTTTCTTGTGAAAACCAGTTCAGTCTAGCTAATATTTTTGTGAACATTGCCTATATCAAGCAAATCCCTTGGGAAAACAATACTTGGACTTATCCATTTACTACTTGTGCGACTGGTGCGCTTGCCAATCCGTCTAACAATATATATATATATATATATATATATATATATATATATATATATATATATATATCATACAAAATTATTTATAGTATTAATTTAATATATCATACAAATTATATACTATTCAACTAAATATTATCAGTAATAATAAAATGTTATATTAATTTGTGAAATTATAATAGTATTAATTTGTGATGTAATTTTTTTTGGCTTTTTTTAAGGTAGGGTATAAAATTTTCAAATTTTTTTTGATAAAGATCAGGTCATGTGGTTCAATAAGTGACCCACTGGTTTGACCATTGACCTAGTGATCTAGTGCCTTGACCGAGTCTATCACCGGTTCGGTTTTTAAAACAATGGCTAACACTACTCCCTCATGAGTCATTCTTTAACAATAGTCTGTTCCTTAAAAAAAAACTATGGTCATACATCCTTTATTACTTAAAGGAATATACAACAAGCAAAAAATTTCCCCCCAAATTTTTCAGGACAACAAAGTAATTTTAAATGCAACAGAAAAGGTAACAACATTTTAAAATTTTAAATACAATTCAAATAACTAAAATTTAAAATTCAAAATATAATTAAATGATTAATTTGAATAGTTTATGTAATTGGGACAAACCAATAAATTTAGAAACGTTATATAATTAAATTAAAATAATAAATAGTATATTTTAGGCATTAATTAGCTAATTAAATTTAAATTTCAAATATTTTATGCCTTAATTAATAAAATTGTGCATTAATTTAATTTGCCCAAATTGCTCTCATGATTCAAATTCTGCTTAATATATAGTCAACATTTAGTTTCTCCTTCTTCACCCTCTAATTTTTTAACACACTTTCTCTTCCTCTCCTCTCTGATGTTTTTTCCTCTCTCCCATGCTTCACATAAAAAAAAATGAGGTCTTAAAGCTTTGGAAACTCTTTTTCTTTTTTCTTTTTTTCTGAAAAAATTGTCACTTCTTTTCCTTCCAAGAACTCAAAGCTTTAACATTTAACGTAAGCTTTTTTCTCTTTTCAACTTTTTATTTAAAAACTATTTTTTAAGTCCTGAAGATAACATTTTGTATTTTTCTTTTTAGATAATGAATTCAAGGAATGTGTTTTTTGGGTTAAGATGAAGCTCTTTTCTTTTGGTGATTGTGTGCAGTACTGATTGTTGTCTCCAAGCATCATGCAGAAATGACTGCTGTCTACCTCTTTGCAGCACATTTCTTTGTGGATTGAGTTAATTCCCTGCAACTATTTCACTGCATAGAGTTAACTAGTAATATGGATTCTTTTAATTGGTTTTTACAGGGTTTATTTTGGGTTGTTTCCTCACATTCAGCAGTGAGGAGTGCTTTAGTAAAAGCTAGATCTTCCTAGCTTTAGCCTTAGATAGCTTTTCTTTGCTTTTTCTTTGTTTCACTTTTCTCTTCATGGGTTTTGGCTATATCCCCCCATGCTTTTGTTTCTTTTTCCTTTTTAATATATTTCTGGTATGCTACATGTAGCACATGTGCATGCCAGTTTTCGCTCTAAAAAAAAAAAAGGAATGTGTTTTTTTATGCTGCTGCTACACTTGCATTAGGGAGAAGGGAAGATGTTGTCCATTTTGTGATGTGACAATCCACGAAGACCAAATGATATAATAATCGGAGTAGCCTACTTTGAGCGTCTTCTTCTTCTTCAATTTTTTTTTATCAATTTTGAAAAGCATGAAATAATTATTTTGATGTTAATATTTGTGTTTTAGTCTCAAAGATTCTTATGTAATGTAAAAAATATATTAATGGTTGAAATAACTAAACTACTTTAATTACTTAAACTATTTTTTCTCTTTTTACTCCTATTCTGGTAGTTTTATTTTTTAGCATGCATGATAGTGAAAAGAAGTTAAACAATAAAGGATTAAAAAATTCGGTCATTTGAAGGCGCATGAAGTGCCAAGGGAAGAATGATAAAGTGGTGTGCAATCAAAATCTCACACAAACAATGTTTTAAATAAGCCATCCTCAAGGTAAAAAAAAAAAAAAAGGGCTTCTCTGGAAACAAAGGGGAAAGACGCTGACAAGGCGGGAAAGCTTCAAAAAATGGAGAGAAAGGAAGAAGAAAAGACAAGGAATAATGTGAATTTTGATGATCCTTCACACATGTAGAAGAGAACAAGATATTTATATCTTGATGATTGGAAGTGCCTACAGACGTTTTATACAAAAAAAAAAATTACACTTTTTCTGACTTTTTTTTTATAGTTTTTTTAACATCTTTTTAGCTATCACATATCAAGTTCATATAGCATTTCAATTCACATTCTTCAATAGTATGAAAGGAATAAAATTTCTTTGGATAATTTTGTAATGATAGGGTTCAATTGTAAGAAATGAGGTTATTAACTCCAACATTAGAAGTATAGGATACATATCTTTGATTCTTCCACCACTACCAAATTATATGTTAATTTTCCTCTTTTATTTTTGTTTTGTTTTAGTTTAGTATATAATTTCTGTTATTGTAATTTTAATTTTTAAAAATAACAACAAATGATGATAAAATATGGATGGAAAGATATTTTTGTTAAATCATTAAACTCGAAAATATTTATTATTTCCTTATTAATTAATTATATTAATTAATTAATGTAATATTTATATTATATTTAAGAATTCAATTTATATATTTATATATATATATATATATATATATATATATATATATATATATCAAGATAATTGATTTTGAAAATGCTATTAACATACATTTTTTAAAAATTAATTATTCGCAATTAAGTTTTGTGAGTAACGTATTTGCATGGGGTTATAATTTCTATTCCATTCATAAATAAATGATTATAAGTTAAAATTTAAAATAATATACATAACTGCATTTTCATGGAATAAAATTTATATTGTAATAATTAATAACTAAATTCTATTTGAATTTGAACCCATAACAAAAATATATTTAATAAATTAATAACATAATAAAGTTAAAGATCCTTGCCATATTTTTTTAAATAATTCATAGTTGATTTGAAAAAAAAATTGATCTCGAAAATATTTGTTATATTCTTATTAATTAATTATATTAATTAATATAATGTTTATATTATATTTAAGATTTTTGTTACTCTTTTATATATAAAAAGATAATTGATTTTCAAAATTGTTTCAATCAGTATTATAATTAATCTTAACATTAATTTAATCTCAAAAATAGATGTTCATTTCCCTATTAATATAATTTAAAAATATAAGGACATTTTTCCTTTAAATAATTTTATTTCAGTCTCTAATATAATTAATCTCCAAATTGTTTTACAAATTTTATTTAATAAACTTAATTGATTTTTAATTAATAAATTTTATCAAACTAAATTTAGTATACTAATTACTATATTAAATTTTATCTACTAAATTAAAAAATAAATTTAGATTATGTTTTTTTATTTGTTAAGATAGAAAATTCGTTTAAAGCATTTAAAAATATTTTTTAACATATGTGTCACATATTTAATCAATTAGTATTTAATTAGAATTTAATCTATTCATCAATTATATGAGTCAAATAATTTCAAAATATCAATGGATGGAATAATGTTGCAACTTTAATGTAAATAAAATATGTGCTTAATATTTCCACAATATCAATTCATCAATTAACATTTAATTCTATTATATTGTTTTGCATTACCGACTTTTCTCCTATTCTAATGCTACAAGAGCTATCTCTATTTTACCTTTCATTTTTTTTTTCTTTGCAAACATTGCTCATCAATAATCTGAAGCTGCAGGTATAAACATCATATTTTCTTCTCTATCTATTTTGAAGATCTATCTAAGGATCTGAATGGTGGTTTTAATATTCGTACCTTAATTTGTGAAATTTGGGATAATAATTTAGCAGCTAAGAAACTTTCTAAGTCTTCATCGAGGCTTTCAAGTGAAATTTGTGAGTAGAAAAGCCAATAAGGTGGCTCATTTACTGGCTAGACACTCTTTTGAGAATCTTGATAGTTATATTTTCCATTGTAATCCTCTATGTATTCAACATATTATTGAAATGGAAAAGCAATGATTCTCTTATGTCAAAAAAAAATATCCGTACCTTAATTTTGGATTAGTGTTTGTACCTTAATTATTTAAAATCAATATATATACTATTAAAATAAAAAAATTTATTCAAGGTAAGAAATCGAATATTTTTCTCAATTAACATGCAATCTTTAATGGATTGATTGAAAATTTTAAATAATTATTGAAATCATTTTAAATTATAATGACTAATTTTAATTATTTAAAATTTGCTATAACTGAGTTCTTGAAATGTTGAACCTTAAAATTATTATAAATACTTTTTGAAACTAAAAATAGTTGAACTTAAATTAATTAGTAATTATAAAATCTTATTATCAATAAATAATTTTTTAAAATATGATTCATATATCAAATATTTTTAAATTGAATATATAAATTTGTTTATATATTATTACGTATAAATTAAAAAATTTACTTTGTCTCTTATAAAAACTTTATCCCGTGCATCGCACGGGATACACGCACTAGTTCTATTAAATCAATCAAACAATTTTCATCCCTAATGTTCACGAATGCAAATACACGATTTATGTAAAAGATCTTTACTACTACCTCCGTCCCTAAATATAATTCACACATGTTTAACGCTTTTTCTAGGATTTGTTTTTGTAAGAAGGGATATATTTTAAAAGGTAAATATAAAATTATAACTATTAACTTAAAAATTAACAATTAAGATTTTAACTATTTTATTGTTTATTATGCGTGTTTTGTTAAAATTTCAACTATTAATTTCTAATCAATAATTATAATTCGACATTTTAATTTTTAAAGTACATTATTCACTGCCAACAAAAGTTGGTCCAGTTGATAAGGATCAAATTCATCTCCCACAAGGACATGGGTTCAATTCCCGTTGTCGATGTGAGGACCTTGTTAGTGGGCGACCTGTAAGTACCTCTAAAAGTGCTCGGTGAGCCTTGAGGCATGTCCTGACCCTAGTGAATCCCCATGACTCAACTCACCTAAACTTTAACTCATAAAAAAAAAAAAGGTACATTACTCACGAAGAGTCAAATTTCTTCCATCTTGTTTAATAATAAAAAGTATTCTCCAAATAAGTGTAAAATGCAACTTAACGTTAAAGATATTAAAAAATGCATTAATATCATCCCTCAACATTTTTTTATTTTTAGATTTGCTTGAGAATTTGAATACAATAAATGGGAATGACAATAGATATGAGTAACTACAATAATACATGTCCTTGCATTTTTTTCAGTTGTTTGTCGCCTCTTTTTTTCCCTTTTAAATGCACATTTCTTTTATATAGCATATTCAGGGAGCTAACTAAATAGTAAATCCTGGTTACCGTATCACATTCCCTCTCTTTGGCTAATATTTCTCAACACTTCAATGTTTATTATTTGATAGAAACAACTTGCAGTGTACAGTACAAAGTACTAACAAATACGACACAACAAAAATTAAGATCATTACAACTCATGTTATTCTAAAACCTACTTAAAATGCCTATCTTACAATTAAATCAAACAATTTCTGGGGCTTCAGAGACGAGGGCCACATGTCCAAGGCAAAATTGCTCATCGACAATATATGACCACGTTATATTTTTGAAATTCATTTATGTTCATAGACCATAAATAATGGTACATATGTAACATATATAATCTCAATAAAACTCCTGTGGCACGTCCTTGTGAATGCAAGTACTTGTATTGAGCATGACTATCTAGTTAATATTGTGTGTAGGGACACTAAGATAAAATTTGGTATTCTTAAAATCATCCAAGAGTGGGTTGTAACCATCCTTGGTTCTCGTTTTTGTGGGCAAACCAAACTCCTCCATGAAAGGTGATGTTTCCAGCTACATCAAATATAAATCATTAAGCTAGAGAACATTAGGTTGCCAAGAATTTGAAGGAATGCACATTTGGTATTGTCTCATCAGATAAATAGAAACGATAGAACTTACAGTAATTGTTCTCATTTTCTTTCCTTTTTTCGATGAATGATCATCGTGAAGTTTTAGCCACCCAGAACAATAATGATCAATTTGTTCCAAGAGCCAAAAGTCTGTAGGAAAAAAGATATCAGCTTCTCCCTGCAAAAGATAAACACATGCTTTAGTACAACCATGTAGTTTTAGAAGTTCAGGAAGAAATTGTTCTATGACAAGATCATCACTTATATAAGACAGCATGCATAATTAGTTTTGTAATCCTGTGAAGTAACTACAAAAGATGATTGAGCTTAAATAATTTCTTGTTGCAAGTGAATGCAACAAAATGATCTGGAAATAATTACAAAATAATTAACCAAGATGCTTAACCATTATTAAGCTGAACTTTTGAATATCAGGCTCTTTCTATTATTATACTACCAAGGGATTCAACAGCTTTTTAAGTTTATTCTAAGGAAATATATGTTTGTAATTTGGATCGTTCCTGATCACTTGTAACTTAATTTTCAGGATTTGCTTGACAAAAAGGCTGTGAGATTAATACCAATAAATTACTCTAACATGCAAATTTAACTAATGAAAATTGATTCCTTTAGAGTAGAGCAACAATGTATAAAAGCAGTTCCAAGATTATTTGAAGGGAATTTCTAAGCCACTTTGGCTTGCTGATATAAAATTTCTTATCCTCTCTTGGATGTACTTTCATTCGCCTCTAGCATCTTTTTAACACATTACTTTTTATTTATTTATCAAAAACACCAAAAAAGGAAAGTTCCGAGGTCATACGGTCCGTACTATTAAACAAATGTTAAAAGAATCATGCCAGAAGAATTTATTGAATAAAATTATTAAATTTAAAATTTCTGGTAAGTTCAAATTGCCAATGTTCAACAGCTTTTGTAGCCATTACATTTAACAAATCAGGAATGCTTCAGCATAATTTACTAAATAACTCTTCAAACATTGTATTAAATTTAAGCAAGATTGTCTCAAGCTACAAATGGAGTATCCTCTAATCATGTTAAGCACCAGATGAAGTAAATGAGTGAGAATAAGGAAAATATGTTGAAAAGGAAAGAAGCTAGTGGTAAACTGAACCTTTGCCTCCATATAATTATCATAATCTGAGCTGCTCCCATCTTTCTGCATTCATAAGAAAAAATCATTTAATTAAACTTCTCTCTAAAGTTTACAGGAGTAACAAGATGCGAAAACAGACAACTGCAGTTTTGTTTAAAGTATAACAAGAATATACTTTAGTTGAAACCAAGGGAGCTCTTTCGCCAGGTATCTTCACATCTGGCAGGTAGCTGAAATCAGAAGCAATCAAAGACATCTTTGGTAGCACCTCATGGAGAACCTCAAGTAATTTCTGGAAAAGTGAAGGGATAATAAATGCAATAATCAATTTATACATCAGAGACTTAGGGAAGATTTAAGAGATTCCTACCAAGCAACCAGTCGGCAGCCAACATCTACACGGTTTTGGGTAAACCTCAGACCAAATGCTTTTCAGAGTAGATGCTTCAGTGCTGTGAGTTGTTTTGGTTTTATCCAAGTCCATGATCTCAACACATCGTGTAATTAGTGAGTCTTGCAACGGCTTGTACAACTCGCTGAATGTGTTTCTCTATTAAAGGAAGAAAATGGTTGGTGATGTGTAATCTCATTTAGGTTGTATAAAAGAGTCCACGTAATGATGTTATGATTTAATAATCACTTAAATGATAAAATGAAAATATCTTTCTTCTTTTTTATTTTGTGGATGCTACGGTTGAAAGAGAGAAAAATAGATGCAAAAGATGTTGAAACTGTGTCTTAACTACACAACGGAGTCCGTTATATAGACTTAATGCAATAAGTACAAATAAATATAGGAGATAATATTCCTATTTACATGATATGATAGGCCTATAATTACAAAGATCCTAATTAAATAAGGAAATATATCATAAAATAGAAAATAAAAATAAAAAATAAATCCTAACAGATCATCTAGGATACTCTAAAATATTCTAAGATATAAAAAAAACATCAGCAGATGTTTCTGAGATTTTCTAACAGCTACTACCTAATGAAGCACTAGAATGTGTCAAGGGGTGCACCAGTATGATCAGCATCCACACATAAAGCTGAGACTTGCTGGTCATGTTGCCTCTCAACCCAGACTTCCATCCATGAGGATATCTGATTCTCTGCATAGATTAGATCATGTGGAAGATTATCAAGTACCTACACAAAGTAAATTAATTGTGAAATATCCAAATAATAATAAATAAAAAAATACATCATTAATGAGAGAAAACAGGGGCAGAAGATCATTTCTAGTCTGCAACATTTAATACCTAGATTCTTAGCAAAGCAGACACAATTGATTCAAATTTTTTACGATGCATTTGTATTGACAATGGCAGATAGCCAAATGCCAGATCTTCGCTTCTAAAGGAGAACTACCAGCACAAGGCACCTGC
Source organism: Pueraria montana var. lobata (assembly GCA_026413185.1). Lineage (NCBI taxonomy): Eukaryota > Viridiplantae > Streptophyta > Magnoliopsida > Fabales > Fabaceae > Pueraria > Pueraria montana. The sequence continues at coordinate 18,313,375 of CM048656.1, forward strand.
TTGAACTTTGAGAACAGGCTAGTCAGCACTCAACATGGTTCCCAATATTGGCCATTATCATACATGTGATGTGTGAAGTGAAACAGCTTTTGGCAGCACCTGAATGGCTGAATGCTTTTGGCAGACCATTTCACTAATAGCAGTTCAGACTTCAGAGTGCTGCAATAGAAGCTAACAGCCACTATATTACAGGCAGCCCAATTCCCTAACCTTGCTAAAACCCAACATCATACATTGGGCTGCACCAAATTAGGGGCTTTTATGTTCATCACACAAACTAATTTAGGCATTTGAAATCACATTGAAAGTCAAGCATCATACAAAGCATCACAGAAGCTTGCTCTGTTGAAACCATAGTAGTCAATAGTGCCCTATAGCAGCACTATAGCAGAATAGCAGAGCAAAGCAGCCATGGGCAGCTATGGGATTCAAATAGTAGAGGGTTCCATAGTGGCCACTGCGACCAAAATAGTGGTTTTTTGTTCCCTATAGTGACACTACCATGATATAGGCTTCAAAATCCCATTTTTAGCCCCTAAAACATTATTGTTTAGGGGTTTTACGGGGACAAAATGTGATCCCCCCCTCCCCCCCCCATTTTGTAATGCATTATTTGCTTCAGAAACATAATAGGATTTGAAACTCTTCTCCCGTGACCACTCCACAAAAAGTTACCATTGTTTTGACCTTTGTTCCTTCACACTTTATAGAACTTTTTTCCTTTGTTATATTCTTTCTTCTTCCTTCAGACTTCCCAGTTCACATTCTACTAATATTTATCTATTTCTTTATCTTCTTTTTCTATTAATTTCACCATCAGTCATCTTTCATTTTTTTTTACTTCATTACAATGTTCTTATTACTCCTATATTAATGATGCTTTCATGTAAATCGTGACTTATTATTTATCATGAATTTCTTTAATTCAGTTTTTTTCTTTTGAGTATTTGTATGTGTAGTATAAACTATTAGTTTGTATTATAATATTTAACATAATGGACATCCTGCATCCCGCCCTATCCCACTAACCCTTAGCACTCACCCTTGTGTATAAATTAAACCGTACTCACCGGCCTCTACCATGCAACTCACCAACAATAACACAACTGTTAGTATTTTAAGGGAATAGAAAGGTGGGTTAGTTGTTTGTAGGTTGTTGGGTTAGAATTTAGGAGAGATTAGTAAGTTAGCTTTTTGAAGGGAAATAGTATAGTGGCCGTGTAGCTCTTATACAATAGTGGAGGAGCTTGTATTGATATCTCAAACTCAAACTCTCATTACAATATGTCCAACATTGCCTATTTATAGGCTCCTATGGTTGGTGAAACATTTCACCTTTGTTCAGGAAACTTCTAGACTTTAATAGTCTAGATTTATCTAATTGTTACATTCTAGAGTATTCTAACATTTAACTAAAAGTGTCAAGATAATTCTAGAATATTTTACATTTATATGCTATATGTCTTAGTTCTTTCTAGTTATTTCTTAAAGCTACAATTGTGTAAACTTCTAGAATTTTGCAGCACATTCCGACACACGACAATGGCGAAAACTTGTTTGCCCTATCTTTCTGCCACCTTTCTTCTTTTAACTGTCTCCACTTTGGTGTCAGTAAATTCCCCAGACTCCTCACTCCATGACACTTTCCTTCGGTGCTTCACACAACACACACAAAAATCCTCAACCCAACTCTCCGACATTGTCTTAGCCAATACCAACCCCAAATTCCCCAGCGTGCTCCAAAACAACATCCGAAACGCGGCTTTCAACACCTCCTCCACGCTAAAGCCATTACTCATCGTCACTTCCATGGAAGAATCGCACGTCCAGGCCGCTGTAATATGATTACGAGGGTATCTCCTACATCTCCAAGGAGTGCAAGGCATGATTACGATGGTCTCTCATACATCTCCAAGGATCCCTTTATCCTCCTCGACATGTTCAACCTTCACACAGTCACGGTGGACATAAAAAACGAGGTTGCAGTGGCCCAAGCCGGTACACCGCTTGGGGAGGTTTATTTTAGGATCTGGGAAAAGAGTAAAGTTCATGGCTTCCCCGCATCGGTGTGTCCCAATGTTGGTGTGGGTGGCCATATCAGCGGAGAAGGGTACGGTAACATGTTGAGAAAATATGGCTTATCTGTTGATAACGTCATTGATGCACAAATTGTTAATGTCAAAGGAAATCTTTTAAACAGAAAAAACAATGGGAGAAGATCTATTCTGGGCTATTAGAGGAGGTGGAGGAGCGAGCTTTGGTGTCATATTGTCGTTTACTATTAAACTTGTTCCTGTGCCTGAAATGGTTACCGTTTTTCGCGTTGATAGGACTTTTGAGGAGAATGCCACTGATCTTGTGGTGCAGTGGCAGCAGGTGGCGCCAACCACTGATGACAGGCTTTTCATGAGGTTGTTATTGCAGCCCACGAGTTCCACGTTGTGAAGGGAGGGAACAGCATGAGAGCCTCGGTTGTGGCTTTGTTCCTCGGAGGGGCTAACAAGGTTGTGTAGATTTTGGAGAAGAAGTTTCCGCTTCTAGGGTTAAAGAAGGAGAATTGCACTGAGGTGAGTTGGATTGATTCGGTTCTATGGTGGGACGATGAGGAGAGTCTAAAAAATGGTGCCAAACCTGAAACCCTATTGGATCGACATCTCAACTTTGCTACTTTTCTTGAAAGAAAATCTGATTACGTTGAGCAAGCTATTTCAAGAGAAGGGTTGGACAGTATATTTAAGATGATTAAGTTGGGGAAAACGGGACTTGTTTTCAACCCTTATGGAGGGAAAATGGATGAGATTCCTCTTGATGCGACACCGTTTCCTCACCGTAAGGGGAACCTGTTTAAAGTCCAGTACTATGTGAACTGGGAAGATCCTTCACCTACTGCGGTTGAGAATTTTATGAATCAGGCTAGGAAGCTGTACAGTTTAATGACCCCTTTTGTGTCGAAGAATCCCAGAAGGGCCTTTTTGAATTATAGGGACATTGAGATTGGGGTTAACAGCTTTGGTAACAATAGCTTTCAAGAAGGGGAGGTTTATGGGATCAAGTACTTCAATGGCAATTTTCAGAGGCCCGTCATGGTTAAGAATGCGGTTGATCCTGAAAACTTTTTCAGGAATGAACAGAGTATTCCTGTAGGTCCGAGTAAAGCATAGTAGGCCTGAGCAGAAAATATTAATCTGTCTGAAACCGAAATATCCGAGAGGTAAAATAGGCTTAAGGACGGATCGGTTCGGATAGTGGGTATTTGCAAGTTGAAATAGTTGGTTAAAATGGTCGGATTCGGTTTCACTAAATTAAATCCGTCGGTGTCCAACCCAACCGAATATGTATATACAAGGGTAACAGCTAGCATGTGGCGTAGGTGTAGTGGTGCTTCAAAGTTCTATTTTTTTATAAAATTGCCACACTTTGCCTTCATTAATTGTGAGAATGCCACACTTTTATTTTTATATGTCAAAGTGGCACACTTTTAAAATGCAATGGGAAATCGGTTGCAGGGAACCCGATTTCCCTGTTATAATTTTTCTTGTTTTTAAAAAAGTTGCTGTGAGAAATCGGTTATTCAAAAATCGATTTCTCAACAGCTTTTTTTCTTCTTAAATTCAAATTTTCATTGTCTCTTTTTTTAATATTTGTTAAAAAAATTGTTTTAATAAATAATAATTAATATTTAACTAATAATTTCTTTTATGTTTTTAAATTGATGTTAAAAATTATTATTTAAAAATACATAGGATTTTTACCAATTTCTAAACAGTTTTTTTTTTAATTTTCGATTTTTCATTTTGTGGTTTTTTAACATTAGTTAAAAAATTATTCTAATGAATAATAATTAATATTTAATTAATAACTTCTTTTATTTTTTTCAAATGACATTAAAAATGGTTATTTAAAAATACATAGTTTTCTTTTTAAATTTTCGACTGAATTATTTAATGACAAATTAAAGTGAAAATATAGGTGACGAAAAAATAAATACATGAATTTTTTTTTTGATATATTGCTTAATTATCCAAACGCAATTTACATTAAAAAAGAAATTATTGTTGTAGAAGTTGCGGGCAATTTGTTTTTGGAATGTCCAACAGTTCGACAATGACCACATCTTTTTGGTTGGCCCTTTTCTCTTAGGTCCATCTCAGTGTGTATGCGAATTGATTTTGGGCGACCTTTGGAATTTCTTCACATTTTTGGATCAGGACACCATTCTTCTTCATCATATTTTGACCAATCTTCTTCGTCGGGTAGTAAGCTGAATGAACCATTGTACACGTTGAAAACATTTTCCAACTTGTACTGCGGAGCTATGTATGACCTGTGGTTGACGTGAACATGTGCGTATGCAGCTATGACATGCGAACAAGGCATGTGTATTGCCTGAAATTTACCACAGTCACACCTTTGTGCTTGCAAGAAAACCCTGGATCTTTTTGGTGGTCATCCCCCTTCGTGTGGGTTTAATGTTTCAAACACAACGAATGATTGATTATGTCGGTCAAATGTTTCAACTCGGTGAGAGGTAGATTTTGCAAATGCGTCATCCATGACCTTTTTGACAATTTCTCAATAATGGTGATCAGCTGACAACATTGCATGAGCTTCCCTTCCTACCTAGCAAATAGGTTCAATAACTTGAAATACGTTTCTTTGACCAACGATGTTATTGGCAAATTTTGTGTGCCCTTAAGTACTGAATTGATGGAGTCTGCAATGTTTGTTGTCATATGTCCCCATCGTCGACCTCCGTCAAACGCTTGAAGCCATTGTTCCTTAGGTATGCAGTCAAGCCAATTGGCAGCTTCTGCATTATTGCACCGGAGATCGTTGTAATAGTAGTGGAACATTGCTCTCTATCAATGCATATCCTAGGGAGTTGGACAATGTATAATGTCATATTTGTCAACATTAGACAATGCAAGAAAAAATTGTAACTTACATGTATTTGTTACCTACCCATTTTTACAACACATTTGCGTAGATCAGCTTTCTTGTATTTTCGCATGAAATTTTGTGCGATGTGTCTAATGCAAAACACATGCACTGTTTGATCTCCCCCCATCCACTGTCTTCTCAATTGTAAGCACTTTTGATAGCTTTGTGCCTATCTAAGATCAAACAGAGTCCACTTTGGGGTGTGACGTGTGTTCGTAATTTTTTCAGAAAGAAGAACCAAGCATCCGTTGTCTCACCTAAGACGACGACAAAGGCTATTGGTAATATGTGGTTGTTCCCGTCTTGAGCCACAACCACCAATAGAGTCCCGGTATATTTCCCGTACAACCAAGTTCCATCAACTAGAACAATTGGTTTGCAGTATGCAAACTCGTCGATGCATGGTTTGAATGTCCAGAAAAGTCGATGGAATCTTCTTTTGCCAGGAACCAAAACATCATTCTCTCGGACCGGGCGTGTTTGGTATTCAATGATTGTTCCATGAACATTCGCTTTTAATGCTTCAAGGCATTTTGGCAACAACTTGTAGGATTCCTCCCAATTGCCAAATGCCTCTGCCAACGCCTTTTGCTTAGCGTTCCATTATTTTGTCTAGGAAACGGTGTACCCCAATTCTTTTCTGATTGATTCAATTAGCAGTGGCACTGAAATTGTTGGATCTTTTACAACCAGTGGCCTGATGCGTTCAGCGATATTCTTTGAATCTAACTTTGTATGATCTTGAGAAAGCATTTGTGCTACACATGTGTGAGGATGGGGTAGCATTCGAATTTCCCACATTTTTTACCTTTTGCAAAAGTATGCCTTACAATACCAATTACATCCTTCTCTAGGACAGTAGGCAATTATTCTTTCTTTGACAGATTTCTAAACTTTGTACTCAACATGGTTGCTAATGTGGAATTATTTCATTGCATAATCTGTCGCTTTTTTATTTGGAAATTGTTGCCCAACAAAAAGAGTTCCCACCTTAGGTGGAATACTTTCTTGTTGCAGGAAGTGTTTGAACTCTCCATCATCATCTATCTGATTGAGGTTCAAATGAACCATGTGTGGAGGAGGGTTGTATGCACGTGGAGCAGCTGACGGGCCTACAGCTTGTTCATTGTTGTGGTGGTCGTCATTGTCATTGTCGTCGTTGTCATTAGCATGACGCATAAGCTCGTCGTCTTCATGTTCACTAAAAGGACCGATGTATTCTTGGTGAATGCCAGCCACTTTAGGTTGTTGTTGTTGTTGGACTGTTGGGGGTGGTTGCCTCCCTGTCATGTTGACTGGCCTGATGCAACTGCAGCTGAGTTTCATGAATATACAATGACTGGGGTGCCAAATGTTGGGTAGAATAATTTTCGGTCATTAGGAGTTGGGTATAGGAAGATGAAGCTTGTTCCCAATCAAAGGACTGGTTATTGGGTTCAGGTTTGGGGTAAGAGGGGGTAACCTCATAGTGTTGATCGGTGTAAGGAGCGTTTAAATCCAAAGGGTGGTAGGCTTTTGGTTGTGGTTTAGAGAATGTATTGTAAGATGAAAATTTTGGGTGAGAAGAATAATATCCATCAAAATAAAAGTTGGGTTGAGAACTTAGAGGCTCAGGAATATCCTCCAATGTTGCGTATACCTCTACGCTTCCAAGACAATGGTAATTGTCTTTAGTAAAGAACATGCATTGGACATCCTCGTCGTCTTTAAGGAGTGTCGATCTGTAGCTAATGTAACCACCTCTAATGGATAAAGGGTGTCGGAAATACACATCGGCAACCCTTTGGTTTGGTGCAATTTGGATTCATTGTTGAATCTTTTGTTTCAACTCTTGTAGCAACAAGCCCCGCCTCACTGTCATTCCCACTGGGTGAGGGCATCTATACAATGCGCCTACATTGTCATCAAAACTGATGTCGCCATTGTAATACATGAATACATATTGTCTCCTAGAACTGGCCATAATTTTGAAATGTAAAGTTGAAGGTTGAGGGAATAAAGGTTAAGTAGGAGTATATTTGAAAATTGAAAAGTTGTTGTAAACAAAACATAAGACTACTAATATTTATAGCCAATTGAACAATTGCCATTTGGTGCGTCAATTTGTTCGATACAATCTGGGCCGCTACTTTTTCTGCCATATAAGACGAAACTCTGTAAGATTCTCTGACGCATGAACAGTGTCATCGTTTGAATTGGTGCAACCTGGTGCATTGATTTGTTCGATGCAATCTAGGCCGCTACTTTTTCTGCCATATAAGATGAAACTCTGTAAGATTCTCTTATGCATGAATAGTTCCATCGTTTGAATTGGTGCTATCCGATGCCTCGATTTGTTCGGTGCAATTTGAGCCGCTACTTTTTCTGCCATATAAGACGAAACTCTATAAGATTCTCTGATGCATGAACAGTGTCATCGTTTGAATTGGTGTGATTGGGTGCGTCAAATTGTTCGATGCAATCTGGGCCACTACTTTTTCTGCCACATAAGACGAAACTCTGTAAGATTCTCTGATGCATGAACAATGTCATCGTTTGAATTGGTGTGATCTGGTGCTTCAAATTGTTCGATGCAATCTGAGCCGCTACTTTTTCTGCCACATAAGACGAAACTCTGTAAGATTTATTGATGCATGAATAGTGTCATCATTTAAATTGGTGCAATCTAGTGCGTCGATTTGTTCATTGCAACCTGAGTCGCTACTTTTTCTACCACAAGGACATAACTGATTAATCATTTACTAATGCCTATAAATATAGGTTGTGTAGATATTAGTCTACACACAACATTAAATCAACTATAGGTGGTGTAGTAAGTAGCTTGCACCTTGTTTTGCCACACCATGACTTCCTTCGTAACCCTTGCCTTTGTTTATTGCAACAGTCAAATAATTACTAATGAGCGCGTTTCAACATCATTTGTCAGCGATGACACAAGGTCAGTATACCTTCATCATGACATGACACTTGACGCCGTGAAAGAAGCCATCCAAAAAAAGGTTGGTGACGGCAGAGTAGTAACGAAGGTCTATTATCGATGTCCTATATCCACTGTTAGGAACTGTACACAATATAGGGTGTGGAAACTTGAAGATGACAAAGATGTACAAATGATGTTCTTTATGTTCACAGAACATCCTAACCTCATGTATGTTGAGTTGTACGCTAGTGTGGATAATACCCAACCACTACAAGAAATCCAACTGCAATTTGAACCAAGTGATTGGGACTCTATGGAGAAATATCTTGATTTAGCAATGAAACTTGAATGACTTTATGTAGAGGTTGTATTGACGTGTCACCTATGAGGAATGGCCCCACTATTTATGTTCCAAGTTTGTTTGTGTTCCTATTTATTATTATCATCAATGAATCTATCATAAATTAATTTTAATTATGCTAGTTATCAATGTATTATCTATTTGATTAATGTTCTACATTAATCAATGCTAAATTTTCCTTTTATGCATTCAAAAGAAAAACAGTTTTGCAGGATTTCCTGACACGTAATTAATAAAAGCGTAATTAATAAAAACATTAACATTAACCTTAATCAACATGATTAAAATTTTCATTTAACACATTATTGGACCAATTCACTGTGAATAATTGTTCACGTAGCACGAGTCCTTTTGTGGTTGAAAAAAGCAACGGCTCTCATCCATTTTTTTCACTATATATACAACGCATGAAATGATCCTAAATACATACACAAACGGAGTTCATTTCGTTATCATATATCCTTCTTTGACATTTACATTACCTTATTAACATTTAACAACCATGGAATACCAAAATGCACCTTTGCTTTGGAAACAATGTCTTTATAGATCTAGTCAAGTATCTAATACAGTAACCCTTGTTAAATATTTTTTATGTTATTCTTGAACGCATTTGTGAAAATATTGTATCTAATATCTTCATGTGGGTTTTGATTTTGCAGATAACGAATGATGATATTATTCAATCATATTATCATTCGATGCTAGCTCCAGATCTTAGAATTGAATCATTGTTGGCTAAGCTGGATTTGTTGAAGCCGCAAAAATTAGACATTTCAACATCGACAACATTTTGGTTACAACTTTGGTTGAGAGGTGGAGACCCGAATCACACACATTTCATCTTCCAATTGGAGAATGCATAATTACTTTGGAAGATGTTGCTCTCCAAATGGGTTTACGGGTCAATGGAAAAGCATTTACTGGCACAACTTACTTTGATTGGGAAGAAATATGCTCAGAATATTTGGGTATGCTTCCTCCAAAAGGGGATGCACTTATCGGCTCAACTCTAAAACTTAAATGGTTAAGAGAAAACATGTTGCCTCTGCCGGGAGAACCAACGCAACACCAATTAGAATCCCACTGTAGAGCATACTTTCTAGGTCTTATTAGCTGGGTATTGATGCCCGACAAGTTAGGTAACAGAGTTCACCTAATGTATCTACCTTTGTTAGTTGATTTGGAACGTGCTGGACACTATAGTTGGGGTTTTGCTTGTTTAGCACATATGTACAGAGAAATGTGCAGAGCAATTTATCCAAAATAAAAAAAAATGGGTGGATGTGCATTGTTGTTGCAATCTTGGGCATGGTATCACATGCCCTTCATTCAACCATAGGTCGAGCGTTAACTATCATATCCACTTGCAATTAGGTAAATAAATATTTTAACAAGGGGAGTGTTATTTCTCATTTAACAAAAAGCATTGGATCATTTTTTTGGAACTATTTTTTTTAAACAGATGGAGTGGCAGAGGACTACGTTTTACTGGAACCCCTCGTGGTGATGTCATACGCTACAGATTAAGATATGATATCATGAATAATGATGAGGTGAGGTTATATTAACTAGTTATATTAATTACGATTGTTATATTAACTTGTTATATTAACTTGTTATATTAATTATTTAAACACCAGTTACACTATTATTGAAAATACTAACCTAATTAATTTTTTGCAGTTCTTGTGGATGCCATATAGAGGGTTTGAGTAATTTTTGCCAAGACATGCATACAAGGATTCCCAACTATGGAGTGCTTGTGTCGTTTTAACTTCATTTGTAGTTGTAGTATGGCACCAAACTGACAGAGTCAAACTACAATTTGGACTATGGCAAGATATATCGAACCCACCGCATAATCTTGATAAACTGCATCAAATTGACATGAGAGGACACATCGACACAAATTGGAGGGATGAGCATGCACATTGGATTGCAATTTGGAGGGAACGACGAAACTACGTGCTAGTTGGCCAACCAATTCAAGGATGTCTTGAGCAAACCCAAGAATACATGGAATGGTTTCATGCAAATTCAAAGATTTTCCTATCACTCCATCGACAAATGCAACAAATACGACTTTCACGTAACTTATGCGTTCGCGAGATATCTCGTGCAACTCCACAAATGCCAACACAACAATGTTCAAGCTAGCCCAATGTACCTCCCCCACAAAGCCCACCAGTTGATAAAAACTTGCAGCATTAAGACCTGGATCCACCTCCCCATTCATTTGAATTCACTCCATTACAACAACCACTACCTCAACCTCAACAACATCTTGGGTATAGTCCTCACACTTTTGGAGCTAGCAAAGATGAGTTCATGAGTAACCTCATAGGTACTAACCTTAGAAACGCCAGAATCAGCTTATGCTTACATGCAGAGTATCTCCATTCCTTCGTTTGCATCTTTTGACCAAGTTGTTGCTGGAAGTTGTTCAACACCCGTTGTTGACAATTTTATAAATTACCAACCAACAACTCAAACAAATTTAAATGAAAATCTGAATGAGGTAATGCAAGACAATAAACTTGTTGTTCAAGAGGTGCAAGTTGAACCACAACAACATCCACAAATACGTCGAAATCCAAGACAAAACAGGCAAGCTCGAAGGTGTGGAACTGGTGGGCACAAGGGCCATTAAATATTGCATATGTGATTGTAATAACTATAATAATAATGTATGTGTTTCCCTTTTAGGACATCTATTAAGGTATGTTTTTCGATTTTAAGATTAGGCAAACTATTAACGTATGTATTTTGCATTTTAATATCTTATGACAAATAATGCTCCAACAATATGTTTGAGCAACACCCTCCTAGATTGTGTTTGTCTTTTGGAACTTCATGTGTAATCTTCTTTTTCTTGTTCAACAATAAAATTGTTCATTGCTAAATCTAAAAGTTTACTAAGTGCAAAAAGTAAATTTTACAATTTCCAGACACGATTTTCAACCTTTTCTAAACCAATTCAAGTCATGAAAGTTGTACCGTTGCATTCACCAACATGAAAACAATGTGAATGAATTATTGTTCATGCCAAATAAGTTCATATTCCTAAGCAAAAGAATGCAAAAATGACCATAAGGAAACTCTTAAAGTGCAAAAAGTGATTTTTTTTTAAGTTTTCGGGCATGGTTTTGAAGTTTTTTTTACCGATTCAAGTTGCGAAAGTTGTATCATTGCATTCACCAACATGAAAAAAATGTGAATGAATTATTGTTTGTACCAAATAAATTCATACTCCTAAGCAAAAGAATGCAAAAACTGACCATCAGGAAACTCTTAAAGTGTAAAAAGTGATTTTTTTTAAGTTTCCGGGCATGGTTTTGAAGTTTTTTTTTTACCGATTCAAGTTGTGAAAGTTGTACCGTTGCATTCACCAACACGAAAACAAAGCGAATGAATTATTGTTCGTACCAAGTAACTTCATATTCATAAGTAAAAGAATGCAAAAAGTGACACTCAGGAAAGTGTTAAAGTGCAAAAATCCATTTTTTTCTCAGTTTTTAGGCACGATTTTCAAATAACCTAAAATAACCTAATATTCATAAGCAAAAGAAAGCAATAACTAACCCTCAACAAACTGTTAAAGTGCAAAAAGTCTTTTTTTTCAATTTTCAGGCACGATTTTCAAGTTTTTTTTACCGATTAAAGTCGCCAAAGTTATACAATTAGATTCATCTACATGGAAAGTACGACAATGCATTATTATTCAAAAAAAAAAACTCAATCATAATAAAAAAAACATCAAAAACTTATCATAATGAAAACTTTTAAACATGTTCAAAATTCTATTTCACTCCAATTTAACAACTGAATTTAAAAAAAAGATAGAAAAGTAATTATTATTCATTAGAATAATTTTTAACAAATATTAATAAAAAATATTAACAAAAAAGACAAAATGAAAATTCGAATTTAAAAAAAAAAAGCTGTTGAGAAATCGATTTTTGAACAACCGATTTCTCACAGCAACTTTGTTAAAAACAAAAAAATTATAACAGGGAAATCGGGTTCCCTGTAACCGATTTCCCATTGCATTTTAAAAGTGTGGCACTTTGACATATAAAAACAAAAATGTGGCATTCTCACAATTAATGAAGGCGAAGTGTGGCAGTTCTATAAAAAGTCTCAAATCTAAAAACTGTTCAGTGTCTCACTCCATAATTAACATTTCAGATATCAATGCATCAGTAACATAGTTGTAAAACCCGGACCAGTCATCGACCCGGTCAAGGTACCAGGTCACTGGGTTAGTGGTTGAACCGGTGGGTCACTAGTTGAACCACATGAACCGGTCTATGTAAGATAAATATTAGAATAAATGTAATAATGTATATATATATATATATATATATATATATATATATATATATATATATATATATATATGTATATATTATGTTGTGTTTATTTAACTAACAATTGGAATAGCTTAGTGATTGATAATATGTAAGTTGAGTTCAAGAACACTGGTTTGATCCTAAACAGGTGCATTTTTACTTATTATTTTCCTTAGTATTTCGTAAAGCTGAGTACGTGAATGATTTTCGCATAAGTTCTACAAAATTGTTTTCTTGAGGAGGTGAGAATCTAATTTTTTTTAGTTGAAAAAATGTTTGACAGTAGTAAAAATACCACATTATTCTTATTTATATAATTTAATGTGGTAAATAAATAAGTTTTGTGAGAAAATTCTATTAAAAATAATCGTGAAGATGTTTAATTTCTAAAAACATAAAATATTTTTAAAATATTTATGACCAAACAAACATATTTTAATCATTCTTAAAAATCATGATTGTGGGAGTACCTGATTAATCAGGTTTAGTGAGATCTCTTCTTCCAACCACATTTTTTCCATCTGTAATGTTTGAATTTAAGACACTTTACTTAAAAAGACCGAACTCAGTTCTACACGAACAAACAACTTGCTAGTAAAATATTGTTTGAACACAAATTTGAAATAGCAAAAAGTTATTTCTTTAATTTTAGAATGTATTTTTGAGATGTGTGGATAAAAAAATTAAAAATTAAAAAGTGATAGAAATAATTATATATACGATGTTATATACTGTTATAATTGTTTTTTATGTTCAAATAATATAATATTAAAATCGCAGTATTTTTAGCTTGAATGCTTATGAACTAACTAACATCATTTACAAATTAAAAGGCTCCCATATTCTTCCAATAATCTCGATCCACCAACTTTTGCTTTTTAAGCTAGAGAATACTTCTTGTATTAAATTGAATTAATAGACCATATGTTAGAAAATTTGCTTAGCAGAATAGTCAAACTACACATGTGAGTACAATATTGTACTTACAATGATATATTTGATCAAGATTTTAAATTGCTATTGTAGTCTCGATTTTGTCATGATTTTTGATACTGAGAGAAATTACATATAAATGTAACTAATGTGGTTGTAATTGTAATTACAATATGGTCACAAAGATCAAACAAATCTGGACGTTATGTCTGAAATTACAGTTAATTAGGGACCATTTTTTGAAACCTTGTATATTATATACTTACTTTATTTATAAGAGAACAACATGTACGGAAGAGTTTAACATGCAAAACTTCTCAACATTAATAGTAGAGTGTTTATATTTGGACACCCTCAAATTTCAAACACCCGATCAACACCTCTAATTTCTCTCTATCTCTCTTCCTATCACATTATATCACCAATCAAATCAATCACTTATCTCTCCTCTCTCTATCTCTCTCAAGGTGTTGGACACTCAAGGGTGTCCAACAATCATTTTCCTTAATAGTAACTCAGGCCCAAGCTACCCGAATAAAAACGTGTTATATACTCAGAAACACCCATTGAGTAATAAACATAAGAGCAAAAAGATTCATAATATGTGTTGTAACACTGTGATTTTCTTAATTACACGATTAAGTGATTTTAATTATATTGCAAGAATAATTAAATTTATTTTATGTTGTTGAAAAATATAAATCGAGTAGATGATGTTTTATGTTGTCTGAGAGGTGGGTTGAGTTGTCTTGGGCTTTGGCTGGGGTTGGGCTTTAGTGAGAGGGGGCCAATTTCCTTCTTTCTCCCCTTTAGTAGTCAATACCCAAGAGAATCCCTCTTATTTTCTCTCAAACCCTAAGTGCTTTCTTCCTTTCTTCTCTCAAGAGCTCTCTTCTCTCTCATATTCTCCTCTACCCATAAGGGGATTCTCAAGAATGGGACTTGGTCTCCCTTAAAGACAAGTTGTTCTTCCCTTCTCCTTGAGTTTGTGACTCCATTGTTAGATGGTGAGCTATCTTTCTATCCCCTTTCTCATTTCCTTGAGTTAACCCATAATGGGTATTTGTGCAAACCATCATTTGTGTTGTTTTGGGTGGTATTTTTCATGGGTTTCGATGAGATGGTGTTGTTCTTGATGGAATCCCTTTTTTATGAGATGGTGTTGTTGAGCTCAAGGCTTTCTCAAGACTCAAGCTTGGATGTTCAAGAGGTAAGGGAAGCTCAACCACTTTTCTTGTTTTATGATGATTTAGAGTTTTGCCGATATGATTTTGAGTTGTTTGGCTTGAATCTTGGGTTTTTTTGTTGGGGGTTTAGTGTTTAGATGCTTAAGGGTTGATTATTGATATGTTTATTGTGAGTTTGGATGCTTGGGTAGCCATTAATGGGGTCAAAAGCTCAGATTTTTGAAGAAATTTTGCTGCAGAATTTGCAATTTTAGCTTAAGCTAAAATTTTTAGCTCAAGCTAAATTTCGGCGGAATTGGGTCTGCACGAATTTAGCTGAAGCCAAAATTTTTAGCTCAAGCTAAATTTTGATGGAATTGAGACTGCATAAATTTAGCTCAAGCTAAAATTTTTAGCTTAAGGTAACTTTTTGGCTTAAGCTAAATTTTCTAGCTTAAGCTAAATTAAGGCAGAATGTTTTATTTTACCCTTAATACTTTCTGAGGGTTTCCAAAACAGTTCCAAGTGCATATAAAGTGATGCTATCAGTTTTTATAATTATGTTAAAGTTAATTATAAGTTAATATCATGTAATTCATATTAATATGCGGTTTTGGTGAGGTGATTATAAGAATTCAAGGTGTGGAAGGTCTTACTTTGCTTAGGGAACTGAGGATGGGTTCATAAATGTGATGAGTACATGAATAGTGAATTAATGATATGATGGGTGTTATGTGATTGTTTGAGATATGATTATCGAAAGAGGAATGTAGATATTATTAATTTTATAAATGTTTAAACAAATGTAGTAAGTTTATCTTTGAGAGAATGTCTTTATTGTTGAGATTATCCTGTTATTAATTGATTGATATACATATATATTTTGATGAGATGATGATGATGAATGATATTTTTGTATTATAAATGTCTCTATATGTTGGAGGGTTAGCTATGTCCTTTGGGAAGGTTTTTATTGGAAAATGGTATACTTGGGAGGGTGAGTTCACATAAGAACTTCGGCCCACTAAAGCGACCCGGGGGTCTCGCCTAGTGGGATATCTTCCCAAGTATCACCCCTATGCTTTGACTCCGAATGACGTGTCGGAGTGTTGAGAACTACATTCCAAGAAGTTTAGTGACTCTTTTAGTGTATATAAGGAATGGATTTTTGTTGTGGATTGCTGTTATGGATTGTTGTTAGTGGTGAAACTTGGTTCCTTGATACAGACCATAAGTGAGATAGTGAGTAAGGAGGAACCGTATCTCAAACCTCAAGGAATCTAAGTTTGTGAGTAGACACGTAAGTTGAGGGTGCTTGGTGGGCCCTCAACCTAGTGCTGGAGGTTTTTGTGGTGGCTAATGCTGAATGGGCCTATAGAATAGATAGGTGGGCGAATCCCTATAGAGGTTAAGGTCTTTGCAAGCCTTACCGAGGTAAGCCATTACCCATACTCATGTATTTTTTATAAAACCACACTTTCTCCGCAGGATTAATCTGGGTCTCCCCGAATGGTCAGAGAGGCGACTATGTTAAAGGATGTACTTAGCTTAATCGCTCATGTGGTGTAAATATCCATGGAGTAGAGTCTGTCTTTGGTGTATATGATGATTGATAGACTCGTGATGATGATGGTTGATGGTTGATGCATGATGTTGATTCTTGATCTTGATTCATCATTATCCAAAATGAGATGCCCTGTTTATGTGAAATGAATGTTAGTATTTTATTTACTTTCAAATGCCATGATTTAAAGGTGATATAACTTATATAATTGTTATTTGTTGAGATTTTGAATTGTTTTAAGTATGTCTATTTTTGGTAAGCTTACCCTTGCATTGTAGCACATGTAGTTGTGACTGTGATGGTCTCGAACTTCGTGTTCGTGGGAGTAGATGGCTAGGAGTTGATTCTTTTCCTTGAAAGCATCGTTGATGGACATGCATGGACATGAAGATGCGGTCCCTTGTTTTCGCCTTTGATTAGTTTTATGTATAGTGTGGACCAGCTTATTGTTTAGGGAGTTTATCTTTTATAATACTATATATGTCTATATCGATGTGCGTAGGTTTGCTCTGATGTTGTATCTTTTGATAACATGTTGAAGTGCCATAAGGCACATGATTTTATTCAGTTGATCGTTTTCATAAGGTGTTATATCTTGAAGGTGTAAGTTTAACTTTTGGCTTTCAAAACGCGAAAAGTTCACAAGTATTTTCTTAAATAAATTAAATGAAGAGTTTGAAATAAATTAAAATAAAGTCTTCCACTTTGTTAGTTATCTAGTTATTATGTAGCGGCAACGGGTCGTTACATACGTAATTTTCCCCACCATACGTGGAATATTAATTAAAAAAATGTGTTTGGAATACTTTTCCTATGCCCCTAACATAAGTTGTATGTTTTTTTTGTACAAAGATCATATTGAGATTCGAACCGATGACCTTATGCATTCTATCCCAATCCCTTACCACTAGGCCAACCCTAATGAGTTAACAAAAGTCGTATGACTATCCAAGTGAAAGAGCAAAAGAAAACAAGAAAGAAAAGAACAAAGAAAATAAATGACAATCCGTACGCAGATGCCTAACTTATACCTCCAAACTTTTAAATTAAATGCTATAATAACCAAATCAATGGGCAAAGTATGACGGGCCTATAGCAACTATTCCTCATAGACTATACAAACAAAAATAAATAACAACCAACAAGAGCACTAATAAACTTGTGTGATATTTGTATTTCATTAAAATTAATTTTGCTACCTATGTTTTGGGTTAAATTGGGTTTAGAGAAGAAGTAACAAATGAATTGCTTTTCAAATCTTAATTTTTAATTGAAAACATTTATGAGAAATATTAAAAGACAACTTTTTATTTTAGCCAACTCTTCATTTCAACTATTATAAACTCTATTCCCTTTTCAATAATTATACATTTAAAAGTACTTTGATTAGTATTATCAAATTAAATTTCATTTCATCAAACATACTTTTTAATAAAAAAATATCCAAACATAAATAAGTTTGTATAAATTCATTTTTATCAAACTTAATTTTCAACATATTCTTTATTCAAACTTAGGTTGATAACATACACAAACTAGGCAATAGTCTTCGCTGTATGATTCTTTATTCAAACTTTAGGTTGATAACATGCACAGATTAACTAGGAAATATTCTTCACTGTATGATTCCCTATGCTTTGCAAGGAAGTACAGGGACACTTTGTTCGTTCCTGAAAAAGTTTTCCAGATCAACCTTTATCTTAATCTTCACAAGCCTCTTAAAATTGTCATTGAAGTACTTTGCCCCATAAACCTCCCCTTCCTGAAAGCTATTCTTACCAAAGCTGTTGACCCCAATATCAAGGTCCCTATAATTCAGTAAGGCACTTCTGGGATTCTTGGACACAAAAGGGGTCATGAAACTGTACAGCCTCTTAACCAGATTTGTGAAATTCTGAGCCACAAAAGGTGATGGATCATCCCAGTTCAGAGAGTACTGAATCTTGAACAGGTTCCCCTTGCGGTGAGGAAACGGCGTCGCATCACAAGGAATCTCAGCCATTTTCCCTCCATAAGGGTTGAAAACATGCCCTGTTTTCCCCAACTCAATCATCCTCTTAAATATACACTCCAACCCTTATCTTGAAATAGCATTCTGAACATAATCAGATTTTCTTTTAAGAAAACCAGCAGAGTTTAAATTCCGATCCAATAGGGTTTCAGGTTGGGCACCATTTTTTAAACTCTCGTCATCATTCCACCAGAGAACAGAATCAATCCAACACACCTCAGTGCAACTCTCTTTCCTTAACCCAAGAAGAGGAAACTCCTTCTCCAAAATCGACACAACCTCATTAGCCCCTCAGAGGAACAAAGCCACAACCGAGGCTCTAATGGTTTTCCCTCCCTTCACAACCTTGAAACTCACGGGATGCAATAACAGCCTCATGAAAAGCCTGTTATCAGTATTTGGCGCCACCTGATGCCACTGCACCACAAGGTCAGTGGCAGTGACATTTGTTTCCAGAGTATTCTCAACGCGAAAAATGGTAACCGTTTCTGGCACAGGAACAAGTTTAATAGTAAACGACAATATGACACCAAAACTTGCTCCTCCACCTCCTCTAATAGCCCAAAAGAGATCTTCCCCATTGTTTTTCTGTTGAGAAGATTTCCTTTCACATAAACAATTTGAGCGTCAATGATGTTATCAACAGATAAGCCATATTTTCTCAACATGTTACCGTATCCTCCTCCACTGATATGGCCACCAACACCAACAGTTGGACACACCCCAGCGGGGAAGCCATGAACTTTTACTCTTCTCCCAGATTCTGTAATAAACTTCCCCAAGCGTTGCACCAGCTTGGACCATGGCAACCTCGTTTTTTACGTCCACGGTGATTGTGCGAAGGTTGAACATGTCGAGGAGGATAAAGGGTTTCTTGGAGATGTAGGAGATACCCTCATAATCATGGCCACCACTCCTAATTTTGAGTTGAAGGTTGACGCTTTTGGCGCAGATTACAGCGGCCTGGACGTGCGATTCTTTGATGGGAGTGACGATGAGTAAGGGCTTTGGCGTGGAGGAGGTGTTGAAACGTGCGTTTCGGATGAGTTTTGGAGCACGGTGGGGAATTTGGGGCTGGTATTGGCGAAGACTACGTTGGAGAGCTGGGTTGAGCTTGCACAGTTTTGTGTGTGTTTGGTGAGACAGTGAAGGAATGTGTGGTGGAGTGAGGAATCTGGGGCTTGTGCTGACACCAAAGTGGAGACAGTTAGAAGAAGAAAAGCGGCAGAGAGAAAAGCCAAACAAGGTTTTGCCATTCTCGGTTGTGAATATGTGTGACAAGTGTTGGTGTGACTTTGGGGAGGGTGAGTGGGGTTTTATATATACACTACGAGAGGGAGTGTTTGGGACGTGTTAATTGGTTCACCTTTGCGCCTAACAGAACGTGAGAATTGTCATAAACGAGTTTTTCTTTTTATTGGAAGGGTATTTGGTGGAAACGTGGAATCTTCTTGTGATTTAATTGACTTTGTTCTTTTTGATCCGTTAATTGCCTTTGTTCTGATTATCAGTTATGACTTGTTCACATTTCAGAAGGAAAAGTTTAAAAAAATGGCTTTATTCGTTTTGGGATAATGAATTATGAATCAATTTAAATGATTTCCATATTATTGGATAAACTCATTAAAGTCGATGTTGAATTATCCGATAAATAGATCAGATAGAGAGCTACCTATGCTGTGCGTTAATGCATTGTGATGAGATAGGTATTGCTAGTTAAAGAATTCAAAAATAGAAAGCTTTTAATTGAAATTTACTTAGGAATATATTGAAAATCACATTAAAAGTTTACGACATTATTTTATAAAAAAATTATTTTAAATTTTTTAACTAATACTCTTATATATTGTTTGGTTTAAGGGAAATGGAGGGAAGGAGACAGATTTTTCTATATTATGATTGTTTGGTTTTATTTTTGGGAGGGGAATGAAGAGAAGCAAAATCCCTCTTCTAATTTTTGCTCCTCTCCAATATTGGGAGATTTGGAATGAAGGGAAAGAAGATTTAAAATATTTTAATTGAAATGACTAAAAGATCTCTATTTATGTAAATTTATTTTTCAAATCCCTTCCCCTTGTGAAACAAAAAATATGGTTAATTCCCCTCCCCTCTATTAAAATCTTTTCACTCCCCTCCCCCTCCTTTAAACCAAACAATTCGTTAAGGCATCGATTAAAATTTATTTATTTATTTTTATATAAAGTCACTTTGACTTATCATTAATGGATTAAAAAAAATAAAGTGTATAGTAATTAGTAAATATGTTTATATTTTTAAAATAATAAATATATTTACTTTTTATTTAATTTTTTTATAAAATTAAAAAAAATGAGGATTTAGCTTATATGTGCATGTATGCATATGCTTTAGCCTTAAAATTAACTAAAAAATACCAAAATTTCTAAACTAACGAGTCTTATAAAACCCCTAAAATGTTAAACTCGTACAATTAATTACAAAATTAAAACATTAAAAATATGTGCATGTTAAATTTTTTCAAAAGGATGAGATGTTATATATAACATCAGAAAAAAATTAATCAAGTTTATGTTTATTTTTTTCTTTTTTATATTTTCTTATTCATTGTTTTTTTAGTAATATATATGTATTAAAATTGCACCATTTTCAAATTAAATTTAATTATTTCATAATATTATAAATATAAGTATTACCCATTACACACACATATATTAAGGTTATTTGGAATTTTTTAATTGATGAAAATACATAATAAAATAATTTTTAAATAAATATAATTAATATACTTTTGATTGTTCATAAGCAAATTTTTTATGTATTAAAAAATTACATTTTATTTTGTATATTTATGACTTTGTAATTATATTTTAAATTTTATATATTTTTAATAAAGTTATAAAGATAACATTGTACATTTATAATTTTTTATAACAATCCTATGTTTTTATTCATCTTTAATTTTTTTATTTTAACTTGTAAGTTAAATTTATAATTAATGTTAGTCATTTCTTCTCTTTATAATAGAAAGGAAAATTAATATAAAAAAATAATATAAAATACTTTTTATTATTAATATTTCTAATTAAAATTATTATTATTATTATTATTATTATTATTATTATTATTATTATTATTATATATGTATAAACGATATTGAAAAGTGATATTATTATTAAGGCTTAAATATGTTTTTGATCCCTCAAATTTAGGTTATTTTTGTTTTTTATCTCCCAAATTGGCAAGACTGGTCTAATCTTCTTGCTTATTGGATAATTTAGTCTTCAACGGCGTTAATTTGGTCCCAAATTGTTAATGTTGTCAACTCCAATTGGATGGAATTGGCCAAATTGATGTATTTTTAAAAATTTGGGGACCAAATTGACACGTTTTAAAATTTAAGGACCAAATTGAAGTATTTTAAATAATTTGGAGACCAATTTGATAATTAAGCCTAATATTTAATACTTCTTCATAACATGATATCATCTTTTTATTTTATTTTAAGGTATTTAATCAATTTTTTTCTCTAAAAAATTCATTAAAGTTTCTCATCAAACTTCAAAATTTATCTTATTCTTTTATATTTTATTATTTTTATATTAATTTCAATTTAATATATTTGAATGGTAATTGATAAATAATAAATATATGCTATGTTTTAATTAAATAAAAAATTTTCTTTAAAATTTTAGTTAAACTCAACACATATAATATGTAAACAAATAGTTGGCCAATTGCAAGATGAATAGTGCCTGTATCTATATGGTAGATGTAAATGACCAAGTAGAAGCGAAGTGTTAATTAAAGAAAACGTTAAACAAATAGTCGGGCCAACCGGAAGAGAAGCGTTAAAAAAAAAAAAAACATTAATTAACAATTTTACAGTGAGTGGCTGAAAGCAAAGCTTTTTAATATAATCTAACGTTAAAAAAAAATGCAATTTAACATATAAATAAATTAGAGAGCAACGGTCATTTCCATATCTTTTTTACCTGGCTTACTTAAAATGAGAAAGAACCAGCTTTTGGGAGAAACAGTGCAATATTTAAATGAGTCTCAATCAATAATTTTTTTTTCCAAAAGTATAAATTAGGAGTGTTTTTTTTTTTTTTTTTTTTTTTTGAGAAGAGGAGTGTTTGTTATAGGGAAAGTTTTTAGCAGTTCTATTAATTTGAATTATTATTTAAAAATAACATTCTCAAAAAAAATTGTTTCTCAGAAATGATTTTCACCTAAGTTCCACAAAATTGTTTTCATGAGAAAGTGAGAATTTAATTTTTTTGAGTTGAAAAAATGTTTTACATTAATAAAAATACCACTTATTTCTATCATATTTTTATTTCTATCACTTATTATTACTGTAAAATATTATTTTACAGTAGTAATAAGTGATAGAAATAATTATATATGCGATGTTATATACAGTTATAATTGTTTTATTATGTTCAAATAATATAATTGATCCATATACATAATATGCTTCAGAGTCCGATGTTTTTATTAAAATCGCAATATTTTTAGCTTGAATGCTTTATGAACATAAACAAGGCTTCCATATTCTTCCAATATTGTACTTAAAAGACTTCCATTCGAGATTATTAAAAGGGCTTGAATCGCAATATTTTTAACTAACATCATTTACAAATTAAAAGGCTTCCATATTCTTCCAATAATCTCAATCCACCCACTTTTGCTTTTTAAGCTAGAGAATACTTCTTGTATTAAATTGAATGAATAGAGCATATGTTAGAAAATTTGCTTAGCAGAATAGTCAAACTAAACATGTGAATACAATATTGTGTACTTACGGTGATATGTTTGATCAAGATTTTAAATTGCTGTTGTAGTCTCGGTTTTATCATGATTTTTGATAGAGAGAAATTACATATAAACGCAACTGATGTGGTTGTAATTGTAATTACGTTACGGTCAAAAAGATCAAACAAATCTTGACGGTATGTCTGAAATTACAGTTTTTATTTTTGACGGTATGTCTGAAATTACAGTTAAGGACCATTTTTTGAAACCTCGTATATTATATATTTACTTTATTTATAGGAGAACAACATGTACGGAAGATTTTAACATGCAGAACTTCTCAACATCAATAGTAACTCAGGGCCCAGGCTACCCGAATAAAAACATGTTACTCAGAAACATTCATTGAGTAATAAACACAAGAGCAAAAAAAGTAAACTAATTACCATGATTGCTTATTATACTGCGCATATATATATATATATATATATATATAGTAGGATACATTGCCAAAGGATCATTGGTTGCCCTTCAAGGTTAAGGCTTACAACTATGACCTAACCAGTAGAACTAACATGAAGAGCACTCTTCTTTCTTTTGCTCCCTTGATGATTGCAAACGCTGTCCCATGATCTGAACTTGAGATTCATATTGACCTTGGCTGGAAGAAAGAAGAGTTAGTGCCTATAAAGTATAAACGTTTGCTGATGAGAGCAACGAGAAGGTGACAATAATTAAAGTTGCTCAAGTGAGGAAAACATGTTGGTTTTGTAAGTGGCTTTTGTAGGTGAAAGGGAAAGTGGAGGAAAGGATCTTCCTGGCATATGCCATACTCACTGCACTTTGTGTTTGCTTTTCTGTCATTCACTTTTTTATATATCTTTTTCTAACATAATTTGACATCTGCATTTTAGTTTAGGAATCTACCAAAAAATTCTCCCTAGTGACATTTATTTAGGGATGTCAATAGACCTAAATTGTAAATTCAATAGCTATCTGCTGAAATTATTCGTAATGGATCAAGAATTCAGGTTTGAATTAATATGAATAATTATTAAACAAAATTTTATAAATATTAGGCTTAAATGCAATTTTAGTCCCCACATTTTGTATAATCTATAATTTTGATCCCTCTGTTTTAAAATTGAGACATTTAGTCCCCCATATTTTGTATAATTCACAATTTTAGTCCCTTTATTTTAAAATTAAGACATTTAGACCCTCAATTTTATAAAATCCGTAATTTTAGTCTTTCTGTCAAATTGGAAGCATTGATTGCTAAGAGAATAACGTTAACTCTAATGTGACTCATATATAATAATGTGACACAAGATTATTTGTTTATTTATTTTTTAATTATTTTAAATACTGAGTAGATAAGATGATGAAAAATATTTTTTAAAAAAGATAAAATCATTTATTTTAATGGCTGAAGTAGTCGTGAGTCATAATATGAAAATCATGAGTCTTAATCATTTATTTTAAATTATTCCCACGTCATTGAAGCACATGTCATGTCATAGTGAACGTTAATCTTATAACGGTTAACGATTATAATTTGACAGAAGAACCAAAATCACGGATTTTACAAAATTAAGGGACTAAATGTCTTAATTTTAAAACATAGGGACTAAAATTGCGGATTATGCAAAATAAGGGGACTAAATGTCTCAATTTTAAAATAGAAGGGCTAAAATTACATAGTATCCAAAATATTAATGGGGTTCTCTATACTAGATAATAAAATCTCATCTAATAAGTGCAAGTGCATATATATATATATATATATATATATATATATATATATATATATATATATATATACTATCATCCAATAAAAATTTATCATGTATAATAAATTTGTTAATTTTTATAATAATTATCTTAAAAGTCATATTAAGAATAATTTTGATTCGTTGATAATATAAAATTTTTACATTAATAATTCATTTTTATTAAACTTTATATGCAATATTATAAATTAACATTTATTGTATTTTATAATTAGAATTAACAAAAATAATCTTTTTTAATTGAATTAGATGTTATATTTTTAAAAAAATAGTCATCTTTATAATTTAATTAAATATTAAAATAATATTTTTATTTTATTAGCTTATAAAAGGAAAAAAACACATTAAAATATTACTTTAATATTTTGACTAAAGTAAGCATAATGGTCTAAGTATAAATATATGAATACCCATTAATATAAGTACCAACACTAAAATAATCACTCGTTCTTTTACGGTCTAAATATGAACCATTTTTCTAAAATGAATATAAATATGATACAATTACTTCTAGGTAGGGGTGGAAATAGGCCAGGCGGCCCATCGGGGGCCTATAGCTTGGCCCGCCAAAGACTTGGCCTGGCCTGGCCCGTTTATTAAAAAGGCTAGGCTTAAGCTTTTTAAAAAGTCTTTTTAATTAAAAAGCCAGGCTTTAGGCTTTAAAAAAAGTCTATCAAGCCTCACAGGCTGGCCCATTTATATAATAATATATATAATATTATATATTTATATATATTACATTAATATAATATATAATATTTATATTTAATAGTCTTTAGAAAATATTGAATATTTTAAGTGATGAACAAAGCCCGTTAGCCTATTTAGGCTCATTGGCATAGTTAGGCTTATAGGCCTATTGACTTGTTTATAGGCCCTTCTGTAGAACAGGCCACGTAAACAGGTTTTCAGGCCAGGTCAGACTTTTAAATAGGCCAGGCTAAGATTTAAAAAAAGACCTGTAACAGGTAAATAGGCCAGACCCAGGCTTAGTAAATATGATGTAGGTCAGGTTCAGGTCCGCCAAAGCCTGGCCTGTTTCCACCCCTACTTCTAGGTCAAGAGGTGAGTTCAGGTGGTGGTTTTTTTTTTTCAACAAGTGCTTCTTAATTTCCCTATTTTAGACTCAATAATTATTAATGTTTTTGGTCTATGCTATTTTTGGACTCTAGTAAATCGGCCCATTTGAAACAACCAAGGCCCACTACAAGACTTGGACCTGACCCAGTAAGGCTGTAGTGCTCCGCAAACTAGGGTAGGGACAAATCCCTGGGCGCAAAGTTGATTTGGGTATCGTTACATGGGCAATTGCTTTCTGCACCTCCCTTTTTGCTTCCTGCACCCCATAAAAAACATAAGCTGACACAAATACCCTCCTGAACCCTAGTGCACCTCCCTCCTTCCTTCCTCCTCAGCGCCGCCACCTCCTTCCTCCTCACCACCGCACCTCCTTAATCTCTTCTCCTAAACAAAACCTGCAATAAATCCAACCAAAACACAAAAAGCAACAAAGAAGCCATACGCACTTCATCCCCACCCAACCTAAGCCACCCGTGAGCCCTCCATGCGCGTTTCTGTGAGGCTGGGTTCCCCACCGCGTCCCCCTCCAATGACCACTCCCAGGTGCACATGCAATACCGTACCTTCCAGTTCCTCTCCGGGTCCTTCGAGCCCCTCTCCCTCGACGTCGTCAACATCGACGGCCCCACTTTTGACGACCATTAAGACACCTTCACCCATAATTCCAAGACCCCACTCTCGACTGTGGGGCCCGTGGCTCCCCCATGAGCCACGACGACTAGAGGCTAGGAAGAATGAAACAGGCCTCGAAGGACCAAAGGGAGCTTAACGAGTGCGCATAGGGGTTTGAGGTGGGGAAGCTTAGCAGAATGATGGGGTCTGAGGCTAGGAACTACACCGAGGGTGCACTGAGGAGTTGAAATGCTGGTGAAAATTGAGAACTTGACTGCCACCCTATTCCAGAATAGTTATTCCGGAATATGATTTTTATATTCCGAAATAGGTATTCCGGATTACTTATCCCTCAGCGCATTTTTACATTTCTCAATCCGTAATACATACAAATATATTACGGATTGAGCAATCTGTAATAAATACAAATATTACAGATTGAGCAATCTGTAATATATTTGTATTACGGATTGAGCAATCCGTAACTATGAAACGATAACTTTATATCTCGAATTAAAAGGGTGAGGAGGTTGTGTCGGTGACGCAAATGCACGAGGGAAAGGATTAGTGGTGGCAGTGAGAAGGTATGATGCGGTGACGAGGAAGATGGAGAGAAGAAGATAATGAATGAGGGAAGAAGGGTAAGATGGGAACTTTATAAGTTTTAGGGGTGCACCAAGCAAAAAATGGGGTGCATAAAGAAATTGGCCGTTACATGTACTCTTTATTTGGATTACGAGCTAGAACCAATAGAGCTTCTCTGTATCAAGTATCCAGTCCACCTACCTTTTGAGGATTTTAAGGTCCTCTGGAGAATTTGGTGGCATTCATAGGTGGACTGTCCCCTCTCAATAATTATTTTTTCCATACACACTAGTCAAGATTCGAACCCCTGATCATGTGCTTAAGGAGTACAAGCCCCAGCCACTTAAACTAACCATTGTTGGTTTTATTAGAATTTGGATTGTACATAAAATAAAGGAACCAATATTGTAAAATTCAATTAAGTAAAATTGGTTATACATGAATATATATTATATTAATATTATATAACGCATTAGTTGATGGATTAATATATAAAACAATATAAATAAATCAAGATAAAGGTTTAAATTAATATATTTACCAAAAAAAAAAAGAAGTTTAAATCAATATAAATGAACCATGTTATCTGTCTTGTAAAATGTTAAATCAATATAAACGAACCGTGTTAAATTAATATATTTACCCAAAAAAAAAATGTTGCAGAAGCATGCAATATGACATTGTGTGTCCATATCATTCCAAAAGATGAAGCAATTTCCTTACTTGATGCAAATGCCCTAATAGAAGAAGTCAATGAACATTTCATTTGTTGATCAAGTCATCAATGATAATGAATATAGTGAAAATGATGAGTTTTTAGATGAAGATGAGGAATTAAATGATTCAAATTCAAATAGTGATAAGAGAAATAGTTTATCAATACGTATGCTGAATGTAGCTTTGTAGAAAGTGTATATAGTTAGTAATCGTGCCTTTAATTTGTAATTACACAAACAATTATAAGTTCATTTGTTATTGCTACAAGTTTTAGATATATGTCTTTTCTTTATCATATCTAATTTACAATACTAAATGAGTACTACTGTTCAAACAATGGTGATTTGTTAAATATTAATAATAATAAGACAATGTTATGTGTAGATATCTTAACATAACAATCTGAGACAGAGGAGCAAGATGTGGTTGAGGGAGAAGTTGCACTATTGGTCCACTACAACCTTCTCAATTATGCACTACTTTGCCACCACCACCATATACTTGCTTCCCATGTATGTGTTAAATTTTGCTGGTATGTTTGGTTTCCCCAAATTAGATAGAAATTAAATTACCTACAAAATAAATTCAAATTGGACAGATTTTATCAACTATAAATTACCTATTGTACTACTCGAACTTGGCACTCTACCGAGTACCTGACCTAGCCGAGTAGAATGATTTTACTTAGACCAATGGAGTTTTAACGAAAAATATATCTTACTATAAAATAAGATATAGGAAGATCAAGGCACAAGATCATGATAGAAGATAAGACTATCTCTATCATGAGTTACGAGATTTGAGGAGATTTGATAGGAAAATAACCCTATCCAATCTATCTCTTTATACTCTATAAATACAACAATACTCAATCGAATCAAGGTACGAAATTCTACTCCCAATTGTGATATCTGTCTCCTACCTCTACGCCTCTAACTTGAATGTCGGAGTGTCTTTGCAGGTACACCCCCCATCATTCACGGAGAAGAACCCAACGGCGCCACTGCATCGGAATACTTACCAATTCCTGTAAGAACATTTGGTGCCCACCATGGGGCTCGGTGAAACTTTTCCCAGCCACACCGATCAATGTGAAACGATCACAATGGCAGCAAACCAAGGCAAAATAGCAAACCACGGAAAGCGACCACAGGAGCTGGAAACCCTAACTAAGGGAACACCAGCACAGGGGATACCCAAGAAGGTAACCCCCAATAATGTGGCGCCCATCCCGCGTCAGGCGCTTGAGAATCACCCATTGATCCAAGCCCTGCAAAGGGAGGTGAACACGCTGAAACAAAACAACACAAAGAAGATAGAGGATTTCCACAGACCGAACAACCAGATCGAACAGAACTGGACGACCGCCCACACGACCGCCCACGGACAAGTTGATCGAACAGAATGGGACAACACCACCTGAAGCGAGGCAGACCGAACAACAACCTACATGGAATCCAGGCCAATGTCCGCCTCGCGCACGGTCCCAAGATGTAACATAATGCCAGAGACAACAAGACGACACCCATTCGTAGATGGCATTATGGAAACGCCACTACCGGCCAGGTGGAAACCCCTGTCTGTGGACCATTATGACTGCCTTACGGACCTAGACGAACACATCGACGTGTTCGTCACGCAGGTCAACCTCTACACAAATGACGATGCCATCATGTGCCGCGTCTTCCCGACCACATTGAAGGGGGAAACTTTGAATTGGTACACGCGCCTCCCACCACACTCGATTGATTCCTTCGCCACCCTGGTTGCTCGCTTCGGCGCCCAATACGCCACGAGTCGACCTCACCATTTAACAGCAGTGGCATTAGCCAACATCCAGCAAGAGGACAATGAGTCACTTAGGGACTTCATGGAGAGATTTGCTGAAGCCTCAGTAAAAATCTGAGACCTGAATCCTCAAGTAGTGCTAACCGCCATGCTGATGGTATTGAAATCCGGACCCTTCTCGGACAGCCTTTGCAAGAAGCCGCCACATGACATGGACGAACTCAGGGCAAGAGCGGCAGACTACATTCAGATGGAAGAGATGACAAATTTCTGAGAACACGTCAGAGGCGAATCCCATAAGAAACATGAGGAACGTGACAAAACAGGAACAAGCCGAGAGCGAACTTCTAACGGCATATCCAGGGCTGAGAAGTTGCCTCGTGCAAGATTTACTCACTATACTCCCCTAATAGAAAGCAGAAGTCGGGTCCTGGAAGAAGCCTGTAGTGCTGAACTGATCAGTTTGCCTACTCGAAACCAGTTCCCAGAAAAAGCAGATAGGGCCAAGTTCTACCGATACCATCTAGTGCACGGATATACCACCGAAGACTGTACCACTTTAAAAGATAAGATTGAAAAACTTATACAAGAAGGTAAACTACGACATTTTATCAAAGACGACAGCCGAAAGTCTGAGCGAGGACGAATCCAAGATAAGGGAGAAGATCACGACAGAAAATCCCGGTGAACCGAAGAGACCCGCCAAGAGCAACCGACTAACCCTCCCGAGATGCGACTTCGCGGCGTTATCAACACGATAGAAGGAGGATTCGTCAAGGGAGGAAGCTCGAGCTTGGCGAGGAAAAGACACCTACGTGGCATCAGGTCAATCAACTCAGCTTCTATAAGACCAAGAGCACCGAGAAGCATGCCACCTATAACGTTCACTGATGCAGACTTTGAAGACATAGAACCCAACCATGACGACCCAGTGGTCGTTAAGGTTGAGGTCGCCAATTTCCTAGTATGCAAGGTCCTGGTAGACCAAGGCAGCTCGGTGGACATCCTATACTGGTCCACTTTTAGACATCCCCAAGAGCAAGATACAGCCGTACATCGAACAACTAATCAATTTTTCAGGTGAAAAAGTGGATACTAGAGGCTACATTGACCTCCTCACCACCTTCAGGGATGAAGAAAAAGGATCCAAGACCATTACAGTCAGGTACCTCTTAGTCAACGCCCTCACTTCATATAACATTCTTATAGGCAGACCTGTACTCAATGAGTTAGGAGCAGTGATCTCGACTCCTCATCTGGCGATGAAGTTCCCCAACTCGGAAGGAGAAATAGTGACAGTAAAAGTTGATCAAGAAACAACCTGTGAATGCTACTTAGAAAGTCTAAGGATAACCAGCAGCAAAAAGGTTCCAGAACCAAGGGTGAAGCATGTAGCATGCACTCGCTCATGGTACAACCAATGGAGGAGGCCGATCTCGACCTCAGGGAGGGTGAACCGAGAGCAGAACCCACAAAGGAGGTAAAATCCTTCCAGTTAGGAAGAGGAGAGCAATGCACGAAGCTGGGGACTCAGCTAGGGATGGAAATAGGCCGAGTCAAGCTAGGCTTTGCTAGCCTAAGCCTGACCTTAGTTAAAAGTACATGGCCTGAGCCTGGTCTATTTACCCGTTAAAGGCTTTTTTAAGGGCCTGGACCTGGCCTATATAAAAGCCTGGCCCGGCCTATAAGCCTATTTAAGGGGCCTAGTTTGCAATAATTTAACACCAAGATTGAGGTAAAAATATGAATGTCAAGCTTTATAAGAATCAAATCTAACATATTTAAACATATTTTTAAGGTTTAATATAACATTTATGATAACTTATTTAAAACTATATTTTGAAACAAGACAAATTTATTTTCCAATAAACTTAATTATAAGCTTTAGTTTGATTCTTTATGTAGATCAACATGATTATCATTTAAAAAGACAAATACATGTAAGATTTTAATGTATCATAAAAAATTTAATATAATAATAACACTAACAATGAATATTTATTTATGATTTTTTAAATAGGCCAACCTATTAGGCCTAAAAGGCTTATTGAATGGCCTAGGGCCTGACCTGTTTAACTAAATAGGCTTTACTAAAAGCCTTGGCCTGGCCTATTTTCTGAAAAGGCCTGGCTTGGCCTGGGCCTGATGTAGGCTAGGCCATAGGTCCCTGTTGAGCGGCCTGGCCTATTTCCACCCCTAGACTCAGCTAACTCGTGAAATTGAGAGTGCAATTGCCCAAGTATTGTTAAACAATGCCGACCTGTTCGCATGGTCAGCCGCTGGCATGCCTGGAATAGACCCAAGCTTCCACTGTCACAAATTTGCCATCTGCCCAAAGGCCAAGCCAATCCTCGAAAAGAAGAGAAAACTTGGGGCCGAGAGAGGAAAGACGGTCAAAGGAGAAACTGAAAAGCTACTTAGCGCTGGTTTCATAAGAGAAGTACATTATACCACATGGCTTGCGAACATCGTGATGGTAAAGAAAGCAAACGGCAAGTGGAGGATGTGCACTGACTACACAGACCTTAATAAATAATAAAGCATACCCCAAAGGCTCATACCCACTGCCGAGTATTGACAGATTGGTGGACGGAGCATCTGGCTATCCCATCCTGAGTTTCTTGGACGCGTATTCTGGTTACAACTAGATACCCATGTTCCCATCAGATGAGGAGAAAACAACATTCATAACTGATACGGCTAACTACTGCTACACGGTAATGCCATTCGGATTAAAGAATGTAGGCGCAACATTCCAGCGTTTAATGGACAAGATTTTCGCATATCAACTTGGACAAAATCTAGAAGTCTACGTAGATGACATGGTAGTCAAAAGCCGAGACCCGAACTCGCATTTAGGAGACTTAGCCGAGATATTTGGAGAGATCAGAAAACACAATATGAAGCTAAACCCAGAAAAGTACTTATTTGGAGTACAAGTTGGAAAATTCTTAGGCTTCTTGCTCACACATAGAGTCATAGAAACCAACCCGGAGAAATGCATAGCTATCATAAACATGAGAAGCCCGAGTAATATGAAGGAAGTACAAAGGTTAATTGGAAGGTTGGCATCCCTATCCCGTTTCTTGCCGAAAGCAGCGGAAGTAGCTAGACCCTTTTTTCAACTCCTCAAGAAGCAACAGATATTTGAATGGAGTGAAAAGTGTGAAGCGAATTTTCTAAAATTGAAAACACTACTCACCTCACCACCAATCCTAACACGACCTGAACCAGGTAAAGAATTAGTACTATACCTAGCAGTCTCGGGGGACGCGATCAGCTCGGTCATTATCCAAGAACAAAATCAAACGCAAACACTAGTCTACTACGTAAGCCGAGTGCTAAAAGATGCTGAAACAAGGTACCAGATGATCGAAAAGTTAGCACTAGCCCTGGTTACTTCAGCACAATGGCTATGACCATACTTTCAAAGCCACCAAATGGTGGTACGAACAGACCACCTAATACAACAAGTGTTGAGGAAGCCGGAACTTGCTGGAAGAATGATAGCCTGGTCAGTCGAACTATTAGAATTCGACATCAAGTATGAGCTGAGAGGACCCATCAAAGCCTAATGCCTACCCGACTTCATCACAGAACTAACACCAGTAGAAGAGGCACCCTCTCCATGGTGGACCCTCTACGTGGATGGTTCCTCGAACGTCAAGGTCAGCGGAGCAGGCGTCATAATTTAAAGTCGCGAAGGGATTGTTTTAGAACAATCACTAAGATTAGACTTCGATGCATCTAACAACCAAACCGAGTATGAAGCCTTGTTAGCCGAACTGAAACTTGCTAAAGAAGTTGGGGCAAAGCACCTTAGATGCTGGAGCGACTCAAAACTAGTCACAGGGCAAATGAACGGATCCTATCAAACAAAGGACCCCAAGATGACAAGGTACTATCACTTGGCTTCCCAATTGAAGAACGAATTCACTAAGTTCGAACTCAACCATATCCTAAGAGAGCAGAACGAAAGAGTCGACCTGCTATCAAAATTAGCAAGCACAAAGAAGAAAGGACAACACCGAACTGTTATACAGGAGACGATATCCGCTCCAAGTATTGACAAAGAAGTTTCCAATATCAACCCGACAGACTGAGAGTGGATGACGGAGGTATGGAACTTCCTGAAAGGAGGAACCCTCCCTGAAAATTGAGAGGAAGCCAGAAAGATCAGAAGAAGGGCAATTTACTATGTGATAGAAGGAGAAGACCTTTATAGAAGAGGCTTCACCGCACCACTGCTGAAATGCATTACGAAGACACAGGTCGAATACGTGGTAAATGAGATGCATAGAGGAATATGTGGAATGCACTCAAGAGAAAAAGCCATGGCCACCCGAGTCTTACGAGCCGGATACTACTGGCCGACAATGCGCCACGACTGTGCTGAGTACGTAAGAATATGTGAAGAGTGCCAGAGACATGACAACATATCTCACTTACCAGCAGAAGAACTTCACAACGTCATGGCACCATGGCCCTTCGCCATGTGGGGAGTGGATATCTTAGGACCATTCCCACTTACTAAAGGACAGGTCAAATTCCTCCTGGTCGGAATCGACTACTTCACAAAGTGGATCGAAGCCGAATCCTTGGCCACCATTACAGTCAACAACGTACAAAAATTCATATGGAAAAACATCATATGTCGATTTGGCATCCCCCACTCAATAGTATCTGACAATGGAAGACAGTTCGTCGAAAAGAACCTAACTTATCTATCAAATAACTAAAAAAATTTAAATATTGGCTACGAATTAGCTAAGATTATTATTATTTTAATTAATTTGATACTCATTTCATTTTACGACGACGACCAATTTTGTAATTATTCCGTAACTATTTTGTTTGCTAAAAACTAACTAAGAATTAACTATTAATTTTGTTATAACAAATTCTACAATTTCTATAATGTTATCATTTTTTTTGTCAGTTTTTTGTATATTCGGCTTCATTGATGTAGTTTAAACAGACACTATCTTATACACTTCTTTTTCTTCAAAAAAAAAATCTTATACACTTCTTCCTTCTCTAACTTATATAATTGAATATATTGTTTTAGTTATATATATATATATATATATATATATATATATATATATATATATATATATATAAGTTTAATCATTTATTTAGTTCTTTCCATAAAGAATAAAATAAAATAAAACTCAAGTGTTTAGTTGCTCCACCTCCACTTTTTAAGTAATTCAAACGTTGGCATGTTTGATGATTTTACATGTAATAATATTCCTTGATAATGATAATATACAATATAGTTTTTACCCTAAACAGATGGCTGCCTCAGTGGCGTATGTGTCCATATCCATGGTCATGTCAAAACCGGTAAATTTTCTTGCTACAATAACATTTAGCATATAAAACTCTTGGATGTCGTTAGCTAATTCACTATTTCCACAGGTGATGATGAGGAAATTTCGTTCAATTTGTTAAGAGATCAATCAGTCATGCCTTCGTAGCAGACTACTAGCAATGGCGAATTATTCAAATGTGTCCAACTGTCCATTTAACGGGACACGTCGTCAAATGAGCTGCCATAGGAGCAAATGCTAAGAAATTACTTATTGATGAATGTTTCCCCTAAATTATTGGGAGTTCATTGCGTACATTCATTTAAATATTTAAAATGTTGACTTATCCTAATTTGTTGTACCTAGCTATTAGTTTTTTCGACGCAACACTATTAGTTTGACTTGTTATAAATAAAATTAAATATATTTTTAGTCTTTTAAATTTAGAGCATTTTGTGTACCAAAAAAAAATTTATATGTACCAAAAAAAATTTTAGAGCATTTTTAATTTTGATTTTTCAATTAAAAATTTGTTCTTTTTAGTCCGACTGAGAGGCTAACCCACCAAAATATATAAAAAAAAAAAAGAGAATATTTTTAAAAATTATAAAAACCAAAAGGTTTATTAAAGAAAATAATGTTAGTTTTTTTGCTAGTTACTATGCCTTTCACACCTTCACAGCTTCACTTGATAGTTTTTAGAGAAATGCTATTTCCTCCGAACAAAACAAGCGGAATTTTCCTCCTACTCACTCAAAAGTGACACCTGTTTACTATTTACATGCTTTTTAAGTTTTTTCTTTTTTTTCCGAACTTACCCCTCATACTCCGTGGTGAGTGTAAACCTAAAGACATCTTTATCTCTGTCTCTTTCTCTCACTTCTCACATAAATTTTTTACTGAGAACAAATTTAAGAAACACGTTCAAAGACTCCAGAAAAGAGATGGAATGCCATTCTCAATACTCCACTAATATTCCATATGAACAAGGTGGCTTCTTTTTTCTTTTTTTCGTTTTTCCTAGCCTACACACACTCACAGCGGAAGCCAAGAGAGAGGAAGAAGATTTTTATTTCACCCAAATAAATTGATTCACCGATCATACATAATCAACTTACAGTCCCGAAACTTTTATAAACAACTTACAGCTATACTTAATGACCAGAGGCAAAACGGCGGCGGTGCAAAAGAACTTGAGCGGTGCAGTGCAATAAACCCATACTTAATAAACCTTTCGCTCTTTGATTTTGCAGTACTAATAAACCTTTTTGCATTTGCAATTTGCTGTATTTTACCAATGTATATACCGGGTTGATCAAGGAAAAATTCAAGGTGCACAATATGTAATTAGTTGAAGAACTTAATACCTGCACTACCGAGTATTTCTCATATTTTGTAGTCTTTAGAATTTTATTTTTTTTGCTGTAAAAAAAAGAATTTTCTTTTTTTTTATTTCCCGATTTTGTAGTCTTTAGAATTAGTTGGTGCTATTCAAAGGCTATATACCGCAAGACATGGAATAATCTTTAGTTTTTTTATTTTAAGATTTTGTTCGTGTTCTTCAATATCAAAAGCAAAGATAGCTCTGTGAGATTGTGGACAAAAATAAAAATTTGTAGATGAGACTGTGTTCAGAACAAAAGCCGATGAGAGAGGGTCATTGGAAAGAGAAAAAGTAAATTGAATAAATATTTTTTAATCAAATCAGTATACACTTTTCAACTTTTTAGTGCATGTTTGGAAAACCAGTGGATGCCCCCTCAAACGTACGTCGTTAAGTCCAAAAGTATCAAAGAAGATGCTTTTGCAAACCTAGGTTTGGCATCTCCAATCGGAGACCCAAACATGCACTTAGTTGTTCGGATGATAATTCAGCTTGTTTCTTTCGGAGGAAATAGCATTACTCTTTCATTTAAAATCAATAAAATAAAAAGTTAAATATATAAAACAATCGGTTTGATAAATGTTGTGAAGGGAAACATTTCTTCTAATAGATGTTGCGGAGGCTGAGGTAACATTTCCTTTGATAAATGTTATAAAATCCCTTTATTACTAACATTTGCTAAAATGTAATTAAATAAATGTTGCTAAAAGCCTTATATCCAGTAGTGTAAAATTAGCTTAAGGAAAAGTTCATTTTTTTTCTTATTTTTTTTTCTTAAAAGTGTTTCTATAAAGGCTTATCAAATTTAGCATTCTAGAAAATAGGAATTACATAAGCGTGACAATTTACATGGTTAAGACACCACAAATCTACTTACTATAAGTGATCGAATTAGTTTGACTTCCTCCGGATCAAATATAATACTTGAAAATTCATTAAGCAGTTATCTTAAGTTGAGCATAAATATGCTTCTTCCAATTAACTAATATAGATAATTAGATACAAATCCACTTCAATATCGGAATCTCTATTTTAGCCCGAATGATTCTGCAACTAGCATTTGGTATTACCATTTTGATAATATGGCCTATACATTCTCTGGCATCTGCACAAGACCGGATCATAGCAAAACCTGCTTGTAATTCAACATGTGGAGGTGTTTCCATCCCTTATCCTTTTGGAATGAAAGATCCGAAATGCTACTTAGACGGGTGGTTTGAAATAGAATGCAGAGATACTTCTCAAGGTCAAAAACCTTATCTGAACCTTTAAATCTGGAGGTGAAATCCATTAATGAGGTCCTAGGCTTGGTTAATATCATGAATCCAATTTACCGTTGGAACTGCCCAAGCAAAAGAGCCAAGCCGGCAATAATAAACCTAAGAGGAAGCCCTTTGGTGTATTCCCAGGAGAGGAACAAATTTGTGGCCGTTAATAAATATAGATTTAGGTCTTATATATATGAATAAACTTAAGTACTTTTAAGAAAAGAAAATATAAAGAATTTTTTCCTTATAAATTAAAATTAGCTATTCATAAATTAAAATAAGCTTTTAGATAAACTAATATAGGAGAACTTTTATGAATTATCTTATGCATAAGTTTATTTTTGTCCTTAAAAAAAATTTAATTTAATTTATGAAAGAAATTTGTTTTATTTTTACAGTTTATTTTTTTTAAGTGCTTATGGAAAAATTTGTCCAAATATAGTATTATAGTCCCAGGATCGTTAGCTAGAGCCTTGTGAATTTGCATTTAGTTAATACTTATTAGTCTTAATTATCAATTTGGTCCCTTTATTTATTTAGAATGTCCAATTAGGTACTTCTACTTTTGAAAGTTTCAATCAGGTCCTTTATTTTTTAAAATGCTTCAATGTGGTCCTTTCATGCCTCAATGTGGTCCTTTCATGCCTCAATGTGGTCCTTTTTAAAAATGTCTCAATGTGATCCTTTCTATTGGAATTTGCAACTTAATATCTTCAGCCTCAATTTGACAGAAACGATTAGATTCAGACATTTTTAAAAAATAAAGGACTACATTGAGGCATTTTAAAAAAAATAAAATTCATTAAAACTTTCAGAAATAAAATGACCAAATTGATAATTAAGCCCACTTATTAATACATGTGCATGCACATCAATTTTTGTAGTCAACAAATTATAATCCCCAAATTTATTGTGACAAATTGTGTAGGAGTTTCGTGAAGTCTCGGATCTATTATTTTTCTCCTTGGTCTATGGTTGTTGTATAAAGCTGTAAGGAAGAGAGTGATAAAGAAACGCAAAAAAAATTTCTTCAAAAAAAATGGTGGTTTGTTGTTACAACAGAGAATGTCATCTAATGAAGTTAATGTGGACAAAGTTATTCTCTTCAGCTTAGATGATTTAGAGAAAGCCACTGACCACTTTAACATGAACAGAGTTCTTGGAAAGGGAGGCCAAGGTACTGTTTACAAAGGCATGCTAGTAGATGGTAGAATTGTTGCAGTGAAAAAGTTTAAGGTGGAAGGAAACGTTGAAGAATTCATCAATGAGTTCGTCGTTCTTTCACAAATTAACAATAGAAATGTGGATGTTGTTTGGAGACAGTATTAGAGTTTCAGAGAGAAAGAATAAAATTGAGAGAGAAAATATCAAGTACATTATTACTCACTTAACAAAGGGTTACAAAGGTGTATTTATATACTCAGCTGTCTTCATGACAGCTGTTATAACAGACTCACTAACTATCTTAACAGTTTACTTAGCTAGCTATGTTAGATTGCAGTTGAATAACTGCATCTATTACATTATACTCTAATACCCCCCTTCAAACTCAAGGTGGTTGAGGGTTTGAAAAAGCTTCAATCACATTGAGTTTGCTTATGAGAAATAGAAATCTCTGTGGAGATAATGGCTTTGTTAGAGCATCTGCCCATTGGTCAAGAGCAGGTATATGTTGAACAAGAAGTTGTTTAGCTAAGACTTTTTCCCGAACAAAAAATACATCAATTTCCATATGCTTAGTCCTGGTATGTAGAACAGGATTGTGAGCTAAGGCTACTGCACTCTGATTATCACAGAAAACCTGTGGAGTGGTGAATAGAACACCAAGTTCTGTTAACAGAGTTTGAATCCATAAAATTTCAGCTGTTGCTTAGGCTAGACTTTTGTACTCTGCCTCAGTACTTGAGCGAGCTACCACTTTTTGCTTGCGAGACCACCAGGAGACAAGATTTGGTTCGAAAAATATAGCAACACCTAATGTAGACCTGCGATCATCAGGATCTGAGGCCCAATCTTCATCACATAATGCCTGAATAGTGAACAGTTTGGCCAAGGAGGCAGACTTAAGATGAAGACCATAATTGACAATCCCTTTAAGATACGGTAGAATTCTTTTAACTGCTACCCAATGAGACTCAAGAGGATTTGCCATGAATTGGCAAACTTTGTTTACTGCAAAGCTTATCTCAGGTCTAGTAATAGTTGTGTACTGTAAAGCTCCAACAACAGAACAATACATAGTAGGGTCAGGGAACAAGTCTGAGCCAGATTTTGTGAGTTTACAGGTTGAAGTCATAGGTGAAGAGATAGGTTGAGCTTCAAGCATTTTTGTTTTCTGAAGTAAATCTTTAATGTATTTCCCTTGAGTGAGGAGTAGAGAACCATCATTCATAGGTTTGACTTCAATTCCAAGGAAGTAATCTAGCTTTCCAAGCTGTTTAAGAAAGAAGGTAGAATGAAGTCTGGTTGTGAGCTGTTGAATTAGTTCATTAGAACTGCCTGTGGTGATGATATCATCAACATAAACCAAAAGATAAATAGTCTAAAAATTAGCTTTGTATACAAACAATGAAGGATCACATTTACTGTCTTTAAAGCCAAACTAAATCAATGTGGACTGTAGATGATCAAACCATTGTCTTGGTGCTTGTTTAAGCCCAAAGAGAGCTTTATTGAGCTTGCAAACTAGAAAAGTATCTAAACTTTCAAAACCTGGGGATTGGGTCATATAAATTGTTTAAGAAAGAAAGCCATTAAGAAAGGCATTGTTGACATCTAATTGAAACAAATCCCACTTATTTGTTAGGGAAAGAGTTAAGATAAGCCGAATAGTAACAGGTTTAATCACTGGAGAGAACATTTCATGAAAATCAAACCCATGAACTTGATGAAAACCTTTTGTAACCAATCTTGCTTTATATCTATTATTAGACCCATCTGCATGCTCTTTTATTCTAAACCCCCATTTGCATCCAACAGCCTGTCGATCAGAAGGTAGAGGTACCAAATCCCAAGTATGATTTTTAATAAGAGAATTGTACTCTTATTCCATAGCCGAAAGCCAGTTAGTATAAGACAAGGCCTGCTTTATACTTTTAGGTTCACAGTGAGTTAAGAGCAGAGAAGGATGCATTCTGGGTTTATGTATACCACATTTGGATCTAGTTTGCATAGGGTGAGTGTTTTATGGTCTAGGAGGAGAGTGAGTAGTATTTGAAGAAGAAGAAAGCTAATCATTGTTTGACTCAGACTGAGAGGGTGCTGGATCATTGTTAGAGACATTGGGTGCAGAATTTTGAGTATAATTTGACTGAGAAATAGGACTATGTGAATCAAGGGAGTTATTTGACTTATGAGAGATATTGAAATTAGGTGTAGTAGTGATCTGTGGAGACAAAGGAACATGGGCAGTAGGTTCAGCAGGCTGAACAACGGGTATAGAGGCTAAAGGAAGGTTGACAGGTATAGGGGATGAAGAAGTAAGTGCAGGGGAGGAATTAAACAAGTCATTGTAGGGAAATTTATGCTCATTAAAGACAACATCTTTTGAAATAAAAAGCTTCCCTATGGGAGACAAACACTTGTAGCCTTTGTGTGATGTGGAATACCCCAAGAAAACACACTTATGTGATCTAAAATTCAATCTGTGACTATTATAGGGTCGGAGAAAAGGAAAACATGCACATCCAAAGGTCTTGAGAAAAGTGTAATCAGAACTTTGATTGAATAATACCA
Source organism: Pueraria montana var. lobata (assembly GCA_026413185.1). Taxonomy (NCBI): domain Eukaryota; kingdom Viridiplantae; phylum Streptophyta; class Magnoliopsida; order Fabales; family Fabaceae; genus Pueraria; species Pueraria montana. Next base: position 18,354,640 of record CM048656.1, read on the forward strand.
TATATGGAATGGAAAAATTAAGAGAAGCTGTGGGAAGTCTATTAATGAGGTAAACAACAATGGTAAAAGCAAAATCCCAAAGCTTAAGAGGCAAAGACGTATAACTGAGCAATGCAAGACCAAGATCAACAATGTGTCTATGTTTTCTTTCAACAACACCATTTTGATGGTGTGTGTGAGGACAAATAATTCTATGACTAATACCTTGGCTAGCTAAAAAGGTAGCTAATGGTCTAAATTCACCTCCTCAATCTATTTGTAAGCTTTTTATTTTGGCATTAAACTGAAGTTCAGCCATAGCCTTAAACTGCTGAAAAATAGTAAAGGTTTCTGATTTATTTTTAAGGAGATAAATCCATGTAAACCTGGAATATGCATCAATAAAGGTGATGTAATAGAGAAAGCCATTTCTAGAAGGAATATATGAGGGGCCCCAAGGATCACTGTACACTAATTCCAAGGGAGAATGGTAAACAATATTAGATGAGGAAGAGGGTAATCTATGTAATTTTCCATCACAACATGCAGAACAAAAATCAACAACATTTTTATTGATAATTGGTATATTACAGTGTTGCAAGATAAGTTTAAGAACATAAATATTGGGATGTCCAAGTCTAGCATGCCAAAGGGAGCTAGACTTATTACAAGTATTTACATCAGAATGTTCAGAACTAGAAACATAGCAGGAAGCTAAACCAGCAGCAGGAGCACTACATAGCTTGAGGTTTGTGAAGCAGTAGAGACCATCAAAGCCAACATAGTCTTGCAGTAAGACTTCATTGGATTCCTGTGATTTGACAACACAAGAATTTGGATGAAACTCAAAGTATACACCATTATCACTAGCAAATTTGCTAACACTAATTAAATTCTTTGTTATAAAAGGCATATGCAATAAATGATTAAGAGAAAAGGCAACTTTAGGATTATAGGGAGAAATAAATTTGGATGAACCAGGGGAGTGTATTTGCAGACCTTGGCCATTGCTGACAAAAATTTGGTCAGGTCCTTCAAAAGGTCCCTGTTGCTGAATGTTTTATGACTCTCCTGTCACATGAAAGGAAGCACCTGAATCTGGAATCCAGGTTGAAGATATGTTGGACTGAGAACCAGTGTTGGTTAGCATAGCACTTGACACCATTGAGGCACTAGAGAAATTCTTATACTGATTAGTATTCATTGGTCTTTGAAAAGTATTCATCCAAACATTATTAGGACGATAACCATTGTATTGTCCTGAAGTATTTTGAGAGGAAGGTTGATACATTTGTTGATGTTGAGGTGGATGACTCTGAGAAAACTATTGACTAGAAGCTTCATGAAGAGTGAGGGATGGATTTGGTTGATAATATTGATCAAACCTATAGTAACAAAAAGCTGTAGTGTGTCCAAATTTGAGACATACTTGGCACTGAATATTTGAGAAACGGCCTCCGCGGCCTCGACCTCCTCCGCGTCGGCCACCACAGCTAAAGCCACTTCCACGGTCGGAACCGCCATGAGAATTAGGGGAAAAGTTATCCGACTTTGATAGATGTAATGATTTGTTCATCGTTGCAATCTCAGAGGTTGTTGATTGAAAGAAGCTAGGGTTCGTTGTCGCTTGCGTCAAATTAATTGAGGGATTCAATTCAGAGAAAGTTTCTTACAGAACTTTTGAAGGCGTGATTCATGCGCGAAAAGCAACACTTCAATTTCTTCAATCGATAGTGGTTCAAATCGACCTTCAATAACAGAGATGCTAGAGTTGAACTCTTGCGAAAGGCCTTCAAGAATCACATCTGCATGTTCTTGAGACGAAACAGGTTCGCTGACAGAAGCAAGAGCATCGGCGAGAGCTTTGACTCGCAGTAAGAACTCACTCACCGGTTTATCATTAAGATTTATGGCTCGCAACTCAGTCCGAAGTTGTCGAGCTTTGGCATGAGTTTGCTTGTGAAAATAATCGTGAATTTTCTCCCAAATTTGATAAGAATGAACCGATCCAAGTACACGAGACAAGAACGACTAAGAAAGCGTTGATTGAAGCCATGTCATCAGAAGTTGATCTTGCTGCTCCCAAGCCAAATATGTAGAGTTTTCATTTCCAGCTTCGTGATATGCTTTAGTGAGAAAACATGGTGGAATCGAAGGATTAACTACAAATCATGGAAGTTGGTGAGACTTGATGACTGATTTGACTTGTTGCCGCCATAGGAGAAAGTTTGAATTATCAAGTTTTTCAGAAATTGAATGAGAAAAGGTTGGAGGAGTGGAAAAGGTGGGAAGATTGGCTATGATCGATTTTTACTGTGCTCTATGATACCATATTAGAGTTTCAGAGAGAAAGAATAAAATTGAGAGAAAAAATATCAAGTATATTATTACTCACTTAACAAAGGGTTACAAAGGTGTATTTATATACTCATATGTCTTCATGATAGCTATTATAACAGACTCACTAACTGTCTTAACAGTTTACTTAGCTAGCTATATTAGATCGCAGTTGAATAACTACATCTATTACATTATACTATAATAGACAAAAATTCCCTTACTTGTTTATGAATTCATTCCAAAAGGTAACCTTTTTGAGTATTTGCATGACCAAAACGAGGAGTTACCAATGACATGGGATATGCGCTTGAGAATTGGCACTGAGATTGTAGGATCTCTGTTTTACTTGCTCTCGGTTACATCTCAACCGATTTATCATAGAGACATCAAATCCACAAATATACTATTGGATGAAAAGTATAAGGCAAAAATTGCAGACTTCGGAGCATCCAGAATAATTTCTATTGAAGCTACTCATCTTACCACAGTCGTTCAAGGTATCTTTGGATATTTGAATCCTAAATATTTTCACACTAGTCACAGAAAAAAGTGATGTCTACAGTTTCAGAGTAGTTCTTGCTGAACTTTTAACAGGCCAAAAGCCAATATCATCAGTATGATCTAGGGAATTCAAGAGTTTAGCGTCATATTTTGTTCAGTGTATGGAGGAGGATAATTTGTTTAACATTATTGATGAAAGAGTCATGAAGGAAGTAGAGAAGGGGCATATCATTGCAGTTGCTAACATTGCAAACAGATGCTTAGAGTTGAATGGGAGAAAACGCCCCACTACAAAAGAAATCACATTTGAATTTGAATGATTCATAGGTTGGTTAAGAAGTCTAATGCAGAGCAAAACCATGAAGAAATTGAGCTTGCTCGAATTGAAGACCACCAACCTTTGGCAAGAAATTCTACATCAAATTCATTGGACTAAGAGGTTATACCCATCAGGGCATTAACATAATTGGTGAGTTTTCTTAATTTTGTTGTCTTTGTTGGGAAATGCCATCATAATAACGGGAATACAAAATACAACAATCTTCAATTTGTGGATACAACTCTCTCACAAATTGGCTCACTAATTTTCTCTCTTAGAAACTCTAAGGCTCTCTCTATTTTTCTCTCACAATTTTTCTCTCTAAATTTGAGGAACTCTTGCTTCTTGGTTATGTTTCCATTGCTCTTCACCTCCTCTATTTATAAAGGGATTTCACCGTGAGAAATTTGCTAGCTTGGTAAGTTTTCAAAGGCACCGAAAGCTGCAGCAGATTGGTTGAAAGTTTTTCAACCCTGCATTTAAGCACTGAATGCACTTTACATTCCTTTTTCTTTGCATTCAGAATTCACATTTACAAAGCTGGTAAAATTTCTAAAGCCACCAAACTATTGGCTAGTAACTTGAATACAAGTTTCTTGCTTTCACATTTGTTTGGCTGGACCCACATTTCTCCCCCTCCAGCCAAAGGGAAATATCCTTGGATCAATTGGGGTTGATGTTAAGCCTGCGGCTTCGTTACAAAATTCTAACTTTTCTTTTGCTAAAGCTTTTGTCATCATATCAGTCCCATTGTCCTTTGTGTGTATTTTCTCAACTTGCAACAGTTTACTTTCTAACACATCACGGATCCAATGATACCTTACATCGATGTGTTTTGGCTTTGCATGAAAAGTTGAGTTCTTGCTGAGATGAATTGCGCTCTGACTATCGCAATAAAGAACATAGCTTTCTTGATTCTGGCCTAACTCTTGTAGGAACTTCTTCATCCACAGGATCTCCTTACAACCTTCAGTGATTGCGATAAACTCTACTTCTATGGTGCTTAAAGCAATGCACTTTTGTAGTTGCGATTGCCATGATATAACCCCCTCTGCAAAAGTAATCAGATATCTTGATGTTGACTTTCTTAAATCTACATCTCCTGCCATATCTGCTTTTGAATACCCGAGAAGCATTAAATTTCCTTTGCCAAAACACAAGTAGTTTTGGGCAGTTCCCTTCAGCTTAATATCCATTTCACACCATTCCAATGCTTATTTCCTGGGTTTGACAGGAATCTGCTCATAACTCCAACAACATAAGCAATGTCTGGTCTTGTACAGACAATTGCATACATAAGGCTACCCACTGCAGAAGAATAGGGTACCTTGCTTATTTCTTCTTTTTCTTCTTCATTCATTGGACATTATGTCTTACTGAGTTTTAGATGACCAGGTAATGGAACATGCTCAGGTTTGGCATTATGCATGTTGAACCTTTCAGGAACTTTCTTGATATACTCTTCTTGTGACATCCACAACATTCTTCTAGAATTATCTCTAATGATCTTCATTCCAAGAATCTTCTTTACTACACCCAGATCTTTCATGGCAAAAGATTTTCTCAATGCCTTCTTGAGAGAAGCTATCTTTGTTTTGTCTTTCCCAACAATTAGCATATCATCAACATACAACAGAAGTATGATGGATTCACCATTCTCATAGTTCTTCACAAACACACAATGGTCTACGGAGGTTTTCTTGAAATTGTGTTGGGACATAAAGAAATCAAACTTCTTGTACCATTGTCTTGACCATAGAGCCTTTTCTTCAAGCGACACACTAAGTGTTCTTTGCCTGGTTCTACAAAACCCTCTGGTTGCTCCATATAGATTTCTTCCTCTAGATCTCCATGTAAGAATGTTGTTTTCACATTAAGTTGCCGTATTTCCAAGTTTAGTTTGGCAGCTAGACCAAGAATTGCTTAATGGATGTCATCTTCACAACTGATGAGAAGATTTCTTCAAAATCTATGCCTTTCTTCTGGTTGCATCCTTTCACAACGATTTGTGCTTTATACCCGAGGTTTGGTTTATTCTCTTTAGTCTTGAGTTTGAATACCCATTTATTTTTCAATGCCTTTCTTCCTTCTGGTAATTTCACCAGGTCATATGTCTGATTCTCTTTCAGGGATTGGATTTCTTCTTCCATGGCTTGCATCCATTTCTTTTTATCAGTTGTCTCAATGGCTTCCATGAAGCTTTGTGGTTCCCCTTCACCAGTAAAGTTGACAAACTCATATGAGAAATACCTTCTCGAAGGTTGCTTGTTTCTTGTTGATCATCTTGGTTGGGGACCATGTTCTGTCTGCACATTATCCACTGCTTGATGTTCATTCGTCACATCTGGTTACATCGTCTACCGAGGTTGTTCCATCTCACAAGTCTCTCTCCCTAAATTATTTACCACAACAGGATTCGGATTTCGAACCACTGTTTGCTTTGGCTTCTCAAACTTAATATCTTAGATCGTTTGATCTTCAAAGAATACCACATCTCTATTCGAACAATCTTCTTGTTTGCAGGATCCCATAATCTGAAGCCAAGTTCATCTCTTGGTGAACCAAGGTATATGCATTCTTTTGATTTAGCATCGAGCTTTGCTTTTTCATCTTTCGGAATGTGAATAGATGCCTTACACCCGAAGACTCTTAAGTGACCATAAGAGGCTCTCTTTCCAGACCACACCTCATCTGGAAGCTTTCCATTTAAAGGTCTTGAAGATGACAGATTTATCAAATCAGCTACAGTTCTCACTACTTCACCCCAAAATGATTTGGGAAGTTTGCTTGAGAAAGCATGCTTCTGAATTTCTCTGCAATTGTTCTGTTCATCCTTTCAGCTACTCCATTCATCTGAGGAGTCTTGGGAGGTACTTTCCCATGTCTTATCCCATGAGTTTTGCAATATGCCTCAAATTGGCCTATATATTCTCCACCATTATCAGTTCTCAAGCATTTCAGCTTTCTTCCAATCAATCATTCTACAGAGGCATGAAACTCTTTGAATGCTTGAAGAACTTGATCTTTCGTCTTCAATGGATACACCCATATTTTCCTTAAGTGATCGTCAATGAAGGTAACAAAATATTGGGCACCGCCAATGGACCTTTCAGAAGTTGAGCAAACATCTGAGTGAACAAGATCCAGAATATGCTTTCTTCTTCTTGCATTATCAGATCTTCTGAAAGATACTCTATGTTGTTTTCCTGCTAGGCAATCTTCACAGGATTCAAGTGGTTGCCCTTTTATGTTAGGGAGATGATCTTTTGCGAGGATCTCTAAACCCTTCTCGCTCATGTGGCCCAATCGTCTATGCCACAATTCTTTTGATGCATCTTGAGCAACATTCATCCCTCCTCTACATATCTTTCCCTGCATAGTGTACAGGGAACCTTCCTTCTTTCCACGGGCAACAATCATGCTTCCTAGACTGAGTTTCCATCTACCGACACCAAATTGATTTATCATCACAACTTCATCTAGCTTTCTAGCATAAATAAGGTTTAAACACATCTCTGGAACATGTCTTACGTCCTTTAGAATCAACTTGTTTCCATTCTCACTCATCAAGGTCACTTCACCTATGCCAACAATTTTGCTTGTGACATGATTTCCCATTTTCACCGTACCAAAGTCTCCTTTTTGGTATGATGAAAAGAATTCTGCGTGAGGACTTACGTGGAAGGATGACCTTTAGTCAATTATCCAAATGCAATCATCAGATGCAATATTTAGATAATTATCCTCTCCAACAAGAAATATGCCCTCATCATTCGAGGTCACTGTAGTGGCTAATCCGTCTTCCTTCTTTTTCTTTGGGTCAATCTAATTAGGATGGATTGTTCCAGCTTGTTGGTCTCTCTTAAGGAATCTGCACGCAGACTTCCTGTGGCAAGGTTTACCACAGTAAAAACAACTTAGTCTAGTGCGAGATTTGGATATGCCTTGTGATTTTCCACGATCCATTTTTCCTCGACTTTTGCTCCTTCCTCTGTTGTCAACAACGTTGACTTCAAAGTGATTGTTCAAGCCTTTTTCTCTTCGTTGTTGGCTCTTCATTCAACAAACTGTCTATAATGGAATCCATTCTGAGTTTTCCTTCTAGAGCGAAATTGCTGAGAGTGACAACTAGAGTGTCCCAACTCTCAGGCAAAGAATTGATGAGTAGAAGAGTCTGTAACTCATCTTCTATCTTCATTTCTGCTTTCATCAGTTGATTCACGATACCTTTGAACACCTTCAAATGTTTGATCATGTTTTGACCGTCCATGCACTCCAATTTTGCCAATTGTTTGACAAGGTGGGCTTTGTTTTTGGGAGTCCTCTTTTGAATCAAGGATTCAAGTTTTGCCCATAACTCATTCGCATTGGTATAAGTTGATACATGCTCGAACAAGCTTCGATCAATATATTTTTGGATCATAGCTACTGCTTTCTGATTCTGGAGCTCCCAATCTTTGTCAATCTTCCCCTCCAGTTTGTCCTGTTGAGTGATTGGTTCATGCAAATCCTTGCAGTATAAGTGGTCTTCCATCATCGGCTTCCAATACGAGTAATTATCAATAGTTAGCTTGAACATATCTCCATCATGAGTCACAGCTCCCTCCATCTTGAGTTACACAGGCTAATTAACAAACTAAGAATTACAATATACTGAAATATTTACGGTAGTTCGTGAATAGTGCACCAGGAAAGTTCCCAGGAAAGAGAGGTGGGTCAATAATAGAAACAGATCCTTTGATACACTCTTAAATACCAAGTCTTTCCTTTGCTAGAACTTTTCCTAGACATGCACTTTCGCAATCCCATGTTTTATTCTAGCAACACAAGAATAATCCTTTTCTGATGTGGAAGATCAGATAATGCTGCAACCACAGAGCATACTAAGAATTTTCTTATGAATACGGTACCTTAATATCCAAGAGCTCTGATACCACTGTTGGGAAATGCCATCATAATTTCCCTCCTCTGTGATATCAAAAATAGGCACTTAGCAGAAACGTAGAATAATAACATGGTAGATTTTTAGCGTGGAAAACCTTCTCAATGTGAGTAAGGAAAAACCACGCCACCCGTAGGCCTCTTAAATCTCCACTATAATAATATTGGGAATACAAAATACAACAATCTTCAATTTGTGAATACAACTCTCTCACAAATTGGCTCACTAATTTTCTCTCTTAGAAACTCTAAGGCTCTCTCTATTTTTTTTTACATTTTTTCTCTCTAAATGTGAGGAACTCTTGTTTCTTGCTTGTGTTTCCATTACTCTTCACCTCCTCTATTTATAGAGGGATTTCACCATGAGAAATTTGCTAGCTTAGTAAGTTTTCAAAGGCACAGAAAGCTGCAGCAGATTGGTTGAAAATTTTTCAACCTTGCATTTAAGCACTAAATGCACTTTGCATTCCTTTTTCTTTACAGCATTCAGATTTCACATTTACAAAGCTGGTAAAATTTCTAAAGTCACCAAACTATTGGCTGGTAACTTGAATACAAGTTTCTTGCTTTCACATTTGTTTGGCTGGACCCACAGTCTTCACGTGGATTATTTAGTCATTTGGTAATAAAAGACATGTAACCTAACCACCAAGAGTGTAATTGTTGAATATGACTCTTTTTCAACTGTTCATCTTCTGATTCATAGTTGTGACAAAACTCATCCTTGTTCCTCTCTCATTCAGCTCATTTGGTCCTTCTCCAATAAGGGAGCTACTATCAGTTTTAATCGTTTCCTCGGGGGGCCAACCAACCAGCAAATATCATGGCCAAGTGTGGTTTTAGCATTCCATCTCATTTTCAAGTTTATGGTGTTGTTTCGGACTTTTTATCTTAGTTTTGATTACTAGCTGATGTTAGTTCTGTAACTATATCTAGGGGTTTGTAATTCCTTTGGGCTTTTACCCCCCTTAATTCAGAAAAAAAAATAGTGTAATTGTTGAGAATTATTTTTAATAAAACATATGTAGCACAATGCATAAGGGTGCGTATCATCACTCTCATACCTCACAGGACTCATCAATCATGCATGAGGGTCTGTGTGGTCGCTCTCATACCCTGAAGCTGGCATACTGCCTTGTTGTTATTGTTTTTCTTCTTCTTTGTATTGTTTATTGAAGTATAAATATATTTTGTAGGAGAGAATTAGAATAGGTTATGGGAATCGGAAATGCACTAAAAGTTCATTGGAGTTTAATTTCCTGTCTTTTCCATCATGTTTAAAGGGGGCATTGTTCATTCATTAGCAATGTTTGTATCCCAAGATACCTTGATGAGCATTTCTTGATAAATTGTCCTAGTGCACATTTGGTACAGTGTCTAGCATTCATTTCTTTGTTACATACTATATGCATGTTCGATTTCGAGTTTTACTATCTCCAATATGCATTGTAGCAAAAGCTACAATTTGTAACTTTTGCAGTATCTCTTTATTGATGTGGTTATGTCATGCAATGCGAATAATTTAGTACGTGTTTGGAACACATCATAAATGTAAACACTCACATCAATCTAAACACTATTAAATGCATGTTTTTAACCAATTTTGAAATGCAGAGCACTCTCTCTCCATGTCCAAAGACAAAAAATTGTGAAAGCTATTTCAGTCTGCTTCAAGTGAATGTGATTTTTCACATTTGTGATGAGTTTTCAAACACACTGTAAGTGTTGCTTCTGTGTCCAAGTGATCATAACGTGGTGTTGGAATGTGGATCCAAACACGTGGTTAGTGCATGTTTGCTTAGGAATCACATTAGGATCCACATCTTTCAAAAGTAAGTGATAGTAACTTTAGCGTACAGAGACTAAAAAACCCATAGTATTTTTATGTATAGAGCCCAAAACAAAAAAATTGATGTAAATACAGAGACTAAATAATTAATTAAATCAAAGGAAATTAATACATAGTCACACTATTGTCATTGATGCCCCCATCACATTACCACAAGTAGTAACCAGACCAGGTAATAGCAGATAAAAGATGCAGTACTGCCTATGTAACCGGACAAGACTAGATTAAAGTCAAAATTCTCGCAGCTTCAGTAAGAAGAACCAGTAAGTACCAGGTAAATGTGAAGTGCAGTATATGGAAATATGGCCATCATCTTCTATTGTTGTTCCTTTATCCAACCCACCTAATTCCACGATTATATGCAACGCAGACTACAGTCATCAATATTCGATTTCGTATATTTCCTACACAACAGTCAACAGCCACTAATCCTAGTGGTGCATTAGACTGTTTGGGTCAACTGTAAGCACCTTCGTTTGTTTTTGTATCAGGACCTAAAGCAACATTGGCTAGAGATAAGGCCAAAATACAATATATAAGTGGAGGACAACCCTCACCCTAGGAGCTAGCTTTTGTAGGGTTGAGTTAGGCTCAAACCCATATTATAAGATGGTATTAGAACCTATTCTAGATCCATTAAAAAAAGGTCACCCACTATTTGCATTTGGTCAAAAAGTTGTCAGTGTTACTTGTGAGCAAGAGATCATCCACATAGATAAGTACATAGGTTGTTACTCCATCCTTATTGTAGATAAATAAGGAACTGTCAATGTAGCTAGTTGTGAAGCCATAAGAGACAACATATGCCTTCAATTCTTCATGCCAAGCACGTGGTGCTTGCCTCAATCCATAGATGGCCTTCTTCAATTTGCAGACATAATTAGGATACTCCTTGTGAATAAAACTAGGGGGCTGCTGCATGTAGACAACTTCAGTTAAATTGCCTTGGATAAAGGCATTGTTAACATCTAATTGATGCATGTGCCAACCTTGAGCAAGGGCTATTGTAAGCACTATTTTGATGGTTTGAGGCTTAACTACCCCAGAGAATGTCTCTTTGAAGTCAAGGCCAGGGGTTTGTGTGAACCCTTTTGCAACCAATCGTGCCTTATACTGTGCAATGCTACCATCAGGATTTCTTTTTATGCAGAAAAGCCATTTGCAGCCCACAACATTTTTGGACTCATCTCGTGGAACTAGTGTCCAAGTGCCATTTCGTAATAAAGCATCAAACTCCTCAGAGCATGCCTTCCTCCAGTGAGGGATTTTGAGAGCTTCACTTACAGATGATGGTTCAAGATTCTCAAGTAGATCATGTTTGGAGGCAGTGAGAATTTTTTTCGGTTTGAAGATATTATTTTGGGACCTGGTAACCATAGGATGACTACGAGATGGGTTAGGGGAAACTGAATGTAAAAGAGGGGGAGTGGAAGTATTGTTACCTGATGAATCTTCTGGGGAAGGACTTGATGATGCATAAGAGTTTCAAAATCCATGAGCTTTTCATGAGTTTTAAAAAGGGTCACCCACCATTGTTATCCACGCACCAAGCTCAAAAGTACTAGGCATGAGGGGGTGTATTGGAAAAAACCCAAGTCCCACATTGACTAGAGATAAGGCCAAAATACAATATATAAGTGGAGGGCAACCCTCACCCTATAAGTTAGTTTTTGGGGTTGAGTTAGGCTCAAACCCATATTATAAGATGGTATCAGAACATATCCTAGATCCATTAAAAAAGGGCCACTCACCATTGTTATCCACGCATCAAGCCCAAAAGTGCTGGGCGTGGGGGGGGGGGGGGGGGGGGGGGTAAATTGGGAAAAATCCATGTCCCACATTGGCTAGAGATAAGGCCAAAATACAATATATAAGTGGGGGACAACCCTCACCCTAGGAGCTAGCTTTTGAGGTTGAGTTAGGCCCAAACCCACATTCTAAGATGATATCAGAGCCTATCCTGGCGATCTGTTGTTAGACTTATTGTGCCTTATTGTGGGTCTATTGGGCCACCCGCTATCGGGCCGCTATTGAACCACCCACAGATGTCCAATCCTGCAAACTTCAAGCTCGAGATGTCCAATCCTTGACGTGAAGGGGGTGTGTTGGAGATTCCACATTGACTAGTGATATGACCAAGTTAGTGTATATAAGTGGGGGGCAACCTTCTCCTTACAAGCCGGTTTTATAGGATTGAGTTAGGTCCAAATCCACTTTCTAATAACCAATTCATTCAAGGCAATTGAATTACTCCAATGTCCAATCATATATGACTTAGAAGCAATGTCTAAATATGTCTCTATAATTAGTCATTAGCATTCATGTAATATTGTGCATATACTTTTCCATATGCATTTAGTCAAATGCAACTAGTCAATTATGCCTCTCTATTTTGGCCGAGCTCGTTGGACTGGTCAGCTGAAGTATTTAACTAGAAAATTTCTTCATGTCCTCTAGAACAAATTAAAAGTTAATATAGATTCTTCAAAAAAAAAAGTTAATATAGATATATACTTCTTTTAGAACAAAAGTCAATATAGAAAAAAATTCCTTTTTTATTTTTCCGATTATATGTCCGTAGAAATTCCTTTAGTAGCCGGAAATTAGGAGTGGGAAATCACATAGACTTGTCAATTTACATGGGTCAAGCTACCACAAGTCTTCTTATTACAAGTCAAAGTTTGACTTCCTGTAGAATTATATAACAGTTAGCTTAATGTTGAGCATAAATATGCTTCTCAGCTAGCGAACCAGTACAATAGATGCAAACTCAATTCAATATATTGGGATCAGTACTGTTTTAGCCACAATGGTTCTGCAACTAGCATTTTGTATCATAATTTTTGTAATATGGACTATATATCCTCTGGCATCCGCACAAGATTCGATCATAGCAAAACCTGGTTGTAATTCAACATGTGGAGGCGTTGACATCCCTTACCCTTTTGGAATGAAAGATCCGAAATGCTACGCAGACGGGTGGTTTGAAATTGAATGCCAAGACACTTCTGAAGGTGAAAAACCTTACCTGAAGTCTTTAAATCTGTCGGTGGCATCCATTAATGAGGCCCTAGGCTTGGTTAAAATCATGAATCCAATTTACCGTTGGAACTGCCCAAGCAAAAGAGCCAAGTCAGCAGCAATAAACTTGAGATGAAGCCCTTTCGTGTATTCCCAGAGCTACAACAAATTTGTGGCCGTTGGATGCAACAACCTTGCTTTTTTGCAGTCCAATGGGGCAACTGTTGGTGGTTGTGTCCATTTGTGACGACAATGACAAAGTTAACGATAACGTCGACTTCGCAAGGAATGATGGTTGCCATGGCAAGGTACTGTTGCGAGACTTCACCGCCCAACTATCTTTCAGAATATAACGCAACAATTCAAGATTTTAACAACAACAACAACAACAACAGTAATGTGAGTCAACAGTGTAGTTCTGCGTTTATTGTATATCAGTACTTGTTGTCCCAGGAGTATTATATGTCTAATTTACACAGTATGGATTATGTTCTTGCGGTGCTTGAGTGGGAGATTTTGAACAAAACGCTTGTCAATTCTACCCTTCAACTCCTTTCAGAATCAGATCATGTCAAGTGTTATGGCTCTAATGTTCCATCTTTACTCTGAACAGAACCTCAGGTTGGAGATGTAAGTGCCTCGAAGGCTTCTATGGCAATCCCTACGTTGCGGGAAGCTGCACCGGTATGATCTTTATCTAATTCTCTATGCAGTAACTTGAATTTACATTATTCTTTTACAGATGTGTTATATAAAATAATTGATAGTTTAATACTTACTCGGTCATATATATATATATATATATATATATATAAGAAATAAATTACTTTATTTATTTTTCTAATTATAAGAAATATATGATCACTTTCAAATGTTAAATGTTGATTTGTTTTTTACAAATGTTAAATAATTAAAAAGAGAGGTTTTTATTTGGATGCGTAAAAATGCGTTCTTCTACTTTTAAATGCGTTCTCATATAATTTCTAATAAAATCTTTTCCTTTTTAATTCCTTAACTGCCCGACCTTTCTTTTTATACCTTTGATTTATTGTAGAGTTTATGGATGAGATATAACTCATTTCTTGTAACTTGATTTATTGCAGACTGAATGCATTTATTGAGATATCACTCATATATTGTTAATAGCGCTATTAACAATATAATTCGTTCTCATGGGTTGAAAAAAAAAATTCTTGTATTATTATAGTGTCATTATATCTAACAACCATTTAAATCAAATAATTCTGTAGGTATTTTTGGAATCAAATTTAAATTTTTTATAATATTAATTAAGATTAACTTATATAACTACTTTTCTTGAACTTGATGAATTAGATATATGTTTTTTTATATATAAGACAAGAGGTAGTATTTAACATCATATATAATTACTAACATGTTATTGGTCCAAGTGGAATTGAACTCAGATTCCTTAAGCAACATCTAGATTCAAACCTTGTGGATAGAAAAAAAATGTTGTTGAAAAGGATATCTACTACAAAAATAGCATTTTACATCATCAAATTGACATCAATTATATAAGAAACGATGTTAATAAATTTGCGGTGGCATTTTTGTAAATAAATGAATGTCGTTAACATCGGTTATGAGATAACCGATATTATTAAGCGTATTTAACATCGTGTATACCTGATAACCGATGTTGACCACCTGTTTCCTAACCCTCTCGAACCTCCGCGCCCAACACTTTCACTTTTTTTCCTCTCCCTCTCCCTTGTGCTCTCACTCTCGCCCAACTTTTCTTCCACTTGCGAATCACCATCTTGTCACCACATTCCTTTAACCAGAAATCGACCCCTCTCCTCACTCACCCCTCTTCTCCCAAACCAGATCCCCAAATCTCGTTATCTTACTTTCCCCTCAGCTAGGGTTTCCTCTTCCCCCTCCCTCCCTTGGCGCACCACAACCACGACTGGTACATGGACAATGAAGATTGACACCATTATTAGTTTAAGGTTAAGTTGAGTTAAGGGTTAGGGTTTGATCGATACTCACGTGAAGCAAAAGCAGAAGATCTAGTCGTTGCAGAGCACAAGAGCAAAGCAGAGAAGGGAAAACGACACCGCCGTAGAAGAAAATAGCCATGGTCCACGTCTCCTTTTACAGGAACTGTAAGTACACACATCGATTCACACTCTCTCACAACACCGTTTTAAAAAAACCCCAACCCTAACAACACCATTGATCTATTTCTGTTTTGCTTTGTTTTGTTTCTCAGATGGGAATACATTCAAGAAGCCTCGTCGTCCGTACGAGGAAGGAGCTGAAGCTGGTGGGGCAGTACGGGCTCTGGTGCAAGCGGGAGCTGTGGAGGGTGCAGCACGCCCTCAGTCGCATCCGCAACAACGTGTGGAACCTCCTCACCCTTGACGTGAAGAACCTGCGCAGGATCTTTGAGGGCGAGGCTCTGCTTCGGAGGATGTTCCGCTACGGTCTCCTCGACGAGACCTAGAACAAGCTCTTCGGCCTTCACTATTGAGATCTTTGACCCTCATCTTCAAATCCCTGTACCAATGCCTATTCCTGCTCCTATAGCAGTACCCAGCAGTTATGTTCTAGTTCAGGTAAGAGTGGCTGGAAGTATGAATAGTGCTTTAATTTCACTTCATTTCCCCATCAATGATTATATCATTACTTCTTGTCTTTCAATGGTGAAGTAACTTGTTTACTGTTGGTGTCATGAATAGCTTAAGTCATTCTAAAACTATTTTATCTTATTAATTTGTAAATTTTAATGTTTTTATTTTATTGTGTATTGATAGAAAATTTACACTTGTTTTAGCTTTCTTTCATCTTTTTAGTATTCATTCTAACCTAAGCATTAATGGTTTAGTTGCAAGAACTGATGGCAAGCATGTATACTTGCAGTGCGTATGTGTAAATTGAATTGATGCAAGCATGTGTGTGTGTGTGTCCAGTGTATATGGCAAGCATGTATACAATGAGTTTGTATAACTTATTGAGTCCAGTGTGTGTGGCTTTCTAGCTGCCGTCCGTGAGCAATGTACAGATAGAACCAATCATTGTGCAAATTGATAGGCTTAATTTGGTTCTCTAGGAGAATTCTGATTTTGAGCCATCTGAAACTCCAACTAGGTAATGAAATTAGTGTCTTGCTAATTTTTATATGTAAGGAGTCTTGTTGTTGAGTGATGCCTTTGTTGTCACTTATTAAAGTTCTTTTTTTCCTTGCTTTTTACTTTATTGTTTACAGTTGCACCCCATCAAGTGGCTCCACAAAGGGTAGCGGCTATGGTTTTCCTGATAAGGTTTGACTCTTTCATCTCTAAGTGTAAATAGATTTGTATGAGTGAGTGATATCCATATACTATTAATCATTCAATGCTCGTAGTAAAATTTCACAATTGAATGAGAGGAAGAGAAGAGAAAAGGAACAATTCTTTGTAACATAGTCGGAGGGAATTTGATTTATTCACTTCATGCCTTAATGGGAGTTGTCAATTTTTCCCCTTTTCCTTCTGCTGCCACTTGCCAAGAGAATTTTTAGTAACATAAAAATAATAGTAAATATACAATTTTGTCCCTGAAAGTGGCAACCTGCATTGATTGATCTCTAAATGTTTGTATGTATACATTGTCCCTGCATTTGTTAACTTCATGGCTCAACTAGTCAAATCCTAAAGTGGTTATGTCTGATTTAAACATTATTAAGTTCAATTACTGTTCAACCATAAATTTTGTGATTTCAATCTCTGCTTCCACCATTAATTAAATAAATGAGCTTAGCCAACATGATTTAAAGTCCAAGTCTAAAATTTCTTGATTGATAGTCCTCTTCCACATATTGGCTTAAGAGAGGGTGATGTATGATATAACTGAAATTGTGAGTTTGATGGCTATGCTTCCCTTCACCTTGTATATGATCTTATTTCAATTCAAATGACTGAAAATAGCATGATATACTTTTTTATTTTGCTCATGTGTCTGGTGAAATTGGACTTTGAAAAGGTTCATGACTGAAAAGAACATGATATACTTTCTGATTAGTTTGACAAATGTGATACTTGGACGGGCTTTCTACCTGCTTTTCAGACTTAATACAGGCAAGCTTTTGGTGTCCTTTGTATGCAATTATCAAGAAAATGTCATACTCGCATCCAGAATGTGATATTTAAGTATCTTAAGCTATTAATTTTAGGAATTTAAGTTGTCAACATAATATGTGTTTTGATGGTTTTTATTATCAAACTATACAAGCAGATGGAGAACGGGAAACTGAGCTGCAAAATGGTTCGGCTTCCAAAGAGATTGCATCTTCCAAAAAGATTGTGTCAGCTACCCCAACTATTATTGCAGGAACATTAGATTGACCTGTAGTTTTTTCAAGTATGATCACAGCACTGGAGCTGAGGAACCCTTCAACTGTTCATTCTAAGGCAAATACCAGAAGTGCCCCACAACCTTGTGCAGTTGTGCTAATGAAGCTTGGTTACAGGTATAATGGTCAGATAATGGTTCGTTGTAATGTTTCAGATCATGTCTTGTACATTAGAACAATTATGCAATATTACCCTCCTTCTTTTACTGAAAGTAAGTTAATTCCTTAATGAATTTATATGTACCTATTCAGATTTTCATGACTTTTATTTTAGTGAGCATGCTGATGTGCATTTTATTTGTAAATTTATTTAGTACTATCGAACTAAAAACTAGTTTAGGCATTTCTCTAATATGGAATATACTAAAAACTAATAGTTTTTTTTTTCCTTTGCTAATCCTTTAATATCGCAGATGTTATATATGCCTAGTGGAGTATGAGGATGACAGCGTGCGAGTTCTGCCTTGTCATCATGAATTTCATACAACATGTATAGACAAGTGGCTGAAGGAGATTCACAGGTATGTGGGTATAGGGAGTTGGGAGTCCTTTATTGGTTAACCATATGGCTAAAAACTTCAAATTTATATAAAATTGTCTATTGCTATATATTCCTGCCAATTTACTGTTGTTGTGTATCTATGCATATTTGGGATTGTGGAACTTATCTAGTAAATAGCACAGAAGAATAAAGAACATAGATGAGTGAATTTTGTCTTTATTTTTAAATTAGAAGCACTTTAATAGGTAAACTGTAGACGATTTTAATAGTCTTGGAGGCCACCAATCTTTCATGGCAAAAATATTATTAGACAGGTATGGTTTGGTAACTTTGGTTTCTCTTTCTGAAATTTGTCATTTGATCAAGCTAGAGGGTAAAAGTTGTGTGTAAAAGTTGCAATGCAGTGGATAATTCTATTTCTATAATTTTATTTGCACATTTGTTAGACAAAAACCGAAATGAAAAAAAATTGCCTTTATTTTTGCTGCTTCATATTACACTTTTCATTCATACAGTCATGAGTTTCTAAATTACACTTTTCATGCACAAATGTATTATTCCATTTCTCTTTCATGTATTTATTCTTTTATGAAAGTAAAATATTGTTAAACTGAAAAAGTGAAAGCAAGAAACTGATGGTCCAAATAGCAATGGTTGCTCTAAGTTGATTTTCTTGTCTTTTTTTTTATTATTTTATTTTACCAAATCCTTCTCTCTTTTTAACGTTGTGTTTCTTACTTTAAGATATACAAGTTCCTCATTTGTATTGTTTTTGATAACCTCAATTTTGAGTTTTTCTTTTGTTTTCATCATCATCATCATCATCATCGTCATCATCGTCATCATCATCTGTGTTTGTTGAACTTATGGTAGTGTAGTGATGTGTGCATTCTTTTATTTAACATGATTTTAGTCTCAAATGTGATTAAGGTCGGGGAAGTTGCCAGGCAGCGTGGGATTCTCATAGTTTGGATAATAACACTCTTTGTCATGAGTTATCTTAGGACTTCTAGTTTTCATAACTCCATAGATTCTTGATTTTTAGTTTTTATTTATAAATAACTTGATGTGCTCTGCATTTTGGATCAAAGGTTTGTTTTTTATTTGTCTTTGTTAGAGGGTGGCTTCAGGTATATCTTAAATAAACTGTTCCAATAACTTACTATAAGCAAATAGAAAAAACGACCAATAATTTTCAAGAAAGTAACATCTTGGGTGAGGGCGGTTTTGGATGTGTTTACTAGGCTCGCTTGGATCATAACTTGGATGTTGCAGTCAAAAAACTACACTGTGAGACTCAAAATGCTGAGAGAGAATTCAAGGTAATGATCACATATTATTACTTATTCATTGTTGATTCTCTGTTTTCAATTTTTTTTTGCCTCTCTCCTTTCTATCTTGTATTGAATGGTGTGATGAATTTGCAGAACGTGGTGAATTTGTTAAGCAAAATTCAACATCTGAATATAATTTCTTTACTGGGTTGTAGCATTGATGGTGGCACGAGGTTTATTGTCAATGAGCTGATGCAAAATGGATCATTGGAAACCCAATTACAAGGTAAAATACTGCATCTCATGCTTTATTTGCATAGTAGAGACACTTAGGACTTGATTTTTTTTTTTTAATCTAAAATCTATTAAATTTTGAAAATCCTTTCTAAAATATTTGTTTTGAAAACAAAAAATCAGAAAAGGTTAGGAGATGTTTTCCTATTTTTCTTCTTCTAAAGATTCAAAAAATAGTATTTAGAAAACACAAACGTGTTCTCGAAGCAAACACTCTCAAATATGTTCAAAAGACAAATAAAATTTAGAAAACAGATATGTAACAGTAAACAAATTAACAACACCTTATTATCTATTACTAAATTCTTATTGTGTCATTCTTTTCCAAAATCTTATGCTGAAGAACCTTCTCATGGCTCGGCATTGACTTGGCACATGAGGATGAAGATTGCTCTTCTTGACACAGCAAGGTGTGTTTCCTTAATAAGGTTTTTTTATTTTTTATTTTTTATTTTTATCTTTCTGATGTGTTCTGCTGCAATTATATTAACATTCTTCTTGTATGCTGACCAAAGGATTAGAATATCTGCATGAGCACTGTTACCCTGCAGTGATCTATAGAGATATGAAATCTTCTAATATTCTCTTGGACGCAAACTTCAAAGCCAAGGTAAGAAAATCATATTAGATTTGCTACAAAAGTTATCTCCCTTTTCCATTACCAATTGTTTTCATCTTTTAATTTATTCACCTAAGCTTCTTATGTGTTGGCATCCACGTACTTATTGGTGGTGGATTCAGCTGTCTAATTTTGGTCTTGCCATAACTGATGGGTCCCATAACTGATTCAGCTAAAAGACAAAATATGTTAATTATTGACTCTCCAATTGATATACTTCATATTCATATATTTGTATGTAGCACAAAATAAAACTCTATTAATTAACACAGTGAGAGCTAACTTTGAGTTTATATGGTGTTGATTTTTGGTGCTTCTACGACAGGGATATAGCCCCTAATGGAAAAACTCTTGAGGCGAGTCAATCTTTAAGTGTCTTCCCTTAATTGCAATTATTAGAGAGGATCAAAGTGTGAGATGCAGTGGTATATGCTTACTCATTTTTTATATCTGGAATATTCAATTATGATCATTGTTGGTGGAATGTGCTTTCTTGATTAATACTATGCTGCCACATTTTATAAATATGCTTTCTGAGCTATTGGATTGCACGTGTTGTCTTCATCACAAAGCATACCACAACAACACTAGTCCTAGCAAATCACTACGTGTACTTTGCTTTTCTAGTTAACCTCATTTCATTGAATAACTCGTCTAACTTGAACTCATGAAGCCAATTGCAGATAACATGCAGCAGCCAGAAACCAAATGATGATGTCAACCTAAAGCACACAAGTTTGGCACTGCATATAGGAGCACTCTTGGTCTTGGTGAGATTTTTGTACATAGAAATTCAGTTCTTGTTACTCTTCCTGCGAATGAGTACCCTAAAGATCCTAGTTAAATAATCAATAAATAGATAGTTTTTATTGAAAGTTACAATATGAGTGTATTGGTAACATTAAACACTAGTTTGTCGTTCTTGAACTTCCATTTTTATATTTTTGGTATGTTACAACAACTAAAAATTATATTGGTATTGAAATTGAGTGCATATACTAAAAAAAAATTAGCACATATTTTTTTTTAAAAAAAATATAACTTTTTACATTGGTTCTAATTTAGAACCGATGTAGAAAGCACCTATACAACATCGGTTTAGTTAAAAAATTGATACATCGGTTCTAATTAGAACCGATGTTGTATAGGTACTTTTTACATCGGTTGTGGCCAGAACCGATGTAGAAAGTTGCCAGATTTACACATTTTCATACACTTATGACATCGGTTCAAGCCACAACTGATGTTACAAGGTGTTTTTCACATCATTTGTAAAAACCGATGTTGAAAGTGTCGCACTTTCAACATCATTCGATACAACATCGGTTCTAAACTGATGTTAAAAGGCTAATTTAACCGATGTTAAAAGCCTTTTTTGTAGTAGACCCTATTAAAGGTAGCCTACTAGGTTTTCTAGTACAGATTAACCACCAATAAAGAGTGTTTACATTGTCAACCAACAAAAAAATATTAGGGGTACCTTTTAATATAATCATTGTAAAAGTCAACAAAATTACCTTATTATACATGATAATTTCTCATTATTTAATAGTGGAAAATGTGCATGTACTATTTACTCCATAAATAAAAAGGATAAAAAATACTCTCTCTGTCTCTATTTATAAGACCCTTTCAACCAATTTCACACCCCTTAATAAAAGTAGTTAATTTAATTAATCACATTAAATTTGTCAATAATGTATATTGTTATTCTAAAAATACCTTTGACTTTTTTTGAGAATAAACATCTCTTTACTTAATTTAAGGGTACCCCCAAATACAACTGATACCATATACTGCAAACATACCAGAATTGTGCATAATCACAAAGTAAAATGCTATATTAATTCCACAACACTATATCGCTGATGATTGCCACAAATTCCACTCCAAGCAAAAAGCATATATACCATAATTGTGCATAATCATCTCTCTATACTTAATTTCTTTTAATCTAATTAATTAAGGTTTGGAGAAAAAATAATTAATTAAGAATACTTTAGAAAAAAAAAATTAATACATTAAGAAATTAGAAAATGTTCTTATACAAAGGAACAAACAAATTTTTAAAAAGGGACTTATAAATAGAAACGGATGAAATATATGATATGATACTGTATGTTGTAAAATCAAATTATTTCCAACCTGTCTCATCGTTACCCATTTCAATTCAATTTTACCTCAAGAAATATATACATGTGAATTAAAATCTATAATCTAACTTGGTTTTTGATGTTTCAGGAATACCAGGGTCCTTTGACAAGGAAAGTCGAGTGAAGAAGTGGGCTATAGTAGGTACGTATAAATTTATAAAGGCACTTGTGAAAAATAATAAATATGGATTTATTGTTTTGTACTTCGCCGGATAGTAAACTAGAGCCTTGTGAATTTGCATTTAGCTACAGATTATATAAGTGCAAGCACATCAATTTTTGTAGTGGACAGATTATAATCCACCAATTTATTGTTACAAATTGTGTAGGAGTTTCGTCAAGTCTCGGATCTATCATTTTTCTCCTTGGTCTATGGTTGTTGTACAAAGCTGTGAGGAAGAGAGTGATGAAGAAACGCAAACAAAAATTCTTCAAAAAGAATGGTGGTTTGTTGTTACAAAAAAGAATGTCATCTGGTGAAGTTAATGTTGAAAATGCGATTCTCTTCAGCTTAAAGGATTTAGAGAAAGCCACTGATCACTTTAACATGAACAGAATTCTTGGGAAGGGAGGCCAAGGTACTGTTTACAAAGGCATGCTAGTAGATGGTAGGATTGTTGCAGTGAAAAAGTTTAAGGTGGAAGGAAATGTTGAAGAATTCATCAATCAGTTTGCCATTCTTTCACAAATTAACAATAGAAATGTGGTAAAGCTGTTAGGATGTTGTTTGGAGACAGAAATTCCATTGCTTGTTTACGAATTCATTCCTAATGGTAATCTTTCCAAATATTTACATGACCAAAATGAGGACTTACCAATGACATGGGATATGCGTTTGAGAATTGCCACTGAAATTGCAGGAGCTCTATTTTACTTGCACTCAGTTGCATCTCAACCCATTTATCAGAGACATCAAATCCACAAATATACTATTGGATGAAAAGTATAGGGATAAAATTGCAGACTTTGGAGCATCCAGAATAATTTCCATTGAAGCTACTCATCTTACCACTGTTGTTCAAGGTGCTTTTGGGTACTTGGATCCTGAATATTTTCACACTAGTCAATTTACAGAAAAAAGTGATGTCTACAGTTTTGGAGTAGTTCTTGCTGAACTTTTAACAGGTGAAAAGCCAATATCCTCAGTAAGACCTGCAGAATCCAAGAGTTTAGCTTCGTATTTTGTTCAGTGTATGGAGGAGGATGATCCTTTTGACATTATTGACAAAAGAGTTGTGAAAGAAGCAGAGAAAGGGCAAATCATTGCAGTAGCTAATCTTGCAAACAGATGCTTAGAGTTGAATGGAAAGAAACATCCAACCATGAAAGAAGTTACATTCGAATTAGAAAGGATCCAGAGATTGGATAAGAAATCCAATGCAGAGCAAAACCATGAAGAAATTGAACTTGCTAGAATTGAAGATTACCAACCTTGGGTTGGATATTCTGCATCAAATTCATTGCCAACTCTAAGCAGTGAAACAATCTCATCAGACTCGGAGGTTATTATACCTATTGTTACCTTATAATAATTGGTGAATTTTCTTAATTTGTTCTCCATGCGGAATCGATCGATAATCATTTTGGTAGTTGGAGACATGTAACCTAACCTCAAAGTGTAATTGTTGAGAGTTATTTATAATAAACATGGCACAGGACTTATCAATTCTGCATGAGGGTTTATGTGGTCGTTCTCATACCCTGAAGCTGGCATAGTACTGCCTTCTTGTTATTGTTTTTCTTCTTCTTTGTATTGATTATTGAAGCATACATTTTATACGAGAATTGGAATAGGTTATGTGGGAATCAAAAAGGGATTCTTGGCATATACCTTGACGAGCATATCTTGTTAAATTCTCCTAGTGGACGTTTGGTACAGTACAGTGTCTAGTGTTCATTCCTTCTACAAACTATATTCATATTCGGTTTCGAGTTTTACTTTCTCCAATATGCCTTGTAGCAGAAGCTACAATTGGTAACTTTTGCATTAATTCTCTTTATTGATGTGGTTATTTCATGCAATGCGAATAATTTAGTATGTGTTTGGAACACATCACAAACGCAAATACTCACATCATCAATCTAAACACTATTAAGTGCATGTTTGGAACCAATTTTGAAATGTAGATCCACACTCTCTCAACTTCCAAAGACCAAAAAAAACGTGGAAGCTACTTCAGTTTGCTTCAAGTGAATGTGGTTTTTCACATTTGTGATGAGTTTTCAAACACCCTAAGTGTTGCTTCTGAGTCCAAGTGATCATAACGTGGTGTTGGAATGAGGATCCAAACTGTTACAAGAAATGTCACAAATTTGTAGAAGTTACGAGAAAAGAAAATCCTAGAAACTACCCACCGAGCAAGAAAAAGCATGTAAGTAATAGATAACTCTAGAATTTAGAAACCAATCCCCTTGTAAGAACCAGAAGTAGTAAATATATTTGATAGTCCACCGACATATGTAGAAGGCTGTGGAGTGATGCCTATAAATAGGCAATGATGCATTGTTGTAATATGTACTTGAAAAATCAATACCACTTCTACTATTGTTTAAGAGCTACACAGTCACATACATAAATTTCATTCACTAAGTCACTTACTAACTTCTCTTGAATCCACGTGTCATTCACCATTCAACAACTAATCCATTTTCTATTCCTCTAAAATAATAACAGTGACATCATAACTACGTTTAGTCATCTACTGGACTATATATATCATCCAACTACTTTAAAAAAAATCCCACAAAATTCTAAACTCCTAAAGTTGTTTTCCTTAAACCATGGCCAATACCTCCTAAGCCTCATCTATTCCAGTCCTTATTTTTACAGGAGAAAATTATGATTTTTGGAGCATTAAAATAAAGACATTTTTTTGCTCTCAAGATTTATATAAAAAAATAATTGATGTGATAAGAAAAAAATAAAGTTTTAGAAAGTGTGATAAAAAAATTGCATAAATAATATAACTCTTCACAAAGAGAATTATATTTGTACAATTTATTTGTTTGAAATTTGTACAGCATAGAGAAAAGATAAAGAGAAAAAAGAAAAAGAAAAGGTTGATAAAAAATATCGATGTAATAAAAAAGTCATATTTAAAAATATTTAAAAATTATTATTATATAAATAAGATAACTATGTAACGAATCCTAAAAGTTTCATATTGAAAAAGTTTTGTTGTCGTGTGTGAACAAACGACAAAAAAGAGTTTGTATGTTGAAAGTTGGTGTTTTTACATGTCTGCCATTGTAACATTATAAGATTCCCGTAAATTGTTTTGTACATGTAATTCAACAGTGCTCAGACTACGTACCTTTCGGGCTAGCAAAAATAAAATTAATGCTGTGGTGGTTAAAAACTGTTATTATGTTTAGTCAATTAATTTAAAATGCAAAATATTATTAGTGTTAGTTTCAAACTAACAGGAGGACAAAATTAATTGTTCCTTTTTAAAAATTAAAAGACTAAAACGAAAATATTTTAATAATCTCTACCTTTCACCGTATATACCCCTCAAAGGTTCACTATTTTCCAGATAGTATCATGTGAAAGTCCTTTCCAGTACGTCGTCGTTTTCTAATTGTCTATTCCAGTATTGTGGCGAGTCTGGCGACGAACATGACCATCAATAATCTATCGTGGCCACCTCATCAATCCCTCTAACTCAGTCAAATTTGGATAACTTTTAAAAAAGAACAAAACATTGATATGTCAAATACTTATTAAAAAGAATGGTTGAGATGGGAGTGGAAAGGAGACATGATACTCTTAATAGATTTAGTTCATGTCATCAATCCGTCAAATTGGGATCACTTTATAAAAAGAACTAGCCTCTGGGCCCTTTAATGGATAAAAAAAAACTTTTTAAAAAGAACAAATTATTGACCTTCTTACTTTAAATATTGTTCTTACTTTTCAATTCACAAATTTACTTTAAACATTTTACTTTTTTGAAAAATATAATTTACTTAAATGCTTATAATTTAGTTTTAATATATTACTTTTGATATATTTTTTATATTTGAATTCATCAATTTTGATTTTGACTGTTTATAATACAACTTATTTTTTAATATATGACAAACAGTGATTTTGTCTCAAATGACAAATATTCTACTTTTCTTTTTTAAAATAATAATAACTAGTTTATTCAAATTTTTACTATCTTATTTATATAGTCATTAGAAAAAAATTGAAAAAAAATAAAAAAGAATTATATAATACATTGATTTTTTTAAAAAAGAGATAATTATAAACGAAATTATAAAAAAAAGATAAGGGAGAGATGTAACGATGTAATTTTAATTTTTTTAATATTAACTTTGAAAATTGAAAAGTAAATTGAATTAAGAATTTAAAATTATTGATGAAAGAGAGAAATCTATAGGAGGTGCAATTCATAAATTTTATTGTTATAATTAATTTTATTGAAAAATGCATAGAATCATTCATATGATGTATTTAAAGTAAATAAATATCAAATTATCACGATAAAATTTAATAACCTTGTTTATGAAAAAACATTAAATATGTCCTAATATTATAATTGTCAACAAAGTGTACTAAGATAATTAAAATTCAAGGATATTTCTCTATCTTGACACGTTTCAAGTCCTTCTTAGTAGACGAAGCTTGTGCAAGAAGATCTTCATTTGGATCAATGTGATCAAGATTTGAATCGAGAGTTCTTTTCATAGGTGTGACATCCATGTGTGAGATTAAACCAAGATTGTTTTCACATGTAATAGATATACAATCCTGCAATTAAAAAACTCAATTATTATGAATGAAAATGTACTTTATGATAAATTTAGAAATGCTTAAAATCTCACTGTGTCTTCACCCTTTTGTAATGATTGTTCAGCACATTGATCAATATAACTCTTCTCCACAGAATCCTAAAATTTTATATATGAAAAAAGTGATACTTATATAGCTATTAAGAAAATAATGATAAGTATATAAAACAATAACATAAAAATTTGACATACCTATTTTACGTCATTATTTAGCCCATACTCTTTGAGTAGATTCTCATCATCAGTCATTTTTTGAACATTAAAGGTTTTTGAAAATCTTCCACCTTTTTTTATCATCAGTTCTTATTTTAAAGATAAAAGATTTTCCTAAGAAAAAATCCAATGCAGCAGGGGGAATACCCGGCAACTCTCCAGCCTACAAATTGAGAAAAAAATAAGTTAGATTGAAAGAAAATATTACAATATATTAACTCATGCCATGTAATATATTTTCAATATTATAATGAGTTTTATATATGTGAAATATACCTCGTCTGCCTCTTTCTTGACATCTGCAGCTGACTTTTTGATCCACTTAAAAACTTCATGATCCCAAAGGATAAATTCAGCAATATCAACATCATCCTTGACCTCAAGTTGAACACGATATCTACAAATTTAATAATGATTAAATTTAATATATTGCCGTGCTTGTATTGTGAATTCCGAAAATAATTATAATCTAATCTATTTGATAAACCGGACTTTGATTGTATTTCGATGTGAGTTTAGATGTCATTTTCATACATTTTGAATATATTTTATTGGCAAAACTCACTGTTTGGTGTTAGTTGATGCAAGACAGGTACTCAAGAGGATTCATGAGGAAAAGAGTTGAAAATTGTATTTTTTTTGGAGCAAAAAATGCCACTATCTGGAGGACAAAAAAAAAAGGCCATAATTGAAGTAATGCAAGGACCATGGCCATGGTAAATTTACCATGGCCATGCTGGTTGCATAGCAGAATTGGACCTTTATGCAAGGATCACGGCTGTGGTCATTTTACCACGACCGTGGTAAGTTACGCTGTCAACCCATTTAAATTTTGAATTATTATAAATAGGAGGAGAAACCCTTTTATCAATTATCTTTTATTCTATTTTGAAAACTGAGGGTTCTGGGTGAGAAAGAGGTCCTGTGAGAGACTCTGAGCTGCGGGAGAACGTAGAGAACACCATTGGGGATCATCACTGTAAAGTTTCTTCCATTTTGTAATCTTTATGTCTTCTTTTGAGTTTTCTGGCTTAATCATGAATATGAGGGGCTAGTTTCTCTTAGCCCCGGATTGTGATGTAACTGTACCTTTGTACCCCGGTTCTGATTTTAATAAAATCTCGATGTTATTCAGTTATTTGTATCTCTTCACTACTTTTATTGTTTTTAGGACCGATCAGTCTATACATAAGTTAATCTCTTATCTATGATCAATTGCTTGCGATTAACTGAATGGTGAAGTGATTGGATTCATACAATTTGCATGATCAAACTTAATGTATGAATTTCCAGTAGATTAACCTGTTAATCAACCTCTCTGAGATTTATCATTTGCTCTAAATTAATTCACCTATGATCAATTGGGAATTAAATTAGGGGAAATAGCGTTATTAACTATGATCAATTGTTAATTAACGAATTTAAGAGGTCGCTGGCAAGTAACACATTTAGGGATTTTATTGATATTAGAATTGGGGGAAAAAGGGGTACATGTGAAATCACAATCCTAGGCTTCTTTATCATAATTGTTCTCACATTAATCTTTCTACTCCGATTCTCTTTCTTTTGGAAAGAATAATTGACCACCATTCATCTCAATTTGATTTTATATTTTGGATTGCTTAGTTATTTGTGAAATTGATTATTTGAAAACGCGACTGGTCCTTTGGGTTCGATATCCAGACTCCTAGAGTCCACTGTTACTACTGCATAGGGAACGCTTACCCTTTGCGAACGCATTTTACGCATCACTATTTAAATGTAAATAATAAGTAGAAGTAATTATGACATACTAAAATATTTATTAAAAATAGATCATTCAAGAACAATCGTTTAAATATATGAGTATTGTATAATAATTAGGCCTTAATGAGAATATAAATAGATTTATTTATTTATTTATATATAGAAAGGAGGTAGTTAATTATAAATCTATTTTGAGTATTAGATTATCTTGGAACGACCAAAATTGGTCCTTTATCATGACATTGCTTGCATTTGGGTGTCCTAAGCTCAAACTCAACTTTTTTTTTTGCAAATGAAGCATCCCGAGTACCACCAGTCATAATTTGTTAATAACTTTTGAACTGTTCCTAGAACATTCCAAATGCCAACCAACATCACAACATATTTAGCATATCAAATCACAATAAAAATAACGATTTCTTTTTACTATAGTAAAAATAACGATTAAAAACTTTAAATACACACTTAACAATGATTATACCTATGTTAATTGTTTGAGTTCTTCTATTGTTTTTCTATAAGTTGAGTTCAACCAATCCTCTTTAACTTCAAATGTAGAACTTGTTGACTGTTCAGCACACTTCAAAGATAAACTACCCCGAGGAACATGTAATCTATAACAAAAATGTAATTTAAGTTATTGAAGTGTTAGTGTATTGACAATACTAAATATATTTAAAAAAAGAATATAAGCTGAATTACCTCTTTTTTAATTCAACAACTTCCTCCCAATCAGGATGGATAAACAACTTAGAACCAAACATAGTGTTTGATAACTCAAGACTCCCTACGTGACATTTGAAGTTAAAAATTTTCATGTGAACTATATTAAAACTTGATAAAATTGAAATTTATAGTAACCAAAATATATTAAAAAATTTACCTCTAACATCTCGCATAAGAGCAAGATGTAATGCAATGACCAAGCCATGAACATCACTCTTCTTCAACTCAAAACATATATCCTCAGTGTATTTCCCCCAAAATGTACAAACCATTCTAGTGTTGCTGTATAAAAATGTTTAGGTTGGATTGAGTAACATATTTAGTATAACAAATAACTGTCATAGAAAAAAAATATCAATGTAAATAAGTAGTATACTAAAATAAATAAGTAGAACTAACCTTGAATCTTCCATTTCAACTTCTATCTTCCTAGTTTGATTTCCATTCCGAGGAACATATTTATCACTCTTAATATTCACCACTTGTGCAAGGACATCTACAAAACTCAAAACAACTGAACTTAATGAGATCCAAACTCATCACTTTGTTAATAATGAAAAATAATGAGAATAAATATAATAAGAAGTTTATAGTACCAATGATCCATTCTTTTTTAACAACTCCAGATAAAATATCATTGAATGCAACCCAATCATATTTAAAGATAGGAATATTTTCACAATTCACTTCCATCATAGCTGTATTATTATGGAAGAAAAGTCTAAATTGATGTCTGGTTGCCTTATATATTCCATTATTCCTCAAAACAGTCAAATTCCCAATTACATAGCATCTTCCTTCAATTATCTTTGATCGATACTTGTCCACCGTGGTATCCTTGATAGTTGCTTGAACCTTTCCTCCCTGTTTAATGTTTATGTAACACATGAGTTGTTGTATGTTAAAGACATACAATATATAAAAATAAAATTAAATACTAACAACTTCATCAATCAATATCATCTCTAACGATTGAACTTCAATGTTGTTACCAAACTTTGGGACTTCCCATAAGCTCATCACTCTTACTCGTAGCTTCAGAGTTGATATCTTGTCATTTATTTCTGAGATCATGTTCACCTTGCGTGCCATTTTAGTATTTTCCTAAGCATGACAACATAAAATATGATAAAATCAAAATAAAGAGGAAAAGGCATAACAAAACCTGTATAAGCGTTAAGGTCATGCTTATATGAAATAGAAGGATTAACAGTTAACAACAAAATGAATGATAAACAAAGAACATATACCTAATGAACATTTTGAAAAAACTTCTTTCCAAACAACATTAGTCGTAAACCTGGACAGCTCACCATTTTTATTATGAACTAATATCTTTAACCCTTTCTTATTCTTTACTCGTGAGATAGCTACATATAACTGCCCATGAGTAAAGACAGGATTTCGAAGATATAATCCAACATTGTTTAATGATTGTCCTTGGCTTTTATTTATAGTCATTGCATAACACGTAGTGATGGGAAATTGTCTTCTCTGTAGTTTAAATGGCCATTTTGTTTGAGATGGGACCATGAGCATTCTAGGTATAAAGACTTTATCACCAAAGTTTGTTCCTATCATCACTTCAGCTTCAATCATAGAATTGTTTAATCGAGTCACAATCAATCTAGTCCCATTACAAAGACCTTGTGATTGGTCAATATTTCTTAGTAACATGATTGGTACTCCAACTTTGAGGCTCAATTCATGATTTGGTAACCCTGAGCTAGTCAAGCTATTTAAGAATTCATATTGGTTTAGATAGCTCAGAGCACAATGTTATCTTTCAGTTGGGCAAATACTATTTGCACTATAATAAACTTTCTCATCACCAGGAATCAAGGACATCATATAATCATTAATCTTTTTCACTACATGCAATGTAGGACAAAGAATAGCTCTATCTTCCAAATACTTTTTATCTCTATAATTTTCCTTCAAACCAGGATATGTACTTTCAACAATTACTGAGATAGGGTCAGAGTACCTATCAATAAGGAGATCATTTGGTATTTCAATATCCTCCTCACCATCATTAGGCCCTCTAGATTCCCCATTTCGAATTTCTAATTTCCAATTGGCAAACTCTCTTAATTCATCTTGATCTATATCACCTGCTTGTAATCTCATATTTTTTGTCAAAGATAAAACCCGACAACTATCTCACAAATATGATGAATTTATTGTAGCGAAAACAATATCTGATCTTCCTCCTCCTGGGATTACTGGAAGAATTTGCCTGAAATCACCTCCAAATAAAATTGTCTTCCCACCAAATACTTCATTCGAATTATTTGGAGAAGAAGATCTCATAATGTCTCTCAAAGACCTATCTAATGCTTCAAAACAGTGCTTATGTGTCATAGGTGCTTCATCCCAAATTATTAATTTAGTCATGAGTAGTAATTCAGCTAGCTCAGAACCTTGCTTTATTTTACATGTAGAATGTTGATTCACATCAATAGGAATACCAAATCTCAAATGGGCAGTCCTACCACCTGGGAGAAGGATTGATGCAATTCCGCTAAAGGCTACAGTAAGAACTATATCCCCTCTAGAACGTATGGCAGAAGTAAGAGTTCTCCATACAAATGTCTTACCGGTCCCTCCATAGCCATTAAGAAAAAACACGCCACCTTTATTGCCATCTACAACTTCCATTATCGTATTAAAAGCATGTCTTTGTTCATCGGTCAAAGAAGAAAATAGCTTCTCAAAATCAGATTTAAGGACATCAACATTATAACTCCTTTCATTATGAATAAGCATATTCTCTATCTCATGAAAAGATATTCTATCTATAAAAGGTATTCCATGAAATTCTGTTAAACTTCTCCTATTTCTTCTGAGGATCTTTTCAGTCTCAATTAGTGTCTTGGTCTGCAATTGTTCGACATTGAGTTCTAGTCCTGTAATTAAAATAATATTTTAATGTTTGAGATTAGATGCTCAAACAATAAAGATATCTTAGATACAAAAGTTACAAAAAATAACATGATACCTGGAAAATTGAGCAATTCTCGTTCCTTTCTTAAAATGCCTTATGAAAGATATTCCCAAGTTTCATTCCAAACCAAACTTGGATTTGTCATACTGTTTGAAATTAAAATATCACAAAACAATAAGCGTAGACTATGACCAGTTGATGTTAAAGAAGCTTCCTTAATTGCCTCAACATATTCTCCATCATCTTCTAATAGGCCAAGTTTAAAGCATGATTCTCTATAAGTTTCATGAATAACATTATCCACTATTCTAATGTCTTCATATCTCTCAGACCCCTTTACAATAGTCAACATTATTCTCATGTAAAAAAGCTCCCCACATGTAGGTTTCACATAATGCAACCTACCAATTGATCCACCTCTTCTTCGTGGGACCCATTCATTTTCTTTACTTTTATAAACAAACATGGATGGGAAATCTGAATATGTCAGATTTTTTGCTTCAGGATATTTTTTATTTGCTTCCATCCAAGCAGTAAACGTTGTTCCCTTTGATTCAGCCCTGTCTCGAACTATGTCAAGTGGTTCATCATCTTCAAATAACACACTTTGTTCACCAGGAAAATGAAATTTTAATCTCTCAACTACTGGTTCTCTATGCTGGATCTCAAAGCCATATATCCTCCAAACTACTTCACACGGGGATAAATAACGACAATCATAATACATTTTGATCTCATCAATTGGCTTGTCTTTATCGTATATACCAGCAATAATGTGATCGTGGCCCTTATTTATGTATTTAAATAAATACTTTATTGATCGTGACTGATTACACCATTCCACATTTATGTGTGCATCAAATTTCAACATCAACGTGGAATTATAAGGAACCACATATCGGTTATCTAGTTCAATCTGACCCTTTGTTAAAGTTCTCCCATTATCACGCCTCCTATATAAAGAAAATCCTTCATCATAAACTGTAGTTCTTCCTAAATATGGCTTTGGAAATAATTTGGAGTATTTTTCGTCTTTCATACATGGGGATTTTTTATTAGCCAACCCACAAGGTTCGTGTATCATGAATGTCTTGATCCTTTCATATAGAAGAGGTTGCCTTGTTTTATCTGGTATTTATGCACTTATAATTCTATCTATATAAGAAGGATCCGAGAACTTGTCTTCGGGGCGTAGAAACAACAATATATGTGCTTGAGGAAGACCTCGTTTTTGAAATTCAATTGTATATACAACTACAATTTAAAATAAAATAAATCATTAGATAATTTAGAAGAATGCAACAACTCTTATAAAAGAGTTAAAAATATATTAATCATTAACTCAATGAGTTAGTAGTATAGTTGACTCACCAGCAATTACATGGCCAAATAAATTTCCACTCTTTAATTCTTCAATAAGAAGTTGTAACTTCATCTTAAATACTCTGGTTATGATGTCAGGACGATCTTCTGGCTTCAATGCTTTGTTCGAAAGAAATCTTTTGATTTCAATCCAGTTTGGATTGCATGTAAAAGTTATAAATAGATCTGGATAACCAAGCTTATGACAGATAGCCATTGCATCATAATAATGTTCATCCATATATCTTCTACCGCCAACAAAGGAAGAAGGAAGGAAAATGCATGTTCCTGAGGAAGATGATGAAGTAACACCAAGATCAACAGCTGCATTAATTTCCCTATATGAACCAGCTCTTAAATTTTTTTGATTGTTTCTTATGTAAGACAACCTTTGAGCCTCAATCATAGTGAATCCATCAACCAAAAATTGTTGGAATAATTTTTCTCCGTGCAAAATAGTTTTTGCTTCATTTTCCCTGGTTTGTAGTCTAAAAGCAAAAAAACTCTCTCATAGTAACAG
Source organism: Pueraria montana var. lobata (assembly GCA_026413185.1). Taxonomy (NCBI): domain Eukaryota; kingdom Viridiplantae; phylum Streptophyta; class Magnoliopsida; order Fabales; family Fabaceae; genus Pueraria; species Pueraria montana. Next base: position 18,389,106 of record CM048656.1, read on the forward strand.
TGTGATAAGACAGGTTGGATATCATGCTAGAAATATCTCTATGTAAAACACCACTTCTGTAACCATCCTCTCCATAAGCAAATAGTAAAGGATATTGTAATGGAAGGTATGCTGGGTGAAGTTCAGAAACACGTTGTAATCGCCCATCCTTCTTTTGAACCAAGATATCTCTTGGACCTAAAGCTGTTCCAAAGTCTCCCACAATGAGGGCTGCAACCTCCGACACAGTAGGCATGTTATATGTTCGACCATCACTATGTTTGTCATAAATCAATCGTAAGCCAAAGTTTTCATCTTTATTCTTATCAAATATATCTCTAGACATTCTAAATGATTGAGCCCAAACATTGGTATTATCAAGCATATCCTTCAACCTTATTTCTGCAAGCAATAAACGTTGAGTGTTGTTTGACCTGAACATTGCAAAGTCAAACATGTATAAGTACTACATTGAACTATATAGTACGTAAACAACATATAAAAGCCCTAAAAAATATAATTTGATACCTGAATAAGGCCATCCTATTTTCAATCTCATTAGTTGTATCATATATGTACAACTGTGCAAATTTTGGAGAGTTACCCTCTTTAGGAGTCAAATCACCAATACTATGATAATTTTGTCCAGAGATCCTAAAAACACGTGGTGCACGACTTGCATTAACTTCTTTATCCACCTTCGCTGCCATGGATGTGAAGTTAAAAAGGGAATTGTAAAGTCTAATATTTTCCTTGAAATGCTTGCTTTGTTCAGAATCTTTATTAAAAAGAAGCTCTTGCATAACAGGAGGAGGGTTTTGCAATAAAGGTAATTGTATTTTCCCTACTTTGCAACATAACCCAAACTGGGGTCTTTGTGACCTCGTTGATCTTGCATTCCTTTCTTCGTCCCATATTAATGCTCCACAATATTCACACTTCCACGTAGGATCTTCAATGTCTATGTACTCAGCTGCAACTCAATTTTTTTTTATAAAAGTCATCTCAATATTTTCAATTGTGATAATTTTTTTCTCAAAATTAAAGCATGTACTTCATCAATACCTATAGGTGGCTGTGCACTTCTTTTCATTTCCAAAATTTGTTTCCTTCTTAATCTTGCTTGCTTCTATTGTTTGCATCTCATATTTGTAGCGTTTAGAAGGGGTTCTTCATTTGTCCTCCTTGTTAGTATCATTTTCCTTCTACATCTTGCCTGCATATGATCTTGATTCCTCGTACTTGGCCCAACACTCATATCTATTGGAGGTTTTTCATTTCTCTTCATTTTCAATATAATATTTCTTCTTAATCTTGCTTGTTTTTGCTCTTGATAATCCATAAGGCAGGTAATTTGCGGTACTAATCTAAATAAAATAATGAAGTTCAAAAGAGAACTAACAAAAGTAGAACTAATTTTTAAAATTAGTTCCACCACTAACACCTTAAAGAGTTAATAATTTAACTAATCCTTCTAAAATATCATTTATCAGATAACGAAAGTGTTTCTTTTTTAATCAGAAAATATAATATTTATTATAATAAATTGGTACAGAACTGAAAATGTAGAAGAAATAATAAAGTGCACACTAAACAAAACAACATCTATGGATTGGTGCATAAACTATCAATAATCAATAAAATATATTTAACTTACCTGTCTCACTTAAAGCCTCTAACAGAGAAATTGAAACATTGTAACGTTAACACTGGATATTGAGATGTCGATGGTTGATGTAGAAAAAAAATATATAATAGAGGTCAAATGATTTTTTCTTTTCTATCTAACGATAAAAAAAATAGAGCATAGGTATAAATAAATAGTTTTTCCTTGGTAATTTTATGTAATTGAATAAAATACTTCAAATTATAAATAAATACTTAAATCTAAAACTATAAATATCTCAAATTGAAAAATTTCACGTACCTCCTCAAGAAACTCCACCACGAAGTACTGAAACCACAATGATTATTCTGCAAAGACCAACCAAAAAACTTTCACTATCTTGTTTATATAGACAATAGAAAGAAATTTGAATAAAAAGATAATAATATATCCCAAAAAATTAGAGACTATAAAATTTGAAAAATTAGGAATAAAGTAGTTGAATGAATTGTTGTAGTTTGGGGGGAAAAAAAAGAGATAAGAAAAGAAGATAAATATAATAGAAGGAAAAAGAAGATTAAGGATTGGTGCATAAACTATCAATAATCAATAAAATACATTTAACTTAATTGTCTCACTTAATGTCTCTAACAGAGAAATTGAAACCTTGTAACGTTAACACTGGATCTTGAGATGTCGGTGGTTGGTGTAGAAAAAAAAATAATTAGATTAGATTCGACTAAACAAAACAACATCTATGGATTGGTGCATAAACTATCAATAATCAAAAAAATATATTTAACTTATCTGTCTCACTTAATGCCTCTAACAGAGAAATTGAAACCTTGTAACATTAACACTGGATCTTGAGATGTCGGTGGTTGATGTAGAAAAAAAATATAATAGAGGTCAAATGATTTTTCTTTTCTATCTAACGATAAAAAAAAATAGAGCATAGGTATAAATAAATAGTTTTTTTTTGGTAATTTTATGTAATTGAATGAAATAATTTAAATTATAATTTATAATAAATACTTAAATCTAATACAATAAATATCTCAAATTGAACAATTTCACGTACCTCCTCAAGAAACTCCACCAAGTATTAAAACCACAATGATTGTTCTGTAAAGATGAACCCTTAGGGAAAAAAAACAAAACTTCATGTTTCAAATTGCAATCTCATAAATAAGTAAAAAGAAATCAGAATCATTATTTTGAACGTGTAATTCAACAGTGCTCAGACGAAGTACCTTTCGGGCTAGCAAAAATAAAATTAAAATTGTGGTTGTTAAAAACTGTAATCATGTTTAGTTAATTAATTTAAAATGCAAAATATTACTAGTGTTAGTTTCAAACTAACAGGAGGACAAAATTGCTCCTTTTTAAAAATTAAAAGACTAAAACGAAAATATTTTAATAATCTCTACCTTTCACCGTATATACCCCTAAAAGGCTCACTATTTTCCAGATAGTATCATGTGAAAGTCCTTTCCAGTACGTCGTCGTTTTCTAATTGTCTATTCCAGTATTGTGACGAGTCTGGCTACGAACATGACCTTCAATAATCTATCGTGGCCACCTCATCAATCCCTCTAAGTCAATCAAATTTGGATAACTTTTAAAAAAGAACAAAACATTGATATGTCAAATACTTATTAAAAAGAATGGTTGAGATGGGAGTGGAAAGGAGACATGATACTCTTAATAGATTTAGTTCATGTCATCAATCCGTCAAATTGGGATCACTTTATAAAAAGAACAAATTATTGACATTCTTACTTTAAATATTGTTCTTACTTTTCAATTCACAAATTTACTTTAAACATTTTATTTTTTGAAAAATATAATTTACTTAAATGCTTATAATTTAGTTTTAATATATTACTTTTGATATATTTTTTATATTTGAATTCATCAATTTTGATTTTGACTATTTATAATACAACTTATTTTTTAATATATGACAAACAGTGATTTTGTCTCAAATGACAAATATTCTACTTTTCTTTTTTAAAATAATAATAATATTATTAATAATAATAATAATAATATATAACAAGTTGTGATTTTGTCTTGAAAGATAAATATTGTACTTTTTAATAATAATAATAATAATAATAATAATAATAATTCAAAATCCAGGGCTCAACAGATCTATAGTGAAATCCATTTACAAAATATTTATTAAAATAAGGTTATTTTTAAATAAATTACTAGTATAAGGCTATTTTTGACTCATGGTTTATGTTGAATGGTTATTCAACATAGATAAAATAATAAACAAAAGATTAAGAGGATAATATAAGCACGTTATTATCCAAAACAAGTTCAGAAAGATTATGGAAATTTATGCTCAGATGCATTACACACACAATCAAAACAACTTATTAGCTAAAGGTTGGCTAACGATGTTGCAAGATCCGAATAGTTGCATCATAAGCAAACTTTTCAACTGCACACAATAATTCAAAGTTGTTTTCTGCACTATAGTCCCCGATTCATTCTTTAAATAATGAACAACTAACAGAAGTAACGATTGAATGATAAGTAAAATTGAACACCATAAATAACTAATATTCAACATACCTAAAAGATCTTTATTTATCTAGTGTTATCTAATTGAATATTCTAATGGGTAAATCAATTTGTAAGGTAAGGATTGTCTTTCATTTATATACATTGTTTTAACTATATCAAGTGATATGGATCTCCAAATACACCACCTCACATCGAAGATTGAATATTTCGTGTGTGAAATTTGCCAGACTTGACATTTATGAGTGATTTGATAACAACTTGATAAGGAATGACCCAATAGGCCTAACAATAATTGCTAAAAAATATTTTGATACCATCTTAAAAATTTGGATTTGAACCTAACTTAATTCTACAAAATCAACTTATAAGATGAAAATGGTCATCTACTTATATTTTTATATAATTAATCATGTGAAATCTCCAATACTATTCCAATAAGGCGGGGACGAGAACATTTGGTTCAATAATTTATTGTAGTGTTGCAGGTATCTTTGCTTTTGGTCTCCACTTGTCCCCTTCTACATCAGCCATTACTTTTTGTAGAATTATTGTTTAGCCATCAAACTACTAGCAATGGTGATCATTATTCACACGTGTGAAACAAGTTGACTCGGACGAGTGATGTTGGCATTGGCAATACAAGAGTGGAGCATAAATATCCATCCTCTAACCTGGGAATGAAACACACCCTCTTCAAAAATTAGGATCCCTCCTTTAGCTAGCCCAGAAATGGTTCTGAAACTTGTTTATATCATCATTTTGATGATATGGCGCATATATCCAATAACATCTGCACAGTATGAGAATCAGACTATAGCACAACCCAATTGTAATTCGAAATGTGGAAATGTTTACATTCCTTTCCCTTTCGGAATGAACCATACCAAATGCTATGCAGGCGAGTGGTTTGAAATAGAATGCAGATACAATACTTCGAAACCCGTACCTTACCTCAAGCATGTAAATTTGGAGGTAATGTACATTGATGTTCTCTACGGTACGGTTGGGATCAAGAATCCGATTTTCCATCCTGGGAAGAACTGCGAAAGGACTGGCACAGGCACAAATCTGGAAGGAGGTCCTTTCGTGTATTCCCAGGAATACAATTCATTTGTGGCCGTAGGTTGCCAAAACGCTGCTTTCTTGTGGTTAAACGAATTGATACTTACTGCCTGTGTGTCCATGTGTTACGAGGACTCCAAAAAAGGCAACAACATCGACGTTGCAAGTTGTCGTGGCACATACTGCTGCGAGACTTCACTGCCGCCGTATCTTTCAGCATATAACATCTCAGTTCAAACTGTTGAAGTGAAAAGTAACATCGAAGCAGAGTGCTCTTACGTGCTGATTAGAGCAGATTATTATAAGTTCCAGTACGAGTACGAGGAGTACAATTACAGTTACTGGAATCCCACTCTTGGGGACCTAAAGAATGTAAAAGATATTCCTGCGGTGCTTCAATGGGAGATTCCGATTCACACGCCCAACAATTCCTTCACCGATTTCCGTGAAGATGCATATGGCTACAACTGCAGTTACACTAATGTTACATCTGCACAATCACGCTCGGGTTGGAGATGCACATGCAAAGATGGCTTCCAGGGAAATCCCTACATTCACGGAGGCTGTAAATTAGGTATGACACCTATTTATTAATTAGGGTTAACTAAGTTTTTAGTCCTTAAACTTTTTCAAATTTTGATTTTTAGTTCCTAAACTTTTGTTTGACTGGTCAAGGTGTCTAAACTTTTTTAAAATTCGATTTTTAGTCCATAAACTTTAGTTTGACCGGTTAAGGTTCCTAAACTTTTTAAATATTCGATTTTTAGTCCCTAAATTTTTTAAAAACTTGGATTTTAGTCCCTGAAATCTCATTAATTCAGGGACTAAAATCTGAATTTTTAAAAAGTTTAGGGACTAAAAACCGAGTATTTAAAAAGTTTAGGGACATTGACCAATCAAACAAAAGTTTAAGGACTAAAATCCAAAATTTGAAAAAATTTAGAGACCTTGATCAGTCAAACAAAAGTTTAGAGACTAAAATCCGAAATTTGAAAAAGTTTAAGGATTAAAAAAACCTATTAATTATTAAGAAGATAATACGTACAAACCATCCTTCACATTAATTTTGATTAATCATTTAGTTAAATTTATTTGTTTTTTTTAAATAAAAAATAAAAGCTCACATAATTTTGGATACAAAATTATATTTAGAGTATATTTGTCTGGACATCTTAACTAACTCTTAGTTTTTCTAGAGCAAATTTCAACGAGACCTTCTGAAGTTTGATCTACTTACACATGCACCCAGTGTTGTGAAAACTGGACCGGTCATCGACCCGGTCGAGGCACTGGATTGATGGGTCAGTGATCGAACCGGTGGATCACTAATTGACCCGGTTTGACCCGGTGTATATTAAAAAAAAATTAAAATTATAATATATCTAACAAAATGTGACCAATCCATAATTCATACTTTAAAATTAAAATCAATCATGATCAAACTATACATTTTACATAATCATTTATTACTATAAATTATTTTGTTGGATGTTATCATTAAATTATTAAGGAAACTCTTGTTATTTTTCACAGCTAAATATAAAAGTTGTCGAAGGACCATAGCATATCAAGATTAAAATAATAATAATTAGTTATTATATATTATTATCAACATCAAAATAATATTATAGGAGCATATTATTATATACTATTAAGTAATTAATTATTAACAATTTAATTAAAATGTTATAGGAGTATATTATTATATTATATATTATTTAGAAATTAGTTTTTGTTATGGTTTCAAATTTTAAATGGTACTATAAAAAAAAATTACAAATAACAACATTTGGTACAAGAAATGTAAAAAAAAAAAAAAAAAAAAACTGGGTCGACCCATTGCTCCGGGTCACCGGTTTTGACCAAAACCGGCTGGGTCAAACCGGGTTGATCCGGGTCAAACCGGCTTGATCCGGCTCAAACCGGATCGATGACATTTCCAGTCTGATAGTTAAACTAGACCGGATAGAGCTTCGGTTCCCGATCGAACCGGTCCGACCGGCCGGTCCGGTCCGATTTTTAAAACTATGGATGCACCTCCTCCATCTAAAGGCATTTCTTTGGCACCACCTCTTAAAACGGTGTTAAGTTAACTTTCAAACTTCATTTACAAAAGAGTAATGATATTCGTACATTCGGAAAATGTACACTCGACATCCACCCAACTAATTCATTAATCGCGTATATAAATATAGTTAATTTTGTTTCACAAGTGGTTAACTTTTATTAGACATTTCAATAACCTCTTAACACAATAAACCACTTGCGAAATAAAATTAATCACTGTTAAATATTTTAATAATCTTGTGATATTATTAACTACATATTGATAATGGATATAACCGTGTTTATTTACTTTTAATCAATTGTGAGGTAAAATTAATTATATTTTCATATGTAATTAATCACATATAATAATTAAAAATTTCATAATACTTTTAATCACTTGTAAAACAAAATTAACTATATTTACACATATAGTTAATCACGTGAAATAGTTAATAACTTTATGTCATTATTAACCATTTAAAAAATAAAATTAATCATATCTACATATATAATTAACTACGTATATTTAAAATTAAACATACTAATAATTTTATTTAATCATATTCATTTATTATTCACCATTTATAAAATAAACTTAATTATTTTTTTACACATAATTAATCATAATCTATGTAGACGCTGAATGTACAAAATCCGGCTGTGCCCAAGTCTGGAACAGCTTCATCCTCTCTCTCCGTACCCAACCCTTCACCTTTCTCCCCCACACTCCTCAGTCCTCACCCCAACCACCACTGTGCGTGCTTTAAACAAAAAGAAGAGAAACAGAGACAAAGGGAGAAGGGGATAAAAACACACCAAAAACTAATAGCAAAAAATGAGTAAAAGCAAAGAAATTGAATAAAGGGAATTATGTATATTTATATGCCTTTCTTATCTAGCTTCAACGTTTAGGAAATTTTCGCTGAAAGAGCACTCGGCGTTGTCGTCTTCGAAAAACTTTTCGGCAGTGCGAGACGACGCCGTTTTGGCGAGGCTGTTGTGTGCGAGGCAGGAATTGGCGGTTTCAATGACGAGGCTTTTCCAGCGGGGGTAGGAGGAGCTTGAGGAGGCGGCGGCTGTGGAACTGGAGGTTGCGGAGAAGCCATTGGTGGCAGCTTCAAGGTCACTGTATTGAAACTCTTGGATCTTGATGCTGCCTTTCTCTTTCTCTTTCTCTTTCTCTGTCTTTCGTTGGTTTGGAAGAGGATACTGAATTGGAGGTTGAGACAGCGGATTTGGCTCTGCAAGAAAGGTAGAGGTACCTCAATTAGGAGTGAATGAATCGCTGGCAGATTTGATTACTCCAATCTCCAACAACGAACGACGAGGGTTTTGGTTCAAAGTTGAAGTGTATGTCACCGTTGTCACGATCGACGGCCAGGTTGTTGGATGGGAATTTCCGTTTCCAGTGATATTCACTGGCAGGATCAACTCTTTCTTCCGGGAGCCCATGGTAACGGAGAAGAAGGGGCATTTCCGGCTTAAACTTTTTTTAAAAAAGCACATGTCAATCACGTGCTAACAGAGTTAACACCGTTTGACTGAGAAAGGGTGTAACAGAAAAGTTAGGAGATTATCTTTAGAGTAAAAAAAATGAGGTGATGTATATCTAATTAGACCAAAACTTAAGAAGTATAACTGTAATTTACTTTTTTTTTATTAATTAAAAAACTTATTTAACTGTTTAATAAATAAGTTTTTTTTTAATAATTTCTAATGTTTTTTTAGACATTACTTCAAAAATAATACTTAAATAACATGTTCTTAGCACACCTTTTTAGTGCATACATGCAGTGACGGATCTATAATTTTTCTTAGTGGGAGCAAGAATTTTTTTATAATATTTTTATGAAAGAAAAATATCACAAACTTTTATAAAATATATAATGTTATGATAAAAAAAAATTCAAAATATTTAATTTTTTTACAAATTATAATTATTCTCTACGCATTTTTATACTTTGAAAATGTTCTATAATTTTTTCATTATCAATACTATCAAAAATTAAAAAGATAAATAGTAAAATTAGTATCAATTTATTCTGTTTTTATTATTTCTTATATTTTTTACATTCATTTAAAAAAAAAATCATCTTATAAGAGCAATACCTATGTTTTTTATGCGGGCAAAATAAATTTTTATTACACATATATATAAATTAAAAAATTCTTGTGGGGGCAATTGCCCCCACACCCTCTCAAGTAAATCCGTCGGTGCATACATGCATCTTACAAAGTCACTTACAACATCCGTATTTCAACTACTTATAAACAAAAATAATTTATGAACACCTTAAGTTATTTAATATCTAGTGAGACAAAGATAAAAGAGATAGAAATATAAATATATTATCTTCGTCTCTATCTAAATATACTTTTTTATAAGATATTCATCTAATTGTCTGGTATATTAATTTTTTTTTTTTCTATAATATCCTTAATTACTTACAATGTTCTCTATCCAAATATTAATTAATTAGGTGAGAAACAATTAAGTAGAGAGAGAAATGAAGAGTAATTTTGGAAGAGTAATATAAATTATTGACAAATTTAATGTGATTAACTAAATTATTCAATTTTCTTAAAGTGTGTGAAATAATTGAAATGGACTTATATAAAGAGATAGAGGTATTAAGAAGTACGTAATATGATGAAATGGGAAGAGATAGAGATAGAGAGATGATAAAGGTTAATAAAGTATATAGAAAAAGAGAAAAAAGGATTATGGATTGATAGTATAAAACAGTTTTAAACTGTCATCCAATCACAAATCACCATGTATTTATTGACTTTACAAAATTATCTTAAAAGTCATATCAACTGTGATTTGTGATTGAATAACAGTGTAAAATTATTTTACATTGTTAGTGCATCACCATTAAACTTATAGAAAAAAAGGTTCAATTATTCTGCGGGTCCCCATACTTCTACCAAATTTTCAATTAGGTTCTTGAACTTTTTTTTCCTTTTAATTGGGTTCCTGAATTTTTTTTTTCAATTGGGTCCTCTCATCTAATTGTCGTTATGAAAAATTAACTGCAGACACCTAATTAGATGTGCAGATAGTGAACTGGTACTTCTGGAGTATATCGTAAGAACAATTGAGTCAATTTTGAGAGATTTCTGCTGAGTTTCAACATCTGTATATCATTCTACCCATATATTATTTCACAAACCTCTCTTAGTTGTTTCACTATGCTAAAATTGGTCTACCAAATTGGTCAAGGAACTGTTTTCCACCCATGGGGTACCGTAAATATTTGTATACATTCAACCAATAAAAAATCATGATATAATCAGAATTGATCTTAAATATAATTAATAGAAAATCATCTTATATATAATATGTAAAGTGGTTATTATAAAAATAAATAAACTTGCCATAATTTGTATTTGGATTATAAATAGTGTAAAAGTTTATATTGTAAATACATTATAATTAATTATTTTTGCAGTTTTGATTTTTTTAACTATTATCGTTTTTTACTTTTAGATTTTTTTTTATCAATTTTGTACTACATAAATAACTGTTATAGAATTTATTTGAACTTGATTCTTGACATTTCAGCTGTGGGGGATTCGGAGTCTTCAGACAAAAAGAAAACTCGAGCAAAGTGGGCCATAATAGGTACGCATGAAATGATAAATATACTTTTCTTTATCATCAGAAACATTTATTTTTTATATATATTAAATTAAAATTTGTTCTGTTCATCGTATCATCAGAAACAATCTTGAACACTACTTCATTTATCAATTGATTTTTAAATTTTATAAAATTTTGTAGAGTTCATTTACTTAATGAGAACGTTAAACCTAACTTTTAGATTAATAAACTTTAGTTTTTATAATTTATTAAATGTGTCAATTTTTCAAAAATTTTACGTCAAGTATTAGTTGGTCTTTCACACACACATATAGAAACATATCTAGTGAGACCATTTTGGAAAATATCTAGTGAGACCATAAGAGATAAAATGTGTAAATTTTGAACATACAATGATCTATGGATGGTCAAGATTGTTTTCATAAATTATAATAACCATCGAGTTTATTTATCTTGTATTCTCATCTTCACCTTATACGCTTCCCGTGTGTAGGTATGTTTATGTAAAGTGTTCTAATCTCTAATTGTGTCAATTTAACCCTAACTGTAAGATGTAAATGTGTAGGAGTTTCTTCAAGCCTCGGAACCATCATTTTACTCCTTGGTTTGTGGTGGTTGCACAAAGTTGTAAGGAAAAATATAGCAAAGAAACGCAAGGAAAAATTCTTCAAACAAAATGGAGGATTGTTGTTAAAACAAAGACTCTCTTCAGGTGAAGTTAACGTTGACAAAATTAAACTCTTTAGCCTAAAGGACTTAGAGAAGGCAACTGATCACTTTAATATAAATAGAGTACTTGGGAAGGGAGGCCAAGGTACCGTTTACAAAGGGATGCTAGTAGATGGAAATATTGTTGCAGTGAAAAAATTTAAGGTCAATGGAAAGGTTGAAGAATTCATCAATGAATTTGTCATTCTTTCACAAATTAATCATAGAAATGTGGTTAAGTTGTTAGGATGTTGTTTGGAGACTGAAATTCCTTTGCTTGTTTATGAATTCATTCCTAATGGTAACCTTTTTGAATATTTACATGGACAAAATGAGGAGTTACCAATGACATGGGATATGCGTTTGAGAATTGCCACTGAAGTTGCTGGAGCTCTATTTTACTTACACTCAGCTGCTTCTCAGCCCATTTATCATAGAGACATTAAGTCAAGAAATATATTATTGGATGGGAAGTATAAGGCAAAAGTAGCAGACTTTGGTGCATCAAGAATGGTTTCCATTGAAGCTACTCACCTCACTACCACAGTTCAAGGAACTTTTGGATACTTGGACCCTGAATACTTCCATACTAGTCAATTAACAGATAAGAGTGATGTCTACAGCTTTGGAGTGGTTCTTGTTGAACTTTTAACAGGGCAACAGCCAATATCCTCTGCGAAACAACAAGAACTTAAAAGTTTAGCTTCATATTTTCTTCTTTGTATGGAGGAAAATCGTTTGTTTGATATTGTAGATGAAAGAGTCATGAAGGAAGGGGAGAAAGAACACATCGTTGTAGTTGCCAATCTTGCAAGAAGATGCTTAGAGTTGAATGGGAAAAGACGACCAACTATGAAAGAAGTCACATTAGAATTGGAAAGTATCCAAAAATCAAAAAAACAGTCTGCTGCACAAGAACACCATGAAGAACTTGAGCATGCTGGAATTGATGACTGCCAATTTTGGGCTTCGCATTCTACAACTTCAAATTTGGGAGAAACTTCAGATAGCAAAGCATCAACTTTGTAGATTATGCCTACTCTCATCAAATAATTGAAGAATTCTCTTAACTTGTTTTTATTTGCGTGTAAAATAAAAACCGATTTGGTTAGACACATGGAAGAATGTACCTTTCAAAAGCATAATTGTTGAGAGGATAATCATGGTATAACAGAACTTTGTCCTTGTGTTGTGAAGTACTTGTATTGAGTATGACTATCTACTTAATATTGTGTGTAGGGACAATAAGATAAAATATGGTATTCTTGAGGTCATCCAAGAGTGGGTTGTAACCATCCTTGGTTCTCGTTTTTGTGAGCAAACCAAACTCCTCCATGAAAGATGATGTTTCCAGCTACATCAAATATAAACCATTAAGCTATAGAGAACATTAGGTTGCTGAGAACTTGAAGCAAAGCACACATCTGGTATTGCCTCATCATCAGATAAATAGAAACATTAGAACTTACCGTAATTGTTCTTCTTTTCCTTCCTTTTTTCGATGAATGATCACCATGAAGTTTTAGCCACCCGGAACAATAATGATCAATTCGTTCCAAGCTAGAACCAAAAGTCTGTAGGAAAAAAGATACCAGCGTCACCCTAGATAAACACATAAGCTTAGTAATTAGCACAATCATGTGTTTCAAGAAGTTCAGGAAGAAATTGTTCTATGACATGATCATCACTTAGATAAGACAGCATGCATAACTAGTTTTGTATCCCTGTGAAGTAACTACATATGATGATTGAGCTTAAATATTTCTTGTTGCAAGTGAATGCAATCCAGAAGTAATTAATGACAAAATAATTAACCAAGATGCTTAACCATTATTACTCTGAACTTCTTAATCAGTTGTGATTAGTAAGAGACACGCCAATCATATCAATAATGGGGATAATGTTAAAACATCAGTGCATCTTGCAGGATAAAAGTTTTATGAAAACTGGATTTTGTTTTTAAAAATTTTAAAACTTAAAACCAAAAAACATACCGAGCAGGGCCTAAATAAAATTATTCATGGATTGCAATTTAAATTATATAACGCCATTAATGCTCCCAATGCATCAGGCTCGCTGTTATACTACCAAGGGATTCAACAGCCTCTTAAGTTTATTCTAAGGAAATATATGTTCGTAATTTAGATCGTTCTTGATCATTTGTAAATTAATTTTCAGGATTTGTTTGACAAAAAAGGCTGTGAGTATTAACATCGATAAATTACTCTAACATGCAAATTTAACCTATAAAATTGATTCCTTTAGAGTAGAGCAACAATGTATATGTTAGCAATAGCAACCGGAATTCTAAAGATCAGAGTAATCACACACACACAGAGACACAAGGATTTAACGAGGTTAGGCAAGTGTGCCTAGGTCCTCGGGAGTAGAGCAGCTGTTTCTATTATTATCACGTAGCAAATAGGGTTACATTAGTTTATATAGAATAAACCACGATATAGACTTACAATATCACTCATGTACCGTACCGCATACAATATACTACGTACAATACCACGGGGCTAAACCCCCCGCATCCCCAACCCATTTATTTTGTAACCCAACAAACAGGTGACCCAAGCCCAATCTGCTCACTCATAGAAAATGAGCCATGCACAACAATCTCCACCTTGGCGAATATTCAGCCTCGTGGAAGATAACAGCAAGTCCACCTCATATCCTATATGTCTCCTGGGTTGGGGGTCCAGTCACGTCTAGCACCGAGCAACATTCAACAAGTTCAAGCTATGCTTGAACTTGTTAGCTGTGACCGCCTTAGTTAACATATCAGCTGCATCTTTGAAGTGTGAACCTTCCTGAGCAAAATCTGACTAGATGCCATCAACTCCCTGATCTTGTGAAACCTCACATCAATATGCTTGGTTCTAGCATGATACACTTGATTCTTTGCCAAATCGATAGCACTTTGACTATCACAATGCAACTGAACTCCACCATGCTCAATTCCCAACTCCTTTGCTAGCCCTATGAGCCACACAACTTCTTTACTAGCCTCTGCTACTGCCATGTACTCTGCGTCAGTTGTTGACATTGCCACAGTAGACTGAACAATGGACTTCCAACAAATAGGCTCACCTGTAAGAGTAAAAACATACCCTGTTGTAGACCTCCTGTCATCCAAATCACCAGCATAGTCAGAATCCACATAACCCACAACTGAAGGACCACCCTGTTGACTGCCAAACATGAGATCATGCCCTGTTGTACCCTTTAGGTACCTGAAGATCTACTTCACTGCTTCCCAATGTCGCTTCCCTGGCTTCAACATAAACTTACAGACTTAACTTACAGCAAGTGCCAAATCTGGTCTAGTGCAAACCATAGCATACATCAAGCAACCAACTGCATTGGCATAGGGAAACTTTGACATGTATTCCACCTCTTCATCTGTCTTCGGGCACTGATCTACAGAAAGCTTGAAGTGGTTTGCAAGTGGAGTACTCATTGACTTAACATTACTCATGCCAAACTTGTCCAGCACCTTCTCAACATAGCCCTGCTGTGAGAGCCATAGTCTTCTGGACCTCCTGTCCCTATGAATCTCCATCCCAAGAATCTTCTTAGCGGGACCCAAGTCCTTTATGTCAAACTCCTTGCCCAGCATGGATTTCAACTCATTTACATCATGCAAATGATTACCAGCAATTAACATATCATCCACATAAAGTAGCAGAAAAATAAAAGAGTCATCATCAAGGCTCCTCACATAAACATAACAATCATACTCACATCGCCTATACCCAATCCAAAGCATTCAAGAATCAAACCGCTTGTACCATTGCCTTAGAGACTGCTTCAATCCATACAAAGACCTCTTCAACTTACAAATCAGCCGACCCGGTCCATTTTTACTGAACCCCTCTGGCTGCTCCATGTAAATCTGCTCCTCTATATCACCGTGAAGAAAAGTTGTCTTCACATCCATCTGCTCCAAGTGCATATCCCGATTGGCTACCAAGGCTAACACTGCCCTGATAGAAGTATGCCTTACGACTGGGGAGAAAACCTCATCATAGTCAATCCCCTTTTGCTATGAATACCCTTTTGCTACTAGGCGAGCCTTGAACTTTTCCCCTTCTTTTTTTGATACTGGAGGTTTCCTCTTGTACACCCATTTGCACCCTATGGCTCTCTTGCCTAGAGGAAGCTCAACTAGCTCCCATGTCTTATTCTTTCTCAAAGATTCTATCTCCTCCACCATAGCACCCATCCATCTGTCTTTCTCCTGACTGTTCATAGCCTCTTGAAAGGTAGACGAGTCTCCAGAACTGGTGAAAAGTGCAAAAGAAGCCAACTCTTTAAACCTATATCGGACAACGGGTTTAATAGTATGACATTGTCGATCTCTGACAAGAGTGTACTCCTGCGGTCCTGCTGGACTAATTAACCGGTCTACTCTCAGGTGCAGATGTGATCTCAGGTCTTGGACTACATGGTTCTGTCCTTTCAGGAATCACCGGCAGTTGCTCAAAGTCCACCTAAACCTCCACGGAGCTAAGGGAAGCTCCATCTGGTACTGGTACATGTGTCTCAATTGTTTATGGCATCATGGATTGCTCATCAAACACTGCATCCCTGCTGATCACCATCTTCTTGGAAGTTGGATCCCAAAACTTGAACCCCTTTCACGCCTTTGGAATAACCTACGAAAACACACTTTTTTGACTTTGGATCAAGTTTAGATCTTTCATCACTGGATATATGCACAAAAGCAGGACACCCAAATATTCTTAAATTATTAAAATCAACCGGGTTACCTATCCAAACTTCCTCTGCAACTTTCCCATCCAATGAAGCTCGTGGTGATTGGTTGAGCAGATAACACGCCATGTTCACCGCCTCTGCCCAAAAGCCTTTGGAAAGGCCAACATTCAACCTCAGACACCAGGCCTTTTCAGTAAAGGACATATCCATCCTCTCTGCAACACCATTTTGCTGTGGTGTTTTCCGCACTGATAAGTGTTTCTAAATGCCATATTCTTCACAAAATTTCTAAAACCGTGAGTCTGTGTACTCCCTACCATTATCAGACCTCAAGTACCTGATTTTTCTGCCCGTCTAGTTCTCCACCTCAGCCTTCCACAACTTGAACTTCTCAAAGACTTCAGATTTATGCTTCATGAAGTACACCCAGACCTTGCGAGAAAAATCGTCAATGAAGGTGACAAAATAATGGGAACCACCCAAGGACGAATCTCTAGTAGGACCCCACACATCAGTATGCACACAATCTAGGATCCCCTTGGTGGTATGCTTCGCGGCTTTAAACCGCACTCTGGACTGTTTCCCAAGCACGCAGTACTCACACAAGTCTAACTTGCAGCTCCGAACTTCCTTCAAGAGTCCTCTCTTATGAAGCTCCACCATCCCACACTAATTGAGATGGCCCAAACGCATGTGCCATAATCTGGTAGCATCATCATCAGACTCAACAGATGCAATGTGGCCTACAACTGTGCTCCCCAGCAGTCTGTAAATATTGCCTACAATCTGTTGTGCTTTCATCACAATCAATGCACCCTTACACACTCTGAGTGTATCCTGATCTCCATCAGCCCTGTAACTGAAACCATTGGCCTGCAAAGTACCAAGTGGGGTCAGATTCTTCCTTAACTCAGGGATATGCTGGAAATAACACAACGTTCTCACTCCACCATCATCCATAGCAATCTGCACCTGTCCCATTCCAACAACAACACAAGCTTTGTCGTCACCCAAATAGACACTACCAAATTTGCCTGACCTGTATGTGGTGAACCACACTCCCTATTGGGAGTCATATGGTAAGAACATCTAGAATCAAGAATCCACGCATCTGTAAGCTAACTGCATGAAATCGAGAGAACATCTCCCTCACTATAGTAGTCTGAGTCATCAGTCTCTGCCACATTCGCAGAGCAGGATGCCCCTTCACTAGACTGCTTCAACTTTGGACAATTCTTTTTTATATGCCCTTGTTGTTTGCAATTGTGGCACAGAACTGATTTGTCGTGTCTGGTTTTGGACTTATTCCTCCTCCCAAAACCCCTTTTGCCTTGCGTCCTCCCACGTTCTTTATTCCCCTTCGCATACAGACCCTCGCCATGAAAACACTCCCTTGCATTCTGTTTCTGCTGACAGTGGGACATAAGTGTAGCCGTGATCTCCTCCAGACTAATGGTGTTTTTCCCATACGTTAGGGTGGTCACTAAATGCTCGTAGGAATTAGGCAAATAACACAACATAATTATTGTCTTATCCTCGTCCTCAATCTTCACATCAAGCCTCAGTAAATCACTGATAATCTGATTGAATACATGGATATGCTGTTGCAAATCAAACCCCTCCTGCATCTTCAGCCCGTACAATTTCTGCTTCATGTACAGCTTGTTCGTTAGGGACTTGGACATATACTAACTCTCCAATTTCATCCATACTTCCCCTGGAGATGTTAGGTCCATAACGTGGTACATGACCTCGTCTGCCAAACACAACCGTATGGTTGCCACAGCCCTCTCCTTCAACTCCTCCCAATCCGCATCCTCCATGCCAGTAGGTTTCATTATGCGTAGCGCCTTTAGAAAACCTTGTTGTGCCAACATATCCTTAACTCTCCTTTGCCACACTGCGAAATTCCCAATTCCATCAAACTTTCCCACTTAAAATTTTGCACCAGGGTTAAGTGTCATCTGATACCAGTTGTTAGTAGTAGCAACCAGAATTCTAAAGATTAGAGTAATCACACGCACACACACAGACACAAGGATTTGACGAGGTTCAGCAAGTGTGCCTACGTCCTCGGGAGCAGAGCGACTATTTCTATTATTATCATGTGACAAATAGGGTTACATCAATTTATATAAAATACACCACGATACAGACTTACAATATCACCCTGTATCGTATCGCGTACAATATACTGCGTACAATACCGCAAGGCTAAACCCCCCACACCCCCAACCCACTTATTTCGTAACCCAACAAATAGGTGGCCCAAGCCCAATCTGCTCACTTATAGAATATGAGCCATGCAAAACATTCTTTTTAGCAGGTTTGCTTTTGTTTGAATTCTGTACAGTACCAATTTCCCCCCAAATGCTAACACGTTAGAAGGTATAGGTACATATTCCAAAAACACCAAGAAAAAAAATTGTTGGAGTTTTTCTTTTTTTGTTGCATAACAGTATAAGCAGATTTTATAGAATAGATTCCTTTACATTCAAGATTCCATATATGGAGGACACGCATAACATAGTGCGACCCACTTGCTGATTTAACCTTTAATTACCTCAAAAGTGAACAAAATCACTAAGCATGGTATTATATGATCATACATGGTCGTGAAATGCTATAGGCCAATTATCTCAAGTCGCTAACTATTTAAGACTTTTATATATGTGAGCACTTGCTTCTTATAACCTTGAGAAGTATTGTATCTGTATTCTATTTCAAACGGCTCGCTTGCATAGCACTTAGAATCGTGCATTTCGAAAGGATAAGGAATAGAAACATTTCCACATTCTGATTTACAACCGGGTTGTTACTACTCGTCGCGAAATGCATAAACAACACTGCCTCATCACCGTCGACATGCTCGTCACGAAAGAACACAGTCGCGGGGTTCATGTGGCACGATTTGTTTTCCTCATGACGTTTAACTTGTTCAGGAATGCATACTCGGGCTGAACACTATCGCGTTCTGCTTTGTGTTGTTGTCCGAAGAACATAATCTAGAATAATTTTTGGTGTATGGAACAGGTAGTTTGGAAGTATATAGGTAATCTAGAAACCTATTCCGAAATACAATTTTCATATTCTGAAGTATTTCGCAATAGGTTACTAGATTACTGTATACCTCTAGAATGGCCATTCCGTAATGTTTGAATCCTTCCCATTTATATGAATAGCTCTTGAGTCCAAATGCTTGGCGGTTATTGGTGAAGAATGAAGCATCTGCTATGGTATTAGAAGAAACAAGGTTTAGGAAAAAGAAGAAAGTTATAATAAAGGAGGGGTAATCTTGGAATATTAAAAACTTTGAGGGTGCAGGAAGCAATGGCCCAACTTACAAATGGCAACTTAACCTTAATCTGGCTGGTCTCACGGTACTCAAGCAATGGTGGCCCTATCCGCGATCTCTCTGGGAGGTGGTTGGGAGGTTTCTCGTGCCATTGTGGAGATGGAGATCCATTCCTAGCAGAACTACTCTTGGCGGTTAATTAGTAAAGAAAAATGTTTCATAGAGAGAAATTAGAAGTGTTGATGGGGTGCTCAGAATTTGAGGGTGTTCAAATATTAGAACTCCTGTAATATATGGCTTGTTGAACATTGGCAATTATTTTATCAGCAGGAATCGAAGACAGTACCAAGGAGTTTACAACACTCACACACCCTGTTCAACCAACTGAGCTAGACCCTTTGGTGAACATTGGTAATTTGAACTTACCAGAAAAGTTTTAAATCTAATAATTTTATTCAATAAATTTGTCTGGCATGATTCTTTTGACATTTGTTTGATAATACGGACTGTATGACCTATGACTTTTCCTTTTTTAGGAGCTTCTGATAATAATAAAAAAAGATATTAGAGGCGAACGTACATCCGACGGAGGATAAGAAATTATATAACAGCAAGCCAAAGTGGCTAAGAAGACCAACTAATTATGTTGCCTAATCTATTTATTTATCACTAAGAGAAATTCCCTTCAAACAATCTAGGAAAACTGCTTTTATACTTTTGGAGTACAAGTGTGAAGGTGAAGTCTCACATTGGGTAGAAATGGGCAAGTTGAGTAACATACAAGTAAAAAAGACCCACAAACCTAATGCCTTAAGGTTTTGGGTTGAAGGTGGTGTTAAGTTTGCTTATGTGGTGTGTTCGTGGCCCATTGATGTAGATCTCCCCGGTGTTAACCCCCCTCAGTGCACAACAATTGGTATCAGAGCCGATGGTTCAACCAGGTGACCGGCTTAGACGAGTAAGATGGATTGGCGGTGGATCCAGGCATAGACATGGGATCCCTTGTATCGAAAGTCTTCCTAGCGGTGGGTCCATACATGGAGGTCAGGCAGCGAGTCCCACACCGTGGAATGGTGGAATGGTGGTTCAAGGTACTAGAGCATGGTGAGCTCTAAAGGCACCATCATTGAATACTCGTGGATAGAAATTAGCTTCCGCTTGAGGGGGAGCTACCATGTGGAAGAGACTCACACTTAAGGGAGAAATTGTTGGAGTACAAGTGTGAAGGTGAAGTCCTACATTGGGTAGAAATGGGCAAGTTGAGTAACATATAAGTGAGAAAGACCCACAAACCTAATGCCTTAAGGTTTTGGGTTGAAGGTGATGTCAAGTTCGCTTATGTGGTGTGCTCGTGGTCCATTGATGTAGATCTCCCTGGTGTTAACCCCCCTCGGTGCACAACAGAGAAATATAAGGATACAAGACCTTGACTATTCTTATCTTTTCTGCTGCTTGGAGGAGGAAACAACAGTGCACATCATGTTTACATGCAGGTTCTCATCCCTCATTTGGAAATACTGTTATGGATGGCTAGGTATCCAGGTGGTGCTACCAAAGGTCTCAAAAGAACACTTTTTACAACATTCTTATGGATTCTTTGGAAAGAACACGAGGAGGGGGTGGTATTTTATTTGGTTCGCTGCTGTTTGGTCATTGTGGCTACACACAAATAATGTTTTTAATCATGAGGTCCTAAACTTTGAGTGTGTCCTTGAGTTGATTAAATTCTGATCTTTGAATTGGTTGTCTAATAGGATGAACAATTTCTCTTTTTCTTATTATAATTAAATGGTTAGTGAATCCTATGGAGTGTTTGAAGGGTTTATAGGAAGAAAGTTTTTTGGTAGGAAACAATACAACTATATAGATAGATAGTTGTTATAACGGTTCCCTTATGGATGTATAGAATATTGGACATTAATATTGATTTTCTTTTGTATGAGTAATTATATATGAACACCATTTATTATCAAACACCTATTTGGCACCCTTCTATTCACTCTATATCTCTCTTTTTGTCATATCATATCTCCTACAGGTAGATCCAATTTGCTCTTCCAGGTATGAGTTTGGTAGGGGTGTTCAAAAATGTTGAATAAAATTAAACAATCTAAAAAACTGAACTGAACTAAAAAAAAAATGATTCAGACGAATTAAAATGAACTGAAAAACGATTAAGATGAACTGAACCAAACTATGTTTTGGTTCAATGAATTGGATTCTAAAAGTTGACATTAAACTGTGCTTTGAACCAAACTAAATTATTTTAGTATTCTGAACTGAATTGTTATAAATTCATGAACTTTTTTTTTTCTTATTTGGTTTTGTGACCAAATTTAAAATGCCAAACCTTATTATGGGCTTTTTTTTATTCAGATTATTATTGGCTTGTGTGATTTAGTATCAAAATTAATTTCATATTAGTTTAATAGATATTGTAAAAAAAAAAAAAATTGATAGTTCAATTTTATAACAATTAACCAAACCACTCATTGTAACAGTTCATTTTATAAAACTGAAGTTAAAATAAAGTTTAGTTCAGTTTTCATAAAAGTAGGTCAGTTTTTTATTGTTAATAATTGAGTAAATTACACTAATCTTTCTTATGTTTTACATTTATTACACTTCACACCTCTCCTTATTTTTGCATTACTTTGGCCTCCTGCATGAAACCCGTTAACTAACCGTTTACATTTTATGTTGAATGACTAAATGACCCTCCACCCTCACAAACATCCCTCTCTCCTCTTCCTTCGTTGACCCCCTTCACTCTCATCACCGCACCCCTCCACAACCACCACCACCCTCCGCCGTCCCTTCACTGTCCTTGCTGACGTGGACCACGATAAGACCGCCCTCACCGCCGCCCACACCATGGCCCTCGCTGCTCTTGGCAACAGTGTTCCCAAAGATCTGAAAACTACCAGATCGCACCTCCTCGCCATTAGATCCCCTTCCACCGCGCTCAATTGCTGCCGCCGATGCCATCTTCAATCTCAGTCGACAGCTCTTCGCCATAGACACTGTGCATGTCTTTGCTTTTCGGCAGCGGCGACGCACACAAAATCGTCGGCGGTTGAGGGTGGCTTTGTAGATGTTGTCGTGGCTGCCTTTTCCTAGGAACATCGACGGAGAAATTGTTGGTGGCGGCAAGGATGTCGGAGTAGGTGAAGTGTCGCACGGTGTGGGGCTGGGTTGGGCTTTTGGCCTTTTGTTTTTCTTGTTCTTGAGAGAGTGAAGGTCGCAAGTGGCTATTGCGGACTCGGTGTTGCAGGTGAGGTAACGCATTGGTTACTGTGCTGAAGGGGAGGAGATAACATGTTATCAAGTTTCTGGAAAATAGAAGATAATGTTCTCAGTTTAATTTGATGAGATTATACTGATCTGTTGTAGATAGATAAGATTAAGATGCATTTGAATTTTTTAGATGAGAAAAATTAAGTATTATTGTTGGCTTAAATGAAGTACAAGCAGTGGCATTATTGTTCATCGTTTCCTAATTTTTGTTCTCTCCTTTTCTTTTTTTTTTTGAATTGTTCTTTTATCTAAAAAATGTTGTTATAATTTTAAAAGTGGAATGTCCAATAACAAAACCCAGCAAAGGAACGATTGAATATTTTGGGGATATTTACCTTCCGAAAGCTTGCAACAGCAACAAAAAATAAAAAATAGAGATGAAAGCTTTATTGGTGGATTTGACATTGTTTAAAGGTGGATTTGGCACTATCTAAGGGAACAATCGGGAAAATAAAGCAGGTATAACTTGGTGGATGAATTTCTTCGTGTGTGTTGTTTCTTGTTTAAAGTTTTTTGTTTGGGCAAGGAAGAAGATAAGGACATTTTGGGAAAAATAAATCATTAAAAAGCATGTGCAAGTCACATGTTTCACTTCTGTCAATGTTTTTGATGGTGTTAGGGGGATATGGGGTCACAGTGTAACAGATACCAAACAATTAGGGGGTTTAGTGTAGGGTGAAAATAAGGAGGGGTGTCAAGTATAATAAGTGTAAAATACAGGAAAAGTCTGTATAATTTGCTCTTAATAATTCAGTGCAGTTTTCAAATAATTTAGTTTGATTTAATTTTTTTTTTTAACACCCCCAATGAGTTGGAGATGCTTTCTATGCCGACAATAAAAAGTTGGAAACTCTTCCTTTGAGGCTACAATTGCAATAGTTTACAAATCCCATGCGTTTGCATCTAATATTCAAATAGCAGTCAACATCAACAATGTGTTCATACATCTTCTTTTTCTTCTTTTCATATTCGTTTATGTATTATTTTATAACAATTAACCGAATCACTCATTGTAATAGTTTATTTTGTAAAACTGAACTTAAAATAAAGTTTTTATTTATTTATCTATATCGAGTTTATAATAATTCACGTACATTTCTCAACTAATTTGAGTTAGACTCCCTCGATACTTAAAATAAAGTTTAGTTCAGTTTTCATAAATGTAGGCCAGCTTTTTTATAGTTTAATTCAGTGTAGTTTTTAAATAACTCAGTTCGATTTACTTTTTTTTTTAACACCCCTATGAGTTGGAGATGCTTTCTATGCCAACAATACAAAGTTGGAAACTCTTCCTTTGAGGCAACAATTGCAATAGTTTACAAATCCCATTCGTTTGCATCTAATACTCCCTCCGTTCCAAATTATATGACGCTTAAGGTTTTGGCACAGGTATTAAGGAATGCAATTAATTTGTTGAATTTCCTAGAAAATATTAGGTAACTTCCTAATATACCCTATATCTCTCTAATTAATTACTCATAGTACACTACTCCCACTAAGTATTAATTAAGGGTAGTCCTGGAAAAAGACATTTAATGCAGCATTGGTTTTGTAAAACAACATCTATTTTGGAACAAATTTTTTTCTCTAAAACGTCATATAATTTGGAACGGAGGGAGTATTCAAATAGCAGTTCACAATGTGTTCATACATCTCTTTCTTCTTTTCATATTCGTTTATGTATTATTAATTGTGCACTACCAAATCAAATATTAATATATTGGTTATAAATTAATGTCATGTGACTTTTTATTTTCCAAAGACTTGAAAAGCTAGTGAATACTAGCTATTGATTCTCATTTCCGCTATTTTTTATTTATTTATTGTTCACTACCAAACTAAATATTAATATATTGATTATAATTAAGGACACGTGACTTTTATTTTTCAAAGATTTGAAAAGCATAGTGAATACTAGCTATAGATTCTCATTTCCACTGCGTGATCCTTTCATTCTGATTAATGGAATGGACAATATATATTTGCCATGTGAAAAAGGTAAAAGTCATACTTTTCTTCTCGACTATTTGATTTAGCTTTTTTAAAATAGTAATTTATTATTTATTCTTATTAATATCTAGAGGAAAAAAAAAGTATTTTTACCTTAAACACACTACCCAAACATACACTAAATGGCAGCAGCTAATGTTGGAGATGGATAAAAGAAGCCGCGTTTTACCGCTCTTGTTTAATCACCTAAAGAACTTGATGCAAGTTAACAGTGACTCATAGAATCAAGGGAATTAGACACAAATCAAGCAACAATATATTTCTCCCAAGTTAATAGGGTTGTTTTTGTACAATAGTATATTTGGTTTTCAATTTTGAAGCAAAGTATCTCTGACTGTTTAGATAGAAGAAAAAGTGTCTGTTGGACGAGAATTATTCTGAATAAGGAATCAAAATTTTACGCACCTAAATATTGAGAAAAACATTCAATTTCCAAAGTACTAATTGTTATATAAAAAAATGTTAGCTAAAGGTAAAAATAAAGTTACAATTTAGCGACAGCACTGGGTTCAAATAGTTCTTACATTTTTAACCTATGTATTCTAAATTCATATTTATAATTTATGATTTGTTATCCTTTTAGTCCTTATAAACATTTTAGGAATTTCATTTTTTTGGTACAAGGAATTTGTTTTTAGTTCTTAAACTTTTTTTTACTAGTTAACGTTCTTTAACATTTTTTCATCCTTATTTTTAGTCTCTTAATTTTAAAACCAGTAAAAAAAAAAAGTTAATGAACTAAAAACAAAAATCTTAAAAAATTTAGGAACTAAAAAAATTATAAATCCTAAAGTTTATATATCAAATAATAAGATTGTCGTGAAGAAAAATATTATAAAAATTATTATATAAATAAGATAATTATTTAACGAATCTTAAAAGTTTCAATGTTTCATATATATTGACAAGCTGTTGTGTGTGAACAAACGACAAAGAAATGTTTGTATGTTGAAAGTTACTTCCTCTGCAGTTGTTTATAAAACCGCATGGATCTTAGCTGTTAAAATATTAATTTGTTTTATAAAATAATTATAAAATATTGTATACCATTAATGAAAGCCTCCATATTCAAATTGCATGCGGTGCAGTTAAAAAATGAACTGCGGTGGATCCAAATCCATGTTTTTCCATATCTGCCATTGTAAGATTCCCGTAAAATTTTCTGTCCGTATAATCCAACAGTTCTCAAACCATAGAGACCTTTCCAGCTAGCATAATTAACTTTAGACATAATTATTACGAGTAAATTACACGCTCATTTTTCAAGAGATGTGACTATTATATTATTTATTTTATGTTAAATATATAATTTAATTTCTTTAACTTAATATTATTAAAGTAAATTATACTTTTTTCTCTTAAGATATTTAAGTATTATATTATTCTCTCTTTTTATATTAAAAGGGTTTAGCTAACATGTGCATGCATGCACATGTTAGTAGTTTTATTATATGTATTAGTTTAGAAATTTTTTAATTTTTGTCTTAATCACTAAATTCTCTAAAGTAAATTATTTTAAAAAAAAAACCTGGTATTGGAGTGCAGGCCACGTCCTGTAGCCCACCTTAATTGACTAGTAAAGGCTTTTCTTTTCTTTCTTTTTTTTTCCCTTAATTTGTTTTCCATGCGGAATAATCATTTTCGTAATTGGAGACATGTAACCAAACCTCAAAAAGTGTAACTTTTTGAGAATTTTTTTATAATAAAACATAGCACATGATATGTATGGTCGCTGGCTTACTGCACCCAAAGTTTCCGGGACATTTCGAGCATAAAATTTGTAAAATTGGATATTTACAAATGATTCGATAAGAATATGATAATGAATGATGTGATAGACCTAACAATAATAGCTAAAATATATTTTGATATTTTTTTAAAATTTGAATTTAGATCTAACATAAAACCACAAATTCAATTTGTAACGTAAAAATTATCTTTCACTCGTATATATTACTTGAATCATATCAATATGAGACCTCCAATACTATTCCAACACGGCCATGAGGACATTTCGTTCAATAATTTATGGTAGTATTGTAGGTGTCTTTGCTTTTGGACTCCACCTTATCCCCGTCGACATCAGTCATTACTTTTTGTAGAATTATTGTCTAGCTATCAAACTACTATAGCAATGGTGAATTATTCAAAGATGTGTGGGACGACAAGTTGACTCAAGTCTTCCCTAGCTACCGCGTAGAAGAAAATGCCAAGAAATTACATAGACGCGACGAGTGATGTTGGCAATATAAGACGTACGGAAGCATATATAAATATCCGTCCTTTAACGTCTAAACTGGAAACTAAACACACCCTCTTCAAAACTAGGATCACTCCTTTAGCCCGAAATGGTTCTGAAATTTGTTTATATCATCATTTTGATGATATGGCGCATGTATCCATTAACACGTGCACAATATCAGAGTCAGACCATAACATCTGCACAAAATCAGAATCAGACTATAGCACAAGTAGGTTGCGATTCGAAATGTGGAAATGTTTCCATTCCTTACCCTTTTGGAATGCACGATCCCAAATGCTATGCAAGCTCGCCGTTTGAAATAGAATGCAGATACAATAACAATACTTCTCAACCCGTACCTTACCTCAAGTATATAAATTTGGAGGTAATGTACATTGATGTTCTCTACGGTACGGTTGGGATCAAGAATCCGATTTTCCGTCCTGGCTGCGACAATACTATTACAGGCATAAATCTGGAAGGAGGTCCTTTCGTGTATTCCCAGGATTACAACTCATTTGTGGCCGTAGGTTGCCAAAACGCTGCTTTCTTGTGGTTAAACGACTTGATACTTACTGCCTGTGTGTCCATGTGTTACGAGGACTCCAAAAAAGGCAACAACATCGACGTTGCAAGTTGTCGTGGCACATACTGCTGCGAGACTTCACTGCCGCCGTATCTTTCAGCATATAACATCTCAGTTCAAACTGTACAAGTGAAAAGTAACATCGAAGCAGAGTGCTCTTACGTGCTGATTAGAGGAGATTATTATAAGTTCCGCTACGTGTACGAGGAGTACAATTCCAGTTACTGGAATCCCACTCTTGGGGACCTAAAGAATGTAAAAGATATTCCTGCGGTGCTTCAATGGGAGATTCCGATTCACACGCCCAACAATTCCTTCGCCGATTTCCGTGAAGATGCATATGGCTACAACTGCAGTTACACTAATGTTACATCTGCACAATCACGCTCGGGTTGGAGATGTACATGTAAAGATGGCTTCCATGGAAATCCCTACATTCACGGAGGCTGTACAGGTACGTATGACCCCTATTTATTAATTATTAAGAAGATAATACGTACAAACCATCCTTTACATTAATTTTGATTAATCATTTAGTTAAATTTATTTGTTTTTTTTAAATAAAAAATAAAAGCTCACATAATTTTGGATACAAAATTATATTTAGACTATGTTTGTGAGGACATCTCTGACTAGCTCTTAGTTTTTTTTTAGAGCAAATTACAATGAGACCCTCTTCCTCCTGAAGTTTGGTCTAATTATACATGCACCCCCTTCATCTAAAGGCATTACTTTGGCACCACCTCTTATAATGATGTTAAGTAAAAAGTTAACTTTCAAACTTCATTTACGAAAGAGTAAGGATATTCGTAGATCCGGATATGACCCCTATTTTACCTACAACCATCCTTCACTTTAATTTAGTTAAATTTAATTTTGACTAATCATTTAGTTAAAATTTATTTCTCTGTGTGTTTTATTTTAAATAAAGCTCACATAATTTCGGATACAAAATTAATTTTATTGAATTTCATCCCTTGTCAAATCAAAATGAAACATAGGATCTAAGGATCATATATAGAATTTATTACATTTCAAAAAATATGAAGGCCAAAATTACTTTTTTATAATGTAGAGACTAAATTTAATTCGACCAAATCTTGAAGAATAGATAACGTACACATTTTACCTTTATTTTAATATTGAGTTAAATAAAACCATTTATTTAAATATTTCGCTTCCTATATGTGTATGTGATATGAATTTATTGAAACAGTTTTTATACATAAATTAAGAAAATAAATAGTAATTATTACATCTTATTATAAGTAGTTAAAATTAAAATATATAAATCTTTTAAGAAATCATGAGTTTAAAAAAAAAAAATTATGATTGTATAGCTTAAATTTGGTTCTCTCAATTACGTGTAAAGGTGTCTTTTCATTAAATACATTACATGATAAAAAATATATATATATATATATGCATCTCCTATTTATGTGTGCACATGCGACACGCAACAAAAAAACAAAATGTTAACAAATGAGCAGAGGATTGTCTTCCCCTCACTACAGAATTTCTATGTCTTAGACTAAGACATGATTCGCTCTTCCTAAATTTTACTATGAAAAAAATAAAAAAAGTTGTCTTTCATCGGCAAATTCTACTGTACATGCCAAATTCTATTTGGTACATTGAACATATTCTTTTACACACTTTTTTACTAGTTGAAAATTTTTTTTACAGCACTAGTTGAAATATATTAAAAATCATAAAATTTGACGTATCTCACATTTTATTTAATAAATTCTCTTGATTTTATAGATTATAATAAATTTTAACCAATAAAAAATAGTATGTTAATTAGATGATGTGTTCTCAACACATCTCTTTAGTGCATACATGCATCTTACAAGGTCACTTACAAGTTACAACATCTGTATTTCAAATATTTATAAGCAAACATGATTTGTGAACACCTTAACTTATTTAATATCTAGTGAGAGATAAAAGATAAAAAAAATAGAAATATAAATATAAAAAAGTAATATGTTGAAATAGAAAGAGATATAAATAGAAAGATGATATATAACTGTTAATAAAGTATATAGAAACAATAAGTCTTCACATATCGTTAACCATTAATAATAATTTACAAAATTGGTCTACGAATTGTTTACCACCTTCAAAAAATTGCACCACTGTATACAAAAATTTGCAACTTTGGTCTACGAATTTATAATAACTCACACACCATGTTCAACTAACTGAGCAGAGCTAGACCATATTGGTAAATAAAAAATCATGCTAGATATGACTAATAAGAATTCTTCTTAAATATAATTAATAGAAAATCATCTTAGATATGTATGTAAAATGGTTATTATAAACATAAATAAATTTGCCATAATTTTGTATTCGGATTATATAGTGTAAAAGTTTATATTGTAAATACATTCTAATTAATATTTTATTTTTTAGTTTTGATTTTTTTAACTATTATCGTTTTTTACTTTTAGATTTTTTTTTATCAGTTTTGTACTACATAAATTTAATAACTGTTATAAAATTTATTCGAACTTGATTCTTGACATTTCAGCTATGGGAGACGGAAAGCTTTCAGACAAAATGAAAACTCAAGCAAAGTGGGCCATAGGTACGCATGAAATTTCTTTATCATCAGAAACAATTATTATTTTCATATATTAAATTATTTTTTTTCTGTTTATATCGTGATTAAAAACTGACCTTTCTCATATAAATATTTTTAAATTATTGACAAGCTGAATTTAGTGTATTAGATGAATATTTTTATAATTAACAAATTACAAATAAAAATAATTTATAGAGAATAGTAAATATTTTTATTATTATTAATAAATATTTTATTATATATATGAATAGATAAAAAAGAAAGAAATAATATTTTTAAAATTATTAGAATTGAGGCAAATCGTTTTTATTAATATGTATAGTATATAAAAGTTTAAAAATAAAGGTTTAAATAACTTTTTGGTACTTATAAAATAGAGTTTTTTTTTTGTCCTTTAATTATTATTTTTTAATTTAGTCCCGGTAAAATAGGATTTTTTATTTTATTTTAAACCTTTATGATATGATTTCCTATCTTCATTTATCACGTTGGACAATTCACTGAGTTCCTCATCCATAGATATTGTCATCCTCCTAGACTATGTTTTCCTACAAAATATATTTCGTAAATGGATGTGTAATGAAGATTATTAAAGAATCAATAACATTAATTTTCTTGTGCAATATATTTTGAGAATGGTATTTTAATGAAAATTATTAAAAATCCATAAACACTAAATTTTCTTAAACATTTACTTTTTGTAAAAAGTTATTAAATGTGCCAATTTTTCAAAATTTGAAGTCAAGTATTAATTGGTCTTTCACACACAAACTCGTATAAAGACACAACTAGTGAGACCATAACAGATATAACATGTGTAAATCTTGAACATAGATGGTCAAGATTGTTTTAAAAAAGTTTATTCTTAACCATCATGTTTAATTACATCGTTGAGATTTATTCATCTATACTCTCATCTTCACCTTGTACTCTTCTTGTGTGTGAGTGTGTTTACGTAAGTGTTCTAATACCTAATTGTGTGTCAATTTAACCATAGCTATAAGATTTAAATGTGTAGGAGTTTCTTCAAGCCTCGGAACCGTCATTTTACTCCTTGGTCTGTGGTGGTTGCGTAAAGTTGTAAGGAAAAGGATAGCAATGAAACGCAAGGAAAAGTTCTTCAAACAAAATGGAGGATTGTTGTTAAAACAAAGACTCTCTTCAGGTGAAGTTAATGTCGACAAAATTAAACTCTTTACCCTAAAGGACTTAGAGAAGGCCACCGATCACTTTAATATAAATAGAGTACTTGGGAAGGGAGGCCAAGGTACCGTTTACAAAGGGATGCTTGTAGATGGAAATATTGTTGCAGTGAAAAAATTTAAGGTCAACGGAAATGTTGAAGAATTCATCAATGAATTTGTCATTCTTTCACAAATTAACCACAGAAATGTGGTTAAGTTGTTAGGATGTTGTTTGGAGACTGAAGTCCCTTTGCTTGTTTATGAATTCATTCCCAATGGTAACCTTTTTGAATATTTACATGGACGAAATGAGGAGTTACCAATGACGTGGGATATGCGTTTGAGAATTGCCACTGAAGTTGCCGGAGCTCTATTTTACCTACACTCAGCTGCAACTCAACCCATTTATCACAGAGACATCAAGTCAACAAATATATTATTGGATGGGAAGTATAAGGCAAAAATAGCAGACTTTGGTGCATCAAGAATGGTTTCCATTGAAGCTACTCATCTCACTACTGCAGTTCAAGGAACTTTTGGATACTTGGATCCTGAATATTTCCATACTGGTCAATTGACAGAGAAGAGTGATGTCTACAGCTTTGGAGTGGTTCTTGTTGAACTTTTAACAAGGAAAAAGCCAATATCCTCAGCAAAACAACAAGAACCTAAAAGTTTAGCTTCATATTTTCTTCTTTGTATGGAGGAAAATCGTTTGTTTGATATCTTTGATGAAAGAATCATGCAGGAAGGAGAGAAAGAACACATCATTGTAGTTGCCAATCTTGCAAGAAGATGCTTAGAGATGAATGGGAAAAGACGACCAACTATGAAAGAAGTCACATTAGAATTGGAAAGTATCCAAAAATCGGAAAAACAGTCTAATGCACAAGGATACCATGAAGAACTTGAGCTTGCTGGAACTGAGGACGGTCAATTTTGGGCTACATATTCTACAACTTCAAATTCAGAGCAAACTTCAGATAGCATAGCATCAACCTTAGAGATTATGCCTATTCTTATCAAATAGTTGATGAATTTTTTTCACTTGTTAATTTTATCGTGTGTAAAATAATTAAAAAAACCGTTTTGGTTAGACACATGGAAGAATGTAGCTTTCAAAAGCATAATTGTTGAGAGCATAATCGTGGTATGGTAGAACCTTGATCCCAAGGAGGTAGCTTAAAACTATGAAAATAGCCAATTTTGAGTTTTGAAAACTGACTTTTAGTCACTCTTTTTATCATAACTGAAAAAATCCTCAGATGAGTTTTCATTTTTTAACTTGTTTCATATGAAAATAAACTCAAAGAACTTTCTAACAATTATTCATTTTCTTAAAACAAATCTTAAAACAAATAAAAATGAAGTCATGACTCTTTGGAAGTCAGTTTCCCAAAATCATGTTGCTAACCAATTAACACATCTAAGTACTAATTGATTTTTTTTTTTAAAAAAAAAAATACACCTAGTCGATTAAAACAATTTTTTAATGAATTAAAATGTTCTTGATTTTCCCAAAAGATATTTGAAGGTTCCTAGTGGACCAGGACTTGGATCAAATCAATTAAAAACATGCCCTATAATAGCTTTATATTTTACTTATAAACGACTAATTTTCATTAAAAATAAATAAAACACCTTGAACAACTATTTTAACACTTAACACTTGGGCTCTCCTCTATATAAGCTAACATTACGACTTTCAGCATGTTTGTTACTCTTTTTGTTCAAACATTAGTTGGGTTCCATGGTTTTCATGTAAGTGAATTTAATGAAACAAATTTTATGTATTTAATTAGTTAAAAAAAAAGTTCAAAGTCGTATCCCAAAATCGAAATGATCATTGTTTCAAAAGGACTAAATTGGCCTAAATTTAAAAGATAAATGACCAAAATAATTTTTTTGAAAGATAAAGGAATAAAATAAATCTTAAAAACAAGATAAAGGTGCCAAAAGTATAATGTAGCCCATAAGCAAATAATATCTTGTTGGTGCACCAAATAATTTATTACAATAAGATATGATAGTTATCGTATCATATCATATCCTTGCACCAAACATACCTTTAAATATAGAGCTTACCACACATGATCCATTCTTTATATATCCTATATTATTTCTATTTTATTTAGGTAAAACATAATTTTAAACTTTCATCTCAATTCTAATATTATAAATTTATAAATTTTATTTTTAAGACAAGAGAGTGAGGCGAAGGAATTGACCTGAAAAAAAAAATTGAGGAGACAACTCATAATACACCACCCTTAAAGATGGATAGTCTATTTAATTTGCGATTCGTTTGGGCTATTTAAGTAGATGCATTTTAGAAGATAAGGTGTGTATGTTCTAACTATTAATTCATAACAATAAATGGTTCAAATCATAACAACTAATTTAAATTTGCTACATCATATTTGAATTTTAAAAAAATAAAAATATATCACATATCACCTTCACTATCGTTGCCTCTACCATCACCACTGTCATTATCACCACTACCATTACCATTGTCGTCGCCGTCACTACCACTAGCTACCACTGGGTAATGGTGTATATTCTAATCATTTTAGAATTGATCTCCATTAAAGTAGATGCTTTTTACACTACAAGAAAAGATATTTTTTGTGATGACAACATTCGTCATTAAAAGCTTAAAATATCGTCACTAGATATATGTAGTGACTAAATTTTGATTGGTCACCTATCGCCACTAATATGCGAGTCACTATTGTATTAGTGAGATGTTTCTGGTTGTCACAAAAAATGATATTTATTGTGATGAAAATGTCGTCACTGATATTTATATATAATAGTGACAAAATCATGTTGTCACAAATATTGAAGACAATAGTGACAATTTAATCGTCATAATTCAAAGTTTATAATAACAATGACTATGCTATTGGTGTCAAAAAATTTAGTCACAACTTATTATTTTTAATTACTAACACTTTTATCACCGAATTATTTTTTTAATTAACATAATAATGCACAAATAA
Source organism: Pueraria montana var. lobata (assembly GCA_026413185.1). Taxonomy (NCBI): domain Eukaryota; kingdom Viridiplantae; phylum Streptophyta; class Magnoliopsida; order Fabales; family Fabaceae; genus Pueraria; species Pueraria montana. The sequence goes on from CM048656.1 coordinate 18,423,595, forward strand.
TCATTTTTAAATGTTAAAATGAATATCACTTAAATAAATATATGTTAATTCAAATATAACATTAAAATTTAAATAATCCATTACATATGTTCAATGACAAACTAAAACATAATAATATCCAACAATGTTCTAAATCCAAAACAGCCACTTGCATTTCATAATTCTTAAATTAAACAAAAACTCCTAAATTGACTGTAAAAGTAGCGTCTTCGTGAATTTCGGTCCTGCAAATAAATACAAGAAAAAAAACAATAAATACTAATAAAAATAAAGTAATTGATATTTTTTGGTAACATAATCATACAATAAATCATGATAAAAATATTAAGAAACAAGACTTTAAATACAAAAGAAGCTTACATTATTAACCAAGGGTGGAGTTGTACATTTCCAGCTTTTGAAATTTTGCTTCCTACAAAATTGCCCATGTCCCTCATGAGATAGAGGAGAAAAAGAGAGGGAAATACTATGATGATGATTTTGCTATCTTTGATTCATCCACAACAATAACACAGTCTTTCCAACCCATATTTCCAATTGATCACTAGCAGATGCTCTAAATGTATCACTAGCTGCTATCAATATCTGGTAGATTTTTAAAAATAATTAAGCATAGAAGACCACCATGAAATTTTATATCATAACACGTGAAGTGGAAATATGTTACAAAAGGCTATATGATACAACTATAGAATTAAAGCTCAAACACTAAAGACTATAAATATATATATATTAAAGGTCTAATAACCTTTGTAGCATTTTGGCTTATTCATTTATTCTAAAGATAATAAATCTCTCCTAGAACATAAAGGGAGAAAAAAAAAAACCCACATGTTGTCTCAATTATTTATTTCATTGCTGACCAAAGAATGGAATCAACACCTTAAGTCTTTTTCTTACCTAATGCACTTACCATAAATAGTCACAAATAACTTACAGAATAAATAAATTAATAAAATTATGATATAAGGAACATATAAAAAAATGGGGAACACATTAAGTACCTCTTCTACAGTCTTCCATATGATTTCAGATTGTAATTTTGGTGCATCAGTAACTAAAGTGCTGACAGTTAAAGTAACTTTACAGGACAAGCAGACAAAAAAAAAGTATCAAAAGCACCTTCCTATGATTTATTAATGACTCCTCATGCATCCACGACTTAAAGCATAGGATTAATATAAATTACAGAAATCAATGTAATTTAACAAACATAAAATAGGAAACTAGATACAATGCAAAGTGAAATCAGTTTGATCCGTCCTATGAGTAGCATACTAAGAATAAGTTACAAGGTGTTATAGATGCATGGAGTTGGAAATTAAATGATACAAGTGGTTTCTCAGTGGCTACTGCTTATAAGTCTCTCTTGGATCAACAACAATTGAGGTTGGGACTGCAAAATGAATTACCATGTCTGCAGTTTTTTTGGTCTTCTGATGTGCCATCTAAAGTCTTAGTTTTTTCATGGTGGCTGATGTTAAACCGTCTGCCCACTTGTGATCAACTGCAAAGGCGCGGGGTTAATATACCAAATCTGGAAACATCCTGTTATTTTTGCCAAAGGGATATTGAAACTCGAGATCATTTATTTATGTTTTGTCCAGTTTCTTACAAAGTCTGGAACGAAGTATTCAGGTGGATGGGCTTTCAAACTGTTCTTCCTCAAGATATCATACAGCTTTATAATCAGCTGGGATTTTATATTAGGGGATCAGCTGCATGCAGATGGAAGTATCTTTTTTGGCATATTACTTATTGGTATCTGTGGAATTTGAGAAACATAATCGCTTTCAAGGAAGATTCTCTAGAAGTGGGTGGTATTTTGGCATCAATCAAAGCAATTTCTTGGCAGTGGTTATTATACAAAAAAGGACCCAAACCTGGTATCTTCTTCTCTTCATGGTGCATGAATCCGATCCATTGCTTACAATCCTGAATGTAGTTTGCACGTTTCCTCCTTTTTTCAGATGTTTTTTGGCTGGGCTGTAGGAGGTGCTTAGTTTCACTATTTTTTGATGATGTAATTAACACACTGTACCTCTTGTACAGAACTTGTACAGAACTGTAGTAACTTTCTTATCCTTAATGAATATTCACACTTTGCCTTTCAAAAAAAAAAAAGTTACAAGGTGTAACTTGGGGGCACCAAAGTACACATGACAATGTAATACTCCTACTACTGTAAACTGTGGGAGAAAAAACAAATAAAGGAACCTTCAAAATGCAAATAAGTAGATGCATAAACTTAAAACAAAAATAAAGAGTGAGAGTGTGAGACAGGATGGGGAGATGAACATAGATAAATAAATTAAGAAATATTTTACCTACATTTACTAAAAGGAAATACTTCAATTATGACCATATAAAATGTATGCATACTCACAGTGGAAGCCACAACAAGAGTTGCACTAGTGTAGTAGTGCTGGAACTTGAAATTGTTAGAGGTTGAAGTGCTCACCCCTGCAGTATCAATTTTCCAGTGAACAATCAGCCATCATGTTTTTTTTTTTTTTGGATTAGTCAAAGATTTTATTTACATGCTAAGTAATAGCACAATATATAAACGCTCACTTAACAATGAAACACAATGCAAATTACATAGTGAAATATAATGCACAAAAACTAGCATTCCAAATCCCCTTCCCGAAAACCCAGCAAGAAAATAATCAACTGTTACACATTATCCCTTCTCAGAAGTGTTATGATCCAAGGTACTTAGTGCCCATGATGTTTATCAAAGCATAGCCTGGACAAAGAATAACAATGTTGTGCGTGCCGTCAGCCTGACCACTGTGACAAGCAAGAAATCGAACCCAACCCCTTGATATAAACGAAGCAGAGTGTTCACATCAACAGATAATTTGGTATGTGCCAAACCAATCTGTCGAAGATTTTGAACATTTATTCAAACATAAAAAATTTGAGAGTAGGAAATACTACAAAAAACAGTGTATTGGCATTACAAGAAGAGAAAATCGATCGAACAGAGACCAGCGTCGTGCCATAATTGGAACTTGATGCCAAGGGAGGGAGATCATAGAACAACACATTGGGTGAATCAGACTTTGAAACAAAAGTTATCCCAATTTTTTTATCGTAAAAATCTTTAACGCCTAATATTGGATGAAGAAAGTGGATTACATGGGTTGTAAGTTGTAACCGCTGTTTTTATAAAAAAACAATTAATTATAATTTATATAAATTTATATTTAAGAAAATTGATAGCAGTTTATTTGTAAGTTTGTTACTATTAAACTAAATATTTTTAATAATTTTAAATGTTTTAGATAAGTTTATATTTTTTTCTTAAAAAAAAAAAGATAAGTTTATATTTTTAATATTTATTTGATAATTATGATAAAAAAATATTTATTTGATAACGTTGTTTTTAATATTTTTTAATGTAGATAACAGTAGTTTTTAATATCAAAATCAAATGCCAATAAAGAATGCAAAGAGAATATTAGTATACTTTGTATTTTACTCCTACGTTCTTTAGTATATTTAAATATTGAATATACCTATTTGTCTTGAATATTAGATATTTTTATATATAGATATGTTTATTTTAATGTTTTTAGTTTCAAACATGAATAAAGAGTGCAAAAATATTTTCTTTTTGGTGTGCACTAAGAATATCTCTAACCGAAGGGGTTTAACTCAGTTGGTTGAGCAGGGTGTGTGAGTTATTGTAAATCCCTCGGTACCGTGTTCGATTCCTATGGATCAAAAAAAAAAAAAAAAGAAGACTAATTCCTTACAAGGCCTAAAGATCACCATAATGAGTTTTGTCTCTCCTAATAAAGTTTTTTCCATTCACCTAGTTGCTATGAGTCAAACTCCTAACAACATATCTAAGGATAGTATATAGTCTATTTTTTCTTAAATAAATATTAAATTATCATAACAATTAATAAATTTAAATTAAATATACTTATTTTTTTGAAATAAATAAACATAATATATAATTCATTTTATAATAAACATAATATTATTTACCAACATGCTTCAAAAAAAAAAATATATCAACAAGTCGTTAGTCCGAGTAGAGCTGAACTTGATCCCCTTAAGCAAGGTCTATCGGGTTTAAGCCTTGTGAATGGAAAAAACGTGGTTGGAAAGAGAGACCCCCACTGAAGGTGGTTAGTTTGTTCCCTAGTGGAGATTAGTATTAGTAAAGTAGGTGAATACTCCTCACCAATGTGATGGTGACCCAAAAAACATAATATTATTTGTAAACTTTTCAATTTAAATCATATTTGGGTAACATTAACATATTTTTACTCCTATATTATAAATCCGAATCACTATCTTGAATGAAAATGCTTTTAGGAGTTATTATCACTTTCAGTGAGCCACATTTATCATCCTTCAAACCACTCTCATTTTATCTTTATTTGTATACTTGATTTTCTTAACCGTTTATCTCTTTCAATCTATCTTTTTCATCTTTATTTTTAAATTAAATTTCAATATTTTTATCTTATTTTAACTTTTAACTAATTCTTATATTATATCTTTTCATATTTTATCTTTTTCACTAAAGGAGTCAATATATCACATCTTATATCATCTTATTTGTATCTTATCCTTTTCATTATATAATGAGAGTATGCACAATATTTTAATAAATTTTTAATTTTAATATATTAATGAATATATTAATGTGTGTATAAATTAATTTTAAGTATTATATATATATATATATATATATATATATATATTATAAATTTATAAATAATATTGTTTCGGGATATTGGACTTTCTCAGCTAGGGTTAGAGGTTGTCTACCCAAAGCTTAAAAGTGAGTAATGCTTGTCTCTAGGTCTAGTGTCGATTATATACTAATTTCAGAGGATATGATCTAATCATATCTTATCTCCATGATTTTTGGAGATAGGATATGATTAGATTAAATCCCCTTGATTTCGAGATAAAAGATAGGGTGATCATGGCGCTAGGAAGTGCGCCATGCATAGTAGGTTGGGTCAGTCGGCATCTAACCCGTTCGGCCAGTCATTGGGTTCAACCCAATGATGGACTGGAGGACAAATAGGCACACAACCCCCAGCCACAAGGGAGATAGCGTGTAGAGGCTAAACGTAAAAAAGTTATCCAATTTATTTTTATTGGGCTCGGCCCCATGATGACTGGAGGGCATGGATATGATGACCTAAAAAAAGTATTCTTTTTTCACATTTATTTTTTAAAAGATTATCCAAATAAAATTAAATTTAAAAGTAATTTGTATTTTTTATGTATAAAGTAATTTGTATTTATAGTAAAGAATCGATAAAGATAATTAGAAATAAGAGATTTAATTTGAATTTCACATAAAGATAAATTTATGAATGACAATTAAAAAACTCTTGTTTAAGATAATTATTCTAATTTATAGAAAGATGTGAATAATAAAAATGTATAAAAAGATTATATAAAACATTAAATAATATACAAGCATGAAATATATATATATATATACATATATATATATATACATATATATATATATATACATATATATATATAATCAAGTAAAGTAATCAAGTAATGTAATTATATACTCAAGTTTAATAATAACTATAACATTTAAAAGTATATTTTTATATTATATAATTTTATTAAAACATATTTTCATATAATATAACACTACATATTTTTAAATGTAGAAAATTATTTTTGACTAAAGTTTAACGTAAATCTATAAATATAAATATCAGTTTTAGTTACACTATAAAAACAATTGTACGGTGGCATAGTGAAAGCATGTGTGATTTGTAAACGGAAGGGCATGGGTTCTAATCTAGTTTTAGAAGATTGAGTATTTTTTTTTCTCATTTATGATAAATTGCTCTAAATATAAAGGAGATATTAATCAATATCGATTGAGTTAATTACACACCCCCCTAAGGTTTACTCTTGTTACACCTGGTACCTCTCCATTTTTTTACATTACTTTCAGTACCCTTAAAGGGGGGTTAGTGTAAGATTTTTCACACCTAAGAAGGGTGTTGGTCTAACAATTTACACTTAAGAGGGAGGGTCGGTGTAATGAAAACTTGAAAATTATGTGGTTTTCGGTAGGGTTCAAAAAAATAGGGGTATCGGATGTAATAAAGACAAACATCAGAGGGGTTAGTGTAATTTACTCTAATAGATTTTGTTTACAAACTAGTATTTTAGCCTGTATTTATTTTATACAACTTAAATTTATAATAAAAAACATTTATAAATATATAAATTATATTATAACTAAAATATGTAATTAATAAATATATTTGTGCTTATAAAATATATTTTAGATTTATAATAAATAATTTATATTGTGATATATTATTATTTTTAATTGTTGATAATTTCTTTTAAAAAATATTGAAATTCAAGATAGAACTAAAGATATTTTTTGGAAAGGTATAACTAAAAATATTAAAAACGATAGATTGAAAAAAAAAAGATAAAATGTTAATTTGAATAATTTTGTTGATATTAAAAGTATAAGATAATATATCACATAATAGCGTGTCTATATTTTGAAGATAAAATATATATTTGAAATTAGTTATAGCTTGTTAAATAATTTAGTTGATATTAAAAGCATGAGCAGATATATTAGATACATATTAAGAGCGTATTTGAATTTTGAAGATAATATATATATATATATATATATATATATATATATATATATATATATATATATATATATATATTTGAAATTAGAAATGAGTTTATGATATTTAGTTACATTTAAATTGTTAAGAAGATATACCAGATACATGTTAAGAGAGTAGAGTACACTTTATGAGAGGAGAGTATTCAAGTGATTCAAGTGAGAATGAATATGAGTGAGAGCGAGGAGAGTGAAGTAATAAGAAACTTATAAATTTATATATATAAAAAGATTATTTTAGTCCATAATCTACTAATATGTTAATATTTAATGTTTGTAACGAATTATTATTGATGCAAGTATTTTAAATCTCTAATGATGAATAAGTTATCATTAGTACGTAATTAAAAATAAATGACAATTGTATATAGTTTCATGGTGGCATAGTGGAAGCAAGTGTGACACCTCATAGTGAGGACGTGTGTTCTAATCTAGCTTAAGACCATTGTGTAGTATTTTTTTTCCACATTTAATATATATATGAATGAATTTGTAATAAATAACTCTAAATAATAAGAGAGATATTAATCAGTAATAATAGATTTATTTTGTAGATATTGTAATATAAAAATGAGTTTTTTGCATTAAATTTTTTATAGGTACAAATTATTTTAGTCTAGAATCTACTAATATATTAATTTTACATATAATATTTGTGATGAATTATTATTGACACAAATATTTTAAATCTCAAGTGCTGAATAATTCGTCACTAGTAATAAAAAGTAAATGACTATTTATTAATCCCCACTAACACGATGGAATTGTCAACTAATATAAAATAAACAACTATTTCCTAATTGTTTTTAATATAATGAAATTATATTTCATCACTATTATAATTGTATTAAATATTTGTTATAAATTAATAAATACACATATCTCAAATAATTAGTGACAAAAAAATTATCACTAGTAAAAATAAGTGATTTTTTTTGCAATAATTATTAACATGATATAATATTCATGAAAAATTAATGCTTTTATTTCTATTACTTCATAGATATTTATTAAGCATAATATATGCTAAGAACTTATAATCAGAGAAACAAATTCATCATTAATATTTTTATATTAGTGACAAATTATTTGTGGCGTGTATATTTTTGTCACTATTGATAAAATTATAGTGACAATTTATAATTTAGTCACTATTGGGAATAATATTAGTGACAAAGTAAAAATTAGTCACAAATGATATATAATTAGTGACTAACTAAATATTCGGCATTAAGTTTTTGTCATTAAAAGTTATATTTCTTGTAGTGTTAGAGGATAAAGTGTGTATATTCTAACCATTCATAACAATAAACAGTTCAGATCATTACAACTAATTCAAATTTGCTACATCAAATTTGAGTTTTTAAAAAAATAAAAATATATCACATATCACCATTATTGTCGCCTCCTCCACTATCACCACCACCAAAACTGTCGTCACTACTACCATCATTGTCACTATTGCAGCTATCACCACTGCTACCATTGTTATTACCACCACCTCCATCGTCACTAAGTCTGCCACCACATGACAGTTGTGATGGTATTGATGGTGGTGGCAACGACAATGACAGTGGTGACTACGATAGTGGCGATGGTGGTGGTCATGATCATAGTTGTAAAATCCAGCTCAGCCCGGCTGGTCAAACCGAGAACTGGGTACATAATGTACCAAATCGAGTGACTTTTTGGATTTGTCATATATTTAACCCAGTTGTGACGTCATTAAACCAGTGTCAAACCGGTAAAACTCAGTGCTAATCGGACTAGGCAAACCAGTTTATTTTTTGGTGATTAATACTATGCAACCTAAGGTGGAAAACAAATGCACATCTATTGTACACACGGTCTCCAAGGCGTCAATCTGCTAGTGTGCATGAGGTCTCCAAGGCATGTGGCCATGTGCATTGTGCAGTCTCTTCAAGTCCAAGGTGTGGTCATTGTTGCTTGTTTAAAATTAAAATATCAAAATATGGACCACAAAGGATCAAACATGTGCACATGGAGTCACCTTCAAAGTGACTTACCATTTGAGCTACCACAACTTCTTGTAATATATGTGCGAAATACGTATATATACATATGTTTAGATTTTTATGTTACTTGCAATCGGTTCATGCGATTCAATTAATGACCAACTGGTTTGACCACTAATCCAGTAACCCAGTATTTCGACCAGTTCGATGACCGATCCGAATTGTAAAACGTTGGTCATGATAGATGATATATTTTTATTTTTTTAAAGATAAATCTGATGTGGAAAATTTGAATTAGTTATGATGATTTGAACCCATTATTCTTAGGACTGGTTAGGATATGCACACCTTAAAGGAGCTAAGTGCATGTTTGAATGAGCGTTAGCAAATTTAATTTTGAATAGAATTGATTTTCCAAAATTGATTTTAGTTAAAATTGATTTTGAAGTGATGTGATTTATGTTTGGATGTTTTTCTTATAAAATCAAGTTAGGAGTAAAATTCAATACAAAATTTTGGATCTAACGCAAAAACTACTCAAAGTTGCTTCTATTCATAATCAATTCTAGACTCATAATCAATTCTGAATTCTTCTCCAACATGAAACCAAACATGTCAAAATTTATCCAAAATCAATTCTGGATTCAGAATCAATTCTCCAACATAAAACCAAACAAGCACTAAGTCCTTATTTAAATGTGAGTGTTGTTTTTTAATATGGTTTGCATAATATATGAGTTTAACGGGTTTGGTTTGTAGATTAGCAGGTCGATCATGAACCATTTTTTTATTTTTGACAGCAAGAACCATTATTTTTTTTATTAATTATTTATTGTATGTTTTATTAATATATTTATCATTTTATGAAATTTTATCGATCATTAACAAGTATCAATTCATATAAGAAAATAAAAATAAAAATCACAATTATTTAACTTTTTACCTAATTTTTGTTTTTTTTTCTATTTTAATTTTTTTTTACCGGCTCAACTTGACCCATAAAAATTTTAAGTCAATGCAAATTGCGCCAAAATAGATCAAATTAATACAAGCTGGATGATTTAGTAGTTTTGATGGTTGTGGAGAAGGAAGGAGTCAAGAGTTTAAACTCCACCTCCAACATTTTAAGAATGCTAAATGGATCAAATTAGTCGATATATTAATCTCTCTATCCATACCCATAGCCATGTCAATATCAATAAACTTCTCTAGCTACAATAATATTCAGCATAAGTTAAATATGATTTTGATATCTATAAATAGAGAAGCATTCGTTTTTAGTCCTTCAAACTAATTAAAATCATCTTATTTTAATCTCTTACTAGTTTTTGACCCGTGCATTGCACGGGGTGAACAGACCGTATGAGTATTTTTTTTATTTTTTTTTTATGTATATTAGATAATGTAATGATATTATTTTGCTGCATTTCATTTAGTAAAATGCGACATATTTCATCTATATATTTTTTAATTTATTGAGACGGTTAAAAAATACGAATGAAGATTCAAGAATGGCTAGTAACAATTGTTATTTTGTAACAATTTTTCCATTTATTTGAGGGTGATGTTTTTCAACTATTCATTTGTCAATAGTAAATTTGTCATTAAAAGATATCATTAAATTTAAATATAAAAAATATAATAATAAATTTTTAAAATATATATCAAAGGAGGAGAGTTATAATAATTACCATTGAATTTGAATAATTAATCTTTGTTAGTGAAGAATACCATCACTTAAATACTTCTAAGTCTTTTGCCAAATAAATTCAGGCCTAGACATCTGATTTAACAAAAGTAAAGTAACAAACAATCTTTTCAAATAACATCCTGGTCCCAATTGACTTACTTCAATAATTGCATCAATATATTCACAATCATCATCTAACAATCCTAATGCATAGCAAGCATCCTTAAATCTAGGATAAATGACATTATTAACTATTCTGGCTTTAGAATATGACTATGCACCCCTTGAGTAATTAAGTAAAATTCTCAAATAATACAACTCTCCACTGCATGGAGGAGTAAACTGCAATCTTCCTATTGTGGTTCCTTTTTTTTCTAGGACACCATAGACGTTCTCATTGCTTCCAAACAAATTGAGAAGGAAATTGAGCATATAAAAGCTTTCTAGCTTCAGGATAAATTCTATTTGCATCCATCCAGGCAAAAAACTTAGAGGTGTTGTTTTTTGGTTTTTCAAGAACATCTTCGTCAAATACAATATAAAGATGGATTACCGCAACATAAATAAAATATATAATTGTATAAAAAATATAATTTTAAAACTTCCAAATTAAAAAGTGAAAGATGTTTTGATATAAAAAATATATATAAACATCCTTCATATAAAAGTTGTATACATTAAATTTAAATATTAATATCTAAGAGTCTCTTAATATAAAAAAAAAACCAATGATTATATAAAAAATAATCACCCAAATGGATTTGTCCTAGTATGGTTACCTATGCTACGGAAGGATATAAATATGGATTAACGCAACGTAAATGGAATATATAACAATTTGAAAAATATAATTTTTAATACTTTTAAATAAAAAAAATAAAGGATATTTTGATATAAAATGAAATATAAACATCATTCATATAAAAGTTGTATAAAGTAAATTTAAATATAAACATCTAAGAGCCTCTTAAACTAAAAAAAATGAATGATTTGAAAAAAAAAAGTTAATCATCCCAATGGATTTGCCCTAGTATGGTTACCTGTATGACAGATGGATAAAAAGATGGATTACCGCAACATAAATAGAATATATAATTGTATAAAAATATATAATTTTTAAAACTTCCAAATTAAAAAATGAAGGGTATTTTGATATAAGAAAAAAAAAATATAAATAGCATTCATATAAAAGTTGTATACATTAAATTTAAATATAAGTACCTAAGAGTCTCTTGACATAAAAAAAACCAATGATTATAAAAAAAATTAATCATCCAAATGGATTTATCCCAGTATAATTACCTATGTGACAAATGGATATAAATGTAGATTAATGTAAAATAAATAAAATATATAATTGTTTAAAAAATATAATTTTTTAAACATTCAAATTAAAAAAATGATGGATGTTTTGATATAAAAAGAAATATAAACATCATTTATCAAAAATATGTATATATTAAAATAAAATATAAATATCTAAGAGTCTCTTAACATAAAAAAAACCATGATTATAAAAAAAAATCATCCCAATGAATTTGCCCAAGTATGATTACCCATCTGATGGATGGATATAAAGATAGATTACTATAACATAAATGAAATATATAATAGTTTAAAAATCTAATTTTTTGTAATTTTAAATTAAAAAATGAAGGACGTTTTGATATAAAAATCATTCATATAAAAGTTGTATATGTTAAATTTAAATATAAAATAATTTTGAATTTCAATTATTAATACTAATTTATCCATTTGAAAAAAAAAGTAGATTCATTTGTTTCCGCATTAAATTTTGAAGAATTAATAATACTTTTTTTCATTTCTGTCCAGTAATTTTTTAGTTTCAATTTTTTCCAATTATTATTAACATTAATAGGTAATTAATTCTCTTCTTCCTTTAATTTGTCTATGATATTAAAATATGTTTAGATCAGGACCGCTTATGTTTAAATAGAAGATAATATCCCTTTCAAATTCTTTCAATTAATTAAATTTTGCATGAAAAAGTTGAAGCATCAATGTAATTTAATATAATCCACTAATTTAGCTAATTCATAAAAGTTACACAATGCTAATTAAGATTGACAAAACAAATAAAATTACATAAAGGTCTCTTTTTGTGTGGGAAAAAGAAAATTACATAAATACTCATAACTACTATACTTTTATATATAAAAAATCATCAAAATTATCAAGTTTATTAGAAAATCAAATAGGTACTAACTTTATTAGTGGACTAATTCTAAAGCAATAAGGTTAGATGACATCCTATTGACTATATATATATATATATATTTTTTTTATTGTCAAACACTAATAGTTTATAAGATGAGCATATATGGAACATAGATTCCTTACCTACCACATGATGTAGTTCACCAATAATCAAATTGGGTAAGAATAAGATTATTTGTTCATCTATTTTATGTAGGATTGTGGAAAAATGATTGAAGCTAAACAAAAGTATCAAGAAACATGTTATTCACATTCTTTTTGTAAACTCAGTACTAAAAATTTAAATTTTGTTTATGGACCTCTTTATTTGGTTTTGACATCATCCCCTCACTTTATTTATAAGCCAAGATTAAATCAAAATTGCAATTTTAGGATCCTTTTAGTAGCTCACAATTGGCTTCTCATGTCACACACATTTCCAAATGTGGCCACATGTTATTGAATAACAATATATGGAAGTTTTCATAGGTAGTTTTTTATTTTTGCTTAAATTTTATATATATTTCCCTTTTATTTAATTATCAAAAATAAATTTCATCTTTTCTACCAACTGTTTATGGATTTACCATAACACAATCATTATAAAGAACCAAACTACAAACCTATAACATTGTGTCAATATTGTGCTAGTCAAAGATTTATTCAGATATATGTTATAAAGTTGCCACATTTTATATGAGCATATTTGAAATTTTGGGTCAATAAAAAGAGTGTATTTGAATATACTGGTCTAATAGTTACTCTTATAGCTACTTCTCTTTAGAAAGGAGTGTATTTGGATATACTAATCTTATAGTTACTCTTAGCTACAACTCTTATAAAATGAGTGTATTTGAATATATTGATCATGATCTTTAGTTACTCTTATAGCTACTACTCTTATAAAAAAGAATAATTCTTAGGGCTAATGCTCTCATAAAAAATATTACTTTTAAGGCTTGTGAATTTTAGCTAATAAATTTTTTTGAATACTTCTTTAGAAAAAAGAAATTGAACAGTAAAATGAGTGTATTTTGCTAGTGCATGTATCTGTGCGATACATAGGACAAATTATGTATGGTGTTTTTTTTTTTTTTTTTTGAAAAATTAAATTTATAACTTGAAAAAATAATAAGAAAGAAATTGATTTTATAAAAAATTAATATGACATTACAATAGAAGTTTATTTCATCAAATTTTCTTCTTGACAATGCCAATAATTTATTTGGATGTAAAGAGAAAATTTATATATATATATATATATATATATATATATATATATAAGCATAAAAATAAAAAAAAATATAATTTTATATATCATTTAACCTGTAGAGTGATCAAGTTGGTTAAGTGAAAAAAAATAAGAATTAAAATATATTCATAGCCTAACATATACACTAATTTAAAGGATTAAAGTAAAACTCTTTAAATTTATGGGACCAAACTATTTTATAATAAAAATAGTATAAAGGTTTATAAAAAGAAGAATTATAATACATAGTATATATAAGAATTCATTCATCTTAGAATCGTATAGCCAAGCATAAAAATTGTAATCCTTCTTGAGCCAAACCTACTATCACTACAAAATAAAATATTTTGATAAAATTACATAGACAAAATTACTTAAAAAACTATAGCAAAACTAAAACCGATAATAAAAGAAAGCCCCACAAATAATCGTGAGACAACATATATAAGGGGTGTTTGTTTCACGTACTATTTATTTATTCCTGGGAATATATAAATGGAAAAATTATCCCAAGTTTGTTATGGGGTAATAAAATAATTAATTCCGAGTATATTTTATTTCTGAAAAAACCATAATTCCACGTTTAATCAATATTTATTCTCGACGAAGGGGACACGGTAAATTTATTTCCATGTGACATGAATCCCTCTTCATGAGTAAAAATCCAAATATACCCTCCTTACTACTACCCTCTCAATTTTCCTTCATGTTACACGCTATAATTTAGTAATTATAATATATATTCACGGAAAAAAATAACTCAACCAAACACATATTTTAATTATTCTTTGGAATATAAAAATTATTCTCAACCAATTTTAATAGTTAACCAAATATAATTTTTTTTAAAATATCGAAAATAACATTCTCATGTTATATTCCCAGGAATAATATTCCCGGAAATAAATAAATAGTTCGTGAAACAAACGCTTCGTAAGTAATAGAAAGAGCTCTTCTTCGACCTAAAAAAAATAGAAGGTGCTCTTCTTAGTTATGATATGGCCTTTTTTCATGTCCCATGATGCATGGGAGAAACAAAGTGTGTGAGATTAATTAATCCCGTGTTTTTATCTGATTTTTCTTATTCTTGTAAATTATAGTATTATTAAAAATGATTGAAAATGAGTAATTAAGAAACATTTACTTATAATATAATTCATATTGTACAAAATCTCAACAGAATAAATATATATCAATTTTATGGAATAATTTCTGCTTTTATATATGTTTCGAAACTGTTTTTGTATATTATATAGCGATATATGATAAATTTATTTATCTATGGTAACTAATATACTAATAACCTAATATTTATACACATATATAAGAAGACTAATTACTATTTATTTTTCATATACAAATGTAACAATTGAAATATTAAAACATTGAGAAATTTAATTAAGTGTACAAAATATTATGCTTGAAAAACTTCGAAAATGTTCATTTATTAGAGTTACGTTGGCTTATTGCTTGACTTCGTGTTGCTTGGATGGAGCTGATTTTCAAGTCTAACAATTGGAATGCATTTTGATATATTTATCTTGATATATGATTATTTAACACTAATTTTTTTATAAGGGTAGTAAAGTCATTTACAAAAATATTTTATTTTACAAATTAATTTTTATATAAATTTAAATTTAAATATTTTATCATTTTAATAATAAATAAGATCTGAGAAAATCATTTGTTCCCTTAGAAAAAATATTTATTAGATTTTATTAAATGAAATTGATTTTTGTATTCTATATTCGGAAGGAAAATTTTCAACTCTTAATGTGAAAATGAATAATAAGAAATAATAGTTCAATGCTTCATAGAACAAAGAAATAAATAAATGAAAAGTAAAAGTTGGTATTCAAATTTTAACGTTTGACATATTGGTGCTAAAGGATTAAACCACATTTTCTTCTCTTCAAGAACCAAATTAATTTGTTTTGAAAGGTGAATGGTGAAAACTACATATCTGGAATAGTACAACCTGTGTGATGCACAAACTTAATTTTTATATTTTTAAAATTTACATAAAATGATTTTTTATTATTTTAAAAGTTAAAATTTATATATTATTTTTTATGTATTAAATAATTTAATAAAAATAGTTTTATATTTAATAGATAAATCATTTAATTATTGAATATTTACAATATTTATAATAAAATAAATTAAATATTTTAATTAATGCATTTTTTAAACAAACTTGCTATTTTTAATTAATAATTTCTTATTATTAGATAAAATATTCACTTGAAATTTATTTTCAATTTAATAAAAGGCACATGAATATTATAAGATGAAATTTGGGTATTTTCATTTTTTGTGGAAAAAAATAAAACATATAAAATATTTTCAAAACTTTTTTGACAAAAAGAATTATTCTTAGCACTATTTTTTTTCTTGACATGAATTTTAAAATAAAAAACAAAACTATATACTTAAAGGACAACATTCTTCCACTTATACTAACACACTCCTTTATATCTTTAAAAAAAAACTCATTTATATTTATGATTTTGTCCGATACATATATTTAAAATTAAATAGTACATTCTTCCACTTAAATAACATTTTTATATTCTTAAAATAATTAAAACATTTAACTGATAAAATTATGGAAAAATAAAAAGATAAATAATTTTTCTTTTCCATCTCTTTCCCTTTTCAATTTATGGTCTGTACATTGGATATAAAAGAATAAAATAAGTAGAATCTTTTTTTTACGGGAAGTCAAGCTGTTAGCATTATAAAGTCCTTGTTTACTATGAGAACTATACTTGATGATTCAACAATATTTTCTTACATGGCGGAGATTTTGGTGATGTGAGTCCAATACAAACCTGTCCAAAAATTAAATTTCATTTAGATTCCGTTGCTAATAAAAAAAACATCTTGCAGACTGTTTTATTTTATAAAATTACAGCACTACAGACTTAATTCATTGGCTAACAAAATCAAAGAGAAATTGAACCTTAGATCTTGTGGGATTGACAAACTACATTTATCTTTTTGTACCTCCTACATAGTTGACTTTTCCCTTTCTTTTTTACTATGCACTTCAGGCTTGCAATTATAACGGGGTTTCCTATCCAAGAGATTTGCCTGCAGGAACAAATGTGAAGATTTCTACAATACCTTCCAATGCAGAGCTACTAAGACCTTAAAAATTTAATGAACTTGTCTTGGACGAAACCAAATATGTCCATTTATTTCATTGTATAAACAGATTGCTTTTCAACAATAACTTTAGCAATATCAAGCATTTCCATTTCAGGTCCAAGTCAGTGTCATCTTCATTAGCTTCTACCAAGTCTTCAACATCACTATCAATAGCTTCTATTAGGTCCTCGTTATCTTCTTCCAAATGTTGTTCTTAGTTGACCTTGTTTCATATTTGAAAAGCAAAACTAATAATGACAAACTGATTGACCTGCAAAATATAAATTTTGTGGTAATGGAATGATAGAATTATCAGAAAAGTGACCAATATAATGCACTTCAGCTACATTAAACACAAATGCAGAAATGAGTGGCGGCAAATAAAAAGTTGCAACAGCAATACCAAGATAAGAATGCAATGCTTCAAAGATAGTAACTTTGCTCAAAGGATCTTCACCAAGCAAGATGACATGACCACCACGGAGCCCATCATGTTTTTTAAGTGTGGAAGACTTAGTCACTGTTTAATTTTTTTTTTAATGTTTTCTCAAACGGGTTTTGAATTTCATGTGCTGTTATTGTTGAAAAGAGGTTCTAATCATGCAGCTTAAAGTAACCTTTCTAAAGTTGGAAAAGCTTACTTAAAAAGAATGACTCCTCATTAATTGTCAAGCAATTTGATCAAATTAATGTTGTGCCACTGAACATTTTACATGACAGTAACAGAAACTTTACTCACAACTCCAATGTATAAAATGAACAAAGCCAAAGCCTCAAATATAGAGACATGCAAGTATACATCTGTCAAGACCTTCTAAGTACATTCCCTTGAAAAGTCCATGGGGCACCCCAACATCAGATACCAAAACACCAGAGCATCATTATCCCATATCTTCTTGTACCCACACTTAGCAAGCAAATTTCATGAATATATTTTCATCTCTTTTTTTCTTTTTGAATAGTTTATTGCAATAAATGGCACCAGCAGCAACTGCTACCACTAAATAAAAAGCCAAGACAGTCAGTGTCTTCTGCACTTGGCAATAGCAAAAGGTTATCAAACTGTAAAAAGGGATACTAAGAACAATTAGAATTAAGGAGAACCTGTGTCATACTCACATTGGAGTCACCGTTGTTGTTGACTTTAGAGAATTTTGTCAGTAAAAAATTTGTGGTATAAAATCTATTGGGCAAGTCTTAATATATTAAGTATTAAGTTCTCTAACTCATAATTAACTAATAGTTGTATCATGCATCCGAGCATACTCTGGATTCCAAATTCAGAAGTACATTATAAGTATCTCCTGTCAACAATAGATTATATAAAAAAAAAAATTCCAATGAATCAAAAAACCCAAAGAAAACAACAACAAATTAATCATAAGTAAAAAAAATGAGAAAAAAATTACCATGAAAGGAAGAGATAAAAAGCAACACAAATTAAACAATGTCCCAATGATGCAATTGCTATTAATGTTGCAATATAGCATTCCAACTCCAAATCCATATTTTCATAGGAAAAAAAAACAACAAAAAAAATCATAAGAATAAGGGGAGGAGGCATTTTGATGACAACATAAGCTAGGAAAGCTAACGGTAATTTATATTCTATAATAATATATATATAAAAAAATAGACATAAATAATAAAGTGATCAAAGGAAATAGAAAACTTACAACCTTCATGATTTGAGCAAGTTCCTACAACAAATTTCATATAGTTAGATAAATATTATTAGCATCAAATTTATAAAAGAAAGAGAGAAAGAAAGCATGAATGAATGAATGAAAGCTTAAAAAGATAGACACAAAAGAAATTAAGAAAAGAAGAATGCTTAAAAAGATAGACACAAAAGAAAGAAAAATGGAGAGTCAAACCTAAAAAATGGATTCAGGTTTATGCAATGGATTTGGTACATATTATTTATAACAATTTTTATTGTTAACAACAATAATATTATTTATAATAATTCCAGTGTGAGAAAAAATCTACTGCTACATTTTTTTAAGGAAATTATGCTGCTACTTTATAATAAGCTAAAAATACCCTTGAAATTATAACTCGAACACATAGAAAGATGGAACACGAACAACTAATATATAAGGAAAATTGGCTTTAATTTGATCATGCTGAAACATATTACAGAGAAAAAAATCAATAGCATCCAATTCATGTTCAGTAATAATATAGTTGAGGTCAATTAACACAGCCAAATCATAAATAAGCTTAACATGGACAATCGGGTTATGTTATTAAATTCATTGTTAGAAAGAAAGATGACCCAGCTACTACTTTTAAAAAAACAAAGTAATTGGTTTACAAAAAACCACATGCCTTGACTGTCAAATATATCAAAAGAAATACTACATGATGCTTTCCAAAAATAAGATCAGCTACGGGTACCTAAATACATAGCCAAGGAGAATGATTCAATTAGGAATGATTCTCTTATATTTCTCCCATTTCTTGCTTTAGATCAAATATAATGTCACCTATACTAAGTCAATCAAGAAACACTATAAAAAAAGTGTTAGTTATCTAAAAGTGTTAGTTATCTAAAATATTTAAAGGAATATGATAATAATAACAAAGAATACATGAAATAGACAAAGGAAAAGTAGAAGAAAAGATAAAGAGAGATAAAGTGATTACATGGGAGGTTTAAAAGCACATGGCACAATGATTTTGTAAATGGTAGATATATCAATGAAAGTCACAAACAGGTATATAACAGTTCCAATATAAACTAAAATTCAAAATAGAGCAATTAAAATTAAGATTAAGAGATTACATTATCAAATACCACTATATCAATTCCAATAAGCTCAAATTGTTATGCCTCTAAATTAGTAATTTCTCTTCTAAAATACTTTACGGTGTCAGCAGTAAATTATATTAAAAAAGCACAATGGAAAATCACATACATGTACCCTTAATTATTTGAAACTAAAGGAGTCAAGATCAAACATGGAAAAACAACCAACAACATATATTAACCACACACAACAATTGGTTCTTGTAATCTTTACTGATATAAATTCAAAGACTAAACACTATTACCTTTAGGTCGTGTGAGAGCGACAGAAAGCCTCCAAACTGATAACAAAAACCCAAATCAGCCTAATCGAAGAGTATCTGAAAACAAAAATAAGAAAAAGGTTGACAGAAATTTAAGTTTTTACAGAGAAAATGAAATGAAGAATTAAAGATTTTGGAAGAGTGGTTCATTGTAACCGCGAGCCTGCAGGTAGAAAGCAAATAAGATTACTATTTGAGTTACAATTTAAATAGAAGGAAAACATCTTTCCGTATTCACTATTGTCAGCCCTTTGTTCCTTTAAGTCTTCTAATTTAATTGATTTCAGACGGGAAGAAAAACCCAAAATAGAGAAGAAGAAGAAGAAGAAGAAGAAGAAGAAGAAGAAGAACATCATCATTATCCCGATTCTGATTTTTGCGATTAAAAATCCCCATAAAAATATAGATAAAAAAAACTTTTACAAACCTCTGTGACTGATGCCTTTGCAATGTGACTATCAACTCGACTGAAGAATATGTTGTGGGTTTGCACTCAAACCTCTTAAAAAAAAAAAAGGCAAACAGTCACAAAATAATATGGCATAATTGAAAAAGAAAGAAGAAAAATGTAGAACTTTCAGTTTCTCATCATGCAAAATCGCCGCATGCATTAATCAATATTGAGCTTCAAAAGATCATCCAATGAATTCGTCGTAGCCGATGACACTTCACGGCCATGCACAGCGAAGTGCCACCGCTCCTTCTTCTTCTTTCAGATTCATCACAAAGTAGGGCGTGTTGATATTCTCCCAAATAATTAAATTAAAGCGTGAAACAGATGTTCTTCTTCCTTCACGGCGCCAACGCTGCTTCTTGTTCTTCCTCCCCCTCCGTGGTGCCAACGCTGCCATTTCTCTTCTTTTTCTTCAAGCCGCTTCTTCTTCCTCCTTCTCCGCGACGCCAACGACGCCATCTTTTGCCATGGAGGATCCGAATAAGAAGTGAGAGAGAAAAAAAAATCATAATAGATAAAGAGAAGGAAGAAGAAGGGTTTGTAGAGAAAGAATAATTTGATTAGAGAGAATGTGGATCTGAGAGATTAAAATGGTATAGAGAGGCTTTTGGAAAATGCTCCAACATGGTTGAAGTTAAAGAAATAAATTAAATTGATTTGAAATGAGTAATTAAAATAAGGATAGAAATTTGTGGAGAAAGAAGATATGGGAAACTGTTGTAAAGAGTAATTAAATTGATTTGAAAATGTGCATTGAAAAGTAAAAAAAATTCAAATTTAAAAAATTATAATAAATATGCAGCAGGAGAGAGATTTTACCTAACAATTAAATAGCATATTGTAACTTTCAAAAATTGATTGCACTGAATATCCCAACTCATCTACATTAATATTGATGATAAAATTAATTATAAATATAATTACATATTTATCCTTCAAATAGGCGGGAAAATTAAAATTACTAAAATATCCCAGACTCAAGGTGGCTTTTGGAGCATTAAAATTAAAATTAAAATTACTAAGTATAGGCTGCAATTGGAGCATTAAACCAAGGTGGCTTTTCGGTGATCAACATGAATTAATTGCATAAGCTATACACCAAATGTCTATTTTTTTTCAATACAGATTCAACATTAAAATTTTCATTTGTGCTTGGAAACATTAAACTACATTAATTTAAATAAATTTTCAGCACAATTCATGAAGATAACATTAATTACACGACAATTAAGCTTTTAAGGAAATTATATAAATATCTCATATTTTTATTTATATTTTAATCTATAAAGGTTTAATTGACTAATTTGTCCTAGAAATGTTTAATTGACAAATATGCCCTAAAAAAAGGCGGAAAACTAAAAATTACATCCATACCCCAGACTCACTTACTTTTATATATATAAAGATTTTTAAAATGTATGGCGTGTAAAGTTCCTATTTATTTTTAAAAAAAAAATGAGACTAAACAAGACGATTTTTTTGTGAAAGGTAAAATTCACTCCTAATACACTTCTAAAAAAAACCTTAAAGAAACGATTTTCGTAACAAAAGTGAACATTTTAATATTTATCAGTAATAAAAATATAATTAAACCATAATTATTTGGATATGTAATGAGGAAATTAATTGCGTTCAATTTGTTTGGAGTCTTCTGCCCGTCCAAATCAATGCCATTCGTCTTCGTAGAATGCTTTTTATGCAATTTCTATTATGATGTAGATTTTTCTCTAGTAAGTACTAAGCAGACAACTAGCAGTGGCCAATTATTCAAATGTGTCCATTTATGATTTAACAGGACAAGTCGCCAGCAGTAATAAATTTTTAGCTGCAACAGGAGAAAATGCTAAGAAATACCTAGACGAATGACGTATGTTTTCACTAAATCATTGGGGGTTCATTATTGCATGTGTCCAATTGTTCATTTCTATTTAAAATGTTGACCTTGACCCTAGTTTTTTGTATTTAGCTATGGAAAAAATTTAAGAGTTTTACAAAGTTTTTGTGGACTAGACTCAAACAGACACTTGTAGTGTGACTCTTGCATGACTGTGGTGAACACTACTCTATCAATATGTGCAAGTGTTGCTAACCTATACTAACAGAAATTTTTATGTGGCTTAAACCAAACCTTCAACTTAAATAAAACAACACCATTCTTAAAAAAATTCAATAAAATCATATTTTAAATTTTAGAAAATAAAAAAATATTAAAACTTAAAATCTTGGCTCGAATGCTCTGCCTCTACACACACAAATTAACAAAGCAATTTATTAGCCAAAGGCAGGCTAACATAGTTGCATCATAAACAAACTTGGCAACCGCACTCAATAATTCCAATAAAGTTGTTTTCTGCACAATGGTCCCTGATTCATCCTTTGAATAATGACAGAAAGCATCTGTTGAATGATAAGTAAAATTGAACACCACAAATACCAGGGCTAATATTCAGCATACGGAAAAGATCTTTTGTTCAACAGGGCCATGGGGACATTTTGTTCAATAATTTATTGTAGTATTGTACGTGTCTTTGTTTTTGGTCTCCTCCACTCTCCACCTTGTCCCCGTCGTTACTAGCAATAATGAATTATTGAACGTATTTGGTATCAAGTAACAACATTAATTGATGAAGTAACGACGTGATGTTGACATTCCATTGACATGTCACATCATTAAGAAATCTAACAGGACAGTCACATGTAATTTTTTGATAAAGTATGTTTAGTTAATAAGGAATTAAAAACATAGTCTACCGAAAAAAATTACACATGACTATCCCATCAGACTCTTTGATGATGTGATAAATTAATGAACTGTCAACATCTTTGTTATGTCATCAATTAACGCTGCTACTTGACAACAAGACTAGAACAAAAAAAATTATAGAAACTAAAACTAAAAAAAAATATTTAAAGGACTAAAAAAATTAAAATATTTTATAGAAATCAAATTATTATTTAAGTAAACAGAAATTATTAAAAAATAAAAGAATATATGTATATTATCTCTACCTTTCACCGTATACCACTAAAAGGTTCACTATTTTCCAGATAGTATCACGTGAAAGTCCTTTCAGTACGTCGTCGTTTTCTAATTGTCTATTCCAGTACTTTATAAAAAGAACTAGCCTCTGGACCCTTTAATGGATAAAAAAAAAACTTTTTAAAAATAACAAATTATTGACCTTCTTACTTTAAATATTGTTTTTACTTTTCAATTCACAAATCTATCTATCTATCTATATATTATATAAAACACAATTACTGACTGAGACTGGTAGTCTACGTGTCACATTCTGGTAAACTGTATTTTATATAATATATAGATAGATATATAATCAATTAATCAATTATTGATTAACACAATCATAATCTTAATATTTATAAAACATTTAATATATTATTTTCTTTCCAGATTTAATATTTTAATTGATGAAAAAAATCTTATTAATTAGAAATCATTGTAACTAATATCTGATTATATTTAAAACAAAAATATTGCTATTAAAATATTTATTAAATTAATAATAAGTCTAATATAAACATTTTAATGTAAAAATTAAGATAATTTAAATATAATGTTAAATTAACTTGCAAAGTGAAAATTAAAATATTAACTCATGACTATAATATTATTAAATTACTCAAATAATTTAAATTAACAAATAAAAAAGTAATAATAAATAATTAACAAATAAAACATTAATAATTAATTAATTTAAAATTCAAAATATTACTAGTGTTAGTTTCAAACTAACATGAGGACAAAATTGCTCCTTTTTAAAAATTAGAGGACCAAAAGGAAAATTTAAAACATATAAAATCAAAATGGAAAGACTTACATGACAATTTGGTTCCTATAAAATATCTTATTTTTTGGTTTAGTTCTTTGAAGATCTTTTTCTTTTTGTTTTAGTATTTGGTATCAAGTAACAACATTAATTGATTAAGTAACGGCGCGACATTGATATTCCATTGACTTGTTATATCATCAAGAAATCTAATAGGACAGTCACATGTAATTTTTTCGGTAAAATATGTTTAGTTAATAAGGAATTAAAAACATAATCTATCGAAAAAAATTACACGTGATTATCTCATCAGACTTCTTGATGACGTGACAAATTAATTAATTGTCAACGTCTTTGTTACGTCATCAATTAACGCTACTACTTGACAACAAGACTAGAACAAATTTTTTTTTATAGAAACTAAAGCTAAAAAAAAATATTTAAAGGACTAAAAAAATTAAAATATTTTATAGGAATCAAATTATTATTTAAGTAAATAGAAATTATTAAAAAATAAAAGAATATATGTATATTATCTCTACCTTTCACCATATACCCCTAAAAGGTTCACTATTTTCCAGATAGTATCACGTGAAAGTGTCGTTTTCTAATTGTCTATTCCAGTATTGTGGCGAGTCTGGCGACGAACATGACCTTCAACAATCTATCGTGGCCATTTCATCAATCCCTCTAAGTCAGTCAAATTTGGATAACTTTTAAAAAAAGAACAAAACATTGATATGTCAAATACTTATTAAAAAGAAGGTTTAAATTCTTTTTAAGTTCTTATAATTGAGTGATTTTTTGTTTTTTTGTCTTTGTAATTTTTTTTAGTCTTTATAAATTATGTTTGTTTTATTTTTCATTTTTAAAGTGATTTAGATAAGATTTTTTTAATCGTTTAAAACACTATTTAAATTGCTTAAAAAAAAAAAACAAAATAAACTTATAAGGACTAAACCCAAAATATTTAAGCCTAAAACAAATGGTTGAGATGAGAGTGAAAACTGGAAAGGACCCAAATTGCACTACTACAAAATATGCCTTTTACATCGTCAAATTAACATCGGTTATATGAGAACCGATGTTAACAAATACGCGGTGGCATTTTTGTAAATAAATGGAATTTGTTAACATCGGTCCTCTCATAAACGATGTTGTTAGTCTTGTTTAACATCGGTTTTCTCTTATGACCGATGTTGTATCATTATTTTCTAACCTTGAATTCCTTCACGCCCAACCTCGCGTCCTCGTTGATATTTTCTTTCGTCTCTGCCTCGATCTTTTTCCTCTCTCTCGAGATCCTTACTGGTGAGCCTCTCTATCGCATTATTCTCTCTTTTCTCTCAGCATCCCCATAGAGATCAACGGTTAGCTCCGCCGCCTCAACATCCTAGCAGCGATGGCTTTTGCGTGACTGACCCAACGCCAATAGGTTCCGTGACGTCAATAATGGAACTATGGGATCTCAGATCTGGAACGATGGGCAAAGCTTAGATCTGAAACGGTGGACAAAGCTCAGATCTGGAACAGTGGGGTGGAGGTGAAGTTGTTGGTGTGTGGAAGATGAAGACAAAGCGCAGATCTGGGTTAATGGCTGGCTTATGTTGACCACACGAGGAAGAAGAACATAAAGTGAAGGAGAGAGACGGTGATGGTAGCGCCACACAACGGCAGTGATGGCCCCTTCTTGGATTCCGACCTATAGCTCCCACAAACCCTTCCTCCCAGCGCCACCACCCTTTCGCGGCGGTGACCTCCACCAGAATATATACTTTTAATTATAAAAATATTATCTTTTTAATTGCTAGTCCAGCAGAATATGAATAGGATCAAGAGTTTTGGGATGTGGGGCTACTTGGAGCAAGTTTGTGATTTTTTACTTACCCTGTTTCTGGTTTGTGTGTTTTGTTGTTCATGTGTCTTTGTCGGGTTTCTTGTTTTGTGTGACTTGGACTGAACTGAGTCTTGGTTTTCCTGGTTGCACATGTTGTTTCTAAGCTGTATTCTTCTATCTTGGACCTCTGTCATTTCTTGTTGGCATCTGGTTTGTCTTTAGAAGTTAGAACCTAGAAGCATTTATTTTGATAGAAAGCTTGTCTTGTCTTTAGTAGGTTAGACTGTTAGAGGCCTTTGTCTTGTGAAGTGGAAAATGTGTAGAATAAATTGTAAATTATTCTGATGATTGTGAAATTGAAATTGATTATCCCTTAAAGTTTGGAGTGTGACTTGAACATGTGAATTATTCTTGCTGTTATGTCGAATGGCAACCTTCCAGAAAAAATCAAAGACCAAAAAGAAGACCAAGAAGTTCAAAAAACACAAACAGGTGAGTCTGCACTATGAGACATACTTTTATAGAAAACATTTCAGAGGCATACTTTTATAGAAATATGAAACAATGATCAAATTAGAAATTCATGCTATGCGTATCTTAAGTAGAAAGTGGCTGATCTGCTAAGTGCTAACATTATCTTTTTGCTATTTTTTTCAGGTAAACCATGTTGGAGCATCAGTTGGTTATTTTTCATTTCTTTTTCTTCTTACTGGACAAGCATTGACAGTGAGTTACTCATTCTAATTTTCAATCTTATAATATCAGTATGTTATTGTATCCCAAATGCTTTTATGCTTCCATACGTGGGGCATTTGTTCCCTGTTTCATTTTCATATGGGATCAAGGTTTCACCATACTACTTAATAAATAGAAATTAGACATGACATATAACAATCATTTGATTTTTTAAATTATTATATTATTAATAATATAAAACTTTTATATTATTAATTGATGTGTTCAATTGTTATCAACGAATAATATAAACGTTATACCAAGTGACCTGAGTTAAGTAAACCCCATAATATTATGCTTAAAAAAATCATATTTAAACTATAACATAATTATTTGACATAATCAATTACGAATAATATTTGACAGCACTTTTATATTAGTAAAAGTTTTACATGATTCTACTTTGCTGTTAGATAGTAATATACCTCATGGTAGGAGACAAAATCTGAAATTCCCATCACATGAATATATAAAGATTTCACCATACTACTTAATAAACCACTATCGCATATTTAAATTTAATTATTAGAATTTAGTTAATAAGAAATTCATATTTAAATTGTTAGTAAATTTAGTGAAATGTTTTATATACTAATACTTGATTACAATTATAGTTCCATTAATTAAGAAAATAATACTTGGTCAAACTAGAATACATGACTACAAATTCAAATCAATATTAAAAAGGTCAAAGCTTTATGTCAAGTGTATATAGTGATTTGTAGTTCATGTTTGGTAATTTTTACTTAATCATGAAGTACTTTATGTCAAGTGGATATATATTATTTTTGCATAAAGTAACTTTTGTGTGGCTGAGATATTCTTATTTCTAAGTCAGTATATGAATAAGTAGAAAGGAAATAATATATTTTTTCTATTTTCTGAATTAGCTATGTTAATTTATTATGCTAGGTTGCCAGTGCTATTGATTCTATTTTGATTTTTATAATGTTTTATTAGCATGAATCTTGTTATTTATTTTGTCATTCTGAATCTCTGATTGATACTATATATATAAAAGGCTATACATGTTAGGACATCAGAAAAATAAATTAATATTTAAGATTTTAATATTTCATATGATAATAAAAATATTAGAATCACAAACCAGTGATTCTGATATTATTTTAATCCTAAGAGTAGTGTACTAATAAAAATGTCATTTTAAAAAAAATGTCTTTCTTCATCGGTTCTGGGTTCAACCGATGTAGAAAGTTTGGCAGATTCACACCTTTGACACACTTTCTACATCGGTTAAATCCAGAACCGATGTAGAAAGTGATTTTTGACATTGGTTCAAAAACCGATGTTGAAAGTGTCCCACTTTCAACATCGTTCGCTTCAACATCGGTTCTAAACCGATGTTAAAGGCCTTTTTTAACCGATGTTAAAGGTATTTTTTGTAGTAGTGTTGGGATCACTTTATAAAAAGAACTAGCCTCTGGGCCCTTTAATGGATAAAAAAAAAAACTTTTTAAAAAGAACAAATTATTGACCTTCTTACTTTAAATATTGTTCTTACTTTTCAATTCACAAACCTATCTATCTATATCTATCTATATCTATCTATCTATATTTATTATATAAAACACAGTTACTGACTGAAATTGGTAATTCAGGTATTACATTCTAGTGAACTGTGTTTTATATAATATATAGATAGATATATAATCAATTAATCAATTATTGATTAGCACAATCACAATCTTAATATTTATTAAGCTTATAAATTTTCTTTAAGGCGATGTTTGGTAGAGTTGAAATTGAGAAGAGGGGATTTACTTGTATTATTTCTCACCTATTTCAGTTCCAATTATTTCTCTATCTCTTTGCTCATATCTTTTCTATTTCTATTTAACTAAACATATTTCATTTTTACTTTATTTCTTATCTATTTTCACTTATCCATTTTATTTCTATTCATTCTTTTTTCTCTCCTCTCTACTATACTGGGTGTAAAAAAATTACTAAAAAAATGTAAAGTTCCTCAAATAAGACCGTGATTTGATAATCTGAAGTGAGAACAAAACATAAGAAAAAAATTATGTTTTTTTATGAGTTTTTGTGGGATAATTGGATAAACTCAAACCAACCCTTCTAGTGTGATTCTTGATTGCGGTGTCAATATCTCCTAGTGTTGTTAACTTATACTAACAGATTTTTTTTTTATGTGGCTTAAACCTAACCTTCAACTTACATAAAACAACACCATATTCTTAATTTTTTTTTTTAAAAATATCCTATTTTAATTTTAGAAACTAAATAAAATATTAAAACCTAAAATCTTTTTAAATACACAAAAAAAAAAAAAGACAACGGTGGAGATTATAGAAACATTTGCTTGAATAATCTGCCTCTACACACAAACAAAGCAATTTATAAGCCAAAGCAGGCTAACGATGTTCCAAGATCCAAATAGTTGCAGAAAAAACAAACTTGACAACCACAAGCAATAATTTAAGTTGTTTTCTGCACTATATATTCCCCATTCATCCTTTAAATATTGAACAGCTAAAGATATGTATGGATTATTGTTGGAAATCTGTTGGAGAGTGTCAAACATAGTTTTAGTTTTAGTGAAGGAACTCTAATGTATTTTTTATTCTCAACATACTTCTAGAAACCCCAAACGTGCACAACGGTTGAATGACAAGTTATATTAATGAAAGGCTTAAATATTTTTTTCCTATCTATAGCCCATTTTAATTTTACTACCTAAATTTCACTTTTTTCGATTTTAGTACCTAATATACTTTTATGTTCGATTTTCATACCCGCTGTTAGTCAGGATCCGTAACTGATGACGTGGCAAACAAAATATCATGTCACCATTTAAAATTTACTGACTCAGCACCATGTTATTTTTATGATAGGTACCTTTTTTCAAAAATAAAATTTTTTCAAGTACCAAAATCAAACAAAAATAAATGTTAGGTACCAAAATCAAACAAAAATAACCTTTTAAAAAAAATTCAGGTACCAAAATCAAACAAAAATAAAGGTTAGGTACCAAAATCAAAATACTTATATATTTATAAGTACGAAAAAGTTAATTATCGTTGTCATATTTTATAACTTTTTGATACTAATAAAATATGGGTGTTTTGATTTTGGTACCCAACCTCTATTTTTATTTGATTTTGATACTTGACAAATTTTTATTTTTGAAAAATAAAATTTTTGTTTGATTTTGATGCCTAACATTTATTTTTGTTTGATTTTGATACCTGAAAAATTTTATTTTTAAAAAAGATATCTATCGTAAAAATGACATGGCATCGAATAAGCAATTTTTAAATGATGACGTGACATTTCGTCTATCACGTCATCAGTTAACGGATTCTGGCTAGCGATGAGTATGAAAATCGAATATAAAAATATGTCAGATACTAAAATTGAAAAAAGTGAAATTTAAATAATAAAATCAAAATAGATTATTTTACATGTATAAAAAAAAAGATATTTAAGCTTTAATGAAGACAACAAGTACCAGAAACAATATTCTGCACGCAGAAAAGATATTGTTCTGTCGATATCTAATTGGCTATATAAACAGGGAGATGAGGAAATTTCGTCCAATAATGTATTGTAGCATTGCACGTATCTTTGTTTTCGGTCTCCACATTGTCCCCATCTACGTCAGTCATTAGTTTTTGTAGAAATTTGTCTAGCTAGCTATCAAACTACTATAGCAATGGTGAATTGTTCAAACTTGGTGGACAAGTTGACTCAAGTCTTCCCTACCACGTAGAAGAAAATGCCCAGAAATTACATAGACAAGTGATGTTGGCAATATAAGACAGGAGCATAAATATACGTCCTCTAACCTGGAAACTAAACAAACCTTCTTCAAAACTAGCTACGATCACTTCCTTTAGCCAGAAATGGTTCTGAAATTTGTGTATATCAACATTTTGATGATATGGCGCATATATCCATTAACATCTGCACAGTATGAGAATCAGGCTATAATTATCAGAAATTTGAAATTAATTATCATTATCAATTATTAAATTTTATGAAATAGTTTTTATAATTATGGAATATTTTTTTATAATTATGATAATCAATTATTAAATTTTATGAAATAGTTTTTATAATTATGGAATATTTTTTTATAATTATGATAACCTATTGTTAATTATCAGAAATTTAAAATTAATTATCATTATCAATCAATTATGTAACTATTTAATTATTCAATTATATAGATTTTGATTTAATATAATATGCTAACACACACACACCCATATATATATATATATATATATATATATATATATATATATATATATATATATATTGATTTCAATTAATTGATAATACAAATATATATATATATATATATATATATATTAATTTTAATTTAAAGCATAATCAAATTAAAACTGAAAAAATCTCACATAATTTAAATTTCATTAAAAAAAACTATTTGATCAAATCACCTATAAATATGTACTTATACTTTGTTATTTTTCATTTCACCGTTTCTTTCTATATATTATTGCTGACATATTTTTTTTTTTTTTTTTTATCATCGTTTCTTTCTAAGTAGTATTGCTAATATTTTTTTTTAATTTCTTTCATTCAGCATTAATGGAGAGATAAATACAAACAAGAAAGACAAATTCATATCTTTTTGTTGTTTCTCCAAGGTAATGTTCTATTCTTCTCAATTTTATTTTAATGTTTTTTACATTTTCCCCTAATATTTGGTGTTAAAAAGTTTGTTCACTCATTATTTTAGAGTTTCTTCACTCTCAACTATTGAAATAACACAAAAGGTATGATAAGTTCTACTATACTATTAAAACAAGATTTAGTCTTTCTTTTATTTCTCTTTTTATAATTTTTACTTATATACCTTTCTTTTTTTTTCTTTTTTTCACCAGGAGTATTTGTTTCTATTTTTCTTCCAACAAAGTGGGAGCCCTCTTGAAAGTCTATTAGAAATAAAATTCATGAATTTAAAATGCATATTAAAGAATACAAGTATCATAAAGAAATATCAAATAAAAATAAGTAAATGTGAATTTAAGTGAATTTATTTATTTTAATTTCATTTCATTTGTGAAAAAATTGTACTGAATCTCAATCACTTAAATCCAAATATATTCAATAGATATAATTTACATAATATAACTTATCTTTAGATAGTTAAAAAGGACAAAATAAGTAAATAAATAAAATTAATTAGTTGAAATAAATTTATATTTTAAACCGAAATATAATTCAATTTAAGACAAAAAAATTAAATGTATTTTACTTAATAAGTTTTGTATTATTCATACTTCAATATTATCTTATATTATTATAGATTAAAAATTTTAAAAAGAGAAAAAGTAATATCATTATAATAAATTTATTTAGATAAATGAATTCGATTGAATTTACATTTAAAATCAAATTAATTAGGCCTAATAATAAGAAAATATCTTAACTTAAAAATAATTTTAAAAAATAGAAACAATATCATGGAAACAAATATTACTATAAATAAAATGAGTAATATATACTTAAAATAATGTCAAATTTAAATAAGTTAAATCTTGTAAACAAATATCTTTTAAGTTCGCCTAAAAAAATATATCTTTTAGGATAAAACTTTTACTAATTGGCTAATATCAGGAGATAAAAATTTATTTATGTTCCTAAATTATTTTTTATTTTTTAACAACTTTAATTTATGTATTTCAATTAATATATCAAATCAAATATAAACTTGAATCAATTCTCAACTTAATATTTATGCTATTAACAATTATATATGTAAAATAAAAATTATATGTTTTTGGTGTGGTTTTTTATTTTTTATTTGTTTTTTTATAAATCATGTCAAAATCTAAGGTGACCTAGTTCCATTCTCGATATGGAAGATATTTTTCATTATTATTATTTTTTTTGCTCAGCAATGGAAAAGAAATTCATTAGAATGGTACCAGAAGTACCAAAGAAATACATAGAGGTATAGCAACCAAAGCATCCCAGCAAAATATGAATTGGTTAGGCCATATTTATGGGTGAAGACCATAATTATAGGCTAACCAACTAATATCTACACTGTGTATTCACAACTAACTCCTACATATTTTTCATTGTTGATTCTTCAAAATCTCTATTCTAGCCCTTACAAAGTTAATTTTAAGATTTCTTTTCTTTAAATTTTATCTTTGAATAATCAATCAACAATTAAAAAAATAGATCTTAATCATAAAAAATAGTATTTTTAAGTCAATATGATTAAGTGAATTTTATTTAGACATATGTTTAAAATATATTCGTCGAGGTACGAATACCAACCCAACTTAACACGTATTGAAAATTTTGCCCTTTTTTCATTGTGTTTATATTATTAACGATGTGTTATTTCACTATTGGTGGTATCCAATAACGATACATTGAGTATGTGTCTGCAAAGTTTTGTTTTTAATGCATATGATTAGAAATTAAATCTTAACTTACATGATTAGAGGACTTAATTATTTTCCATAAAGTAAATAATATTATTATATATGCATTATCTTATCTTCCTATTCATAATTTTTTTTATTATAACTTTTAAGTTCAAATATCCACAAATATCTTTTTTATAACTAATATTAGTCATTTCATTGTTTTATGGTAGAAAAATATATTTAAAAAAATAATAATTATGAAGTGTACTATAAAATATTCATTATTAATATTTCTTATTAAAATTATATTTATATATTATATAAAAATGAAAATATATTTATAACTATAATATTTTTAAAACATTTATATAAATTAAAATTATACAAGATGTGAATATAAAATTATATATATATATATATATATATATATATATATATAAATTTACATATCTACTAATTAATATATACTTATATAAAATTATAAATTATAAACTTAACATCTATCCACGACACGAATTATTAAGCTAGTTGGCTATATAAACATGGAGATGAGGAAATTTCGTCCAATAATGTATTTTAGCATTGCACGTGTCTTTGTTTTCGGTCTCCACATTGTCCCCGTCTACGTCAGTCATTAATTTTTGTAGAAATTTGTCTAGCTAGCTATCAAACTACTATAGCAATGGTGAATTGTTCAAACTTGGTGGACAAGTTGACTCAAGTCTTCCCTACCACGTAGAAGAAAATGCCAAGAAATTACATAGACAAGTGATGTTGGCAATATAAGACAGGAGCATAAACATACGTCCTCTAACCTGGAAACTAAACACACCCTCTTCAAAACTAGGATCACTTCCTTTAGCCAGCCAGAAATGGTTATGAAATTTGTGTATATCATCATTTTGATGATATGGCGCATATATCCATTAACATCTGCACAGTATGAGAATCAGGCTATAGCACTACCGGATTGTGATTCGACATGTGGAGATGTTTCCATTCCTTTCCCTTTCGGAATGAACCATACCAAATGCTATGCAAGCAAGCCATTTGAAATAGAATGCAGATACAATAACAATACTTCTCAACCCGTACCTTACCTCAAGTATATAAATTTGGAGGTAATGAACATTGATGTTCTCAATAGTGTGATTTGGATAAAGAATCCGATTTACCGTCAAGGGGATAAGTGCCAGAGGATTGGTACGGGCATAAAACTGGGAGGAGGTCCTTTCGTGTATTCCCAGGATTACAACTCATTTGTGGCCGTAGGTTGCCAAAACTATGCTTTCTTGATGTCAGACGGCTCGGAAGTTAGTGGTTGTGTGTCCATATGTGACAAGAAGCAGCAAAAAAAAGAGAATAACATCAACATTGCAAGTTGTAGTGGCACGCACTGCTGCGAGACTTCACTGCCGTCATATCTTTCAGAATACAGTGTCTCAATGGGAAGTCTAGATAACGTGAAAGATGTGATCGAAGGGTGCGCTTACGCGCTGATTATAGCAGATTATAATCGGTCTCAGTCCCAACTCTCGTATAGCAGATTAAATTGGGTTCCGACTATTGGGAACCTAAATCATATAAATGATGTTCCTGCGGTGCTTGAATGGGAGATTCGGACGATTGATGCGCTCAACAACAATTCCATCCTCGATTTCCGTGCAGATGAAGATACCCCCAGCCGCTACTGCTATCCCACTAATGTTACATCCCCACCCCAATCAAAATACGACGGACACTCAGGTTCGAGATGTAAGTGCAAATATGGCTTCGCGGGCAATCCCTACATTTCGAAAGGCTGTAAAGGTATGACCTCAGTATATCTGAAAAGATAATACCTTCATATTAATTTTAATTTAGTTTATATTTCGTTCTTTTTTTAAAATAAAATAAAAAATTATTCACGTCACTTTAGTGTTATAATCTGATCATAACAAAATTTAATAATTAATATTTATTTTTTTCACACTCATAAAAAAAATTATCACTCTATTTGACATTTGATGAAGACTAACAAAGTTAGGAAAGGATGCAAGGGGGCAAGCGTGGCCTTGGCCCCCCTCCCCCTCCCTCTCCCTCTGAACTTTGTTTATATATCATGCTAAAATATGTTTTTGGTCCTTTATTTTATCTTGATTTTTATTTTTAGTCTCTCATAATTTTTTTTTACTGTTTTTAGTCCTTCATAAATTATTCTGTTTTATTTTTAGTCCCTCATAAATTATTTTGTTCTATTTTTAGTCCTTGACGTTAATTTCAACTGTTAAGTGATGACATGATAGACATAAACTGTGTGTGTGAAAATTTCCTAATTAAGTTTTTAGTGACTTTTAACTGCTATAAATTTTTTTGCAGTCAGAAATGTTTACTTTTGTAACAATTCTTGTGATTTCAGAAAATTTAGTGTTCGAAAATTTTTTTTATTTATTATTTTTTTAACATTTCTGAAAGTTTTAGTTTGCCAGAAAATTTGCAGTAGTTAAAAACTGCTAGAAACTTAAATAGAAAATTTTTCAAGCACAAATTATGCTCGTCACGACATCACTTAACAGTTAAAATTAATGTCAGGGACTAAAAATAAAATAAAACAATTTTTGAGGGACTAAAAACACAAAAAAAAAAAATTATGAGGGACTAAAAACATAAATTTAGATAAAATGAGGGACCAAAAACATATTTTACCCTATATATTATATATAGAGTAAGTGAAAAATTGAGAAATATATATCAACATTATATGTTAGTTGCAAGTGAAATGACACATATAAAATCGGTCTTTGAGTGATTGTATATGGACAATCCAATTATACAGTGTTTAACTGCTTATAGAAGAGTTCTCGTATGCATGCTGCATATTGTATGTCATTTGGTGGATGACACGGTAGTTGTGGATCTAGGCTGCAGAAATATTATGGCCTTTGCTAACATGTCATAATATAGTTTAACTGTGCTGATCATCCATTTGGAATCTGATGTGTAATTCATTTACATGTGTTAGAGGAGGCAAAAAGATACGTTGTAGCTTATAATAATGCTCGGTGTAGTTGTTCTACAGAGTTTTAGAAATATTATGTACTTCTTTTATTTTGTTAACTGTTTCAATGAAAATTAGAAAATAATAAACAAAATTAATAAGTAAATAAAATATTCAAACAAAACTTATCAACAATCTAGTAATATCTATATTAGGTAATTATTGCATTGTCAAATTCTATTTTATAATGATTTTACTTAACAAAATTAAGACATACTTGGGACCAAAACAATATCAAAAGTACATGTATAAGTACTAAATCTGATGAATGATGATTATAAGTATAAAAGATCAAAACATAAAAATATAAGTATAGAAATTGAATAAGTAATTAAATCATAAAGTTTACATAAGAATAATAGTGTAAACGTTTGCAGTCAGTATAATATTCTAATTAAATTTTTAATATTTTATTATTTTAATTTGGATTTTTTAAACTTTTGCCTTCTTTTACTTAATTTTTTTTATCACTTTTGTAGTACATAGTAGTACATAATGACATAAATAACAGTTATAAATATATTTTTACTTTACTCTTGACATTTCAGATGAGCTGAACAACACTGTTATTATTGATCCACCAATCAAATTACGATCATACTGGGGCATAGGTACGCATGAAATGATAAATATACTTTAATTTCTTTATCATTATAAAAAATTGTTATTTTCATATATTAAATTAAAATTTATTCTTTTTATCGTGATTAAAAAATGACCTGTGTTATTTTTTACTTCCCGTTTATAAATTTTAAATTTAAATCTTTAATTAAGTGTGTTTTTTAAATTTTTAATTATTATTTGAACTCTTAAAAAATTTCAGTCCTATCAAAATACACACACACACACACACACACACACACACTTCATTTCAGTCCCTCATTTTCTTATTTCAGTTTTTATCAAATTATAATCTTTTATATAACTCCTTTTTATATTAAAATATTTTTATTTTATTCTTTATTATTTAGAAAACATCATACCTGTTACCTGTTAATTATGTCATCATTCAACGGAGATTCCCTAATATCACATATTAAAATGAAACAAAAGAAAAAGTAAGAAGACCAAAATAAAAATAATATATATTATAAGGACAAAAAAATATTTAAGCTTTATTCTTTATATATGGCTTTTAATTTTTTTGAATTAACTATGTACTCCCTCCGGTCCTTTTTATAAGATACAAGTTCTAGTGTATTTTACACTAAAACTTGTTTCTTATAAAAAGACCGGAGGTAATATATTTTTTTATATTTTTTCTTTAATAATAAATGCTTTGAAGGCTCTTTTCCTAGTTGTTGGGACAAGTTTCTTAGTTTCTAGGAATTTAATCTTCATTTGATGTAAAATAGGCAATCAAGGGTAATTATTCTAATAAGGTAGTTCCTTTTTTTCTTTCTTTCTTTTTCTTAATTGTGTTTTTGGCATGTAGTTTATCAAATGAGTAATTTTAGTCTCTCTAATTTCAATTACTAAAATCAAGTTCTCATATTTTTAAAATTAATTAAATTTAGTCCAACACTTAATGTATCGTTAAATTTCTAATTAATGGTGTTAGGTGCATAGATTTTATTTAAAAAGGGATTTTGCATAGTGTCTACTAGAGATAATGTTATACTAACATGTTAATGTAGCACTTGAAAATGGGGTTTGAAAATTAAAAAAAAAATGTTGAATGTGAGATTTTATCCCATTCCTCATGCTTTAACATCAAGCACAAGACACTAAGAAACTAATTAACTTGTTATATACATAAAAACTATATTATATATAACTTAAATGTATGGGGACTAAAAAAACATAGATAATTACTACTAGTAAATAAATAATATAATATTATAAAGCTAAATTAAAGATAACTTATACTTTTTAATATTATTTATCTTAATTATAACTTAATCACTCCATATTAAATAATTTTTTATTTTATAAAATTGTTTTTAACATTTTTTAATTTTCAGACTCCATTTTCGAGTACCACGTTAGAATGTTAGTGCTAAATCTCATCTCTAATAGACACATAAGCAAAATTATTAGTGTTGGGCTAAATTTAAATAATTTTAAGAGTATAAGGACTTGATTTGAGAAATTGAAACTAGAGGGACTAAAATAACTCATTTGATAAATTATAGGGACCAACAACACAATTAAATATTTTTTTTAAAAATTATTCATTTGGTCCCTATAATTGTACAAACTTTACCTTTTAGTCCGTACACTTAAAAGTCATCCCTTTTAGTCTCTGTACAAATACTTTTGATCCCTTTTGGTCCCTGCATAATAAAATAAGAAGGACTAAAAGGTATAGTTTGTGTAATGACATTAATTAAAAGAGATCCAAAAGTGCTTTATAAGGAGTGAAAATGATGACTTTTAAGTGTAGAGACTAAAATATAAAGTTAAAATTAATGCAACTATAAGGACTAAATAAATAATTTTTTCCTACAGAGAATAAAGGTAGTTCCTTGACTATGAAACCAATAAAATTTTTCTTGTAATTAAAGTACTTTATATATGAGGAGTGATCAAGTTAATAAGAGAATTACTTCTCATCTTTACCATTTATTTTCTTGAAATTTAATGATTAAGATTAGTTATTCATTATGATCATTATATAAAGAGTATTCTGGTGACTCAAGTTTCTTTTGAGTCACCATGATATTAGTGCAAAGTATTCACTAGTTTTTGTTGATGATTAATCTTTGTCAAAAAAAAAAACCCAATTGTAATAATATAAAAATCCTAAACCAATTTAAGATCTCTTATAAAATAAGATAAAGTTCTAAAATTCAAATATTTTCTCAAGCCATACAAGGACTTATTAAACTTGCATACTAGTTGCTCCCCCTGAATTGGATAGTCCAATGGCAACTTCATGTATGCTTCCTCAAGTAATTTCCCATTGAGAAATGCATTATTCATGTCTAACCGAAGTAATTTCCACTATTTTGGGGTTGCAATTAAAAGCAACACTCTCACTATGGTGAGCTTGTCCACAGGTGAGAATATGTCAGCTTATTGAATGAATCCTTGTGCCACGAGTTGAGCTTTGCATTTGTCCACACTCTCATATGCCGCATATATACTTCATTTTATACAACCATTTATATCTAATAGGCTACTTCCATGTAGGTTCAGGTTGAACTATATCCAAGTTTGATTAATTGCTTCAAATGTTGCCAATTCTTCATCCATGGCAAGTTTCCACTTAGGGAACTTTACTACTTGATGGTAGAATTAAGTTTCAAAAACACTAGATACTCGAATAACATAGTTTTTATAGGTAGGTGACAAGCTATCATAGGATAAATGATTATTATTTGGATGGGGTACATTACATATGTAACCTTGCAGGTATGATAAAGCTCTATGCTCTTGGGTGGATCATCTGACAAGGTTGTTTGGTGTTTGTTCGGGAAAGTGTTTGATTTTAGGTGTTTGCTTTAGTTTTAACAAAAAGGTTTTGGGATTACTATATCAAGGAAAGGATCAAGTATGTATTGGTTAGGACTAGTCTTAAAACGGAAGGTGTCCTCAAGAAAAGTGACATCCCTTGCTATGTGAAATTTTTTAGTAGAGGGATCGAATAATTTATAACCTTTATAACCTACAGGGTATCCCATGAACACACAAGGAATAGTTCTAGGATAAAACTTTGATCTCAAAGAAGGAATGGTAACAGCATAACAAAGGCAACCAAAGACTCCGAGTCTAGTGTAATGTGGTTGCTCTTTATATAGTAATTCATAGGGTGTCAAATCCTCGAGATTAGGTGATCTTATCCTATTTATCAAGAAGGATGGAGTGGCAATGCATTTCCCCAAAACTTAGTTGGCATTCCAGCTTGAAACAAAAGTTCCTAAGCCACATTCAACAAGTGTTGGTGTTTTCTCCCCACCACTAAATTTTGTTGTGGTTTATGAGAACACAAGCAAAATTGATGTTGCAGTTGTATCATATATTTATCAATGAGACTTTGTCTCTAGGGTCCTCTCGCTTAGTGTACCATACGTTCCCTACG
This sequence comes from Pueraria montana var. lobata, assembly GCA_026413185.1. NCBI lineage: Eukaryota > Viridiplantae > Streptophyta > Magnoliopsida > Fabales > Fabaceae > Pueraria > Pueraria montana. Next base: position 18,463,907 of record CM048656.1, read on the forward strand.
CGAAAGAAAAACACCCTCTTGTAACCATCTTCATTTAGCGAGAGCTGTCTCTCACATAGCAAGACTCTAAGGTCTTCTTTGTTCCCATTTTCTCTTAGCAAGATTCATCTCTTGCTTAATTAGCGAGAGTGCACTGAATCACAAACCCAAGCGCCTCACTTAGCAAGTTGGGGTTCGCTTAGCGAGCAACGACGATTTTGCATATCGTGATCTTCGTAAAACAGCTCACCCATAGCCATTAGTGATTACCCAACCACTCCAATCCAACATAAATAATCATAATTGTTTCTTATAGCTTTAGACACCAAATTTCCATCAAATAACCATATAACCATTCAATCATGCAAATCAATGAAAGACTCCAAAAATCCTATATCAGGGTTCCAAGACCAATCCAATCCCCAACGACAACAACCCGTATATCATATGAGAGAGGGAGAAAAGATAAAAATGAAACACTAACAATGTGATTCTAATGTGTGGATGTGTGTGGGTACTCTTGTTTTTTCTTTTTACCTTTTCTTCTTGTCTTTTCTCCTTCTAGTGGAGTGTGTATGTGTGTTATAAGTGGGTAGGTAAGGGTTTATGAGTCTTGGCCTTTAGTGGGCCTCATGGGTTGTCCTTCTTCATCGATTCCATAAAACACAAGATTAGTAAGTCGAAATTTACTGAAATGTAATCTTCGTTAGATTGTCCATTTTGTACCATATGTCTTTTGAGTATACCGAATCAATATAGCTATCCTTCTAATAGAAAAATAAAATTTCACAATCAGTGGTGAAATCTAGTACTAGATATTCTTTCTTCATTGATTATCTCTATGTATTCAAAATTCCGATAGAAAATTTTTCATAGTTTGAACATATGAAAAAAATTATAGTAAATTTTTATAGTAATATAGTATAAAATGGAGGTTCTTCACATTTCATATCATTAATTTTGGACTAGAAATTGAGGATAAATTAAAATCAGAATAGGATAAATTGGTGTCTGATAATTCATAAGGGAGATTTTAGATTTCTATAATTCAATTAGATGCCAAATATAAAAATATACTTTTTGTGGTTGTTGAAAATACTTTTTTCTATTTTCTTCTATATTAATTCAAAATTAAATAAATTGAAATAACAAAGTTATTATTCTTTTATTCTAACATTGGTCCGCTAATCTTGCTTAACATAGAACAAAACCTATGATCATGCAGGGAAATCATAAAACTTAACATGAAGAGATATTCAATTTATTATATCCTATTATACCATTATACTAGCCGATTGTGGAGATATTACAAATTTGGTGGGAAAAAGGTTTTTCAATTTTCGTTTAGTATGTTGGACTACTTTCTGAGTTTCTTGTCTATGGATATTATCATCCTCCTAGACTACTTTTTCCTACAAAATATATTTTATGAATGGATGTTTAATGGATATTATTAAAAAACAATAGTACTAATTTGTCTGACCAATATATTTTGTCAATGGATGTTTAATGAAGATTAAAAACCAAAACCCACACAAGAATAGAATCAATGAGTACCAAATTTCAATTTGTATAAATGACATCTTTTTTTTACTACAAAATATATAGTTATAAATCAATAGTTGCATCGATTAAAAATTATAATCTATATAAAATTATTGATGATGTAATAATTAATGTGATCCCTCCTTATACACACACTTCCAACCACACACATACATATATTTGAGTCTGTGTGTGTGTGTGAAGTATTCTAATCTTTATTTGTGTGTCAACTTAACCCTATAAGGTTTAAATGTGTAGGAGTTGTTGTAGGCATCGGAACCATCATTTTATTCCTTGGTTTGTGGTGGTTGCATAAAGTTGTAAGGAAAAAGATAGCAAAAAAGCGCAAAGAAAAATTCTTCAAACAAAATGGAGGATTGTTGTTAGAGCAAAGACTATATTCTGGTGAAGTTAATGTTGACCAAATTAAACTCTTCAGCTTAAAGGAGTTAAAGAAGGCCACTGATCACTTCAATATAAACAGAGTACTTGGAAAAGGAGGCCAAGGTACTGTTTACAAAGGGATGCTAGTAGATGGAAAAATTGTTGCAGTGAAAAAATTTAAGGTCAACGGAAATGTTGAAGAATTCATCAATGAATTTGTCATTCTTTCACAAATTAACCATAGAAATGTGGTTAAGTTGTTAGGATGTTGTTTGGAGACTGAAATTCCTTTGCTTGTTTATGAATTCATTCCTAATGGTAACCTTTTTGAATATTTACATGGACAAAATGAGGACTTACCAATGACATGGGATATGCGTTTGAGAATTGCCACTGAAGTTGCTGGGGCCCTATTTTACTTGCATTCATTTGCTTCTCAGCCCATTTATCACAGGGACATCAAGTCAACAAATATATTATTGGATGGGAAGTATAGAGCAAAAGTAGCAGACTTTGGTGCATCAAGAATGGTTTCCATTGAAGCTACCCACCTCACTACTGCAGTTCAAGGAACTTTTGGATACTTGGATCCTGAATATTTCCATACTAGCCAATTGACAGAGAAGAGTGATGTCTACAGTTTTGGAGTGGTTCTTGTTGAACTTTTAACAGGGCAAAAGCCAATATCCTCTGTGAAAGAACAAGAACTTAAAAGTTTAGCTCCATATTTTCTTCTTTGTATAGAGGAAAATCGTTTGTTTGATATCATTGATGAAAGAGTTATGCAGGAAGGGGAGAAAGAACACATCATTGTAGTTGCCAATCTTGCAAGAAGATGCTTACAGTTGAATGGGAGAAAACGACCAACAATGAAAGAAGTTACAGTAGAATTGGATAGTATCCAAAAATCGGAAAAACAGTCTAATGCACAAGAACACCAGGAAGAACTTGAGTTTGCTGGAATTGAAGAGTGCCAATTTTGGGCTGCGTATTCTACAACTTCAAATTCAGGGCAAACTTCAGACAGCAAAGCATCAACCTTGGAGATTATGCCTATTCTATCAAATAATTGTTGAATTTTCTGAACTTGCTTTTATCGTGTGTAAAATATAAAAAACCGTTTTGGTTAGACACGTGGAAGAATGTAACTTTCAAAACCATAATTGTTGAGAGTATAATTATTGTATGATAGAACCTTGTTCCTTGTAAGCTAGCCAATGTGGTAGCTTAAAACTATGAAAAATAGCCAATCTTGAGTTTTGGAAACGGGCTTTTAGTCACTTTTTTTTTTTTTAATCAACCTAAAAAGATCCTCAAATGAGTTTTGATTTTTTAACTTGTTTCATATGAAAATAAACTCAAAATTTTCTAACAAGTATTCATTTGCTTAAAACAAATAAAAAATGAACTAGTCTACTCTTTGAAGTCAGTTTCCCAAAATCAAGTTGTTAACCAATTAACACATCTAACTAATTTATTAAAATAAAAACAGAAGGCTCCTAGTCAATTAAGATAATTTTCTAATCCATTAAAATGTTCTTGATTTGCCCCAAAACATTTTTGAAGCTTCCTAGTCGATCAGGACTTTGGATCAAATCGATTAAAACATGCCCTGTAATAGCTATAACTTATTATAAACGACTAATTTTCATTTAAAAATCATTTTAAAACACCTGCAACAACTATTTTAACACTTGGGCTCTATATATAAGCTAACATTGAAGCATTTGCTACTCCTAAAACTTTAAATTTCATCATTTAATCATCAAAATCATATTTTTAAGCTCCCATTTACAAAGTCATTCTACCATTTTATTCTTCAACTTGTATTATCTACCCTGAGTAAATATTTTTTTTCTCCACTTTTAATTCTTGTGAGAGGGTGAGGTATCACTCAAACCTTGTATATAAAGGGTGAAGTATTCCTTGAGGGTATAGATATCCTTTTATATTGAACAAGATGAGGTATCCCCTAATATTTTCGGGCACTTGTTGAAACTCAGCATATATATAAGGGGAAAATCTTTGGCACATAAAGGGACTGGATGTAGGTTACAAATAGCTAGTAGCTGAATTAGGATAAATCTTTATTTTAATTTTCTCTTCTCTGCACCCTTTAATTTCTACGTTTGCTGCACAATACTTATGGACTATTTCTTACTAACTTGTTATTTTCATTGTATGCATTGTTGTTTGATTTAGCTTGCTTCTTTCCTATGTTCTTTCAAGTCATTTTTAATCATCTACAATATTTACATCCTTTTAGACTTATTTTGTTGATTTGTTTTGAGTGCAGCGAAATGCATATTTTTTCTGAGTTATTTGAAAATATGGAATGGTTGTATTTACCCTCTTTTTGAATGATGGTAGCCATTGTTAACACTACTCCCTCACGAGTCATTCTTTAACAATGGTCCGTTCCTATACAAAAAAGAAAAAAAATATATGGTCATACATTCTATTAAATCGATCGAACAATTTTCGTCCCTAACTAATATTCACGAATGTAAATACACGATTTACGTAAAAGATCTTTACTAATTCACACATGCTTAACACTTTTTCTAGGATTTGTTTTTGTAAGAAGGGATATATTTTAAAAGGTAAATATAAAATTATAACTATTAACTTAAAAATTAACAATTAGGACTGGAACTATTTTATTGTTTATTATGCATGTTTTGTTAAAATTTCAACTATTAATTTCTAACCAATAATTATAATTCAACATTTTAATTTTTAAAGTACATTACTCACGAAGAGTCAAATTTCTTCCATGCTTGTTTAATAATAAAAAGTATTCTCCAAAATAAGTGTAAAATGCAACTTAACGTTAAAGATATTAAAAAATGCATTAATATCATCCCTCGACATTATTTGCTTGAGAATTTGAATACAATAAATGGGAATGACAATAGATAAGATATGAGTAAACTACAATAATACATGCCCTTGCAATTATTTCAGTTGTGTTCGTCGCTTTTTTTTTTCTCCTTTTAAATGCACAGTTTTTTTATATAGAATATTCAGGGAGCCTAACTAAATCATGGTTATCGCATCCCAATTCACTCTCCTTGGCTAATTTCTCTCAACACTCCAAAGCTTATTATTTGATAGAGACAACTTGCAGTGTACAGTACAAAGTACTAACAAAAACGACACAACAAAAATTAAGATCTTTACAACTCGTGTTATTCTAAAACCTACGTAAAAATGTCTATCTTACAATTAAATCAAACAATTTCTGGGGCTTCAGAGACGAGGGCCACATGTCCAAGGCAAAATTGCCCATCGACAATATATGACCACGTTATATTTTTTAAACTCATATGCTCATAGACCATAAATAATGGTACATACGTAACATTTATAATCTCAATAAAACTCCTGTGGCACGTCCTTGTGAATGCCAGTACTTGTATTGAGCATGACTATCTACTTAATATTGTGTGTAGGGACACTAAGATAAAATTTGGTATTCTTGAAGTCATCCAAGAGTGGGTTGTATCCATCCTTGGTTCTTGTTTTTGTGGGCAAACCAAACTCCTCCATGAAAGATGATGTTTCCAGCTACATCAAATATAAACCATTAAGCTAGAGAACATTAAGTTGCCAAGAATTTGAAGCAAAACACATTTGATATTGTCTCATCAGATAAATAGAAACGATAGAACTCACCGTAATAGTTCTCCTTTTCTTTCCTTTTTTCGATGAATGATCACCATGAAGTTTTAGCCACCCAGAACAATAATGGTCAATTTGTTCCAAGAGCCAAAAGTCTGTAGGAAAAAAGATATCAGCTTCACCCTGCAAAAGATAAACACATGCTTTAGTACAACCATGTACTTTTAGAAGTTCGGGAAGAAATTGTTCTATGACAAGATCATCACTTATAGACAGCAAGCATAATTAGTTTTGTACTCCTTTGAAGTAACTACAAATGATGATTGAGCTTAAATAGTTTCTTGTTGAAAGTGAATGCAACAAAATGATCCAGAAATAATTACTAACAAAATAATTAACCAAGATGCTTAACCATTATTAAGCTGAACTTTTGGATATCAGGTCTTTCTATTATACTACCATGGGATTCAACAGCTTTTTAAGATTATTCTAAGGAAATATATGTTGTAATTTGGATATCAGGTCTTTCTATTATACTCCATTTGTAAGTTAATCTTTAGGATTTGCTTGACAAAAAGGCTGCGAGATTAATACCAAATTACTCTTAACATGCAAATTTAACTAATGAAAATTGATTCCTTTAGAGTAAAGCATGTATAAAAGCAGTTCCTAGATTGTTTGAAGGGAATTTCTATCAGTGATAAATAAAAGGATTAAGCAGCTTAGTTGTTCTCCTAAGCCACTTTGGCTTGCTGTTATATAATTTCTTATCCTCCCTCGGATGTAGTTTCGCCTCTAGCATCTTTTTAACACATTACTCTTTTTTTTATTTATCAAAAACACCCAAAAAAGGAAAGTTCCTAGGTCATACAGTCCGTACTATTAAACAAATGTTAAAAGAATCATGCCAGACGAATTTATTGAATAAAATTATTAAATTTAAAATTTCTGGTAAGTTCAAATTGCCAATGTTGAACAGCTTTTGTAGCCATTACATTTATCAAATCATGAATGCTTCAGCATAATTTACTAAATAACTCTTCAAACATTGTATTAAATTTAAGCAAGATTGTCTCAAGCTACAAATGGAGTATCCTCTAATCATGTTAAGCACCAGATGAAGTGAATGAGTGAGAATAAGGAAAATATGTTGAAAAGGAAAGAAGTTAGTGGTAAACTGAACCTTTGCCTCCATATAATTATCATAATCTGAGCTGCTCCCATCTTTCTGCATTCATAAGGAAAACTCAGTTAATTAAACGTCTCTCTAAAGTTTACACGATGCGAAAACAGTCAACTGCAGTTTTGTTAAAAGTATAACAATATACTTTAGTTGAAACCAAGGGAGCTCTTTCACCGGGTATCTTCACATCTGGCAGGTAGCTGAAATCAGAAGCAATCAAAGACATCTTTGGTAGCACCGCATGGAGAACCTCAAGTAATTTCTGGAAAAGTGAAGGGATAATAAATGCAATAATCAATCTATACATCAGAGACTTAGGGAAGACTTAAGAGATTCTTACCAAGCAACCAGTCGGCAGCCAACATCTACGCGGTTTTGGGTAAACCTTAGACCAAATGCTTTTCAGAGTAGATGCTGCAGTGCTGTGAGTTGTTTTGGTTTTATCCAAGTCCATGATCTCAGCACAACGTGTAATTAGTGAGTCTTGCAACGGCTTGTATAACTCGCTGAATGTTTCCCTATTAAAGGTAGAAAATGGTTGGTAATGTGTAATTCTCATTCAGGTTGTATAAAAGAGTACAGAATGATGTTATGATTTAATAATCACTTAAATGATAAAAAGAAAATATCTTTCTTCTTTTTTATTTTGTGGATGCTACTGTTGAAAGAGAGAAAAATAGATGCAAAAGATGTTGAAACTATGTCTTAACTACACAATGGAGTCCATTATATAGACTAAATGCAATAAGTACAAATAAATATAGGAGATAATATTCCTATTTACATTATATGATAGGCCTATAATTACAAAGATCCTAATTAAATAAGGAAATATATCATAAAATAGAAAATAAAAAAGAAATCCTAACAAATCATCTAGGATACTCTAAAATATTCTAAGATATAAAAAAATATCAGCAGATATTTCTGAGATTTTCTAACAGCTACTACCTAATGAAGCACTAGAATATGTGTCAAGGGGTGCACCAGTATGATCAGCATCCACACATAAGCTGAGACTTACTGGTCATGTTGCCTCTCAACCCAGACTTCCATCCATGAGGAAATCTGATTCTCTGCATAGATTAGATCATGTGGAAGATTATCAAGTACCTACACATTAAATTAATTGTTGTCAAATATCCAAATAATAATAATAAAAAAAAAAAAATACATCATTAATGAGAGAGACAACAGGGGCAGAAGGTCATTTATAGTCTGCAACATTTAATACCTAGATTCTTAGCAAAGCACACACAATTGATTCAATTTTTTTATGATGCATTTGTATTGACAATGGCAGATAGCCAAATGCCAGATGTTCGCTTCTAAAGGAAAACTACCAGCACAAGTGTTTAATGCCAAAAACTGTCGAATGGCACCTGCTTGTACTTTGAGAACAGGCTAGTCAGCACTCAACATGGTTCCCAATATTGGCCATTATCATAATGTGTGAAGTGAAACAGCTTTTGGCAACACTATAGCAGAGTGCTGTTGAAACCATAGTAGTCAATAGTGCCCTATAGCAGAACTATAGCAGAATAGCAGAGCAAAGCGGCCACGGGCAGCTATGGGATTCAAATAGTAGAGGGTTCCATAGTGGCCACTGCGACCAAAATAGTGGCCTTTTGTTCGCTATGGTGACACTACCATGATATGGGCTTCAGAATCCCATATTTAGCCCCTAAAACATCATTGTTTAGGGGTTTTAGGGGGGACAAAATGTGACTCCCCCCCCCCCCCCCCCCCCCAATCATTTTGTAATGCATTATTTGCTTCAGAAACATAATAGAATTTGAAAATCTTCTCCCGTAACCATTCCACAAAAAATTACCATTGTTTTGACCTTTGTTCCTTCACACTTTATAGAACTTTTTTCCTTTGTTCTATTCTTTCTTCTTCCTTCAGACTTCCCAGTTCACATTCTACTAATTTTTATCTATTTGTTTATCTTCTTTTTCTATTAATTTCGCCATCAATCATCTTTCATTTTTTTTTTACTTCATTACAATGTTCTTATTACTCCTATATTAATGATGCTTTTGTGTAAATTGTGACTTATTATTTATCATGAATTTCTTTAATTCAGTTTTTACTTTTGAGTATTTGTATGTGTAGTATAAACTATTAAGTTTGTATTATAATATTTAACATAATGGACATCCTGCATCCCGCACTATCCCACTAACTAATTTTGATCTTTTTCTTACTGATATACTCATAATAAATTAGTTAATTTTGATCTTTTTTTTCTCTAGTGTTCTGTTATGTAATCCCTGTCCCTTTTTTCCTCTTCCATCAATCCCTCGTATCAGGTTTTCTTTTTTTACTATTACCTAGACAGACCCAGTCCTCCCTATGGACATCAGTCATAAAATGATTCTGTTCTTCCTCTTCTATGGTAAAGCCAACTGGTGATAATATTGATATAGAATGGCAATGGAATAGTTTGAAGAATTGAAGGATAATAAAAACCAGAAGTCTGTTTCCTTAGAAATTAAATCAAAAACAAGTTGAAGTCCTTTTCCTTTATTGGGAAAAATATTTTAACTGGAAGACATAAAAGCTTCTCAATTATAAAACACACCTCAAGCATTATTACCCAACATGGTTGTTGCTCCACCTGCCCTGTAAAGGAGGGAACAATGATATTAGCATTATTTCATAAACTTATCTTTGACACACTGCAAAGAAGTCCCAACACATCTCCAAAAAAAAGAGCCCTGAAGTTTAAGAAATTTAACTTTTAAGAGCAAAATAGGTATACAATTGAGCTCCATGTACCATAATAATTCTATCAAACTAGAGCAGCCAATTGGTGTTATTAGAATATATGAAAATATTCACTATTAAGAGTATTATCTTGATCATATCTTAGAATATCTTACAGTATCCTTTGGGATTAGTTTCCCTATTTCCTTATTTTTTCTTAGGATTGGTTACCATATTTCCTTATTTCATTATATGTGTCCATTTTAATTAGGAGTATGATTAGTATAAATAATGATTAGTGCTCTAGGTTTTAAGAACCTATATCTCATCGTAATACATCACAATACTCAATAGAATATTATCCAAAGCCTCTCTCTCCTTTTCCTCCCTCTAAACCTAAAACCCCATAAGGTGCGAACAGCAATATGTAGAGCTTGTCTAGCATCTAAAAGTGCACCATCATCCATTCAACTCATGGATGTTCACTATCTCCTCCCCTCCTCCACAGCATTGTACCCCAAGAAAAATCAGAAGTACATACCCTCGTATACAAATTAAACATTTGAAAAGACACAATGAAGCACTAAGTGATTCCAATTTAAGAATTCCTCTAGCATTCAGACTTCTAACAAAGCAAATAATAATAATAATAATAATAACAGGACCCTGAACACTAGAGAAATGAGGAATAAGAAAATTAAGAATGGAGATGATAGACATAACAAATTGTGGTAAAAACAGGAATATCCTTGTACCACTCACGGTATGACATGGTGGAAAATAAAAGCCAGATATTTATTGTTTCATTGCTGTTGTCATTTTGTAACAACAACAACAACAACAATAATAATAATAATAAGGGTGGCAAAATATGCCTAGTGTATGAGGCTCCCACCTAGTAAGATTTGAAAAGGGAAAATGTACGCAGCCTTACCCCACAAGAAGTAGAGAGGTTGTTTCAAAGATTTGAACCCATGACCTCCAGATCAGAAGGCAGCAACCTAACTGTTGCACCCCCTCAGCAATACTAGTAATGAAACATAAATATTATAATAGTAAATACAGTAACTAATTAAGCTAAAACAGAAAAGAAAAACACAATAATGCATTGGAGCGTAAGATTAAATATCTGGCAAGTGAAAATCTCCAAAAATTTTAAAGAAAAAAATAGCACCATATTATATTTGACTTATGTGTATACATCCAGACTCTAATTTCATTATAACCTCTAAAATTCAAGAAGACTAATTAAATTAAGTACAGCTGTCAAATGAAAGACTAGACCACAGGGGGCTTTCAATTTCCAAATAGTTTTGTCTAGAAGGAATCTTTGATGGGTTGATGGCTAGGAGAGATTGCACATTATAGGTGCAAATTCATTGCCTTCCACTAACCCCGTTGTTTGTAGCATTTTTTTATAATCTATGTTAGTAATTGATCAATGGCCCCACTACAGGGTAGCTTAATCTTTAGATTCTGAATCACTTTAGAAGCCACAACAAAATTTGTGTAATTCAGCAGAATTATAATAGCATCCTACCCCATCCACTCCGGTCAGCAGCATCACGACATTCTACCCTGAACTTCGGTATATGGCTACGCACTTCACCAACAGTTTCTCTTTGCACCTCAGCAAGTGAAGGACTAATCTCAACTGAGCTGTAGTTAAAAAAACAGGATAGCAATTCAGATGTGAATCATATGATTCCAGTGAAAGATAAGTACACAAGACATATTTACTAAAGTAGTGAATCTACTTAGGGACGGATCCGCATATAACAGTGTAGGGGCAACTGCCCCAACTAACTTTTTAACATTGTAAATATAATACACATGTATAACTATAAATTGTTATTATAATTGAAATGTAGTAAAAATTCAACATATGAATATTGTCCCCACAAATCTACTCCTACTCTAATTATTTTCACCCTCTCAATTAGACATTCACAATATTCTCTCTTTTCTTTCCTTTGGATATGCATTTTATACATTATTCCTGCAAGGCAGCAACTACCAACTCAATCATTTCAAACTACCCTTCTTTTATTTTTATACTTGAATTTTTTAACTGTCTATCTCTTTCAATCTACCCTCTTTTATCTCTATCTTTACATTGAATTTCAATGGTTAAAAATAATCTTATATCAAAAATTAAATCCAAAATTTAATTTATACATTTAAATATAATTATTTATTATAAATTTTAATAATAATATAATTTATATATTAAAAATATTTATTTATTATTTAAGTTTTAATTATATAAAAATAAAAACTTATCATATATAATGCACAAACTAAAATACTAATTTATATATACAAGTATTGTCCCCCATAACTTTTTTTTGATAATCTGTCCCCCATAACTTAAAATCTCTAGATCCGTTTATGAATATACTTAAATCCAATTGATTAATACGACTAATACACAACTACTTCAAACATTAATGAGATATAACACCAAATTTACAATCAAATGTACACAACATAACTATGAGGAGAAAGAGCAGCATGAGATCTATAAATCTACAATACATCATTTGTAATTTATCTTGTTGAGTACTGAGGCCCAAACATAGGATTTGACTGTAGAAGGAACTTTAGACTTCCAAAAGGATTTGTCAAGATTCAAGAAGGAACCTCTACAGCGTGTTTGGTTCAAGGGAAGTAGAGAGGAAAGGAGGGATTTTTTTAATTTTACCTTGTTTGGTTCAAAATTTTGGAGGGGAGGGAAGGAAAAATGAGGGGGCTAAACTAAAATCCCTCCCCCTTCCCAGTTTTGCCTCTCCTCCAATATTGGGGTATTTGGAGGAGAGACAAAGTGGTTTATAATTTTTGGACTGTATGGACTAAATTGTCTTCATATTTTGGGTCTGTTTGTTTAAACTTATTTTTTTTAAAAAAGCGCTTTTTTTTATTTATTAAAATAACTAGTTTTCTACTTTTTTGATATGTTAAGAAGCAAATCCTATCTGCTTCTTAAAAAGCAATTTTTTAAAAAGCGCCTTTTTTATAATTGCTTTTTTTTAAGTTTAAACAAATGAGCCCTTTATTTTATATCTCATCTCTTCTATTACTATTGATAGGGGTATAACAGTATATTATCCATATTTTCCCTTCCCTTTTTCCTCTCCTTCCTTCCTCTTATTGGGGTATTTGGAGGAGAGACAAAGTGGTTTATAATTTTTGGACTGTATGGACTAAATTGTCTTCATATTTTGGGTCTGTTTGTTTAAACTTATTTTTTTTAAAAAAGCGCTTTTTTTATTTATTAAAATAACTAGTTTTCTACTTTTTTGATATGTTAAGAAGCAAATCCTATCTGCTTCTTAAAAAGCAATTTTTTAAAAAGCGCCTTTTTTATAATTGATTTTTTTTAAGTTTAAACAAATGAGCCCTTTATTTTATATCTCATCTCTTCTATTACTATTGATAGGGGTATAACAGTATATTATCCATATTTTCCCTTCCCTTTTTCCTCTCCTTCCTTCCTCTTCTCTTAAAACAAACCAAACCAAACAAAGGGACCTCTTTTTCCCTCCCCTCCATTCAAATCCGTCTCCAGTCTCCTCCCCTTCCTTCCTTTGAATCAAACACTCTGTTAAGGTTAGAACTTAAAAGAGTGCATCAGAAATTGAAAGAATAATTTATAATTTACATGAAAACTACCTGCAGAATTGGTCCAAACCCTCCTGTCTGAATCAGCTGAGAATAGAATAGACTCGAGTAAAATCAAAAGGGACACAGCTTCCTAATTTCTCATTTTCTCTATCATTCATCTTTCATATCTCAATGAAATTAGAAGTCCCAAATTAAAGATTGACCCTAAATAGAAGTTACTAATGGGAGAATTATGCAACATAGAAAGATGAAGTACACAGACAATAGGGGTACAGAAAATATAAGCACAACCCACTATCTTAACAAAAGAATTAAAAACTGTGTCTAACACTATAATTTGGTTTTATAATAAAAAAATATATTACATTGACTATCAAGGCACGTACGTGTATGTCATACTGTTATAAACTTTTGCAGGAGCATTCAACATTATGTAATCCATTATACCCTTGGCACAAGTTCCAGATCCACCACCAATTTCATATATCTGATTGCAAATTAGAGGATAGTATCAACTACTGATTGAAGTAATAAAAAGTAACAGCCTGCGTAAACAAGATAAATTTATGACACTTACTACATTATTATCAAAAAGAAAATATGAGGCTTACATAGATAATAAAAAGGCATGAAACATACTTATATAGAACTGAAACATTATCTAATAAGTGGTTTAGTGTAGAATAGCAGCATAATGCAGGGCTCTCATAGCCCAGCTGTTGGATGAAGAGAGAAATTTAGATTGGGGAAAAAGGCCAGATGAACCTAGACAAGAAACAATGATCAAATGCAACAAGATTTCAATACACTTACTTTTAGAGGAACAGAGAAATTTGCAGTGCGCATGATGGCTTCAGCAATAGCATGAGCATACCAAGGCTACAAAAGTAAATATATAAATAAATAAACATAAAAGAGCTAAAACTGCATTGGCACACATGATTGGAAATTTTAGAAAAATAAATATATTATTTAAGATTCTGCAGCTGTTTCAAGCACCAGAAACTAATTTAATTATAATTTGATATACCTACAAAAAATACTTGACAAATTCTGAAAAATTGCATACCAAAGTTCTCATGTCCAATATGTGCCTGATTTTGCATTTAGATTCCAATGATGAGTTGGGTGAATTGCACATGGTAGGGTGAATTGGGTAGGCGAAACACAGGGTTGTTGAGAGAATTTTGTAACTATAGTTTCAACATCCAATTTTTCCTTGTGGGTTTTGTAGTTGTTGGGAATCTAATTAAGAATTGGTCCTTCAGTCCTATTGTTTGTGTGATACATAGCTTAATTTTTCTTCTCAATCTCAATTTTAACTTAGATTTCTTTAGTGGCATAACCTAAACCTACAAATTCAAATATCTCATTATCTTGCCAGACAGGATAAAGTATCCATTTTCTTAAAACCCTAGTCAATTCATGCCTGAACTTTCCCTAGATGTGTCCATCTTAACACCCAAAATTTGCAGGTAATGCTCACAGCCCCAAGACAGACACCAATTGATCCTTTAAATCAATTTCTATTGTTTGCATCCGCCTGTTGACAAGAAGGTTGAGCTTGACCAAAATAATAGCTCTTAAAGATTAAACGTTCATGGAAACTATAAATTCTTGATTAAATAAATGATATAAAAACATAAACAATTTTCTCCATACCAAACTAACAACCATAAAAATCACATTCTGACTCTGAGTCATATTATTGATTCTATATATAAGGACTAGAAAATCTTTATCCCATAGAGTGTACCTTAAAAAGTTCCACTGGTGTAAACCATGATATGTCACTCTGCTTGTAAATATTATCCAAGTACTTCATATAAGCTTTCCGGCCTGAAATATGTCACCACTCTACTACATGAGTACAAACCACAGAAAATTTAAAGTTATAAAAATTGACTTATTCGGCTTCTTAAATTGACAGCAAGTATTTGAACAGAATTGATAATAGTTTGGGAATTTTAAGAAGTTCTATGCTTTGCCTTTAATCCAGAGAACTGACAAACTGTCTGAACTGAAATAATCTGAAAAGCAGAATATTGAAAAGCCAATTCCCCAGACTAAAGATTTATAACCGACAGTCAAAATTATCAAAACGTCAATCTCAATAGGGTAAAGTACACTCACCCTCCTTCAGGCATAGTAAAACGATATTAACCCCATTTTCTACTATAAATAAGGGAACAGGCGATGTCATTATTTGCAGGCTACAGTAGCAACAATTGCAACAGCTCCACCAGAACAAAATCAAAAGGCTAAAAAAGTGCATCATGTAATCCAAACTAATAAAACCTTCTGGCTATCATTTCCATAATCACATCTACTAACTACTCCTTTTTCTCACAAAACAACCTCACCGTCCTTCCTTAAGCCATGGAAATCCCAACTTTTATCAACCTCCCGCTTTCCTCCACCAGAATCTGAGGCAAAGTATTAGAGCCTCAGAGTCTCAGATTGATTTGGTCCACGTTTCAGCATCCGTGAGGCTTGAACTTTGAAATTTGTGGCACACTATTAGACAATTGTCAATTGTCAATTATTCACATTTCACGGTTTAACAGCCAGGACTGCTAGAGATTTAAACTAAAACGTCCGTGTCTGTTACGGCTAGTTCGAGTTACCAATAGTGAGAGACATGAATTAGAAAGAAGTTAAGTAAATAAACAAAAAGGATAACCGCGATTTCTGATTAAGCACCTGAAGGAGGTGGAGCACGCAGTTTAGCCTTATTAATTATCAACATTCAACATACATATTACTACAGTATTAATTCTCGAAAATCAATTAGCTGAGATAACAGATAAAGGAATGCATAGAGCGGCACCTTGAAGTTGATTGAACTTAATAGCATTAGGAAGAACTCCAACGGATCGCGATCTTTGCGAGAAGTAGCCATGTAATGGATGGTAGAGTGCAGAATGAATAAAATCCCGAACCTGTTGAACAATTGAAGGAACAACACTGGCTGTGGCGCAGACATCGCTTTGAATTTTGAATTTATGAGAAGAGAATGGATTGCTTACCAGAACGGGCTTGTCGCCGACAATGTGGGTGGAGTAGAGAGCTTCCAGTGGAGGCGCACACACTGGATTTGGAATCGCGAAAGAGAAACGGTGTTAGGTCAGCGAAGAGAGAGAGAGAGAGAAAGAGAAAAGGGAAAAGAAAGAGTAGTGCTACCTCTGGAGGCGAGAGGAATGAGAGGAAACGTGCGAGTGCGAGAAAACATGGTTCGAGTTTGTTCAACAAGAGAGGCCTGGCTGGATGGTGGATACTCTACTCAGCTCAACAGCACAAGGCACTTTATGCTCTGCACTGCATTATGCTCTTAAACCCCTCACTATTCAAGGGTTTTGTTTTGGTTTTGCCTCCAAGGGTACACACAGAGGTACTAGCATTCTAATTTCCTACTAAAACAAAAAACAAAAAATAAAAACACCAAACCAAACTAGCTTTCTAGTGTCTAGTAAGATTAGTTTAGTTGGTTGAGTAGGATGCGTGAGTATTATAAATCCCTCTGTCGTTGATTCCTATAGATAAAAAAAGTGTCTAGGTTGATTGATTAGTAGGCTATTTCTAAACAGGTTTTTTCAATTCCACCAAACTTAAAATTGTAGTACTTTCTTAATCAAAATTTGGAATTTTATATTGATAACTAATACTGAAATTTAATATAGATTTTTATTACACAGATTATTGAGACGACATTTTAATTAAAAAACAATATAAAAAACTGTATTTAAATTTTGTTCTTTTTAATTTTATTTGTATTTTATTAATACGTTTTATGAATAATATTATAAAAGTAATATCTGTTTTTATTTTGGATTTTGTTTTTAAAGTTTTACGGATGAAATAGTAAAATTAATATTTGTTTATTCTTTTTATAAATCGATAAAAATAGAAACAAAAAATAGGGTGATGTTTTTAAATTATTAATAAAAAATATATCACAATAAAAATATCACACACTAATTCTAAATTGTGAGGTGCATTTTTTCATAAATAGTTATTATTGGTCTGAGAAAATAATAAGAGTAGGATCTATTAAAATATTAATTATCATCATGTTTATGTTTCTTTTATTTATGAATGGTGAATTTTTCTATAAAAAAAATTATCAATGATTATTTATTGAGGGATTATTGTGTGAGAGTGTCGCATTTGGAAACTCCTTGATGGAGATTGGCAAGAAGGAAACAAATGTGCATAGCTTCTTGCAAGCATGGTGTGTGTCAGTAGATTATGTGATGTATGAGCAACTCTTTGCTCTCTTCGTTTAATTGGTGTGTAATCTCTTTTTAGATTTAGGTCCCGTTTAAATCTATAAAACAAATTGTCTTTAAAGTGGGTAAATAAAAGTATATTATCTTGGTTTGATTTAAACGTTTCAGAATCAATACACCTTTCCATGGTTGAAAATTACAAGTATACAACCCAACTTAAAAATTTGCTAAACCCCATTTTATTCTAACTAGTTGGGCTTTTTGGGATATAATAATGTCCATATGTATCTTGTGTGATTTAATTCCTAAGAATTTTGGGAGCGCAGAACTTGAGAATCTTGTATACAAGCATAGCATATTTAAAAGGATGAAAGCAAACATGGGTTTGGTAGGCAGTTTGTGGTTTCCTCTTCAAGTTAGTAGATCTCATATAAGTTGACCTACAAATGAATTTAAATATTTAATACCCTTGATAAATCTATAATATATGTAGATTTATAGAACTTTTGACATATTTTTAATGCATTAACTTGGTAAATATTGTAAGAATATAAACAATATGTAGATTTATCAACCCTCATGTGTCAAAGAGTAGTTTAGTATGTCTCAATGTTCTACTCTTTACACATTTTACATGTCAAATCATTTATGAACTATCAAATTTAATTAGCAATGCAGGTTGGCTCACTTACACAGTTACACTCTCAACTGATATTCTTGGAGTAAGATATTCTTATTATCATTTTTACTTGAAAAAATTACAGTCATCCGAAGATGCTCTTGTGGATATGATATGAACCCATAAGGTTTTGTGAATACTGCACTGCTAGCCTGCATGCAACTAAGGATAAAGTGTGAAGAGTTATAAGGGTAGGACCTCACGGAACCTCAAATGAAGGTAACATCTAATTTGATAGCATAAATTATGAGCAACCAACAGTACTGTTAGTTGCTGTTATTACTTACTTTTTAAGTGATTTTTAAGGTAATTATTTATCTTTTTTTTTTATTTGGAGTGTTGTTTTACTCAATTTCTATTAATTTCGTAGTTTAGTTAGAATTTATTTAATTTTCTAGTTTTATGGTTATATCTTAGTGATTTGCCCCCACTTTTTGTAGGAAGAGGATATTGAAGTTGAAGAACACATTTTGGAGCCACATTCTGATGTTTTGGAAGCAATGAAGGGCCTATTTGCAGTAACAATCTGTTGAAGTGCAGAAATTGCCAATCAGCCAAGCCAAATTTCTAGACTAAGCGAAATGTCACTTTGAAGAAATTATGCACATGTATATAAAGAGCTGACCCTCATTTATGAAAGGAGTCTTGACATTTTTAGAAGAATTCTCTGTAGCTCGTTTTGTATTGTTTTAGTGGAGAGAAAAGCTCTACATATTTGTGTTTAATGTTAGTATTTTGCTTCTTTTCTTAAAGCTTGTTGTGGCTTGATCACCCATAGCATGATCCGTGGACATGATTATTGTTGGGAAACACTTTTGTTGTCTAGATTTGAAGCAATATACCTCATGAACTTTGTGTCTAAGAATGAAACTTAGTTCATGGGTTATCTTGTGGTCTCTAGACTTAAAGGTAGTTGCTTCGTTAAGTTGTTGAGGGATCAAGGCTTAGGGAAGTAATCTAAGACTCTCTCCACCTAAGGAATTAGGGCTAAAAATGTTTTATTGACTGATTTTAACATCTAAATGCAAATGGAATATATTTTATGCGTTAATGCAAGAAGAGAGGAGAGTTGGTGAGATCTAACCTCTGCAACATCTTTATTTATTTGTTTTACCCTCTGTCACAGCTGTGTTTTACTTTAAAAACCACAAAAACATCTTCTTTATTTCTGCCCTACACTAAATCTATTTTAAAGTCCCACAAAACCAACTAAAGTTTGTGTTTTTACTGTTTTCTGGTGAAAAACCAGTTTAGTCTAGCTAATATCTACGTGAACACCGCCTATATTACACAAATCCCTTGGGAAAACGATACTTGGACTTATCCATTTACTACTTGTTTGATTGGTGCACTTGCCAAAATCCAGCTAACAAGTACTAGGTAATACTCACCATTATTATTGATAGGCAGATACATATGTTCATGCTTGAGCTACATTGCCATGTTCTGTAACATTATTTAAGATACAAAAGATGACATTTTATGAACGTTCGCGTCATGGCTTGAGAAAATGGCATCCTAATAGTAATAACCTTAGCAGTGGAAAAAAGAAGGGTCTCAACGATGCAACCATGAAGAAAGCACAAACTTAGTAGGAATTTGCTATCTTAAAGTACCCTTCTACTTGATTTCTGTCTCCAGCTTGAACTCCTCTCCAATAAGAAGCGACAATTTTGAAACTTGTACATTAACAAACTGAGAGCGGCTATCAAATTGAGACTTCACAACTGCCTTCTTCATTGAACTTGTTCCATTCACAATATTCAACTCATTCCCTGCTAAATCCATTCTATTAAATCT
The DNA here is from genome assembly GCA_026413185.1 of Pueraria montana var. lobata. NCBI lineage: Eukaryota > Viridiplantae > Streptophyta > Magnoliopsida > Fabales > Fabaceae > Pueraria > Pueraria montana. The sequence goes on from CM048656.1 coordinate 18,483,666, forward strand.
CCCAGGCTTAGGTATCCCCAAGAAAGTTACCTTGTCTATGATCCACCTTTGGTCCAGAGCAAATCTTCCATTAGTGACCTTCGATGTTACAGAAACGCTATTGTTGTGTAACGCACCATAAAAGCTTACCAATGTCCACTGATCTTTCGCCCCTGCCATGTCAAGTGCCTCCCCATCATCCAAATACAATTGTCCATAACTGCTTCTGCTGCTACTAATAACCACCACAAGTTGAAATACAGTTTTCCGGGCAGCTTCAGTTGTCATTGCTTCTCCTTGTAAGGCCAAAATATTACCTTCCCCAACATGCACATTTATGTGATCAGATGGAGCATCAAGAGTGACATACTTGCCTGATTCTGCATTCACTGAATTTGAGACATTGAAGAGGTCAAACCAGGTTCCTTTAGGAAAGTATGCAACAACAGTGGTTGCCCCAGATTCTAGTACAGGTGACACCAAAACCCCTTTACCTACTAGAAACTGTGAGTTTATTTCATATGTTGTGACATCCTCAGGGAATGAAAAGAAAAGGGGTCGTGCAATGGGTGTTCCTTTTGTATGTGCTTCATACATTAGTGTGTAGAAATAAGGGAGAAGACGATAACGGAGGCCAAGCACTTTCCTAGCTGTTGCTGCAACTGAATCCCAAATGTAAAGCTCTTGCCTGATGGAGTTTATTACTGAATGATCTCTTGCAAAGGGGTAAAAAGCCCCTAACTACATTGAGAAAAATAGGAGTTAGATATGTATAATATGTCATTTCATAGTTCGTTCCTGCATATAATTTTCAATAAAACATTGAATATTTCACAAGTGACTTTTGTATATTTAGGCAAGGTAAGCATTGAAAATTTAATAACATTTCACAAAATGAAAATATCATCCCATACTACTGCCTTTGAGGATCAATTTTACCTGGATCCAGCGCCGGCAGAGTTCTTCATTTGTGTTTCCTCCAAAACCACATATATCTGCTCCAACCATTGGAATTCCAAAGATTCCAAAATTTAGTATCGATGGAATGGAATATGCCAAATCATTCCATGTAGCAGCATTATCTCCTGTCCAGTGGGCAGCATACTTACCAGAACTTACAAATGTTGATCTACTTAGGATGAATGGCCTTTTACCAGTTACATCCACCAATGCCTTGTTAGTTACTTTGGATTCTAATAGTCCATACAAATTGTGGGCATTATACTCAGTGATATTACCAAAGTGTAAAGATGTTGCTGGGACTGTTCTGTAATTAATGGATTGTTGAACTTCACCATTGTTAATTTTGTAGGGAGGGTTATCAAGATTAGAAGATGGAATGGGAGGAGAAGTATTGAAATTAGATAACTCATTCATGTCAAGCCAAAGACCATCAAAAGGGAGCAGGTCCCTAAACAATTTGATTTCCCCACCCCAAAATACTTGGCTGCGAGGGTTTAGAAAATCAGGGTAATAAACTGGTCCAGGCCAAACTTCACCAAGATAATTGACTCCATTTCTCTTTATGTAGACATCAGCCTTCAAACCTCTAACATAGGTTGCATATGTCTCATTTACACTGATACCTGTTTCCAAAATCTACCTCAAATTAATAAAAGATGCATAGATACATCCTCAAACACTAACAGCAGAATATGATTTTGATTTGTTTGGTAGAATTTTTATGGTTTCAAAATTAGGTACCTGGATCCAAGATAAGCACATATTTCTGACCATTTTTGTGAAGAGTATCAACAAAACTTCTCATCTTATCCAGCGGAAAGTTGATGGGATCTAATGTGAAATCTTTAAATGCATCCATGTAATCAATATCTGTCCACATAACTTCAAGGGGTATACCTGCTTTTGCATAGTTGGCAACCACACCCTCAAGATCACTTACATTCTTGTAGCCCCATCGACACTGATGAAAACCTTCACAAGAGATAAAAATAATGTGGATTAATAAGGGAAGTATATATAAATGATTAGCATGAATAAACAGAAAATTGCAATTCATAAGTTAGATTTTGATTCCTGTGACCTAATCCATAGCAAAATTCATGAAGTACACAAGGTACACTTACACATCTTTAATTCAATGAGACAATGAACTACACATTTGTCCTTTGAAGAAACAGAGTAGCAAGATATGTAACTATCAAAACAAAAAATGTATTAACTTATCAACTTCGTCCTAATCAATGCCAAAAGCTTTCTACAAAGGAAAGAAAACAAAGCCATTTGGCTTTATCCCCTGCTATTTTTACTTCTGATACTAAAAGCAATCTTGCTATATTTACTAGCCTCAAGTATTTGAGAAAACACGTAATTAACTTCCTTTGATTAATGCCATGGCATTTTTGTAGCTTATTGTTTCTCTGCCTTGAAGAATCAGCAGTGGGTATATGCATCCATAAACTATAATATGAGAACCGATATTCACCCAAAACCTTATGTAGCAACAGGTAATCAACTAGGTGGGTGTGACTTACCAAAGGACCAATAAGGCATGGGAGCAGGCCTACCAATGAGTTCAGTGTACTGTTCCAGCACCAGTTCTGGAGAGGATCCAGCGAAAAAGTAGAGATCAAAAACCCCACCAATGACCTTATAAGTAATGCGATCATCGCCATACACAATGTCCATTCCATTGCTGTTGAGCAGCAACACCCCGTGTGTAGTGCCAGCCTTCACTCTTCCATCTGAGGACGGTGATCTCACGTCCAAGTAAAAAGGGTGAGAGCCATAAAGGTTCACGTCCAGGTTGGCACTTGCAATGTCTGCATTCCACAGTGTAAGGGTCTGGTTCTGTTGCAGCTTGAAGGAGCTCTTGGTGTGCTCCCCGAGGCCATATAGAGAGGCTCTTTGTGGTGGAAGAGATGAAGAGAGCTGCAGGTACTGGTCTTTGAATACCAGAAAAGTTTGGGGGTTGGAAGGGTCTGGTGTGGCATCAAAGAGGACATCGTTGGTGGATTTGCGCGAGACTGTGAAGCCAAATGGGGTGGTGTTGTGGAGAGTGAAGACAAGGTCTGAGTCTGGATGTGTGAGACTGAGAGAGTGTTCTGGCTGAAGGGAACCTTGTTTGCTATTGAGGAAGCCAAGAGGGTAATGTTGGGAAGAGGAGTCTCTTGGAATCACTTCTTGTGGTATTTCCCATCTTTGGTTATTGGAGTCAGTGATTCTTACTCTCAACCTATCCTTGTTCTCATAACTGCAATTCAGAACAACCAATTATTTAGATAGGTAGATGCAGGGATGGATTCAGAGAGAGCAAGGTCCTCTCTTTTAGGACTTTTCATGTATATATATACTTTTAAGTTGATTAGATAAAATTTTGTAAAATTAATTGTGTCTATTATTATTATAGCAATAGTTGAGGTTAATTAGCTGTGTTTTTGTTTGTTAAGGTTTTAGGTAGTGTAAAATTGTGTAAAACTGATTGTATATGTATTATATAAATCATTACAACAATGGTTAAGGTTATATATTATCATTTAAAATATAAATTAGTTTTTAATTTTATGTATAAAATTAGTAAATATTTTTTGAAAATTATTATTTATTAGAAGTTAAATAATTAAATAGTTACATACGAAGGAAAAAGAAAGTTGACTCATTTTAATAGATTTCTAGATCTATTTATATAGACAGAAGATTAGTGAAAATTATATAAGGTGGTGCTGTTACCTGGCAGCGAGGGAGAGGTGTGCAATGTCAGGTCCGAAAACCGAGGAGGATTTGATGAGTTTAAGGTTTGCAGTCAAAGAGACGCTTGTGGGATAACTGTTAACAGTGGAGATTGTGTAGCCATAACCAACTGCTGTTGCTTCTGATGATGAAGAGGAGCAGAAGATGAGGCAAGCACAGATACAGAACAGTAGTGGAGTGATGATGTAGGTTGTAGCCATGTGTTGATGTGGGCGTGAATAGAAAACGATGGTGGATCAATTTATGTATGTTCATTCATCTTGTAAGCAACGAAATGAAGAATGATCGTGGAAGGAAGACGAGTTGACCTGACTCTCAAGTCTTACAAGAGCTTTACTTCTTACATAACCATTTTTGTTGAAAATGTAAATCAACGTTTTGTGGAAATTAGTATTTTAGAACTTCTATTGCACGCTTCATACCATGTAATGTGAAAATCTTATTATTTTAATTAACTATTATAAATAAATATCAAGAAAATATTTATACTATATAATTAAAAAAATACATATAAAATACTTTAAATAAAAATTAATAATTTGGTTCGCAAAAAGAACATTAAATATATCTCATAATAATGTTGTAATACACTTTAGTACTTACTCTTCAATGTGATAAAAAAGGCTTTGGCCTTTTCTTCCACTTGAATAAATATATATACATTCAGGTTGCTGTCTTCGAAAGAAAAATGAGTTGTTAAATTTATAATATAAGAAAAAATTATTATATATAAAAATATTAACTACATGTATTTATAAAAATTGGAATGCTAATAAAATTGGGTTTAAATTTCTTAAGGTTTGATAATTACCTTAAATACTTAATTTTTTAATTATTTATAAGGCAATTAATTTTATTTTCTCCACATTTAGGGTGATGTTTGACTCTCGTACTTAGGTTATTTCATACTTTAGTTGAAGCTAAAAATTTTAGCTGAAGCTAAAAGTCACTTAAAATAGAATCTTTTGGCTCTTGTATAAATAGGTGGACTGTCATTTATGTAAGGGGGTTCTTCATTTTGGCGAGTTCACGGTCCCGTCTGGAGGAAAAACTTGCTTTGGGTTCCATTCTTCATCTTCTTCCTCCCTCCATGTATTTTGAGGCTACCCATGGAAATAGGTAGCTAAGTTCTTCCATTGGAGCTTTTCACTAGGCTTAAAGCTAGTTCCTTTCTTAAGTTTTTGAGGAATCGAAACTTAACAATGGACCTAAGACTCTTTTCACTTAAAGGATTAGGGCTAAGAAAGCATTTATTGATTGATTTTAACATCGATTCACAACGGGTATATGTATCGTGCGTTCAAGCAAGAAGAGCGTGAGTTTTGGTGAAGTCTAACCCCGACAATTTTTTTTTATCATTTGACAAGTCATTCATTTTAAGCTTTGTTTTACTATAAAAATCACAACAACAACAAAAATAATTTCTTTAACTTTGTTATGCACTTGTTCTGTTTTTCGTTCACAAACACCAACTAAAAGTTTATGTTTTTATCGCTTTCTTGTGATATTTGTTAGCTTAGTTAGTAAATTCGTGAATATTGCCTAATATTACACAAGTCCCTTGGGAAACGATACTTGGACTTTCCATTTTACTACTTGTGCGATTTGGTTCACTTGCCAAAAGGTTAACAAGTTTCTGGCGCCGTTGCCGGGGACTTGCGTCTCAATATTAGCCAACTTCATGCTTTTACTATGGTAAGCTCCATTCTTTTATTCTTTCGTTGGTTATGTTTTTATTTTGTTAAGTTTATTGTCTTGTGCTCACTTGTACATTCTAGTTCTTTGAGTTTCTTTTGCAATAGTATATCAAGGAAGACGAAAATTGCTAAAAAGCATGCAAATAAAGAAGTCACTTTATCCACGCCTTTTTTGCCATCTATTCAAAAAGAAGAAGAAATCATGGCAAAAGAGGAAGAAGTTCATCAACCAAGGAGGACTCTTAGTGATTACACTACTTACACGGGTCTGAGGTATTTCAATACCATTGCCAGGCTTAAGGTAGAAGCTCGGAATGTGGAGATAAATCCAACTCTTACTCACTTGGTCCAAAACAACCAATTTTCGGGACTAGATCATGAAGACCCCTATGCTCACTTGACCACTTTTGTGGAAATTTGCAACACAGTGAAGATCTATCAAGTGCATGATGATGTCATCCAAATTAGTCTTTTTCCATTCTCTCTTAATAGGAAGGCCAAAGATTTGTTCTGATCATTTCCTCCTAATAGTGTCATGACTTGGGATGAGCTAGTAGACAAGTTTTTGAATTGATTCTTCCCTCAATCCAAGATCAATCAAAGGAAGGCGGTAATTTTTACCCTTACACAAGGATTGGATGAGCCATTATGTAAAGCTTGGGAACGGTTCAATAGCTTGTTGAGAGCTTGTCCTCCCCATAGTCTTGATAAGGGAGCACAAATCATTACTTTCTTGGCGGGGTTAAGGCCTCAAACTAAGCTCCTACTTGATGTTTCAGCTGGAAGCAAAATTATGTTGAAGACACTGGATGAAGCTAAGGAGATCATTGAGAATATGGCTTTAAATGATTTTGAGGTCCAACATGATAGAGCTCCGGTGCAAAGATGTGCTCCAGAGTTGAATTCCCAATATGCAATCTTTGCTCAAAACAAGCTCCTTAATCTTGAAGCACTCACCAAGCAAATCTCTAGGATTCCACAACAACTTCAAAGCCTACAAGTCACTTCATCAAGACCTCAACAAGTCTTAAGTTGTGAAATATGTGGAGGTGCTCATCAAAGTGGCCAATGTCTTATGCCATCAAGTCCACAAGAAGAGATCAATTACATGGGAGACCAAAATCGTCAAGGGAATTATGGTAGCATTCCCTACTTTAATTTTTTCAATTAAGGGTGGAGGAACATTAACAATTCCAAATGGGAACAAGATGTCGGTTCTTCAAGTGGCCCACCTTATCAAAGCCAACAACATCAACCTTCCCATCATGATCATACGTTTATGTTCGAGGAGACTCTCAATCAATTTATGCAAGTCTCTATCACAAATCAAAAGAACACTGATGCTTCAATCAAGAATTTAGAGATCCAAGTGGGGCAGTTGGCCAAACAACTAGCATAAATGTCTAATGGGAACTTTGTAGCCAACATGAAAACTAATCCCAAGGAGCATTGTAATGCAATTACAAGGAGAGAGTTGGTGGTTGATGGTTTAAGTGGAAAGAAAAATGAAAAAGAAAAGGTGATTGAAAAAAAGAGTGAAGTGAGTAGAGAGAAAAATGAGAGTGAAAAAGTTGTTGATGAGAGAAAAGATGAGAATGAGAAAAATGTTGAAAGTAGTGGAAAAAGTGAGAAAAATGAGGAGAAGAGTGAAAAGAAATATGAAGGTGAGGGTGAGAAGTTGGTAATGAAGCATAGTGGAGAGATGAAAGTCAAGAACCAACTTGCCAAGGAAGAGAAGAAAGTCTCAAAGAACCCTCCCATCAAGGGGCTTCCTTATCCTCATGCTCCAACCAAGAAAGACAAGGAGAAGCAATTTACACGACTGGTAGCAATATTCAAGCACTTGCATATCTCATTTCCTCTTGCAAAGTCTCTTAATGATTCAATTGAAGCCCTCAATAAGGAAGATGTGTTCTTTTTGACATTCATGCCTCCTGAAGCCACATCAAACGTCAAGCTAGTGACGTTAAATAAGCACTTTCTGGGAGGCAGCCCAACTCTCTTTCCTTTTTGATTAGTGCATTCTCACTTTCTTTGTTAATTTTAGTTAGTGTTGTTAATGTTGATGTTTCCTGTTTTCATCCTTTGTGTTTTGTTTGATACGTTAAGTATATGTGTGTTTGTGAATTTGTGAATAGTTTGTCTCTATGCATGAAGTGTTGTTGGTACTCTTTTCTTACTTAATTTGGTTTTTAACATCATGCATAAGAAAGTTTATGCAGCAAAATTTTAGTTGAAGCTAAATTTCCAAGCTTTATAGCATGCAGTGGTTGCAATGATCATCAATGCTGTAGATTTAACTCAAGCTAAAATTTGTAGCTTCAAGTTATTTTTCTTTGAATTTCTCTCTGACGAATTTTAGCTTCAGCTAAATTACCCCCAGAAGCATCACACTTTTCTAATGTAATTATTTTATACTAAGCTACATTTTTTAGCTTTAGCTAAATTTTTTCGAAATTTCCACTGCCTGGTTTTAGCTTAAGCTTAAATATGTAGTTTAGCTAAATTCCACTTACCCCTTTCCCCACATTTCCATCCAGATACATTCTCTTTCCTTCACTTTTACTTTTTACTTTACCAAATCTAATCTTTGTTTTTATCTATTACCCACACTACTCACCCTTTCTCTCTCAATCTTACCCCTCGGCCCCCTATTCTCTCCATTGCTCATCTCTTTTGCGCTAATCTCGACCTTCACTCTACATTTCTATTTCTTCGGGCACCCACCTTGTAAGATCTTATTTCCTTTCTTCTCTCTTTATTTTTATTTTGACGTTAATTTTGGTGCTCTCCTCATGGGTTTTGACGTCATGTTATAGCATTGTTAGATCACTTTTATGCATTTGTGCAGTATTTAATTTCATGGTTTTGCTATTTTTACCTTTTCCAAAAAAAAAAAAAAGCCAATGAATGGAACCCACCTTGTCGGTACTGTTGTTGTGGATTCAACACCCAACTTTTTCTTCGTCTTGTGATTTTGCTTTTATTTTATCTCCTTTTCTTTTATTTTATTCTTATATTTCTAGTAGCTTTTGCATACTGAACGTGGGGCTGATAGTGTGTGTCGTGGTAGTCCTTTTGATTTGTAATAGTGATTTTCATTTTATTGTATTTTCTTTTCTTTTCTTTTATGTTAGGGATTTTCATTTTATTGTATTTTCTTTTCTTTTCTTTTATGTTAGTGGTTTTGTTAGTGTGTGTCATGCTAGCGTAAATGTTTATTTGGGAACCACCGTGAAGCATTCTCGTTGATTATTGTCTTGCCTTTTAGCATTAGTGGGGGTGTGGAAAGCAAACTTGTTGGTGTGGAAAGCAAAAATTGGTGAATTCTGTTTACTATGTTGTTTTCAATGTTTGTTTAATGCTTATATATATTGCCATTTCTTTGTGTTGCTTTTATTTTCCTTATTTTCATCCACGTTGTTGCATTGGAACATCATGTGTTTGTTTAGTTTTTTTATTTTATTTTATATTTTTTATATAGCTATTTCACTTTTGGGTCCATGTGTTATGTGGTATTTGTTCCTTTTCTCGGTTGCTTTTATTTCTCTTTTCTCATGCATTTGCATTTTAGTGTAGTTCTTTTCCGTTGTTGTTTATATCCTTTTCTTTTAGTTTCAATGTTTAAGTTTCATAGTGTTTCTTTTCTTCTTTCTTTTTCTCTGCTAGCTAACTTTGTCATTTTTATGGCAATGTTTTGTTTTGCTTTCTGTTTTTTAGGATGACACTTCTAAGGCCTACTCAAAATGTTGTTGTTGGAAAGAAAAAAAGGGTCATTCAAAGGGGTCAATCATCTAAGGCCCAACCTTAACCTCAAGCCGAGGACCCCATTTAAGTAGAACAACAACCTTAATCTTTACTACCCACCCCTCTGGAGTTTGATGGTCATATACTTGGCCTAGGGACCAGCCCTTTTTCATGGGGGGGTGATGGCCCTATTGGAGTTGATGATAATGGTGTTGATATTGGTAGAGATAATGAGCAAGAGACTATTTTGCAGACCCATGCCTTCTGATTTATTTTCTTGTCTTTTTAGTTTTTTTTAGTACTTTTTGCATAGTTTGTTTTAGTATTTTGTGAGAACTGTTAGTTTGCTTGTTTCTGATGTTCATATTTTGTTTTCTTTGGCATGTTTAGTTGTTTTAGTATCTTTATTTTCATATTCTGTATCTTATTTTGTGGTTTGTAAAAAAAATTGTTTTTTTGTCATTGGTGTTTATGTGGGTTGAGAAAAGTTTCATCATTGCATTATTCATGAGTATTTCCTAGCACATTCATTGAGAAAGTGTGATTGCAAACCTTTGATAAAGAAGTGATGCTTGTGGTTGCACACATGGTTAGTATAACTTGGATGCATGTTGCTATTTCAAGAATACAATGTGTGTGGCATGATGTTATTTAGAATCCTTGAATGCTTTGAAATAGACACCATGAGTTGTGTTTCATTGTTGAGGATAGTGAGTGCCACCATTGGGGAATCATGCTTGGTTTTGCTTGATTCTCTTGTTGAAATTGGTTTGCATGCTTGTTGAGATAGGATCAAGGCATATTGTTCTATAATTTTGAGCCTTTGAACCAAATAGCTAACCCAATTTTGTTATCCGTTGCATACCCCTTTAAGCCTTAAAATGAATTAATTTCTTTCTTGATTGAACCCAAAAGCCTAAAAGAAAAACAAGTACTTTCCTCACTTTAGGTATAGGAGAGCATTTGTATTTTGTGGGTTTGAAAGCAAGTTTGGGGGTGTCTATGGGAACAAGTGGGAATTCTTTGTGGGCCACTTTCAGGCTAAAAAGGAAAATATCACGCTTTGTATATATGCAGTTCTTTGTAAATTTTGTTGTAATTGATGAAAGAAAAGAAGAAGGAGAAAGAAAGGAAAAAAAAAGATCAAGGAAAGTTAAGAAAATAAAAGTGTGATACTTGCAATTTGATCGAACATAGTTGGGAAATGTGAGAATTTGAGATTTCTTTATTTTGTGAGAAGGGGAGTGAGTGAGTTGATGACTTGAAATATAAATGCTCTCCATGTATCTTGGTGCTCTTTTGTTTATCTAGAAAAATCAAATTTCTTACAAGCCCGACCACATTACAAGCCTTGAAAAGACCTTGTGATCTTAATTGGTGTGCATTACTTGTGTTTCATTTGAGAAGAATTGCAAAACTAAAGTGTAGAGTTTCCATTGTGTGATTGAGAGATTCAAACACTCATTTGTGCTTTGAGAAATGAGAGAAACACTTGAAAATGTGAGAGTCAAGCATTTTTGGATTTTGTTAATGAAGGATTGTCATGCTTATTATTTTCATTAAGAACTTGGTATTTGCATCCTTTTTATGGTCTCATTTTGTGGGCACCATAGTTGAGATTTAAATCATGGGTTTAGCTTTTGACTAGTTTTGAAATGGAAATGCTTGTATGGATGTGTAGGATGTGATTGATATCAACCCTTGTTGTGTGTTTATGTTAAATGTTGTTGTTTTCAATTTAGTTTGGTTTAGTTGTTGTTTTTATGTTGCTTTTCTTGAGGACAAGCAAAACTCTAAGTTTGGGGGAGTTTGATAATTACCTTAAATACTTAATTTTCGTATTATTTATAAGACAATTAATCTTATTTTCTCCACATTTAGGGTGATGTTTTACTCATTTTAGCTTAGTTTTATAATATTAAATTTTTAGTTTAGATATTTAATTTCTTAGGTTGCATCTAATATTTTTTGTCTACTTTTTGTAGAAGTGGAGTGGAACGTGGAAAAACCTTAGAGCTATTTTGTAGAAAAAACAAACTTTGGTTTAGCTGAGCTAAGGAAGGGAGCTGAAGCTAAATTCTGGCAGTAAGAAATAGAACCTCTGCAAGCTTGGGCTAAATTTGGGAGCTTAGCTAATTCTGTTTTCGTACTTAGGTTGTTTCATACTTTAGCGGAAGCTAAAAATTTTAGTTGAAGCTAAAAGTCACTTAAACTAGAATCTTTTGACTCTTGTAGAAATAGGTGGACTGTCATTTATGTAAAGGGGTTCTTCATTTTGGCGAGTTCACGATCCCGTCCGGAGGAAAAGCTTCCTTTGGGTTCCATTCTTCATCTTCTTCCTCCCTCTATGTATTTTGAGGCTACCAATGGAAATGGATAGCTAAGTTCTTCCATTGTTGGGGTTAGATTTAGCCAAACTTATACTCTCTTGTATCCTTTGATATATATATATATATATATATATATATATATATATATATATATATATATTCAGTGTTTTGATGTTAGCATTTGCTTCTTTGCTTAATGCTTGTTGTGGAATGGCCAACCATGGCATTTTTTTGGGACTTGATTGTTGTTGGAAAATGCTTTCATAGTCTTGAACTGAAGCAAAATACCCAATGAACTTTGTGTCTAGGAATGGAGCTTAGTTCATCGGTTATCTTGAATCACTAGGCATAAAGCTAGTTTCTTTCTTAAGTTTTTGAGGAATCGAAACTTAACAACATAACTAAGACTCTTTTCACCTAAGGGATTAGGGCTAAGAAAGCATTTATTGATTGATTTTATCATCGATTCACAACGGGTATATGTATCGTGTGTTCAAGCTAGAAGAGAGTGAGTTTTGGTGAAGTCTAACCCCGACAATATTTTTATCATTTGAAAGCCTATTAGTTTTAAGCTTTGTTTTACTATAAAAATCACAAAAAAAAGTAGTTTCTTTAACTTTGTTATGCACTTGTTCTATTTTTTGTTCACAAACACCAACTAAAAGTTTTTTTATCGCTTTCTTGTGATATTTGTTAGCTTAGTTAGTAAATTCATGAATATTGCCTAATATTACGTAAGTCCCTTGGGAAACGATACTTGGACTTTCCATTTTACTACTTGTGCGTTTTGATTCGCTTGCCAAAAGGTTAACAAGGTTCAAGTTTGAATTTTGTGAATGAAAAACATGTGATTGAGAGGAGAGATTTTACTAAAAGTAATAAGTTAGATTCTCGAACAAATATTAGATGGTAAAATCAAGTGGATACTCCAAACCTATATTAGGTAACAAAAAAAATGTTAATAATATTTAGGCTAAAATATGCTTTTAGTCCTTTAAATTTTTAAATGGCTTAAACTTAGTCTTTTTTGTCACGTCGTTAACATGACATTATGGAATGTTTCGATGTAGCACGAAAGGACGTTAACATCTTCCTTCATGGCAACCAACACAAAACAACCACTTTAATTTAGTCCCTTTTGTTTTTTAAAAGGTTTAGAAAAGGTCCTTTATGTTTTCGATAATGTTCAGTCTTGTGTATAAACGACATCAATCTAGTACTCAACTTGTGATTCATTCTGTACATTCCAACACATAGGTATCAAAACCAAATCTTATCTTCACATTAACTACATTTTCATCCTCATTTTTTATCCAAACAATTTAAACTTTGAAACAAACAAATATCAATTACCAAAACACCAACTGAATTTTTCATTCATTAATCATCAAAATACAAACACATCGAACCTAAGACAACTTCTCATTCAACCTTAACCCATTCACAGATTTTCTATTTCTCCTTCAAATACATATGATAAGTAGATTGGGGAATTACATTGAATAACATAAACATCGCAATTACATTATCCATAACATTACAAAATAAAACATAATGGAGAACTTCAACCATTTCCTACAATAGCATAATGAATAAGTTGATAATCCTTCTCCTTTTTCTGATAATGACCATGTCTATTTCATCCTCAATCTCTTCAGAATACCAATAAAAAAATGACATCAAGTGTCTTCATCCCTTTTCTACACTAAAAATGTCTACACAATCAGCTCACAAACCTTAACTTTTCTAACATAACAAATTTAAGATTAAGACACCTTACCCCAAAGTGTTTGTAATCCCAAAACCTCCTCCCATAGTTGCTCGTTGTTCTAGTAGTTCGGAAAATCGCTTTGTTGCCATAGTTACTTGCGTCGCTCATGGCAGAACCTTGTGAATCCGTGACTCTTTAACAATTTGCTCTACACCTGCATGCAAACGCACTTGACTCATGGTACATTAAAACTATAGAACCTAATTGATGTTCGAACTAAAAAGAACTATAAATATGGTGAAAATAACTTGAAAAGTGAATTCAACAAATAACCGGAAAATTGAAAAATCTAATATCAAATTGTTTTCCGATTATTGATGAGACTAATTTTTTACATGATTTTCTCCATGTTTAATCATGATCCTTTTTGGTTCGAACATCAGTTAAGTTTCATAGTTTTCATGTAATTAAATCTAATGAGACAAGTTTAAAATCATGTTAGTTTGAAATCAATTTTAACTAAAATCAATACTCGATTTTCACCATGCTTAATTATGATCCTTTTTGGTTCGAATATCAGTTAAGTTTCATAGTTTTCATGTAATTAAAATCTAATGAGACAAGTTTAAAATCATGTTAGTTTGAAATCAATTTTAACTAAAATCAATTTTAGTTCAAAGTGATTTTGTAATCACTCATTGAAACACACATTGGCACACGTAGTAGATGTGCACAGAGCATCCTTTATTACTTAAAGGAATATGCATAAAGCCAACAAATTCCCCCCCCCCCCCCCCCCCAAAGTTTTAGGAACAACCAGGTAATTTCAAATGCATCAGAAATGTATTAAAATTTTAAATACAATTAAAAAGTAACGAAAATTTTAAAATTTAAAATGCAATTAAATGATTGTTTGAATCATTTATGTAATTAAAAATAGTAACAAATTAAAATTCCCTCAAATATGATTGATTACAATTCAATGATTGATTTGAATCATTTATATAATTTAATAACCACTAATTACTACATATTCCATCAAATATGGTAACTGAATTAAAAAAAATTGAATAAAAAAATTCCCTCAAATAAGGTAGAGTGAGAGAAATTTGTATATGATGAAAAAAATTAATTGGAAACGTTTCAATTGGAAGAGTCAGACTATTCCATCCTATAAAGCTGGAAAAAAGTTACAGAAGGTGGGAACAAATTAATATTCCGTATTCATTTTCTACAAAGATCAGTGCTCCGTTTCTAAATTTTGGGATTTTGGCGATTTTTTTTTATCACATAACCCTTCAATTGTTCACAAGAAGGGAATTTTTTTTTTTTTTTGCACAAAGTAGGGGACCAAGTTTTCTGACTTGCCATCGTTTAATCTAAAATGGTGTGTGCAATGGTCAGTATAGAATTAGATTTCATTTGTGTTTGTAATCTATTTTTTATTAGCATTATCAGGTTGATTTCAAGCAAAGGTGATTGGCTTCACTTTTTTTTAACCTTTCTATTGTTGTTAAAAAAAATTTCTTCTATGCTTCTTGATTTTTAATTTTTTATATTGTCATATTATTTTTATGTACGCGTGCGTTAATTATCCCTGCATAAAACACTTTTTTTTTTTTAGTGCTATAGCTTAGAAATGTCAAATTAGCTACTTTTTTTAAAAAAATATTTCTTGGTTATTTCATGCTAAACTTATCCATATGAACTCATTGGCTTTATGCAATAAAGATGTTCGACAATTTTTTTTGTACTCTTTCTTAAGACTCCAGGTTTTGGTAGAAAAGATGAGCCTTCATGAAGGATTCAAGGATGTGCGATTGGCAAACAAACATATCTAGCTACGTACCTTGATTTTTTTTTTCTTGTGTATGTGAAAAAATAATTTGCAGTGATATAAACAATAGTTTGATGACTCCTCTTAATGTACATGAGCCAATTTCAAAAGAAATTTTTGAATTAAACTGTTTATAATTGGAAAGAAAGATTGCTACTCTTTATTTAAAGGCTTAAAGCAATTTTTATAGTATTCATTTGATCAATAGACTACTTCCTGTTATGTACACTTAAGTTTTTTTGGGTTTTAATTTATTTGTTTGAATGAATTCAAAACTTCACAGAAAGACAATATAAGAACAAGTGTGGCTGTATTGTAAAATGAATTATATTGAAAACATATTCAATAAATAACTAATTAACTCTCAGTAATTGATGCCTCTAAAATCATGATGTGCTTTATTTCCTGATCAAATAGAAGCTTCTAATTTGTATTGACAATCCCAAGTCAGTTTTCCTTATGCAAGAAAGATTTGAGCAACTCATGATAATTATATGCAGAAGTTTCAATTGAAAACTAATTATGTTGGGTGTAACATTATTTTCTTCAAGAGTTTATGCCACTGTCTTCAGTTCAGCACAATTTACAAGTTTTAAATTTAAGGGTATATTATTCAAGAATAAATATTGCACAATATTTTTACATGAAATTGCATTATTTTTTAACTCAAAAGAGTAATTATAAATATAAAAAATAGATATATAAAATAAAATGTCTCACGTGTCAACTGTTACTAATATTTAATATAATATAAACTATTTAGTAGGGCTTTTATATAAATTATAATTATAATTATTATTTGCAGAATTTGGCTTTTCAAATTAATGGTGTAATTATAATTATAGTTATGTAAGAAAACTTATTAATATATAAATTACCAGATAGATAAATATATTTTACACAAAGATAAAAAAAAGATTTACATGAAAATATATTTTATAGGTAAACACTTACAAAATTAAAAAATTACATGAAAGTGCTTGAATATTTAAGTAGTAAAATTAATTATAAATAAAAGTATAATGAATTTTAAGAGAAAAAATATATCAGACAAAAATCAACATTTTGCATGAAAAGTATATTAATAACTACACACAAATTTAATAAAATTTATCAATATAAAAAAAAAACTTTATACACTGTTAATCACTTGTCCGATGCTTGGATACATATCATTGCATTATTAACAATAGTTGTTCACGGTGTCGCTATAATTTTTAACTTTTTGTAATATTTTCTGTATACTTAATAATTTATTTATATAAGTGAATGTATATATAATTTGTTTACACATCTTTGCTTTAATGATAATAAAAATATTAAATTATTAATATTTTTATTTTGTCATCTATTTATGTTTTATATATAATTTATTTATTAAAATAATAAAAAAATCACTTTCCAAATATAATTTCCTTCATACATCGCACAGATATAATCACTATAATTCGTCAAATATGGTAACTGAATAAAAAAGAAACTAAATAAAAAAAAATCCTCAAATACACTAAAGTGAGAGCAAATTTATATATTGATAAAAAAATTTATCATAATATTAAAAATATAAAAAAATTATCATAATATATATATATATATATATATATATATATATATATATATATGTATGTATGTATATATCAATCTAATACTTTAAATTTCAAACGTCAATTGCTATGATGGGCAAAATAAAGGGCAATTTAATATATTAAGATATGGAATTTTGTGAATATTTTATCAGTGGGTCTGTGATATTAAAGGCAAAGTATAGTATAAAGTAATTTTTTTTTGGGTACAGACAGAATAAAGTAATTTAATAAGAAAACAAATATCCATCAAATTTATATATATTGTTGCTTTATTTTTATAATTGTAGTTAATTATTTACTTTGATTTAAAATTAAAAATAGTTATAAAAAAATTCTAATGCTGATATTAACTTATTTTTATATCAAATAAGTTGATAAGTTGATTATAAATTTATATTTTTGAATAAAAATATTTAAATATCACTAAAATTATATATATATATATATATATAAATTTATATCATAAAATGTCAATATGTTTTTTTAGGAAAAATAAGCTAAATTAAGAGCTTATTCTTAGGTTATTATTGACATCATGATATTAGAATTCATTTTTAATTTTAGTGTAAACAATTTTTAATTACTCTTTCTTTTGTTGTGAGAATAGATAAGAGTTAAGAACAACCTCTTGAATTCTCAATGAAATCATATAACAAGCTAAAATAGATTTATATTGTCATGTCATACTATTTTTATAAATATATATATATATATATTTATATATATATAATTTTTTTTATATTTTTCAAGTTCTATTTTTTTCAAAATAATAAAAAATATTACTTCTCTATAAATAATTTGTCCGTGCATAACACGGGAACATGCACTAGTTATTCATATATTTGATTTTAGCATCTCACCTTATTTATTAGTACCCATACTCTGATTTTGTTGCTTAACACTAGTGACGTGCTTGGTGTAGATGTGCGCAGAGTATTACTATTCATGCACTTGTTAGGGAATGGGAATTCAAGTGAATTGTGATTTGCAGGTCGAGTTGTGAGTGCAACGTTAGTTATGAGTTGTGAGTGAAATCTGAGAGTAGGCAACAAATCCCACATTGAAAATAAAGTCAGAATCAAATAAAGTCAAAGGACTAATTAACCTGTTCGGTTTGGGACCTAAGATTTGGTGTCAGAAGCAGTGTGCGGTTTCCTCAATAAGTTAATAGATCTCATATAAGTTGAACTACAAATGAATTTAATACCCTAATGTGCCAACACTGAAACACTCTCCAGAAAAAATCTGGAACATTAATTATATTCTCTCTCTTATTTAATTTTTGTACAATAATTAATCAATGGCTGTGATTTGGCTGGGGACAAAATTGTGTGGAGAGGATCCATTTTGCTCTCTACACATATTACATGTCAAATCATTTATGAACCGTCAAATTTTATTAGCAATGCAGGTTGGCTCACTTACACTCTCAACTGATATGCTTGGAGTAAGATATTCTTATTATCATTTTTACAAGAAAAAAATACAGACATCCGAGGATGCTCTTCTGGAAATGATATGAAACTACAAGGTTTTGTGGATACTGCACTGCTAGCTAGCCTGCATGCAACTAAGGATAGAGTGTGAAGAGTTATAAGAGTAGGACTCATGGAACCTCAAATAAAGGAAATTGCTAAATTGACGGCGTAAATTATGAGCGACCACCTGTACTAGGTAATACTCACCACTATTATTGATAGGCAAATATGTTCATGCTTGAGCTTCATAGCCATGTTGACACTATTCTGTAAAATTTATTCATGATACAAAATATTACATTTTATGAATATTGGTGTCGTGGTTTGGGAAAATGACAACCTTATATAGTAACCTTAGCAGTGGTAGGAAGGGCCGCAACGATGCAACTATGAAGACAACACAAATTCTTAGCGGAAATTTGCTATCTTAAATTAAAGTACCCTTCTACCTGATTCCTGATTTCAATCTCCAGCTTGAATTCCTCTCCAATAAGCTGTGACAATTTTGAAACTTGTACATTGACAAACTGAGAGGAGCTATCAAATTGTGACTTCACAACTGCCTTCTTCATTGAACTTGTTCCATTCACAATATTCAACTCGTTCCCTGCTAAATCCATTCTATTAAATCTCCCATGCTTAGGTATCCCCAAGAAAGTTACCTTGTCTATGATCCACCTTTGGTCCAGAGCAAATCTTCCATTAGTGACCTTAGATGTTACATAAACGCTATTGTTGTGTAATGTGCCATAAAAGCTTATCAATGTCCACTGATCTTTTGCCCCTGCTATCTCAAGTGCCTCCCCATCATCCAAATACAATTGTCCATAACTACTTCTGCTGCAACTGATAACCACCACAAGTTGAAATGCAGTTTTCCGGGCAGCGTCAGTTGTAATTGCTTCTCCTTGCAAGGCCAAAATATTACCTTCTCCAACATGCACATTTATGTGATCGGATGGAGCATCAAGAGTGACATATTTGCCTGATTCTGCATTCACTGAATTTGAGACATTAAAGAGGTCAAACCAGGTTCCTTTAGGAAAGTATGCATCAACAGTGATAGCCCCAGATTGTAGTACAGGTGACACCAGAACCCCTTTACCTACTAGAAACTGTGAGTTTATTTCATATGTTGTGACATCCTCGGGGAAAGAAAAGAAAAGGGGTCTTGCAATGGGAGTCCCTTTTGTATGTGCTTCATACATTAGTGTGTAGAAATAAGGGAGAAGACGGTATCGGAGGCCAAGCACTTTCCTAGCTGATGAAGCAACTGAATCCCAAATGTAAAGCTCTTGCCTAATGGAGATTTTCTCTGAATGATCTCTTGCAAAAGGGTAAAATGCCCCCAACTACAACGAGAAAAATAAAACGAGTTAGATATGTATACTATGGCATTTGATAATTCGTTTCTGCATGTATTTTCGACAAAACAAAAATCATAATACTTTTCAGTTTTCACAAGTGTCTTCTGTATATTTAGGCAAGGAAAGCATTGGATACTTTATACCATTTCACACAATGAAAATGTTATCCCATGCTACTGCATTTGAGGATCGATTTACCTGGATCCAACGCCGGCAAAGTTCTTCAGTTGTATTTCCTCCGAAACCACATATATCTGCTCCAACCATTGGAATTCCAAAGATTCCAGAATTTAATATCGATGGGATTGAGTATGCCAAATCATTCCATGTAGCAGCATTATCTCCTGTCCAGTGGGCAGCATACTTACCAGAACTTACAAAAGTTGATCTACTTAGGATGAATGGCCTTTTACCAGTTATATCCACCAATGCCTCGTTAGTGACTTTGGATTCTAATAGTCCATACAAATTGTGGGCATTATACTCAGTGATATTACCAAAGTGTAAAGATGTTGCTGGGACTGTTCTGTAATTAATGGATTGTTGAACTTCACCATTGTTAATTTTGTAGGGAGGGTTATCAAGATTAGAAGATGGAATGGGAGGAGAAGTAATGAAATTAGATAACTCGTTCATGTCGAGCCAAAGACCATCAAAAGGGAGAATGTCCCTAAATAATTTGATTTCCCCACCCCAAAATGCTTGGCTGCGAGGGTTTAGAAAATCAGGGTAATAAACTGGTCCAGGCCAAACTTCACCAAGATAATTGACTCCATTTCTCTTTACGTATACATCAGCCTTCAAACCTCTAACATAGGTTGCATCTGTCTTATTTACACTGATACCTGTTTCCAAAATCTACCTCAAATTAATAAAAGATGCATAGATACATACATCCTCAAACATTAAGAGCAGAATATGATTTTGATTTGTTTGAAAGAATTTTCATGTTTTCAAAATTAGGTACCTGGATCCAAGATAAGCACGTATTTCTGACCATTTTTGTGAAGAGTATCAACAAAACTTCTCATCTTATCCAGCGGAAAGTTGATGGGATCTAATGTGAAATCCTTGTATGCATCCATGTAATCAATATCTGTCCACATAACTTCAAGGGGTATATCTGCTTTTGCATAGTTGGCAACTACACCCTCGAGATCACTTACATTCTTGTAGCCCCATCGACACTGATGAAAACCTTCCCAACCAAGAAAGATCATAGCAACGAGGATCAACATGAATAGACATATTATATATAGCAATTCATAAGTTAGATTTTAATCTGTGTCAAGAAGTTATTATATGTTCTGAGATCATCACATGACTATGGCTTAGGACCAGCACATGACATGGTCCTGATCAAGCTCCAAATGAAATATATTCAATTTTTTTTTAATTACTAGAAAAAGTTAATTAAACTCAATTATGTGTCTCATGGAGATTAACAGGATTATGATGGTGGGATATGGAGATTAACCAGGATTATGATGGGGGGATACTATGTAATAATTTCTTCTATATGTACTAATTCACAAGTAATGAAAGCAACATGGTGCATGTGACTTACCAAAGGACCAATAAGGCAAGGGAGCAGGCCTACCAATGAGTTCAGTGTACTGCTCCAACACCAGTTCAGGAGAGGATCCAGCGAAAAAGTAGAGATCAAAAACCCCACCAATGACCTTATAAGTAATGCGATCACCGCCATACACAATGTCCATTCCATTGCTGTTGAGTTGCAACACCCCGTGTGTGGTGCCAGCCTTCACTCTTCCATCAGAGGAGGGTGATCTCACGTCCAAGTAAAAAGGGTGAGAGCCATAAAGGTTCACGTCCAAGTTGTCACTTCCAATGCCTGCATTCCACAGTGTAAGGGTCTGGTTCGGTCGCAGCTTGAAGGAGCTCTTGGTGTGCTCCCCGAGGCCGTAAAGAGAGGCTCTTTGTGGTGGGAGGGTGGAAGAGAGCTGCAGGTACTGATCTTTGAAGACAAGAAAAGTTTCGGGGTTGGAAGGGTCTGGTACAGCGTTGAAGAGGATATCGTTGGAGGATTTGCGTGAGACTGTGAAGCCAAATGGGGTGGTGTTGTGGAGAGTAAAAACAAGGTCTGAGTCTGGATGTGTGAGACTGAGAGAGTGTTGGAAACCTTGTTTGGTATTGAGGTAGTAAAAAGGGTAATATTGGGAAGGGGACCCTCTGGGAATGACTTGTTGGGGCATTTCCCATCTTTGGTTGTCGGAGTCAGTGATTCTTATTCTCAACCTATCCTTGTTCTCAAAACTGCATGCAATTTAGAACAAGCAATATTATTTAGATAGATACATCACATAGATATGAGAAATTATTAGGTGATCATGAATCACATGGTCTTTAACTAATCATTACATGATATGTAATGAAGTGTCATTAATTTTTTGAAATTTTTAAATACATGTCATGCAAAGATTGATTAAGATCATAGACACTTATTGTCTAGGACTACCTAATAACTATATCAGACAAGTTAATGGTATGAATTAAGTATGTGCGAATGGACAATAGTCAACAATGTTAATTAATTGGTTGTTGTTACCTGGCAGCGAGTGAGAGGTGTGGAATGTCGGGTCCGAGAACAGAGGAGGGTTTGATGAGTTTAAGGTTTGCAGCCAAAGAGATGCTTATGGGATAACTGTTAACAGTTGAGATGGTGTAGCCATAACCAACTGGTGTTGCTTCTGACAATGAAGCGGAGCAGAAGCTGAGACAAACACAGATACAGCATAGTAGTGGAGTGATGATAGTGGTTGTAGCCATGTGTTGATACGGGTTTGAAACGAAGGATGATCGTGGAAGGAAGGCGAGTTGACTTTCATGTCTAATACTGTGAGAGCTTTACTTCTTGGAACCAATCACCAATGTTTCCTCACGGGTATTTATAATTTAAAAAAAAAATCATTTTTGATCACTTGAGGATATATGAAATATTATGTTAATTCTTTATAATTTGCTGACCTGACATACGATGACATTTGTCCTGCTGCTTCCAATTATAAAAAACTGAAGAGTGTCCAGTTTGCACATCTCATCATTCATTCATGCTTTTTTATCTTTTATATAAAAATATTAAAACTAATCAACCGTTCAGATCTCATCCAGTTTTAATATAACTGGAGAGGATCTTCTTCAGGTTGTAATGATTATCCTGAAGAATACGTAGGTGGAATAATGTTACCCCCACAAACTTACACACCGTGTTATATTTGTACAAAATATTCACCGTCTTTCCTTATTTATTTAGCACCCATACTCTGATTCTATCACTTCACACTATGAGGTGCTTGGTGCAGAGTGTGTTTAGTTTCTTGTTGGATTTTCCAGAATTACATTGAAATATTAATTAACATAAAATTAATTTAATTTAATTCAATTTTATCAAACACACACGTTAGATGTGCACTGAGCAATTATTCATGTATTTGATTTGATTTTAGCATCCCACCTTATTTACTCGGATTCTGTCACTTAACACTAGTAACGTGCTTGGTGTAGATGTGCAGAGATTATTATTTGTGCACTTGTAAGGAAATGGGAATCCAAGTGAATTGTGATTTGCAAGCGTTGTGAGTGGAACGTGAGTTATGAGTGAAATCTGAGCGTAGGGAAGAAATCCCGCGTTGAAAACAAAATGAGAATCAAATAAAGTCAAAGGACCAATTAACCTATTCAGTTGGGACCTGAGATTTGGTGTCAGAAGCAGTTTGTGGTTTCCTCCATAAGTTAATAAATCTCATATAAGTTGAACTACAAATGAAACAGTAGTTTCGTATGGCTTAATGTTCTACTCTCTACAGTATAAATAAGATGTTGTGGATACTGCACTGCTAGCCTGCATGCAACTAAGTATAGAGTGTGAACTGTGAAGAGTTATAAGGGGTAGGACCTCAAGAAACCTCAAATGAAGGTAACTGCTAATTTGATAGCATAAATTATGAGCGACCACCTTTACTAGGTAATACTCACCCCGTTATTTATAGGCAGAGATATGTTCAGGCTTGAGTTTCATAGCCATGTTGACACTATTCTGTAAAATTTATTCGTAATACAAAATATGACATTTTATGAATGTTGGTGTCGTGGTTTGGGAAAACGACATCCTTATATAGTAACCTTAGCAGTGGTTAAAAAGAAAAGTCGCAATGATGCAACTATGAAGAGAGCACAAATTCTTAGTAGGAATTTGCTATCTAAAGTACCCTTCTACTTGATTTCAATCTCCAGCTTGAATTCCTTTCCAATAAGAAGTGACAATTTTGAAACTTGTACATTAAGAAACTGAGAGGAGCTATCAAATTGTGACTTCACAACTGCCGTCCTCATTGAATCCATTCCATTCACAATATTCAACTCATTCCCTGCCAAATCCGTTCTATTAAATCTCTTATTCTTAGGTATCCCCAAGAAGGTTACATTGTCTATGATCCACCTTTGGTCCAGAGCAAATCTTCCATTAGTGACCTTAGATGTTACAAAAACACTGTTGTTGTGTAATGCACCATAAAAGCTTACCAATGTCCACTGATCATTCACCCCTGCTATGTCAAGTGCCTCCCCATCATCCAAATACACTTTTCCATAACTACTTCTGCTGCTACTGATAACCACCACAAGTTGAAATGCTGTTTTCCGGGCAGCATCAGTTGTCATTGCTTCTCCTTGAAAGGTCAAAATATTACCTTCCCCAACATGCACATTTATGTGATCAGATGGAGCATCAAGAGTGACATACTTGCCTGATTCTGCATTCACTGAATTTGAGACATTAAAGAGGTCAAACCAGCTTCCTTTAGGAAAGTATGCATTAACAGTGGTTGCCCCAGATTGTAGTACAGGTGACACCAGAACCCCTTTACCTAATAAAAATTGTGAGTTTATTTCATATGTGGTGACATCCTCGGGGAAAGAAAAGAAAAGGGGTCTTGCAATGGGAGTCCCTTTTGCATGTGCTTCATACATTAGTGTGTAGAAATAAGGGAGAAGACGATAACGGAGGCCAAGCACTTTCCTAGCTGATGCTGCAACTGAATTCCAAATGTAAAGCTCTTGCCTGATGGAGTTTATTTCTGAATGATCTCTCGCAAAGGGGTAAAAAGCCCCCAACTAGATAAAGGAAAATAAAAGGAGTCAGATACGTATACTATTGTATTTCGTAGTTATTTTCAACAGAACAAAACTTTTCACATGTGACTTTTGTATAGTTAGGCAAGGTAAGCATCGAATATTTAACAACATTTCACACAAGTGAATATATTATCCCATACAGCTGCATTTGAGGATCAATTTTACCTGGATCCAGCGCCGGCAAAGTTCTTCAGTTGTATTTCCTCCAAAACCACAAATATCTGCTCCAACCATTGGAATTCCAAAGATTCCAGAATTTAATATCGATGGGATTGAGTATGCCAAATCATTCCATGTAGCAGCATTATCTCCTGTCCAGTGGGCAGCATACTTACCAGAACTCACAAAAGTTGATCTACTTAAGATGAATGGCCTTTTACCAGTTATATCCTTTAATGCCTTGTTAGTTACTTTGGATTCTAGTAGGCCATATAAATTGTGGGCATTATACTCTGTGATATTACCAAAGTGTAAAGATGTTGCTGGAACAGTTCTGTCATTAATGGGTCGTTGATCTCCAACATTGTTAATTTTATAGGGAGGGTTATCACGATTAGAAAATGGAATGGGAGGAGAAGTAATGAAATTAGATAACTCATTCATGTCAATCCAAAGACCATCAATAGGGAGCAGGTCCCTAAATAATTTGATTTCCCCACCCCAAAATGCTTGGCTGCGAGGGTTTAGAAAATCAGGGTAATAAACTGGTCCAGGCCACACTTTACCAAGATAATTGCTTCCATTCCTCTTTATGTAGACATCAGCCTGCAAACCTCTAACATAGGTTGCATATGACTCATTTACACTGATACCTGTTTCCAAAATTCGTCTCAAATTAATAAAAAAAATGCTCAGATGCTTCCTCAAACATTAAGAGCAGAATATGATTTTGATTTGTTTGAAAGAATTTTTATGGTGTCAAAATTAGGTACCTGGATCCACGATAAGCACGTATTTCTGACCATTCTTGTGAAGAGTATCAACAAAACTTCTCATCTTATCCAGCGGAAAGTTGATGGGATCAAATGTGAAATCTTTATATGCATCCATATAATCAATATCTGTCCACATAACTTCAAGGGGTATACTTGCTTTTGCATAGTTGGCAACCACACCCTCAAGATCACTTACATTCTTGTAGCCATATCGACACTGATGAAAACCTTCACAAGAGATAGTAATGATGTGGATTAACAAGGGAAGTAGATATAATGGATTACCAAAAATAGACAGAAAACTGCAATTTATAAGTTAAAATTTGAAGTCAGTGACCTAATCCATAGGAAAATTCATGAAGTACAAAAGGTACACCAACACATCGTTAATTCAATGAGGCAATGAACCATGCATTTGTCCTTGGAACAAACAGAGTAGCAAGATTTGTAACTATCAAAACAAAAAATGTGATAACTTATCAACTTCGTACTTATCCATGCCAAAAGCTTTCTAGAAGGAAAACAAAACAAAGCCATTTAGCTTTATCCCCTGCTATTTTTACTTCTGATACTAAAAGGAATGTTGATATATTTACTAGCCTCTAGTATTGGAGAAAACGCATAAAGAACTTCCTCTGATTAACACCTTAGTATTTTTGTTGCTTCTATTTCCTCTGCCTTGAAGAATCTGCAGTGGCTATATGTATCTAAAATATGAGAATCGATATTCACCCAAAAAATTATGTAGCAACAAGTAAACAACTATACCAATGGCATAGCTAACTGCTTTGTTCCCGTGTCATTTACCAGTTATCTCGCAAACCGGGCATGTTAAGAGTAATCCTAGAAATGATTTTATCTGTGATACAAATAACAGTACATTATGGAAACTATAAGACTATAGAAGCAAGCTAAACAGTTGTACTTCTCGTGTGATAAATGATAATGTTGGGTACCCACCTAATATATATTTAATATTAGGACAAGCAATGTTTCGGCATTTTAAAAGCATCGTTCAGACGTTCACCCAGTCAAATTCTTTACTAATCAAACCAAATTACAATCATTCTAAAATTCCCTCTCCCAAACCAAATCCTAATTAGCATTTACAGCCTCGCATGGCATGTGAATACTCTATAGTGTACTCTATTATCATTATCAATGATACAATATAGAACTGTAGAAAAACTTACACTCAAAGCTTTTTCATATCCATATTCTTTTTCATTCTTTTACTTTAAAGTTTAACCATAGTTAAAAATAATGTAATCAAAGACTCAAAAGCTATAAAAATTGGTCGCCGACTGTAATTTCGGCTGCAATTTTAAGGATTTTAGAGTCTCTGCGATTGCAATTGCAGCTGCTTCAATCACATTTATTTGCAATTTCTTGCAATATCAAGGATTGCAATGACATTGCGTTTGCGACTGCAATTTAAAACTTCGACACAAGTACCAGGGTGTATGTGACTTACCAAAGGACCAATAAGGCATGGGAGCAGGCCTGCCAATGAGTTCAGTGTACTGCTCCAACACCAGTTCTGGAGAGGATCCAGCAAAAAAGTAGAGATCAAAAACCCCACCAATGACCTTATAAGTAATGCGATCACCGCCATACACAATGTCCATTCCATTGCTGTTGAGCAACAACACCCCATGTGTGGTGCCAGCCTTCACTCTTCCATCAGAGGAGGGTGATCTCACATCCAAGTAAAAAGGGTGAGAGCCATAAAGGTTCAAGTCCAGGTTGGCACTTGCAATGTCTGCATTCGACAATGTAAGGGTCTGGTTCGGTTGCAGCTTGAAGGAGCTCTTGGTGTGTTCCCCGAGGCCGTATAGAGAGGCTCTCTGTGGTGGGAGGGAGGAAGAGAGCTGCAGGTACTGGTCTTTGAAGACAAGAAAAGTTTCGGGGTTGGAAGGGTTAGGTGCAGCGTTGAAGAGGACATCGTTGGAGGATTTGCGTGAAACTGTGAAGCCAAATGGGGTGGTGTTGTAGAGAGTGAAAACAAGGTCTGAGTTTGGATGTGTGAGACTGAGAGAGTGTTTTTGCTGAGGGGAAACTTGTTTACTATTGAGGAAGCGAAGAGGGTAATATTGGGAAGAGGACCCTCTGGGAATCACTTCTTGTGGAATTTCCCATCTTTTGTGATTAGAGTCAGTGATTCTTACTCTCAACCTATCCTTGTTCTCAAAACTGCAATTCGGAACATCCAATTTTAGATAGATAGATGATGTGTCAAAATTATAGTACAAGACAAGTTAATGGTATGAATTATGTTTGTATGAATAGACAACGTTATTGTTGTTACCTGGCAGCAAGGGAGAGGTGTTTAATGTCGGGTCCGAAAACAGAGGAGGGTTTGATGAGGTTAAGGTTTGCAGTTAAAGAGTTGGTTATGGGAAAACTGTTAACAGCTGAGATTGTGTAGCCATAACCAACTGCTGTTGCTTCCAATGATGAAGCGGAGCAGAAGATGAGAAAAACACAGATACTGAAGATAGTGGTTGTGGCTTTGGTCCTCCAGCGTGTAGCCATAGTCTTAGTGTTGAAGTGGGCGTGTGAATAAGGATAGAAAACGATAGCATACGGATTTATGTACATTCATTTATTCATCTTGGAGGCAACGAAGGGAAGAAGGATGATGGTGGAAGCCAGGCTAGTTGACTCTTACTTTCTCATTTGAGCATTACTTCTTGGAACCAACCACCAGAATTTTCCCACGTGTATTTTAGTATTTATTACTATTATAAGCGAATAATGTTTGAGTTTTTTTTTTTTTTTTATGCTTGAATAATGTTTGAGTTTGGTGCAAATGTAATTTGACATTTTGTTTAAATTATGCTCTTTGTAGATATTTTTTATACATAAAAGTTGAACACAAGTAGTAGAAAATTTATAATATCTTAGCATCTTATTCAATTAACTGAGTTAAATTTTATCTTTTTAGCTAATGTAGTGTTGCTTCCTCTTGTCACAAGTGTGCATCTTTTTTAGTACTGGATATTTCTAGATACACACAAAAAGATTGAATGATTAAAAAAATTATATATATATATATATATATATATATATATATATATATATATGTCTTTCGTACCGAAAATTTCCACTGAGAGGATACGCTCTCTTGTCACTCTTCTCTAAAATTCATTTTTTGTCATCAGCTTCCAAAATCGAAAATGCTTTCGATCAACCCAATGAGGCAATGATACGGGATGAGCAAATCCTGTCTTTTTGTGTTTCATTTCAACTTTGCTACGACTTGCTTGACGCCAATTGTTGAAACTTTGAAACTGTGCATTATTTTATTTGATGATTATTGGTGGTCCATCGTATCTCCAACTTATCTTTGTCCCCACGTTCTTAAAAAAATCAGACTAGCATTTACAAAAGGCTTTCTTTAATATATTGGTGTAATTTTCTTTTAAAATTATTAATTTAGTATATTCTTAAAATTAAAAATTATCAACTTGGAGTAAGTCGGACTTGAAAAACATGATTTTGGTGTGTTTTTTTTTTTTTACAGTTTGATAAATTGTCAGAAATTTATTTTAATTGTCCAAAATCGACAGAATTCACCCTTAAAGACTGCTAGATATTATTTCAGTCATTAAATAAAAGAAAGTTGTATTCGATGAGTACGACTTACCCCATCTTAATAATTTTTTAAAAAAGCGCAGTAGATTGGTAATTTTAGAAAGAAAAAAAATACACTAGACAAGCCTATAGAGTATTATGACATTAAATGCTCCTTAAAATTAACTTGTCACAACTCACAAGTTTTTCAAGTTTTATAACTTTATCACCTTTTAGAAATCACATAAAGACATGCTGTTATTTTTTATTCCAAACATTTTAGAGATCATTAAAATAAATAGAATTAGTTAAAATTTACATATATTTTAATCTATGATTTTTATTTAGTCGATGGTTAATGAGTTACTTTATTCTTATATTTCAATAGGAAGGAGAATATATATCATGCGACCAACAGTAATCATTAATACTCAACTATATTGATAGACAGAGATGTTCATAAATGAGTATCGTAGCCATGTTGACATTATTCCGTAACATTTATTTCTGATACAAAAGAAGACATTTTATCAATGATGGTGTTTTGGCTAAAGAAAAAAGACAAATCCCTAGTAAGAAAGCACATATATTTTTCAATGGGAATTTGCTTTGTTAAAGTTCCCTTCTATCTGATTTTAATCTCCGTCTTAAAGTCCTCACCAATAAGCTGCGACAATTTTGAAACTTCCACAATATCAAACTGAGAGGAGGTATCATTTTGTGTTTTCACAATGTTCAAATTTTTCCTTGCCAAATTCTTACTTTGCTTAGGTATCCCCAACACAGTTACTTTCTCTATGATCAACTTTTTGTCCAAAGCAAAATCTCCATTAGTGACCTTAGACGTAACAAGAACACTATCGTTCTGTAATGTGGCATTAAAGCTTACCAATGTCCCTGCCATGTCAAGTGACTCCCCATCATCCAAATACACTTGTCCATAACTATCTCCATTGCCACTAATGACCACCACAAGTTGAAATGTAGTGTTCCGAGCGGCTTCAGTTGTCATTGCTTCTCCTTGCAAGGCCAAAATATTACCTTCTCCAACATGCACATTTATGTGATCGGATGGAGCATCTAGAGTGACATTCTTGCCTGATTCGGCATTCACCGAATTTGAGAAATTGAAGAGGTCAAACCAACTTCCTTTAGGAAAGTATGCATCAACAGTGGTTGCCCCAGATTGTAGCACAGGTGAGACCATAACCCCTTTACCAAATAGAAACTGTGAGCTTATTTCATATGTTGTAACATCCTCAGGGAACGAAAAGAAAAGGGGTCGTGCAATGGGTGTCCCTTTTGTGTGTGCTTCATACATTAGTGTGTAGAAATAAGGGAGAAGACGATAACGCAGGCCAAGCATTTTCTTAGCTGACGCTGCAACTGAGTCCCAAAGATAAAGCTCTTGTCGATTGGAGTTCTTGTCTGAATGATCTCTGCCAAAAGGGTAAAAGGCCCCCAACTACGTACATGGACGAAAATTAATTAATCAAGAGTTAGATATATGCATATTTTCTATAAAATAAAATCGTAACACTTTCCACACGTTAACTAATTTTGTTGTATCATAACATTATCCCCATACATATATTACTGCATTTAATTTGAGAATCAATTTAATTAATTACCTGGATCCAGCGGTTGCAAAGTTCTTCATTTGTACTCCCCATGAAACCACATATATCTGCTCCAACCATTGGAATTCCAAAGAGTCCAAAATTTAAGATCGATGGGATTGATTAAGCCAAATCATTCCATGAAGCAGCATTATCTCCTGTCCAATGGGCAGCATACTTGCCAGAACTCACAAAAGTTGATCTACTAAGCACGAATGGCCTTTTACCAGTTATATTAGTTAATGCCATGTTAGTTACTTTGGATTCTAGTAGTCCATTCAAATTGTGGGCATCATACTCAGTGATATTACCAAAGTGTAAAGAAGTTGGTGGGACTGCTCTGTCATTAATACCATGGCTAATTTTGTAGGGAGGGTTATCAAGAGTAGAATTTTCAATGGGAGAAGAAGTAATGAAATTAGCAAACTCATTCATGTCAAGCCAAATACCATCGACGGGGAGAAGGTCCCTAAATAATTTGATTTCCCCACCCCAAAAATCTTGGGTGCCAGGGTTTAGAAAATCAGGGAAATAAACTGATCCTGGCCAAACTTTACCAAGATAATTGCTTCCATTTCTCTTTATGTAGACATCAGCCTTTAAACCTCTGACATAGGTTTCATATGTGTCATTTATACCGATACCTGTTTCCAAAATTTAATTTACCTCAAATTAATAAAAGATGCATACACAAATGCTTCATCAAACATTAAGAAGGTATTACATAATATGATTTGTTTGAAAAAAAAAAATTTATGGTGTCAAAATGAGGTTACCTGGATCCACGATAGGCACATATTTCTGACCATTTTGGTGAAGAGTGTCAACGAAACTTTGCAACTTTTCCAGCGGAAAGTTGACGGGATCGAATGTGAAATCTTTGTATGCATCCATGTAATCAATATCTGTCCACATAACTTCAAGGGGTATACCTGTTTTTGAATAGTTGGCAACCACAGTCTCCAGATCACTCACATTCTTGTAGCCATATCGACACTCATGAAAACCTTCACAAGAGAATTGGATTAACATGGGAAGTAGATATAGTGGATTAGTATGAATAGACAGACTAATAGAGTGTTTGGTAGAGTGGAATGAAATGGAATGAAAATGAATTGAGACGGAAGTTTTGTTAGAATATGAGATTTTCCCAACTGTTTTATTTAATACCACTGCAACATGTCTGTTTACTTTTTAAGCATGCTTTTAATTAATAGCTAGCTGTAGGCTAATGATGCCTAGTTTTAATTAGCCTTTATTTTTGCTGGTTGTTTCACCTAATCAGAACTAGTTGGCTTTGTACTTAATTCACAAGCTGTAACAGTTCAGATGTTATGCTTCAGCTGTAATGCAAATTCTGATATACATCAGAAAAACAGATTGCTCCTCTTCTTCCTTATACGTTTATAAGTGTTCTGTTCTTATATGTCTGTTCTGTTTTCTTAACATGGTATCTAGAGCTTAAATGATCTTTAAGGGACTGTGAGGGAGTGAAAAACCAGAGTTAGTGAGTGAGAGAAAATCCCATACGAAAAAACCTTCAAACACAAATGGCTTTCAGCAGTAGTTCTTTACCTCCACCTCCTATATTTGCAGGTGAACATTATCACTTGTGGGCTGCAAAAATGAGGACTTATCTCAGAGCTCAAAGTTTGTGGGATGTGGTAGAAAATGGAAGTAATCCACCTCCATTACCAAATAACCCAACAGTAGCTCAAATGAGGAGTCATAATGAAGAATTGACAAAGGAAGGCAAAGCACTTGCCATTATACAAGCAGCACTACATGATGGCGGTTTTATCAAGATCCTCACTCTTGAGACAGCAAAAGAGGCATGGGATCAGTTGAAGGAGGAGTTCCAAGGGAGTGAAAGAACAAAAAGGATGCAGGTTCTGAACCTAAGGAGGGAGTTTGAAGCTGTGAAAATGAAGGACAGTGAATCTATAAAAGATTTTACTGACAGACTTTCAAAGGTGGTTACACAAATCAGATTACTTGGTGAAGAGCTAAGTGATCAACGTGTTGTGGAGAAAATCCTAGTGTGTCTTCTAGAGAGGTTTGAGTCAAAAATCTCCTATCTAGAAGAAAATAAGGATTTTTCTCAAATATCTATTGCAAAGCTTGTGAATGCTCTGCAAGCCACTGAACACAGGAGATCTCTGAGAATGGAAGAAAGTATGAAATGTGCTCTTATGGCACACTCCAAAGGCAAAGCCCAAGGCTGGAGCAGCTCTGGAAAAAAGCCATTTGCTGGAAAAAAAAGGAAAAGAAAAGAAGGAGGAAGAAAGCAACAAGAAAGTAGAAGGCTGGAAAAATAAGTTTCTGCCTTGTTCCCATTGTAAAAAGAGCAACCATACTGAAAACTTTTGTTGGTTCAGGTCAGGAGTTAAATGCAAGGCTTGTAATCAACTTGGTCATGTGGAGAAGGTTTGCAAAAATAAAGCAAACCAGCAGGGACAGCAAGCTCAAGTTGTTGAGCATCACCAACAGATTGAGGAGCAGTTGTTTGTTGCTACGTGTTATTCAGCCAGGAACAGCAGAGAAGCTTGGCTAATAGATAGCGGGTGCACAAACCATATGACTCACAATGCTAGCATTTTTAAGGAACTTGATCGGTCCTACTTCTCCAAAGTCACCATTGGCAATGGAGAATGTGTTGATGTCAAAGGCAAAGGAGTAGTTGCTATTGAAACTTCTTCAGGTAGCAAATATATTTCAGATGTTTTATTTGTGCCTGAGTTAAATCAAAGCCTTTTGAGTGTGGGACAAATTCTAGAAAGAAATTATTCTTTATGCTTTGAAGATATGAGATGCACTGTTTTTGACCCTTCCGAGTGTGAACTTATGTCCATTAAAATGAGAGATAAAAGCTTTCCAATAGAGTGGAAGAAGACAAATATGCATGCTTTCCCAAGTAAAGTAGATGATTCCTCTTTGTGGCATAAAAGACTTGGTCATTTTAGCTACTCCACTATGAAGCAAATGAGTTCAAATGACTTGGTTGAAAATTTTCCTGCCATTGAAGATAATATTGATGTATGTGATGTATGCCAATATGGAAAGCAAAGTAGATTGCCTTTTCCAACTGCAGCAAGCTGGAGAGCAACAGAAAAATTGCAGCTTATACACACTGATGTGTGTGGACCCATGAGCATATCATCCTTAAATGACAGTAAGTATTTTCTGTTATTTATAGATGATTTTACAAGGATGTGCTGGGTATTTTTTCTGAAGCAAAAGTCAGAGGTGTTTGCTGTATTTTTGAAATTTAAGTCCATGGTTGAAAAGGAGGCTGGCTATCAAATTAATGTGCTCAGATCTGATAATGGAACTGAGTATACAGCAGGGGAGTTTGAAAAATTTTGTGAGCAAGCTGGAATTCAACATCAGTTGACTGTTCCTTACACTCCTCAACAAAATGGAGTGAGTGAAAGGAAGAACAGAAAACTATGGAGATGGCCAGATGTTTGTTGTTTGAAAAAGGCCTTCCTAAAACTTTTTGGGCTGAGGTTGTTAATACCTCAGTTCATTTGCTGAATATGCTGCCCCACCAAAGCTTTGAAAGGAAAAACACCTTTTGAAGTGTGGAATGGAAGGAAGCCTTCAATGGAGAATCTAAAAGTTTTTGGTTGTGTGTGTTATGCTCTTGTTCCACAAGTGAAAAGGGGCAAGCTTGATCATAAATCTAAAGTTGGTATCTTCTTGGGGTATAGTAGCAACTCCAAAGGATATCGAATATACAATTTGGAGACCAAAAAAATTCTTGTCAGCAGAGATGTGAAATTTGATGAGCTGTCAAAATGGAATTGGGAGAAAAGTCAAGCTGAAGGCCCAAGTAATGGGCTGCCTGGAGATGAAAATTTGCAAGAGCAAGATTCTGAAAATGAAGGAGAAAATTATGACAGTGACACTGAGTTTCCAGTCAGAGGTAGCAGAAGCTTGGAGGATGTTTATGCTAGATGCAATGTGGCTGCATTAGAGCCTGCAAACTATGATGAAGCTGCTGAAACAGAAGGTTGGAGAGCTGCCATGCAGGAGGAGATCAATATGATAGAGAAAAATAACACTTGGCAGCTGGTGGACAGACCAAAAAATCAAAAGGTAATTGGTGTTAAGTGGGTTTACAGAACTAAACTCAATTCTGATGGTTCTGTGAACAAACTTAAAGCTAGATTGGTGGTAAAAGGCTATTTTCAGCAGCATGGTGTTGATTTTTCTGATACATTTGCTCCAGTAGCAAGACATGATACAATTAGATTGCTTGCAGCCTTGGCAGCCAAGTTGGGCTGGAAAATATATCATTTTGATGTGAAGTCAGCTTTCTTAAATGGTTTGCTTGAGGAAGGCATCTATGTTGAACAACCTGAAGGTTTTCAGGTTCTGGAAAATTTTACAAGCTTCACAAAGCTTTATATGGCCTAAAACAAGCACCAAGGACCTGGTACAGCAGAATTGATGGTTATCTTCTGCAAAATGGCTTTAAAAGGAGTGATAATGAAGCCACTTTATATGTGAAGTGGTCAAAAAATGAAGTGCAACTCATCATTTCCTTATATGTCGATGATTTATTGGTGGTAGGAAGTGAATCAAATTCCCTAAGCCAATTCAAGAAGGACATGGAGAAAGAATTTGAAATGACAGATTTGGGTGAAATGAAATTTTTTCTTGGAATGGAGTTTTTCCAAACAAATGCTGGCATTTTCATTTCACAAAAGAAGTATGCTTTGGAGGTTTTGAGAAAATTTTACATGGAGAAATGCAAGCCCGTAGCCACTCCACTTGTTGTTAATGGAAAGCTATCAAAGAATGATGATGATGTTGGAGCAGATGCTTCTGTTTACAGAAGTTTAATTGGGAGCCTGTTATATCTTTCTGCCACTAGACCAGATTTAATGTTTGCTGCAAGTTTATTGTCCAGGTTTATGCGTTCTCCAAGTCAAGTTCATCATGGTGCAGCAAAGAGAGTTTTGAGATACATAAGAGGTACAATTGACTATGGTCTTTGGTTCCTGAAGAATGAAAGTGGAGAGCTTCAAGGCTATGCAGACAATGACTGGGCTGGAAGTTTAGATGATGCAAAGAGCACTTCAGGCTATGTTTTCTCCTTTGGCAGTGGTATTTTCTCTTGGAATTCGAAGAAACAAGAGGTGGTGGCCCAATCCTCAGCTGAAGCTGAGTATATTTCAGCTGCAACTACAGCAAATCAAGCCATTTGGCTAAGAAAAGTTCTATTAGATGTTGGGCAAATTCAAGATGCAGCTACTGTCATTTGGGTGGACAACGAGTCAGCTATTGCTATAGCAAAGAATTCTGTTCAGCATGGAAGGACCAAGCACATTAAAGTGAAGTATCATGCTATTACAGAAGCTGAAAAATCAAAAGAAATCAGTTTGGAACACTGCAATTCAGAAAATCAAATTGCAGATATCATGACAAAGGCACTCTCCAAAGGCAAGTTTGAAGAATTGAGATCAAAGCTTGGAGTATTGAAGAAAAATCTCAAGGAGGAGTGTTAGAATATGAGATTTTTCCAACTGTTTTATTTAATACCACTGCAACATGTCTGTTTACTTTTTAAGCATTATTTTAATTAATAGCTAGCTGTAGGCTAATGATGCCTAGTTTTAATTAGCCTTTATTTTTGCTGGTTGTTTCACCTAATCAGAACTAGTTGGCTTTGTACTTAATTCACTTGTTGTAACAGTTCAGATGTTATGCTTCAGCTGTAATGCAAATTCTGATATACATCAGAAAAACAGATTGCTCCTCTGCTCCTCTTCTTCCTAATACGTTTATAAGTGTTCTGTTCTGATATGTCTGTTCTGTTTTCTTAACAAGTTTTGAATTAAAGTAGAGTGTAAAAATGTGGACTCCATATCTTTTTACTATTTATTTCACTCCTTTTTAATTTCCTTTTACCGCAAACAAACAGGGACTAAGGCATCGTGCGTGTGACTTACCAAAGGACCAATAAGGCATGGGAGCAGGCTTGCCAATGAGATCAGTGTACTGTTCCGACACCAATTCTGGAGACGATCCAGCGAAAAAGTAGAGATCAAAAACCCCACCAATGACCTTATAAGTAATGCGATCACCGTCATACGCAATGTCCATTCCATTGCTGTTGAGCAGCAACACCCCGTGTGTGGTGCCAGCCTTCACTTTTCCATCAGAGGAGGGTGATCTCATGTCCATGTAAAAAGGGTGAGAGCCATAAAGGTTCGTGTCCACATTAGAACTTCCAATGTCTGCATTCCACATCGTGAGGGCTCTTTGGCTTGGTTGAAGCTTGAAGGATTTCTTGGTGTGCTCCCCGAGGCCGTATAGAGAGGCTCTTTGTGGCGGGAGAGAGGAAGAGAGCTGCAGGTACTGATCTTTGAAAACAAGAAAAGTTGAGGTGTTGGAAGGGTCTGGTGTGGCGTTGAAGAGGACATTGTTGGAGGATTTGCGTGAGATTGTGAAGCCAAATGGGGTGGTTTTGTAGAGAGTGAAGATAAGGTCTGAGTCTGGATGTGTGAGTGTGAGATTGGAAGGAGAGTCTTGTGGCTGAGGCTGAGGCTGAGGGGAACTTTCAGGGGCACCTTGTTCACTATTAAGGGAGCCAAGAGGGTCATTTTGGCAAGAGGAGGAGCCTCTGGGAGTGACATCTTCTGGGATTTCCCATCTTTGGTTGTTGGAGTCAGTGATTCTTACTCTCAGCCTATCCTTGGTCTCAAAACTGCATGCAATTCAGATCTACCAATTATTTATATATATAGATAAATGATGTGTTAAAATTTAATTATACAAGACAAGTTAATGGGATGGATTATGTATGTGCTATGATGCATTGATACAATACTAGTAGATTTTACATATATCGAGATATGTATGGAAATTCATAAAAAAAAATAATAAATATATAATTATAATTTTGTAAAATAAAATAAAAATTATGAATTATTATCCTCATAAATCACTCTCTATTGTCTATAAAAAAAAATTATGAATCTCATTCCTTTTTTAAATTCATCAAGAGACGATACTTTTTATGTTTTTATATTAAACAATATGCTTTTGTGTCTCTATGTAATATTTGCATTGGATTTTCATAATTTTTTTGAAAGGCTTGAATTCTTCACTGATATGTATGAGTGAAGTATCTAAGAATATCAATATCAAATACGTAAACTAAAATATAAGCACTTTCCTATTGTAT
Organism: Pueraria montana var. lobata; assembly: GCA_026413185.1. Classification (NCBI taxonomy): domain Eukaryota; kingdom Viridiplantae; phylum Streptophyta; class Magnoliopsida; order Fabales; family Fabaceae; genus Pueraria; species Pueraria montana. Next base: position 18,521,591 of record CM048656.1, read on the forward strand.
GTGTGAATGGACAACAATCAAGAATATTAGTTAATTGGTTGTTGATGATCGTGTTGTTACCTAGCAGTGAGGGAGAGGTTTGCAATGTCAGGTCCATAAACAGAGGTGGAATTTATAAGGTTAAGGTTAGCAGACAAAGAGTTGTTTGTGGGATCATTGTTAACAGTTGAGATGGTGTAGCCATAACCAACTGTTGTTTGATCATCTGACAATGAAGGGGAGCAAAAGATGAGACAAACACAAATACATAAGACTATCTTAGTGTTGATAGTGGTAGTGGCTTCATTTCTCCATCGTGTAGCCATTATCCTAATTTTGAAGTGGGTGAAGGATAGAATACGATAGCATATCTTAGTGTTGATCATATTTATAGCATAAGGCAACAAAACCAAGCATGATAGTGGAAGTAAGGTGAGTTGACTTTTTTTTTTAAAAAACACGCAAGTTGACTTTTTTTTTTTTTTGTTGAATACAATTAAGCTAATTGACTTTTTTTTTATTTTAATACTACAAGCTATTAGTTGACTATCATGTCTTATATTTTTGGTATAGACTATCATGCCTTATATATATATGAGCATTACTTCTTGGAATCAACTACCAATTCTTTTCTCATGTGTATTTATTATTACCAAATCAATCATGTTTGATCATTGATGAGAATGTGATTCAATTAGTCTTTTGCTTGACCAAATTTTCTTTGGTAACCATCCATTCCATCATTTTCAATTCACGTTACGACTTTTCTTTATACTACTAACAAGTTCGTGGATCCATGCAATACAAGAGATTCAAGGAAGTTTAGTTTTAGAAAAATAATTTCATTTTGTTTATAAAAAGATATTTGTAAGAACTAATAAAAAATAGCAAAAAATGTTTTTAGTCGTTATGATTAAACGTGTTCAAAATTCCTATATATTTGTAAATATATTAAGATATTAGTAAGAACTAATTTATATATTCAAAATAATTTCATTTTAAGATGTATAAATTAGTATATCAATATATTAAATGTAAATGGTCAATATATATTAATAAATTATATAATTTATAATTAAGATGTGTTAATTTTCATGAATATATGTATATATTATTTAATATATGTATATATACATATATTCATGAAAATTAATACATCTTAATTATAAATTATATAATTTATTAATATATATTGACCCTTTACATTTAATATATTGATATACTAATTTATAAATTATATTTGATTATATATTGCATCAAATTATTTAAAAATTTTCAAAAGTCAAATATATTATTTATATATAATATAATTAAGATATATTAATAATATACTATATAATAAAATAAATATTTTATTTTGATGTAATTAAAAATATTGTGATTTTTAAAAGTATTTTTACATATTACAAACGTTAAGATTAAAAATATGTGAGAAGAGTACTCAAGTCTCCTAAATTTTATCCGTTTCGCAAATAGACACCTTACACTTTAATTTTATCTCGATTAATCCTTAAACTCTATTTTTTTTTACAAATAGACACTGTGAACTTTAAGTTTATTTTAATTGATCTTTCAACCTTTTTTTTCTTCAAATAGAGACAATTTGAAGTTTAATTTCAATTTAATTGATCCTTAAAATAATAAAATATATTATTTTTACAAATAACTCTTTTTATCAAGTTAGAGTTAAATTACTGACTAAAAAGAAAACCCAATAATTTATTTATTAGAAAAGTGTATTTAAATTCCCTAGCTAAATTTTAACCAAATAAACACCTTAAATGTAATATTCCAATCTCAGCCGTTGTGCGTAAGACCTCAAAGTGTGTTGTGATATGTATTCATAGTTAGATCCTTGCATGTCTATGTGTGACATTTTGTGACTCTGTTCAAGTGGGTTGGCATCCTCTATAGTGACATTTTCACTCCATGAGATCCCAACCATTTAAATTATTTAATTTATTTTATAAAAAAATATTATGTTTAAAATGTATGATAATTAATCTATATATACCAAAAATAGAAGACATGATAGTCAACAAATAGCTTGTAGTATTAAAAAAAAAGTCAATTACCTTAATTGATTCAACAAAAGGAAGTCAACTTGCTTATTTAAAAAAAAAAAAAAAAAAGTCAACTCACCTTGCTTCCACTATCATGCTTGGTTTTGTTGCCTTATGCTATAAATATGATCAACACTAAGATATGCTATTGTATTCAATCTTTATTCACACCCGTTCCAACACTAGGATAATGGCTACACGGTGGAGAACTAAAGTCACTACCACTGTCAACACTAAGATTGTCTTATGTATCTGTGTTTGTCTCATCTTCTGCTCCCCTTCATTGTCAGATGATCAAACAACAGCTGGTTATGGCTACACCATCTCAACTATTAACAATGATCCCACAAACAACTCTTTGACTGCAAACCTTAACCTTATAAATTCCACCTCTGTTTACGGACCTGACATTGCAAACCTCTCCCTCACTGCTAGGTAACAACACCACCATTAACAATGAATTAATTAACATTCTTGACTGTTTTCCATTCACACATACAATATGAAGTATTGATATTTCAATTTACTTTATGTATCTGTACCAATATTTTTGGATATATCACCGATACATATCCGCGAAATATCCAATACAGTCCCTTGATGAATTTAAGAAAGAAATGAAATTGATATATATTATTTTTATTTGTAGAAACGATGAATTTATGATGAGAATGATTTGTAATTTTTATTTTGCTTTTAATAATGTCAAAGAAGTATACTCATAATTTGAATTTGTAAAATTGTAATTATATATTTATAATGTTTTATGAATCTATACAAATTTTGGTATGCATAAAATATATATCGTATCCTGTATATTTTAGGATAATCGTATCGCCCTATGAGATATATGTATCAAATGAATACATCATAGCACATACATCATCAATCTACTTGTATAAATATTTGGTTGTTCTGAATTGCATGCAATTTTGAGAGTAAGGATAGGTTGAGAGTAAGAATCACTGACTCCAACAACCAAAGATGGGAAATCCCAGAAGACATCATTCCCAGAGGCTCCCCTTCCCAAAGTGACCCTCTTGGCTCCCTCATTTGCGGACAAGCTTCCCCTCAAGGTTCCCATGAGCCTCAGTCTCAGCCTCAGCCAGCAAACTCTTCCGATCTCACACTCACACATCCAGACTCAAACCGTATCTTCACTCTCTACAAAACCACCCCATTTGGCTTCACAGTCTCACGCAAATCCTCCAACGATGTCCTCTTCAACGCCACACCAGACCCTTCCAACCCCCAAAGTTTTCTTGTTTTCAAAGATCAGTACCTGCAACTCTCTTCCTCCCTCCAACCACAAAGAGCCTCTCTTTATGGTCTCGGGGAGCACACCAAGAAATCCTTCAAGCTTCAACCAAACCGCCTCACCATGTGGAATGCAGACATCCCAAGTGCCAGCGTGGACACCAACCTTTATGGCTCTCACCCTTTTTACTTGGACGTGAGATCACCCTCCTCTAACGGTGTTAGTTGCTATAATTACTTACTTTCCAAGTAGTTTTAAAGGCAATTATCTATCTTTTTATCTCATTTGGAGTGTTGTTTTACTCAATTTCTATTAATATTGCAATTTAGTTAGAATTTCCTTAGTTTTTCTAGTTTTATGGTTATGTCTTAGTGTTTTGCCCCACTTTTTGTAGGAATTGGAGATTGAAGTTGAAGAACACGTTTTGGAGCTGCATTCTGAGCTTTGGAAGCAGTGGAAGGTCCTTTGCAAGAGAAATCTGTTGAAGTGCAGAATTTTTAAATCAGCCAAGCCAAAATCCCTGGCTGAGCCAAATGTCACTTTGGAGAAATTCTGCACATGTATATAAAGGACTGACCCTCAGAAGTTTAGGAGGCTTGGACATTTTTCAGTAGTAAACTCTGTAGCTCGTTTTGTACTGTTGTAGTGGAGAGAAAAACTCTCTCTTTAGTTCTTAGCTTTCTCTTCATCTCCTTCCCCTCCATGTGTAATTTCCAGCTGCTCAAACCCATGAGTGGCTGAGTTCAATAGTTGTTAGGGGTTAGATGTAACCATTCTCAAAACTCTCTTGTATCTTTTGATATTATCTATATATATTCTGCATATTTGTGTTTAAAGTTAGTATTTTGCTTCTTTTCTTAAAGCTTGTTGTGGCTTGATCACCCATAGCATGATCCTTGGACATGACTGTTGTTGGGAAACACTTTCGTTGTCTAGAACCGAAAGCAATATACCTCATGAACTTCGTGTCTAGGAATGGAGCTTAGTTCATGGGTTATCTTGTGGTCTATAGACTTAAAGCTAGTTGCTTCGTTAAGTTGTTGAGGAATCAAGGCTTGGGGGAGTAATCTAAGACTCTCTGCACCTAAGGAATTAGGCTGAGAATGTTTTTATTGACTGATTTAAACTTTTAAATGCAAATAGAATATATATTATGTGTGCATGCAAGAAGAGAGTAGAGAATGGTGAGATCTAACCCCTACAACATCTTCATCTATCTATTTTAACCTCTGTCTACTGCTGTGTTTATCTTAAAAACCACAAAAATATCTTCTTTAATTTCTATTCTGCACTAGTTCTGTTATATCTTTCACAAAACCAACCAAAGTTCACGTTTTTATAGCTTTCTTGTGAAAACCAGTTCAGTCTAGCTAGTATTTATGTGAACATCGCCTATATCAAGCAAATCCCTTGGGAAAACGATACTTGGACTTATCCATTTACTACTTGTGCGACTGGTGCGCTTGCCAATCCGTCTAACAAGTTTTTGGCGCCGTTGCCGGGGATATGCATCTGAATATTAGGCAACTTCACATTCATATTATCATAGGCTTTATTCTTTATTCTTTTATTCTTTGCATTTTTATTTCTGTTGTGGTTGTTGTTTTCTTGTGCTAACTTTCTGTTCTAGTGTTCTGTTCTTTTTCTCTGTTTATGCACACAAGAAGTTCAGCTGATCCTTTGTATTTCGACCCGGAGATTGAGAGGACAGCAAGACTTACCAACAGCTGGACAAGGAAGAGGAAGGCTCTAGAAAGACTTGCTAGCCAAGAACCACTATCTCCTGTTTCACCAGATCTGTCTTTGACATCCATTCCTGAAGAAGAAGATTTTATAATGGCAGAAGAAGGAGAAGTGAATCAACCAAGACCAAGGCGTACTTTGAACGATTATTGTGCCAACACAGGGCCGAGATTCTTCAACACCATAGCCAGACCAGAGGTGCAGGCTCACAATGTTGAAATGAAGGCATCTCTCATCCACTTGATTCAGTAAAACAAGTTCCATGGCCTTGACCATGAAGACCCTTATGCTCATTTGACTACTTTTGTTGATATCTGCAACACTGTGAAGCTACATCAAGTTAATGATGATTATATCCGGATCAGTCTCTTTCCATTCTCTCTTGATGGAAAGGCAAATGATTGGTACAGAGCCATTCCTCCTAACACTCCCTTGACTTGGGACGAGCTGGTTGACAGATTTTTGAACCGTTTCTTTCCTCAATCTAAGATCAACCAGAGGAAGACAGCTATCTCCACTTTCACTCAAGGAGCTGATGAACCCTTGTGTGAAGCATGGGAGAGATTCAATGGCCTGATAAGGAAATGTCCAGCTCATGGTTTCAATGAGGCAACTCAAATCAATACCTTCTTAGCTGGACTTAGACCTCAAACCAAGCTTATGCTTGATGCTTCAGCTGGAAGCAAAATCATGTACAAGACACCGGATGAGGCTAAGGAAATTATTGAAAATATGGCCTCTAATGACTATGAGGTGCAGCATGACAAAACTCTCGTGCAAGTGCAGAAGAGAGGAGTTCTGGAATTAAATTCTCAGGATGCCCTCCTAGCTCAAAATAAGCTTCTCACGCAGCAACTTGATGCACTCACCAAGCAACTTGCTAAGATGCCTCAACAACTCCAAGGCTTGCAAGCTATTCAGTCCAACACTCAACAAGTTCTTTGCTGTGAACTTTGTGGAGGTGGCCATTCAAGTGGCCAATGCATCATGCCACCAAGTTCCCAAGAAGAAATTAATTATATGGGGAACCAAAACCGACAAGGCACTTCTTATGCTCAACCTTTCAATCAAGGTTGGAGAAACAACAATGCTGGTTGGAAGCAAGAAGTTGGCCCTTCGAACAGACCTCCTTACCAAAGTCATCAACAATACCAACCTCTTCATCAAGACCGTGTTTCTAAGTTGGAGGATACTCTCAATCAATTCATGCAAGTCTCTCTAACCAACCAAAAGAACACGAATTCTTCTATCAAAAATATTGAAGTGCAGATGGGACAATTTGCTAAAGATTTGGCAGAACTTAAAAGTGGAGCATTTACAGCCAACACTCAAGCAAATCCCAAGGAGCAATGTAAGGCTATAACTACAAGGAGAGGTACAATTGTGGGAGATTTGAGTAGAGAGAAAAGTGAGCAAGAGGTAGTTGTGGAGGATGTAAAAGATGATGAGGAAGAAAAAAAAATGAGCTGAGTGAAAAAGAATTGAGTGAGAGTGAGAAAATCAGTGAGAAAAATGCAAAAAAAAGTGAAAACAGTGAGGCGGCTGAGCCAAAAATGACTAAACACCAGAGGGTGCAAGAAGAGAAGAAGAAGAAGGAGTCAAATTCTGTTCCTCCACAAGGATTACCCTATCCTCATGTGCCAACAAGGAAGGACAGAGAAAGGAAGTTTGCACGTTTCTTAGACATCTTCAAGAGATTGCAAATCAATATACCTTTCTCTGAGGCACTTGAGCAAATTCCAACTTTTGCCAAGTTCATGAAGGAACTCCTCACCAAGAAGAAAAAGTATATTGAGAAAGATACAATTGAATTAGAAGTTGGATGCAGTGCTATAATTCAAAAGCCATTGCCCTTCAAGCACAAAGATCCTGGTAGCTTTACCATTCCCTGCACCATTGGAAATCTGTCCATTGGAAAAGCTTTGTTGGATTTGGGAGCAAGCATCAATCTTATGCCACTGTCCATGCTTAGCAAAGTGGGAGATGTAGAAATCAAGCCTACAAGGATGACACTTCAACTAGCAGATCGTACCATTAAGCTTCCATATGGAGTTGTTGAAGATTTGCTAGTAAAGGTGGACAAGTTTATATTCCCAGTTGACTTTGTAATTATGGATATGGAAGAGGATGCTGAAGTTCCTCTCATTTTGGGGAGGCCATTCATGATGACAGCCCGTGCCTTGATTGATGTTAGTGATGGCAAATTCAAGATGAGGGTGCAAGATGAAGAAGTCACTTTCAATGTGTTTGAAGCTATGCAGCACCCTAGTGAAGATAAATCATGCTTTAGAGTGGATGTTCTTGATGAAATCTATACCACCTCTAGAAAGCAAGTACCTAGTTCCTCTCCTCTTGAGAAAGCTTTAATTGATGCATTTGAGTTACTTAATGAGGAGGAAGAAAAGGAAATTGAGGAATGCTTGAAAAGCCTTGATACTTTGAAGGAAATTCCTCCAAATGAAGAAATTGTTGAAAATTTAAAGAAAGATGAGAAGGTGGAGGAAACCAAGCCTGAATTGAAGGTGCTGCCTCCACATTTAAAGTATGTGTTCCTTGAAGAAAATGGTGGCAAACCAGTCATCATTAGCAATTCCTTATCTGCTGCAGAGGAAGAAAAATTGATTGAGGTTTTGAAAGCTAACAAAGGAGCCATTGGATGGTCTATCTCTGATCTCAAGGGGATAAGTCCTTCTTACTGCATGCATAGGATCTTCATGGAAGATGATTTTAAACCAGTGGCTCAACCTCAAAGAAGACTTAATCCTGTGATGAAGGAAGAAGTGAGAAAGGAAGTCTTAAAGCTCTTGGAAGCTGGATTAATCTACCCTATATCCGACAGTGCATGGGTGAGCCCTGTACAAGTTGTTCTAAAAAGGGTGGCATGACAGTGATCCGCAATGAGAAGAATGAATTAATTCCTACAAGAACTGTCACGGGATGGAGGATGTGCATAGACTATAGAAAGCTCAACAAAGCAACAAGGAAGGATCATTTTCCCCTTCCTTTCATGGATCAAATGTTGGAGAGACTGGCTGGTCAAGCTTTCTATTGCTTTTTGGATGGTTACTCAGGCTATAATCAAATTATTGTGGATCCTCAAGACCAAGAGAAGACAGCATTCACTTGTCCTTTTGGAGTTTTCGCATATAGGAAGATGCCATTTGGGCTATGCAATGCACCTGCCACTTTCCAAAGGTGTATGCTAGCTATCTTCTCGGATTTGGTGGAGAAATGCATAGAAGTCTTCATGGATGACTTTTCTGTTTTTGGTGGATCATTTGAATTGTGCTTGTCCAACTTGGAAACTGTTTTGAAGAGGTGTGCTGAGACAAATCTCATTCTTAATTGGGAGAAATGCCATTTCATGGTGACCGAAGGAATTGTTCTTGGCCACAAAATTTCAGCAAGAGGAATTGAAGTTGACAAAGCCAAAGTAGATGTCATTGAAAAGCTTCCACCACCAGCAAATGTGAAAGGAATTCGAAGCTTCCTTGGGCATGCTGGATTCTATAGGCGCTACATCAAAGATTTCTCCAAAATTGCCAAACCATTGAGCAATCTGCTGAATAAGGACACACCATTTAATTTTGATGCTGAATGTTTAAATGCTTTTAAATTTTTGAAGTCTAGTTTAGTCTCTGCTCCTATACTCACTGCACCTAATTGGAAAATTGATTTTGAACTCATGTGTGATGCTAGTGATTATGCAGTAGGGGCTGTTCTAGGCCAAAGAAAGAATAAAATTTTTCATCCCATACATTATGCTAGCAAGGTGCTCAATGAACACCAAGTGAATTATGCAACAACTGAAAAAGAGTTGCTAGCAATAGTGTATGCCTTGGAAAAATTTCGTTCGTATTTAATTGGTTCCAAAGTAGTTGTGTACAGTGATCATGCTGCAATTAAATACTTGCTGTCCAAACCCGATTCCAAACCTAGACTCATTCGTTGGGTTTTGTTGCTGCAGGAATTTGATCTTGAAATTAGGGACAAGAAAGGAAGTGAAAACCAGGTTACTGATCACTTGTCACGGCTTGTGAATGATGAGGTGACCACTCTTGAGAAAGAAATTATGGATGAGTTTCCTGATGAGAAATTGCTTGTGGTGCAAGAAAGGCCATGGTTTGCGGATATGGCTAACTATAAAGCTGGTGGAATCATTCCAGCAGATATGAATTGGCACCAAAGAAAGAAATTTTTCAAGGATTCTCGACTTTATGTGTGGGATGATCCTCATTTATTCAAAATTGGAGCTGACAATTTACTTAGAAGGTGTGTTGCTAAGGAGGAAGCAAGGAACATCCTGTGGCACTGCCACAATTCACCTTATGGAGGGCACTACAGTGGAGAGAGGACTGCTGCAAAGGTCCTACAGGCTGGATTCTATTGGCCTACAATTTTTAAAGATGCTCATGAGCATGTGCAAAGCTGTGATAAATGCCAAAGAACCGGAGGGATATCAAGAAGTAATGAGATGCCACTTCAAAACATTCTTGAAGTGGAGGTCTTTGATTGTTGGGGTATAGATTTTGTTGGCCCCTTACCTTCATCCTTCTCCAATGAATACATTTTGGTGGTTGTTGACTATGTTTCAAAGTGGGTAGAAGCTGTTGCTTGCCCCAAAAGCGACTCCAAAACAGTCATTAAATTTCTCAAGAAGAATATCTTCTCTCGGTTTGGTGTTCCTAGAGTTTTAATCAGTGATGGAGGCTCCCATTTTTGTAATGCACAATTGAAGAAAGTCTTGGAGCATTATGGAGTCAAACATAAAGTAGCTTCTCCTTACCATCCTCAAACCAATGGTCAAGCTGAGGTTTCTAATAGAGAAATCAAGAGGATCCTTGAGAAGACAGTTGCTTCTTCAAGAAAGGATTGGGCTATAAAGCTTGATGATGCTCTATGGGCATATAGGACTGCATTCAAGACTCCAATTGGCCTATCTCCATTCCAAATGGTCTATGGAAAAGCTTGTCATCTCCCTGTGGAATTGGAGCACAAAGCTTATTGGGCTCTTAAGTTCCTTAATTTTGATCAGTCCTTGGCTGGTGAGAAGAGGAAGATCCAACTTCATGAGTTAGAGGAGATGAGACTCAATGCATATGATTCTTCAAGGCACTACAAGCAGAAAGTCAAGGCCTATCATGACAAAAAGCTTGTGAAGAGAAACTTGCAGCCTAATCAAAAAGTTATGTTGTTCAATTCAAGGTTGAAATTATTTCCAGGCAAGCTTAAGTCCAAATGGTCTGGCCCTTTCATCATTAAGGAGGTGAAACCTCATGGAGCTGTTATTTTGGAGGATCCTTCAACAGGAAGAAATTGGACAGTCAATGGTCAGAGATTAAAGCCCTATTTGGGGGGTGAAATTGAAAGGCTGACCACAATTCTGCATCTACGTGACCCTTGAGGTCACCAAATGTCAAGCTAATGACAGTAAAAGAGCGCTACCTGGGAGGCAACCCAGTTTTCTTACCATTTTACTTCTGTATTCTGCATTTTGAATTGTTTAATTTAGTTAGTTGTGTGTTTAGATCATTTAGAGTTCTTGTGTTTTATCCTTGTGTGAGTTTTGTGTGTAGTTTGTGGTAATTTTGTTTCTTTATAATGTGATCATTTAGAAGCATCATTATGTAGTTGCATATGTCCCATTTAGCTGTTACAGTGCAGTACTTAGGCTCATTTCTGCATAATTCACATTTTGGTCATGTCTGTACAAGAATTATTGCTCTTAAGTGACTTTTGGCTCAAGCCACTGATACTGGCTCCAAGCCAAAACCACTGGAAGCAATAAATTCAATTCCATGCATTTTTTAGGCTAGCCACGCTCCATGGTTAAGCCAAAATCCACTTTGTGATCCCTGTCCAAATTCGAGCTTTCTGCCAAGCCATGCCTCAGGGCCAAGCGGTTTTCCACTTATTCAGACCCTCTGATCTTTTTCAAATTTTTCCCACGTTCCAAGACCCTTAACTTACCCCATAACATCTCCACCTTTCCCAATCACGTTTCCCTATACCCACTACTGTTACATTTCCCTATTCACCTCTCTTCTCCTCCAATCACGTTGCCTCACCATCTTTCCCCTCCAATCAGAATTTTCTGACACTTTAATTACAGCTACCTACCTTCTCCAATTAGATTTACCTCTTCACCTTTTCCTACCCTTTTCCCACACCCTCACGTCTGCCCCTAGACTCCCAACCCTTCAACTTTCCACTCAGTCCTACTCTTACAATCCCATCATACCTCTAAGATTGCAACTTGCTCCATCTCTCAACTCAGCATCCATCACTAGGACTGTGACTCCTCCCTCTCGGTCTACTCTCCATCTCCACCTCGAGCACCACCATTGTTGTCCACGCGTGAGTGCTTCTTCCGCGATTTCTGCTCCCTTGTCTACTGTCATTTTCATCTCTTTTCTGGAAAAGATCCTAGGGTCCTTTGTTTTTCATGAATGTGTTTTTCTGTTATTTTCTTTTTATTTTTCTCTGTTGCAACTTTTGGAAGCATATGCATTGTTTGGTTATGTTTGTGTTTTCATGTTAAAACTTTGGCCTTTTGTGAGTTTTCTGTTCTCTTCCCTTTTTCACTGACAAAGATCTAAGCTTTTGCTAGAACCTTCTTTTCTATCTTTTGTTCTAAAATTTCCCTTGAGTGGTATGTCTTTTTCTACCTTTGGCTGTTGAAAAAGTGCAACCTTTTTGTGTGTTTTCTTTTGTTTGTGCCTTTTTGGGATATCTTTTCCTATTGGAGGTAGTCACGTGTTTGTTTCCCTTTTCTTCTTATGTGTTTTCTGTCCATTTTGTAGGAAAAATTTTGTTATTCCTTATGTTTTTCCTTTTTCAGTTTCTGTTCTTGCTTTTAATGTTTGGATCTGTTTAGAGCTTGTCTTTTTCGTTATTTTCGGGACCACTGATGGTTCAAGTGCTGGTTTTCTGTATTTTCTTCTAAGGTTCTTATTTTCTCTGTGTTTTGGGACCACGTTTTGGGTCCCTATGCTGTTGTATCTTGTTTAATATTTTTTTTTGTTTACTGCTGCTTCTATGTGCTTAAGGGGAACACATGGTCCTTTGTGCATTCTCTGTTTTACCCAAAAAGCTCCCCTTTGTCTTTTTCTTTTTCTTTTTGTTTTTCTTCTTGTTTGCACGAGTGTTTTTCACTACCTAAGAACTGGGACCACTGTGTCTTTCTTGTTGGATTCGTCACGCACCAGTGTTGGAACTACATCTCTCTGCACAATTGTAAAAATATCAGATTAAGTGGAATTTGGCAAAGCCATCCTGTGGATGCTGAGCCAAATTCCCTGCACATTGCTGTGTGCATTTTCCGTTCCTGCACTTGCATGTGACGAAATGTCCTTGCTGTTTTGTGGATTCTCAGTTCTATTTTTAGCTTTTCATCAATTCCTTTTTCTGTTTTTCCTTTCTTTTATACGTGTTGTGTTTCAATTATGTTGTGATTTCTGTCTTAACTTATTTTTCTGTTTCTTGTTTTTTATTTGTGTCACTGACTCCTTTAAATTTTTGTGCCTTCTGTTCTATTTTTGTTTTGTTTCTGTTCTGTTTTATAGCATGGCTCCTAAGCAAAAGCTCCTTGTTGAAGCCTCAACCCCCTCTGCCAAGAAACAAAGAATCTCAAGGAGAGGTTCTTCCTCTCGGGCTCCCCCTCAAGACCTCATGGACATCTCCATTGGCCATACCCTTTGAAGTTTGAAGCTATTACTGCATGGCCTGGGGACAGACCTCTCTTTTTGGGGGGGTGCAGCTGCTGCTGAGGCTGGAGACCAAGGAGCTGCAGCGGTAGATGAAGCTGTGGCAGAGGAAGAAAGTGAGGTGGAGGAAGAAGGAACTGAAGAAGAAGAAGAGGAGTTCGGCAATTCTGATGCCAAAGAGGATGATGATGTTTGATGGGGGGATTTGTTTGTTTTATCCCCCATGCTTTCAGGACAATTTAATTTTCTGCATTTACAGCTTTTAGTATTTTAGTTTTCAGTTCAGTGCATGTTTAGTAGTTTGTTGGTTGCAAGTTTAATTTTAATGTTGTGGTTGTTCATGGCCTTAGAAAAATCCCATCGTGCATTATCCTTGCTTGCTTCTCATGCTGTTTAAAGAAAAATGCGTTTGCGAAACCTTGATTTGATCGATTTTTGTGGCTGCGCGTTTCGTTAGCATAGCTTGGATGCGTGTATGTTTTTGAGAAAAGTTTCAAGCATGATTTGATTGTGAGGACATATTTGAGAATGTTTGAGAAATGATTCTTGTGAGTTATGTGTGGTCTCAATTGATTATGAGTGCCACCTTTGGCACCACTGTTGGTTTTGAATAATTCTCTTGTGATGATTCTTGCACATTAATAAAGAAATGATCAAGGCAAATTTTGTTTGATGATTGTGAATCCTAGAGCCAAAAAGCCTTCCCTGTTTCTGTCATCCTTTTTTGTGCAGCCCCTTTGAGCCTTAATTGAAATAAACTTCTGTCATGATAACCCAAAGAGCCTAAAAGAAAAACAATTCACTTTCCTTACCATTGGATAGGAGAGCAATTGCATGTGTTGGGTTTAGAATAAGTTTGGGGAAAATCTTGCATGAAATGAAGAACTTGGGAACAATTATGGGTCACTGTCATTGAACTTAAAGAAGTGTCACAGCTGTGTTTATCTTTTGTTCTATAAAAAAAATTGAGAAAAAGAAAAAGAAAATCAAGGAAAACAAAAAGAAATAAAAGTTGTGATACTTGTTGTAATTATAGTGGCATATTTGTGAGCTTAAAGTTGAGAATTGCAAGGAGTTGGTATCTTTATCATTGTGAGTAAATAAGAGGGATTGGGAAAATCTGAAAAATTCATTGATTGCTCTCTTTATCTCATGGTGTTTTGTCTATCTAGAAAAACCAATTTCTTTTCAAGCCTAGCCACATTTCAGCCCTTGATCAAGTCCTTGTGATCTTAATTTGTGTGCATAATTTTGTTACATTGAGAAGGAAAGCAAAACTGATTTTGTGGTTTCCATTGTGTGTTGACTGTGAGAGAATTCAGCACCTAAACCAATTGGTGCTTGAGTGAGACACTTGAGTGAAAAGAATCAAACATTCTTGGATTTTGTCAAATTGTGATTGTTATGCTTGGTTCATTTTTTGAGAAATTAGGTACTTGCATCCTTGTTAAGGTTTCGGTTTAAGGCACCATGTTTGAAATTCGAATCATTGGTTTGGTCCTTTTCAATTCTTAGAAGGAAGCATGTTTTGGATTTGTTAGGATGGGATTGATCTTGATCCATGATTTCTGTTTTAGTGGTAGTTATTTTCTGTTTAGGTAGTTATTTAGTTTTTGTCTTTATCTTTTGCTTGAGGACAAGCAAAACTCCAAGTTTGGGGGAGTTGTTAGTTGCTATAATTACTTACTTTCCAAGTAGTTTTTAAGGCAATTATCTATCTTTTTATCTCATTTGGAGTGTTGTTTTACTCAATTTCTATTAATATTGCAATTTAGTTAGAATTTCCTTAGTTTTTCTAGTTTTATGGTTATGTCTTAGTGTTTTGCCCCACTTTTTGTAGGAATTGGAGATTGAAGTTGAAGAACACGTTTTGGAGCTGCATTTTGAGCTTTGGAAGCAGTGGAAGGTCCTTTGCAAGAGAAATATGTTGAAGTGCAGAATTTTTAAATCAGCCAAGCCAAAATCCCTGGCTGAGCCAAATGTCACTTTGGAGAAATTCTGCACATGTATATAAAGGACTGACCCTCAGAAGTTTAGGAGGCTTGGACATTTTTCAGTAGTAAACTCTGTAGCTCATTTTGTACTGTTGTAGTGGAGAGAAAAACTCTCTCTTTAGTTCTTAGCTTTCTCTTCATCTCCTTCCCCTCCATGTGTAATTTCCAGCTGCTCACACCCATGAGTGGCTGAGTTCAGTAGTTGTTAGGGGTTAGATGTAACCATTCTCAAAACTCTCTTGTATCTTTTGATATTATCTATATATATTCTGCATATTTGTGTTTAAAGTTAGTATTTTGCTTCTTTTCTTAAAGCTTGTTGTGGCTTGATCACCCATAGCATGATCCTTGGACATGACTGTTGTTGGGAAACACTTTCGTTGTCTAGAACCGAAGCAATATACCTCATGAACTTCGTGTCTAGGAATGGAGCTTAGTTCATGGGTTATCTTGTGGTCTCTAGACTTAAAGCTAGTTGCTTCGTTAAGTTGTTGAGGAATCAAGGCTTGGGGGAGTAATCTAAGACTCTCTGCACCTAAGGAATTAGGCTGAGAATGTTTTTATTGACTGATTTTAACTTTTAAATGCAAATAGAATATATATTATGTGTGCATGCAAGAAGAGAGTAGAGAATGGTGAGATCTAACCCCTGCAACATCTTCATCTATCTGTTTTAACCTCTGTCTACTGCTGTGTTTATCTTAAAAACCACAAAAATATCTTCTTTAATTTCTATTCTGCACTAGTTCTGTTATATCTTTCACAAAACCAACCAAAGTTCACGTTTTTATAGCTTTCTTGTGAAAACCAGTTCAGTCTAGCTATTATTTATGTGAACATCGCCTATATCAAGCAAATCCCTTGGGAAAACGATACTTGGACTTATCCATTTACTACTTGTGCGACTGGTGCGCTTGCCAATCCGTCTAACAAGTTTTTGGCGCCGTTGCCGGGGATATGCATCTGAATATTAGGCAACTTCACATTCATATTATCATAGGCTTTATTCTTTATTCTTTTATTCTTTGCATTTTTATTTCTGTTGTGGTTGTTGTTTTCTTGTGCTAACTTTCTGTTCTAGTGTTCTGTTCTTTTTCTCTGTTTATGCACACAAGAAGTTCAGCTGATCCTTTGTATTTCGACCCGGAGATTGAGAGGACAGCAAGACTTACCAACAGCTGGACAAGGAAGAGGAAGGCTCTAGAAAGACTTGCTAGCCAAGAACCACTATCTCCTGTTTCACCAGATCTGTCTTTGACATCCATTCCTGAAGAAGAAGATTTTATAATGGCAGAAGAAGGAGAAGTGAATCAACCAAGACCAAGGCGTACTTTGAACGATTATTGTGCCAACACAGGGCCGAGATTCTTCAACACCATAGCCAGACCAGAGGTGCAGGCTCACAATGTTGAAATGAAGGCATCTCTCATCCACTTGATTCAGTAAAACAAGTTCCATGGCCTTGACCATGAAGACCCTTATGCTCATTTGACTACTTTTGTTGATATCTGCAACACTGTGAAGCTACATCAAGTTAATGATGATTATATCCGGATCAGTCTCTTTCCATTCTCTCTTGATGGAAAGGCAAATGATTGGTACAGAGCCATTCCTCCTAACACTCCCTTGACTTGGGACGAGCTGGTTGACAGATTTTTGAACCGTTTCTTTCCTCAATCTAAGATCAACCAGAGGAAGACAGCTATCTCCACTTTCACTCAAGGAGCTGATGAACCCTTGTGTGAAGCATGGGAGAGATTCAATGGCCTGATAAGGAAATGTCCAGCTCATGGTTTCAATGAGGCAACTCAAATCAATACCTTCTTAGCTGGACTTAGACCTCAAACCAAGCTTATGCTTGATGCTTCAGCTGGAAGCAAAATCATGTACAAGACACCGGATGAGGCTAAGGAAATTATTGAAAATATGGCCTCTAATGACTATGAGGTGCAGCATGACAGAACTCTCGTGCAAGTGCAGAAGAGAGGAGTTCTGGAATTAAATTCTCAGGATGCCCTCCTAGCTCAAAATAAGCTTCTCACGCAGCAACTTGATGCACTCACCAAGCAACTTGCTAAGATGCCTCAACAACTCCAAGGCTTGCAAGCTATTCAGTCCAACACTCAACAAGTTCTTTGCTGTGAACTTTGTGGAGGTGGCCATTCAAGTGGCCAATGCATCATGCCACCAAGTTCCCAAGAAGAAATTAATTATATGGGGAACCAAAACCGACAAGGCACTTCTTATGCTCAACCTTTCAATCAAGGTTGGAGAAACAACAATGCTGGTTGGAAGCAAGAAGTTGGCCCTTCGAACAGACCTCCTTACCAAAGTCATCAACAATACCAACCTCTTCATCAAGACCGTGTTTCTAAGTTGGAGGATACTCTCAATCAATTCATGCAAGTCTCTCTAACCAACCAAAAGAACACGAATTCTTCTATCAAAAATATTGAAGTGCAGATGGGACAATTTGCTAAAGATTTGGCAGAACTTAAAAGTGGAGCATTTACAGCCAACACTCAAGCAAATCCCAAGGAGCAATGTAAGGCTATAACTACAAGGAGAGGTACAATTGTGGGAGATTTGAGTAGAGAGAAAAGTGAGCAAGAGGTAGTTGTGGAGGATGTAAAAGATGATGAGGAAGAAAAAAAAATGAGCTGAGTGAAAAAGAATTGAGTGAGAGTGAGAAAATCAGTGAGAAAAATGCAAAAAAAAGTGAAAACAGTGAGGCGGCTGAGCCAAAAATGACTAAACACCAGAGGGTGCAAGAAGAGAAGAAGAAGAAGGAGTCAAATTCTGTTCCTCCACAAGGATTACCCTATCCTCATGTGCCAACAAGGAAGGACAGAGAAAGGAAGTTTGCACGTTTCTTAGACATCTTCAAGAGATTGCAAATCAATATACCTTTCTCTGAGGCACTTGAGCAAATTCCAACTTTTGCCAAGTTCATGAAGGAACTCCTCACCAAGAAGAAAAAGTATATTGAGAAAGATACAATTGAATTAGAAGCTGGATGCAGTGCTATAATTAAAAGCCATTGCCCTTCAAGCACAAAGATCCTGGTAGCTTTACCATTCCCTGCACCATTGGAAATCTGTCCATTGGAAAAGCTTTGTTGGATTTGGGAGCAAGCATCAATCTTATGCCACTGTCCATGCTTAGCAAAGTGGGAGATGTAGAAATCAAGCCTACAAGGATGACACTTCAACTAGCAGATCGTACCATTAAGCTTCCATATGGAGTTGTTGAAGATTTGCTAGTAAAGGTGGACAAGTTTATATTCCCAGCTGACTTTGTAATTATGGATATGGAAGAGGATGCTGAAGTTCCTCTCATTTTGGGGAGGCCATTCATTATATCTTTCACAATACCAACCAAAGTTCACGTTTTTATAGCGTTCTTGTGAAAACCAGTTCAGTCTAGCTAGTATTTATGTGAACATCGCCTATATCAAGCAAATTCCTTGGGAAAACGATACTTGGACTTATCCATTTACTACTTGTGCGACTGTTGCGCTTGCCAATCCGTCTAACAGATGGAAAAGTGAAGGCTGGCACCGCACATGGGGTGTTGCTGCTCAACAGCAATGGAATGGACGTTGTGTATGACAGTGATCGCATTACTTATAAGGTCATTGGTGGGGTTTTTGATCTCTACTTTTTCGCTGGATCCTCTCCAGAATTGGTGTTAGAGCAGTACGCTGAACTCATTGGCAGACCTGCTCCCATGCCTTATTGGTCCTTTGGTAAGTCACGTCTTGCACCATGCATGCCTTATTCTTTCTATTCATGCATTGCATGCCAATCCACTATGTTAATTCATTCACATCATTGATGATCATTATTATCTCTGGTGAAGGTTTTCATCAGTCTCGATATGGCTACAAGGATGTAAATGATCTCGAGACTGTGGTTGCCAACTATTCAAAAACAGGTATACCCCTTGAAGTTATGTGGACAGATATTGATTACATGGATGCATACAAAGATTTCACATTTGATCCCGTCAACTTTCCGCTCGAAAAGATGAAAAGTTTTGTTGACACTCTTCACCAAAATGGTCAGAAATATGTGCCTATCGTGGATCCAGGTAACCTAATTAATTTTGACACCATGCATAAAAATTCTTTATTACATTGATCTGTGCATGCATCTATTATTCATTAATTTGAGGCAAATTTAATTAAATTTTGTAAACTAACAGGTATCGGTGTAGATCATGCGTATGAAACCTATGTAAGAGGTTTAAAGGCTAATGTCGACATATATAAAGAGAAATGGAAGCAATTATCTTGGTAAAGTTTGGCCAGGACCAGTTTATTTCCCTGATTTTCTAAACCCTAGCACCCAAGATTTTTGGGGTGGGGAAATCAAATTGTTTAGGGATCTTCTCCCTGTTGATGGTCTTTGGCTTGACATGAATGAGTTTGCCAATTTCATTACTTCTCCTCCCATTGAAAATTCTACTCTTGATAACCCTCCCTACAAAATTAACCATGGTATTAATGACAGAGCAGTCCCACCAACTTCTTTACACTTTGGTAATATCACTGAGTATAACGTCCACAATTTGAATGGATTACTAGAATCCAAAGCAACTAACAAGGCATTGACAAATATAACTGGTAAAAGGCCATCCATCCTAAGTAGATCAACTTTTGTGAGTTCTGGTAAGTATGTTGCCCACTGGACAGGAGACAATGCTGCTTCATGGAATGATTTGGCATACTCAATCCCTGCCATATTAAATACCGGAATCTTTGGAATTCCAATGGTTGGAGCAGATATATGTGGTTTCATAGGGAGTACAAATGAAGAACTTTGCAACCGCTGGATCCAGGTAATTAATTAAATTGATTCTCAAATGCATGTAGTATATCATGTAGATATATATAATGTTAATTATGATACAGTTTTTGATACAAGAAAATTAATTCACGTGTGGAAAGTGTTATGATTTTTATTTTGTAGAGAGTATACATATATCTAACTCTTCATTAATTAATTTTCCTCAATGTACGTAGTTAGGAGCCTTTTACCCTTTTGCCAGAGATCATTCAGACAAGAACTCCAATCGGCAAGAGCTGTATCTTTGGGACTCAGTTGCAGCATCAGCTAAGAAAGTGCTTGGCCTCCGTTATCGTCTTCTCCCTTATTTCTACACACTAATGTATGAAACACACACAAAAGGGACACCCATTGCACGACCCCTTTTCTTTTCGTTCCCTGAGGATGTCACAACATATGAAATAAGCACACAGTTTCTATTAGGTAAAGGCGTTCTGGTGTCACCTGTGCTACAATCTGGGGCAACCACTGTTGATGCATAATACTTTCCTAAAGGAACCTGGTTTGACCTGTTTAATGTCTCAAATTCAGTGAATGCAGAATCAGGCATGAATGTCACTCTTGATGCTCCATCTGATCACATAAATGTGCATGTTGGGGAAGGTAATATTTTGGCCTTACAAGGAGAAGCAATGACAACTGAAGCCGCTCGTAACACTACATTTCAACTTGTGGTAGTTATCAGTGGTAGCGGAGATAGTTATGGACAAGTGTATTTGGATGATGGAGAGTCACTTGACATGACAGGGACATTGGTAAGCTTTAATGCCACATTACAGAAGGATAGCGTTCTTGTTACATCTAAGGTCACTAATGGAGATTTTGCTTTGGACAAAAAGTGGATCATAGAGAAGATAGCTGTGTTGGGGATACCTAAGCAAAGCAAGAATTTGGCAAGGAAAAATTTGAACATTGTGAAAACACAAAATGATACCTCCTCTCAGTTTGATATAGTGGAAGTTTCAAAATTGTCGCAACTTATTGGAGAGGACTTTAAGACGGAGATTAAAATCAGATAGAAGGGAACTCTAAGAAAGCAAATTCCCATTGAAAAATATATGTGGTTTCTTACTAGGGATTTGTCTTTTTCCCAAGCCAAAACACCATCATTCATAAAATGTCATCTTTTGTATCAGATTCTGAAATAATGTCAACATGGCTACATGCTCATTTATGTCTATCAATAATAATAGAGCTGAGTATTAATTAGTACAGTTGGTCGCTTGTTATATACTTTAATCGGAATTAAAAATATAAAAAAAAATTACGAATGGTAAACTAAAATATAAATAAATCTTAGTTAATTTTATCCTATTAAATAATATTATTTCAAAAATATGATTCATTTAATTAAAATTATATTTCTTATGACCTTTTTTATTTTTTATAAAAAGTTTGTTTTTAAATGAGATTAATAAAATTAAACTTTGTTATTAACTTTCTTAATTAACACATGAATGTTTTTTTTTTACTTATATTTTAGATAGAACATGCACTCAAATTAGCAGTTACCAATATTTTTGTGGTTTCGTAATTCTTAGGTGGCGTTTACTTCCCTTGTTTTCTGTTTTATTTTCAATAAAAATAGAAAATGGGATTGAAAATATGTTTGTTTAAAATTTAAGAAATGTTTTCCTTGAAAACGTTTTTCAATTTATGCCCATTTTTGAAAATGTCAAGAAGTTGTTTTCAGCCTTTTCTTCGTTAAAATTTGAAAATGAAAACAATATGAAAACGCAGTGGCAAATCATGTAAATAAAGTGAAAAACTTCAACTTTCTTCTATTTCGTTTGTATCACCGTGGGGTCGCTATCTCACTCTTCATTGTGGGTCATTGTCTCGTTCTTCACTGCGGAGAAACCCTTTGGTCCTTGTTCTGGATCTGAAGGTGTAGAGAAAGGAATTGGAATAGGAAGGCGAGGTTTCCATCTGGGCTGTCCCTCTCCAACATCCCGTTTGTTACAATGTTTATGGAGTTCGAGTGAGGAAAATTGAACCAATTACTGCATAAGGGTTCGAGTGAGGACCAAGGTTGTGAAGAAGGGAAAAGGTGGGGGTTGGGGATGGGATTGGGTTGTTCCAATTACTAAAAATGCATCATGAATCGGTGGGGTTGGGTGTATTGGGATTAATTTTCTGGAATAAAAGAAGTCAGAGAATACAAGTTACACAAACATATTTTCAATGTTTTCCTTTTCTGAAACAGAAAATGAAAAATCAAAACAAACATATTTTTCAAATTCTGAAAACTTAAAAATGAAAATAATTTTTAGAAAACGAAAATAGGAAATGAAAATTGAAAATGCTTTCTCAAAGTAAACGCCCCTTTAAGTTTTCAATTTTCATTCTCCATCTTTAGTTTAGGACATCATTCTTGGGAGTGAAATTTTAGAAGAAAAGAAATGCGAAGATAATTTTTATTTTTAAAATTAGGAAAGTTATTTAATGTTTTTAAAAATAATAAAAAATTAAAGATAGTTTTAAGGTTTTGCTTATATAATTTTTTCTATAAATATTTTAGGAAAAGAAAGTAAAGATAAAATAATTTGAGTTTCTCCTATAAGTTAAAATTAACTTATGCAATTTAAATATTTAAGTTAAATGAGAAAGCTTCTATGAAAGCTAAGTGCATAAGTTTTTTTTTTTTTTTGGAAAATTACTTTTGTTTAAGTAAGTTTACTTAAAAATTATTTTAAGATAATTTTTTGTTTGGATACAACAAAAAAAACAGGTTTTACATAATAAATTACAAAAAAAAAATATAGTTACCTATTTATATTAATATTTTTTCTTTTTTTAACATTAAATCCAATTAATTGTCTTAATTTTAAATAGAAGCCATTAAAATCCATAAGAATTCTAAGGTCAAATAATTGCTTTTAATCGTAGGGTTTAATTTAGCCATAATAATAAAAAAGAAATGATCAGCTAAAAAGAGAATTTTATATATAAAAGGCACCAGAGATGCCATAAGAGTTACAACTGTCCACCGATGGTTAATAAGAATTTACCACCAATAAAAAGTAATAAATACTCATTAACCAGGAGTTACCTTAGCATAAGCCTTCTATTTTCTATCCAGTAACCAGGACACGCAAAATTACATTGCACAAACAATCATGTGCTTATACCATTTTCACAAAGACCATAATTACCTTCATATACTATCCCCTGCACCTCGTAATTGAAGCCAAAACCACCGAAATACGACCTCGAGCTACTACAGGTAATAATACTTTGTGCCACAAATGCTGACCATGCTCACCATCAAAATGCACACCAATACATTCCCAGAAATTCCCACCATGACCCTTTCACATATACCCCAGAAAGCATTTAAAACATAATGAATTTGTTCCTTACATGCCGACACTACTTTACCACCAACGTGAAGCCAACAAACGAACACCATATCACTAATCAAGTTACAACTTGATTGACTCTGCAGGAAAACCAGGACCACCAAAACCAAAAGTAGCCTTGATCCAACTAATGCCACAATACAAGGCATTGGATTAGAAATCCATTGATTAAAAGAGTAGCAAAAATTCGAATCATACATCGTCAACCACGACCAAGTATGGAATAAGATATCTTGGATAACAGAATCCTGTTGGAACACCTTTCCTTGGAAGATAACTTGGTTCCTCTTGTTCCAAACCACAGCGCACCATAAAATACACCATCTTGAATTTGCACTTGATTTAGTAAAAGGTGTCACATGCTGCCAAAAGTTTGCCTCTGTCGAATCTGGTAATACAGTTAGGAAGTTCATCCCATCAATGAAATATTTCCAAACACCCTCAACCACTTTGCAAGAGAACAACACATGATTCACCGTTTCCGCTGTTTCACCACAGAATTGACACAATAAATTCTCACCCTGCATCCCAATACTTCTTCTTCTCAAGTTATCCACTGTTGTTAATTTATTAGACATTACTCTCCAAATTAACACGTTTACTTTTGGTGGTATTTTCAATTTCCCGAGCTGAATAAAAAATGTCCTTCTGTTGCTACTCGTCACAGCTCTATATGTTGATCTAACCGAATAGATACCCGATTGATCTTCCAACCAACACCAGCTATCACGTACATCCTTTTGTAAGTTTACTCTTTCAAGTAACTCACCCAAAGTATCAACAAGACCCCTCTCCCACTCAAACCAATCACGTCTCCAAGTGAGTTTCCAACTCCACACTTCCCCCACCCACTCCCCCATATTACCAATAACCTCGTCTCTTCGTTGTGAGTTAATGAACAATCTTGGGAATGAAAGAGCTAAAGGTTGTTCACCCAACCAATTGTCATGCCAAAACCTTATTTTCTCCCCATTCCTCACCTTCCACTCAAACATGTGCTCAAACCACTTATTTTCATTTTGTCCCCGGCACACCTTACACAAGTCCTTCCACCAAATAGAGGACAAATTATGAGGTTCACCATCTAAAAGGCCTCTCCATCATCCTCCGTATTTAGATCCCAATACATCACTCCCACTTGATTAATTAATGCCACAATTTAAGTGAAGAGAATTCTCATTATTTGTCTCAGTCAAATAGTTTATTTACGTTTCAAACACTAAAAACAATAGTTGGACACGACCGTCACGGGGTAATTTGTTGATGAGGGTTTTTTTTTTTTTTGACACAATGTTGATGAGGTTTTAGAAGGGGAAAAAAAAGGTTTTCGAAAATAATCAAACAGTTGGACAGAACTGATGCATGAAATCAGCTTAATTTAAAATAAAAAAAATAAAACCTTTTACGAATATGGATTATGCTATACTTGAAGTAAATAACATGCATGTTAGGATGAAATCCTGATTAACGTAAAATTAATTTGTACTCAACTAAAATAATTTCCCTTATTATTACTTCTGATCATTATCATATTTATTACAATCTTTTTATTATGATTAATTTTCTTAGTTACTATTATTATTTTCTTATTTTATACTCTAGTTCTCTGTTTCGTTTCTTACAATGCATATGAGCCGATGCAGGCTTGCACGTTGCTCCCTCTTGTCACTCTTCTCTAGATTTTTATTTTATATTTTTGTTGTCAGCTTCGAAAATCGGAAATCCTTTCAATCATGATAAAATTAGTAAGTAGTAGAGAATTATCAAATGTATTTATGATTTTAACTAATTTTTATAAGATATATATTTAAGATTTTTAATTTTAAAAAAATTATAATACTTAATTATATATTATATAATTAATAATTAATTAAGTATTATTATATGATCTAAAATCACCTAATAATTTTTCCTTACATGCGATGTGAGTGGCTAGATGTGAGTTATATAAGACGAGTTAGCATAAAAAAAGTGACAAAATAAGTTATGTGGCTAGATGTGAGTTACATAAGACGAGTTAACAAAACAAATTTAATTTGGGTCTTTAAATAAAGAGTTTAATGATGATGCACTAACAGTGTAAAATTATTTAATACTGTCAACCAATCATAAATCATCGTTGATATGACTTTTAAGGTGATTAGTGTAAAAGCCAACAAACTTACCATACATAGTGTGTTATGATTGAATGACGATATAAAATTTTTTATACTATCAGTGTATCACCCTTTTTCTCTTAAATAAAATTTAAGCTAACTGAAAATCCAGTTTTTCCAAGTTTTTAGGGGGTGTTTTTTAAGCTAAATTTGTAACAAGACATAATTAGATTGGGTTCAAAAGACGTATATTTCATTTGGACTTAAAATTTAAAATTTAAATCCTATATACTTTATTGGATGAATTCCGATCAGGCAGTCCATTTTCCCAACTCTACTTACCAAGTTGGCTTTTTTATTACATTGATGCAATTTTTTTTTTAATAATAATCAAATTTGGAATAAGTCCAAAATGATAATCGTGATTTTTTTCGACGATTTATAAATCACTGGGAATATTTTTAAACGTCCAAAATAATCAGAATTTACTCTTAAAAAATAAAGACCGGCACAAATTACGTTAGTTAGAAAATAAAAGAAAGTCGTACTCAAATTTGAACTTTTTTTTTTTAAAGTACACTAGATATTAGTATTTTTTTTTTTTTTAAAAATACACCAATAAAGTTGAATAGCCAAAGTATTATCACCTTAAATTTAACTTGTCACAAGTTTTACAAGTTTAAGATTTTAACGATATAAATTCTCTTAAAAAATATATTCAGAAATTGCATAAAAACACCATGTTGTTTTATTTTAGAGTTTAACGATCTTATACTGACAATGTAAAACAATTTTACATTGTCAAAGTAGTTATTGTAAAAGTCAAAAAACTTATCAGACATGATAGTTTGTGATTAAATGACAATGCATAATCTATTTTTTTCTTTATTTTATTCCAATAATTTTACTTTTATATTTTCATAAATATCATTTAATAAATTAATATGTTTACTAATAATTTTATTCTTTTTAACTATCATTTTTTTTGTGTGCTATAAATGCATAGGAATAAAAAGTTATTATTGTGAACACTCAAATATGTTTCCGTAAATTATTTAATTTTTAATCACTTCAAAATAAAATAATTTAAAATGATATAATATCTTTAATAACAGTAATTACATTAAATATTTAATACAGTGTTTTATATATTATTTTTATTTAATTTTATCACTCTCCCATAAACAACCTACAACATGATTGAATTGAAACTCAAGAATAAGTCAAATTATACATGATGACAAGGTGTGGGTCTGAATAAAGTTTTAACAACAAAGGCTAAACGACAGCCACGACAAGTTCACTGCAAATACATGTATTGAGGTTAATCAGTCACACATGTCTTACCTCATATCTGTTTCCTGTTAATATATTTAACACTTTACACGTGATTTGTGCTAGCCACAACAATCATACAGGGATGTGGCTCCACTAGAATTAATGCGTCCTGAAACGCGTGACAAACATTACAGCTGTAAATGCACCATGCATGATTAAAGTTATTGTTAATAAACTAGTAGTTAACAACTAAATTATGTGAATTAGATGGCAATAAATTATGTGGAGTAGTTAACAACTGATGTTATTGATTGAAAGACAATCAATCCAAGTCACTTTCGACAACAACTAATGAAATAATCGAGACTTAGCAGACTCCCATAAATTACACACACAGGCTTAATTATTAAAGTTAAAACATGCCAACTGGCTCTAAGTATCAAGTCTTCATTCCAAAACCAAATTTATTAATTAAGATTCGAATCCATCCAAGTTACTTGAGATTCCGAATCCAATTTAATGCAAACAACCCAAACAAAACAGAAACCAACGATTTTTCAGTAACCATTCTAACAAATTCCACATGGCTATGCACCGGGATGCTTTGTTCAGTCCTGAAGAAATTGCTAGGATCAAACTTGGTCTTTATTTGAACCAACCTTTTGAAGTTATCATCAAAGTACTGAACTCCATAAGCACTCCCTTCAAAGTAGCCATAAAAACCATGGTGGTTGATGCCCAAATCTAAGTCTTTGTAACATATGAAAGCCTGTCTTGGATTCTGAGACACAAAGGGAGTCATGTATTTGTGAAGTTCTCTTACCAAGTTTATGTGGTATTCTGCTACCTCTTCCCCTGTCTCATACCAATTTGCTTGGTATTGGATCTTCCATAGGTTCCCAGCACGGTGAGGGAAAGCAGTTTCTGTTGGTGGAATCTCAGCCATTCTTCCACCATAAGGATTGAAATACATTACTGCTTTCTCCAATTCAATCATCTTGTTCCAAATCCCCTCCCAACCCTCCTTGGAAATTGGCTTCTTCACATAGTCAGATTTCCTTTTCAAGTACTTATAAGACTGAGGTTGTCTCTCAAGCAAAATCTCAACTGGGGTTGCAATGTCTATGTTGTCCCAAAACAGCACAGATCGGAGCCAGGTTGTTTCGACGCAATCCGAATGCTTCAAACCCAATTGAGGAAACTTTTCCTCCATGAGAGAAACAAGTCTTTTGGAGTCACCAAGGAAGAGGGCTATGAAGGTAGCCCTCACAGTCTTTGTTGCAATTTGTGTGCCATTTACCACTTCCAAGATGAGCCTTATGAAGAGGTCATTGTCAATGCTAGGCGCAGCATGCTGCCAATTGTAAACTATGTCTGTGGCATTTTGCTCCAAGGTTCTCCCAACTTGGAAAACAGTGACTGTTTCAGGAACTCGAACTAGCTTTATTTTGTAGGCAAGTACCACACCAAAGCTACCTCCACCACCACCTCTAACAGCCCAAAAGAGATCTTCACCCATGGTTCTTCTATTAAGCAACCTTCCTTGAGCATCCACTATTTGTGCATCAACAACATTGTCCACTGAAGTGCCATATTTTCTCATGAGATTGCCATAGCCACCACCACTTATGTGACCTCCCACCCCAACAGTGGGACAAACCCCTGCTGGGAAACCATGAGTTTTACTTTTCTCAGCAATTCTATAATAAACTTCACCAAGTGTTGCACCGGCTTGGACCCAAGCGGTCTCGGTTTCCATGTCAATCTCAATGGATTTGAGATTGAACATGTCAAGGAGGAAAAATGGTTGTGAAGCCACATAAGACACCCCTTCATAGTCATGGCCTCCACTGCGAATTTTCATCAACAAGTTGTGCTTTTTGGCACAAACAATGGCTGCTTGCACATGAGAAACATGAAATGGGGTCACTATGAGGAACGGCTTCCGAGTTGTGGTGGTGTTGAAACGAAGGTTTCTGATGTAGGCTTGCAACACTGAAGAGAATGAGGTACTGTTTTGTGTGAAAATTGCTGCAGATATGGGGTGAGAGGGCTCAGAATGGTTCACAAGGCAGTGAACAAAAGTGTTTTCAGCTGAATTTGTAGCACAAGCTGAGCAAAGAAGAGAAAGAAGCACAACAATTGGAAGCAGTGCTATTGTAGAAGAAAGGAGTCCCATTTGTAGTTTGTTCTATTTTCTTTGTGATCTGCTTTGGGGTTGAATACTTGATGGAGGCAGAACACAAGAAAATGGAAAGTTAGAACTAACCAACTATGGTATTAGAAACACCAATGTAATTCCTTACTTACCTTACCATAAAGTTACAGATCTTCTTAGGTGTTGGAGAGGTCCAAATTTGGATACCTGGAATATGTTGCAACCTCTCGTTTGCTAAAAGGTTTTCACACTGGTACCTACCAACCATTTCCACTTATCTAGCATGCTGCTATAAGAATTGGAACCGATGAAACTTTCTTATAAAATAATTTGGTCCACTTATCTCCAGAAAAATAAAAACAACATATAAGAAATCAGTAGATTTGTGAATCTTCTCATAAACAACTTTTTTGTTTTATCTGACCGATCGAAAGCTACATTTGTGCCTGTAAAACTGTAACGTGATTTGCATAGTGAGAACGTCGATAGTCTAAACTTTGCACTTACAAAATTAATTTATAATGAATGGAATTTATTTTGAAATAAGTGAATTTCTTTATTTTTATGTAGAATAAAATGGACTTTAGATTTGGAATTCATAAAATTTTAAAAATATATTATATTTTAAAAATGATTTTATTTTATTATTTAAATAAGACTAATTTTATAATACTTTTAAAATAAAGGCTTAATTGCAAATTTTACCACCTAGCTTTCATAATTTTGCGAATTTTACCACCCAAGTTTTAATTTTGCAAAATTTACCACCCAAGTTTTCAATTTTTGCACATTTTACCACTCTGATATTTTACCAAAAAAAAAGTTAAAGAATTCAAAAAAAAAAATTTGTGAAACATCAGGGTGGTAAAATGCGCAAAAATTGAAAACTTAGGTGGTAAAATTCGCAAAATAATGAAAGTTGAGTGGTAAAATTCGTAAAAAAAAAACTTAGGTGGTAAAATTCGCAAAATTATGAAAGTTGAGTGAAAAAAACTTGGGTGATAAAATGTGCAAAATTATGAAAATTGGATGGTAAAATCTGCAATTAAGCTTAAAATAAATTAATTTTCCAATATAAATTCTCACAAAATAAATACTTTCAATATTAGATTTATAAAAAATTAAATCAAACATACCAAAAGAAAGTGTCATCAGGGTTAGTTTTGCTAATGAAATTTTGAATAAGAAAACATAAGATCTTAAATGATTTAAAAGTTTTTGGAAAATTTAAAATAAAATAAAATAAACTTATTAGAATCTATTTTATTTCATTCTATCTAATAATTTTCCTTTTTAATTTAGTGACACAAATAAACTTATTCTATGCTAATTTTCCAATTATTTTGTCTATTTTCTGAATAACATAATAAAACTTTTTATTTATACCTATGTAAATAATATGATGTGAAAATTTAAAAAAGGGGGAGGGGGAGGACTGAGGAGTATAAAAAGGAGAATATTCCTTTATAAGATCGATGAATTGATTGGGTTTCTGGTGCATTATCGTACAACCGTCAACGACTTGTGGTCCTAGTTTGCTTGTTTGTTTCCATTATGTGGACCCCAGAAAAAGTAAAAAGGTTATTGTCATTATGCAATATGCATCAGTTCACCGTACAAAAGCCAGTGATGATGCAATCTTGTGATGTGTGGTAAGGAGTCAGACACACCTCACATCGCATCAGAATCAGAAATATTTTTTTTGACAGCAGAATCAGAAATATTGAGAACCGCTATTTGCTCACTTCGCTGTCTACATACACTTGGTTTATAAAATTTATTTCCACCTTTATACTGTCTTGGATCCATGGTTGAGAGAAGATAAAAAGAGTGGATGAAAATAAAATAGATATAATTAAAGAAGAAAGAAATAAAGTAAAAATAAAATTAAATATTTGATTGTTTAGTTAAAGAAAAATAAGTGAAAAATAAAATAAATTAATAATATAAAGTTATTTGATTGTTTGGTTAGATTAAATGGGCTAAACGACAAAAGGGGGCAAAAAAAAATAACTTATTACCAAATAAGTGTGGAAAAAAAACAATTTACCTGCAGGAGTTGTTTTTGACACGTTGCACCGGGAGGCGCCAATTGAGTTGGCGCCTCCCGAATTTTTTTTGTTTCGTAGCGGGAGGTGCCAATTCAAGGTGCGCTTCCGGTGCCTACCCCCCATAGCTGAACGGTGTCAGAGGTGTGCAGGGAGGAGGCGCCAACTGAAGGTGCAACTCCCTTCACGAGGCAACATTTGAGTTGGCGCCACCCATAGCACGAGCTCCACGAGATCAGCTAAAAATATTGGAAAATTGGTGGCACCAATTGAGTTGGCGCCACCCAACGAAAAAATACAATTGGTGCCTCCAATTGACATGGCGCCACCCATATCCCCAGCCTCTATTTATTGCCCCATGCGCGTATTCAAGATGTATCCGATGATTTAAAATGATGCATTCGCAAAATCAACAGATATACTCTGCAAGAAGTTGTGGTACATTCCCCAACTGGCATGTGAAACGTGTGCGTCTCTGGCCTCCACCGCTCAACTAATGCTGATATCAACTGATGATCAATTTGGAAAAACAAGATCTCCGAAACACCTAAAAAACCAGCATCCCTTAACATATCTCTTATCAGTCTCGGAGCCCCTCTCAAACGTTGTTGTTGACATTGAGTTCGTCTAACTAGTAAAACACGGTTTTCGTCATCGTTCCACACATGTTCGGAAACATGCAAATGTTGCAGATGTAATAGTGAAGGGTCACGTGGACCGCCATGCACAATTTGGCCTTGCTCCATATTGACGTCTTAATTCAAACCTGAAATTTTTTACTAACAAATAATATCAAAAATAATCTACATATCTCAAATAATAATACAAAAAATATCACAAACACTTTTTTTTTTTAAACATAATGCTCGATGTATTATAAACTAACACAAACAACAATACCTACATCATTATTTCTATTTCTAAAAAATGTCACAATAATAATCACAAAAATATTACACTCACTTTATACGTTTAACATTATTTCTATTTCTAAGTCACTAATAATAAAAGCTAAAAATAAAACATTATCTACATATCTCAAATAATAAAATAAAATGTCACACTAAGTTTATTAAAGAAATTTATCTTTTTCTACTTACTCATAATACAAGACGAATAATAACAAAATTATCTATATATCTAAAATAAAAAATTAAATATATTCCAAAACATAAAAATTACTCACTAATTTAACAAAATCAAAAAACTTCAAATGCACCACTTCACGCTTCAAACAGAAGAGAAGAAGCTAAAATGCTCAAGTTGATAGCTACCTGAAATGAAAGTGTGCATTTTACACTTCACGCTTCATTATTTCTATTTCTAAAAAATGTCACAATAATAATCACAAAAATATTACACTCACTTTATACGTTTAACATTATTTCTATTTCTAAGTCACTAATAATAAAAGCTAAAAATAAAACATTATCTACATATCTCAAATAATAAAATAAAATGTCACACTAAGTTTATTAAAGAAATTTATCTTTTTCTACTTACTCATAATACAAGACGAATAATAACAAAATTATCTATATATCTAAAATAAAAAATTAAATATATTCCAAAACATAAAAATTACTCACTAATTTAACAAAATCAAAAAACTTCAAATGTACCACTTCACGCTTCAAACAGAAGAGAAGAAGCTAAAATGCTCAAGTTGATAGCTGCATGAAATGAAAATGTGCATTTGCAACGTTCATCGAAGTCTATTTGTAGCCAATTTATTTTATTTAATATTAAACAGTGCAGTCCAATAAGTGTTGCATTCACGGATATGCATAGGGAGTAAAACTTCAACAGTTTTATGAATAACCATACACTGAACCATAACAATAAAACTCCAATAAGTGTTGCATTCCCTCTGCACGCTGCAAGCAAATTTTCATGCAATTGTCACGCAACATTTCAATGAAAACTGGTGCAATGCCTTGTCAAATCTGTGCTTTAACGTGTTACAGTTAAGTTGCAGGAACAGCACGCGAAGTGCATGTTGACTTGGCGCCACCCATGGGAGACACACTTTCAAATGGCGCCACCTGAAGGGAGTTGCACCTTCAGTTGGCGCCTCCTCCCTGCACACCTCTGACACCGTTCAGCTATGGGGGGTAGGCACCGGAAGCGCACCTTGAATTGGCGCCTCCCGCTATGAAACAAAAAAAATTCGGGAGGCGCCAATTCAATTGGCGCCTCCCGTTGCAACGTGTCAAAAACAACCCCTGCAGGTAAATTATTTTTTTTCCACACTTATTTGGTAATAAGTTATTTTTTTTTGCCCCCTTTTGTCGTTTAGCCGATTAAATGAGATGAGAAAATTTAAAAAAGTACCCTTTATGTCTACGTGTCATTTAACCAAATTTAATCTATTACACTCAGTATAGTTGATTAAATGACCGTGTTTAATGATTATTGATGACAAATAATTAATTAAGTAAATGATATAATCGATTATATAGTTTAATGCAATTATGAAGGAAAGACACCTCTGGACAATTAGCTATAAATCAATTATAATATTCATCTGGAGTTGGGGTGAAAAGACTTCTTAAAATTCAGAATCGCACATTGTGTATGCGCCATTTGTCAAGAAAGAAATAAAGAATGGGTCCCATTTAATTTAAAATTAACTTAGGTCAATCAATTGTACCAAACAACAAGTACTTATTTTCTTTTGTCCCAAATTGAATCCGTCTTTGTTACCAAACTGAGCGTTAAACTCTATATTTCCTTGAGATAAACAAATAGTGTAACAAAGATTTAGAACAGGTTCTTCTTCATACATATCTATACATTTCTTGTAAATATACAACAAAAATTATTATGTTTCATGGAGATATAAAATCATGAGATATTCACACTTTAGATTATTAGTTTGTCTTTCATTTCACTTTTTATTGTTTTTTTTATTATTTTAGAACCCATGATATCTCTTTGTCAAAAGCAAAGAACTAATTCCTTGAGTTATTAAAATTTATTTATGAGATTGATCTTTCACAATAGATATTTTTTCATACACATAGATGTAAGAATCAAATCTCTAATCACATATCTAAGAAATAAAATTATCTATTAATTATGTCACACTATGTTAGTTATTTATTGCTTGTATTTTTCAACATTTTTGCATCTCCAAACATCACCAACAATGTAAAAGGACACCGGCCCAACAATCCAGACCAACAAGAAACAATAGTACTCCTAGCCCTTCTTAGCCATACTTCAGACCAAATAATTGGCATCATCTGTGGGAATTTGGCTAATTCAATTCCCATTAAACATGGTTAATACTAGAAGACTAGTAAATCAAGGTAAAGCCACCCTAAAAGGACATGTGTGTGATGTTAACCCAACCCATGATGTTAACAAATAACAATAACAACAATTGAATTGAGAGAGATTGGGCGAGGAGTACTTGGATTGCTGGCCCATTGTATGAATGAGTATTCAACATCAGATACTAAGTTCCATAGCCACGCCCAAGTTGTAAATATAGTCTCCTGCATAATTCTGTTTCTTTCAGACACAGCCTCCTTGAACACAAGCATTTCTGATTTCTCCCCCTCCATAAACACCACGTGATCGAGCACCAAAAAACACACCATCTATCCTTGTTGATTCTAGGAATATAACAAGACATATGCTGCCAAAAAATGAACGTCTGGAGCTTCTGGAAAGACTGTACACAAACCAGGCCACTGGTAACATTCATGCCACAGCTGTTGAACTTTTGAGAATGTAAACAAAATATGCGAGCCAGTTTCCTCCCTTAGATTACATAAGGGGCACAAGTAGTATCCTTCTAAGCTCAACTGTACATTAATTCCTTTTCTTTAAATTTTGTTTTGTAGGCAACCAATTTTTCAGTACCCGCCATGCAAAGATACCAACCTTTGTTTTGTAGTATCCTTCTAATATTCCACAAAGTATGAAATATCTCCTCAAATTGGCTCCCCACTTTCAAGCTATATAAAGCTCGGTATGCAGAATTCAGTGTAGCCTCCTGATGGATCTTCCAACCAAGTCCACCTATCAAAACCATGTTGTTGCATTTGCATGCTTGTTAGTTCAAATTCATATTATCTACCAATTAAGGTTGTTTCCCATTTGCATGCTTGTTAATTCAAGATTCATATTATCTACCAAGGAATTGATGAAATGTTATGCTAATGTTAATTATGGTAAGTTTTAGGAGAAGGTTATGAGGGATTTGATTAGGATTTGCAGCAAATCCAATTTTTGGTATTCGAATTTCGTGACTGTGCTGCTATATCCTAAAAAAATACTGCTATGGTTACTTCCAATTGCCGTGCTGCTTTCTATTGTTTGCGCAGCTTCTGCTACAAATTCAACTGACTTTAATTATATTAATTACTCGAGTAATAACGATACATAGACATCTATACACCTAATTGACATTATTCATATCTCTCTATTTCATTTTTCTTATCACATTTACTATTATATTTATACTTCTTTCTCTTTATCTCTACTTCTCTCTAGGTGTTTTGGTAGCATAACGGTGTTCAAGCATTTTCCTTAATTATTCTCCCATTCTGCGCATTGCTTCCAGCTGTCTTAGCAACTTGGCAAAGGCTGCATATGTACATAATGATGTACAGTTGACCTTGTGCATCGCTGTTGGACTTTGTTTGGGCCGAGGATGTAAAACAAAAAGGGCTATTGCGTACTAGTACTACTATTGTATGAGGGGTTTTCATAAATAACTTGCTTTGGGTTCAGTGATTCTTCTTCGTCGTAGAGAGAGATGAGATGTGAGATGAGCTAAGGGGGTTCACACAAATTTTTCTTTAATAGTACTAAATGCCTAAGAAAATTTCATAATATTTAAATAAGAAAATTTTAGTAAAACTCCATATTAAGTTAATAAAACTATTTAAGGAAGACACAAGATATAAAGGATCAAAATAGCAGTTTATTTCATTTAATTAATAGCGAACCAAACAAATTAGCAGCCTAGTTTATTATTTACCATGAATGAACTCGTTGGCTATTGAACTAACCATTTTTTCCCCCCACAGATATCCTCTTTCGGAGACAGTATTGTTCGAAGCATGATCGGTTACTAAATGTTGATGTTTCTGTAAAATGCAAACCTTGATTTGCCATCTTATGGAAGACTAGTCTATTCCGCTAGACCTAACCCCTGCTAGTGGTTATTGAACTTACATTATAATTGGCTTTAAACACCAAGAAAAAGAAGAGTATAGATATGATAGGAAATATAATGTGATAGAAAAATATTGATAGAGAAGTGTCTACCCGTTACTACTCAAATTATTTTTCATTCTTGCAGGTAACTTTCATTAACACATCATACATTTTCTAGCAGTGAGAGAACTAATAAGTGTTAATAAAGTGTTTAGAGAAGAGAGGTGTCTACCAATTATTACTCCAATAATGTACGGAATGGCAGTGTAGGGATGCTTTGTTCGTTCCTAAAGAAATTATGAGGATCAACCTTGGTTTTTATTTGAACCAACCTGTTGAAGTTATCCTTGAAATACTTCACACCATAAACTCTCCCTTTAGCGTAGCTGTTTTTCTCACTGTGGTTATTAATTCCCAAGTCAATGTCCCTATAATTGAAGAAAGCCCCTCTGGGGTTCTTGGAGACAAAACGAGTCACGTACTTGTGAAGCTTTCTTGTCAAGTTTATGAAGTGATCTGCTACATCTTTCCCTGGCTGATTCCAATTCGATAGGTATTGGATCTTCCATAGATTCCCAGCTCGATGAGGGAACGGAGTTGCTGTTGATGGAATCTCAGCCATTATTCCACCATAAGGATTGAAATTTAGTGATGTATCCACCAACTCAATCATCTTCTTCCAAACCCTCTTTGGAAATTGGTTTCTTTACATAATCTGATTTCCTTGTCAAATAGTTCACTGATTGTGGTTGTCTATTAAGCAAAACCTCAACCGGTGCCGTGACATTGATGTTTGTCCAAAACAGCACTGAACCAAGCCAGCTTGTTTCGATGCAGTCAGATTGCTCCAAACCCAATTGAGGGAACTTCTCATTCAAGAGAGAAACAAGGCTTTGGGAGTCACCAAGGAATAGAGCTACGAAGGTAGCTCTTATAGTCTTTGTTCCATTTTGTGTACCGTTCACAACGTTCAAGACAAGTCTAAGGAAAAGGTCGTTGTTGATAGTTGGTGCAACATGTTGCCAATTATAAACTATGTCTGTGGCATTTTGCTCCAGCGTTTTCCGAACCCTGAAAACAGTGACTCTTTCAGGAACTCGAACTAGCTTTATTCTGTAGGCAAGAACCACACCAAAGCTAGCTCCACCACCACCTGTGATGGCCCAAAAGAGATCTTCACCCATAGATTTTCTATCAAGGAATCTACCTTGAACATCAACCATTTGTGCATCAATAACATTATCCACTATGAGACCATATTTTCTCATCATGTTGCCATAGCCACCACCCCCTATGTGGCCTCCTACCCCAACAGTGAGACAAACCCCTGCTGGGAAAGCATGAATTTTACTCTTCTCAGCAATTCTGTAATAAACTTCACCAAGCGTTGCACCAGCTTGGACCCAAGCCATCTCAGTGTCTATGTCAACATCAATGGATCGAAGATTGAACATGTCAAGGATGAAGAATGGTTGTGAAGCCACATAAGACACCCCTTCATAGTCATGGCCACCACTTCGAATTTTCATCAACAAGTTGTGCTTTTTGGCACAAACAATGGTTGCTTGCACATGGGAAACATGAAATGGCGTGACTATGAGGAACGGCTTCCGGGTTGTGGAGGTGTTGAAACGAAGGTTTCTTATGTAGGCTTGCAAGACTGAAGAGAATGAGGTGTTGTGAGCTGAATTTGCAGCTGAAGCTGACCATGTAAGAGAAAGCAACACAACAATGGGAAATAATGAAAGTTGTATTCTATGAGGAGAAAGGACTCCCATTTTTGCTTATCTTAATGTTAATGATGGTGGCAGAATAACAAAGAAAAGAGGATTTTTAGTCACTCTATATTTGGCTTGATCTATATTGGATTTTATAAGGATCGAGGCAGAAATGTCAAAGATAAATGAGAAGGTGGCTTAGGTTAGCGTCGGAGGAACAAAATAGGTAACGTAACTCAGTCATTCTTTGACCTTGTAAATGCACTTTTTTATTTCAGAAAGGAAAATGTTAAAAGGTAGTAAGGTACATCTCAATTTTTTGGATGTATGATAGAGAAGAAGAAAAAAAGAAGAAAGAGAAACATATATGTAATAAATGATGTGTTAAAAAAAATAAAGAAAAATAAGAAAAAAAAGATAGAAGTTATAAGAGAATTAGTTTTCTACCCTTGCTATGCATAGTATTTATTTTAATTTTAATTTCATTTTTAATCATAGAAAATATTAAAAAGATTAATATGTAATAATATAAAAAAATTAAATAAGATAAAATATAAAATATAAATAGTGTATAAATTACATTATATTTTATTCTTTGAAATACTTTTTTATATACTTTTTTTTTAAACAACTTTGATTTTCTTGGTTACAATATTTTTTTTGGTGCATTACCCAAGAGTATTCTCCTTCGAACATGAGGACTAATTTTCCTCGGGGATTTGACAGGCACCGAATAGGTGGACATCCCCTTCCAGCTTGAGTTTTCTGCATTTCCAAGAGCCGGGATTCGAACCCCAGCCACTTGGTTAAGCAACGTGAGTCTCTCGCTACTCGCGCCAACCCAAGTTGGTTTCTTGGTTACAATATATATTTATGCAATGCATGAAATAATTAGAAAATATTTTATTTATGATGTTAGTGAAGGAATAATTTAAAACTATTTTGCAATATAAATAAATTTAATGAATCAATTACTCATGTAATTTAAAAAAGAATCCTATTTAAAATATTACATGCAGAGGATTTGTAAATTATAACTAAAAATTATTCGTTCAAAAATAAAATATGGATATATTTTATAAAAAGTTATATGCAGATATCAAAATAAATAATAATTTAATTTTATAATATCATAAAAATATTAAATATTATCAAAATATTTATCAAATAGGCTAATTTAAAATATTGCTAATTTTAATTTCTCAGACAAATTCTGTTTGATTAATTTAATTAATTTATATAAAATGATTTTCCCATAAATTTTAGATATTAAAATTTATAAATGATAACAAAATACAATTATTTAAATTTAAAATTATTCTTAAAATGCACATTTCTTAATAAATCATTATATCTAATTTATTGTTATCATATAATCTACTCAATTATAAAAGTTGTATTATATTATACTAGATTTTGACTCGTGCATTGCACGAGATAAACAAAATATTAAGAATTTTTATTTGGATTTTGTATTGTTCGTAATGTAATTTATTACATTTTTCTTTTCATACTTTTATAAAAAAAATATTCATCTTCATTTGTTATATTATTTTCATGCTTTCTATGTTCCTTAAATAAAATATTCAATACATTATTTAAATCACAAAAGAGAAAGCCATGAAAAATACATTTAAATTAAAAAATTTAAAATAAAAAATATAATTTTACCATAATAATTTCGATATTAATGTGATTTCAGGTAAATTGTTCATCTCCATGAATTAAGTGAAAATTTTATGCATGCTTTTATATAAAAAAAAAATTCATCCTTATGTGTTTCATTTTTTAAATAATTTTGATTTTAATATATTGGCATATACATATCAATGTATAAAAAACTAATTATTTTTTTGCTATAATAAAAAATTAAAATTTGTTTAGGTAGAAGAAAATCTTGAATAATTTATTTAAGCGAGAAGATAATAAATAAAAAATAAATAATTATTTGCTTAAAAATTAATTATAGAAACTAATTTTGCGTGAGGAAAATAATAGTGATTGTGTTTATTTAATTGGATTTTTTATGTAATTAAATAAATATTATATATGCAAAAGAAATTTTAATTTTGATTGGACAAAAATATTTAGTAAAAAAACTTATCTTCATAAATTTAGTGTAAATATTTCTACTTATTTTTATAGAAAATATTCATCCCCGTGGGTTATATTTTATATATTTTATCTAGTAAGTTAGGTTTAAATTTATTTAAGTCAGGAAAGAGACAACCATAAAAAACATTTAAATTAAAATTTTATAATAAAAAAATAAAATTTCATCATAATAATTTTGATATTCATGTGATTTCAGGAAAATTGTTTATTCTTGTGTATTAAGTAAAAAAAATTCTACTTGCATTTATAAAAAAAATATTCATCCCTATGTATTATAATTTATAATTAATTTTTATTTTAATATATTGACATTTACATATCAATGTATAAAATAAAATTAAAATTTGTCCAAATAGAAGACAATCATGAATAACTTATTTACATTATAAGATAATAAATGAAAAACGAATAATTATTTGCTTAAAAATTAATTTTAGACACCAATTTTGCAACTGATAAAAAAAAGGACTTTAATTTTACGTTGAGAAAATAATAGTGATCATGTTGATTTAATTTTATTTTTGTTATGTAACTAAATATATATTAATTATATAAAAGGAATTTTAATTTTGATTGAATAAAAATATTTAGTAAAAAGGTTTTTTTTCCCCATGAATTTAGTGTAAATTTCTTTACTTATTTTTATAAAAAAATATTCATCCCCGTGTGTTATGTGTTTTATATTTAATCTAGTATATATATTAAGTCTAATTTTTGCTTCATAGTTTCATGAAAAAAATTCATCCGCGTTTGTAAAATAAAACATTGATTAAATTTCTTAAGTCAGGAAAGAGACAGCCATACAAAATACATTTAAATTTAAATTATTATAATAAATAAAATATAATTTCATCATAATAATTTACTTATTAATGTGATTACAGATAAATTGTTCATCCCTGTGAATTAGGTGAAAATTTGCTACTTGCTTTTATCAAAAATAAATTCATCCCTACGTGTTATGTTTAATATATAATTTTTATTTTAATATATTGCCATATACATATTAATGTATAAAAGAAAATTAAAATTTGTATAGGTAGAATAAAATCATGAATAGCTTATTTGAATGAGAAGATAACAAATAAAAAATGAATAATTATATGCTTAAAAATTTATTTTAGACACTAATTTTGTGTGCACAAACTAATAGTGATTATGTTGAATTAATTTGATTTTTTATGTAATTAAATTTATATTAATTATATAAAAGAATTTTTAATTTTAATTGCACAAAAATCTTTAGTAAAAAAATTTATTCTCATGAATTCAGTGTAAATTTTCCTACTTATTTTTATAACAAATGTTCATCCTCATGTGTTGTATTGTATATATCTAATATGGTATGTTAAGTCTAAATTTTTCAATTTTTTATGAAAAATATTCATCCTTATTGTTATTTCTTTTCATACTTTCTATGTTTGTAAATTGAAAATTCAACAAATTATTTAAGTTAGGAAAAAGACTGCCATGATAACATTTAAATTAAAATTATTATAATAAAAAATAAAATTTCACCATAATAATTTATATATTAATGTCATTTCATGTAAATTGTTCATCCACGTGAATTTAATGAAAATTTTCTATTTGCTTTTATAAAAAAAAAAAATATTCATCAATACGTGTTATATTTTATATAATTTTTATTTTAATATATCGGCATATACATATCAATGTGTGAAAGAAAATTAAAATTTGTCTAGGTAGAAGAAAATCATGAATAATTTATTTAAATGAGAAGATAATAAATAAAAAACAAATAATTATTTTCTTAAAAGTTAATTTTAGACACTAAATTTGCATGTAGAAATTAATAGTAATTATGTTGATTTATTTGAATTTTGTTATGTACTTAAATATATATTAATTATATAAAAAATTAATTTTGATTCGACAAAAGTCTATAATAAAAAAGTTTCTCCCCGTGAATTAAGTTTAAATTTTCCTACATATTTTTATAAAAAAAATATTCATTTCCCATGTGTTATATTTTATGTATCTAATCTGGTAAGTTAAATCTTAATTTCTCTTCATACTTTCAAGAAACATATTTATGTCCATTTGTTCTTTTTTTCATACTTTCTATATTTGTAAAATAAAACGTTTAATAAATTATTTAAGTTAAGAAAAAGACAGCCTTAAAAAATACATTTAAATTAAAATTATTATAACAAAAAATACAATTTCACCATAATAATTTACATATTAATTAAGTGCAAATTTTCTACTTGCTTTTATAAAAAAAATCTATCTCTATGTGTCATATTTTAAATATATTTTTTATTTTAATATACTGGCATATTCATATCAATATATAAAAGAAAATTTAAATTTGTCCAAGTAGAAGAAAACTATTAATAATATATTTAAATGATAAGATAATAAATAATTATTTGCTCAAAAATTTATTTTAGACACTAATTTTATGTGGGAAGAATAATAGTGATTGTGTTGATTTAATTTGATGTTTTTTATGTAAATAAATATATATTAATTATATGAAAGAAATTTTAATTTTGATTGTACAAAAATCTTTAATAAAAAAGGTTATCCCTGTTAATTCAATGTAAAACTTTTTTACTTATTTTTGTAAAAAATATTCATCCTTATGCGTTATATTTTATATACTTCATTTGATTCATTATGTCTAAATGTCTCTTCATTCTTTGATGAAAGATATTCATCCTCATTTGTTATATTTTTCATACTTTCTATGTTCGTAAAATAAAACTTTCAATTAATTATTTAAGTTAGGAAAGGGACAACCATAAAAAAAATTAATTCTAAATTATTATAATTAAAAAATATAATTTTATCATAATAATTTAAATATTAATGGGATTTCTTGTTAATTGTTCATCCCCGTGAATTAAGTAAAAATTTCTTAATTATTTGTATAAAATAAAAATCATTCCTATGTGTTATATTTTATATATAATTTTTATTTTACTATATTGACATATACATATCAATGTACAAAAAAACTTAAAATTTGTTAAGTTATAAGAAAATTATGAATAATTTATTTAAGTGAAAAGATAATAATTAAAAAAATAATAATTATTTACTTAAAAATTAATTTTAGACTCTAATTTTGCATGGAGAAAGTAATAATGATTATGTTGGTTTAATTTGATTTTTGTTATTAGATATATATTAATTATGTAAAAGAAATTTTAATTTTATTGGTCAAAAATCTTTAGTAAAAAAATTTATCTCCGTAAATTTAGTGCAAATTTTTCTAGTTGTTTTTATAAAAAAATATTCATCTCTATGTGTCATATTTTATATATTTTATCTGGTTAGTTAAGTCTAAGTTTCTCTTTATACTTTCATGAAAAATATTCATCTATATTTATTATATTTTTTCATCCCCATGAATAATTCTTATTTCATATTATTTTTAAGTAAAATTTTAAATTTATGGGTGAATTTGTTAGTCTACAATATTTACTATGCATATAAATGAATAACATATTCTCAATGCATATATCATGTAGATAAAATACAAATAGTTTAGAAAATGAAAGGACTAATAACAAATATATAAGCATACAACCTTTTAAATGCACTAATTAAAACCTACCTACATTAATTAAAACCTACCTTTTAATGGACACCTCATTTTTTATGCATAATAATTCATTTAAAACCTTAACCTGAATTATAAACTTTTTTTTTTAAAAGAGAATTATAAACTATTTAAAACAATATATTCTAATGATGTCTTATACTGAATTTTAAGAAATACTAATATTTTGTTGAATCTCTTCTTATATATATATATATATATATATATATATATATATATAATTTTTATTTTAATATGCTTTAATTAATATGAGTTGGGTATTAAAAAGATAACACAATGCAAGATCGATTTTGTTTTAAAATTGACTTTTTAAATTAATTTGTACTTGACCTAAATCGATTTTTTAAGGATTAGATTGATATAAAAAATAAAATAAAATAATTATTAAAATATTTTGTTATACTTAATCCCAAATTTGTACTATTTTATGAGGTTTAAATATGTCATAGTTAACCTTCCAACTTCACTCTTTCTCAGTCCTAAAATATGCCTATTTAGTAAAAAGGTTAATTTTATGTGCCTTAATAATCCAATTAAAGCGTGCAGATGGCTTGCCATGTAAGTTGTAATGATTTATTCAAATTCTCTACATCTTTAAATTAATATTTTGTGTTTTGAAGGTAGATGTCACCTCCAAATTTCACAAATTAAATATATATATTTTTATGAAATGTATCATTAGAGATTTAATATATTTAATATAAAGCATAAAACATTTTATTTTAAAAAGATGTGTATGATTTAGAAAAAATTGATTTCAAACGTCATTTTAATTCATTGAATTTTATATATATATATATATATATATATATATATATATATATATTTGCTTTTATCAAATAAGATGTATAATTAGAGATTTAATATTGAATATAAAAATTTAAAAATATGTTTATGATTCTAAAAAAGGGATCGAAAATAATAATTTTATTTATTTGTTTATTCAAATTACAATTATTATAATTTACTATAAATCTTTAATTACATTTAATTAAAGATTTAATTAATACAATAAATATACAATTATGGGTGGGTGTGATTTAAAATATAAAGAACGTGTTTTAATTATTAATAGTATTTTTTTAATCAAATCTTGCATTAAATTAATTTTAATTATTAAGTAATTTTTTCATTTCTGTATATTTGTTTTATGATTTAGAATTTGTCTCCGCTTTAATTTATTAATAGTAATTTTCCCATTTCTGTCTCTTCGTTTTTTATTTTATTTTGGAATTTAATGCATTGAATTATAATAATTAAATTAGTGAATGCAATAAATTATTTGAAATTATTAGAAGACTTAACATGTTATCTTTAATAAAATATTTATATTAGTCTTTATATATTAAAAAAAAATATTCGACATTATCTTTGTAAAATTTAATCTTTAATTTCGTTAAAAGTAACATGTTAAGTTTTTTTAAATTTACTAATTATCCTTAATGTACTCTATTTAATATATATATATATATATATATATATATATATATATATATATATATATATAGAATTTGGGATTATCAGCATTATCTTATATTTAATATTTAATGAAATATGGGATTAAACTCATATTTTCAGTAATTTTTT
The DNA here is from genome assembly GCA_026413185.1 of Pueraria montana var. lobata. NCBI lineage: Eukaryota > Viridiplantae > Streptophyta > Magnoliopsida > Fabales > Fabaceae > Pueraria > Pueraria montana. The sequence continues at coordinate 18,566,316 of CM048656.1, forward strand.
GAATTTCAAACTTAACGAAGGACACAATATCTATCCAGTTACTATTTTATTAACTTTGAATTAGTTAATGCATTAATTCTATTTTAATAATTGTAATTAATTCAAATTATTAACATTAATATGTATTTTGTTGTAAAAAAAATAGTAATATGTATTTTATTGAAAATAGTACTCCTTTCGTCCCAAAATAAGTGTCGTCCTAGATTTTTTTACATAGACTAAGAAAAGCTATTAAATAGATGAAAGAGATAAGTAATTTAACAAAACTAACATTATTATTAATATTGCATTGAAAAATTAAAGTGACACTTATTAGGGGTATTAGTGAAAAAAGTAATTAATATTACATTGAAAAGCCAAATGCGACACTCATTTGGGACAATTTTTTTTTCCAAATACGATACTCATTTTGGGACGGAGGAAGTAATAAGTAGTTAATTATCTACTTTTAAATACTCATCTATGAAATTTGTTTCTGCGTTAACTTTTGAGTAATTGATAGTAGTTACTTTTTCATTTCTATCCAATAATTTTTTGAATTTCAAAATTTTACAATTATTATTAATTACCAAATAAGGGTTTTAATTAGGGTTTATGGTTACTATATCTTGAAATCTAATTAAGAAAAACGAAGAAATTTGAAAAGTCATTGAGTACAGAAAAGGTAAATTAAATAAAATATAATTTCATTTAAATTTAAAATATTTTGCTGAAAATAATATAATCCAATAATTAACACACAAAAAAAGAAAATTAAATAAAACTTCATAATATAAAAATTAATTTTACATTTGCATATACTTAATCCTTTTCTTCTTCCACATCCTCTGTCTCATCATCTACATATTATGGAGAATCATTATTTTTGGTTCATCCTCATGGTCATTATCAAATATATGTAGAATTTTTCCATTTGCAATCTTTCAATTATAAAGATGGGTTCTTTACTATTGTTAGAAATTTCTCCTTACAGAACATTGCAAATAGTATATGCCAAATTATGCTTCAATTTGTTGCCTCATAAGTCCAAAAAATGATTCCTGGTAAATATAACGTTCTAAGAAAAAAAAAGTGTTAGTACAATTTAAAGAAAACCTCCATTATTATTGGAAAAAAAAATGAACTACCTGCTCTAGGTTCAACATTAAAGCAAATTATCTGAACCATTTGTTGAAAACTCCATTCTTATAAGGAATCATCCCAAAACAGAAATTTGTTTTGTTAAACCTTATCAGGGTCACTCACGTTTAAATAGAAGGAAACCCCCCCCCCAAAAAAGCGTTAGTACCATTTAAAGGAAACCTCCATTAGTACTGAAAAAAAATGAAATACCTGCTTTAGGTTAACATTGAAGCAAATGATCTGAACCATTTGTTGAAAACTCCATTCTCATAAGGAACCATCCCAAAAAAGAAAAAAAATTATTAAACCTTATCAGGACCACTCACGTTTAAATAGAGGAGAAAACCCAAAACATTTTTAAATCTTGCAACAAATAAAATTTTGATTTGAAATTATTGTTTGCTAAAATTGCTTCATTTAATGTAATTGACAAATTGAAAATCCTAATTAATTGACAAATAGATATGTATTTTTTATACAAAAACAATCTTATTTTGGGCGGGAAAATATTTTCTTTTTGAGAGTGACATAACATAAAAATACAAAAATGTCCCTCTTTTAGGCGGGAAAATATTTCCTTTTTAGGTTGAAAAATTATTACTTATATATATATATATATATATATATATATATATATATATATATATATATATATATATATATATATATATAAAGATATTTAATTGTTTCTAATTGTGACTTTGTATAAATTTTACTTTCAATATAACGAATTCAAGCATTGTTACTTTAAGAATGACTTTACGACTGATGAAAAAAGAATGACTTTACTTGAATGTCATTCTTAACTCAAAGGATTATTTTCTTAATTATGTCAAAAAAATATTTTCTTAATTATTCTTATAGAAATACCTAATCAAATAAAAAAAATTCTTAAATAATTTTTCTCTTTATACGCAAAAATAATTTTATTTTCATCAAAAAATTAACTCTTACAATTATACATTGCATGAAAAAGTTAGAAAACATTTTATTCACGATATTATTTAAGAAATATTAAACGATATTTTTAATATATGAAGTTACGAAAGATAATTAAATGAATACTTGCTAATTAACGGGGCGGAGGTGGGTAGTAAGATACTTGTACCATGGGTACTACACTTTGAAATTATTTAAATATTCTTAATTATATATAAAGAAAATTGTTCTAATTTAGTTTAGTATAAATATATATTTCAAAATTATTTTTTTAGCATAAATATATGTTTAAAAAATCTTTATGTTTTTAGTTTTTGTTTAAAATTTCATATTTTAACAAATATCCACAAAAATTCATGGATACCCTTGATTATATATAAATTTTGTTGATACCCACTTAATGATACTCGTATAAGTACGAGCGAGTATAAAGAGATTACTACCTATATCCATCCTATCCCATGGTCATCCGTAGATGAAACCAAGAAAGTAGTTTGGAGCTACGATAAAAATAAAAGTCCCAATCTGGATGGCATTATTTTCAACATTTTCAAATGTAGTAAGGATTTCATTAAATTTGAGGTATGCCCATTTGTTAGGGAATTATTATTATTATTATTATTATTATTACAAAGCCGCCTAAGGTTGTATTTTCCACTTTTTTAACTTTAACTACCGACCTATCTCTCGACAATTTGACATCCTTGGTAGGTAATAGGCAATGTTTAGGAAGTGTGTGTGTTAAAAGCACTAGTCTAAATGGCTTTAATTTTAACTTTGGCTAAAATATGTTTTGGATTATTAATAAATTAGTAAATTTTATTTTGATCTCTACTTTTTTTTTTTTTTTGCTTTGAGTCCTTAATAAAATAAAAAATTTGTCTTTGCTCCTTGTTATTTTATCTTAGTCCTTTTAATATATCTATCTTTTCATTTGAGTCCTTATAATAATATTTTGTTCATTTTGTATTAGTCTATTTGAAAAATATTTGATAGGGATTAATAACAAATGAGATCTAAATATTTTAGGGACTCAAACAAAAAAATAGATATATTAGAAGGACTAAAATAAAATAATAAGGACCAAAAATAAATTTTTTATTTTATTAAGGACTCAATGCAAAATAAAACATATTAGGAACTCAAAAAAAAATTCGCTAATTTATCATGTATCAAAAACATATTTAAGCCTTGAACTTTTTCAAAACTAGTTGGGATCTTATTAAATTTGAGGTATGCAATTTAGTTGAGAAATCATTTCATAATGAAAAATCCTACCTAAGGGCACTTCTTCCTCTTTTCTGACTTTGATGCCTAACAAAGACCATCCACAATCTCTCTAACTATAGACCCGACTCTGTTATTAAAAGTATTTATAAAATAAAGTAAATTACATAGACAGATTGAGATTTCCACTTATTACACATGATATTTCTCCACTCCGTGACCCTAAAAAAACCCTAATTTATTGCCTCATATAACACTGGGCACCCTTCCTCTCCACTCGCATTCCCTGTGTTTTCTATGAATTGTGCCTGATATTCCTCTGTTAATTTTTTTGTTGTTGTTGTAGTCCTTATATTCAAGTAATAGCCTGATGATGTGATAACGATATTGACAGTCCAGTGACTTGTCACGTCATAGAAAGTTTGATTTTTTATTGGTTGATAGTGTAAATTTTGTTGCACACTTGTATTATTTTCACACTATTTGAATAAGAACTTTTTAGCAAAACTCTATATCAAGTTCATAAAACTATTTAAAGAAGAGACAAGAAGCAAAGAATCAAAATAGCAGTTTATTTCATCATTTAATAGAAACTAACTAGCAGCCGAGCTTATTGTTTTGCATGCATGACTCTCGTTGGCTATTGAACTTACATCTAAATGTCTTTAAGCACCAAGTTATTATCATCCACAAAGTAAACAATACAAACTACAGAAATTAATCTTTGATTCACACCTTTATTCTAACTCTTACGATATGGAAACGTAGGGATGCTTTGTTCGTTCCTAAAGAAATTATGAGGATCAACCTTGGTCTTTATTTGAACCAACCTGTCGAAGTTATCCTTGAAATACTCCACTCCATAAACTCTCCCTTCAGCGTAGCTGTTCTTACCATTGTGGTTAATCCCCAAGTCAATGTCCCTATAATTCAAGAAAGCCCCTCTGGGGTTCTTGGAAACAAAACGAGTCATGTACTTGTGAAGTTTTCTTGTCAAGTTTATGTAGTGATCTGCTACCTCTTTCCCTGGCTGATTCCAATTCGCTAGGTATAGGATCTTCCATAGATTCCCAGCTCGATGAGGGAAAGGAGATGCTGTTGATGGAATCTCAGCCATTCTTCCACCATAAGGATTGAATTGAAATTGTATATCCTCCAATTCAATCATCTTCTTCCAAATCCCTTCGAAACCTTGTTTGGAAATTGGTTTCTTTACATAGTCAGATTTCCTTTCAAAGTAGTTGAGTATTCGTGGTTTTCTATCAAGCAAAACCTCAACAGGTTCTGTATAGTTGATGTTTGTCCAAAACAGCACCGAACGAAGCCAACTTGTTTCGATGCAGTCAGATTGCATCAAACCCAATTGAGGGAGCTTCTCATTTAAGAGAGCAACAAGGCTTTTGGAGTCACCAAGGAATAGAGCTAAGAACCTAGCTCTTACAGTCTTTTTTCCATTTCGTGTACTGTTCACAACGTCCAACATAACCCTAATGAAAAGGTCGTTGTCGATAGTTGGTGCAACATGTTGCCAATTATAAACTATGTCTGTGGCGTTTTGCTCTAAGGTTCTCCCAACTTGGAAAACAGTGACTGTTTCAGGAACTCGAACTAGCTTTAATTTGTAGGCAAGGACCACACCAAAGCTAGCTCCACCACCACCTGTAATGGCCCAAAAGAGATCCTCACCCATAGATTCTCTATCAAGCAATCTACCTTGCACATCAACCATTTGGGCATCAATAACATTATCCACTGTGAGACCATATTTTCTCATGAGATTGCCATAGCCACCACCACCTATGTGGCCTCCTACGCCAACAGTGGGACAAATCCCTGCTGGGAAAGCATGAATTTTACTCTTCTCAGCAATTCTATAATAAACTTCTCCAAGCATTGCACCAGCTTGGACCCAAGCGGTCTCAGTGTCTATGTCAACCTCAACGGATTGGAGATTGAACATGTCAAGGATGAAGAATGGGACCTCAGCCACATAAGACAACCCTTCGTAGTCATGGCCACCACTACGGATTTTCATCAGCAATTTGTGCTTTTTGGCACAAACAATGGCTGCTTGCACATGGGAAACATGAAATGGGGTCACTATGAGGAATGGCTTTCGGGTTGTGGAGGTATTGAAACGAAGGTTTCTGATGTAGGTTTCCAAGACTGAAGAGAATGAGGTGTTGTTTGGTGTGAAAATTGCTGAAGCTATGGGGTGAGAGGGCTCTGAATTTTTTACAAGGCATTGAACAAAAGTGTTGTGAGCTGAATTTGCAGCTGAAGCTGACCATGCAAGAGAAAGCAACACAACAATGGGAAATAACGAAAGTTGTATTCCATGAGGAGAAAGGACTCCCATTTTTGCTTATGTTAATGTTAATGATGGTGCTAGAATAACAAAGAAAAGAGGATTTTTAGTTGCTCTATTTGGCTTGATCTATATTGGATTTTATAAGTATCGAGAGGCAGAAATGTCAAAGATAAATGAGAAGGTGGCTTAGGTTACCGTCTGGAGAAACAAAAGAGGTAACTAACTCGGTCATTCTTTGACCTTCCAAATGCACATTTTTATTTTTGAAAGGGAAAAGTTAAGGGTACATCTCATTTTATTTTATTTTAATTTGGATGTAAGACTGAAAAGGAAGGTACAGGAAGAGAAAAAAAAATAAAAGAAGAGGCAGAAATTAATAAATTTGATAAATGGTGTGATGAAAAATAAAAATATAAATATAAAGAAAAATGAGATAAAAATAATATAAGTTTGATGTATGAATATAAAAATTCTCTCAATTCTTTGTATTAACCAATGTCATCCTCAATAGCATTGCAATTTTTGGTGGAGAATCCAAGCAGAATAAGTTGACTCAATGCTATGTAATTTCACTTTTAGGGGACGTTTGGTATAAAGAAAGTTTTTTCATGTCAATCATCATTTTTGGGAATGACTAAATTTGTTTGGTTGGTCATAAACATTAATTCTCATATAAGTTTTATGGAAATAAAAGAGTAACATAATATTTTTACCACAACCTTTAATTACTTATCACATTAAATGGTTTAATAAGAATAACGTAATATTTTTATCACGGTAAAACTTATTTTTTAATTTGAGAAAGTTAGATTCTCACATCTTCCCATGGAAAACGTAGTCAAAAAAATTCCCGAAAAACATTGTTTCATGGGAATGTTACTTTTTAAAAAAGAAACAAAACCAAAACATGAAAAACAAACATCCTCAACTTAAGATCTACAGGAAACTAAAAATTTCCCTTATACCAAACATCCCCTTACATTAATTATTTCAGTTATTTGTACACTATTATTATAAATACATAAGTTCAAAAAATATTTTTGATCAAGTAAAAATATTTGCACGTGTAATAAAATGTTTGTTATATTAAAGAAATAAATATAATTAATAAATATAAAATTTATAATGCGCATGCATTATATAAAAATATGTTAAACATAAAGATCATAATTATAATTAAAAAACTAACTAAAACTTTTGAAATAATAGTGTCCCTAAATCAAGACTATAGATATGTTTGAAAGAGTTTATTTATAACTTATTTTGACTTATATTATGACATAATTGTTCACTTGCTATAACCACAAAAATTTTATTGATAGTCAAGCCGTTAGTAATTAATATATATTCCTAAAAATAAAATAATCAATTAAGGTCAATGGCTTAGCCGCCAGAAATTAAGGTCCTATTGGGCTTAGCCGCCAGAAATTAAGGTCCTATATAATGAACATTCACCATCATTTACACCACTTTACCATTTTTATCTTCTAGAAATTTCTTGACAAAGCAATATCATTTATTTCAAACTCAAGTCTATATACTAACATGTTAGTTCAAATAAAATTGGGTTCAAATCTTTTAAATATGGTTTTAGGTTAAGGTCTTGTGGATGAAAAAATAAATACAGTTAGGAGAGAAAACTTCACTAAAAGATGACTAGCCAGGTCATATACTTTGTACCAGTTACATGGTGACTGTAACAACCCTTAGATCCGGCGTCTTAGCAGCTCCACTCCACGATACTTCACACGGTGACACTTCACTCAACTCCTTGTTGGTCAGAACCTTTCACCGGTCAGAACCCTACATGGGTAGCCCTTTCTGAGACGTCCGGCCGCTTTCAGGATCATTGACTGTCCCCACAAACCAACACAAGACTTCTCAGCGTGCTTTGTCCTCACTCGCACACTTCCTGGGAAACTTCCCAGGAGGTCACCAATTCCATCATTGCTCCAAGTCAAACATGCTTAACTATGGAGTTCTTAAGTGATGAGCTACCGAAAAGTAGATGCATCTTGTTGGTATAGGTAGTACCAATTATTTCCTTTATAGCATCCTCAACTGTATAGTCCCACACCTATACAGCCTCCGGATCCCTCTCATTCCGGTGTGATTCGCCTGGGTGTTACATGCCCACCAGCTTCTGCCTGGTTCGTCCTCGAACAACACCGTACTGGGAGAGAGGTCTGCTCTAATACCATTTGTAACAACCCTTAGATCCGGCGTCTTAGCGGCTCCACTCCATGATACTTCACCCGGTGACACTTCACTCAACTCCTCGTTGGTCAGAACCCTTCACCGGTCAGAACCCTACGTGGGTAGCCCTTTCTGAGACGTTCGGCCGCTTTCAGGATCATTGACTGTCCCCACAAACCAACACGAGACTTCTCAGCGTGCTTTGTCCTCACTCGCACACTTCCTGGGAAACTTCCCAGGAGGTCACTCATCCCATAATTGCTCCAAGCCAAGCACGCTTAACTGTGGAGTTCTTAAGTGATGAGTGTGACATTGTAGTTTCCTAATTGTATGATTAAGTGTTTGACTAATAATGCAAGAGAAAAATTTAAATTTAAATTATGTTGAAATAATATAATAATTTACTTAAGTTCTATGTTGTGTTATGTGTTGTGGTATTACTCTTGGTTTTTTTTTAAAGAGGTGTTGGACTTAGAGGGTGTGTTGAAAGATTTTCAGAATTTTTACGTGAGTTCCGTAAGTTGTAGAAGAAAATAATAAGAAAAGGGAGAGTGTATTTAGAGGAAGGGTGGAGACAAATAGCAAAATTCTATGCAAATCTTCTTAATAAACGTGCAAAGCTTCCTGTTTCTTCCATTCTCCTTCATTCTTATCTTTCTTTTTCTATAAGTTTCCTTACCGTGAGTGAGAGAGCTATTGTCTACCTTAACTTGAAGATTTATTTCTTCTTTCCTAGAGATTTCTTAGCTGATTTTAAGTTGGTAAGTCCAGTTCCTTCTTATTCTTGACTTCTAAGTAACTTCTTCATATCTTCCCAAGAACATGAGAAATAGGTCTTGGTTAGATTTTAAGAGATGAGAGAAATCTTGATTTTTGAGTTTACTTTGATGTTGTTTTATGTGTCTCCTAATTGATTCTGTAACAAAACTTGAGGACAGATCACTCGAGAACCTCAAAGTTATCCTCTCTAGCTTTTCTTCTTCTTCACGGTTTGAGTCAAGAGCTGTAGGTAAGGGAAGCTTCATAACTGTTTGAAATAATCTGGTGGTGATATGTTTGGAATTCTATTTCTATTTGTATGCTTTAAAGATCTGTTATGATGATGTGATGATTTTTGCTCTCTTGATGTTTTGATGATTTGAGCTGAGTTTGTTGTGATATCATGTTATTGTGCTTTGGAATGATATTGTAAGTGATGGAAATGGTCTCAAAATCTTTGAAACATGTGTTCGTAATGGGTTTTGAAAGGTTCTGGGCTCTGCAGAAAACCACTCATCCAAAGAAAAACCATCATCCATCTACCTATACTACAACTAAAAACAACGTCCAGTGAATACTAGAGAGTAGTAAAACCAGTGTCCAATGACCCAGTGTCTAGCGACCAGCGTTCAATGATTCAGTGTCTAATGACCCGCATCCAGTGGTGCCTTGTGTTTAGTAAAGTCTGACGTCCAGTAATGGTGGTTGTGAAATTATGAGGGTGTGTTTAACAGAGAATCAGAACCTAGTCTTGTTACGAACGAGGATCTTGGATATGCCACTATTTTGGTTCTAGAACTATGTTAGGAAATTCACATTTTTGGTTAACATTGATGTTGAGTTGTGAGTAAGAACTCAAGTGTTGAGAATGCCTTACTTGTGCTTATTGAACTGCTGGATGGGTTCATAAGCTTGATTTGAGAAAAATGGTGAATTTATAACATTGAGGGAACGTGTGGCAATCAGAGTTATTGAGTTGTGTATGATATTGCATAAGGGTAGGCACGTAAGTTGAGGGTGCTAGGTGGGCTCTCAACCTAGTGCTGGAGGATTTCGTGGTGGCCAATGGTGGGCATATAGAATAGACAAGTGATTCCTAAAGATGGAAGGTTTTGCAAACCTGACAGAGGTAAGCCAATACCAACACTTGTCTATATTCGATTAAATTCACACTTCCTCCACATGGTGGCTCAAGGGACTCCCTGAATGGTCTAAGTTGAGACTAATGGTAGGGGATATGGCCTATGGGGACCGCCCGAAAGTTGTTGAAATCTCCATGGAGTCGAGTCAGCATAATGTTGCATGATGATATTGATGTATAGAATGATACCAGAAGTGAACTGAATATTTATTGTGAATGATGTTGATTGAAATTATGTATATTCTATCATTCTTTTTATAAGTAAGCTTACCCTTGCAAATTGTGTTTGTATTGTTTTACTGCAATGATCGTGAGGTTAACACGGGAGCAAGTAGCAGTGATGGTGCTGGCTCTCATGCTAGTCACGATTGAAGATTGGACGATCCTCCTGCCATGTTGATTGGATGATCCTAAGATTGGACGATCCTCCTGTTTTGCTAATTTTGTTCTAGTATATATGTACATATTAGGGGGACCAGCTTAGGATTTTGTATAAATATTAAGATTAGTGTGTGAACGTTCTCTACAAGGGGATCTTTCTTCTGATGTTATATGTATCCTCATATTTTAAGGTGTAAATCGGTATATTATATTTGGACGATGTGGTGATGAACGTTTTATGTAAGTACATATGTATGTATTTTAAATGTGAAAAATTTATACGTTCTTTCACATGATAATAATTAAATAGAGAGTTTAGTATAACATATCTGTAACGAAGTTTTTGGGTCGTTACAATGAGCTACCAAAAAGTAGATGCATCTTGTTGGTATAGGTAGTACCAATTATTTCCTTTAAGTCATCCTTAACTGTACAGTCCCGCACCTATACAGCCTCTGGATCCCTCTCATTCCGGTGAGATTCGCCTGGGTGTTACAGTGACAAAAAAGAAAAGAAAGAAAGAAAAACTCAAGTCTATAGTACAACTTTGATGTCTAAATTTGCAAAGTATGTGTTTTATATAATTTTTTTATTGTTTTATGTGCAACACTTATTTGTACTATAGACTTGAGTTTTTCTTATAGTAAATAAAACAATAAAAGTATGTGTAAAGTATGATGGAAAACAAAGTATATTGATACATCTATAGTAACACTTACTTATACTTTTTAGAGACATTGATAAATGTAATAAATGGTGTGATGGAAAATAAAGAAAACTTAGATATAAATGATAAGAGAAATTTGATGTATAAAAACTCTTACTGAAATATCCCTTACGAGATCAAAGATGTCACAATTTATGCATATAATTATAATTGAAGTTGGGTTTAAATACATTTTTAGTTCTTGCAATTTAGTATTTTTTTGCTTTTCGTCCTTGCAAAATTATTTTTTTGGTTTTAGTCCTTGCAAATTATGTTTGTTTTATTTTTCGTCCTTATAGCAGTTTAGATAGCGTTTTTTTCACTGTTCAAAGCGCTATATAAACCACTTTAAGGACGAAAAACAAAACAAACATAATTTACAAGGACTAAAACCAAAAAAATAATTTTGCAAGGACAAAAGGCAAAAAAAGGCTAAATTGCAAGGACTAAAAATGTATTTAAGTCTTGAAGTTGCTATCTTTCATGCACTTGGCTTTTGGAGTGTTGGAGATTCCATATTGACTAATGATATGATTAAAATAATATATATAAGTGAGGGAAATTATCATCTCATAAGCTAGTCTTTAGAGTTAAGTTAGATCTAAATTCAAATTTTATGATAATTTCAAAGCTTATTCTATAGTGGTTATTGTTAGTCCTATTGAGTCACATGTTATTGGACCACCAATAGATATTTATAAAATTCATCTCCAAGATAGCTAGTCCTCAACATTAGGGAAGTATGTTGGAAATTTTCATCTTATGAGTTTTGGCATTGCCATCAACTTTGCCGATAACTAATTTTCGTCAGGGAACATGACTGGCCACCTTTAGTGGGGTTCTCCTCTCCTAACTACATTTTTTTCATCCACAAGGCTCAAACCTGAAACCTTACTTAAGGGGATCGAGTCCAGCACCACTCGGACCAACGACTTATTGGTTATATAAATACCTTGATTATAAATACATATATAATTTCAAAAAGTATTTTTTGACAAGTAAAAATATTTGCAAGCGTAATAAAAAAAATGTGTTATATTAAAGAAATAAATATAATTAATAAATAGAAAATTTATAATGTGCATATATTATATAAAAATATGTTAAACATAAAAAAAAAATCATAATTATAATTTAAAAAAAAAAACTACCTAAAACTTTTGAAATGACGGTGTCCCTGAATCAAGACTATAGATATGTTTGCAAGATATTTTTTATTAATATATTCCTGCTTTTGTTTCTTTTTGCTTTTTAATATATTCGGCTATATCCCCATGCTTTTGTTTCTTTTTGCTTTTTAATATATTCCTGGTATGCTACATGTAGCACATGTGCATGCCAGTTTTCGCTTAAAAAAAAGCTTTTTTTTTTTTACAGAAAAAAAAAGCTTATTTATAACTTATTTGGACTTATATTAAGACATAATTGATCACTTACAAAAGTATATAGGAGACCTTATAAAAATAACTTATAATACGTTCATAAGTTTTTTTCATCTCATTTCATCTCTTTTTTCTAGGATAGCTTATATGAAATCAATTTACAACTTATATGAAAATAGTTTAATCATATTTTCTCTAAGATTATAAAAATAACTTACATATAAATGCTTACGTAACAAGTATCTATTCAATATGTTCTTAATTAAATTGTTTATTCAAATAAACCTTATACCTCATCAACATTTAAGTGCTGCATATAGAAAAACAAATATTATAAACATAATATATAAATAAAACACAATATAAAAAGTTATATAAATCGCACACCTTACAAATTTAGGCATCAAAGTTGTATTACGTACATAAGTGAGTTTGAAAGAAATGATATGAGTTTTAAGAGTTTAGAAATTTCTAGAAGATAAAAATGGTAAAGTGATGGGTATAGATGACGGTGAATGTACAATATACAGGACATTTCTAACGGCTATGCCATTGCTAACAATTGCTTTTTTTAGGTTAAATTCATATGTAATTCTTTATAGCATTTGGTAATTTTTAATTAGGTTCTTGAACTATTCTTTTTTCAATTGAACTCTTGAACATGTACTTATTTTTTAATTAGATCCCTGTCATTTTGAAAAAAATAAAAAAAGTTACCTAATACTTTTGAAATAAAGGTGTCCCTCAATTAAGAATATAGATCTATTTGAAAGAACTTTTTTGTAGCTTATTTGAACTTATAGTATGATATAAACATTTGTGTAACCATATGAGAGTTTATATGAGAATGATTTATGATATGTTCATAAGTTGTTTTCTACTTATTTCAATAGGTTCTCTAAGATAGGTTATAAAAATAGTTTACAAGTTATATCAAAATAATTTAATCATATTTTCTCTTTGATTATAAAAATAACTTATATATAAGTTCTTACATAATAAGTATTAATAAGTCCTTAATTAAGTTTGGATTATATGGGCATCTGCAGTTTGGGTTATATGGATGTGCAGAAATGAGTGTATTTTTAAGGGCAAGATCATGGACCAGAATGATATGTTGCAGATTATCTTGTTCCTGTCTTGGTCCTGGCTAATGGCAAAGGATAAGTCATTTCACTATTCTTACGTTCAGTGGCTAGTATAGTAGCACCAGGGGCATGCATTTTTAATGCAATTGCGGAATGTCGCAACTTGTGAAGAGAGCTGGGTGTGATTGTAGTAAGTGTTGGAATGTAGGCGCACAAATTCAAATGGCTTGGTGTGGGCATGCAGGGTAATGAAAACCCTGTTGGCTTTATTGGTGCAAAGAAACTTAATGCAAGTAAAGGTTACAATTAGCGCTGTTGATGTTCTCAGCATTCTAATGTCTGGCAATGTTTTTTGGTGCGAATATACCTCAACAAAGTTTATATGTGGCATGACATGTGTCGATGAGTTATTTACCATTAAGAGGGTATCATAAATGTAGGTGCAGGCCAATTTATTTGTGTACTGTGCTGTAATGAATGATTAGCCAATCTTAATTTCTTTATTGCTGATAAAAAAAAAGGTCCTTAATTAAGTATTTTACACAAACAAACGTGTACATCCTATTAGTGTTTAAGTTTTGCATATAAAAATAAAACAATATACTACCGTACATACTTTGCATTTGATCCTTAATACGAATATAAATATAATTTTGGTCCCTGAAAAATTTAAGATCCACCGTGAAGAACCTTAGATCCACCGTAGGGCATTGAGATTATCCTAAGCTAATTATCTTGTTCGTAGGGCATTGAGATTAAGATCCACCGTGAAGAACCTTTTCAGGTTCCATCATTAATCATTATATTGTACCCCAGACTGGTTTCGTTACTCTTTACAGTTACCTTGGGCATCACTTGGGCGTTGTTTGGGCCAAGGTATGGAAAACAAAATAGGGCCATCGCATACTAGTACTATTAAAAGAGGGACTTTCATATTTAATTTGCTTTGGTACATTAGATTAGCTAAGGGGGCCACACATTCTCGTTAAAAAAATGAAAATGATTATTAAGCTCAATTTGTACAACAAGATGCCTAAGACCAAAGATTCTGGCAATTAAATTAATTATTAAAAAAATAACGTGTTTTGATAATTTTTTTATTTGAAAGCACGAAAGTTTTGCCGGCGGGGTATTAAGTTACCTACCTATATAATACATATACATGGTAACTTCGAAAAACAAAGGCATACGTATGTAAAAATGTAAACAGTAAAGTAACCAGATCATGACATAAACAATATTTGAATAAACAGTGTGTGTATTATGCAATGACGTGTAAAAAATGTTATCTAATCCCAAACTTATCATAGAAGATAAATTTGTTAACTGATATAATAATTAAAAATTATACTAATAATAATTTTTTATTAATTATGATAATATAAAAAATTTTACACTCAGTACATAAAATTTAGAAAAAAAAAATAGTTATATACTAATATTGTAAAATAATTTTGCATTATCATTCAATCATAAACTATTGTATAAGGTAAATTTGTTGATTTTTATAATACTTATATTGAAGGTCATACTAACTATAATTTCAAATTAATTAACAATATAAAATCCTTAAACTCTAAAAATTAAACTCATTATTTTCATAATATTTGAATAAGAACTATTTAGCAAAACTGTATACCAAGTTCATAAAGCTATTTAAAGAAGACACAAAATGTAAAGGATCGAAATAGCAGTTTATTTCATCATTTAATAGCAAACCAAACAAATTAGCAGCCGAGCTTACTGTTTTGCATGCACATGAGGCTCGTTGGCTACTTAACTTACATCTAACTGGCTTTAAACACCAAGTTATTTATTTCCACAATCCAATTTATTACAAACAAAGTAACCAACAAACTACAGAAAATAATAATCTTTGAGTCACTATTATTCTACCTCTTCCTATTTGGAAGTGTAGGGATGCTTTGTTCATTCCTAAAGAAATTATGAGGATCAACCTTGGTCTTTATTTGAACCAACCTGTCGAAGTTATCCTTGAAATACTCCACTCCATAAACTCTCCCTTCAGCGTAGCTGTTCTTACCATTGTGGTTAATCCCCAAGTCAAGGTCCTTATAATTGAAGAAAGCCTCTCTTGGGTTATTGGAGACAAAAGGAGTCATGAACTTGTGAAGTTTTCTTGTCAAGTTTATGTAGTGATCTGCTACCTCTTTCCCTGGCTGATTCCAATTCGCTTGGTATTGGATCTTCCATAGGTTCCCAGCTCTATGAGGGAAAGGAG
Organism: Pueraria montana var. lobata; assembly: GCA_026413185.1. NCBI lineage: Eukaryota > Viridiplantae > Streptophyta > Magnoliopsida > Fabales > Fabaceae > Pueraria > Pueraria montana. Next base: position 18,581,810 of record CM048656.1, read on the forward strand.
ATGCTGTAGATGGAATCTCAGCCATTCTTCCACCATAAGGATTGAATTGAAATAGTGTGTCCTCCAACTCAATCATCTTCTTCCAAATCCCTTCAAAACCCTCTTTGGAAATTGGTTTCTTTACATAGTCAGATTTCCTTTTCAAGTAGGTGAGTGATCGTGGTTGTCTCTCAAGCAAAACCTCAACAGGTTCTGTAATGTTTAGGTTGTCCCAAAACAGCACCGAACGGAGCCAACTTGTTTCGATGCAGTCAGATTGCTTCAAACCCAATTGAGGGAACTTCTCATCCAAGAGAGAAACAAGGCTTTTGGAGTCACCAAGGTATAGAGCTATGAACCTAGCTCTTACAGTCTTTGTTACATTTTGTGTACCGTTCACAACGTCCAAGATAACTCTAATGAAAAGGTCGTTGTCGATAGTTGGTGCAACATGTTGCCAATTGTAAACTATGTCTGTGGCGTTTTGCTCTAAGGTTCTCCCAACTTGGAAAACAGTGACTGTTTCAGGAACTCGAACTAGCTTTATTTTGTAGGCAATGACCACACCAAAGCTAGCTCCACCACCACCTGTGATGGCCCAAAAGAGATCTTCACCCATTGATTTTCTATCAAGGAATCTACCTTGAACATCAACCATTTGTGCATCAATAACATTATCCACTGAGAGACCGTATTTTCTCATCATGTTGCCATAGCCACCACCACTTATGTGGCCTCCTACCCCAACAGTGTGACAAACCCCTGCTGGGAAAGCATGAGTTTTACTCTTCTCAGCAATTCTATAATAAACTTCACCAAGTGTTGCACCAGCTTGGACCCAAGCGGTTTCAGTGTCTATGTCAACCTCAATTGTTCGGAGATTGAACATGTCAAGGATGAAGAACGGGACCTCAGCCACGTAAGACACACCCTCGTAGTCATGGCCTCCACTTCGGATTTTCATTTGCAAGTTGTGCTTTTGAGCACAAACAATGGATGCTTGTACATGGGATACATGCAGTGCAGTTATTATGAGGAATGGCTTCCGGGTTGTGGAGGTGTTGAAACGAAGGTTTCTGATATAGGCTTCCAAGACTGAAGAGAATGAGGTGTTGTTGGGTGTGAAAATTGCTGAAGTTATGGGGTAAGAGGGCTCTGAATGGTTTACAAGGCAATGAAGAAAAGTGTTTTGAGCTGAATTTGCAGCTGAAGCTGACCATGTAAGAGAAAGCAACAAAACAATGGGAAATAATAATAGTTGTATTCTATGAGGAGAAAGGACTCCCATTTTTGCTTATCTTAATGATGATGTTATTAGGATAACGAAGAAAAAAGGATTTTTAGTGAGTCTATTTGGCTTGATCTGTATTGGAATTTATAAGGATCCCTTGGAGGCAGAAATTGTCAATGATAAATGAGAAGATGGTTTAGGTTACCTCCCAAATTGACCAAAATATTTTCAGAGAAAGGAAATAGATAACGTAACTCAATCATTCTTTGACCTTGCAAAATATGATTGAGCACTTTGTTATTTCTAAAATATCCCTTACGAGATCAAAGACGTCACAACATATAATTATAGTTGAAGTTGTTATCTATTCGTGCAGTAGACTTTTGGAACTGGGATTTCTGGTGGACAATACAAGCAGAATACGTTGAACCCTCCTCTATATATATATATATATATATATATATATATATATATATATATTCGTGCAGTAGACTTTTGGAACTGGGATTTCTGGTGGACAATACAAGCAGAATACGTTGAACCCTCCTCTATATATATATATATATATATATATATATATATATATATATATATAAAAGTTCAAACATTACTTTTGACCAAGTAAACGTATTTGCACGCATAATAAAAATGTGTTATATTAATAAAGAAATAAATATAATTAATAAATAGAAATTTATATTGTAAAAATGAAATAAAATTAACATAAAATAGTTTTTTATCATTAAATGTAAAAATAAAAATCTCCCCAAGCTAGAGGCAATTTAGACATTTTCTTCTTAATTATAGTATTTCTCATTTATTTAATAAATTGTATTAATTATCAATATCTTTTTTTTTTTTGGTTCACCATCACTAAGTTAAGTCATTTAATTTGATAAAAAAAAAAAAAAGTCAAGTCATTTAATATATAATGAGTTTTTAATGCACATTTTATAATTTTATAATTTTTTTTATTATTAAGTATTGGAAGAAGTATAATGGAAATTAATGGTTTTAATATTTGTTAATTTGAATTCAAGCATTTATTTATTGGTTATTATGCATTTATTTTTTTTATTTTTTTTAATTTTATTTTTTGAAATAAGGATATCATATACAAAAAATAAAATAAATAGAATATTTTATTTTCAAATTTTTATTTTTAATTTTGAAAATAATTAAACTCAAAATAAAATAATATTTTTACAATTAAAAATGTTTGAATACATGTATTTATTTATTATATTTATGATTTTAATTTTAAATAATAACAATAGATGTAGAAAAAAAATATTTTAATTATATAAAATGAAATAAATTAAAATATTATTTGAATACATTTTCCTAATTCAAATGTTATTGTTTAATGGGTAATTGAAAAAGTCTTTTTGATTGTAACTATTGTATTTCCTTCTCAACAATTATTTAATATATTTTTCAAATTGGAGGCCTTTTCATAATTTACAATTTATTGTTTAATGAGTCATTGAAAAATCTTTATTATTGTAATTAAATATGTATTTTATTTTCAACATTAAATTTTTTAATGCTAATGAAATTTAATTATTGAAAAGTCTTCTGAAATATGCATTTAATCTTTCACAAAAAATGTGTGACTTGACTGTTGTCATATTTAAAATATTTATATATGTAACACTTTAAATATTATAATACTAATAAAAGTATTTACACTTTAATTTGAAATATGTTATTGTAATGTAATATTTTATATTATTTTAATAATTTAATGGTGATGCACTGATAATATAAAATAGTTTTACAGTGTCATTCAATCACAAATCACAGTTTGCATGACTTTTGAGATAATTTTGTAAAAGTCAACAAACTTATCATAAATGATGGTTTACTGAATGACGGTGTAAAACTAATTTTACTGTCAGTGCATGGTCCATTTTCTCTTATTTTAGATGTATACTATTTAAATTATTATAGCACTAACAAAAAATATTTACATATTTATTTTAAATATATTGTTTAATGTAGTATTTTTTGACTTATTTATGATTATTTTTTGTTGTATATATATATATATATATATATATATATATATATATATATATATATATATATATATATATATATATCGTGTTTAATCAATTGTATTTTTCATTCTTAAGTTTTATGTTCAATAAATATTAACAATTTTTACATATTACTTATATTCATTATCTGTTTTTATTTTTGTAAAAACTTAAAAGTAATATATTTTGTATTTTAAGTTTATTATTATTCGATATAATTCATTATTGTTTACATGCTTTTCTCAATATAATATTGTCTACTTCATTTCACGCATATATATTTTTCCTTAAAATTTATTGAACATTCATTTACAATTTAGTAGTATTTGTTTATTATACATTGATTTTATTTTTGTCATGTTATTTATGTCAATTAAATATAAATTTTAATTTAACTAACTGTTAATTATAATTAGAATTTACACTTAAAAAAAATGCCCTGTACATCACATAGATAAAAAGATTAGTGTTATAAGATAAATCCAAATAAGTTATTCTAAACAGACCAATAATCTTGATTTAGTGACACCTTCCTTTCAAATGTTGTAATTTTTTAATCATAATTATGATTCTTTATGTTTAACATGTTTATATATAGGCTAAATTGCAATTTTGGTCCCCCTAGTTTCACAAAATCGTAATTTTGGTCCCCGTGTTTTTAAATTGTAAGATTTGGTCCCTCTGCTTTCAGAAAATCGCAATTTTGGTGTCTCCGTCTATTTGCCAGCGTTGACCGTTAGTCTTTAATCGTTGACCGTCAATTAGATGACGTGGCACGTTTAGGATGAGCAGATTAAAACATAAATGTAATTAATTTTTAATTAAAGTAAGTGACAATTAATTTATTAAAATAGAGAAATTAAAAAGAATTGTTGATAGACCCTTGTTCCAAGTTTGCTTCTTCCACGACCAATCTTCCTCACTTCCTCTTGTCATCATCTCAAACCTGTAACCATCACCCTTCTTCCATAACACCTATTCTCAATGTTTCCCTCTCCTCGAAACCGTTCCATTGAACCCGTCAACCCAAACCCCTAACCTTGTAACGTTGAACCCTAACCCATCTTCACATTACGAACCTTAATGTCACCTTAATCGCAGATAGAGGTTCGTAATATGCAACCCATTTTTCGATTTGGCATTATCATCTTAGAGTTTCCAAGGAAAGCAGTTCAGCCTCATAGAGCGCTGGTTCTGGACCTCGAAGTCATAGTGCTTTGTGTCACTATAACTTAGAGGCTCCTTTGATGATGTCGTGGACTGAGGATAATCCGGGAAGAAGGTTTTTTGGTTGTGGGTTGTACAGGGTATGTAACATTATGTATAATGGTTTATCATATTCATTGTTGTGCAATAATGAGTTTTGTTGATTGCAGGTATTAGGAAGAAAAGGTTGTCGTTATTTCCAGTGGGTTGATGATGAAATGAATGCTCGTATGAAGAGGATTGTTGTTGGTCCTCTAAGGAAGGTGGATGTGTAACAACCAAAGTTTCAGGTACTAGGAATATACCTTAAGGAGAACCCTTATTAGGACTCTTTTTGTTATATTTTCTGTAAATTCTTGTTATTATTACTTGTATATTATTGGTTTTGTCCAAATCATATACCTATGTTGTGATAGTATTTGTGTTTTTCTATGCACGTGGGTCGTGTGTATTTTATTGCTACTGTTGTTATTTGTGATCTTATTGGTGTGGATGTTAGATTATTATTATTATCTTTATTATATTATATATTATATTATGTTAGTGTTATAGTCATTATATTTGGTGTTAGAGGAGTGTTAGATTAAGTTCTTATAATTCGAATGCTTGAAAAATATTTAAGTCTACTAATGAGCTTTATGATGAAAACCCTAGAAAGACTACGTCATATCTTGAGCTGTACTTGTCCGTTTGAGGTGTCATTTGCGTCGTTGGAAAGCTTGCTGAAAAAGTTACAATTTATCCCTACACCTTAGAAACCACAAAATTGGCTTCCATCTTTGAGAAAATCGGCTCTGAAGTAGGTCACTTGATTATGAAAAATCCTTTAAGTCCCACATTGGGCAAAATAATTTCATCAAGCCTTAGGAGCACCAAAGAATAAAGTGGGCTTAGCGTTAAGCGCGGAGCCCCTTATAGTTAATATTTTTATCTTCCCCTTAGAGTTTCCAAACTCGGGGCATACAGACGGCTTGGGATCGTGTTTTTCTCACACCCAAGTTTTTGCCATAGTAAGAGTTGTTGTGGTGGTCATGATGGACAACGCCACCAAGCTCTCCCTGGTCGGTCGGAGATCATCTTCGTGTTTTCCAAGTGAGTGTTTTCCCCTATCCTTCGCTTTTATATTTTAATTGGACGGGTTGTGAATACCCCGAAGCATTATGTTTTCTTTAATGGGATGATAAATTGATTATGTTTGAATTGTAGATATTTAAGTATCTTAACCTGTCTCAGGAACTAGATATCTTATCATAGTTTAGAAGAATGATATGGAAATCAAGAGATGTGAATATAGTAACCACGAACGTGATTTTAATGTGAAAAACGACTTACGAATATGACCTAATTAGGCTTATGTGTATTCATAAGAAATGTAGCCCTAGATGTTAGCTAACTAATGGCTTTAGTTTCACCATAATCGGAATTCTAGAACTCTAGATATCAACAAATTAGTGAGCAAAGGTCAAGCTGTCAGGATTCTGCGATAAGTTGGTGTTGTTCTTAATTTTAGGCATATAAGATGATAAAAATAGATTTTGAGGCCAACATAGAAGTTGTATAAAATTGTCTTATCTTTAAAACAAGATAAAATTCAACTTAATATGATTAGTATAACTCTAGATATAATGTTTATATCTCACAAAGGTCATAGACTCGCAACATAAAATGATAGAAGTAATACTCACAAAGGAATCTCAGCCATTTTCCCTCCATAAGGGTTGAACTTGAAAACAAGCCCCGTTTTCCCTAGCTCATCATCTTCTTCCATATAAACTCCAACCCTTCTCTTGGAATAGCTTTCTGAACATAATCAGATTTTCTTTTAAGAAAATCAGCAGAGTTAGGATTCGGATCCAATAGGGTTTTGGGTTTGGCACCAATTTGTGAACCTTCTTTAATCCACCAGAGAACAAAATCAATCCAACTCACCTCAGTGCAATTCTCCTTCTTTAACCCTAGAAGTGGAAACTCCTTCTTCAAAATCGACACAACCTCATGAGCCCATCTGAGAAACAAAGCCACAACCGAGGCTGTAACGGTTTTCCCTGCGGGATGCAATAGTAGCCTCATGAAAAGCCTGTCATCAGTGGTAGGCGCCACCTGCTGCCATTGCACCACAAGGTCAGTGGCATTCTGTTCCAAAGTCCTCTCAACGCGAAAAACGGTAACCGTTTTAGGCACAGGAACTAGCTTAATAGTAAACGACAATATATATAACACCAAAACTGGCTCCTCCACCTCCTCTAATAGCCCAAAAAAGATCTTCTCCCATGGTTTTTCTGTTTAGAAGATTTCCTTTCACATCAACAATTTGAGCGTCAATAACATTATCAACAGATAAGCCATATTTTCTCAACATGTTACCGTACCCTCCTCCACCGATATGGCCACCCATACCAACAGTAGGACACACCCCTGCAGGGAAGCCATGAACTTTACTCTTTTTCCATATCCTATAATAAACCTCTCCCAACGTGGCACTAGCTTAGACCACGGCAACCTCGTTTTTTATGTCCACCGTGATTGCGCAAAGTTTAAACATGTCGAGGATGATAAAGGGTTCCTTGGAGATGTATGAGATACCCTCGTAATCATGGCCACCACTCCTTGTTCTGAGTTGAACGTTGACGCTTTTGGCACATAATACAACGGCTTGGACGTGCGATTCTTCCATGGGAGTGACGATGAGTAAGGCTTTGGGCGTGGAGGAGGTGTTGAAACGCACGTTTCGGATGTAGTTTTGGAGCACGCTGGGGAATTCAGGGTTGGTGTTGGCGAAGACAATGTCGGAGAGTTGGGGTTGAGGAGTTTTTTGTGTGTTGTGTGAGGCACTGAAGGAAAGTGTCGTGGAATGAGAAATCTGGGGCATGTGCTGACACCAAAGTGGAGATAGTTAGAAGAAGAAAAGTGACAGAAAGATAGGCCAAACAAGGTTTCGCCATTGTCATATGTTATTGTTGGTGACTTGGTGGAGGGTGAGTAGTGCGGTTTAATTTATACACAAGGGTGAGTGCTAATTATGTGTAGACCGGGACGCATCTAGACTTTGATGCTAATGCTAGGGTCAATTTCATGTAACAAATATATATATATATATATATATATATATATATATATATATATATATAAGGGATCAAATGATACCGGTGTAATTTATACCAATTATTGTACCGTTCCATAATTTGATATAGAATGCGATTTTTATCGATTCAACCGTTGAATTGTATCTACATATTATTAAGATTGTCTGTATCAAATTTTGTCAAAATTGGACAACAATAAGAAGGTGATCAATTGATCCGTATTTGTTACTCACCAGATAATAATAGCTGCAAATCATTTAAAAATAATATGGTTTCATAGTGTATCGTACACTAGTCACGCACTAAAAGTAAATCTTAACAACTCTCTGATGTAACTCAATAACCAATCACCACAAGTAGGAATATAAAAAAACTAAGAAAAAATAGTTGTTAGTCTATCTCAAATATCAAAATGTAAAACCCTTATATAATATTTATAATTTAGCTTACCACATTTGTAAAGGTTAATAAATTATATTTAATTATCAAATCATTTATAACAAATAAATATCAAAGGAAAACTAATAAAGTTTTGTAAATGTAATTATTTGTAATCTCTAAAATCAATATCATAATCATTATTACCAGTATTATGGATTTGATTTATATTGACACTTTCATTTATTATTATGTGTGAGACTGAACTATAATTGAAAAATTGAATAGTTTACAATAATTAAGAAGCAATTTGCTAATATATATTTACTTGCTTTTCTTTTTAGAAAGGAATGTGTTATATATATATATATATATATATATATATATATATATATATAGAGAGAGAGAGAGAGAGAGAGAGAGAGAGAATTTAATGATGATGTACTCACAGTGTAAAATAATTTTACACTGTTATTTAATCACAAATCACCGTTGATATGACTTTTAAAATAATTTTTTAAAAGTCAACAAACTTACCATACATAATGGACTGTGATTGGATGACTATGTAAACTATTTTACAGTACCGTCAGTGCATAGTCATTTTTCTCTATAAAATATATCTAGTGAGATGACTTATTTTATATAAGAGTGAGAGGAATAAATATTGACCATTGTATCTTATTTGAATGATCAATATTAAAACGCACTAAGTCATTTGGGTTTTTTGAAAAGTCACATGATTTTTTTAAATAGTAACATAACATTAAATCTTGACCCTCCATGTATAGTTATATGGTTCAGATTTAACCCTCTCACTCTCATATAAGATGTCTTTCTCTCATAAGATATGTTATATATATATATATAAAGAGAGAGAGGAGGGATCCACTTACTCCAAAAGTAAGTATAAGAAAGTTATTCTTCATCCTCACCATTCATTTTCTTAAAATCTAATGGTTATAATGAGTAACTAATCTTAACCATTAGATTTTAAGAAAATGAATGGTGACAATGAAGAGTAACTCTCTTAGACTTACTCTTGGAGTAAGTGAATCCCTCCTCATATATATATATATATATATATATATATATATATATATATATATATATATATATATATATATATATATATATATATATATATGTATGTACATATGTATATGTACATACATATATACATATGCACATATGTAAATACATATGTATATACACATATATATATATACATACATATGTACATACATATATATATATATATACATATATATATACATATATATATGTATATATATATATATCCGCTATTCTATTTTATATGATATTTAAGATTTTGGCACAGGTATTAAAAAATGTAATTAATTTTTTTTATTTTAGACTTAAATAACTGTTTAGTACCTACAAAATAAGGGTGTTTTGGTTTTGGTACCTAACCTTTATTTTTTTTTATTTTGATACCCAACAAATTTTTATTTTTGAAAAAGGTACCTATAGTGGATAACTAATTGGCTGCTAAGTCAACAATATTTAAATGACCTGAATTGATGACGTGACACTTCATTAGTCACGTCATAAGTTAACAAAGATTCACTAACAGTAGGTACCTAGTTAAAAATAAAAATTTATCAGGTACCAAAATAAAATAAAAAATAAAGTTTAAGTACCAAAATCAAAACACCCCTATTATAGGTACCAGAAAGTTATTTAAGTCAATATATTATGTAACTTTCTAATATATCTTTTATCTCTCTTATTAGTTAGATTTTTTTTTTCATTTACTACACAGTAATAACTACCTCCACTAAGGGTACTCCATGAAAAAAAAAATTAATACTTCATTGGTTTTATAAAACTATAATTAATTTAAAACATTTTTTTCTAAAACATCATATAAAATACAACAAATAAAATGTTATTAATATGTAAAAATTTTACACTAATAACAAATTAGAAACCAACCATTTTAAGGAGTTCTCCCACAAAGATGGAGTTTCTTCATTGTTAACTTGGATGAAACCATGGAAGTAGTTTGGAGCTATAATGAATGTATAGAAGTCCTAACCTAGAAGGCTTTAATTTCAATTATTTCAAAAAGTAATTAAGATCTGATTAAATTTGAGATACGTGATTCAGTTGACAAATTATTTCTTAATGCAAAGCTACTAAAGGTGTTTCTTCCTCTTTTTTACTTGAATGCCTAAGAAAGACTATCCATATAATCTCTCTTTGTTTATAGACTTGTCTCTCTTATTAGAAGTATTTATGAAATAATATCTAAAGTGTTGGCCTCATGGTTAAAATAATGGGTGTTGGGATCAATTATCTTCTCCCAGCAATTAATTTGTCTTCCTTCCTAATAGAATAACTTTAGATGGGAGCTTTCATAAAAATAATGAGTTATTGATGTGGCAAGAAAACCTTAGAAGAATGGTTTGATTAAAGGTCAATTATAAAAAAAATATTAAAAAACTGATAATTTAGTGAATGGAAATTTTTAAACTTAATTATATGATGACCAGACTTAGTTTTTGTCAAAACTGTAGGGATTGTTGTCTAGTTCTATTTCCATTATGGTTAATGGTAACCCGTCTAATGAAATATGATCATGAAAATGTCTAGGCAGTGAAATTCTCCTGCTCCTTTTCTCTTTTCAATTGTGGCTAGGGTTAAGTGGTCTCAGGGCAATAGGATTGGGAAATTTTCTAGTTTTAATAAGGTTGGAGGAGTGAGTGACATATCTTTCCTGCAATATTGTGTGATGCTTTTTAGGGATGCATCTCTGAATAATTTGTTGTCCTTAAAGACTATTTTTAATTAGGAGTTTTGAGCTTGTACTAGGTTTGAAAAGGTTAATTTTCATAAACGCAATCTTACTTGAATTAATGTGGATGATTACATTTTATTGGAAGCTTTTCCTTTTCTTTGTAAACAGAGAATTCTAGTGTTTTTATTTAAATTTTATTTTTTATTTAACTATAAAAATGGGTATAGATGTTTGTCAAAGAATATGACAACTTTTACTTGTTTGTTTTTTGTATCTAACTAATGTCATAATTTTATCTTAAATGTATTTATTTTTATTTAATGGAACTGACCAATTGAACAATATTTATTAAGAAAATATTTGAAATATGCAAAATCATCATAAAATTAATACAATAAGTGTAGTATTTAACATGTGCATAAACATACATAATAAAGTCAAATTGTTTATTTAACATGTGTTATTCACTTAATGTGATTACCAAAGTATGAAAATAGGCATAAACAATTGTCAAATAATGTGAAAAATTTTACTTGAATTTTATTTTTTTGTATCCAATTAACGCCGCAATTTTATCTTAAATGTGATTGTCTTTATTTAATGAAAATGAACTATTGAGCAACGTTTACTAAGAATACATTTGAAATATGCAAAATCACAACAAGATTAATATATCAAGCATAGTATTTAACTCATGTTATTCATCCAATGTGATTTGTCCAAGTGTGAAAATAGGCATAGACAATTATCAAAGATTGTGACAAATTTTACTTTAATTTTATTTTTTGTATTCAACTAACGCCACAATTTTATCTTGAATGTTATTGTCTTTGCTTAATGCAAATGAACAATTGAGTAATATTTACTAAGAATTTGTTTGACATATGCAAAACCACAATAGAATTAATACATAATAAAATTGAAGTGTAATATTTAACCTTTGCTATAGAAGTATGATTTGCCTAAGTGTAAAAATAGGCATAGACAACTGCCAAAGAGTGTGACAAAAATAAAAATAAAAAATCTCTCTAATATAAAAATACAGGGTAAACAAAGTGTTTGAGTATGTTTATTTTGAATTTTTTTAGTATCTAATGTGATTTAACCAATCATGAAAATAGACATAGACTTCTTGCCAACAATGTGACAAATAATATTAATAATATTATTATAATGATTAAATTAAATATTATTTGTATTAATAATTAACAATACTAGCCCTATTTATATATATAAGAAACAAATACTTAATTTATCAAAACCAATAAAAATAGTTAAATTAGTTCATTTTAATTAATATTGTCATAAATTATATTTTATTTCAAAAATATCCATAGAATTAATTGGTTTAAGTCGTGGTTAGATATAATAACACTACTCATAATTTAAGGAATAATTTTTTCAACCAATGAATATGAGTTATATTGTTAATAGTTTAATAAATGCATCCACTTTTATAAGAAATGATGATATTCCACTAATAGACTTCACAATAAATTGGAAGTATTAAAGGAAATTAGAAATTAATACATTTGTAAGTGGTCATATGTTTTTTGTAATTAGGAAAAAAATACTACCATTTATTTTATATACATAGGAACAAATGTAGTAATATACAATTTTTAATATTTTTAAAATAAATATTAAATATATATTTAAAAAATGGTTAACATTTTTTTCAATATTAACTTTTTTATGAATTTTGACTCATAAGAGTTTTGGAAAAAAGACTTCATTAATTATTTTTTTATTTTTTGGCCATGATTAAATGTCCATATTTATATGCCTGAAAGCAAAACCTCATGAAGCAAAAATCTCATGAAACAAATTACCTCATATATGTTATAAAGTTGCCACATTTTTTATGAGCACATATGAAATTTTTGGTCGATAAAAAGAGTGTATTTGAATATACTTATCTTATAGTTACTCTTACAACTACTACTTTTATAAAAAAAAAAATATATTACTTTTTAGACTTGTGAATTTTAGCTAAATCATTATTTAGGGTTCTTTTTTTTTTTCTTCATACATAGATATAATGGAATGCTCTCTTGACTTCCAAAAATTTATGATTATAAAAAATAATTATTACCCAAATCGATTAGCCCTAGTATGGTTACTTGTGCATGCACAAATATAAATATGGATTAGCGCAATATAAATAGAATATATAATAGTTAAAAAATATAATTTTTTATACTATCAAATTAAAAAAAAATAAGAATGTTGATATAAAAAAAATTTAAACATCATTCATATAAAAGTTATATGCATTAAATTTAAATAAAAATATCTAAGAGTCTCTTGATCTCAAAAAACTAATGATTATAAAAAAAATCACCTAAATGGATTTGCTATAGTATGGATACCATGCAACAAATGGATATAAATACGGAATAGCACAACATAAATAGAATATATAATAGTTTTAAAAATATAATTTTTATACTTTCAAATTAAAAAAGAATGAAGAATATTTTGATATGAAAAGAAATTTAAACATTAACTGTATAAAAGTTGTATACATTAAATTTAAATATAAATATCTAAGAGTCTTTTAACATTAAAAAACCTATGATTATAAAAAAAAAAGAAAATCAATCATCCCAATGGGTTTGTCCTAGTATGGTTACCCGTGTGACGGATGAATATAAATATGGATTGACCCAACATAAATACATGAAACTTAAATATAAATATCTAGTAGTCTCTTGATATAAAAAAAAAACCATTAATGATTGTAAAACAAACAAAATATCACCCAAATGGATTTGTCCTAATATGGATACCTGTACGACAAATGGATATAAATATGAATTAGCGTAACATAAATATAATATATAATGGCTTAAAAAATATAGTTTTTATACTTTCAAATTATAAAAATGAAGGGTATTTTGATATAAAAAGAAATTTAAACATCATTCATATAAAAGTTGTATACATTAAATTCAAATATAAATATCTAAGAATCTCTTAACATAAAAAACAATTGATTAAGAAAAAAACCATCCCAATAGATTTGCCTAGTATGATTACTCGTGTGATCACACGGGTGGATATAAATATAGATTAGCGCAACATAGAATGTTTTGATATAAAAAGAAATATAAACATCATTCATATAAAAGTTGCATACCTTAAATTTAAATATAAATATATATTCTCTAAATGAAAAAACCAATTATTATATATAAAAAAAAAATCACCCAAATGGATTTGTCGTAGTATGGATACCCGTGCGACAGATGAATATAAATATGGATTAGCGCAACATAAGTCGAAAAAAAAGTCTCTTGACATAATAAATATAAACCAATGATTATAAAAATAAATAAATAAAAGTCACCCAAAAGGATTTGCCCTAATATCGATACCCGTGCGACAGATGGATATAAATATGGATTAGCGCAACATAAGTAGAATATATAATAGTTTTAAAATATATTTTTTATACTTTGGAATTAAAAAAAATGAAGGATATTTTGATATAAAAGAAATTTAAACATCATTCATATAAAAGTTGTATACATTAATTTTAAACATAAATATCTATGAGTCTCTTGACATAAAAAAACCCATGATTATAAAAATAAAAAAATCAATCATCCCAATGAATTTGCCCTAGTATGATTACTCATGCAGCATATGGATATAAACAGGGACGGATGTACATATATGCTTAAGCCCCACCCCCCCCCCCCCCCCCCCCCCCCCCCCCCCCGATATTTTTAATTTTATTTTTTTAATATATATGATATTTTAAAAAATATGAATTTTTTTATTTGAAAGTTTGATTATATAATATCTTTATGAAGATAATGATTTCTTTTTCTTAGGCTAATATTATATAGTTTTTATTGTAGAGATATTATATTTTTTCTTCTTTAGACAAAATATTTTAGTATCATTTTTTTAGTAGTTGTTTCCTTTTATAATTTATTGTTACTATTTTAAAGGATATAAATAATAGTATTTGTAATCAAATAATATTATTAGTCTTTCTTTTATATTAATTTGATTATAATTGATTTGATAATTAACAACTATTTATTAACATTTGCCAATGAACTACATTAACAAATATTTTTTTCCTTTTATTATTATTATTATTTGTGAGGTTTCAACATGTTTCTAACCTTGATCGTACTATAGATTAATGTGTAAACTTTGGAAAAATAAATTAGATATTGGAAAGCAAACCTTATTAGCATGTGTAATAATAATGAGTTTTTAAAAAAAGAAAAGATGTTTAATTTTTTATGTGTAAATATATTTTAGATTCTATGTTCTTAAATTATTTTAAAAACATATAATTATAAATATTTTGTATAAATTAATACTTCTATATTTCTTATAAATTTATTATATGTTATAAAGATAATTTTTAATTTTTAATTTGACCCCCCCTGATATCAAGTTCTGCCTCCGTCCCTAGATATAAATGTGAATTAGCACAACATAAAATTATATACTATTATGAATTAAAAATGGAAAAAATTGATTACTGTAATTAATTTATTATAATGAATACTAATAGAAATGTGAATAAAATATTTATTATTAGCTGGTAAAAAAATAATTATCATTAAATAGTAATAGTATCATGATATTTACAAATAATAAGATCGTAAAATCACATTGCAATTGTTTTAATTCACCGAATATTTTTAAGTTTTTTAAACAAATTTTTATAGTTATTTATTTCTCAAATTGAGTTTAATATGCACTTAGTTTTTCTTTTCATATCTCTTAACACCAATATGTCGTTTTGCCTTTAGGTCACCATTTAACCAAATAAAGAGTAATAAAGATAATTAATTTTAATTTTAAATTTTTAAAATCTAATGAATAACAATAAACAAAACTTTTTCTATCAATTTTTTTAAATGATTGTTATAACTTTTATTTCTATTTTGATTTGTTCAATTTTGTTTGTCTATATTGATAATATTTTTTTTTTACCAATATTTTGATAATATATTATGTTACACTAATATTTCTATTATCTAGTCAACGACTCTTATAATTGTTTTCATTTATTAAATTTTTTCAGTTTTTTTAAAAATTGTAGTTTTTTCTGTTTTTTTATTTATCAAATTGGGTTCAATATACATAATTAACTTTTTATTCATATCCCTTAACTATAATATGCCCGAATGCTTTTAGGTATCCGTTTAATAAAATAACAATTAATATTGATAATTATTTTCAATTTTCAATTTTAAAAATGTAAAAATTAACAATAAATCATTTTTTTTTTAAAAAAATGAGTATTGTAACATTGATCTTTCTTAATAACTAACCTTTTTTTTTTCAAATTTTAAAATACTAACTACTAATTAATAATAAATCATTTTTTTTGTAAACGATAGTTTTAAGCTTGATCTTTGTTAATACTTGACAATTTTGTTGAATTTTAAAAAACTATCAATTTACAATAAAATATTTTTTAAAGCAACTATTATAAAATTCATTTTTTGTTAATAACTAACCATTTTTTCAAATTTCATAAACTTTTAAGAAAATGAAGATTTTCACTCTGCTGCATTTGTCCCCCTTTTTTTCTCAAGTAATCTCTTTTAAGTTAAAAAAAATTAAGATTGTCAAATAATTTCTATTTTACTTTATTTCTTATTTTATCTCTTTTAAGTTTAAAAAAATTAAGATCATCAAATAATTTCTATTTTACTTTATTTCATATTTTGAGTTTTAGCTTAAAAATACTTTAAACTAAAAAAAATAGTTAAGTCAAACATACCTTTTGATTACAAAGAGAAAAAAAAGCAATATATATATATATCCGTAGGTTATAAAAATAAGTTTTCTCACTCTTATTTTGTTTTAATCTATTCAAGCTAGTCTCACTTTTTAATTTTTTTTTTAATGTTCTTCATGATATTAGACACATCAATAAAAAAAATGTACTAATTTTTTTATAATACATAGAAGATAACAGAAAGAGACCAATTCAGCAAAAAAGAATGACAGAAAGAGAATTTAATAAAAAAATTTGAAATATTTGAAATTTGAATCCAATTAACTAATTAATGCATAGGAGAGAGAAATCGAAAATGGAAAGTAATAACTTAGACTGCATAATTAGTACAAATATTTATAACTATTAAATTAATACTATAAATTAATTTCTATAAAATATTTGAGGTAATATATCATTTTATAATTATTTGACCTTAATTTATATTTGAGGTCATGGATAAATATTATTTTGATTTTAATATTTTGATGAGCTATAAATTAATTTACTATACATGACCTTATTTCATATGTACAAATAGTAATCATATTTTGATTTATATAATTACTATTTTAACCTTAAAAAGAGCGGGAAAATTAAAATTACAAATTTATCCATGACTTCTACTTTTATATATATAAAGATATAGTTACAATTCCTTTTAAATTCAATTCACTTAGTTGAATTTTAATTTAAGATATTTAGGTAGTGTTTTAACTCAATTACGACCTATTTGGATATTCTAGAAAAAGAAAATTTAAGAAGAAAAAAATAAAATGAATTTTATCATAAGCTAAAATTAATTTATGCGTGAGTTAAAAATCATATTTTAATTAAGCTATATGAGAGAGAACTTTTACAAATTAGTTTATAAAAAAACTCATTTTATTTTTTTTTTCTTATTTTCTTCTTCTAAAAGTACTCCTAGATAAACTTATCTAAGCAAACCCTTAAGCCAACACACCCTGCATATTGGTAATGGAAAAGCACCACCTCCTTTCCATTCCAAAAATTATAATCCTAAAATGTAAAATTACAATTTGGATTGCGCTTTCCGGAATGCAAAGGAGGTGGCGCTTGAGATTTACGTTGTGTAGGAAGAAACACCCTCTGCCGACGTCTACCATTCGGCCCAAACAACAGTATGGCCCAGTGGGCCCATTATGACCTCGTGAAATCAACTTCGACAGATCCTCCTTCCTCCTTGAAGGTATTGCCAATCGAAGAAGGTTTAGAGAATCATCATCTTCACATTTCAGCACTCACCAATTGACCTTGGCCTGAAATCAAACTCTTCTCATCTTTAACAGAACATTTCACAATTACTTTTATGTACATTCTAATTTCATATTTTTTAAACTCTGCGTGGATTTCACAACTTCTTCCTACAACTTTTTTGATCATTTTTCATATATTTTTTGATCATCCTTCTTCCTACAACTTAAACAAAGAGGAAAACGTCTCTTCTTATTTTTCTTTTTCTGGATGGCTAGTGTAGAAAAAGGGACTAATCATAGAGATAAGGATTAGATCACGTGTCTTTATTATTTTAGTTTCGTTGGTCACGATCTGAGCTGAGTCAGTTATCAAATTTATTTATTTTTTTATTCAAATCCGCATGTGGAATTTCTGAAGATGCTTCAATTTTCATTGGTCAAATAACTTTTTTTCTGGGATTATCGGATATTATTCATTCATTACACCCGTAAATCAACTTTGAACAATTGAATTTTTATTTATGTGTGTGGAAAACTGAGTACGTAGACTTGTGGTACATATTAGAATTGGTCAGACGTCAGAGCCTATATAGTATATTAAGATTAATGAAACTCTGCTAGTATTTGTCTACGGCTTTTGTGGTGGAGGTGGTGAGCATATCAATATTTTTATTAATTACGAAAGTTGACTTAACTAAACACGTCATGAAAAGTATTAATCTCAATACTAGGGGTGGAAACAGGTCAGGCTTTGGCGGATTTGAGCCTGGCCTACATCATAGTTACTAAGCTTTGGTCTGATCTATTTATCTTTTTTTAAGCATTAGTCTAAATTGTTTAAAAGTCTGATCTGGTATGAAAGCCTGTTTACGTGGCCTGTTCTACAAAAGGGCCTATAAACAAGCCAATAGGCCTATAGGCCAACGAGCCTAAATAGGCTAACGGGCTTTATTCATAACTTAAAATATTCAATATTTTCTAAAGACTAATATATATATATATATATATATATATATATATATAAACAGGTCAGTCTGTTACGCTTAATAGGCTTTTTTTAAAGCCTAAAGCCTGACCTTTTTAATCAAAAAAGACTTTTTAAAAAGCCTAAGTCTAGCCTTTTTAATAAACGGGCTAGGCCAGGCCGTAGGCCCCTGACGGGCCGCCTGGCCTATAGTAGTGGAAAGCACTTCATTCTAGATATTTGAAATTCGATATATTTAAGTCATCTTTGAGGTTATGTATTAAATATTCAATCGCCTTTGAGACAGTATTGAAAATATATACTAGTATATATCTGTTCTTATATTATAAATTTATATACATAATTTAGAGGATAATATTCTCATTCTCTTTTCTCAATCAGTTATTTTTTAAATATTTTTTAATGTGCATTTTACATACTATTTATGCAACTAGTCAAAAATAATTTTCATTTAACCATATCAAACTACTCTTCTTTTTATCTTTATATGTATATTTAATTTTCTTAATTGTCTATCTCTTTTAATCTATTTTTTTATTTCTATCTTTAAAATGAATTGTGTTTTTCAAAAGAAATTGTCAATAATTAAAAATAACATCTTATCACAATTTAATTTTTCATTGCAAATCTAGAACAAAAATTACATATTGAAAGATATTCATTATGAATTTTAATTATATAAAAAAATATTTATCTTGTGCAATACGCAAACTAATATTTATCTTGTGCAATATTCATTTATGATGGAGTCATCATGCAAAACACTATGGTATTGATCTTTATCAAGTAGCCCATTGTATTTGTACTTTTCTACATTTGAGTTATCGCACTTTTCTCTAAGTTCCATATAGTCATTGTTCACAACCGTTATGTTTTAATAGTCATGCCTCAAATCCCTAAGCTTGAACAAAAACCACTATTAGATGCCAATCAAAACCAATAACAAAGGTTATGAGCATCACTAAATTTGAATCTAACTTGTAAACCACCACAAAGGAAACAAAAAATTTGAAGGATTGTGTGTATAACTACCATATGTGATACTAAAAATGAAGTAGCTAAAATAATGGAGCTTTGGGAGCAGTAAATGAAGTGTCCTTATTTTAGTCAAATCAAGTTAATGTTAATGAGTTCAATTTCTTTAAACTCATACCGGACATGAGATCAATGACTTCTTAATATTATTACTCCATTTTGATTCATTAAGTTGGACCAACCAAGTTTTTTTATTATGAGAGAGTAGGAAAAGTGAATCATGATCATTAGATCAAATTATGAAAGATTCAGATTAAAAACAAAGTTATGTGATGCTTTTATTTTTTTTATTTTTTACTACATGTGATGTTTTTATTGATCATTAAATAACTTTTAATCTTAACCATACATATATGGTTGTATAGTTCAGATTTGTTACTCTCACCCTTTTATATAAACAATCCTCTCTCACTTTATGTGTGTGTGTATGTTTGGTTTAAGTTGATTTCAATGAAATTTTTATTATGAGAGAGTGAGAAGAGTGAATCATGATCATTAATATTATATCAAATTATGAAAAATTGAGATTAAAAATAAAGTCATGAGATGCTTTTATTGATTATTAAATAACTTTTAATCTTAACCATACATGTATGGTTGTACGGTCTAGATTTGCTACTCTCACCCTCTCAAAAAAATCAGTGTCTTAAAAGGTATTTATTTTTTATAGGCTTAAATACTTTTTTAGTCCTTACAATTTAAGACTTTTTTGCTTTTCGTCCTTGCAAAATATTTTTTTTGATTTTGGTCATTGCAAATTATGTTTGTTTTGTTTTTCGTCCTTAAAGTAGTTTAGATAGCGCTTTTTTTAGTGTTCAAAGCATTATCTAAACCGCTTTAAGGACGAAAAACAAAACAAACATAATTTGCAAGGACTAAAACCAAAAAAAAATTGCAAGGACGAAAAGCAAAAAAATACTAAATTACAAGGACTAAAAATATATTTAAACCTTTTTTATATCTAAAATATTTGTTAAAAAAACATAATAATAATCTTTTGTAATATGTGTGTGTGTGTGTGTGTATTATGTAATCAAGTTTGTTTGGTTTAGGTCAATTCCAATGATTTTTTTAGAGTTTGGAATTGAACTAATATAATGAAAATTGAGTTGGATTGAGTTAGAGTAGTCAAGTTGTGATAGAGGACTAGAATGGTACATGAAGAGCTTAAAGTGGAGCCAAATCTTAGAATAGAAGTTTACGTAATTTGGGCATAAATTGGGCTTTTGTTGAGCTTTTTATGTTTTTAATGATGTTTATTTTTAATTTGGGCCTTTTTAGTTGTTTGGGCTTTTAGTAATGGGCCTTGGTAAGCCTTTTAGGCTCATATTATAAATAGGCCAAATGTTAACTTTGTAATCAGTTTTGACTCTCATTTGGAATGAAGCTTTGATGCTTTTGTGAGAGGAAACTCTCTAGGTTCTTAGGAACTACCCTTGATTCTTATCTTGAGTTGCTAAATTCAAGTGGCGAATCCTCCTCCTCAACTTATCAATCCCTAGGGATTGTGGCATTGTTCTTCTCATTTCTTGTCTTTCCGTTTTATATTTTCTTCACCTTTTGATTTTTCGTAATTTCCATTGATGCTGAATTTGAGATCCGAAAAGGGGTTTTTATCATTTGGTCTCAAATTCAGCATCAATGAAAATTACGAAAAATCAAAAGGTGAAGAAAATATAAAACGGAAAGACAAGAAATGAGAAGAACAACGCCACAATCCCTAGGGATTGATAAGTTGAGGAGGATTCGCCACTTTGAATATGGAAATTCAAAGATAAGAATCAAGGGTAGTTCCTAAGAACCTAGAGAGTTTCCTCTCACAAAAGCATCAAAGCTTCATTCCAAATGAGAGTCAAAACTGATTACAAAGTTAACATTTGGCCTATTTATAATATGAGCCTAAAAGACTTACCAAGGCCCATTACTAAAAGTCCAAACAACTAAAAAGGCCCAAATTAAAAATAAACATCATTAAAAACATAAAAAGCTCAACAAAAGCCCAATTTATGCCCAAATTACGTAAACTTCTATTCTAAGATTTGGCTCCACTTTAAGCTCTTCATGTACCATTCTAGTCCTCTATCAAGTTGAGATTTTTTAAATAAGTTTCGTAAAAAATATTAACACCTCCGATTCTTATTATAAGGTCCCATTAACTAATTCATTAGGACTAAGAAAAATAGTTAATTTAGTTGAGAGCATTAAATTTGTCCAGAATTAGTATTTTTTGTCCAAAATTACCCCTTAAATAAAACAAAAAATATTAATGAATTATGTTTATCTCACTGTCACGTCATTCTAGAATTGACTTTAATTAAGGTATTTTTGTGAAAAAATAATTAATACATGAAAAATTTTATATTGGACATTATAAAAAGAACCAAGCCACACTTTTAACTTGGACCTTATAATAAGGACCAGAGACAGTAAATATCAACCATGATTTTATCTCATTTACATTATTCACACATCATCCCTTAAATCCTTTCTTTTTCCTCTTTCTGTAACCCCCTATCTAATTAATTAATTTCTATCTAAAATCCATAAACACTAAATTTACAATTAAAATAAATACACTCCATTAAGCTTAAAGTTTGTCATTATAATTTACATTATTAAAATTTACAGAAAATACTACCACCAAATTATTTCTAATTAATACAAAAGTATGTAAAGCCAAAAACCCTATTCCTATAGCTCTGGAACATGTCTGCATCTGTAACTTCTAATTAATCTTCCAAATACCTGCAATCACACTCCCCTAGAATCTGGGGACAGCATTACCGGATCAGGCATTTAATTTCTAATACATAAAAAAAACAATCACAATCAATGACATTTCATTTCATAACTAAGAATTCACATAAATAATGCAAATGCAGTATGCTTTATGAAAATGCAAGTTTATAAAACACATGCAGTTTTGACTCAAAATCCTTTTGACTCAAAATCATTTTGACCCTGCTCCATGGAGACTTCCCCTTTGAGTGTTTAGTAAGTAACTGGCCTACCATTACGCACTGCAATGCAGCTATCAGCCCCTACTAAACGCGAATAAGCTAGCAGAATTAGGAGATCAGGATACCCGGAAAGCCACCACGGCAGCATCTCTGTCCAGATTACAGCCACATGTGGAATTGCCAATATCCCTCACCCCACAGACTATATAATCACAGACTATACAGTCCTGTCTAACTTACTCTGCTCACCCATTTCTCAGGACTATCATATTCTCTGTTCATAATCTCAATCATATTTTCAAATACATGACTACCGCAGTCCGGTCAGTCAACACAGTTCTCTGTTCATAGTCTCAATCATATTTTCAAATACATGACTACCGCAGTCCGATCAGTCAACACAGTCCTGGAAATCAATTCCCCCAAAATACTCATTTTTCATGACTACCATAGTCCCGGTTAGTCAACAAAATCATTTCTCATTTAAAAACTCATTTCTCATTTGAAATCTTTGTATTTTCCAAGAACTCAGGCTTATGCAATATGATAATGATGCTAATAAACAAATAATTAATATTAATCAAGCACATAAAAATTATAAAAATTCACTAATTAACATTATAACATCAATACCTTAATAAAATACTAACTAGTCCTTTACTAGCAAAAATTACTAAACTTTTACTAAAATTACCAATTATTCTTTACTATGGAAATTACTACAATACCCCTATCTTTTTCTAAAATTCCAATTTTGCCCTCAAAGGGTGAAATTACCAAATTATCCTTACTATTTTCTAAAATTTCCCATTTTGCCCTTGATCTTTTTATGAAATTCCAAATATGTCCCTAATAGTTCTAGAATCTAGGAAATTACCTAATTAACCTCAATCTTTTTATAAAATTCCAATTGTATCCTCTAAATGTGAAATTACCTAATTAACCTCAATCTTTTTATAAAATTCCAATTGTATCCTCTAAATGTGAAATTACCTAATTACCCTTATACTTTTTAATTATTACCGAAAATGCCCTTAAACTTTTTCTAAAATTCCCAATGTGTCCCTACATGTGAAATGACTATTTTACCCTTGGTCATTTGAAAAATTCCACATGATATCCCTATCATTCTCATCATGGCCGTATGGCCTCCTTCACATTTCCAACAACATTTCCAAAACAACCAAGCAACTTTCCAATCAATAATCAACCAAATCAAGAAATCTCAATCAAGAACAAATTTCAATTTCCAATCAAGAACAAGCCAATCAATTAATTCCAATCCATCACAACACATCATGAATTCAATCAAACATGGATTCAAACAACAATTTCAAGCTTCTAACATCAATCATCTAAAAGCCCTAAATCAATTTCATCTTTTATTGAATCTTGATCAAATCTTGAAATTAGACCTAAGAACATGTTTCTATTAACTCCAATTGGTTTAAATTGAAATTAAATGCCAAGATCCTTACCTTAGATCCTTAATTTGATGGAGAACTCTTGAATTTCTTTTCTCCCTTTCTCCCTTGGTTTCTTGAAATTTTGGGGTTTTCCTCCTAAATCTTTCTCTTTGGCCAAAGGTATATTGAAATTTGGGAGATTTTGGTTGGTTTATTTCTTAATTTTAGAAGAAAGGATGAAGAAGAAATGGAGGGGCAGCTGCAGCAAGTCTCACGGTTTTGGGTTGGAGAGAAAATGAGTTATGTGTGTTTTTCTTCTTTAACTTGGTTTCTTATATGTTAAAAAAATTTCCTACACCCAATTCAATTTATTTCTCATGTCCAGCTGCTGCTACAAGGCAGCCCCTTTTGTCAAAGTCTCCAGCCATTTGAACGTGCCACACTTAGTGCCTTGTGTGACTTGCTTTCTAATTAGTCAAATAGTCAAAATTGTAGCATTTTGTAGACTTTTCTAGAATCTTTTTAGGGTTTTTAATTATCTTACAAACTAATTAGAATTTGAAGAAACTAACACCACCATTGGATTCCTCACCATCAAAAACCGTGGGGTAGTGTCTTACTTATCTCTTAATCCAAGTCTAATTAGCTTAATTTAGTTAGATTAGAAACTTTGAGTTGTCAAATTTTGATTGGTTAATACTTTTATTTTTAATTTTTCTTAGTTAAACAATTTTTATAATTATTCTAAGTATATTATAATTATTAGATAATTCCATAGATGTCATACAAATTTTATCTTAATTTTCTACCTTAAAATTTTATCGTAATAATTTCTCAAAGTTCTAACTTTCAGAAAATTATAACAATTTGAAACTAGCATTTTAATTTTTCAACTGTATATATTTTTAATCTATATTCAATTACCTTTTTATTAAGTTACAGATTAGTCCAAAATTTTACACTTGAAAATTTATCCTGGATAGCTGTCTGACACAACGGTCCAGTCAACAAGTAATTCATTTCTCAACTGTATATATTTTAATTCTACATTAAATTCTTTATTTATTAGAGTACAGTTTAATCCAAAATGTTATACTGAAAATCTTATCCTGGACAGCTGTCTGACACAACTGTCCGGTCAACAAGAAATTTAGGTATGAACAAAAGTATTAAAAGACTTAGAAAATTTTACTGAATAGCATTGTATTAATTTTATTATGAAAATAGGTACAGAAAGTTTCTATAAAATACAGTACATCATTTCTCATAATATTTATATAAAAATATTTACAAATGATAAAATAATAAAATTGAGGGTGTTACACTTTCAATCTAAAAATTAGAGTCACTACCAAATATAATGCCAATCAAAATCAAGAACTCAAGATGATAAGATAATTCAGTTTGAATCAAATTGTGAACCATAAAGTAAGGAAACAGAAAATGTCAAGCATTCATGAATATGGCTCCATTTTGACTCATTAACCTAAACCAACCCAATTGTTTTGAAGATGAATCAGGTAGTGTACATCGGGTTCACATGATTTACTTGACCTACTTACACCCCCACACACACTTGAGTTTAAGGGTTATTTATAATAGTACAATAAATGAGGTGAGTTGGATTCAAAAAAGTTAGGCTCTATGTGACTTAGCATGGAAATTCACTAGTCTATATAGGGTAAGTTTACAATAGATTAGATCAATCTACAAACTTTTATTATTTTTTAATAAATTCTTTGGCCCATATTTATTTAAACTATTTTTTCATATTAGGTTAGATTCTTATATTAAAAAAAATAGGCTAAATTATATTTTTGGTCCCTATGTTTATTTATTTGATTCAATTTAGTTTCTCTATTATAAAACAATTCAATTTGATCCCATAATTTTTAAAATCGATACAATTTTGTCATTTTCGCCCAAATTGAGCTTACATGTTATTGTTACAAATAGCGGCAATTTTGATTTGCGAATAGCGACTATTTTAAATCGCGCACTATTTATATTTTATGTTATTAAATTTTAATTAATTATAGAAAATAAAAATGAAAAAATATAGTGACAATTTTTAATCGCCACAATAATAAAAAATTGTATTAAAATTATAAATAATAAAAAACATGTAATTTTAACGTATTAGTGATTAAGAACTGTCACTATAATAATTTAATTTTTTATTTTATAAGTTTACAATAATTTAATAAAAATATATTTTCTATAATAATTTAATTAAAATTTATAATTTTATAAAATTTTATTTTTATATTATTAAAGAATATTATATCATTAAATGCAGTTAAATATTTAATATTAATTATTTTTATTATAATTATTGTATTATTAATATTTTAAATGTTGTATTGTAATATTATGTTATATTTATTATTGATATTCATTATATGTAAAAATTGAAAAATAATAAAAAATAAATATATTTTTAAAATAATAATTATAATATAATCTAATAATGTGTAAATTATATAATTAAAAATTATTAAATTATTATAATTTTATTATATGTGTAAAATAAGATTCAAATTATACTTTTTATAAATTTATTAAAACAAAAATTTTATATAAGTAAAAATTATTCTAAATGATTTATTTATTTTAAATTCTTATTTTATTATAGTGGTAGTTTTGAACTGCCACTATATTTAAATTACAAGTTTCTACTATTTTTTTATCATTGTGTATATTTTTTTTCATTTTATAATTTTTAAAATTTAAGTAGTGGTAGTTCAAAACTGCTACTATTTACAAATCATAACCGTCATTATTCATACAGTAATGTCGTCAACTTAATTGGATGAAATTGATCAAATTTTGTCGATTTTAAAAATTAAAAATTAAATTAATTTTTTTAATAATAGAAAAATCAAATTCAACAAATAAATAAATAGAGAACTAAAAATACAATTTATCCAAAAAAATAATAAATAATAATTATAATTAGTTTCATCAAGTTATAATATATTTATAAGTACAATATTTTACAACATGATAGGCAATTAGTAAATTTATATAGATTTTATATGTGTTAATTATTATATTATCGTTGTGCTTGAAGTAATTAAAAATTAAACTTGTGGACTAACTCATTTAACCCGCATTTTGTTATAGGTTAGACTAGACTAGGAAGTTTTTAGCTTACAATTTAATTGACCTATTTCAGTTCAACTTGATAATCTATTGGTCCGTAGTAGATCAATCACTTGACTGAGTTTGACTATCCTAAATTGACAAGTATCCCTTTAATTGTCATTATGTAGTAGACAACATTGTACATATCCTAATTAACTAGATGCCAATTGAAGGTTACTTATATCTTATTTAAAAGTGTTCAAAGTCTTTTTTTATTGCCAATTTTCAACAAATAAATAAATACATATGTAAGACCATATACTTTAGAAATGTAAACCCCCTAGTATTCCTATGGATAAGAAACATATACTTTAGAAATGAACAGCTTTGTCATTTATTGCTTATGATTTTATACATTTTTTTTGTGTAACAATTATAAGTTTTGGTATTTAATCAAGCACTTCACTTAAGTTAGAGATAGTAATTAGATAAATGCTGTTCTCCAATTTTTGGAGGGGGAGTGTCTAACTATGATTCTATTTAATAACCCAAACAGAGCTAGAGGCTTGTATGTCATAGATTTGTACCTTTAAAGAACCCATTAATGGAGGAGGCTATTTTTTTTTTCTCCACAAGACTCTGATTTTTGGCCGATGGAGGCTTTCTAACTATAAGTTGATATGGACATATGGTCAGAGGTTCATCAATTTTAATAGGCCCAAACACATTTGCACATAGGGTGTTGCTATTCTCACCTCCAAATTGCTATTCTCACCCCCTAATTTTCAAAATTTCATGAAAAGACATTCTTGCCCTTATTACCATTTCTTCACACCCCCCTTCCCCTCCCTTCCTCCTCTCCTTCCACTGCTTTCTTTCTCTCTCTCTCCTTTGCTTTTTTTCTTCACACCCCACATAATATTTTATGTTTTTCTTATTTTTTTAACTTTAAATTTTATTAAAATTTTGAATAGATATATTTCAACTTAAATTGTTTTAAAATTGGGTGATATACGTATATATTATATGTATTCATTATGTAAGTTGTTTAGATTTTTATGTTATATATATTTTTTGTTATAAAATTAATAAATGCAATTTTGGTCTTCTTATTTTTAAAAATCCGTAATTTTGATCCTTCTATTTTAAAATAAAGACATTTAGTCCTCATATTTTTCAAAATCCACAATTTTGATCCCTTATTTTAAAATAGAGACATTTAGTCCCTAATTTTATAAAATCTGCGATTTTGGTCCTTCTGTCAAACTAAAAGTGTTAACTGTTAAGAAATTAATGTTGAATATGGCGTGGATATTAAACAAATAATCTTGTGTCGTGTCAATGAATTTGGATCACATCAAGTTAATCTCTTACCGATCAATGTTTTGAATTTGATAGAAGGACCCAAAATCATGAATTTTACAAATTTGAAAGACTAAATGTCTCTATTTTAAAATATGGGGACTAAGATTGTCGATTTTGAAAAATATGAGGATTAAATGTCTTTATTTTAAAATAGAATGACCAAAATTACGAATTTTAAAAAATAAAATGACCGAAATTGCATTTAAGCCATTTATATTTTTTAATTTAAATTTTTAATATTTTATATATATGAATTTTTAAGTTTTAACATTGAAATTTAAATTTAAGTTTTTTAATATTCATATTTATTAAAAATAAATTTCATAAACCTAAAAATAAAGATGACAAAGAAAAAAAAAAGATCTTCAAATAGCAAAAGTTATCAAATTTGTATATTCACTTCAACGGAATTACATTTCCATTTCATTAAATATATTGAATATAACATAAATGTAATTCAGTTGTGGAACCTCTGGAAAAAAAAAGTGAAATGGAAACGCAATTCCGTTGAATATTCGGAAATTCAATAAAACGGAATTGTGTTTCCGTTACAATTTTTTTACACCCGTTTATTGTAATGGAAACATAATTGCGTTGTTTAAATTTTTTTCCACCCCATTAACTAAAACAGAAACACGATTCCGTTATACATTGTACAACAGAATCATGCTTCTGTTGAATTAATTTTTTTTTCACCTCTACGTAACACAACGGAATCATGATTCCGTTGTGTTATGTACAACGGAATCAAGATTCCGTTGTGTTACATGGAAGTGAAAAAAAATCTTAAAAAACAGAATCGTGATTCCGCTATATATGTTGCACAGCAGAATCATGATTCCATGGGAAAGGTAATTTTGGAATATAAAAAAAAATCATCCACGTGAGTGGTGAGAATAGCAATTCCCTTGCGCCTTGCTAGGCAGCACCTATATATATAGTGATTAGTGAGTATTTTGTGTGATGTACTATTTTTCAAAATCACTTAAAATTTTAAAAAATGTTTCACATAAAAAGACCGTGTATGGTCAAATTGAAAAAAAAAATAGTAAAAGATAGAAAATATTCACACATTGTCAAATAAATATATTTCAACTTTTTATTTGGAAAAAAAAAAAAAAGAGTGGGTATCATTTTCATTTAAAATTTAACTTTCTATGTTAAAATGATGATGCATATGTTTTTTCACACGAGTTTGAACTTGTTTAATAAATTAATAATATTATACTTCCTAATAATTCTTTTAAGGCTTAAATATTGATTTCAATCCCTCAAATTTGGAACAATTTTGATTTTGGTCCTCCAATTAAAAATTTGTTCTTTTTAGTCCCTCAAATTTGCAAAATATTATTTTTAGTCCCTCAACTTCATTTTGGAAGACTAAAAGTCTACTCTTTTTAGTCCCTCAAATTCACTCTGAAGGACTAAAAATAACATTTTGCGAATTTGAGAGACTAAAAAGAACATTTTTTAATTGAGGGACTAAAACAAAAAATGCCTCAAATTTAAGGGACTAAAAACATACTTATGCCTTCTTTTAATTACAAAATGAAAAAATATTAAATATTCTTTTTTTATAAATTGACTTTTTGTTGGATAAATTACCGTGTCTTTGAAGCAACACCTTCTTCATTGCTTCCAAATTTTCACGTAAATTTTCAGAAATTAATGTGGAAATTACCTCTTTTTATTTAGTGGCAGAAGAATACTCTTGTAAATTAGAATGTTATTTAAAATTTAAAATTAAATAAAAAATAGACAAATTATATTAATCTTTCAAAAATTTAATTTAGCATCTAATTAGTTTCTTAAAAGATTTTATTAATATTCTGTCAAAAAAAAAGATTTTGTTAATATCATCGTTTTAATACTTTGTATAGATAATTGGAAAACTAATTTTTAATAAACATTTTGAGAATTAATATACAATAACCTTTTTGGTTTTTGAAAGACAATTTCGTGATTTTTTTTAAACTAATTTAAATCACACATACAATTTTAAAACATAAATTTAAGAATTTACTCTAATGGCATTTAATTAAATTTATTTATTTTTAATTCCCAATAGATATAAAAATAATAAATTATAGAGATGGCTTTTCAAAAATGAAAAAGATAATTTAGCCATGATTTAAATAGTTTATTTAAGTTTTTGTAGTGTTAAAATTAATGAAATATGTATTAAAAAAAATATATGACTGTGTGTAACAAAATCAAAGCTGGTATATAAAAAGGTGAAATGACTTGAACTTTTGGAAAATTATGTGTAAATTAGAATATTATTTAAAATTAAATAAAAAATGCACAAGCTAAATTGAAGCAGACACACTAACATTCTAACAATCCTTCAAGGAAACCCAGAAGAAAATCATTTACATCAAAAGATTAGATACATTATTGGCACAGAAAAAATGAATGAACTTTGAATCAATTTCATTTCAAGCAAAAAAATGGTATATAAACCAATCAATAACAATGAAAGAATAGCTCTGGTTTTTCAGTCTTCACACAACTACTCGCCTACCTTCAAAACTATAAGCAAAACACAATTTAACAAAAATATAACTTCTGAATTGTGTTCTCAGAAGGAGCTCTTGATGGTCTTGTAACGGTAGAGTACCCTCTTCTTCTTGTTTGAAGTGTTCTCTATGGTGAGGACAACTTTCCCAGGTTCATTGTTCCTAAAGGTGTTCCTAACAGGCCCTTCTTGTGAACCCATTTTCTTCCCTTTTTGAACAATAATTGTGTAAGAACCCTCATCAGTTGGAACAAATTCCTCCTTGTAACTCACCTCCCAACCCAGAACAGTCAAATCCCAGCACAAAGTGTTTCCAACCTGTTGAGATGCAACAACCTTTTAGTTCAACACTCCTATTTGTAAAGCACACAGTAAATAGTATAATAGCAAGGATAAAATTTAGATGCAATTCCTCAAGTGTTTTTGTGTTTTTGATACGCATAACAAAGGTTTGCATTAAAAGTTAACATAATGAGGTAAAACTCCAATTCTGATAGGATAAACCAAAAGCAAAGCACCTATGAAACTGTATTTATGTTTTGTCCTTATAGTAGGATACATAAAACTTTAGTTGGTACCTCCAATGCAGGAATCTCAATGGTTGCAGTTGATCCAGCCTTTAGAATGAGTTCTGAAACAGCAGCATCTTGGGAAGAGAACTCGGAATCATTTTCCCTCTTGAAACCACCATAGAGAACTGGGATCTCCTCAATTGGAATGTACCTTTTTAATACAAAGAAATTAAGATCGTTAATGGGATGCTATTAAAATATCCAATGAACAAAAATGGTTAATTTGATGGATGGGATGGGAGAACATACTTGATCAATGTTTCAGTGACCTTGTTAGGACGAGCAACCACAATTTTGCTCTTTGTTCTTTGGGTCAAGAAGGGAGATAAAAGGGCATTGAGAGCATAATACCAGAAAGGAACATTGATGAAAATCTGCAATGAAACACAAACACATTTATTTATCAAATACCTTAAACATCAAAATAACAGCACTTTATATGACCAATGTAGCTTAAATAAACAATTCAAAAAGGGGGAAAAAGGCAAAGAACTTACATTTTTTGCCACCATTTCTGGATAATTGTCCTGCAACATTGCAACAATTTGTTTTGTGGCAATTCTAAGCTCCTTCTTTGAAGGACCAGGGGAGTTCTTAAGGTCATTGATTTGAAGCAAGGAAGTGACACCACCTGGCTTCAAATTGAGCTTCTGAATACCCTTCTCCATCAACTGGGACCTCCATCTCAAGAACTCACTGCGCTTCTCCTCAGTCCCAAAAACCTTCTGGTAAAGCTCCTCACTCTCAAATGCACCAAAGATGTTGTAGCACACAGGGTGCCCCTCATGATCAACACCATTCATGTAAGCAGCAGAGGCCAAGTCAGAGCCAAAATCCTCATCCACCACAGAATCAATCTTTGATTCCTTCCTCCACTTAAGGGTCTTCTTCAGCATCTCAAATGCATCATTGACCTTGAACTCCCTAGCCCTCAAAAACTTCAACAGAACCACATCAACACCTTCTGCTCCCTTGCTTGGCAAAAGAGGCACTCCCCAAAGAGACACATCATTCTCCTCTACTTCAACCTTTTTCTCCTCTTCCTTCTCTTCACCCTCTTTCTTCTCTTCATTCTCTGCTGAAGCCTCCTTCTTTGGCTCTTCCTTCTCAAAAAGGGTGTTCCCCAAGATAGCCTCCTCAAGCTTTGACTTGAGTTCACTCAAAGCCTTCCTTTCAAACTCCTTGAGATCAGAAAGGAAGTTGCTTTCTTCCTTGTAAGAAGAGCTTTTCTCCACCGTTTTGGGTTTGGATTCATCCACTGATGACTCTCTTGGTTCCACATTTTCTTCAGCAACCTTAACCTTCTCCTCTTTCTGGGGCTCAACAACAGCATCAGCAGCAACAACCTCAACTGCTTGTGTCTCCTCTTGAGCCATAACCTCAGCAGTCATAGTTACAAACTGAACAAAAACAAAAACAAAATGATAACTTGAGTTGATGAGACAAACCACAAACTTAAAAAGGAATGAAAGAGCTATTATTAAGAAAACTGAAAACACATTACACACACCTGAGTTGTATGTTATGAACCAAAATAGGGAAGAAACTAAAAACAGGTGTGTGTATGTGGTATGTTTGGAAGAGTGATGAGTTGTGAGGGTAATATATAATTTGAAAAGTGAGAAAAAGGTTGGGCCCACCAACGGTCACATAAGTGGATCCAACGCAGAGGAGCCGTTGGGGATTCTTTTTCCCGAGGGTTTTGTTTTGCTGCTCTGGAAGCCAGCAAATTCAGGCCTGATACCATCTATTTGGGCCCACCACTACCATAACTAACTATGCTTCCAGGGACAGCAATGACAATCATACGCTGTCTTTGCTATTTTTTTGTCCCAGGTTATTTTTATCCTTTATTTGTCTGTCTCAATAATCCATTTTCTAGAATTTATGAGATTAATTTTGATACAGTATAAAAAAAATTATATTATTAATTAAGCAGAAATTATGTTAAATACAATTTTTAAAAATATTATAAAAGTCAATAATATGTTATTAGATGATACTGTACAAACTGTTTATAGTAATTGAATGCAAGAGTTTAATAATGGGACAAGAAAAGGAGGTTTTTTTTTTTTTATTTCAAGTTTCCTTGTTTGAAGTTTACAATGAATGAAATGAGTAATTATAATTGTCATGTAACGTTTCAATGTTTTATATTTATTTATATTTATAGGTTTTTATGATACAATAAATTTAAAATTAAAAAGTTAACACTTTTTTTTTTTTAACTTTTCCTTTCTTTTCTCCGTTCAAACATACTCGTGTTCCTTCTTTAAGGGGTGATCTTGTTTAGAACATCGTGTGAAACACATTTATTCACCTCTCTTTTGATATATTCGTATTCAATGGATTAGCTTTTAATTTATGAAAAAATTTTAACGTTAAGACTTTTTTAAAGTAAAAACATTGAACTTTGTTGAGTTTATGAATACCTATAAAGAAGTTAAACAAGGAATTTCTAAAATAAGGTGTAAAAGTTTTTTAACTTATTCTCTTACTATAGTGCTAGTTAAAAAGTTTGTTTAAATTGACTCACTGGCAATCAAAAGAACGAATCCTTGATTTCCTGGGTGATTTGCAAGAGGTATAAATGCAAAGGCACAAACTTATCTTACAGCACACTCACTATATGAGGCTATGAGCCATCCAGTGTGAACGTACAAATAGAGATACGTTTGTGTCTACACAATTAAAGTTAGGTTAGTTTTAATTGTTGCTTTAATTTATAATTGATTCCTTGCACCATGTGGGAGTTTGTTCTCTGGTTTGAGCTGAAATGTCACATGTGATGTGTGCTTTCATTTCATGCCTAAATTTAACCTCGAGTCATAGGTTGGGAAAAGGAAGTTTAAAGTTTATTTCCTAATGTTCATTAATCTATTTCAGAAATTGTTGCATTAATGCCACCCTTGCAGCCCTGTTAATTTTTGCAATCAAAACCGCTCCATAAAAGAATTAGCCCATCTGCTGTTAATAAATTCCTTAAGAACTTTCATTAGCAATTTCATTAAAAAAAATTATACGAGTGATCATATTAGAAAAATAAAAATAAAACTAATTTGTCTTAAGATACAACCATGGATAAATTTGGTCTTCCAAATGCTGAAAGAAACAAATGCAAAAGAAGACAAATAATTTCCCATGTATTTTTAGCAACAATAATAATCACATTAGCAAAGAGAAGTTAAAGTGAAAACATAACAACCCCATGGCTAATTAGTTTCCATCTCTTTTAGGCATTTCATGTCAAATGGCCACTTTTTCTAATCCCTGGGTATAATAATACTAGTGATTTAAAAAAAAAAAATCCTGATGCATAAGTTACCAGGTGAAAAATAGAAAACTTTTGTCATTAAAAAAATTATTATATCAAAATTACAAAAAAAAAAATTATTACATGAGAAACTTCTTATTATTTGCTCTCTGTAATCTATAAACTTGATATATATGATAGAAAAATCATAATAATATAAATAATAGGCATTTTGCATGGAAATAAAAAGTTAATTAGAGTAATCATATTCTTATGTCCAAAGTTCAGGTATATAGGTACTCAATAGGTGAAAGTAAATGACAAACTGTAGCTTTCACTCACAATGTAACGTCAAGAGTTTAAATTTTGAAACCAAAATTGAGAAGAAGAAAAAAAATTTATCTAACCAATCTCTCTGGAATAACGATTAATTCTATTTTATTATTTTTTTAAAATCGAGTCTATGACTATTTCCACGCTTACTAAGAGTTCCCGTCCGTTGTATAATCTTGAAAGGTGGTACCCTTATGATTAGCAAAAATATTTGCTCCGTAGTTTGACTTGGTCTTTAAGCACTTTGCTTAGTTGGCTAACGACAAACCATAACGTGGTAGATTTGTCCATGAATGTCACAGATATGGAATCGATTTGTTTAAGAGAACAATATTTTAATATTTCCTGACAAAAATATTTTTAATAGTATTTCATTCTGAATTATTGCAACCCATTTATCAATTTCCAGTTTGGAATCATTCATTCATGTTAGTTTTGGGAAATAGTCAACCATCAAAGCTGGAAGGACCTGTTTTTTTCCTTCTTTCTTTTTTCTTCTTTGGCGATGCGAGCTGTGATTTGGTTACAAAAATAAAAGGAAAACAAAAGATTAGATTGTGTTTGGACTTCTGTAGAATCTCTGCAAAAATATGGCAAATATTCGTCTAGACATCAATTAGTTGTTCACTATGTACTATGGGATTGGACGGTTGGAAATATATGTACAAATATATATTAATACATACAAGGATGGCTCATTGATACATATAGTATATATAATCATTCATTCCCTCTAGTAGTAAAAAAAAAAAATATTCCCTCTAGTTATGCGTAGATTATGAGTAACCAATCAAGGGAATCTAGTTCAGTTAATTGAACAGGATGTGTGAGTTATTATAAATCTCGTAATATTTGTCTTCGATTCCTATAAATAAAAAAATAAAAAATAAAAAGATTATGAGTAACCATATAGTGATCAGATTATTTCACCCTTTTCTCATATTTTGGAGTGCATAGCTACTAACCATTGTCGAAGTTAATGTATGGACTAAACTTTTAAAGTATGGACTAAACTTTTAAAGGACGAGTTGTCTAATATTTTTTCATGTTTTCATATGAAATGAAGGGGCTTTTCTTCTTTAATAGCGAGCTTACCATTTTGTTCTTAATCTCCATTTTTGTTCTGTTCAAGCAACTATTTCTGATTTATATTAAATTTGATTTGATCCAGTGGATCAAGATTCTAAATTATAGCGGAATATTAGATGTATCGTATGCACCAATAAAAACACAACCTATAAAAATACCATGTTCGTGTTGGTCCACAATGGACACCAACAAAACAGGATTTCTTCCGAGGTTAAATAGTTTGAAGTACTTAGTTTTGACTACTGTTTGTTGTAAATGTTATGGTAAAAAATTAATCTCACACACACACAATCGAAAACTAGGTAAGTTGTTTTTATAGACCACGTGACCACGTGTTGCAACACGAAGTAAAAATAACCATCAAGAATCATTAACTCAAAATTACCCAACATGAGTGGCAATAAATTCTAAAACGAAAGACCATTACAATCCATTCTGATTAACAAGTAAATCCTCAATCTAGTTTCTGAGATTGTAAACGTCAATTACATTACTCCCTGATTTCATAAAATCTTTATTTTAATTCCCGACTTTGCAAACTGCCACTCGTTTTAATCATTTTACACATCATCTACTATCATTTTGTAGAAAAAAGGACTAAAGCAAATAACAATTTTACAAAATCAAGAATTAAAATGAGTGTTTTCTAAAGTCAAAAACTACGGGGACTAAAATAGGACTTACAAAATTGTAAACAGCCTTTAAAAAACAATTATAGCTCGTTCAATTGAGATCCAAGGGGTTGCAACATAGAAATCTTTCTATATCTATACAGGGATTAAAATGCAGTACTTCAAAATTTAAATTAAGATGTAATCCTAAAACGTATAAAAGGACGCCTATAGGATAAGATCTTTAAATAATGAAGCCAAAAATAATGATATGATACAGCCAATTTTCACAACCCATGTTAAGATGTTATCCAGCATTGTTGACCTCGAACTGGCACCCCGAGTGAAAAAAATCATAGCCATGTTAAGACACGATCCGTGTATCCGATGTTACTTTGATTATAAGACGTACTTGCTGACCAGTGACCACTATACAAGCCTACCAAAAAATGATTTGTCTCACTGCTATCTCTTTTTATCAGCTGGTCTGTTGTTATCAGATGGCGTGTACTCACCAGTAACCCTGCCATTCACCAAAGAAAATCAGTTACCATGGATTACTTTAAACAAACACTAACAGCCCGGGATTTCTTTTTGAGAAATGCTAGTAACACACTATCTACCATACTTTTTTAAACACACTATCTACTATTGGTTGTAATTTATTGGGAATTACAAACTCTATTTTACTAAACAATAGTTGAATGCATGTTAGCACAATAATCAAGGCAAAAATATATTTACCTATTATACAACAATATGGCTTCACCTATTGTCCCTGCAACCTTATTCCGTACCTTTCGAACACAAACCTGAAACAAGCCTAAGTAAGTATATTTTATTTAGTATGATACCAAAATAAGCACAATTATGCTACAAACACTCACCTGTACTTGATCAATAGGCCCAGCTTCAGGATCCCGATTACGGTGAATGACAATTCCATTGTCACACTTGTTTATGAAGTGTGCACTTCCACTTATATCATAGAGATTAGGAGGACCCCCAACCCAATTATGCAGCTATTATGTGAGAAGAGGAAGAATATCAGAAAGAGTAAAATGACAAAGGATGAAACCAAACTTTTTGTTACCAACCTGCCTAGGATGTGCTACAAACCAAACATGGCATCCATGATGTTGGGCAAAACGTTTGATTAAGGTAAGCATCTGACTCACATATTCTGTTTCAGTCCTGCAAATTTTTGCAACAAATAAATTAACATCAATTAGCCATCCATTATCTAGACAACAATAAAGGCAGCTGGCAACAGAAAGAATAATCAGGGTAACACAGCATGTTCTTGGAGAGAGATTGATTTTAGTACAAATGCAAAACATGAAGCAGTGTTTTCTCTATCTTCCTTTATCCCCCACCCTACTTTTTGTGAAGACAGGAGCAAATACATGATAAAATCGAATATGAAAATAAATGTTAGTTATCATAGATAATGTATAATGAGATGGAAGCCTTGGATTCCAATCACACAACATTCAGATATATTTCTTGTTCTGTAACTTCAATTGTAATGTAATTCTCTAATATAAATTCATAGGGGATGAAAGGAATTCTCTAGGCAATTCCCAGTATTCTAAAGAGTTCAAGTACCTCTTAAACAAAAGCAAAACAAAATCCAAGTTTAGAATAAGCTCTTAAGAGAATTACTGGTTTGGAGGTCGTTGATGATCAAGCTCATTGTAAGGATCAATTACAAGTCCACGCACCCCGTGCCTTAATACAGCAGCTTTTGCAAGGTCAAGAACCCAACTTATATTTGGAAGGGAGTCATCTTCACACCTAGTCTCAACAACCAAGTAACCCAGCACTAAATTTCATCAGTACAAGTTAAATTACCAATTTAAAATACCGGTTTAACCAAATGTAGGTATTTTAACAAGAACTGCTAAAGCAAGCAAATTTGAAATAATTCAAACATAA
This sequence comes from Pueraria montana var. lobata, assembly GCA_026413185.1. Classification (NCBI taxonomy): domain Eukaryota; kingdom Viridiplantae; phylum Streptophyta; class Magnoliopsida; order Fabales; family Fabaceae; genus Pueraria; species Pueraria montana. The sequence goes on from CM048656.1 coordinate 18,620,623, forward strand.
AGCCAAGTTCAAAAGGTTCGTGTTAGGATCCCTAGTCATTCATTTCTATGAAACCATTTCAAAGGCTTAGAAGAATAAATTAAGGAGACCTGAAAATTTCTGCATCACCAGTACCCAACAAGGATTAAAATCTCAGTCTGATCATTTTATGTGCATGCATCATGTATGTTGTGGCCACCACCTCATGTACATTGACCCACAACACAAGTACACAAGTACACAACCACGACTATAACCACAATTTAAAACCCCAATACCCAATATTAAGGGAACAAATATTTAATGTAATAGTACTACAAAAGAAAATTCAGTTCTAATAAACAAGCCAAATGCACTGAATTTTATTGCTACTGCCTGCTTCACTTCTTCCTTCATTTAGAAAGATATTCCCCTTAATATTTGAAATTAAAAAAAAAATCAAGTGTACCACTAATCATAACAAGCATCAAGCTAAAAATGTATGGAAAAATGTACAAATGATTGAATATGGTATGCCACAAGTTACAACTACAAGCTGAGTTCCTTGTAATGGACTTACCTTATGAGAGAGAAAGTATCACTTAACCAGAGCTTACCCTGTTCAAATTCCTCCACACTCATCCGTTCAACACTTTCACCGTAACTATCATTAGATATTAGATAAACAAGTCAATTCAGATAATCAAATATATATGCATATTAACAATCAAAATTATCACAATTAAAGAACATTATCCAATACTCACACACACACACACACACATATATATATGAGGAGTTGCTCCTCATCCCAACCCTTAATTTTTTAATCTAACGGTTAAAGCCAAGTTACTCATTATAACCATTAAATTAAGAGAAAATAAAGGATTGGAATGAAGAGTAACTCTTTTAAAATTACTCTTGGAGTAATAGTAATTTGATCCCTCCTATATATATATATATAGAGAGAGAGAGAGAGGGATCAAGTTACTCTCCATCCTCACCCTTCATTTTCTTTTAATCTAACAGTTCTAATGAGTACCTTATCTTTGACTATTAAATTTAAAGAAAATAAAGGGTGAGGATGTGGAGTAACTTGATCCCTCCTCATATATATATATATTGCAATTTTAGCAAGAAACAAAGGAAAATGAATGTAAAAATTAGAGATGTCATACCACATCCACATGTTTCCAAGTATCTGAGATCAATATTACAAAATGATAGGGAAATTAATAAAGACACCATGCACAAAATACATTTGGGATGGTTAAAATTGAGAAAAGCACTATGGGATATTTGTGACTGCAAATTAACAACTAAACTCAAATGAAAGTTTTATCATACTACTACTATGCAACTAGTTATACTTTATGGTAGTGAATGTTAGGCTTTAAAGGGACAAGAGAAAAAAGTGGGAGTAGCAAAAATGAGAATGTTAAAATGGATATGTGACCTTACAAGAAAACACAAGATACAAATATATACGAAAAGATATTGATGTGACACCTATCAAGGAAAAGATGGCAGAAAATTGGTTAAAAGATGGTTTGGACATATGCAAAGGCCACTGGATGTACTAGTAAGGAGTGTAGATCACATTTGTTGTTGTTGTAATAATAAAGCAATTAATAACAAAGGCCTGACAAAAAGATGACCAATAGTATAAATCATAAATATAATATGCAAAGCTCACCGTTCATTAAAGAAAGGCTTCTTCAAGTGTTTCTCCAAAAGTTTTCGAGCATGTTCTCTAACCTATACGGCAGTCAAAAAAGAATCAGAAAAAATGCACAAATTCTGACTGGAAAGTAAGAGGCAACCATTTGAAAAAGATCTCTGAATAACAGAAACAAACCATAGAATCACAATAGAAATACATGAGTAAGCACAGGTATTATCATACTATTACCACAAATATATAAACCTGATCTACCATTTCATAATCACCTAAAAGTGTGCAATAAATATCCTGATCAAGGACAGAAAGGCATGATTCTTGTTCCAGTAGAAAATAGCAAATGCAAACATTTTTTGGTGAACAGAAACATAATTTTGAAAGTCACCAATGAACAATCTAACCTTGTTCTCCATAGAACAAAGTGCAAACTTCCAGCCGACAATTTCATTAAGATTGCAAAGAAGAGCATCAATCCACTCACTCTTCCCGGAATTAGGAACTCCGGTTACTATGGTCAGTTCTCCTGGTACAACCTGATAAAAGTAATTTAATAGAACAATATCAGGATCTACAATTCCATACACAGAAAAAGGGTTGTATTGTTACTATATGCCAAGTAACATACTTTTGTTAAAAAAGAAATTGATGAATAGATCAAATCACAACCTCATTTTTGTTAGCAGATCAAATCACAGATATGAAGCAGTGAAGGGTACATTTAAAAGTATGATATAGAATCACAAACATTAATTTCAAAACAATTAATTATTTTTCATATAAAATTCCATCAACAACTATTGCAAATGTTGTGCCAAAAACGAGCAAGGAACTGAAAATATCTATTTTACAATTAAATGACTGATGCATGATTCCAATATCCCACTAAATACAAACTCAAAATCATTGTTCTTTTTTCACATAATAATACAATAACAATTCATAACATATTACACCTTTCCTCTGATGCCTAGTGACACATTGAACAATGTAATAAATCTACTTACCAGTCAAAATACAACAGATAAAACTTAAATCCAACAGAATTATATGATGCTGACATCCTAATTATTTGGCAAACACACAAAATAACATTCTAAACCAATTCTAATTCTAAAAGAATTGGAATTGAAATTAAAATCCAGTGTTTCAATTCCAATTCTACCATCCAAACAGACCCTAATATCCTGGATGGAGATATTCATTAATATCTTGAATTTTTAAATTTTCAATTTTTTTCTCTTTTTACATGGGTGTTAATCTAGTCACATTAATAGGACAACCTGCATTTACAGCGGCTCCTTATGTTGTTTGATAAACTATTATCTGTAAATAAAATAAATAAACAAACAAAAAAACAAATATTCAACAAAATGTTTATCATATTAAGAAATATATGAATGTAATAAACTGCCCTTACATTGTATAAGTCATTCAGATTATCCCACCCAGTTGAGATACCAATGTCATATCCCAAGGTTCGATGGTAATATGCATCAATCTCATCAAAGTAATCTCTGAAGTTAAACAATCCACGTATTGGATATAATTCTGCATTCTCAATCACTTCCTTGAGTGCATCAGGACCCAAATACATGAGAACCTGTAAATAAGTTATAAGGTTGCTACTTTGTCAAAAAAAACAAGTTATAAGGTTGCCACAGTTATCAAATAGCAGAATTACATACAAACAACTTTAAATGACTCTGCATGATTACATAAACCAGGCAAAGGGAAACACATAATAGGAAATAATCCCTTCCATTTCAGAAATCTATCAGAAAGCTGACCCAGAAAAAAAAAATCATTTCTCTAAAATAACCTAATCTAAGCAGGTATGTCAATAAAATCATGCACACTAGACCAACATAGCATACACCAGACAGTAAAATGTATAACCTTGAGTCTGCAGTCCTAAGTTTCCAACTTTCCAATCTAGCCTACTAATATAAATTAACAATAACAAGCCATGTATGGATGAGTAATAAATTCACAGACAATGCATGTAAACATGTAGCTGATTAAGAGTAACCATTACAGTTCTGTCTGTTACATGCATCTTCATTCATAGTTCATTGTCAGTTGACATTGTTCAGTGAATCGAAATAAGAATTGTCTACAGAAAAGTTACAAAAGCATCATTTCTTTTCAATATTTTGGGGTTTTATTTTTTAGGGGACAAAGGTGAGAGGAAAGGTACAGGTGAAGAGGAACTTGTGGATGCAAATTGATATCTGACCTCATTTGCATCTTTGCAATTGTCTGACCTCACTTTTTTAGGCCACCTGACCCGCCAGCATCTGCAACCACCCAAGAGAGAAAGGTTAAAGAAAAGTAAAACAAGCATGACAAGAGGAAAACAATCCTCCCATTTTTTTAAAAAAAAAATGAATAAACTAAATGCATAGAACAGTGAAAACAGCCATTCTGTCTTGTCTAACCATGAAGATTTTGAAGCAATAACAATATCAACATTACATAGAAGATTTACAGGGATACCCTTTATCTTAACAAGCAATTCTTTTGAAAAAAAACATGCAAAAGCAACTCAAAAATAGTTTAACTATACAATGTTTTAGCCACTTTCTTGCTTCAAAATTACTCACCCAAATACAATGAATACACAGCACATATAAAGTAAAATGAAACTACTATCAAAATATTGGCATCATCTGCTAATTGAAAGCATAACTGCTTGAGATATTCTCAAATAGATCAATATTATGAGAAATTATATAAGTAATAAAATCAAGACAAAAACATTCTAACTTTTCTTTCCCAATGCGGCGTGCAAGCTCCTCAGCCAAGGCTTGACCAGGTGGATCCCCATCAGTGGCAAGTATAACCCGAGTTGCCTATCAATACAAATATTGAGAAAACAAATAAGGAAAGTTTATGGAAGTTGTTTCTTTCTGCACATTCAAAAGAAAGAAATAATAACAATTAACAAACCTGCTTTAGTTCATCTTTACAGTTCCACAGATACTGATACTTTTTGTCCTAGCTTTACAGAATTAGAAATATGACAAGAGCATTAGATTCTAACATTACAAATGTGACCACAGTAAAGACTGGCAACAGATAAGAAAATGAAAAATTACACACATAATATTACAGATATAATATATATTAAGAATAAAAAAAGACCTTGTCCGGAGGTGGCAACTCCTCCTTTGAGGAGACTGATGGAGGTGCACCATCAGGAACACTGACGCAATTGAAGAAGCCAGCTTCTTCCATTGCCAGCTTGTCCATTTCACCTTCAACCTACAGCGTTAAACCAATATACTAAGCATAAAGCAAAACTATAACCTTTACATGATTTCTACAGAGAACAGAATACATACAATGATTATGTCACTCTGTCCCACTATGTCATCCAATCCATAAAAGATTTTTTCAGTATTTGCTTCCTGAAATAAAAGGATATTATGGGAAAGATGTAATTGTCATAAAATCAGAAAAATATAATGCGTACATAAAAACAAATTTGACAAGTGACAGAAAACATAACATAAAAACAAATTTGACAACTGACAGAAAACATATTTTAAGATTTAAGATAATATGAAAAAATATATTCCAGAATAATCTAATTATTCTGTTAGAGACATAATATAAAGCCATTCATATGTTTTCATCTAACAATTTAAGCTTTTGGGATAGTTAGTTCATGACATGGTACCACAGCCTCTGACCATAGGTCTAGAGTTTGATCCTTGTTTCCCCGCTATTGTAATAAGAAAATGAATTTCAGCACAAGGTAGGTCAGGGAGCATGTTAGAACTGTAAGATAAAATCATTCATGTGTCTTCACCAAACAGTGTAAGCCTTGGCGATAGCTGGTTGCCATGACATATACTATTTAAAGTTGGGCGAAACAATGGCTTTGTACCTATTGGCCAGCTTACCAAAAACTAATAACAATGATGATGATGAGAGCAGAAAGATAAAGTTGGGCATAATTAACTAGATTTATTTTATTTGTTTAATTATATTTATAACTACATACTATCTATTAATTTAGTAAACAGACATGCTAATATAATAAGGATGTTTTCAGAATGAGAGAAGGAAAGCAAGACAAGAAAGTAAGTGCAAAAAGGTTACAGGTAATAATATGAACGAAGAACTTGGATCCTCGGTTATTTTTATGAATAGAAGTCACAAGGGGAGAGGCACAACCTGGTCTACAAAATTGTTTAATGAGATAATTAAAGTCTAAGAAAATGTCAGATGAAGGAGGAAAAGCACTCTAGTCCCTGATTATAAGAACAAAGCAGACATCCAAAATTGTGAAAACAACAAAGAATTAAGCTCACGAGCCACACTAAGAAAATCGAATGGAGATCAAGACTAAAGAAAGACTCACGTTTCAGAGAAACAGTTTGATTTATGCCAGGGAGGTCAACTACAAACACAATACTTTAGTGAAGTATGATGATACCAGAGAACAAAAAGATCTAGATAGTTTTCATTGACCTGAAAAAAGGCATACGGTAGGTGTAAAGAAAAGATCTACTCATCAACACATTTAATGCCTATGACAGCCGCTTTTTCCATAAAGGTTATGGCAGTGACTAAGGGTAAGGCGGAAAAAGCAGCAGTTATCCTTTTCTATGAACTTTGGGAGAAAAATGTATGATCTGACTGTTAGGACACCATTCCACGCACATTGAACATGTTTAAACACAGAAACTCCAAACATGCTCTCATGTCTTCAGCAAACTCAAACCCAAAGCCGGAACGAAACCTATTTGACTGAACACCGCCATCTCTGGCGAAGGAGACAATCTCTGGTGAACAACCCATCTCTGGAGAATGAATATCTTTGTTTTCTCAGGTAACCTCTCTGTTCCTTGGCCTGTTTCTTTGTTTCCATCTCTTACTCTAATTATTTCATCTGTTTCCTTCTCCATTCTCTCTATTTCTCTATATCCTCTGAGTCTCTCTTTGTTCCTGTTTTCTGAGTCTCTCTCTATTCTTGTTATATGCATCCCACAGACTAACAATCCCTCATTTCCTCTATGTTCTCTGAATCTCTGTCCTGCCCCTGATCTCTGCTCAGTGGTTCTCACTTTTCTGTTTGCTCTGCAGTTTGTTTAGTGTACTTAATGCATATAAATTATTCTTTATTATTATAGCCACCATGCTTCTGTGGTTCTACCATAGTCCGCATCCACCATCCATCATTACTAATATTGATCCATAAAGATACAGGAAACTATTGGGAAAAGTGAACTATTTGACTGTTACCAGGCCATAAATTGCTTTCCCATTGTGTTGTGCATCAGTTATGTCTGCACCAACTACCACTAAGTGTGAAGCTCTTAATCCAAAAAAGGAGAGGAGGAGAGAGTGAGAGAGTGTGAATTTATATACATAAATTGAGGCATTAATCAAAATTATTAGAATCTCCAGTATCTGAATTTATATACATAAATTAAGGTTACAAGGCCGTAAGAGTAGGAGCTAAGTGCACATGCCCATAACTAGCACCAACACTAATAATCTAAACAAAAAACTTCCATGTTCACATTATTAGTAGGAGAGATGTTATTTAATTATGCTCACCAAAATATGTAAAGATGTTTTCCGTCACTGTTGTTTTAACTTTTAATACTAATTAATTCTCAGCATATCAATTTTAACACTCAATCTAAATATGTACAGTACATCATCAGTAATTGCCATACCTGCCAAAACACCTTGTTGACGTCTCGATACTTGCAACTAATAAGCGCTCCATTTCGACGATATGGAAATGAAATCACAATCTACCAAACATATGTCACAGAAACAGTCAATAACAGGTCAGTCACTTGTAAAGTAAAAGAGTGGGAATAGAACACTAGCTACATTAAGAGTAAATGTTTATATATTACCCTTGGAAATAGTTGAACTTTCAAGGTATCATCTTCGTTAAATAAAATTAAATGGAAATCCTTGCCTAATTAATCAATAAGTAAAACAACATGAAGTTGAAAGGTAATATTAAATACAAAATTTTGTCATTTTTAGCACTGCCTTTTCAATCAGCTAGTAGGTGTAACTGATATTAGTCATATCATCAAATTCAAAGTTACTACATATACACCAAGAGGCATTTTCTGATAAATAAAACCAAAACCAATTTCAAATGTTTGCTTTTGGATCTCTCTTTCAATCAAAGAAACCAAACAATCATAAGGTATGTTAATGTAGAGGAACTATCAAAACATGGAAGATACATATTCATATTCAGAATATTATATCCCTGATTCTTTTATCATTCGAAAAAGCATGTAAAATCTGTTCTGTCTTGATAACAGCACCATCAAACTAACATTGTTTACTAACAGGATCGTTATTATCTTAAAATGTAATATTCTATGTCACTCAAATTAAGCTCATAATTTAGTGGTTAACTGCACCTGATTATTATATTTTCTCTGCTTGACACCATTTCTATCCAGAGTCTGTTTTGAAATCAAGCGCTCTGAAAAGTACGCGACCAGCTGAAACAGGGCACAAAGTCACATTCACCACATTGATTGGAAATGAACAAAAATTGTTATCAATGCAATTGAAAAACTAACTATATGATAAGAATAAAACATACAAAGCAGGATACATCAGGTATCAATTCTAATCACTAAAGGCTTATTTGTATTTCTGTTTATAGTGAGCAACAACCCACCACTTTTTGTTTGTTACTTTCAATAAATACATGTTTAGTTTCATGCATATCAGAACAAATAGGCCATAACTAAATGCAGAGAAGAGAAACAATCTGAAAAAACAATGGCTCTGCTGCCAAGACAAAGAATAAATTAATAGTGCAGAGTATGAGAGTCCATGTAAAGCCAGTTAGACATTAGCAGTCAATTTTAGACATTAGCAGTCAATTTTAACTGCATGTCAAAACTCAAAACAGTTGACATTGTAAGTGCCAGTTTATTTTAAAGTTTGGTAGAAATGATTTTGATAGTTTTGATTTTGAACCATTTAATGTTATTGGGAGGTGTGTCCAAAATCCAAATTTATCTTAACCACAATTTTTACATTGGAATGTGTCAAACTGTAAAATTGATTTTAGATGGTAAACAAACAGGCACTAACAGAGTTTAACAGATAAAAATGCCCAACACTCAAATAGCATAGCAGGGACAGAAATTAGCAATCAATATTAGCTTATTCAATAGATACACAATTGTAATGGGACAGGATCAAATTCAATCGATGCTAAGTGTCAAACTTGGCAAAATTAAACCTTTAATAACTTTTTACAAACATTAATTTAAAAACTAGTTGATACTTCTTGCACCACTTTATTTAAACACTAAATGTGTTTTTCACACATTTGGTTTCGCATTTTGCTATTATCTCAAATGTGAAAATGTTTCCAACTCTGTTTCTAGCAAAAAGCAACTTTGATGTAGCTTTTGAATTTGGGTCGAGAAATTTATACTGTTTCACTACAAACTTGCTTTTGAAACAAAAGCTTCGAAACATAAATCACTTCACTTCAAACTAAATTTTAACCAAAATCATTTCACAAAATCAAAATCATCAAAAATCCAGCTTGCAAACACTCACCCAAACACACACTAAGCAATGGAGGACAGGATTTTGTCATGAGCAATATCTGCCCCACAGATGACTAGTATAGCTCATCCAAAATTCATAAAGTGCAGGGACAAAATTAGATAAGGTAAAGTTTAATAACCTCATCACAAAGTGGTTCTAGTTCCAATTCCTCCTCTGTAATTTTTCTTATCTTTTTAACTGGGATTACTTGAGTTCTTGCAGAATTGCTACCAGCAAAGGCCTACAACAGAAGGTAGAAAAATGAACCAAATACCACATCTACCCGTGTTAATCAGGACCTGACCTGCTTGAAATGAAAATATCTAACCTGTGTGCTGCCTTTCCACCCACACTTTCCACGAAAGCACACCCATGCAGCAGATCCCCTAAAACTCAAAAATTGCCAAAATTAAAACAAAGTAGATGAACAATCTGCTAAGAAATAGAATCAGATAAGTTTGAGAAAAATGATAAATATCATACCCATCTGGTGCAATGTAAAGAGATAAGCTCCTTTCTTCCTGGTCACCACCTTGGCACTAACAAAAAAAAAATACTAAATGGCACATACAAGACTTAACACAAAAAACAAGTTCAAATCCCATTGGGATGTATGAAATGGGATCCATGTAAGGAGAATGAACTACTCTCACTGCATAGTCCCACTATCCCAGAGCAAAATGGAGATTAAAAAATACAAACAAGTTAAATACATTGGTTGGAAACACTCTTCAATTCACTCCTTTGGGGATTGTCATTTTTAATAGTATAATCTACTCCCTCAACTCAAAAATTAAAGTTGCACCTTCAATAATCACCTTCAAAAAGGAAATTTTTTACACAACTCCATACCTAAAACATGATCAATAACAAAGACACATTTTTTATGTCTCAAGTGAAACAGCTATTCGGGGACAATGTCTAACAAAACTGCAAAACTTTCCAAAGCATCAAAACATCACAGTTGACAAGTCCTCCATGAAAACCTTCCAATATTCAAAAAGCATTCAACTTTGAAGAGAGGTAAAAGACACACCTCTGGACAAAGCAAGTGATTGTACTGCCCTGGCAAACATATTCCAGTTTCCATTCCAAAAGCCTCCAACTTCTTTTTCAAAATATTGAACTGCAACTCCACACTCTTCCCCTCGGGGCTCTCCAGTTGAACTTTGGAAAACAAAACCAGCAACACAAAAAGTTAGCAACTTGACACACATTTAAGGTTGTTATGTCCCCAGTAGAAAAGGGCACCTCACCTGGTCTAGGGATGCTGGCATGAGAGGCACCGTGGTAGCCATTAGTTCTGAGTGGCGATGGAGGGTTCCTTGAAATGGGTTTGGAACAAAACACGGTAAAGAAGGGTCTGTGGGGGGCAAAACGGCGCCTTTGAGAGAAGAGAGTGTTTTTGAGGTTTGGGAATGGAGAAGAGTGGAAGAAGGTTTGAGTGGTCATGGTGGCGAGTTTTGCGGAGGTGAATAAGGGACGTAGAGTGAGGGGATAACGAAGACGCATGCTTCTTGTTCCCTTGTTGCAGAGAGTGTTTGTTTTGTGTGTTATTCTCTAACAGGGTTCCATGGTGTGTGGGTGAGTTGAAGTGGCAGAGAGGGTTTTGGCTTTAAAAGGCTCTGAGTTTTAAGTCTAAAGAGAAAGTGTGCAGCAAATCATTGGTGTTGTGTTGTGTTGTGTGTAGTGTAGGGTACTTTGAGTTAGACCAAATAATTTTATTTGATTTATTTATACTGTTGAAAAAATTTAGTTAATTTGTATTGAATAATTTTGTAATGATTTGTTTTTAAAATGGAAAAGTTTTTGGTTTAAAATAATGTTTTAGTAAACTTAAAAGAGAGAAATTTGATAATTGTGAGGTAGAATGAGTAAACCTATTTTTTTTTATTATGCAATGAGTAAACCTTTTTTTTTTTCTTAGGTCGGAAACCATGAGTGTCCTCCAACCCACTGGTTCATAGACTAATATTGGCTCACGGTGCGTGATTGTTGCTGGCCCAAGAAAATTTTACACACGGAAGGCGAACACGGGTTCTCCAACTAAATATAGATCGTTCCTCTCATGTGAATGCAGTGGCGCCTTACACCACTGCGCCAACCTTTTGAATTAATGAGTAAATCTATTTAAATATTATTGTGGTGATCGGGGATTATTATCATGTAATTAGAGATTATGATTTTTTCTATTATTTAAAAAAATTGTTATTTTTAGAGATTTGATCACAAATAATATATTGTTGACATTAAATGTCATACCTTCTTAGTGCATGTTTGGATTAAAGTTTTCAATCTTAAGTTTAAGTCAAACCTAAGTTTGCAAATTGAGTTTGCAAAAGTATCATAAGTCTTGCTTCTCCAAAACTAAGTTTGCAGGCAAAAATTAACTCTCAAAAATACTTTTGAGGGGTAACCAAACATGACTCCAAACTAATTTTACTCAATTTGATATGATTGCTTTTTAAAATAGAGTGCATCTACTGTGGACCACTTTTGAAAGTGGTTTAGCGTGGACCAGTTAGGAAGGCATTATAATATTATTAGTGAGTTTATTTTGTTATTTTATGAAAACATTTAGTAGTAATATTTAAAAAAAGGTATTTACATTTTTGTCCTTCATTAATGTACAGTACCAGGTTAAGATTTTAAAAAAGAAATGCCTTCTTCAAAGGGTGTTTAACCCAACAGGAAGAGAAAGTTGCTGGAAAAACATGAATATGAGAGAATCTGATATGTATTTGAGTATTTCTACTGCTACTATCAGTAACAACAACAACACAACAATAATCTTAAACAATTCAAGGTAGGAACAACAACAGCTGCAACAATTAAGGGATCAAACACAGTCAAAATTTACACACTATCAATTACCAGAATAATCATCCTAAATAACCCAAGGTCCACCAATCATTATTTTTGGATTGCATCTACTAAACTTCTCATAACAATTTGACGCCAGTTCATCTTAACCACATTCATCTTCAATAACACAATGCGCCACTATTGCTCTTGCACCCATAAACGAGTTTAACCCCAAACTCGTCAACCCACCGAGCACTAATCGGAATATCTGACGAATCAAAATTGTACCCAAATCTTCCATATGCCGCCGAATCCATATTCGGAGTATCTCATAATGCAAAACCTCAACCAAAATCTTTCAAATGGAGCCGAAGCCCTATTCTCAATATTCGACGAATCGACCCTCACCCAAATCTTCCAAATGGAGTCGAAGCCCTATTCTCAATATCCGACAAATCGACCCTCATCCAAATCTTCCAAACAGTGGTGAATCGATATTCAACCGAAATCTTCCACAATCTTACGATTTCCAAATCATAACATCCCACCAATCGTAATCCCATATCTTCCAAACTCACACAAATCCAAATTTTCAAATATTCCATGAATAATCCCTAATCCCTAATCCAGATGTCTCGATGATTAATCAAATAGAAATGTTTTAAAAAAGGGCAATATCGTAAAATACATAGAACTTGTAAATAACCCAGCCAACTTATCAAAATTTGTCCACGATATATTAAACTAATAATCTGAACCTTTCAATATTTAAAGGTTATATCCAACGTCTTATAAAAACTGGTCCATGCTAAAGCACTTTCAAAACTGGTCCACGGTAGATGCAATCTTTAAAATAATGTTAGATGAGTTTAATTTTGATATATTATTAACATAAAGATTTTTATATTTTCAATTAATTAAAAATCATGTTCTATAATTTTTAAAATAATTATTATAAAATTAACGCTTTTTAATCATTTCTCAATCCAGCACTTGAGCAGGGAGTTTTTATATTTCAAAAGAATAATAATAAAATTATACTCAAGTAATCAATAAATTAGAAATGACTGTGAAAGAAGATTTTGAAATATAAGTCAACTAATATTTTAATTTGTGTATTACATAATAAATATGTATTTGTATATAATTATCTTTATAATTATAGTTTTATAATTAGCAAGTATTTTTAAAATCATAATTATATTATAATTAATGTTCACAATAACTTACTATTTTTAAATATATAAGTTATATTTTAAATTTATAATAAATAATTTAAATTATGATATAAACTTATTTTTAAACTGGAATGAATTTAAGAAAAAATAAATATAAATATAAAAAAGATAGTTTGAGATGGATGAGAGGGGTATTTTTTTTTGCTAGTTGTTGAGATAGTATATAAAATGTATCTTCCAAAGAGAGAAGAAAAAGAGTGTTAAGAATTCCAAATAGAAATTTTAATTTGTTGTATAGGAGCAAATTAGATACGTTTATTATTGTCATTTATCATAAATTCAAAAAAAAAAAATTGTGTTATCTTTCAAATTCTTCTATGACATAATTTGCATAATGTGCAAAACATAATAATTTCATAGATTTGCATATATGGATGTAAAAAAAAATGATATGAAAATAAAATAATGACAACATTCGAATAAATCTAAAAAAATAACTAAAGTATTCAACATTAACACTTTCAAGATAACTTTAAAGAGCAAATAATAAATTATATCAAAACAAAATTTATATGAAAATCCTTCTTCTAACAAAATTTATCTAATAATTTTCTTCACATGAATTATGTTGCTATTATTTTTTGAACACACAATTCTTAGCACATTTCCTTCTATTAACCCTATAATTGTGGCAAATTGACTCCATTCACATGTAATTTAACATTCTCACTACTTTTTTAGTTGTCTAACTAAGGCACCTTTGTTAAATTTGGCCACTTTCATCTACCAATCTAATGGAAAACTACTAAGATCGGTCTAGAGATGAGAGAGTTGAAGTAGTATGTATGAAGTCATAAATTTGAATGTACGATCATTGTATAACAAAAAAAAAAAAATCTACCAAGCTAATGGTATGATGTTTGTTGTTAAACAAAAGAAACAAACTTGTCATGAAAAAACTGCAAAAAGGTACTATTAAAGACTGTATAATTTAAAAATTGAAGATATGTAAGATATTTATATCAAAATATGTTTAAGATAGAGTAAACAATAATTTAAGCTTATCATCTTGTTGCGTCATACCGTTAAAAGCATTATAGTGTTATTTGCTAACACTAGAGCATTAAAGAGAAGAAAATTAGTGGATATAAATCAATAGTTGAGCACAACTTACTCTAATACAACAAATAAACAAAGTCTAAAGAGTGTAAGAAGGATCTATCTCATCTAAAGTAAGTTAGGGTAAATAAGTAATTTTAGTCATTAATAAGAAAATAAATGGTTAATATTTCAACATATTTATGATTTGTTATGCACATGTGTGTAACTTTAACTATTAATTTTCTCATAAATGACTAAAATTACTTACCTTTACCCTTCAAAATAAATTGTTCAATTCAAAGGAATCGAATCTTAACAAGAGACAAAGAGAAAGATGAAAGGATCCAAATCTCATTTTATGGAATTATTCAAGTTAGCCTATCATACATGCTCATGTTAACACCTTATTTATATAATGTGACTTGAACATAGCTAAACAAGTTTCACTTCTAACTTAAGTGTCAAAATGGAAGGATTTACTGCTCCAATTTGAATTATTTAGGCCAATGTTACAACCTTAATTTAAATGATTTTAATATTATAAAATTATTTCGATGAAGAAGGAATGAAGAATATTCGCAATATACTTCCAATATTCCTTTTAACACTTTATCATTAGTTAAAATTTATTAAAAATTACAAAATCATAAAGAGAACTCATTAAATAAGAAGTGAAACCCATAAAATTTTATGATTCACTAAATTTCAGTTAATAATCTTGGTCTTATACTGCGTAGCTCAAGACCATGTGCCTATATCGGTCTAGAGTTGAACATTTGGGTTCTGGCCTGCAACAACCAATTTAACCCGTAGCTTGCAGGGTCATTGGCCTCAATATTAGTAGACTATTTAAGATGTGGGCTTTTTAGCCTGCACAGTTTAACCCGAGTTAAATGGGTTTACCCACTAGCTTTTATAATAAGTTAATTTAAAAAAAAAACTAATTTTTGTAACCAATAAACTAATTTTGCTTGTGGGTTCATTTCATTTTCTTTTTCATCTTCCAATTTGCTTGTAAAAATAAATTTCAGTTAATAATCTTGGTCATATATTGCATAGCTCAGACCATGTGCCTATATCATGCCTAGAGTTGGGAATTTAGGCTCTGGCTCGCAGGTAACCTGTTTAACCTATAACCTGTGCAAGTCATGGGCCTCAATATTAATAGAATATTTAAAATGGAGGCTTTTTAGTCCACACCATTTAACCCAAGAGTTTAACAGGTTAACTTGCAATCTCCACATGCCTGCACACAGGCTTTTATAACAAGTTAATTTGAAGGGAAAAAAATTTGTAACCGGTAAACTAATTTTGCTAGCGGGTTCCTTTCCTTTTCTTTTTCATCTTCCAATTTGCTTGCAAAACTATCCTATTGTATATTACCTACTCAGTTCGGGAATGCTTATATTGTATATTACTACTATTTTGGTTTTGAGAATCTGTGGTGAATGAACTTTTTTCAGATCGATTCATGTATTTTGTTTGGTAATAGTATTTGCTTTTTTAGTACCTACGCCTTTGTTGAGTTCTGCAGTTTCAAATTAAACTGCACTGAATATAATGGTTTTAGTGATTTATTTTAAATAAATAAGACTGTTGGATGGGAACTACATCACTAAACAATTGTTTCTTAACTCTAGAGGATCCTAGTCCTCTTTGTTGATGGACAGTCTTAAGAGAACTCATCCTTGTGAATTAACATGATAATGTGGCATGGAAAGTTCTAGCACCGTTCAAGCTTCTTGTGAGAAAAAGAAAATCACCAATAAAATTATATGATTCATAATTTTGGCTTAAATTTCTTTTTTATATTTTTATTTTTTTCGTGCTTTTGTTTTTTTTAAGTGGACTGTGAGCCTGCCCATTAGCCCACAGATTATGCAGTATGGTTGCGGGCTACATAAAATGAAGACCGTTTATTTTGCCAGCTTAATGAGCAGTTTGTGGGCTTAAACAGGCGGACTCGCCCATATACCTAGCTTGCCCTGGATTTGTCAATATATAACCATATATCAGTTTTCATCTACCAGCTACATCTTATGAGCTATGTGAATTGATGGATCTCTCTTTCTCTTTCTGGCAGCATTCAGATTCAGAAGAATAGGGACATTAAAATTTCAAGCTTTGTGAATTTATACGGAGGTATCTACGATCATCCCCAAACTCGTCCATGTCCTCCAAAAGTCTCTGAAAGAGTTCGACTTTGAACTTTTAGGTCTCCTGCAATATAACACATAATAGAATCAATAAAAGGCATGAGCTTTCAGACTACGCAAATTTCAGAGCAAAATGCATGTACTTATGAATTTTGAAAACTCAGGAATTGGGTCAAGGTACACATGCTTGTAGGTGGGTGAATTTATGAGGAAGGAAATTCTGGAAATGGGTTTGCACGAATGACAAAAATGGTGGCAGTGGCCGTGGGAAACAGTGGCGAAGGATAAGAGCATTTCAGGCAATTGTTTTTGCAGGATAGAGACAAACCATGTGGTGGCAAATGGTTTGGGTTATTTTCATCAATTTGCCAATTCAATGTGCCAATTCAACCACTTTAAAAACGATACATATTGGCTGGTAACTGAGGGACTATTTTGACCAATGATTTTCAAATTTGGAGATTATTTTGTCGTTTCATTAATTTTAGGGACCAAATTGATTAATTCTTATAAATTCAAGGACCAAGTTGGTGATTCACTCATTTTTTGTTTCTCACATGTTTGGTTTCATGTTTTGCTACCATTTCAAATGTGAAAATGTTTCCAAGTGTGATTCTAGCAAAAACAATTTCGATGTAGCTTTTGATTTGGGTTGAGAATTTTATACTAAGTTTCACTACAAACTTGCTTTTGAAATATAAGCTTCCAAACATAAATTACTTCACTTCAAACTCAATTTTAACCAAATTGATCTTGCAAAATCAAGAAGATCATCTAAAATAAAGTTTGCAAACACTGACTCAAACATATAGTAAGCAATGGAGGACAGGTTTTAGTCATGAGCAATATCTCTCCCGCACCGCAGATCACTAGTATAGCACATCCAAAGTCCATAATTAGAAGGGACAAAATTAGGTAAGGTAAAATTTAATGACCTCATTACCAAGTGGTTCTACTTGCAATTCCTCCTCTGTAATTTCTCTTTTCTTTTTAACTGGATTTACTTGCCTCATTGTTGAAGAATGTGAACAGCTACCAGCAAAGGCCTACAGCAGAAGGTAGAAAAATGAACTGAATAACATATCTACATGTGTTAATCTGGAACTCACATGCTTTAAAATGGAAAATATCCAACCTTTGTGTTGCCTTTCCACCCACACTTTCCACGAATGCACGCCCATACTGCATACCCCCTAGAACTCAAAAATTGCCAAAATTAAAATAAAAGTAGATATGATCAACTAAAAAAATAGAATCAGATAAGTTTATGAAAAAAAAAATGATAAGTATCATACCCATCTGGTGCAATGTAAAGAGATAAGCTCCTTTTCTCCTGGTCACCACCTTGGCACTAACAAAAAAAACAAGAAAATTAAATGGCACATACAAGACTTGACACAAAAAACAAGTTCAAATCCCATTGGGAAGTATGAAATGGGATCCATGTAAGGAGAATGAACTACTCTCACTGCATAGTCCGCTATCCCAGAGCAAAATGGAGATTAAAAAATACAAACAAGTTAAATACATTGGTTGGAAACACTCTTCAATTCACTCCTTTGGGGATTGTCAATTTTAATAATATAATCTACTCCCTCAACTCAAAAATTAAAGTTGCACCTTCAATAATCACCTTCAAAAAGGAAATTTTTTACACAACTCCATACCTAAAACGTGATCAATAACAAAGACACATTTTTTATGTCTCATGTGAAACAGCTCTTCGGGGACAATATCTAACAAAACTGCAAAACTTTCCAAAGCATCAAAACACCACAGTTGACAAGTCCTACATGAAAAGCTTCGAAATTTCAAAAAGCATTCAACTTTGAAGAAAGGCAAGAGACACACCTCTGGACAAAGCAAGTGATTGTACTGCCCTGGCAAACATATTCCAGTTTCCATTCCAATAGCCTCCAACTTCTTTTTCAAAATATTGAACTGCAACTCCACACTCTTCCCCTCGGGGCTCTCCAGTTGAACTTCGGAAAACAAACCAGCAACACAAAAAGTTAGCAACTTGACACACATTTAAGGTTGTTCTGTCCCCAGCAGAAAAGGGCACCTCACCTGGTCTAGGGATGCTGGCATGAGAGGCACCGTGGTAGCCATTAGTTCTGAGTGGCGATGGAGGGTTCCTTGAAATGGGTTTGGAACAGAACACGGTGAAGAA